>JAJTTP010000003.1:0-2400000 GCA_023313575.1 Eutypella sp. D-1
ACCGCCTGCCTATCCGGGACAGCTACTTAAGTTCCGTGACCCCTGGCCCGTACCTGTCAGTCGCCCGTCCCAATTCAATTGGCTTTTAGGAAGGCTACAAGCCAATCTACAAGCCAATGTGGCATTGAGCTCGAAGAACTTAAATTTACCCTACCCAAGCACATCCTTAGTTAATACCTACCTAGATACTCTACACTGCGAAAGTTATCAGGCGCGTCATCGAACCGTTTCCCCATCAACCCAATCAAGGACACGATATTAGAATTATTAAGAAACGAATCCACACAAAGATGTCGACAGTCACCGCGACGGCGCTTCAGTCGTCCTACCCGCCCATCATCCCGCTCCCGTTCAACGCGAACCAGCCGCAGACGATCCGCCTGTACCCGCTGTCCAACTACACGTTCGGCGTCAAGGAGACGCAGCCGGAGGAGGACCCCTCGGTGATCGCGCGCCTGAAGCGGCTGGAGGAGCACTACAGCGCGCACGGCATGCGGCGCACCTGTGAAGGCATACTGGTGTGCCACGAGCACAACCACCCGCACATCCTGATGCTGCAGATCGCCAACGCCTTCTTCAAGCTGCCCGGCGACTACCTGCGCCCCGAGGACGAGGAGATCGACGGCTTCAAGTCCCGCCTCGACGAGCGCCTCGCCCCCGTCGGTAGGATCGGCGAGGGCGAGGAGCCCGCTGACTGGCAGGTCGGCGACTGTCTCGCTCAGTGGTGGAGGCCCAACTTCGAGACCTTCATGTACCCCTTCATCCCCGCCCACGTCACCCGTCCCAAGGAGTGCAAGAAGCTCTACTTTATCCAGCTTCCCGAGAACAGTACGTATGATTCTTCCCCGCTTGACCGCGCTCACTCTTGCTTACATACCATTACCCCCCTCTTTCCGCAGAAGTCCTGAGCGTCCCCAAGAACATGAAGCTGCTCGCCGTCCCGCTGTTCGAGCTCTACGACAACACCGCCCGATACGGCCCCCAGCTCTCCGCCATCCCGCACCTCCTGAGCCGGTACAACTTCGAGTTCGTCAACGAGAGCGGCCAGGTGGTGGCCGCGACGCCCGGGTCCGGGCCCGACGGCTACAGGCCCAAGACGAAGGTGCTCGCGGGCGGCGACGAGGACATGAAAGACGTCAAGGACGAGAACGGCACGAGCTGATGGGTGGATCTCTCTTGCCCCCTTCCTCCCCTCCCCCGGCGGCTTCTTCGTTCGTCAGTCCTCTTTGCGATATTGCGCGCTCACATCGGCGTTTAGGGGGGCGTGTCGTGTGGAACTTAGTCGGGGGTTCGTTTGTAGTGAAGAAAAAAGAAGAGAGAAATATTTATTTGTTTGATTGGCGTATGGTGTTTGTCGGTCTCGGGAAAGGACGTGGACAAATCTCTCTTGCTTCTATGTACACAGCCAGCATTACAAGTGGATTCTAGATATCTACCATTACGGACTTCATTATTACTGCTGCCGGTAAATTGAGCTTTGAAATCTAAGACCGGCTGGGCATTCGCGATGAGAACGCACGGAGCGTTTCTAATTGCCTTGTTTCTTCTATGTAGTTACTTCATGTTCCCCCCCCCCCCCCCTTCTCGATCCACCGCTCAAGATGATTGTCCGCCCACCTCACCTTTTGAAATTCATCATGCCTTCTCGCCCTGGATAGTCGCCACGACCCGGCGCGTGTGCCGCGCCGCCCGGAACTCGAGGTACCAGATACCCTGCCACGTGCCCGTCGCGAGCTTGCCGTCCTTGATCGGGATGGTGACGCTCGCGCCGATCAGGGCGCTCTTGATGTGCGCCTGCGGGTTTGGCAAAGGTGTCAGTCAGTTAATCAAATCATCAGGTAGGTTGGTTAATTAGCCCAACGAAAAACTCCATGCGGGCCTGCCCCTCTCTCTCCGCTCCCGCCGTCGGCCTTTGGGTCCTATTTTCGATCGCTGTCCCCGAGTTTCATTGGCGGCCCCCGCAATCGTGGGCTGGTTCTGGGCTTATGTAGATAGACCCTTGCACTCCCGGCAAAGGAGCGAAGACACGAAAAAGAAGAGAGAGAGAGAGAGATGGGGAGAAAGAAAATGCAAAAGGGAACAAACCTACCGGCATATCATCAGGCCCCTCAGCGCTATGGCGGTAGAGCTCCTCGCCGCGGGGGCCCTCGGCGGGGGCGATGCGATCGAGGGCGTCGCTCATGTCGGCGCGGACGTCGTCGTCCCAGTTCTCGTTGAGGCTCAGCGCGCAGCTCGTGTGCTGCACGAACAGGTTCAGCAAGCCGACCCGGTACTCCCGGATCTCCGGCACCTCCCGCGCCACGTGGTCCGTCACCAGGTACGACCCCCGCGATCGCGCCGGCAGCGTGAATTGCTTCTGGAACCAGGACATCGTTGTCGTTGGGGCGGTTGCGTCTTGTTGTTCGACGACCGTGTTGTGTGGTGAGGTGGTGGGTGAGGATGAGAAAAGTAGCGATAGTGGTAGCGTTGCGAGGTAGTGGAATGCGCTGGGGAAGAATGCCACGAGGAGTAGTGTGGTCGATGACGGCATAGCTAGCTACCTTAGATAAGTACTTCTGGGTATATATATTTCTTAGTGTGGGTTTTATTGTAATTGGAGTTGTGGTGGGGTTCGGTGGGTTACAGGTATGGATGTCAGTTTTTGTATTCCAGCTAACTACACTGCGAAGAGGTCGGGTATTTATTTTTATTTATACATGCCCAGGTTGATTACACGCATCATAGTCCCGAGATGTCTCATACTGTCTGTGAGATAGTGGCTTAATGTACCTATATACCTGCTTTGTACGTAAGGTAGTACCTACCCAAGCTGCAACACTACGCGGCTTCCCAGCAACAAAGGCAAAGGACCAAAAGCGACAATAAGTTTATGGACTTTTGGCCATAACTATTATCTAGCCTATTTCTTTTTATCTCGGGGGGGGGGGGGGAGGGGGGAGGTTTGAAAAGCCAGTTTGAACCATTTTTGAATTACATATATACACGGTAGACTAGCTTCTATGCCTGTCCGAATCCCCCCGGGATAAGCTGGTATCACCTTTGACGGTTCCAAACTCAGTCTCTAGGCCAGAGGATAAGAGGTCTGCGGTAGTGATTCTAGGTGTTTCCGGTTGTGCTCATTGGCCTAAGAGGCACACATGTTAGTTATATGTCTCGCATATACATGACATGCCGCCGTCTCTAGCATTATAGTATTCCTGAAAGCGCGGGGGGGGGGGGGGGGGGGGCCAAGAAGGGATTCACTCACAAATGGAAGTCCGCAGTAGCCACACGTAGCGATCTCTGGCTTATCCGTGTTGATATAGATCCTGGGGTGTCCGGCAGGGCCGCCGCCACCGTCACAGGCCACCACCTGTTCGTGAGTCCATCGGACAGGTTGTCTATGAATGAGCTCGATCGCCGCCATGGGTTGGGGCTATATCATATCACACATGGTGTTAGCATGACGAGTGGATATGGAACTAGTACTAGTATACCAGCAGAATAAGAAAAGAAAAAGTAAAGTGAAAGTTGCCATGCGTACCTGGAGGCTGAAATCGGTCTGTTCAAATCTCGGACCCTGCATGGCAGTGGCTCTGGGCAGCTGACTCCGCGACCAGATCTCCTTCCTGTTGGGAGCCTGCGTCAGGCCTCTCGCCTCGTTCTCGGCGAGCCCCAGCGAGTCCTCCTCCCTCTTGAGCTCGGGCGTCGTCTCGGCCTTCTTCGGACTCGGGGTGTGGCCGCCGTCGTAGAGCCGGGCCGTGGTCGCCAGGGTTCGCTGGGCCATCGTCGTCGTCGTGCATGTTCGCTGCGGCAGCTGCAGCGCCGTTCGGAAGGTCGCGCGGGAAAGCATTATGCTGTGCTGTCGTCGACCAAACTACCGCTTTCTAGGACGAATGCCCGATTTCCCTCGTGATAGTGGAGGATTGCAGTTCGTTGTTGGCCTGTTTGCGTCGGTTTAGTCGGTTTTTGTGAACTTTGGATTGGTTTCTCGAGATTGGATATCTAGAAAGGTTGATTGGTGAGGCCCGGGACAGACATGAGCGATTAGTGGATTTAAGGAAGGATCCTTGGCAGCTTAAGCCTTAGGTAACTTCGTACCTGTAGTGTAGTGACCTTGAGAGCTTCACCAGCAAATTGTATTAAGTAAGCTTGACCCACGTATGGGTAATAGGAATCAGGCCCTATCTGACTTAGTGGAATGAGGACGACCCACTAAAATTTCAAAGTCAATCAATGCAATTACTGAAGTACTTTCTTCATAGCTCGTTCGTCACTTTCCAAAGGTTTTGCATCCGCTGGGCACATTTCATTCAGGACTTTCCTAACTTCAACAACATTCATATCGCGCAAAAGTTCTTCATATTTGTGTATGCACTTTGGGCTTACATCGATCTTGTTGAACTCGTATCGTTCCATCCGTGGCCGGTCGCAACCATTAACATTCATTAATTTTCTTTTTGCATTCGATATCAATAACACAGTATCAGGAAATTCCGAGTTCCCTTAAATCGCGTCGCATCATGGCGTCGCAAACCCCCCCGAAAGCCATGTCTTCTAGGCTACTGACTATGAAGTTCATGCAACGGGCAGCTGCCACTTCGACCGCCTCATCCCCGACTACTCCTCAGTCCGAAGAAAAGTCTTCGAAACGACGGAAGACTTCCCATAGTCCAGCCATACAACAGACCATCGATGCTCTTGTCGACGAAGCCGCGGTTAAGAAGGCTATCGCTGACGAGGAGAGAAAACGCGAGGAGGCTCTCGTACGAAATGCAGCAGAGTCTGGAGATGCGCGTTGGGTTCTCAACACCACCGAACAGACTGGTGGTGCTACAAGGAACAACAAAGTGCAGACCCCTTTTAACGTGGTCCAGGTTGGTTTTGCTCAGATCGATTCTCCCGATCATGCGGATGAGCAGGAAACACTTCCCGACCCATCACAACCTTCGTCCCAACATGTTTGGAGATATAACATGGATAGAAAAGAGGCATGTACATTCGAGGCTACAGTTCCGCTGACACTAAAAAGTCAAATAACTTACACTGTCACAGGCACGGAGTAACAGAGAGTCAGAAAATGACGAGTCCGACTCGGACTCAACTTCAGATTCCGATTCTGATGAATCCTCACAGGTAAATGGAAGGGGCCGCCAGTCTTACGGCTCTGATGCCAGAAAACCCTCACAGTCAAATCGAGCAGGCGAAATCCGGAAAGCTCTACAAGGCAAGAGAAGTGCAGAAAGCGAGAGAGCCACACAGTTTGCAGAGAAGAGGAGGAAGAAAGAAGTGAAATTGAATAAGCCCAAAGCCGGCGCCGGCCTGAGCTCCATATCCAGCGGCGGTGGCTCCACAAGGAACGCATCGACGATCATCTGCCACCGGTGTCAGAAACCTGGGCATAAAGCCGTCGACTGTAAGGGCCCTGCTAGATCAACGACCAAGTAAACTCGAAGGCCTACCATCGACATCTTGTGAACTCCGGTGGGGCTCTACTTTCGCTATCCAAGTTCGTAGACTAGGGTGACGATTGAGAGAGTGTGTCGACCGTTCTATCCACATTGGCGAACCAGGTGTCTCTCTGGCATCCTCGCGCTCTCTAATATTACTTCATGTTCAGCCCTTGGGGTATGACCGCACAGCTCGTGTTTCAACAAGCGAAAGAACTGGCCGTGTGGGAGACCTGTCCAAGAGCAGCCCGCCGTGTTCGAACGCTGAAGTTGCCTTATTCTCCAGGCATGGAAAGGATAGAGTGGTGATAAAATAATGTCTGGTCGTTGTGTGGAGCAAGACACAGCATATGCAGCGCCTACGGGCGGGATTGCCTGACAAACGCAATGAGCGACCGGATTATTTTTCACGATCGGCCACGGCCCGAACCATAGAAGATGTTGCGGTTCCCACAGGAACGGATCCGAGCCAAGAGTTGACGTGTCTGAGGCAGCTGGTCCGACAACAACACCAGACCATGTTGCAGAGCGCTCAAATGCGATCACCTACCACGAGTAGACGGCTGGATGTGTAGCTGCAGACTGTCAAGACCGACTTAGCCGCGGGCAGACAATTGTAATACCCGGCACGTTAGCTAGAAGGCACTGACGCCGTGCCTGAGAACGTGTGAAGCACCTGCAGCGTAACCACGAACAGATGGTATAGTATAACCCACAATCGTGGTCGAGTCGATTCAAAGGCCTAGATATTCCACATACACACACACACATCTGTCACGGCCCGCAGATGCAACGTCGGATAGTTTATGAAAGAAGATGACCTTTTTCTGCATCGTTTCCGTTCTAGTATAACGCGAGTAACGTAAAGTTAACCATCGTCAAGCCATGCAAGCTGGCGAGACTAGCAGCAGAGCAACGATACGATCCGTCCAAGTTGCACAAAGTGCCACTGCCGTCCAACTGGGTATTCTCCACACATGAGATCTGTTCCCGCCTCTCTAAACTCCTTATGGTCCCCTATCGTTGCCTTGGACTTCGCT
Organism: Eutypella sp. D-1; assembly: GCA_023313575.1. Lineage (NCBI taxonomy): Eukaryota > Fungi > Ascomycota > Sordariomycetes > Xylariales > Diatrypaceae > Eutypella > Eutypella sp. D-1. The sequence continues at coordinate 6,470 of JAJTTP010000003.1, forward strand.
GGCTTAAGCATAGCGCATATACAGTCTGTTTTGTCGATGCCAAACGGCTAGGGACCACATAATCCGAAAGGGGGTCAGAAACTTCCGCCATTCCTAGTGGCCATGCGGCATTGTGGCCAGACTTCCGGTGATATGAAGCCCTTTAACGTTCTTAGAATCCTGCACTGCACGCCACTTTTCAACATAGGCGGACCAACTACGTCTGCACATCAGCGGTCCATGTATCCCTAGACGAGAGACGCTTTCCGGCACACGCTCCTTGAAGGCACAAATGAGAATTCGACGAGCAAGGAGAAAATGCGATGCTCTAATGCCGTGTCATGCATCGGCCACCTGTCATATTGGGCTGCTATGGAAGCTGCATGGTTAGTCCGATGCAGGTTGGTCGTTGGGGCCGAGGGGGGAAGATTTGCAGAGAACCTCTATTTGCTACTTCACTGGCGGCTATTATGTTGTTGACGCGGCCTCTTCGGGCAAGATCGCGATGCGTTTTAAGTCGTACCCACATTCGGCCTTTCCATGTCCATCATTTACAACTGTCCCGGGGGTCCCTCTGCTCACTCTCTCCATGGGGTTCTTCTGCGTCGGTACCCTCACTAGATCGATGCACCCCTGCCGAGATTACTGAGATAAGACCTACATCGCTACACAGATTAACTTCTGAGCACTGAACGGGGACGATGCGGTGACCCGGAATCGTCCCAGGCGCTAGAGATACGTCCCCGAGGGATGAGCCGGTGAGATGGAGAACCCGGAACGTAGCAAGTCGGGGTTACTTCCGTCACTATATAGGTTCCGCCCAATGCAATGTTGGATCACAAAAAGGCGACGTGGGGCTGATTGGGCGTCAGCCGGCATGCGGGGGTAAATGTGACTTTAGTCAGCGGTGAACTATCACCGGCTTGGTAAGAAGTCACGCCTGGTCCGACTTCTCACGAAAGACTGGCGGTCTGAAACCGCCTTGAAACTTCTTCACCTCTTCTTCCTACTAAGAATTGATAGGAGTCCGCGACTCCTAGCGCGAAGAGGGGGGAAGACCGGCAGTCTCTGCCGGCCAGAGTTACCTATTATAACATATCTAGCCTAGGGAGGAAAGGAAAGGGGTGGGTAGGATATATGTGGAGGACTAAACGGTAGACGAGCCTTAGCATGACCGCTATATTGTTCTGAATGATGCTTATGTGTTCCCCTCTTCCAATGTTATACCAAAAGGTCGCAATGTCCGCCGACTCGTCCGAGTCTGGCTTCCACATCGCCACCAAATGTTGATCTCGATAATAATGAAATTCCACATGTGGCAGAGTAGCGGCTTCTGTTGCCGTATTTGATTTTACATTCCTCCAGTCCAGTGAGAAGTAGACATCGACGAATGATGATACCCAAAACTCTTTTTTTAAAGAGAACCCAGGACGGGAAGCCCCTCAAATGGCCGTTTATCTCGAGTTACACATTCACCTGTAAGCTTCTCGACGGTTCTGACTCCAAAATAAAAAGACATGGATGGGGCCTCCTCGATCGGAATGGGGAAAATCTGGCTTGTTCAACTTTGTGACGCAACAGGCGCTGCGCTTGAAAATTAAATTAAATAAAAAAGCAAATCAATGGATATAAGGAACCCCCTCCAGGCACCCCCCCTTCCCCAACCCAAACCCGAAATGCCTATATATCTTTTAGAACGCAAACTTGAACTTGTGTGCCCTAAGCGCCGGTATATGAATTTCGTCCCCCCCCACATTCCAGAGCCAAGCCATTACTGCCCAGCCAGCCAGCCAGCCAGCCAGCCCTGACAGCCTGGGATAATTAGAGGGAGGGTCAAGGTACCCACGCAGTAGCAGCGCAGTGCAGCGCAGCGTAGCATTGGTATGTCCTATCCATGGAATACGTGCCCAATCTGGCCGACAGAAGTTCCATTAAACAGCCGAAGTGATATCGGTGCGATGTTGTGGGTATTGATTGTCCTACTTCTTCTCTCTTTTTCTTTTCTTTCGTTGTCTCGTTTGGTCTAGCTAAGTATTAGATGTCCTACTCAGCCCCTATCTATGCGTACGGGGGGCACCCTGAAGGCTCGAAAAGGCCCCTTTTTTAGTATACAATTTTGCCAGTGTTTTTTCTACCTCCCTTCCCAACTGTTGTCGGGCGATACAATGCGATGATCCCCGAGTCTCCTAGGTTTGGTGGGGATGCTTTGCGGAGCTACAGAAATCGAAATCCAGACCATCTGACCGACTTAATTACATACATACAGGCTGAGATCTAAACTTCTGTCTTCCATTTCACCACGATATATCCGTATATGCCACTTATTATAGTATAATTGAACATAACTTACCCTGGTTATAGCGCTGGCTGCAGACCGCCAGCTATGGACCGGCCAGATCAGTATTTTGTCTGGAATTTGTTTGCTCGGATAACAATCGCCTCCATTAACCCCCCAAGAGGACTGGCCACGGGCCCTCCGGCTTCTTCCAGCAGTCTCGACGACCCCCCTCCTTGCCGCGATCCGCATCAAATCCACACACTCGGTAACGAGTAGCAGCCCAGCAATCCCCGACGTACCTAGCTGCCGGGTCCCTCGTGCTTCGCGCGAAACCGGCAGAGGGAGAGAGGCTTACCGATCGTTGCCTGCCAGGGCCATATATCCCTTGACTTTTCCAAATCTGAATATGAATCTAAATATCGATCTGACGTATCCAGCCGCCAACAGTTGATTGGCTCTCCGTATTATCGGTACATATATAGATTGCCTCTACCCACTACCCACCCCATTTGCCTATGCCTCTATCCATACCCCAGAGTAGACGGTGACCATGCCGATGTTTGATGTTTGACGACTAACTAGCGAGACTCGCACGCGTCGCCGTCAAGCTAACAGTTTAATTTACCTATTACCAACATTCTTCGTACTTCGTATCCCTCGAGGCAGCAGCCTCCCATAATCACAATTGATGATGCAAGGCGTGTGCATAGTATGTGAGCTAGCTGAGTATCCTCGAACCCCCAGCTGAGCCTACCCTGCCACTTTTCGCTGCACACCGGGCACATACACGTCGCATGTAAACGTAACCAGGGGGGTAAACTTAACGAGTCCCCGCAGGGCAGGATCTTACATATGGGATAGATTACATATCGTAAGTAGTTTAGTGAGCATTTCAGCTGAGGGGTTTCAAGAACGTAGAAGTTTGGACTAACGACCTCTCACCTCACCAGCACCTGACTAGACGGCTAGCTTTAGGCTAGATGCTCTATAGAGAACTAGTCAGCGGCTGTTGGCTTCCTGGTATACCTGATTGATAAAGCAGGGACAGCTCCGACGGTCTATAATAAAGACTCTTCTAAGCTGAGACATCAGCACGGTTGCCACCACATGCAATATTCGTTGTAAGCTGAGGCTCTGCCTGTAGCTGCGATCATACCGCAGGCAGACTCCCGTCTACGTGGTCACGTTTTTGATCTATAATCCCTGAACACTACGCTAAGTGGCTGGTCTCTTTTTTCCGTTTCGTTTTGTTCTGTTTCATTTCTTTACGTTTCGTTTCGTTTCGTTTCGTTTCGTCTAACGCACCACCAATTGTTCATGCAGGTCTTCTTCTTCCCAACCTAGCTTTAGTCCAATAATATAACAATATATAATCTACCTTGTATTGAAACTGCCACTCAGCAGCAATAACTCATGACCACTTTTGTCTAGGACTTTCTTCTCCCATTCACTGATTTGATCCCCGCGTCATCGGTGTGACTGGTTACTTGCACATGTCACTATAAACTCTCGTGCCTTGCTGCTTGCTTTTGTACCCGTCATACCTGGATAGTAGTAACAAGCAAGTCCAAGTGCCGCCGGAATATCAAGCCGGGCGAGATCATCCGCAAGTCCGCACGTCCGCCGGCTGTTTGGTTGCCGTCCCTTGAGAACTATATATTGAGAACCCTTTCGACCAGGAAAAATATATAAAACAGTGGCCCGTCATCTCATCTCAACTAATTTCGTACTAAAGGAACCAACTTATCCAAACTCAACAAAACATTAAAAGTACACAGTAGCCTCTTCATTACCTAACTAGGTTAATCCACGAAGAAAGAGAGCCAGAAAGGAAAAATTAGCGGACGAAGAAGGATTTCGGAAAGCAAGCAGCAGGTGCCCCCCAAACTCTCTGGCTCCCCCATAAACCCCCCTATTAGTTGGCTCTTCCAGCGTGCTCCATCCCGATCTCCTGGCACTTCGGGGTTGCCCAAGTATTATTGCGTTAGCGTCTCCACTCTTATAGTCAACGCTATCGCTATTGCGTCTTTACCGTCCCATCTTTTAATTCTTTTTCAACTCCTCTTGTCCATCCCATACTATATTCGCCTTGTCCGCCTATTCTCTGCACCGGTTTAGTTACTGTACTGTAGGTAAACCCCACTGTTTCATTTGACGCTCTCACGCTTGTTACGTTCTCCGAATCAGAGTGGCAAGACTGGCAAGATTAGCGACTCGAGTCCCCGCCAGCCCGTCAAACCCGTCAAATCCAGTTAATCCGCCTATTCTTCATCACACAAGCCACCCGCTGGCCACCCTGTATCTTCTTGTACATACTTACTTATACCTCCTTCCTAGGTAGCCTTTAACAACTTTTGAATCTTAAGTAGTCTGGCCCAAAAGTGAAAAGGGAAAAAAGAGAAAAGCCATTTTCTTCGATTTTACACTTTTACCGCCCATTCTTCGTCGCCAACGAGTAACGTCTTGCTATATCCTTTTTGTCTTCTTCTGACAGTCTATCATGAGCCCCGTGGGACCGCATTCGGCGGTGGATATGGCCCAGCGACAGAGGTCAGTGGATAGAGTCACCGACCAGATAGAGACTCCCTCGTTAGATGATCGCACGTACCGCGTCATCCGCCTACCCAATAAGCTGGAGGCCCTACTTGTTCATGACCCGGATACCGACAAGGCCAGCGCCGCCTTGGATGTGAACGTCGGCAACTTTAGTGATGAGGATGATATGCCCGGCATGGCACATGCCGTTGAGCACGTGAGTTACAACAACCCTGGACGAGACACGCAAATGAGCTGACGATACTGATTCCCTGTAGCTTCTATTCATGGGTACTAAGAAGTATCCTGTAGAAAATGACTACAATGTCTATTTATCCTCGCACTCCGGAAGTTCAAATGCTTACACGGGTGCTTGCTCCACCAACTATTACTTTGACATTGCTGCCAAGCCAAGCAATGGGGAGGAGCCATCCGAGACCAACCCATCGCCGTTGTGCGGTGGTCTCGACCGGTTCGCGCAGTTCTTCATAGAACCCCTCTTTCTTTCCTCTACGCTGGACCGAGAACTTCGGGCCGTCGACTCGGAGAACAAGAAGAACCTGCAAAGTGACACTTGGCGACTGCACCAGCTGGAGAAGAGCATGTCGAACCCCAAGCACCCCTACTGCCATTTCTCGACGGGGAACTTCGAGGTGCTCAAGACAAAGCCCGAGGCCGAGGGGATAGACGTCCGCCAGAAATTCATCGAGTTCCACGGAAAGCACTACTCTGCGAACAGGATGAAGCTCTGTGTGCTGGGGAGGGAGCCGCTCGATGTGCTCGAGTCTTGGGTTGCCGATCTCTTCGCCGGTGTGCCCAACAAGGACCTACCGCAGAACCGTTGGGAGACAGAGATACCATTTACCAAGGAATACTTGGGCTTGCAGACGTTCGCCAAGCCTGTCATGGACTCGAGAGAGCTGAACCTCTCCTTCCCGTTCATTGACGACGAACACCTTCTCGAGGAGCAGCCGGGCCGCTATATCAGCCACCTTGTCGGACACGAAGGGCCCGGAAGTATCATGTCCTACATCAAGTCTAAAGGCTGGGCGAACGCCCTGAGCGCTGGCACATATTCTGTCTGCCCAGGGACCCCCAGTATCTTCGACTTGCAGGTTCGATTAACCAAGGAGGTAAGCATGCGGAATGGGTATACTGTGACGTCTTCGATTATTAACTGTCTATAGGGACTGAAACACTACAAAGAGATTGTCAAGGTGTTCTTTCAATATGTCTCCTTGCTGCGGGACGAACCGCCCCAGGAATGGATATTTCAGGAGCTGAAGGGCATAGCCGACGTGGACTTCAAATTTAAGCAGAAAACACCTGCAAGTCGGTTTACGAGCAAGACAAGCTCAATAATGCAGAAACCTCTACCGCGCGAATGGCTTCTTAGCGGGAATCTACTGCGAAAGTTCAACCCCGAGGTCATCAGCAAAGGCTTGGAACAGCTGAGACCTGACAACTTCCGGATGACGATAGTGTCGCGCGACTACCCCGGAGATTGGGACCAGAAGGAGAAGTGGTATGGGACGGAGTATAAATGCGAGACGATTCCCCAGGATTTCCTAGCCGAATTAGAAGCTGCCGCGAAGAGTACCGCGGGCAACAGACTGTCCGCATTACACCTTCCAAGCGAGAACCAGTTCATCCCGACACAGTTCGACGTTGAAAAGAAGACGGTCAAGGAGCCTGCATTGGCACCGCGCGTAGTCCGAAACGACAACATCGCGCGGACGTGGTGGAAAAAGGACGACACTTTTTGGGTTCCCAAGGCCAACTTCATCGTGAGCTGCAAGAGCCGCCTTATTTCCGCCACAGTGGAAAATTTGGTCAAGGCCAAAGTCTTTACGGACTTGGTACGCGACGCGCTGGAAGAGTACTCCTACGACGCAGAGCTGGCTGGCCTGCAGTACAACGTAGCCCTCCATTCTCCGGGGCTGTTCATTGAGGTGTCCGGATATAACCACAAACTCCCCGTGCTCCTGGAACAGGTTCTCATCACCATGAGAGACCTCGAGATCAAGGATGACCGCTTCGAGATCATCAAAGAGAGACTGACCAGAGGTTACCAAAACTGGGAATTCCAACAGCCTTTCCACCAAGTCGGCGACTACCTCTCCTGGCTCACCGCGGAGAATGACTACGTTGTCGAACAGTTTGTGGACGAGCTGCCCAACGTCACCGCCGACTCCGTAAGGCAGTTCCACCAGCAGGTTATGTCGCAAATGCACATTGAGGCATACGTTCACGGAAATCTCCACAAGAAGGAGGCACTCAAGCTGACAGATATGATCGAGACCATACTAAACCCTCGGCCACTCCCCAAGGAAGAATGGCCCATTATGCGATCGCTGATCCTCTCGCCGGGGGCCAACTTCGTGTATAAAAAGATCTTGAAGGATCCCGCCAACGTGAACCACTGCATCGAATATTATCTACACATCGGTGACAAGGGGGACCGCTTAGTCCGAGCGAAGACGCAACTTCTCGACCAGATACTCCACGAGCCGGCCTTCGACCAGCTGCGAACGAAGGAGCAGCTCGGGTACGTCGTCTTCAGCGGCATGCGAGCTAACTCGACGACCTACGGTTTCCGGTTTATCATCCAAAGCGAGAGGCCTGCTGAGTACCTCGAGTCGCGGATCGACTCCTTCTTGGCATCCCAGGTCACAACCATCGCGGCCATGAGCGACGAGGACTTCGAAAGCCACAAGAGGAGCGTGATCACCAAGCGTCTGGAGAAACTGAAGAACCTCGACCAAGAGACCAACAGGCAATGGGCGCAAATCTCTAACGAATACTACGACTTTGGCGCAGGTATGTAGTTATGATGTCATTTTTTGCACCACAATGTTCTGATAATCGACTAACAAATTCCCATTATAGCCCAGGCGGACGCGGCCCAGGTGGGCGAGCTCACGAAGGCGGAGATGATCGAGTTCTATGCGGCCCACATCGACCCCATCTCACCGGCCCGCGCCAAGCTCGTCGTCAACCTGATAGCGCAGGCCAGCAACCCCAAGGGCGATGGAGAAGACGCGAGCGCGAAGGCCGAAGGGGCGGACGAGGAGAAGAAGGAGTTGGAGACGGCCCCTCCCACGAACGGAACGGTCCCGGTCGTCATCTCCGACGTCCGAGACTACAAGGCGAGCCTCGTCGCCGGAAGCGGTGCCCGCCCCATCGCGGCACTTTCCGAGTTCTTGGAGATAGACCCGAAACTATAACGAGAGTTCGAGAGTAGGGGGAAAGGGGGAGGTGTGGTAGAGGGAGAGAGGGAAGGGCAAGGAGTAGACGGAGGATAGAATTTAGAACCGCCGGGCCGCCGAAGGGATTTATACATACATACATGCATAGTTATTATGTCTGCCTCTGGGTGTTACAGGTGAGAGGCGTTCGGATTTTCCGGTGATAGACGGGAAAGGGGGGGTCGGTGGGGAGGAAGACAACGGGCGGGGCGGCGGGGTAGACGGACGGGTAGGCGGCTAGCCGGAAAAAAAAAACAACAACAACGAACGAGACTCATGATATGGATGGGTGCATTCTGTTTTTCTTTTCTTTTCTTTTCTTTTCTTTTCATGTCTTGTCTTCCTTTCTTCTTGGTCTATGCATCTGCTACGTAACGGTATATAGATAGCATGTTATGCCCGACTGCTACAGAATCATGCTGTAAATCTGGGAAGGGGGCCTTATCCTACATACACATGAAAGAATAACTGGTTCTATGGTGTCAGACTTGCTTGCATTTTCTTTTCCCCCAGTCAAACTTCTTACAACATATGGGGTTCAGCCCCTGTGAAGTCTTATAGGTAGGTAGCCTTGGATTGTCTTTTTTTTTTCTTCTTATGAGGCTGGTGTTTCAAACTGTTTGTTTCCAAGGTTACATCTGACAAGAGAAAGAAAACAGGTAAGATAGAGAGAGAATCACCCAACACATTCTCTCAGCCTCCTGGAGACAAACTAGTAAATTTCTGATGCAGATCCTCCCAGTCTTTAGTTATTGACTTGCTCTCCGACTTTAAAACGCATTACTTCAGCCGCAGCTTCCCGAAGAAAGACAAAAATAAAAATTAGCATATTGTATGATGGTATACATATATGTATCGGGGTAGATGTCTGTGTATACATACATACATACATACATGGGGTACTAACCTTGAACTAAATAGGCGCCAACCCCGCTAACTTACTTGCTATATACCGCTAGAAGGTCGGATAAAGTAGGCCCCGAGTATGTAGTAATAAGCGGTAAGTAACACGCTGAAGTACTTCGAAATCGCCCACCAATCCGTTTTTTTTTTCGAGAATGCAACTAAGGGCGCATATAGTTAAGCCAGCTGAGAGAAGAAAAAACTTTTTGACTTAGCTACATCTTTTAATTTTTGGGATGTTGATTCAATTTTGGAACTGATTGATAATGCCGGCCCTAGGTAGGTACCTATTCTAGTCATTGTATAATATGTTGATTTTCCGTAGGTATGTACCGAAGAAAACAGCAGCCTATGAAGTATGTCTTATCCCCCACCTGCTCCTCTCTCCATACCTACATACAAAGAACGTAACGTACTACTTGGAGTATGTACTTTGCTAGGCAACCATAATTGCATACATCCATTCATGTACATTCAATTCAATCCATTCCTGGATGATTTGATTTGATAAGCGATCTACTTCCAAGATCACAGATTGATAACTTTTTGTTCACCGCACCTACTTGAGGAGCCAGTACGTCCATATTATCTAGATTCACTATTATACCATTTTCAAAGTTACACTGCTTTTTTGCCTATGAACTTGCCCACCCAACCCAAGCAAGGTTCCTGCCTACTTACACCTGCATGGAAGCATATCCATTATTGCACACAAGGCAGTTGCATCTTATTGTTGCATACTACCTATTTACCTTACCTATTTACCTTACTTAGGTAGGTACCTACTATGTATATGTACCTAGGTAGGTAGGTAAAGATTATATGCTCTGTGGAAGACTACTTAATTACCTACCTGGTATCGGTGTTATACCTGTTAATGCATAACAACAAAAGCATCCTCTGTCAACAATTATTTTCTTCTTAGGTTCCTTTTTGCCAACTTACTACTACTACTACTTCTACTACCACTACTACTACTAGAACTTCCTCCACTCACACACCTCCACACTCCTGGTCCTCGTCCTCCATTTTCAACACCATCAATTCCCTCCCTTCCCCCCTTTCCTCCAGGGCTCTCGTTCCCCTTCCTTGAGCATTCGACTAGGCCTGAAACCGTCATTGAGATTGGGGAATAAATAGAAGGAGACGAAAAAGAAAAAAGAAAAAGAAGGATAAGAAGAAGGCAACGACCATAACGATTACGACGACCACGACCACGACCACGACCACGACTACGACTGCACCCACAATCACGACGATTACGAATCGACATTATAATCATCCTTACCTTTATCATCATAGCCATAACCGTATACGTATACGCTGCTATCTCCCTTTTCTCTCCTTTCTTTCTCAAAATCCGTTCTCACCCGGATGGGATGCCTTGTCAGCACTAGGGCCAGCATACCATTGCATACACATACATAGTGAACATTCCAGAGCTGCTGAGGCAGCTCACCGTCAAGACGTCTTCTTCAAAGAAACGGAAGATTTCAGCCCGGAAACCTGCTACTAAGGAAGAAACCCAATATAGTAGGGGTTCCCCCGATATCCCTATCGAGTCCTGCGAACAAGACCAAGATAACGACCTAAACTTTTCCTTCACCACCAATATCACCACTACTTCCTCGTCAACAACCTCGACTGCCTCTACTGTTGTCTCTCCTGCTTACATCCGACCTGACTCGTTGCCCCCGGCCTCGAGCCTTCCTCCCCGGCTGCAAACCAGCAATAGCTCTAGCTTCGTCGATTACGCTTCCAGTACAGCCAGTTCCCCATCTGGAGCCTACGCTGAGCTCACCATCGACAGCGATCGGGGTGCTGACACGCCTGGCTCTGAACCCAACTCCTATTCCAGTGCACCCAGCACCCACCCCGCCACCCTCCGGGGTTCCTCACCTTTTGCCAAGTCTGCCCACCACCGGGCCATCATGGGTGGTGCTGCTGAAATTCCCGATAGAGCCTCCTCACCGCTGAAACGGCGCGCTTCAAGCATGGATCCCGATGCAGAATTAGATGCCAAAGAGGACGTCGACATGGTCTCGGCGACGCTCTCACCTCCACCCACTACTACCGCCAATTCTAGCGCCGCAAGTCCAACGAAGACCCATGATGTAAACGGAACACAGGAAGTGGAAGTAAACTGGTTGACCGAACCCCCGTCCGACGAGACCATGCCAGACCGTCCTAGCCCTCCTGGTGAAGAACCTGCCATCTCAGCACCAAAATCTCCAGGTAAATATTTTGAGTAGTATGTACATGGATATTAGTGCCCAGTTGCTGACATACATATAGCCCCTCAACCACCCCCCTCAATAGAGGCCCACTTCAAGTCCATCAAGGCATTAGTCGAGGAGATGGAGGGCTCTCAGTACATGGAGGGCCAATCGGGATTTCTCGTATCGAAGCAATGGCTGTCCAAGGTGTTACCTGATGATCCGTCATCAAAAACTGTGCTGGAGGACTTGTCTTTAGTAGGGCCCGTCGACAACTCGGACGTCATACGGGAGGTCATATCCGATCCCTGTGTCGGCGATGATGTTGAGGACAAATTACAAAAGTATTTTGTCCGTCTACATGAGGGGGTAGACTTGGAGCGAGTTCGGATATTTCCCAGGGGCGCTTGGGATCTGCTCATGCAATGGCCAGGTCTCAAGGAAGGCCAGCTGCCCATCATCAGAACAGCACACAACTTCAGTGAGAATGAAGAAACCGGGTATACATCATTCGAACTCCATCCAGTTGTCATGGCGGTGCACCGCCTATGGTCCCCTAACAGCCCCATCGCTATCGACCAAAGACTTAAGGCATGTAAACCACCACCAGCGAGGCTTCCTCGTAGCCGTTCGACTCAGTACCAGACTCTACTAGCGCAGGCGAAGAAGGTCTGCAACATCAACCTCGATAATCGGGTCCAGGTATGGAAGGTCATGCAGAAACCTTCACTCCCTAATGGCTCTGGCCCCACACCGCCAGACTCACCAAGTCAGGATAACAAATCTAGCGACCCAGCTACGCCATTCAACCATCTTCTCGTAGATGCCGAGTCTTTCTTGACGTTGGAGCCAGACTCGGAAAGAGAGAAGGTCGATATGGCGGATCACACAAACAATGCGAAATACAACGGTCACGCAAGCCTCAGCACTTTGGGCCTCACAACAGACCTCGCCTTGGTTCTAGATGAACATATCGAGTCTCATTATTTTGTATCGAACTACTCTCCGTCCCAAGCGTCGGCGTCGCTTCCGACACGCAATAGTTCTGCTAGCCTCACAGTGCAAAACCGAAATTCCAGGAGTGGGCGTGCTAGCCCCACACCATCTGGTCCCATCACTCGTGGTAGGACGCAGAAGTCGGGACGTACTCTGGGTTGTGTTGGGCTGACCAACTTGGGGAACACTTGCTATATGAACGCGGCGCTCCAGTGTGTGAAAAGCGTGGAGGAACTGACCAAGTATTTCCTTTCGAAAGAGTGGAAGAAGGAGCTCAACAAGGATAATGTTCTCGCCCATAACGGCGATGTGGCGGCCACTTATGCGCACCTGCTGGAGGATATCTACCGAGACCCGGCTCCCACGTCTGTGACACCACGTCAGTTCAAGAACGTCATTGGACGATACGCGCCGTCCTTCAGTGGATACGGTCAACAGGATTCACAGGAGTTTGTCGGTTTCTTGCTGGATGGGCTGCAGGAGGACCTGAGCCGGATCAAGAAGAAACCTTATATCGAGAAGCCTGACTCAACGGATGAGATGGTGAACGACCCCGACGCGATCCGGAAGATGGCGGAGCAGGTGTGGGATATCACCAAGAAACGAGACGACTCCGTCATTGCCGACCTGTTCACTGGCCTCTACAAGTCAACGCTCGTGTGTCCTGATTGCGGCAAGATCAGCATTACTTTCGATCCCTTCAACAACCTGACCCTGCCCCTACCGGTCGAGAACAAGTGGAATCACACCGTGAAATTTTTTCCCTTGAATGATCGTCCAGTCAACATGCGGGTCGAGCTAGATAAGCACGCGAGCATTAAGGCCTTGAAAGAATTTTTATCAGACCGTACAGGGGTGCCGGTAGAGCGTTTATTCGGAGCCGAAGAGTTCAGAAACAAGTTCTACAAGATCTATACTGACGCCGGTATTGCCTCCGAAGAGATAACGACAAGTGACAACGCCTGTTTTTACGAGCTCGAGGCACGTCCCACTAACTGGGGGGGGATGCCACGTAAACAGCAGAAGACGAGCTATGCTGTCAGATCTCTGTTGGAAGAAGAGGAGCACAATGCTTCTGTGTCGTGGGATGACGAGCAAGCGGATAAATTGGTGGTACCAGTCATCCAACGCAAACCTTCAGTAACCAAATCACTCTACAACTCACATACCACCCGGCGTTGGACTGCCGTCTCTGCTCCCTTCTTCATTGTTGTTACGCCTGAAGAGGCCAGAAGCGAAGAGGCCATTCGCCGTAAACTCCTAGAGAAAATTGCGACACTCACGAACAACCCAATGTTCGAAAGCGAGCCTGACTCATCGAATACTACCGATACCGAGGTGATTGGTGCTAATGGCTCCGACTTTAGTTCCTCTAACGATGGTAGGGTTACCACCCACTCAATCCAGGGCGAGGATGATCTAGTCGATATCCACATGAAGGATGCTGGTCCCACGAAAAACGGTGCCTCCACTCCAGGGGCTAGTGAAAGGTATGTTTGCGTAGCGCTTCTTTACGGCAAAGTATGGAGTTAACTCTATTCTAGACCCGCTGCCCGGCACGTCTTCAAGGGTACAAAGCCTAATTGGGCCAATCCTAATAACTTCCTACCTGCAAGGTTGCAGAATTTGTTCGACATCTGCTACTTCTCAGAAGGAGCTGCATGGTTACCAGCCGGCCAGCAAGCTGTCGCCGAAGACAGGGAGTATCCGAAGCTCTCGTCAAGAATACCGGAGACAACCTCGTCGGAAGACCAACTTGATAATGCAACAACTGGAACAGCGTCCAATGAAGAAACCAGTTCCGATGAGGCACAGCGGCCAAATGGTGATGTGCCTCAAACTCGCATGGTCGACGAAAGTGACGACGAAGATAGCAGCCCCGTTGTCAAGGTACGCGCAAATACCAGGGTCAATAGGATACATCATGGTCACAAGAGACGGAAACTCGGCCTCAAACCTTCGCTAACTAGTATGCAGTCCCCGCCTCTATCGAATAGACATAAACCCCCCAAGGCTAGACCCGGCGCGAAGGTAGCAGGCAGCCGCAAAAAGATGAAGGCTCACAAGGTCTACGGGAAGGCAGGCAACAAGAAATTACGTCAACAACAGCGTCAACAGGCGCAAAAAGAGAAGAACAAGTCACTCGAGGTTGACCAATTTGACATGGAGGAACCAGTCGCTGATGGAGGACCGCTCATTCGCCTTAAAGAAGGTATCATATTGGACTGGGCTGCTGACGCCTTCGATGAGGTCTACGTGCATGGTTCAATAGCATGCGAGGAACTACCCGATCCTGAACTGGATAAGATCCAGAGGACCCGGAATACACGTCGTAAGAACGGCATCACGATCGAGGCCTGCCTAGACGAATTCGAGCGCAAGGAGGTCCTTTCAGAACAGGACATGTGGTACTGTCCTCGTTGCAAGGAGCACCGCCGTGCGACTAAGAAGTTTGATCTTTGGAAGACCCCCGACATCCTAGTCGTCCACCTCAAGAGGTTCATGTCCAACGCATGGAGAAGGGAAAAGATTGACGTCTTAGTTGACTTCCCGTTGGAAAACCTAGATATTACCACCCGGGTGCTTCACAAGGAGGAGGGTAAGCAGGAAGTCTACGATCTCATCGGAGTAGACTGCCACTGGGGAGGTCTAGCTGGAGGCCATTACACTGCCCATGCGAAGAATTTTGTAGATAGGCAGTGGTATTCATACAATGGTAAGTACCTGACCGCTACGGGAAGCCTGAAGACACTGCTAATCCGGCGCCTCAGATTCTTCGGTCTCGAAAGTGCCGGCGGATAGGGTTGCGGATAAGATTGTCGACGCGTCGGCATACCTGTTGTTCTACCGACGTCGATCCGAAGCGCCCCTGGGAGGCCCTCGCTTCGAGGAGATACTCGAGCGTTTCCAGGATGACTCCTCCGACAACGAGTCGGGGGAAGTCCAACGCCTCGGCGGGGCCTCCTCCCTCGATGGGTCGTCGAGCGCGTATCCAGGAGCAGGAGCTACTCACCAGGGCGGAAGTCTTGGTGGTAGTGTTACCACCAACGGTAAAACGAACGAGGCTCTCTCAACTAATCTCAAGTACGACGGCAAGGCGAAGGGCGTTCACCAGAGCATCGAGGACGAGGGTGTCGATATGGGGGAGGATCACACACAGCCTACCGGATTCGCTAACAACACTTGGAACTTCGATAAAATTTCAGGCGCGGCGGACTTCGAAGATAGAGGCCAGTTTAGCAGCAACGCGTCCATTGCTTCGGATGAGGCTCAGCACGACTCCTCAGGTGACGAGCGAGCCCATAGCCAAACCATCGGCTTCGACGACGGCGATGCAAGTTTTCCGGGCGTCTCGTCATACCAGTCGGTGCCAGGGCCCAGTCCTGAGCCCGAGTCCGCGCCGCCGACATATAACGAACAGGCTGAACCCCAGGTGAAGTTCCTGGGCACCATGGGCGACAAGTCCCAGAAGGTCTACGAGGTCCCGTCTGCGCAGGCGGATGACGAAAGGAAGTCCGAGGAGGCTACTGAGATCCACCTTGATGATAACGACAAACTCAATTAAGCTACCGCATGCAAACTGGTTATCATGAGATCCATCTTGTCTAATTTTCTTTTTCTTTTTTTCCCAGCAAGACATAGAGAACAATCAGCATGGACTAGAGGCGACAATACGTGCCGCTAGAGTGGTCTACCAACGGGGGGGGCATAGATAGATTACGAGGGGGACACGACTTAGACGGACGTCTACCGGCTCCCTCCCCCCGCCCGATCCAGCTTAGTCTGGCGAGGCGGTTACGACGCATACGAGAAGGGGGGTGTTGGAAAGAGAAACTGTGAAAAAGCGGAATGGGGGGAGCAAAGTGTCGGTAGTCCCAACTTCCAGGTTGCCGAGGAGAAGGGGGTTGCATTATCCGCATATGCGATGCATGGCATGGCAATGGGGGGCATGGCATGTCCGGCCACGCATACACACCTTTGAAAGGGCTGTGGCTCGGACCACGACGGCGTTACGGGTGTTTTAAATGTCAGAATAAACGATGGTTTTGGTTCTGGTATGGTATGGTATGGTATGGTCTGGTCTGGTCATATCTACATAGTATGATTGATCCCATTCATCCTTCTTTCTTTTTCCTTCTCAAGCACTACCCGACCGTATCTTCCGTGTGTGTATGCATGTGTATGCCTATCAGTAGCAAAAGCGTAAAGGGCAGTAGACTATTGGTCTGGCTAGACAGATGGACGTAGCGATGCGTTGTGTTTACGTCGCGATAGGTATCGATCCTTCGTAGATACATATGGTAGTACGGTTTTGTAGACTCCTTATCGGGCGGGCAACTACACCTGAAAATGGCCAAAGAGTTTGTTTACCTGGTAAATCAACTGCTTCTAGGATTCATCTAAGCCCCCCTGCTGTAAGTGACGTACCTATGGGTCAAAAAGACATCGTCACAATCCTCACAAGGAATCACACTTAACTAATTCACACTTATGGTCCATTTATTAAGAATTTAGGGAGTTTGATGTATACTTAGGATGACGAGGCTGCTTGATTCAATCTGGCCAGCCTCCTCTACATGCATGCTACTACCTCCCCAAGGAAACAATCTCGCTGAAAGTTAGCAGTGCCCGAAAAGAATAACACCGTTGACTGGTCAAAGCCAAACCAGGAACAGACAGATAGACCCCTGCCCCATTTTAGACGGGCGGCAAAGGCCACGACCTGAACAAATCGACGGGTCCCTCGACATCGTCCCAGTCCTCATCCCCATAATCCGCCCTCTTCCCCCGCGCGCCCGAGTCTGAACCGGCGCCCGAAAACGGTCTCGGATCCCGCATCCAAGGGTCGTACTCGGTGGAACACCGCGTGCCAGTGGGAGGCACGCGGCCCGTGGCGAGGTATTCGCGCAATCGGAGACGCATGCACTTGCTGGGGACCGTGGACCCGCAGTGGCCCACGGCATCGACCTCGACGACCGCGGACCCCGGGTGCGCTGCCGACATGGCGTACGCGTTGCGTAGGGGCGTGACGGGGTCCAGGCGAGACGTCACGAAGAGAAGCGGGGCCTGTGGCCGGTGTGAGTCGTTGTGCTTCTTCTGCATCTCTTCGTCCTGGTACTGCGGGAGGGGGAGTGGAACTGGCATCCGGCCCGCCGCAGGGGGTGGCTTATAAGGGAGGGAGAAATTGACGGGAGCCGGCGTGGAGAAAGGTCCTGTGAACCGCCAGGCCGGACGCACGGCCCATCCGGAACACTCGAAGCGCAGCGCGGCCCAGTAGGGGCCGAGAGTGGGGCTCTGACGGGTGAGCTCGCGCACATATGCCGCGAGGTCGGCGGCGGACATGCGGGCGTTGGCAGCGTCGCCGTCCGCGCACTTGATGGCGTGCGCGGCGTCCAGTACGCTGCCCGGCTCGGCCACCGATCCGTTACGCGGTGTCGAGCCCGGCGGCGGGCACTCACGCTTCGGCCCTCGGGTGGTCTGGTCTATCATCTTCAGAACCATGCGGAAATCCCCCTCGTCCACAGCATTCGCGAGCACCTGGGCCAACAGCGGGTACTTCCTCGCATTGTACACGGGCATCCGGAATGCCGAGAGTACCTCATACCCACCCACGATGTCGGTGCGGTGCGGGCCGACGACGCTGACAGGCCGTTCGTCCAGCTCGCGCACGAGATCATCGACGCGCGCCTTCATGTCCGTCCAGTCATTGTCTGATGGTCGGCGCAGCGCGCAATAGTCCCCACCCACTTCATAACAGGACTTGTAGAAGTGCTCTACAATCTTTTCAGTGTCTTGGAGGTTGGTCAGCCACTCCTGGAACCGTGTCAGCTATAGCTCTTCGGACGAATGCAGTACGCTAAGTATTATATGGTGTATGATTGCGCCGGTGGCAACACAGCTAAATGGAGGAATGAATACGTACGCCCTTCATGTAATCGTTGGCGTCCGCGACACCGTCGAGGATCATGCGCCCCACGCGCCCGGGGAACATCGATGCAAAAGTGTTGCCGAGGACCGTCCCGTAGGATAAACCCCAATACAGGATTCTAGGCAGCTCATCCTCTTCGTTGTCATCATCACCCTGCTTGCTACTCGGCTCTTCACTACGCAGCCCCAGAATCTTCTGTCGAGGCTTGCCACTGCCACTAACAACACTCCTTTCCGTTACGCCACCTTTTCCTTTCTCCTCTTCCCGCCGTAGTTCGTGAACCTGGTCGAGCATCGCGACCATGTCGCGAGCGACGGAGGCTGTGGACAGAAAGGGGAGCACGGACGACGTGTTCCTGTCCCCGTCAGCGATGGTGCGCTTGCAAAGCTGGCCGAATCCCTGGGCGCGGGCATGTTGACGCCTGACGACGTCTATACCGCCGTCCAGCGGCCCCATGTTGCGCCTCTGCGTCTCCGCGGTGTATCGGGCCTCCTTATCGCCACTGAAGCAGTCCACCTGCGAAGTGTACATCACGCCGCGCGGGTCCCAGCTCAGTAACTCGTACCTGCGGGCCGGGGTCGTGGTGACGTTATGAGCCTTGTTGTTTCCAGGGGACCGTAGTGGGGTATCCACGATGCTGCGCAGGAGTTCCCCGGCCGCCAACAAGAACTCGACGCCCGAGGCCCCCGGCCCCCCAGGGTTTACGAAGATAGTGCCGCCAAAGGTGGAGTGAGGCGATGACGAGTTTGATGCTGAAGTGATGTTGATGTCGTCACCGTCGGTGATGGCGGGGATCTTCATCATGGCGATGGCGACCTGGCGGCCATCGGATGGGTTCGTCCAGTCCAGCGGCACGAGCAGGCGGGCGCACATGAGGTCGTAGTGGCACGGGTGCCATTTGAGCTTGGCGCTCGGCGTGATGTGTTCCCAGTGGAACCTAGGAGCGCCAGCAGCGCCGGCCTCCGCGGTCGTCCCGAAGAGAAGTAGTGGGGCCAACAGTAGAGCACCGGCAATGATGCCGGCCTCAAGGCGCAACACAAGCGAAGAGAGGAGCCGCATTTTGGCGGATGGTCGATAGATTTAACGTAGGGAATTGAATAAGGACTACCTGGATAGCGATACAATAGTATCTTGATATTGTCATAAATTATTATTCGTGTAATTTATGGTTATGACCCTCGATGTTATCGCAATAACATCAACAACAATAACACCATCATCATCCGGTGATGATGGCACACCAAGTATGAAGTTGGAGGTTGCAAGTTGTGAAGAAGCGAAAAAGTCGAAAAGTATCCATCTCGACCCTTCCTCCTGTTTTCGCCAGTGCTACCCTACTCGAGATTAGAAAAATAGTCAGGTAGATCCGATCCTCCCCCGGTCGAAGCTGCTATCCTTTCCAATCATGGATCGCACGCAGTAGGAAGTCGCATTGAGGTGCCCCCATTAGGCAAGCGGCTATATTACGTGGAGATAGGGCGGTATTTTGTTCATGTTAAAGGCCTCGGGTGCTCCTTACCCCATTCCGTCAATCGTGATTCGGAGGCATGGTCCTATATATGCATGGTATGGTGTATGCTAATAGACAAGCCCATGCACTTATCACGGTCAAGTATACTCCTGTCTTCTTGGCATCTTCCTCCCCTCTACTGACCCCTTAAATCGTTTCCATAGCTCCTAAATACGAATTGTGGCACACTCACAGCGATGGTATCCAGTTCCTGTCAGTCTATGTGTAGATAGACAGACATACCTGCGGCAAAGACGGCAGCAATAGCTTTCTCACGGTGCCCATACGAACGCCCAGCCGCCGTTTTGTTGTTTCTGGCAGGAGAATTCGCAGCTATCAGTATAGACTCATGTGCAGTGGATATGAAAGCAGGCCGAGATTATAGTTTACCATATGCCATGTACTGGCTCGCGCGCCCGGAGTATGGCAGGCCAGGGTCCCCTCTTCACACTGAGGCCTCCGTCGTTTGTCAACTGGCTTTCTATTGAGGCCATTCACTTGCTCACTTACCTTCTTGACATGATTAGATAGGAGGACATTGCTCTATGGCCAGACAGACATACGAGCCCTCCCTCCATCCATCCATCCCGGTCGGGGGCATGTAGGCTTTCAGCTGAGCTGAGCACAATAGGACTATATATATATATATGCATAACCACCCCAGCAGTCAACGTCTACATCACCGCCAATCATACCGCACGATGTTTACAAATAAACATCAACAGAGATCACGCACACGAGGTAAGATCGGGGCGGCGGGAGAGAAAGAGAGAGGGAAGACGAGGATGATGAGAATGGCTCGGTTATGTATACTTTTTTACATAGACCGGGAATTGAAAAAGGGGGGGGGGAGGTGTCCCGGTCTCGTCATGATATTCATTTCGTATTTCATTCGTATTTTCATTTCATTTCATTTGTCTTTTTTTTTTCTTTTCTTTCTCTTTCTTCGAATGAGTACGCAGTATGAAGGAAGTATGGCGCATGAAGAAGTAGTAACGTGGGAGCGGGAGTATGAGGTTTGAAAAAGAAAAGAAAAGAAAAAAAGGAAAAGGGGTATTGGGTATGTATGTATGGTATGAACGGTAATGGTAACGGTAATGGTAAAATGGTATATGGTTTTGGTTCCAAGGTCTCTCTTTTTTGTGCAATCCCGGCCTCGGCCTCGGCCTCGCCCGCGCCCGTCCCCGCTTTGTCCTGTCCTGTCCTGCTATGATGCCCTGCTATGCCCTGCCCTGCGTGCCCACCCCCCTTGGCTTGTTTGCACCCCGTCCGTCCATCCATCCGTCCCACTCTAGCCCAGGCGGATAGATAGCCCCCGCAGCCAGGCCAGAACCGGGTTCCCCCCTAAATAAGAGTACAAGAAGAGAAGCAAAAGCAACGACAGAGAACACACTCGATGCCTGAACCCACCGCTGGCCATTTTCACCTCCCCTAGCCGCCCTCCCGACGCCACCGCCGCCGAGCCCCCCGTCCCGTTCCCCCTCCGGGGTGTATAACGCCCTGCCCTTATCCTTTACAGATGTGAAGAACAAGACAAGAAAAGGAGAAGAAGAATCCCAACGCGCAAAACCCTATACTTGATCATCCGTTCGTTATGCCCCCCTTGCCTCGTCCCAATGCTTCCGCGGGACGTAAAAAAAGAAAAGAAAATAACTAGAATAACTCCCCGAAACGAGAACAAGAAAGAAAAAGAACCTCCCATGGATATTTTGTATACACTTAAACCTCCCGGGTCCTGAGAAGTTACTAGTACTTAAAAGACAGCCATTGGCTGGGCTAGCCCCTTGTTTCCTCGTGGCGCCCAAACAGTGCTGACACCCCTCTTACGAGGGCGAAGCAGACGACATCGATCGTCACCTAGTTGACGCCGTGAAGTCATGTCAAGGACGAGTCATGAGATACTCCCTCGACTGCCCCATCCCAGTCATCGGACTAGCCAGCTCGTTACGTCCGGATGTGGGCCGCCGAGAAGCAGGTATAGATCCTGTTTCCTTCCCGAGGGGCCGTGTATCCGCCTGGTGAATCCAATGGACGAGGGCTCGGCAGAGCCGACTTACGCGACCATATGAATGGGTATAATCCGCCATGCCCTCCCTCCCCAGTTCGTAGGTCTCGTAGCTCGTCTTTCGTTATTTGATGATAAGTTGTGATTTAGCTCAGCCGCATATCGGTGGTTCGACTCGCATTGATTCAGCTTCCACAATCGGGAGCACGGGAGGGCGAGGATCCCTTATTCCTCCGGAATATATTCAGCGCGTTCATCCTGAACCTGCTCGTCTTTTTCTTCAACGACCTGTCCGGCTTAAGGGTGCTTCCGTTAGAGTCCTCCTCGGACGTTGCCGTGTCACCGGGCGTCGCCGGGATCGGAATGTTGTAGGCATTCGGCGCTGTAATGGTCGTGGCAGGGACGGTGGCAGGCCTCTCTATCGAATCACGGCTGACGACACTAGTGCCCTGCGTGCTAGGAGAGAATGGCATTTTACCCGTGGTGGCACTAGTAGCTTGGGACTGCCAATCAGCCGTGCAGGGGGCCGAACTGCTCCCCTCGGTCGTTTCGCTACTGCGTTGCTTTCCATTACGCCCCATCACCCTACTTTCGTGTTCGTGAAAAGGATCGCCCTCGATAAAGCTTGTAACGCTGCCATAAACCCCAGAAGTACCGTTGACCTCCTTATAGTGTCTTCGCCTGTTCGGTATTTGGGTGGGTTGGTCTGGAGGCGAAGAGCCCGACCTCTTCAACTCGGCATGGTTTTCCGGCATGTCGCAACGATCCAAGCTGTTGGCTGAACCTTTCCGAGATGGGTCATCTTCGCACTGTATTGCCAGGCTCAGAGATCGTGGGGAGAGCATACCCTCGGTTAACCGCTTCCGGCGCTCCTCGTCCATGCCCGGTATCTCCTCCACTTGCTTCTCAAAAATGGCTTTGTTCGTCTCGAGCTCGTCGACCGCGTATTGCATGGTGGGCAGCACATCAGCGACTCCCTGAAATAGCGGGATAGCGAACATGTTCATGAAGCCGAGTTGGGCCTTAACCAACGCCATGAACTCTTTATTGGGCTGCGAGACGAGCGAAGACTGTATGCCGATCTCGTTCTCCATAGACGCCTGCCTGGAGAATTCGTCACAGAGGATATACATCCACTGCAGAGCTGCATCAAATTTGCGAGCCTACAACCATATTAACAACTAGACATAGGATCGCTTATAGAGCCGTCAAATACCTACCACATTACTGATGTCCGCACACTTGATGAGCAGCGCGCAGGCCAACGCCGTCTGCTCCTCAAGCATGCGCCCATTCCAACCCTCCGTAGTGTTGTTCTCGTGTAACCTCTCTTGAAGGTCACCGAGTTTCTTCATGTAGTCGAAATGTAGACCCATGTCCGTGGCTAGTATTGAGCTGATCATGAGGTTGCGCATCTTGGTATCCTCGAAAGCTCGTGGCCAATACCTCCGAAGGATCTGCGAATACGCTGCGCAATGGAAGGACTCGAGGACGGATCGATCGTTGTACAATTGCGCCAGCGGCGCATTTAAGACAATGAGGAAGCCGTTGTTCACCCCGGGATGACCCACATCGTGCCCAATCGCACTGATGAGCAGGGTCAAAGATTGAAACGGCTTGAGCAATGCAGCTAGGGGCGATTTTGGTGTCGGGCTGCCTTCGTGTGGGGACTTTCCGTCCGGCGAATAAGGTGGTAGGGCACCGATATGCACCAGGAAGTTGAAAGTTGCCTGTAGCACGTCAATAGCGTGGCGGAAGTTGTGATATGGTACGAAAGTGTTGTAGGCTGCGCGACAGGCGACAAGGAACGCTGTCATTTGGTCTGGTGTACGGTCGTTAGTTCAGACTCAGCGGAGGCCAATTTTGAAACCCGATGCAGATTGCGCGATAACTTACCTGTTGGTATTCGCCATGGCTCTAGCTCTGGCATGGAGAGTGCGTGCTTAAACATCATACTGGCAGCCAGGAGCAGCGAATCATCGCAGAAATCGTGAGCGGAAAAATGCCACTTGCCCACTGCCCTTGCGATTTCAGCCCTACGCTCGGACGAGACATTGACCTTCACACCCCCAATATGCGCTTCGCTTTCGTTGCCCAGTTGGCATATGCCATTCATCAATCCGGACACCATAGCCTCTCTTAGGTAAGAGAACGGCTTCTCCTCGTGGACACCGACCCATGAACGTTTTCGACCTCTCCGAATCTCAAGATAGGATTGCTGCTCTTTCGCGGCCTTCTTATGAGCCCGATAAGCATGAACCTCGAGACTGGTTAATGTTTTGATGTGTAACGGGCTTGCCATGACGTCGATTGCGCCCGAGTCCAGACACTTTCTCAGAAGCGCGCGATTTGTCAGGGTTCCATTAGCTTCTGGGTCAGGTTTCTCCGAAAGGTAGTTGGCATAAGCAAGCCTGTTCTTTTCGTTGCTCGTCCCATTGTCCGCGGGCGGGCTTTGTAGCAAAGGGAAGCTGACAATTGGAATCGGCACTACCAGCCTCGAAAGGTTTCTCAGGTGGGTTTCGTAAACAATGCGTTCTAAGAGTTTTAGCCCATACAGATCTTCCTCAGGTATACTCTCCGCCCGCTCATCTTCCCAAGGACGAGAATGAGGGGAATGGTCGCGTGATGCCGGTGTTTCGAAGACTTGTTCGTCGTAGGGTGTATCTATAAGTACAATAGTAGGATTCAACTCGACCAAGGAGTTATCGTGTAAGTGGAAAAGTTTGGATAAGCAGGTGAGTCCATTGGAGCAGACATGAACTTGAGTGGGTGTCAGCTACGGTCCGTCCGCATCACGGCTCTCTCGTCCATCTCCAAGATTGCGACTCACCCGCACCAAAGGCATTTACGAGAAGGTCAAGGTTATTTCCAAGTTCGCCGGTCTCGCTTACTTCGGAGTCCGAATCGGTTCCATTCGCGGCTTCATAAACTCTATCCTGATGCGCACTGCGATCAACATAGATGACGTTGCATTTTGCGCTATCCATAACGGCGAACAATGGCTTCCAGTCTCACGACTGGAGCACTTTCGCCGTCGAGAGGGAAGGAAAACTTCGTGTCGCAATGCGTTCTTCAATGACAGTGGGTCGTCTAAGTTGGATATGGGGGGTTTAGGGAGAAGCGCGAAATGACAGGCACCCAACGCGAATTACAGGGCACGTTGGAACCAACGGTCCAAGCCTGTAGAGCGCGTCGTCCGATGAGGGTCTACTTTCTAAATGAGACGATGGCTGTAAGAAGAAAAAGAACAAAAACAAGATCCACACACGACAAAGGCAGGCGGCGTGTCAGTGTTGGTGTCAAGTGCCAGGTGTCGTCGTTATCGTTGTCGGCGTCGGCGTCGGCGTCGGCGTCGCTGTCGTCCTCGAAATAAGACAAGACTTGGCGCGATGTCTCTAGACCGGGTCGAAGATAAGGGCAGGAAATGTACAACTGTCAACCCATGCACATCGAAATAGTCTTACGTATGCGCGACAGTAAAAGCACGGACTATTCGAAAGATGGTGCCCCTCGGGTGGTTTGTCGTCGCACAAATGCTGTAATAATTTGGTGGCATGGGATTATCTTCGCTCGACTCGGGTTGGATTAAACGGTGGCGCGATGTCGTGTGCGTACGTGTATGCGTACGATTTGATTTGATTTTTTGTCTTTCTCTTTCCTCTTCTCTTTCCTCCTCCTTTTCCGAATCTCTTCCTCTCCCCTCCTCAACTCGTCCTGTCCCGTCGTGGTAGACCTAGCCAAAGGCAATGGGAACGGTGCGGCTTTCGGTCCACAGGAATATCCCGCGAAAGGGCCAGTGTAATGGCTATGAGGGTAAGCTATAAATTTATGGGAGTCGAAACGTGACGGAGGTCGTGGAGGGCATGGCGATGTATATGGGTGAGTAAGTGAGTGCGTAAGTACGTGCTTTTGGTTGATTGGGAGGGAGGCGATGTGACGTGATGTGATGCGAATGGAACGAAATGTATAAGGGGGGGGAGTGAGGGGGCTGCAGATTACAGGTTGCAGATTACAAGATGCAAGTCGGAAGTTGGACGTTGCAAGTTGCAAGTTCCAAATGTTGTCGAAATATGAAAGTCAGCACATCCGTTGCAAAAGAAAGGAAGAAGAAGAAAATAAAAAGACCCTGAATTAAAGACCCCTAAAGCAATGCGATGTGCGACGAGCGATGTGCGTGCCGTGCGATATGCTATGCGATGCGATGCGCGGCGACTTTGCAGGTCCGGGGGACGGCTGGGGGCTTATTATTTCTGACGGGTAGTAGTCTGGTAGTTGTATATGAAGCGAAGCGGATATCGAAATGTCGAGGGAAGCGTCCCGAGTGTCTTTCTTTTCGAGTTCCTGTTCAGGTCCCTTAATCGAAATTCCTAGCAACTTGGCAACTGGCGAACTGGCAACGCGGCAATGTCGTCGGTAAGTGGGCCAAATCAACCTTGAAGGACAAGACAAGAAAGACGAGTCAAGGTAGACGAATGGATTATGTTATGTATTATGTATCCGTATTAACTAGAGCCAAGTCAGATCTAAGGCGAGAAGGGATGGTCAAGGGTTTATAAATTTGTATAAGTATACAAATGAGTGAGTATACAAATGGATTAGGACGCGGCATACATGTATATGTGTGTTAGGTACCTAAGGTGAGTTAGGAGGTTCCAAGGTAAGTATTTACTACATATGTATGTAAAATGGGTTGATATAGGTAAGTAAGTAAGAGAGTTAAGTAATTCCCCAAGTGTTATTAGGAGGTTTCTTAGGTTAGAAGTTTTTGAGAGATTGGTGAAAGTTTGGAAGGTTTTTTTGGGGGGGGGGAGAGGTATCAGAAAGTATCATCCATGGAGAAATGGGATGGCAAATACCTAATGTATGGGATGTGATGGGTAAAATGGGATAGGTAGAATGGGATCTTGGGATCTTGGGATCTTGGGATCTTAGGATGAGATGGTTGGGTGCACGCACGCATTAGATGCAGCAGCAGCAGCAGCAGTAGCAGACATCTGATAAAATGGAGAAAGAATTACAGACGGGGAGAGGGGGGTGGAAGCGAGCGATGGATGGATAGACAAATACATAAGGCAAGATGAGTGCAAAACGGATAATCCAAGTAGACGAAGTTCTAGACGAAGACAAGAAGAAAGATACGACCAGAGCTGAAAATCGAAAATTACATAAAGACTGTTAGGTAAGGGCAAAAGATACAGTCAATAAGGTAGGAAAGGTTAAGTACCTTAGGGCTGTATCATCTGCTGAGGTATACGAAGTACAGGATGTGTCTATTCATAGAGGTCATAGATAAATTAAACATGGGACGCAGGTGTAGATACATATCTAGGTACACGGGTACATGGCAAAATACAGGTTAACTCTACCTAGGTACCTTGTAGAGACGTAGATAAGTACCTAGGTATATCTACCTTCTACCTAGGGTAATGTAGGTACGGGAACGCATTGGCACATACATAAGTACCTAACATTAGGTACCTTACAGCTCTAGCTACCAGGGTAGATTCAAATACAGTAATTGTATCAATCGATGACTACATTACGTGTATATATAAATATAATAAGCACGTCTCAATACCTGTACACGTGTGGATTTGTGGGTGCTGGCCGAGTTCTGGTGGAGGTCCAAGGTGGACTGTGGGCGGTGGACAGCGGACAGTAGACAATGAACAATAAACTGAAGATCGCGGAATCTGTCTTTATTGGGGGAGGGCCCGGAGAGGGGGGAGAAGGGCTTTGGGGTGATTCGGGGGGGGTAGATGTGCAGTTTTGCGACGAAATGAGTTGATAAAAAGAAAGTTTTGTCCTACTAAGTAACAGCAGCCTGGTAGACGCAAGCCTGGATAGGTAGTCATCACCGGCACCTCCTCCCTACATGAAGAATAGCTGGATATGGGGAGGGAGGAACGGCAGCAAATCGAGGGTTATCGGGTCTAGTACGTAGTACGTACGTATGTGCCACAACATGTACTACAATCATGGATACTATCCATACCTAGATAGTACTTATGCACCTAAGTATGTAGGGGCGTCGGGGTGTCGGGGTGTCAGGGCATCCCCCAGGGTCAGCCAGACGTTACAGGGGTTACGAAGAAGATGCGCTGCACTGCCCATTAATAATACAAACTTGGGTCCCAATATTGTGTCCACTTTGGCAGTAGCAACAGCAGCAGTAGCCCCTGTGCAGGAAGGACCGGTACACACACACATATATATATATATAGCTAGGTAGGTACTTATCACGATGCAATTGGAGTACTAAGATCGAGAAGTGAGGTCTCCTCTGAATCAGCACGACCTCGATTTAGTTGTATATAAGGCGCGAAGTATAAATAGAGAGATCTATAGTCAATTTTCCCGATCCCCTGACGAGATATCAGAGATGAGTTAGGGGGTTGAGACGGCTTTAACGCCTTGGCGACCGCGGAGAAAAAAAAGGTAAAAGGCAATTCGAGAGTCCGGTTAGAGGTTCCTTGCACATTGCTACCTACATACAAGGTAGACAGAGACTAGTCTTGCTACGATACTGAACTCGACTATGTATTGGCAGAAGTATATTATATAAATGTTGTAGAATCGCATTGACGGCGTCGGGTCGGGTAAAGTCGAGGAGACTGTGTTTTGGAACGAGGTTAAAGTGAGAAAAAGTATATCAGTCGCTACCAGCCACCGTAAATAATATTTCACACAGTCGGAGACCGCGATGGAAAGGAGGGAATGGTGATGATACTCAAAGCAGTTGTTTATCTCTGGTTATCAAGTAGTTGACAGTCTAATGACTCGATCGCCTCATTACAAGGTTTGTCGTGATCCATACGAGAAGTCACGCTAACAACATTTTTTGTTAGGGGGCACGAACAGGGGGGCTGGGAGGTTAAAATAAACAAAAAAAAAACGACGAAGAAATCATGGAGGAACCTCGGTGGTCGTAGTCCCGGTCCGTGTGGATCAAAGGCAAGAAGGAAACAAGGGGAGGAGCAAAAGACCAAAAAACCCTAATAAGATATCCACCTGATATGCATGGTGCTTGTGCTTATTTAGTAGTTCGAACTTAACCTAGGTACTTAGAAAGGTACATAACGTAGATGCGTTGCGCCATGCAGGACACGGTTCACAAGAGGGCTTCCAACCGCCTTCGAGAAGACGAATCGAAGCCTAGCAACCTGGAAACCTTGGATCGAACGGTCGGGAGGTGGGGAAGATGTGTGGGTCCGGTGGGATTACTAGCAGCCATTTAGGGGACAGTAATTCAGCCCTCCTGGTCCATCTACAAGCTTGTAGGCCTCGAAAAAGGAAAGAGATCTGTCGCTGATTGGTCCATTTTTGAGTCTAAAGCCTAACACACCTTACAAGTAATCGACTAACTGGACGAAGCTAGGGAATTAAGCTATACTACCCTAATAAAGAGCTAATGTAACCCTATATGTACTAGATAGATACTGTACATACCTATCTCGAGCAGGTACCTACCCAGTTTGTATATGTGTAGACTCAGTAACCCCACTTCACAGCGGGTCGGAAGCAACAGTGCCCTGAAGTCATCAGCAGGAAGGGCAGGGCAGGAAGGGCAGGAAGGGCAGGAAGGGTAGTAGAAAGGGCAGGAAGGGTAGTAGAAAGGGCAGGCTGGAAGGTGGAGAGATGGCTGGCAGGCTGGCAGGCTGGATCCCCATCCCGCAGACCCGCTCTCTGATGTCGTTCGTCCTTCTATATCGGACTATTTATCCTCACCGGTTTACCTAACAAGCCTAAGGGCAAGGGCAAGAGATTCATATACCGACCAACCTGACCTTAAATACAAGTCAAAGAAGTACGCACAAATCAACTTCGTATATATGGACCTGGACCTAACTATCTACTTAACCTACCTATTAAGTAGGGTATGATTCTATAACATCCCCGACCAACGTTTCAAAGGTCCGACAGCACCGTCCATTCCGAGCGTAGAAGACTTCTCGATGGATGGCATCTTGTTCCATTTGTCGGAGTACTTATGCTTAGGAAGAAATTACTTAATATAGAATATCTCATAAAGCTGATTGTTACCTGGTATCCACTGATTTCATCATCCTCACGCCCACGCCCACGCCCACGCATCCACTAGATCTTTTTTCTTTCGGAGTTACCCTCTTTTAGTCATGCCTGATCTCACGACAGGAGGCGGGCAAGCGGGCAAACAAACAGAACACACTACTAGTTATCTGTCTAGACAGCTTAGGATGACTGTCGGGCTCGGACTTAACACAATGAGGTGTTATCGGCCCCGTCCTGGAAACGCCTATCCAGTCAGATCAATCAGCCTGCCCTTACCTTGCCTGGGTGGGCTTTCAGCTCAGTCAGCCTCAACAGCCCTAAACTCCGAGGCCCTCGCCCTCGTGGATATCCGACGAGGGAGCGATGACGGATTTATGGACAGCCACGAGACCACAAAAAAAGGGCGCGCACAATAAGCACGAACCCAACTAATAAGCATCGCGTCCTTCCCATCTGTGCTCGCGGGAGGTGGCTTGTGCGTCACGGCCAGCTCGGTTTCGGTGCAGCCGAAACGACGCAGATCCATGCGTCGTCGCGATGCGTAAAGGGTTTCGTTTCTCGATTACGCCGTTGAACAGTGTGTGTTAGCTTAGACTCGGACTACGCAGTAGACGATGCAGTAGCAGTCGGGCTAACAAGTTGCTCCTCACGTTTATTTTGCGTTCCCGGCAATGATCTACGGCCTCGCTCGCACACAAGCCTGCGCCGCGCCCGCGCACGAGTCCCGGTCTCCCTCCTAATAGGTAGGATATCACTTAAAAGGGCGACTTTGAAGGTCGAGGATTGGTCAGACGGGGTCCCTCCCCTCCCCTAGGTGCGTCATCCATCCATCTAGACTTAGATCACCATGGCAAGGGCTTCTAGAAACCTTCTTTGTCTTCTTTGCAGATCTGACGGAATCCCGGGGAAGGAAATCATTGGAAGAGAGATAAGGTCGACGGACGATCGGTGGAACCTGGCATTTTGGAGAGGGGGTGTTTTGGAACATAACGTGCTGACGTATCATATTAGACGTCAGATCAGCGCGTGCGCCCCTGTGAAAGAGTTAAGAATTGTGCTAGCCAATTGATAATATATACCATATACGAAGTACACTAGGTAGCGTAGGTAGCAATGATGACAACAACTACATGGCCAACTGACTAACTACAGATGACTACATGAGCCAGAAGCCGTCGTGAAGATAACGAATCGAAAAGCTTGAGTGGCAGAAGGTAGATCGGCGTAGGTGGTGAACCAGCAGACAGCAGCCCGAACGGACCTTATGTGTCCCGCGGTTGCATTTGACCAAATACCTAAATCAAATCATGAATGTCCTTCCTTCACCTCTTTGACTCCTCCCTCTTTCTTTCGCTTTTCCCCCTCAACCCTGTGGATCCAAGCGTCGATCTTCCGCGGGGAGTGACTAGGGGACTTGTGGATTTGTAGGGGTTCTACGGATATTCCCCGAGGCCATCTCGTCATCCGCCGACGCATGGGCAGACCTTCCATATCAGGCAGTTTGTCTTCCCTCGATCCCTGCGCCGAATAACTACGGGGGTTCAGGTATGTAGTAATATCAAATACTTCAGCAACTGGTCCATCGTGGTAAGATGGAAAACGCATGTTATTTTTTATTTTACTTTTTGCTATGTGAGCTTGAGCTTGCCGGTCTCGCAGCTGGCTGCTCGCATATGCTCCACGGATTCTGCTTGTCCTCCCTCCCCACAGGACAGCCCGATAGACACCAACAACCTTTCCTCCCAGATTCAGCCGTTGCTAGCACCAGGGCTCGGAGTCGTGCGCTCAGCCCAGGCCATCAAGGCTATTGGCCAGGGGACACCAACGACTACTACTGAAGTACGTATATGGGTACAGTAATTTTTGTAAATCGCGCCCGCTTAGCCACCTTCTTCTTCCGGCTGGAGGCTGCCAGGCGGCAACGACGCTGCATGCATCCGGGGTGGTAGGCAGGTAGCCTCTGCTGGTCTACCCAGTCGGGTCTGCCTGTCAGATAGGGAGGGGGGTGGTGGACAGCCAGCCGGATCTCAGTGCCCAGCGATAACGCCAAGGGCGACGACGAAAGAGCCCTAGCCGCTTCGCGAGAACTGCATCCCATCCAATTGCATTGCCGACGAAGATGGTGACGGGTCAGCCGTCGTGCCTCTAATCACTAACCGCAAACGCCATTTACATATCACTGTTGCCTCAGTGGCTCGTTGTCTGGTCTTGGTGGTGAAGGGGCCCCATCCCATCTTCCACCCTGGCCTGCGCCCTCCCAGCCTTCCAGCCCCCTGGCCTCCTTAATACCATCCTATTTCTCTGGGACCTCAAGCCTCAGGGCAGTCTCGTTGCGACCTTCGCGGGCACGTTATCTTATCCTATCTTATCAAAGGGGGGGGGGGTGTATACGAGCTAAAGGAGTTAGTAAAACAGCCAGTCAACGGGCTGATACGCTTACGATATACTCCAAAGTTTGAGGAGATCGCGTTCTTCAGCCGTTGAAGTATCTTACAAGGAAAATGATGTTAACCCCCCTCCCCCGGCTTCCCACCCTCTTCAGTCACCAACGCCCTTCAATCATGAAAGCATCGCTATCTTCAACGGTGAAGCCGCCGTCGCAGAGCCCTGTGCTGCGCTGTCTCATCAATGAATGCAACATTCTGACCGAAGGCCAATCACCGTACGCGTTGCGCCTTTTTGTCCTCCTACCCATTGACCTGCAAGGACCGCCGAATCTGGCACGCCCTCATATTTTGTTCTCCCGATGAGCTTGATATGATCATCATATATTGAGTCGAGTCGAGATGTCACTACTAGTTTACCTCCCATCCCAGAGTGAATAGGTGGTTTCGATATCCCACCAGCAGGTTGCCGCATCCACCCGTAGGCCCTCCCGTCACTGGACACATAGCCATAAGGAGGATTCACTAGTACTCACTCCGATATCGCATACATCAGCCCCCGGCGTGCCCGTTATGCGCCGGTGGTCACCCTCACCCCTCATGATGAAAAGCGTAGGCCCGCGCTGCGGGTGTGGGATGCAACGCCTCCCGCCGGCTCAGCATCCACCCACAACCATTAGGTTATCGGAATAAAGAGAACGAGGGCTCCCGCTTCCCGACCCGGGCCCCTTACGCTGACGTCCTCGCGCCCCACACGGGAATGGACATGCCCCCCATCAGGCCGAACTTCTCCATTTCTTGAAAACCCCATAGCGGCTTTGCTTCGTAGTCGTTCGCTCGTACACGACGCCCGCATCCCGGTGGACTCTCCCATGTCATAGCCGCTACAATAACCATCCCATAGATTCCAGAGATCCCATACCATATATCTCATACCATACCTACAATAGCTATAGCTATAGCGGCTATAGCCATTGCAGTGGTTCTGCCAGCCCTGGCAGCGCCACAACCTAACGAGGACTGTTATGCTGCCGCGCACAAAGCTCATACCTCCATAAAACTCGGGCATACGCCTGGTCTCAATTTCATGATTCCGTCAGAGGTGGATACTGCACATCAAAATATTGTCTGCGCTGCTGGTGTGCCTGATATTCGGGAAACATAGTGGAGTAGAATTCGGTCCAACCTCCCATCCTCACTCGCAATAGATCGTACTTCTCGGCATCCTTCGATGCCTCCTGATACGTATCGATGTCGGCACACGTCATAGTCAATAGGTTGCCCCCGACATCTCCCTGGGCGTAGTCGGTGATGAACTGCTGCAGCTTGTCCAGGGGGAAATCCTCGGGAATGTTCAGGTCGACGGGTGCCGCGCACGAGATACCGATCTCGATGGCCTGATCAGCATAGCTCTGCATGGCGCGGTAAATATCCCGATGATGACTCTTCTTCTTCCCTGTCCTCCCCGTCGTACTTTTCGTATCATAGGTTACGGCAACAGGGGCACCAGGGGTAGAAGAATACAGTGCCGGAAGGTCCTGTGGGTGTGGGACGGGGGATATGTCAGACGCTATGGGCATACCGCGTCGGCGACCGTCCGCCGACGCGCCACATGCCAGACCATCGCCCACATATCCTTCAAAGGTGCCAATACCCGGCTGTACAACGAGCTCGAACTCGGGACCGTGCCGCGAGTATATATCGTCCAACACGTCCTTGAGCGCGGGCGCGGGCTCGCGAATGGCGTCCACTGCCATCTGCACCATGTTACTGACCAGCCAAGAGCCCAATTCCTGCAGATCCTCCTCCCCCTCACCCGTCGCCCACTTTGGAAGCCTCAAAACCTCCTGACGCAGCTCCTGGTAGCGCACCGCGTTGGCGTTAGCGTTGGCCTGGCCGAGGCTGCTGTCTTGGTAGGGTTCCAGCATATCGAAGCCCCAGTCGCAAATGAGGCAGGTGACTAGCTCCGAGAGCGTTGTGCGGGCCGTGGGCGCGTCGAAGCACAGCTTCTTGATAGCATAGAGCGAGTCAACCGTGTTAGCCACACCTACGCACATCGGCGAGACTAAAATTCATTTTGCGAGTTAGCCATTCTATCCAGTTAGTCGGGGAGATATTGAGATGCCTGTTTTGCATGAAAGAGGTTGGCAAACGTTCATATACGTACTGATGTGAAATTTGGACCCCCCAGAGGTCAGATCGCGTCCCGACTCGATGCAACCATCGATGAGAGCAGAGAGCAGCGGCGAGGGGCATACGCCATCAAGATTGCCGTATCCGGTCAGTATAGTATGGTAACATTGGAGCATGAGCCAGGATAGCTGGCGGAGGAAGATGTCCTGCAACTGCGAAAAGGTCATGATGTCGGATGCTGGTGGGGAGCGGAATGTCTTTTTCAGGCCGCGGAGGTATACGGATCCCGCATCGCCGTACGTGGCGCCCTCATTCAGTGTCTGCTCCAGTGCCAGCAGAGGGGAAACGTTGCCGAAGGCGAACTCGGATGCCCCGGCAAACATAGGCTCGAAGCACCCGTCAGCTGCGTAGTCCCGTGACCAAGCACGGGTAACGGTCTCTCCAGATTGGAAAAGCCCCTCACATAACTTGTCGTCGTTGTAGAGGCAAGGATGTGCCCCACCAGCTAAGATTGACTTAGCAGCTTCGTGGAGAAACTCGTGAGGCATGTCCTTATATACGCGTAGGGATAGGGAGGGTGCGTTGACAGGGATACGGCGCGCAGCTCGGAGACATAGTAGTGTGACCATGTTTGCACCACCCTCTGGAAGCTCAGTATCTGTGGGCTTATATCCTCCCACAGTGATCTGTTGCACCCACTGGTTAATCGCCCCGCCTCGAGGCGGATTCCCACCTCGGCCGTCCACGGATCCGGTCCCGTAGGTGAGAGAGTCGTAAATAAAGGCGCGATTCACAAACGCGTTCTCGCCAATTTTGATCCACAGCATATCAACTATCTCCTGAGCCCTCTCAAGCGAAATATTGCCTGCCTTCAGGTCTCGATCGAGAAAAGGCCAGAGAATCTGATCGAGTCGACCGAAAGAAGTAAGTTCGCCGACCAGGTGAAGGCAGCAATGGGCAGAAAAGATCAATTGGGCGGCATCGTGGAAGCTCTGGGGGGCATGGTCTTGGAGACGCTTGAGACGGTCTATGACGTCTTGTTGATTTGCCCGGTCCAACTCAGAGCTGGCTTTGCGTTGCGCGCGTCGGACGAT
This sequence comes from Eutypella sp. D-1, assembly GCA_023313575.1. NCBI lineage: Eukaryota > Fungi > Ascomycota > Sordariomycetes > Xylariales > Diatrypaceae > Eutypella > Eutypella sp. D-1. The sequence goes on from JAJTTP010000003.1 coordinate 41,711, forward strand.
TTCTGCCCAGTTCTGAAGATAGTCGAGAATTCCTCGAAATGACTGGACACATGAAGTATAGAATGATGTCTTTGTATTATTGCCCTTCATCTTGGCTTCATCTCTGTATCGGGTGAGGTCTTGGAGGACTCCGGCGACCCCCTTGTTCACCAGATTCTGGAAGTTGGGCACAATATGGCCCATGGCCGACCATTCGTTGATAGAAGCTTTCAGCCATGCCGTCATCACTTCACCGTCTTCCAAGTAGGGCACAACTTCCTTGCCTCTCCCCAGCGAAAAATCAGGGATCACGCCAACGATCAACTCCTTGGCTGAGCAGCGAGTCAAGCCCGCCTCTCGAGCGACTTTTGAGTCTGGCGAGGAAAGTAGATCGGACAACGTCACCCAATGTGCCAGACCTTTGCGTTCAGCAACTGACTCTGGTACGGTCTTGCCTGGCATCGACGAAAGGAACTCTCTCAAGTGCGGCAAACGGGGGATATTTTGCTGTGTCATCCAGCCATCCCTCCAGTGTGAGAATGTCCGGGACAGGAGGCTCAGGATACGAACGCTAGGTGGATCACCTCCAGTGTACATGCCACCTGCCATGCATTGCATGTAGTCGCGTGAGTTGTAAAAGAGATACCCATTGGGACTGCGAACGTCCCAGTGTTCTTCCTGGTAAATATCAACCCCGTCTCTGACGCCGTTGACGCCCAGCTCCTTGGCTGACGGGACATACCAGTAGCTCCCTCCGATACCTTGAACAAAATCCATCAAACGGTCAACAGGTCTCTCCGCGTAATCCCCAATCATGTTTTGCAAGATATCCTCAAACCGCTGCTGGACGTTGCAGAAGGCTACGAACATAAGACCCTCTTCGCGGCTTGCCTGCCCTTCGGATTCTCCATACGGCAAAGCCTGGCGTAGCAGTTTTCTCTGGTCCTTGTTCTCATCTAGCACATGCGCGCGATGGATATGGGCACGGTCGGCATGCTGAGAGATGACGACGCCGTTGTGACGGCGCCCGATCACTGCGTCCAACGCGTCGCCAGACTGCGAGGACAGATCGGGCCAATCGAATTTGAACTTCTGGGTGATGCCAAAAGTGGCACCAGTACATGGCTCGGGCTCCGAGATTAGGATGTCTTCAACGAGGCTGAGGGGGTCATTCGGGTTGGTGATGTGATCAAGGTAACGACCGCCAACGACACGGCCGTCGGAACGCTTGCCAACCTTGACAGCCTCGATCTTTGCAATCAGGGGCTCTAGCAATGGTATTATAGATGCTGAGAGCCTTGCTGCTGTGTCCGCATCGAACGTTTTTATATAAATTAGCACGTCTCCCCCGGTATTGCTGAAGTTGATGCCACGATCAAGAGTTTTTGTTGATATGTCGAATATTTGTCCGGTCCATTGGCCCCAAAGTGATGGGGCAAAGGCAGCAATGAAGCCGCACTCGTCCCCATAATTCTGGGTAATATCATGATCCAAGTGCTGGATGATCTTGAGAAGAGATGTATGTGTCTGTTCATCTGTGTTCTTGAGAAAGATAGTCAAGACTTCGCCGAAGATTGGACGTAGGAGGAGGCCACGTTGGGCACTAGTGAAGGTTCCTTTGAGCTGGGGGACTGCCATCACGCTGTGATGCAAAATGCCTCGCTTACCGATTCTTGCGGAATAAGAAAGTCAAAACTTGGGCGAGCCGCGATAGAGTCTTCCAGTTAATTTTATATCGAATTCGACATAAGACTCACACGACAGCCAGTAGTATTTTACGCCAAGTCATAATACTGCATCCCGACGTCACCTATTGAGGTTGTTGGAAGACATGGGAGTATATTTCCGAGGAATAAACATTATGCAGCTATGGAATATAGATCTTCTCTGCAATTACACCGATTGTTGTTGGCGTATATTCTGCCACAGCGCGTTTCACCGTAGTGGTGTCCATGCCATAGCCAGTGTCCTCAACGCATCAACTCCGTAACTCTAGATTCATCCAGCGATCGCGAAGTAGTCCCGCTGGTAAGCCGGTGACCAATAGGCCTCGTAAATAATAAAAGCACTTGACGCCTTTTCCGCTGGAAAATAGCCATCGCTGCTCATCGACACGCCAGGAAGCACCATCTCTTCTCGATGATGCTCGAAGGTTTCACAGCCGAGTCGTGCAGACGTATACCAACCTTTCCACCTACGGCATGCGTATTGTTCAACCCCAACACTCTTCCGTGCGGCCCTCCTGTCCAATCCCGGCGACCCCATCAGTCCAGTAGTGTGACCCCTTCCTCACTTGGTGCCAGCGGGGGATAGAGAGGGTGTGGTATGGCGGGCGGGGGCTGGGGGATGGGATGAGGGAAGGCATCGGAAATGGACCAGTCCGAGATGAACGTCGGTCGGACATCATCATCCAGTCCGAATAATCGATAGGGATGTCGACTTCGTGCTCTTGAAGGACATAGAGTGGCGCCCTACAAATCAGCTGAAATACCCTTGACGCTTTTTGTCAGTGGCTGTTATGGCTGGCACTATGCAAAGATTGTCGGAATTATACTGCATTCCAGAGGATGACAAGCCTGCAGCCCGGCCTCCATCTTGCTTACTCTCTGATGCCAGTATCTGCAAGGTAGCCACGACGTTGCGTAGCGGCAATCGGCAGCTTTTGCGCACCGGCTCAGGCGCTGCCGGCCTACTGAGTCATCGGTGCGTGCCGTGTCTCACTTGGTTAACGCACCCTCTGACCCTACGTGACCAGCCAGCCTCAGAGCAGTGGTGACTTCGATTCCATGCATACACCCTGGGCGGTCCTCAAAATAAACCCGACAGGTCTCAAGCCACCCCCGTCCGGTTTGCTATGGATTGTTAAGACACCTTAGCGCAGGACTTGAATATTATCCACGGAGATAACTAGAATCTTTGCGCACCGGCTCAGGCGCTGCCGGCCCTGATTTACGGCCGTATACTAAGTCATCAGTGCGTGCCGTGTCTCACTTAGTTATCGCACCCTACGTAACCAGCCAGCCTCAGAACAGTGATAGCTTCGATGCCATGCATGCACCTTAGCGCAAGACATGAATAGTCTCCACAGATACAACTAAAATCCACGCTTATCATTGCCGTATTGAAATCTACTACCCGATTGTTTTTGATATAGGCCTAGACCTACGGAGTAGCTTTTCCAGCACTATACTTGGCAGTTACATCTTTCAAAGATCCAACCTCGTCGGGATTAGAGAATTGAGATATTGAGATAAGTGTTAAGAGAAATTCATACTAGATGTAGAATAGAAATACTTGTGTGTCCCTGGCCAATCAGACTAATATCGTTGCATGCTGATTTGGCTTTGATGGCATACAACGCACTTTGACATAATGACATAAGGTCACGATCGGCACAAGGACATTACATACTAAAGTGAAGCAGGGCTTCTGCTATATGCAGCAAATATATGTAAATGCTTGCTTTATTCACATTTTATGCTCTGCTCCTGGGTGACTCTCTGGTTGATATGTTTCTATTGCTCCTCTTCCACCCCAAGTCTCGTTCCCTCTCCCCTTGCTCCATGCATTGTTTCTGCGTGACATAACTCAGCCATGTTTGAATATTTCCGGGAATAGGGAACGCAGATCCTCGAGATGCTTGATCCGATATGCGCATGCCGGCTTCTCGGTCACCTGTTCTTCATCCTCGACGAGATGCACTGTGTTCCACCCCAATCTCTCTCCAGTAGCGCAGTTGGCGTAAGAATCATCTATTTCCTCCAGTCAAAGACTTGCTCGACTCCTCCAAGCTAGCGACGAAAAGGAAGAAAGGGAAGAAAAGGAAATTCGAAACAACTAGGGTCTGAAAGATGTAAAGCGCATTAATCACTAACCGACGAAGTAGCAATCCTCCACCTTGTGGACCCCAGCTTCTGACATGGCCTTTGCGTAGACTTCTTCTCCAGGTTTGCAGAGAAAAGGAAGCGATGCGTAGTCACAAAAGGTGAGACCGTCGAACATTCCTTCGAGACCCAAGATTCGAATCACTCGCCACGCATGGGTTTTGTATGCATTCGTGAAAAGCCAGAGTTTGACCCGGCTTCGGTCTACGTCTTTCAGGAGCCTGTGTAACTCGGGGCGGGGCGCAATGAGCTCATTCAGCGGTACCTTGTCGTCAACCTCGGTGTTGAATTCGAGCGGGTCCACCTGATGCTTCGTCACCAAGCCGGCAATGGCAAGCCCGTACGTTTGGTAATATTCCTTGTGCAATTTCACAGCTTCTTCGGGCGGCAGATCAAGATGTTTCTCGAAGTAAACGTGAATTAGGTCAGCCATTCGCTCGTGGACCATGGCACCTACTTCTGTGTTAACTTAACAACATCCGATAGCACCCAAAACGAGAAAGGCTGACTCTTAGGATAAAGACAATTATCAATGTCGCTGTAGCATTATGTTTAGCAGAAGCTATGCCTAGATGGAGTGGAATCTTACAAGAAGAAGACCTTCTTTGGTGAATCAGCCCTTTTGGCCGGGAGAAGTTTTGATTGCAAGATTCCCATCTCAACCTCCTATGTTTTGCGGTTCTACTTGTTCAAAGTGGTAGGGTATTCGTAATGAGAAATGCGGAATATGCCCTTATTCATGGACCCCGAGGAAGCGAAGAGAACGGACGCAAATTTATAATAAACGGCTTGACAGAACCTGAACTGAAGTTTCACTCAGGGGGCAAATGGAAGACAGGGGTAAAAGGGGTAAAAGTTAAAATTTAAGGTCTAAATAAGGTTATACTATATGTAATAAAGCCGTTATTATTAATCTTAATTCCATACAGTAAATAAAATAAAAAAGGATTAAATGTTTAAATTAATTATAAATTAATTTTTAAAAAACATTTACTAACATAAAAACAGTTTTATACTTTTATATATAAAAAGTAGTTATTATTTTATAATCGGTTATTAAAATAAGCGTAGCAACGTTATTATTATGTAACTTTATCTTACTGTTTAATTAAGAATGAGTGGTTTGTACTACCATAACGGACCTGGCCAACCTGGTGAATCATACCGCATGTGGAGGTTCATGACTCTCCAGCCCCCGAGCGCGTCGCAGCATAGGGCCAAGCGTAAAGGCATGATCTGATGCTTTTCCCCGGCCGCATCTATCTCCGAGTGGCTTGAAGCTATTGGAACAAGTCAAACTTGGTGCTGCACGTCTTGCACGCACGGCTGTGCTGAATTTGCGTATTAGCTACAGGCACAGGTGGAAATTTGGTCAAGTCAATGACACATGATGTTTCCGTTAATGCACCGGACGGACATTGCAGAAAATAACCCCAGATGCGGTGCGTACAGATGAAAAGGGAAAATGGCGTGCAAAAGCAATCGTTTCCGCCCGGCTGATACTGTATGTCTAGTATGCAGACAAGCTTTATCCCGGGGAAAGGCGATCATCGCGCAGAAGCCACCGGACATGACAACTTCACGGGAGAGCCATCTGCTATCAAAAGTCGGTGGGCTTCTCGAAACCCCAAGAATATAACACTACTGGGACTGTGAGCAACTGTTCTCATTCTGTTATCTCCCTCATTGTCTTTATTTCAAACACACATAAACACACGTACATACACACATATCGGCCAGATGGCGGTTTTCACTTCACTTATGAGCGTTCTTCATGGCCATGGATGGGTTTATTTGCTATCCGCCATAGCCACAATTACTTCCACGATATTCCTCCGCTTCGTCAAGTCCTACAACGCCGCTCGCAACCAATTTCCTGGGCCGCCAGTGCGGAATTTCTTCGTTGGAAATCTCGATCAGATGATGGGCGACGATGTACATGAAAAGGTAGGTACCGCGACGTGTTGAGCCAGCCCCTTGTGCACTTGGATGTTCGACTGACCCCTTGGGTGTAGTGGCTACAATGGAACCGACAATATGGCCAAATTTTCCAGGCTGTGAGTAAGGGCATTCCTTGAAAATATGATGCGTGGTGCTCATTCGTTTGGGACTAGTGGACCGGCCCCTTTTCACGCATGATATACATTGGTGACCCTCGCCTAGTCGCAGAAATCGCGACGGCGAATTGGCCCAAGTCGGCATCCCAGTATGACGGATTTCGTACTCTAGATGGCGACGCTTTGTTTGTACAGACAGATCACGAGCGATGGAAGATCCAGAGCAGGCGACTAGCACCCGCCTTTCAGCCCCAGGTTATTCGGTCACAATACCCATGTCTCGCCAAGCATCTAGAGGTATGTTGACAAGCGTTTTTAAACTGATTTCAGAACGTAGTTTAACAACGCCTATGTTATGCAGAACTTCGTTCAGCACCTTGACTCGGCAGCTCAAGATGGAAGGGTTGCGGATCTCTCTTCGCTGAATATTCTTCTGTCTCTCGATTTTATCGGAGATATTGCATTCGGAACCCAGTTGAATGCAATCGTCGAAGGGCCGCAGTGTCGCATCTCGCAGCTGTTTGAGATGATTCTACCAGAACTGATGAAGTGTGGGCTTTTCCCATTAAGGGGAAAAGTCCCCATCATGAAGAAAACCAGGATTATGAATCGAGCAATTGCAGAACTCAGAGGCATGGCTAGGGACGCTATACGGAATGCCCGAAAAACACCCGAGGGTCAGGAGACATGTGGCGCAACCAAGCCAGGAAAGAAAATCTTTGAGATATTAGCTTTGTAAGTTCATTACACAATGTATCGGGATGGGTGCTGCACATACACATTCTAACGCCTGCGGTCCAGGCAGACTGAGAAGGATGGAAGCTACACGTTTACCAGTCAGGAATTGGAGGATAATTACGGTTCGATACCTATGGTACTCCCAAATCTACTGGACTGGTTTGGCTGACCACATCCTTGCTTTCCAGTTGCTTTCCTTGTAGCTGGAGGGGACCCAACCGCGCACACCATGTCATTCCTGGTGTATCAAGTGGTAAGGACTACACCACACATACGCACACACACACGCACTCTCTTTTCTCTATCTCTTCCCCCCCTCTCTCCCCGATAAAAAAACTACGATCTGAATAATCTCTGACATAAAACGTTTCACAGCTTCGCAATCCCGACATACTCGAAAAGATTCGAGTTGAGGTCGACGCTCAGATACCCCTAAACGCCAGAATCCCCACCTTTGAGCAATGTCATCTCCCCTACCTCAACATGGTTATCAAAGAGACACTCAGGTATAGCTCTCCAGGCTTTGGCACATTCAGAGTCTGCAAGACCGACACCACTGTTGCTGGGATCAAACTCCCTGCCAACACGACACTTGCACTATGGAACCCGGCAGGTAAGCAAACACTTTCCAACCATGGACGTTGCCCAAAGGGTTGGCTGACACGTATGAACCTTGTACTATCCTGATAGTGCACCGGGATCCGCGACTCTGGGAAGATGCGGACACCTTTGACCCCGAGCGATGGAGGTCGGGACAGGAACGGCAGACTCGAGGATCATATTTCCCCTTCTCTTACGGCCCTAGAAGCTGTACCGGTATGTAATAACAATTACCGTCTCTCGCTCCCATTTCTTCTGTGTCATTCCCGCACAATATTCCTCTTGGGTCCCTGACTGACTGACCGACGTGGGCGAGCACATACAGGCCAAGGGTTAGCTATGCTGGAGATGACGCTCACCTTGGCCACGCTATTCCGACGCTATGATTTGCAGCTTGATGACGGTTTCGAGCTGGAGTATCTCCCAAGCTTTACTCTCAAGCCGAAGAACGGATTGCCTGTCAAGGTTACCCGGCGACAGTCTTAATGGTTGGCTTTGTTGTTTCTCATTGAAGAGCATATCGGGTAATCATACCACACAATTGAAGCTGGGGAGATGTCGGTCGATTATAGCTACAGAATATCTGCGCACATGGGCCTGTGACGTATGTTGATGATGTGGCTTCTGTTACGAACCACTCATTCCAGGGGTAATTAAGAATAAGCCCCGCTGATATTGATAATGATCATGTGCCATGGATCGCAAGGCTTCACCCATTGCGATCCATCCCTTTTGTATGGGACCCCCTTTCCTATAAAAGGGTATGGAATCAACCCCATCTTAGATAGTCTTTCCTTTAGCTAGCCAGTGATCAATCTAAGTATTATCCCTTCTACATTTTCTGTTATATAAAATCAAGACCAGTAGTGTTGTCACACGGATTCGAAGCGAGGGCTTGGCAGCATATGGCATTTGGAGTCATGCAGTGATATCTGCAGTTATGAGTGCGTGCAGCAGACGCTGGAACGCAGATGACCAACAAGATCTATATGGCGGTTAGGACGGCTATAACAGAATATTCGGATGGCGATACGTACCAGCCATTCATCGTGTATATATAGGACCTAGGATCCTCACTCAGACTTATCGAGAGAAGACCTAAGGCCCTCGAGACCCAAGAAGAATTATCAGTTGTTCTGATTCGATTCCAAGCCCAAGGCATTTGCCCTTGTAACAGGTGACGGCTTCGTTACAGCTTCAAGACCACCATCGAATAGATAAGTATCCTATTAATCTCGTATCCTATCCTATAACTTCTCAAAGGGAGATTGATCATTAAAATTATCCCATTCGTTTTTCATGTCCTCCAAAGATTTCCCCTTCCAAACTGGATTATTCTTAGGCAACTCCCCTCATTCTCCCTACAGGACTCTCACCGGCTTTGCGCGTCTTAACTGTAATCCTTATACGAGTCATGATGTGGCTGCGGTCTGAGGAGTGCCAACGCAGCACGGCGGGTAGCAGGCTTGTAACCCAACCAGGTCAAGGGCCCCGGGGGTATGTCGAGTCATAAGGCGTTGCGACGTGAGACGCGGTTAACCAAGGCGTGCCAGTCCAGACACGTGAGATATAAACACTCAATGGTGACGATGATCACCATACCGCTTCCGAGGCCGATCCATACCCCATTCAAGCCCAAGTGAGCCGGGCCCAGTTCCAGCCAAATCGCGAGCGGGACGGCCGCGGCGTAATTAATGATGATGACAACCCAGGCCGCGAATGATTGGCGCCCCAGGCCGCGCAGCATGCCGTTGGTAAAACAGATGAAGGCGTCAACGATCTGGAAGATGCCCATCGCTAGTATCGTTTTGGAGGCGAGGGCGCGGACGATCGGATCCTCTGAGAAGAAGCCGGGCAGCCGGTCTCGGAGTGCGAATATTATCATGCCGTCCATGGTGCCAACCACGAGAAATATGCACGCGTAAAGGAAGGCTGCGCGCCGGGCCGTGTCGACCAGGCCAGCGCCGATCAGATTTCCGATGCGAGTGCTGATGCCTACGCTCATAGAAAAAGGGATATGCCAAGAAACGATTGAGATGGTAGTAAGCAGCGTTTGCGTCGCCAGGTGACGGGTGCCAAGATAGCTTGTGCTAAAGGCGACAATCTGAAAAGATCCCCATTCGGCCAGGTTGACGACGCATCCGGCGAACGACAGCCGGGCCATGGGACGCCAGCGCCGCACCGATAATGCGCTCGCCCATGACAACCCGCCCCAGCACCGGTGCGACCAGCGACCCATCGGGCTGATGATGTAAAGCAGTAGCAATACGGGGCGTAGCGTATTTGTAATGGCGACGCCGAGCGCGGCGCCGGCAAGGCCCATATTGAGATTGAAAGCAAACAACCAGCTGAGTAATATGTTGATTGGGGTGCAGATAACGAGGATAACAAGGGCGACCCGGAAGCTGCCCTGTGCCTGGAGAAAACGTTTGCCAGCCTCAAAAAAGGCATAGCCCGGTATGCCGAGGATGCTAACGCGAAGGAAAACGCCTGCTATGGCTGGCAGATGCTGCTGCTGCACAAACAAGGACAAGATTCGCGGCGCCGCAGCCCACACGGCAGCGACAGGCAGACACACAAGCGACATAAACACGAGCATGCACTGCACGTGCAAGCCAACGCCGTGCAAGTTGCCCGAACCGAAGGCTTGTGAGCATAACGTATCGAGTGCCGTTGCCATACCCTCGAAAAAGGCGAAGCCTACAATGTTCATTGTGGTCATGGCCAGACTGGCTGCCGCCAGGTCGTCGGCACTGAGGTGGCCCGACACAAAAGTTACAATAACGCACCAAGAGTATTGGAGCAGGTATGTTGCGATCAGGGGAACCGAGTAGCGCACCAGGAGCCAGAGCTCCTCGAGCCAACCACCATCGCTCGCGATCTCGACGTCGCTGTTCGCTAGGATTCCGGTCGACTTGCTGGCGTTAGGGTCTGGCGATGCTGGTGATGGTGGACGACGACATGAGGATGATGATAAGCCCCTCAAGGAGGAGCTTGTAGATGGCGGCACGCCTCCCAAGAGTGGCGACTCTTCGGTCGGGATTCCGTTGTCCCTCGGAGAGTGCTCCTTGCAGCCCTCGTTGGAGTCCATAGTCTCGGTGTGTTTTCCGACAGACTAGGTTTCTGACCTTGACGTACGTTTGGGTTGTCACGAAGATATCGAAGTCGAGTTTGAAATCGTCACCTTTATACGTTCTGCAAGATGGGCTGATACATATACCTTTAAACGCTTATACCTATGAAAGTACACAGATATCTACATGGCCCAGTGGGTAGTAGTATTGGCTATGCTTCTGTCGGACCAAACAAGGGAACACAAGGGGGGGCGAAGGAAATCCCCCCCGGGCCACCGTCTCTTCTTCAAGACATGCCGATCTGTTGTAGTACCCGTGGCCATAACGATGGATGTGTGGCACATCTTCGGTGAGTCGAGCAGGTCACCACTTAAAGCACTAGACCCGCCGTCCCGCTGACGACATGAATCAACAGCGCCATTCCAGAATCCAAGTCACGTTCAGTTCTACGAGAACTAATTTGTAATCGATACATTCATGACTCTCTTAAGGACGGCCGATGCCCCTCGACTTTTTGCGTTTCAAGAGGAACCAAGGCATGTTTGCCTGCGATTCACCGTCGGCGTGGCGTAGAGATGCGTACCCTTGGACCCTTGTGGTAAAAAAAACCTCTTTGCCTCTTGTAACACCAATTGCTCCCCTTTAGGATCGTTGCAGATCGAGATCAGGGCCGGCAGTTGCTGGTTCTAGATCTAGGCCATGAGAGTCCCGACAAAGCCAGTTAGTCGGGAACCCATGCCTAGCCGCACAGCTAGATTCCGTGGTTTGGATGATTAATCTTCCCTACATCTCTTACCCATATAAGTGACCATTATGCCCGTGAAAGACACCGAAGCACTCGTTCTTAGGATACAAACTAGACTCACCATGTCTCTCGAATCACATGGGACATGGCGGAGGGTTCTCTTCTCTTTGAAACAGAATATTGATCTTGTTAGACGACACTAGGAAAACCTTTATGGTGGCGCTGGCCACTTAGTCACCACGGCCGGGAGGATTGCTCAGCGCACGACTTAACGCCTTTCCGTTTTTTTGCTCATTAGACGCGTCACTGGGCGTTCTTTACGGCCATATTAGACCATGCCTTCATAACCGTGGCAGAGTCTAAGTGAGACACTCCGCTGATAAGACGGCACAGCTACCAGACCATTGGCTAAGGAAAAAAGAGGCGGGCTACCCGACTGGGCGCCTCAGCGCAGTGAACGATGTAATTCACTAACTAGTTCCTTCACCCTTCAGCATTGCTATATCTTGCAACTTAATCCAAGTAACACAGTCGGTCACACCATTTCTGCGAGTCCCGGTTGTCTCAGCCGACGAAGTAATAGTTATATGATCCATAAATTGTCCGCAACAGCTCTCCGAGCACGGTCTGAGACCAAGAGCACATGCTAAATAGCGGAGACCGTTTACAAGACCGAAACAACACCAATTTTACGGGACAAATTTAATACAGCCAGCCACCTTATCGCAACCTTTTTATTTTATCCGATATATCTTATCTTATTTATTCTGCCTTATTTATTCCACTTATAACAGTAGTAGGTAGGTGTTCCGAAACTTTTGCTGCGCCACTGTACGTATAAGCAATATATGATGCATACGGCTGGCTGCGACGTCGGAGCTTGGCAGACGGTGGGAATCTCTAATTATTCGCGTCAGAGGTTGTCTATGTGCCTGCTGCGTTGATACGGGCGATGAGAAGCGTAGAATGGGGACAACGTATAGCGGGCGCCCCCAAGGGGTTATATACGCCGGATTTGCATGTATAGGTCGTTGCGTACACGGTTGACGGCGCGAAAGCCGGGAGACCGCGATGCGGTGAACATAGATGAGATAGGTAAGTGAGCGAGTACAGCCCGGCGGAGTCCGGCTTAGGCGGTGTCGAGACACTCATAACTTAAAGCATATACGACGAGTTACGATACGATCCGTCGAAGAGCAAGGAGAACTAGTCTCTTTGTTACTGGCAGTAAGTAATCAACCAATTAGCTAGTATCACTTCGGTGTTCCAACCTCACTGGGAAAGGGGTCTGGCGACCTTTTAAGAGACTCCCCTGGGCCCCTTTCTTTCACTCCCTATCAGTCTCACGCACTAACCAAACTCCCACCATTTCCCCGGAATATCCTTCGACCCATCGTCCCTTTACATGTTGTTAAACAGCGGCGGATATACAGACAGACAGACATACAGGCAGGCAGACAGACAGGAAGGGCGCCCCTATACCACCACGCACCATGGCCTAACAATACAAATACCTATCCACCTGCTCCTGCCACGAAGATGGATGCGGTGGGCAGCTATCTCGAGGCCTCATCCCCATGACCCCCGTCCCCCCCCCCCCCCCAATCTAAAAATCCCTCCTATTTCCGTGCAGCAGAGCCCCGCCGCAACTCCAGAGTAAAAGAAGGGGGGCATAGAACGTTTAACGAGAAGTCTCACGGGTGTGCCACTTACTACCTATACTCTTCTTGAAACTCGCTGATGGAAGTGCTCACCCTCCTCCTATTTATTTCACCATCCTGGTAGAAATATGAATTTTATTTTACTTAACGACTTGCTGAACGTGAAAAGCTTAGCACACATGAATCAAATAATATACTTTCCTCTCTTACCGAACCCCCCATATACCAGATCGTTCTGCTTATCCCATCTCATCTCATCTCATCCCATCCAAGTAGTTTGCTTGCTCATCCTAGGACTTTCCGGGAGAGCGGAGGCGGGTTACTAGAGGTCACTAAAAAGGGGGGGGGGGGGGGGGGAGAGACGAAATAAAAGCAAAGAAGAAACTCCATCCCCAGTCCCCGATCCAGTGCCCCTTGTCCTATCTATGCCCATGGTGATGTATAGTGTCGCGCCCTTCCCGAGGACAAATGGCAGGAAGGAAAAGGCTGTAGGGCTGGAATTGCATGTACTGCGGTGCGGTGTGGTGGGAAGTTGTTATGTGCATGTGTACGTATGTGTGTATAGTCGTGTATATAGGCAGGAGGTATATGTGTTCTTGTCTTCATTCTGCTGCCCGATTGACCCGATCCCCATCCGATCCGGCCTGGTATATCGTGCTGGTCCGGCGCGCCCAGCACCCCGCGGGGCTAGAGTCTCGAGTGCGCGCCGTTTCCTCTCGTCCTGTCATCTCGTATATGTATGTATGTGTACGCGTTCGCGTGCCGTTTTTCCTCCCCTAGTATCCCTCATTTCTGCCAACCCCCCTGACGCCAACACCACATTGCGCGGAATCATATTGGTCTAGGCCTCTCTCATCTTTCGTTATTCGTTCTGTCCAAAAAGACGATAAGGGTATCGCTATATGATAAGTGTGTGTGTATATATATATATATATATAATGATGCTGTTGCTGGGAAGGGCAAAACTCCGAGCAGGTAGCTTTTCTCTCTCTTCAGGATCTGTTGTCTAATGCGCCCCAGGTAATAATTCCCAATCCCCGACCTCTACATCCAAAAGAAGCTTGCTTTGCCGGCTTTCCTTTCTTTCGGCCCACCTTCTCTCATTCGCTGCGTTATGTATCAATACGCTCCGGCGCACCGTTCTCCTTCCCCCCCACCCCACTTCCTCTTCCGTAACTTGTTGTCCCCTTCAGTCCCAAAGTAAGTCGTTCACTTCGTTAACCCGTATGTCGGCCAGCAATGGCGTAGCGTAGTAGTAGATATGCAAGACTTTCGAAAGCACAATCTTTCTTTCATTTGAGATAAAAGGAGGTGAAAACCCCCCCAGGGAAGACCAACCCTTTAAACCCCGCCCCCCCCCCCCCCTCCCCCGAAAAACGCCCAATTGCCCCAATCCCATTCACTCATCTATCTGACACCAGGGGTGTTGGAGCACTTGGTCGATGTCGTAGCGCTGCGAGACGTCGCGCTCCAGCATGCAACGGACGAGGTTGATGCTCTCGTCGCTCAGCGTGTAGGGTACCCGTAGATCGCGATCCATTATTTCGTCGATGCTGTAGAACGGGTTCTCCTTGTAGATGATCGTGTATAGTAGGATACCGAGGGCCCATACGTCCTGCTCCTTACCCCCATACGGCTTGCCTGCTAGCACTTCCGGAGCCGCGTAATCTGGTAGCATGTTAGCAAAAACTTGGGTTTGGTAGATACCTAGGTAGGAATTTGCAAGGGAGCAGGGCGTACCAATCGTGCCGACGAAGACGTCGAAGGGCCCGCTTTTGATGTAAGCAGCGCTCCCGAAATCGATGAGTTTGATATGGCCTTCGCCATCGAGAATGACGTTCTCGTCTTTGATATCCCGGTGGACAACTTTCGCCTTGACGTGGAGATGATGGATGGCTTTGGCAACCTGGACAAAGATGCTGCGGCACTCATCCTCTCCCATGTTGGTGCGGAGTTCGATGTAATCGAAGAGGTCCATTCCGCCGTGGGGTGCCATCTCAATGTAATAATTCGTTTCATCCTCGAAGAAATCCTCCATCTCCACGATGTTGGGATGCTTAAACCCATCGCGACGAAGGTAGTCTAGGACATGTATTTCGAGCGGCACGGTACCGAGGCGCCGATCTCTAGTCCAGGTATCGACCAGGATCCGTCGTTTCGTCACGTACTTCAGGACAACCTTACGGCCGTCGTTTTTGTAACGGGCTAGCTTTACCTGGCCGTAAGCACCCTGGCCCATGTCTTCCAGTATGACGAAATCATCTATAGTCTTTTTGTGTGGCGGCTCTACGACTTTCGGCGGTTGAGGAGGTGACGGCTTATCTGCCGGCTTCGATGCACCTGTGATCTTTGCGGCAGCGCTGATGGCCACATCTTTAATCTGCTTCGTTAATGCGGAAGCCGCAGAACGCTGGGCTGAAGTCTGTGCCGCCTCTGCATCCGAGGAGTCAGAGGAGTCAGAAGAATGCGAACCTACTTCCTGTGGAGCTGGGGCCGAAGTCTGACCAGGTGACGGTTGTCGTAGCGGTGTCTCCTTTCCACTTCGAGATACCGATTCGACACTCGCATCCATGTTGGCAGCGTGCAAGTGCCTAGAGTATGTTATCCAGAGGGCATATACTATTTCACTTTCAACGACCGCCTCATTGTCCTCTCGCTGCTCGGATTCATCGTCACTACTGTCCGGGGAGCGACTGGACTGTTTCTCGCTGTTGACCACTCTCATCTGAACATCGATCTTCAGGTAGGTGCCATCCCGGTGTCTTCCTGATAGTGGCTCGGGGTTGAGAAAAGTGGCGGCAGCGTCCGGCCTGCCTTGCTGCAGGGCTAACCAAGCAGCTGCTTTTCTGAAACTATGCTCCGGAATGACAATTCCATCCTCCAGCGCGACCCCGTCGTGCTCCGTGAGTATATCAAGTATTTTATCGAAATCGGGCAATAGAGAAGTGATTTCGAGGCCTTCCGGTTTTTCATACCCAAATAGGGCACCAGAGAAGGCCGAGTTCGAACTCTTGATCTGCAATGTCTCTGGAGACACCACAATTATCCCTGCAATGTGTGGGAAGCTTGCGACGCGAAGCTCAGCCTCACCCCTCGTCTGGCTGATTGTGGCGGGAATGTTGATTTGCGCTTTGTTCTGACAGGTGAAAAACTTCCGTCTCGCGATCTGGGCGTAGTCTACCGGGCCAAACCTCGGGTCGATACCTTGCCGGGGGACCCGCGTGATGAGTTGGCCGACATCCGTCCCGGGTTGTAGTTCTTCCTCGCCCCAAATATATGATGTATCCCCTGTAGCTTTAGTAACCAGACCATCGTCGTCGAGCCTAAGGAAAGCGACATGTTCGTGTATTTCTTCCAGAACCCATATAAGCCCCACCCGTTTTTCTTTAACCCAGAGACTCGCAGAGCCCGTAGCACCATTCCGCTTTCGAATGGGCACAACATCGCCACAGAGGAGCACGCCTCTCGACTTTGATCTTGCTCGAAGCTTTGAAGGGGTTGGATCGCCACTATGAACAGTCTGTGAACGCCGGCTAGGAGGTTTCGGTGGTTGGCGGGCCTGAGCGCGAGAATTGGGTTTGTTTAACAGATGCGCCGTTATTCCCCCACGGCCACCCAGGAAAGCTGAGCCATTTGTAGCTGGAGCTGGAGAGGCGACCCTTGAAGGCGTCTGGCTGCTATCGTCCGTTTCGAGCTGCAGCAACTTAGATTCAAGCCATTTCCTCCTCTCCTCCTGCACAACCTCGAGAATGCCCATCTTGCGGACTTCAGCCTTCGTCACGCCAAATACCAGACAGGCTAGGTCATTGGCGGCGATGATGGTCCACGGTGGTTTCGCTTCGGTTGTGAAGATCGCTTGGGCGGCTGGTACCCACCGGGATGAATGGCCATGGATGGCGGGGCTCAAGTTCGAGGGAATGCTCAGCGAGCCAGCCCCACCGGGTTGGAACGGTAGATTTGGAGAGAGAAGCGCATCAGGAAAAGGGCCCTGGCCAGCTTGGAAAGGCTGTGCCATGGTATCGACAAGTTTTTGTTGCATCGCCGCCGATCCTACATCTGTGAAGGTTCTCCGTAGACTGGGGCGCCTTGATACAGGTGGCGTCGTCTTCGCCGTCGTGCCGCTCTCGTCGGTCGGTGTCCTAGAAGAATCCGTGGAGTCCGCTTGACCCTTCGGTACGCTCCGTTGATTAGAGGAGGGCTTGTCTTCGTCGATCCCCTCAGGCTCCGAGGTGAGACCCTGACCGAAACTCGGAGAGACGTGCGTGGCCGGTGATATTAGGGGTTCCGGGCTGCTAGTCCTAGGAATAAATTGTTTGTCGAAGATGTTATTTCCGGAGACCTCGGCCGGTCCGGTCAAGGGTCCAGGAACAATTGAAGACTCGGGATTCGGAAGGTTCCCCGCTCCAACAAGCTGGGCCCTAGCGAGTAGGTCAAGCATATTCTGGGTCTCCAAATCCCCGGTCACTCTTGCTTGGGCACTTGCGATCGCCGCGTTAGACGATACGTGCCATCCCATGCGGTCCCTCATAAATTCTAACGACCTTTTTAGAACATTCTGACGGTTATGAATGAATTCCTCGGACTGGTGGGCGAAAGAGAAAGAATGTAAAGACTCGGAGGGAAATCTCGACAGGTCTTCGGTAAAGGCGGGCGAGGCCGGGCCTGGTGAGGTAGGCATCTGATGGGTTGGTGGTAGTATCATGGACATGGAAGTTCTAGGGTAGCCGACGGAGGGGCTCCGTGAGGAAGCGGCGGAAGATGGTAAAGTAGGTGTACGAACGGGATGTTGCTGGCGGATTCGACGAAGGCCGGACAGACCGAGTCCATGGTCATGTTCCGCAAGAAGAGGAGACCTGTTTCAGTGATGAAAGACATCAGAAGAAGCTTATTAGATTCGAGCTGTTTTACTTAAGTCCCTCTGAGCGAGGTAAGCCGTGTTGCCTACATCAGGCTGATCAGGCACGCCAGGCTAAGACGGAAGGGGGCTTATGTGTGTGTGCGTGTGCATGTGCGTGTGTATGGGTGCGGGTGGATGGGTGAGTGGGTGGGTGATATAATATGTAGGCTGTAAGCCAGGCAGGTGAATGAGGAGGTGAATGAGGCGAAGGAGGCGCAAAGGGATAGAACGGGGATGGAAGACTCATGTGACAAGGCCCTAAGGGCTGGGGATTGGGCAGGTGGCAGGGTTATGGTGGTGTAAGCTAATAAGAATAATAACCACATTACCTAGGTAGGTAGGCAGGCGGCAGGCAGGCGGCAGGCAGGCGGGCAGGCAGGCAGGGAGACAGGCGGATAGGGAATCACAAGGGATATATCGGAGCTGACAAGAGCAAGACAGATAGATACATCATGAGAAGAGAAAAAAGGGAGAGAGATACTTCAAGTACGAAAGGTAGGGGCGTAGTATGGTGTTGGTAGTTATGTATAGTGTATGTATGTATGCATGTATGATGTATGCTTCCACTTCTTCTTCAATCTCATCTTCATCTTTATGGCTGGCGCATACCAGGTCCAGGTCGGCATTTACGTATTGTATGTAGTTATGTGCACGTACCTTGTCATCGAGTCATAGTCTAAGGAGGCAGATGATCCGGCGGTATCGAAGGAGAACCGGAATCGTGGCGACCTCTGTCCAGCATCCTCGGTACCCTCGGCCTCAGCCACGACGGTGAGGTTTCCCGTACTTCGGTTCTTAGGGATTTGCAGGTGCGTCTCGAGCTGGTGGCTCCGGCCTCGTCCTCGATGTGGCTCGCCATCCTGGGAGCGGGAGCGTGTTTCGGCGCCTTGAAAAGTGCGGGATCGAGAATCAGTGGCCATACCGCATTTAGCAAGATTTTGGGCAGGTAATCTGGGTTGGATATCTGGGTAGATATCCTGGTAGATATCGTAGCTGTTCAGGTATCGTCCACGGGTGACGGGGTACTGTACTGGGGTTGGGTAACTGGGTTGGGCCCGCGTCTTTGGGTAGGTATATTTGTATGTATTTTCAGGTAATAATAATAATAATAATAATAATCATGTACGCTTTTGTTGAACTCTTTTTTTTTTTTGGCAACCCGTCCCGTTGTAATTTTGATTCTCGATTCCCGATTCTTGGTTCTTGTGCTCTTTCCGCTCTTCTCCTTGGAACAGCCGATAGCAATAGCGAGGGCTCACTCACCGTTGTCTTGGCCTCCAGTATGGAGCTGTTTCATACTTAGGCGGTGATGTCTCTGAGGGAAGGCGTGTCGAGAGGCGCGGGAGCTCTCTGCCCAGCGTTCAGCGTTCAGCGTTTAGTTTTCAGTATTCAGCTTTCAGCAGCGTCCAGTATTTTAACCAAGACCAAAAGTGACCGCTGTTGTTGTTGTTGCTGCTGGTGGTGGTGGTGGCGTTCGTGTATGCAGACGTCGTCGAAGAGAAAATTATATGTTCTGTATCATGTGTATCATGTGTATCGTATGTATCGTGTGTATCGTGTGTATCATGCGTATGTATGTCTCCGTATCTTGCTCTTGTGTATTCGAATGCGAAGCCAAAGTTACCGACAATAGGGAATGTACCTAAGTAAAAAGAGGGTTTGTCTTTTGAGGATTTTCTCTGTGAGGTATTGTCTCAAGAGGTTTTTGTCTGAGAGGTTGTTCTAGTCTAGTCTAAGATACTCCAAGATTGGGAGGAGGTGGGAGAGACTGGAACCACTTATGGTCTCGATCACAAGAGAAGAAGAACTTGTCTTCGGGTTTTGTTGTATAACTTCCTATTGTACCCAGTATTCTTATTGTATTTTCCCCTCTTATTCTTCTTCGTCTTAAAACAAATTTGAACTATCGAATAGGTAACCAGATGGATGGTGGATGGCGGATGGAGTAAGGAGTAGTAGACCTGGGACGGATTGGTTTCTGACTTCTGGCGCGGGGTTAATAAGAAGAGGGAACCCAACCTCAAAGGCCTATTACAGGTAACCTAGTAGTTATACCTAAGCTGGTAAATATACCTACTTAGGTATTTATGGGTGAAACCCAATGATAACCTCCCATGGAAGTGGAGGGTGTTAGATGGATACTTAATCCAAAGTAACGCACATACATAAAATGTATACAGTATATACATGTTAAATGGAAAACTTAGGTATACCTAGATATCTGCTTTAGGTATCCATGTATGTTGGTCTGTGTATGTTTGGCCGTATTCTTGATGTATGTAGCTTAAAGCAACCAAACCCTAGCTTTCAGATGCGACCTTACCCAAGTAGTAGTATCCATGTATGTATGTACGCAGTTTCCATGTAATGCATTACTACCCGTAGACGTAAGAACTAACTATAACCTGTAACTACCTACTTAGGTACATAGATAGAGAACTAACTGTTCCCAAAAATGCCACTGGAACGCGACATCGCCGTCTTCAGTTAGCCGGTGGCTGTTCATATGCTACGCAGTGCTTGTATGACCATTGTCACCATTATTATAAAACTAACCCCGAAAGTACAAGGACAGGGCAGTTGGGTAGACACATGACATCCGGCATTTACGGGCACTTGCGTGGTATCCCACGGATACTTCTTTTTCGTACCCAAGTATGCACAGTATATAAGGGTCCATATGGAGACGATAGGTACATAGGTAGGCTCAGATGGACTTCCCCCCGCCGCCGCCGAGTAACAAACTCAGAGTTTGTCAGGCAGTCTGGCAGTCAGGTCACTTCTGAGATGTGGGGAATCCATAGCGGGGCCATAAGACTAGCGCTACTAAAAGCGGGGGTTGGTGGGGTGTATGTACATGGCCCTATGGAGTAAAGTTATTTATTTCTTCACTATCTCAATATACCCGTGGACAGGAGGATGTTCGGATTTTGCATACTTACCCCCAAGTTGTAAGCTTGTTCTCGTTAAGCACATGCCTTTTACATGTGAATTAAAATCAAATAAAATAATAATAAAAAAGAAGAAAAAAGAGCTATGGAAACACACACCCACACATGAAGCTAGCCCGACCTATTATGACAAGGCAAAGTTGTTGGCTACCTCCTAACTCACTAACCGAAGATAACATCTTTCTTTGTTATTGAAAAGCAAAAAAGATTGAAAAAAAGGACTACTCGGTCCTTCTCACCATACGACATTCATTAAACTAACAACTGCTCTTTGCAGGATCAAGTAAGTCACCTGGAGAAACGCAAGATTATGTTCTCGTGTTGGGCTCTTAGCTCCAACGAATAGGAGGAACGTGATGGCACCGGTTTTTTTCTTTCTTCCCGAATGGCTTCCTCTCTCGGTGGGGGTCCAATGCTACGTTATCTACGTAAGTTAGACGCACAAGGTGGATGGGATTATTTCAACGATGGCATTCGAAGTGCTTGGATTTAAAAAAATCAAGGGTTCTCTCTCTCGCTCTTCGATGATGTTGATGGTGGTCCTAAAGTCGCGACGCAGTGAGACGAGTTCTCAAATCTTCATTCTAGGTGCATGTCATACATAGTTCAACAATTTTCACAAAATCTTCATTCCCCGCCCTCAAGAGCAACTCCCCATCTAGCTACATATAACCGTGTGCGCTCTTCGTAAAGCGTAAGGCGTAAATCATAAAGCGTTAAAGGGACTGGAGTAGTGTAGCAGCATGGGCCGGGGGGGAGGTTTGCCCTTTTCCTCGACAGAAAAATGTGGACTTATGATGTCAGTTAGATATGGGCTTTCCAGATTACCAGACCAGTACTAGTTGAATTCTTTTTTGTTAGTCGTCCCGGACTCGATACAGGTTACAGATGCAGCTCTCCGCAATTATCCTTCTTGCCCCCTTCATTACTTCATCTTATTAATCGACCGCTTGAGGATGGGGATGAGATGGGACGGGATTACGATTCTTAACTTGACGGAATCGGGGGAGATCGGGGGATCGGGGCCTCCTCGATAGACAGGACAGGTGACAAGGCCCATAAGATAAATGGGCGCTTCGGGCGGCTTTCCCACCCGAGCTCTTTACGGCCGCAGCCGTAGAACATCAGAACATTCAGACATTCTAGAGCTCCTGCTTTCTATTCTAGTCCAGTGGCCTTCGCCACACACATGCGGAGTCGCAGTACAAAAAGAGCCCGCGCCATCGGATCGAGGCCCGCCATGTTGTCAAAAGTCACGGACACAAGAAATGGGTGAGTCGGCCCCCCCTGGAAACGGAAGTGGTAAGACCCGACTCGTCCATTTCTTATGTCCCCGACTTTTTGCCATCCCAGCATCTACCCGCACCTTGTGTCATAGTTCGCACTAAAAGGAGAAAGGGGGGAGGGGGGCGAAGGCGACGCGTGGGGTGTTCTCGGTATCCTTCGGCGTCGAACACCTACCCTTACCTACAAGAATTCAGAGATATTCGCCTTTAGAAATAACAACGAGAACCAAGCAAAGTTGATCAACCGATCCGTCGAACTCCTGCCGCCCGAAAGCCCTTGCGGGCCGTGACGAGCACCCGCATGTGATCAGCAGCGGGGACCCGATAAGGGGGGCGCGTGGTCATGATTAACTTGAACGGGCTTTTGCTATTGCTACGTGTGTAAAGTTGTATCATAAGCCAGGACATAACAAATCATTAATTAGCCATTCGCCACCCAGGCGAGAAGAAAGGATGACGATGCGGCTGTTGCCGAATTCCTCTAGATACATAGCTAACAGTACTTTAGTGTTGGCAATGTGGCTATGTCCTCTGGGTTCTTTGATGCCGCCTTCTGAGGCCCCTGTAGGGGAACCCTTCTGAAACCGCAATTGCATCAGCGTCTCCCATAAATCGCCTCGTAATACTTAACCCCGTGATTGCCCAGTGCCCCCAGCCCGCAGGGGAAAGCGATCACCGTTTTCAGTCTAAGCCGTGTGTAATATTGTATATATCTAGTACTCGTGCTACAGACCCAGAACAGGATGGACAGAACCTTAGTTAACTGTGGGGTTTGGTGTTAGTGTAACGACATCTCAAGTCGTCGATTATGAACGTGAAATGCCTTGAATAGAGAACGTAGTCAGTACGGCTCCGTGTACCATACTTAGGTAGTTCGGAATCGCAGTGAGCATTAGAGTTAGCGCGACCCGTCGCCGCGGTATGGTAAGAAAATCGTGTATTTACGCTTTACTACTATACTACCTATGCGCATATATACCCAATATTCGTCATCCCCTCCTGTTAAGCAGCCGTAGGCGCCGCATCGCATTGTGGAGTAGCACCAGAACACACTTGAGAACTTGCTTATATCTCCATCACGAGGGGCTATGGCATTCATGATTAGTTAGCTCTTCGACTTCCCGAGGGGTTCCATCCCAAACATGTTGCCGGGGAGCGGCGCTGTCGGCATTGGTCGCCGCCCGCGGGTCGCGTCCCCCTCCTCCTCGTCCTCCTCGTCGAGCGGCACCTCGCCAAACAAGAACGCCGTGCGCTCACGGTTAGCGTTCGCCGACGGCCTCTTGCGGTGTGGGTTTGCGGGCGACCTCGCCGCCGCCGCCGCCGCTGCGGACATCTGCTGTTGAGAAGAAGAAGCAGATTCGTCAGGCTCTAGCATCCAGGAGAAGGAGGACTGCGCGAGCGTCGACCGTGTCGGGATCGGCGCATGAGGCCGCTGGAGCGACTGCATCGGCGCCACGATACCGGACCCCAGCGGGTCGGCGTCCGTCGTTGCCGGATCAGCTTGTGGAGAGTTGCCAGGGCTAACGGCATCTTGTGCAGGTGACGGCGCGGAGGGGCTTTCGGCGACTTTCGTCCTGTCGAGATTTAGAGCCGCGACTGCGTCGGTCAGAGGTGTAGTAGAAGAGGCTGTGATCTCGTGTTCTGCCGTCTGTGCGTGCAAGGGCGGTGTCTGCTCCTCTGGTAGTGCCATTGTAGAGTCCTCCAGATACACCCTCACAAACTGTATCTTGGCCACAGAGACCTCTAGTTCCTCCCTGTGCTTCTCCTTATCATCGATAGGAGACTTGGCCAGCGTTTTGAGGTTATCGACGGTTTCGTCGAGCATGAGTGCCAGCTGCTTGTTTCTCTTCTCCATCGCAGCGAGGCCTCTCATTGCTGTGCTAGACCTCGGGTCGGAGTACACATCTTTGTTTGCCTTTATATTGCTCCTAGCTTCTGAGACATTGCGGCGTATTTCCACCATGGCATCGCGGACGGCTTGGTTGATGCCGAGCCTCTCGCCGCGTTCGATCACGCCCTTAGCGGCGCCCTGGAAAATGGCTTCGACGCCCCCTTGCTGTTGAATAAACCGCGCAGGGGAAAGAGGTGATCTCGTGCCAGCAGCCTTACGACGCAGGCTTGAGTTCCATGTCCTAGGCGTTGTCGATCTCGAGCTATCTTCTCCAGAAGTAGGCGGCTTCCCCGTATACTTCGCCGTGAGCGTGTATCCCCCATTTGCATCCAGGTGATCTCGAAGATAGAGAGCGTCACCAACGAAAGTATGTGGGCCGTATGGTGGCTGCGGCGGCGGGTACTTGAGCAATAGTTGAAGCGCGACCGAATAATCGGCCTCAAGAACTTCGGGATATTAGCTGCATATGCCTTATGCGATCAACGAATTATGACTCACGATCCCATCGTATCCTGATAAGCATTGCGGTACATATAAGATCTATGAGTCGCAAAGTTGGGTCCAGAGCAAATAGGGTATCCCAAAGGATAAGTACTTGATCGAACGGAAACTCGCGACTGAACAGGAGGCGGATCCATCGGCTACAACATCATTGTCAGCTTCCCTCACCTTGAACAGAAGCCAAACCTACATCAGAAATATTTGTGGTAGCACTTCGATGTTCTTGAGATGCTCTGAGAGTTCGGGGTCTACTTGGTGCAAGCACACTTCGTGGATATGCTGACTTTTCTCAACGATGGATGAAGTTTGGGAAAGCTGGCCTGGAGTAGAAGTCTGGTCTGGAGTAGAGGTAGATAATGAATCCTTTGGAGTTGGCGCCACCTCGCTCACCTCATAGAAGCCTTTTGCGTGATCCATTAGCCTGGAAAATAACGCAAAAGCATCATGCTCTATGAAGGACGCATCGAGCATTTCTACCATCGCTAAGTCGGCGGTGGAATCAGATGCAGCATCCACTGGGTTGATGGCATCCTGATTAACGACGTAGACTATGGGCGCCAGAAGTTCATGCATACCCTGGCGGTAGCCACCTACGTCGGGATTGAGTTTGCAGTAGATGAAGAGAACATCGAGAATTAAAGTCTGAACATGCGGTTCATGATAGAAGGGCACTTCGGGCAGACGCTGAACATCCTGCAGTATCTCTGCCCGAAGGACTTCGTCCCGGCGAACGGTATTCCATGGAGACTGCTTCTGATGAATACGAAGAACAAGATTGAACTTGGAATTGAATGCCACTTACATCGGGGTCATCTGCTAAGGGGTCAGACGATGCGGCGGTGAGATACTCCGGATGGTTGACATATTTCAGGAAATGTTCTCTCAAGGGAGAGTAAGTACTGCGTGACTCAAGTAGGGAGTGCTTCCATATTCCTGCATCCGTTTCCTGGCCTAACAGGAACATCTTTTCGAACAGTAAGTAACCATACCAAGTAAAAAAGGGGGTGTAAGTCGACAGGGCATTCATGACGTAGATGCACACCTTCCAGCATATAGATCTGCATCCCGAAATGCAAGGACTTGCTTCCCCGTTATCCTTGACAGCTCTCCGGAGGTCTAGGAGGCTTGAGCTATGGTTCAAAGTTTCTTGCCATCGTGCTCTTGAATTTCGTTGTTGGTTAACTGAATTCTGCAAGTAATTGTCTCCGGCGCACTCACGTTGATTCAAGTAGTGACCGCATCCTGGAAGGGACACTGTAATCATATGGGTTTCCAGAAAGACTTGATGCTAGGGCAGTAGAAATATAAAAATAGCTAATGGGAATTAGACAAACATTAAACTAAGCATTGGCTACATCTATCATATCTTGGACAGAGGAATGGGTTCGGAGAAGTAATGAAACAAAGCTGCGGATGGATGTAGTTGTAGTCGAGCAGCTTAGCTTAGATACTGAATACATGTAAGGCGAGTTGTATGAGAGGCTGATGAGGTAACTATTAGTGCAAGGGACCAAAGCGGCAGAGCGGATATGGCCTTGGCCCCAGCAGCCCCGCAATTTAGGCCTAGCCAGCCTGGCAACTCGTGCCATGGCCTATAGGTGGCCCCCGTACAACTTTAACCTTAAGTAACAAGTCGAAGGACCCCTGTTGCGGATCAATAGTGGCTGTTCGATAAATTCCGACCTGTCGGGTTGGATAGATGGTTTCTCAAGGTCCAGCAACTACAGCCCTGGAGGTAACTACCTAGGTACAAACTAACACCTGCATACCAAAGTACCACCTGGCAAGGTTACTTACATAACGTTGATCCTCCCGAGATCCCGCCCGTCCTTTATTATCACACTGCAATACAATACGTTTGAAACCTAAGAACGATAACCTTTATACTCACCTGGGCAGTCATTAACCATCTCCTTGTTTTTCCAATTTCTTCATGAAGTAAATAGCTGTCACCCGTAGTAGACTTTAATTATACCTAAGTACTTATATACTTCCCGAAACGGTTTTGAACTATTTCTATTCATGCATGAGATTACCTACCTCGCCAATATTCTGCAGCATACGATCTGATCAGACAGCTTCAGACAGTCCAGGCCATCTGCCATGTCTGCCGACCTCTTTGCTGAGTTTGAGCCATTCTCGAAGCCTACTCAACGGCAATCCCAGCAATCACAGTCATCCGATAAGCCCGGTGCAGGCCTACCACTGCAGCCAACTTCTTCACCGACTCCTTTCACGCCTAACCAGATCTCATTCGGGGCTGGGGCTCCTTTGAGTCAACCTAACATCTCCCAGAATAATCAATGGTTTAGTTACCAACAGCCCTCGAGTGCAGTAGGTTGGACTGCATCGTCCAATTTCAACGCATCCCATACTTCTCAACCAAAGGTTGATGAGGATGACGATGATGATGCATGGGGGGATTTCGAAGTTGCGTCACCTGAGCCACAGCCAATTGCGCCAGCATTCCCCCAATTGAACACATTTGGAACCAAACCTAACATATTACCCACCGGACAAAATCCAGCTTTACAGAGGACAAGAATCACAAGGGCTTCGACTCTTGATCTTCTTTCAAATAATCTCGTTGATGCGCCCGACTCATTTACGTTAGGGGAGGAATCCAAGAAACCTTCATGGCCGGCAGCACCGCGGCACCACGTGCCAGACCGGCCGCCACAAGCCGGTCTAACGAAGCCAAGGGCAGCCACTGCAGGCGCTGAGCTGCTTTTTGATGCCGATGATTTTGACGCCGGGAAAGCAGACGATGACGATGATTTCGGGGACTTTGAGACTGTCCAGGAAACGCCTACCTTTCAGTCGCAAACTCGCCCTTCTCAGCCCACAGCCACAATTCAGAAGGCATCGGATTTGCTATCAGGCCTGAATCTTACAGAGCCCGCCTCTCCCTACCCACAAGCACCGAAGTCGCCATCTTTTTACGACCGGAATCCTTTCCCTGGCCTTGCAGTTACCACACCACCTCAGACGACGGGAAAAGCATCTCGTGAGAAGACAAAGGAAAGCCCAATAACTGCCTGGCCGTCGTTTGCTAATAAGTCACCCGTTGACAATGTTCTTGACGAGGACTGGGGTAGTATTGAGGACCTGCCTGCCCGGAAAAAGGAACAGGCGCCTAAGCCAATCGGCGGCCAAGTCGTTAACCCGGCTATAAGATCGTTCGCCAAACCGATAGTTAAGCCAGCGAAGAAACTAGCTGAGTCCGACTGGGACTGGGATCCAGTTGAGCCGCCCAAGACTAAACCAAAGAAACCAGCTGCATCTCATAAGTCAACCCCGTCAAATAGTATAGAATCATCGTCGTGGGACTGGGATCCAGTTGATACAAAGCCAGAGGCGAGTACGGAGGTAGAAGCAACAAAGGATGCCTTGCCACCCACCAATGTGCCCCCACCGTCCATCTTGTTATCTATATTCCCTGAACTGTTCGACACGGCAAACCAGAAACTTTATCAGCCGGTCAGCGGCCAGTCATTCTCCGTGAAGAAGCGCATACTGTCTGATCCTAAGACAGTCGATTTTCTCCGAGGCTACCTCGCCCTGGCCACGGTCCTGGCGCGCATTGTCGCCGGGCGGAAGCTCAGGTGGCACCGGGACAAGTTCCTCTCCCAGAAGATGTCCATCTCCGCCGCGGGGAGCAAGGGCATGAAGCTAGCCACCGTCGACAAAGCCCAGACCGCCCGCGAGGACCGCGAGGCGGCTGACGTCGTATCCACATGGAACGAGCAGGTCGGCCGCCTACGATCGGCAGTAGCGGCCGCCAACACGTCCTTGCAGGACAACACCGCCGCCGGCGGACATCTGAAGATCCCCGAGATCAAGGATACTATGCAAGTCCAGACCGCCAAGGCGGTGCCGACCGCCCCAAAACCTTGCCTCATCTGTGGACTTAAGAGGGATGAGAGGCTCGCCAAGGTTGATGTCGACGTGGAGGACAGCTTCGGCGAGTGGTGGGTCGACCACTGGGGCCATACTGCCTGCCGCAGATTCTGGCTGCAGCACGAGGCGGTACTACGGCAGCGATAACACTCCAGGGGAGTCTTAAGATGGCGTTATATCACCGTGACTCTCGAGTCCCGCACAACGGCTTCTTCCTCCCTAAATTCGACTTCGGCTGTGAGATCCTCACAACCGCGTCCCGTCCCGTCCTCCTGCTGGGTGGGACTCGATAGTTGCCGAACCGATTCGCCCGGCGTGAGTCGTTTCGGCTAGTCACTGGCCCAATATTGGATATACCACGTTGGGGGCCGGGACATAAGACGTATAAGAATACTATCTATGGTTATTTAGTGGTAAGGCCCGGGAAATGTACAGGCGGCATGTTGACCCTCTCCAGCTTAGGAATACCTTCCAGATCTTGCACATTGTACATTGTTAGAAGAATCATGCACCTCGCAGCAGGCCTGGGTAGAGAATCTTGGATAAGTTTGGTCTGGGTATACCTTCCCACTCATCATTATGGATACTATGTAGATTGCCGATGCCAATAGTTTCTCGGAAGACTTAGGTGTTTCTTAGACGGGGATTTCGACGACTGTAATTCGAACCACGCTGGATACTGCAGTCTTTGCTAGTTAGGTGTCCTATACAAGCCAGCCCACGACTTCTCGGGTCGGGTTTTGTAAACCGGGTCACATGTCTGTTGGCTATTCGTCGCCTGTCAATGCAAGTAATGCAGTCCATGCTACTACAACCCTCTTGAATGCCGAAAAGTCTCTATGCATTATTTTGTTTCCCGTTAATATTCGACCATCCTGGTTGGGCCAACACAGTTGCAAGCCGTGCGAGCTCTCCCTTTCGTTCTGCAACATCCTGGTCCCTTTCCTGTTCCCTCATTAGATAGACGCGCACAGTCGCATCGGGTGAGAAACCACGGCTCCGATCCCTCCAGGTAATTGCTCCGTGGTCTACGAAGCGAACCACGGCGCACATCGGGACTTTACGGGAATATACACAGTCATTCGACGTGGCCATCGATTATTTCACCTTGTATGATCAAAGAATGTCTGGTGTCTGGATGTCAGTTTTAGGCTCCTTCTTGCGCCACTTTCAACGGTAGTAGATAATCCCCCCTATTCATGGGAGTCCATGGACTATATACTTCGCCATTTTACATGGGTAGATATAACATTTTGCACAAAGTGGTTAAATATCCATTTCTAGAGACGAGGCCACCCCTATGCCCCGATTGGGAGCCAGTATAGTGACGTAGGCACTAGGTAGTAGGTAACAACCATATGTAAACAAGGAAGTACTCAGCCTCATGTGAATTAAGCAAGCCCTCCTTTTGAAGACTGGATTTCAGAGCCCGAGGACTCAACTTAAAAGGCGAACTTGACCTGTCGCTTTGGATTCCATGCCAGCGATTTGACCTCTTATCGGTGTATAAAGTTTGGCTGAGCCAACTAAATAGCAGAATGGCAAGTACGAGGCCTGGGAATGACATCCTCAAACCCAGGTGTGGACAGTTCTATATACGTGGGTTATGTACTTCGTACAAGCATGTATTCAAGAGGTTGATAACAGACGAAACAGTGGGCCGGGTCTGAAAAGGGCGCTAGCTAGCCATCAGGTAACGCAAGAACATTCTATTTGTTGGCTTGGACGTTCCTACCTGGAATGCAACCCCAGCTGAAGCAGTGCCCACTATGTAACTAACTGTGTGTCCACCTTGCCCGGCAGCATGTACGTTACGATTTGACCTGCAGGTGTTTATTTGCAATCCACATATATATGAAAGCATAGGTATGAATGATGTGCTTCCGTTTTCCATGCGCACGGCTTCTACCCTACTTAAGCCTACTTGCAATCTGACTGCATGAACATATCAAGAGAAAATACAGTGATGTTCGCAGGGCTTTTGTGTGGGGTATGTACCTACCTACAGATAGGTACATATGGGCATATAAACACCTACCTAATTCAGGCAGCCGCAGTCTGTAGGCTTCTGCTACAGTGGTTACCTAAGTACCTAGGTACTCATTAGTGTCAACAAAGCCGTAGTACCTTCCTTACTCCCCCTCTTATCATCAATAGATGCTTCGTCATCGTCATCGTGGAAGGTCCGCGCGGAAGATATCGATATCGATAGAAAGCGACTCCGGATTGCGCAATGAACCATTTAAGTCGAAACTGCCCTAGATGATTCCTAAACTAACGCATACCACTGCCTAAGCTTCGCCCACAGCGATTCCTTATAAGTGAGAAATAATTCCACAGTATTTAGCTGAGTTATACCCTAGAGCTCTAACATTCGAGTATCTATATATGAGTACCTAAGTATCTAGGTAGGTACCTGTCCTAGGCTGTTACTGCTTCCTATAAAGTAAATATAAGGAAAGTACAACCCAGCAATTTCATGATGGTTTTGATTTGTTTGGTGCGGGAGATAGTGTGTCATAGGCGTACCTACTCAGATATCTATACATACGTGTAGGCAGGAGTGATTGAACAACGCCAACAAGCGTACCAGGTAAGGGTACCTAGTATATGTAGATGGATCTTCCTCATTCCACGTCCAGGTCTCTTGGCATCTCTTCGTCTTTAAACATTTACCACTCTACTTACTTACCCAGACTCTTCTCATGTCCAAACAACTTATTTGACCAATTCTCCTCTCTCATCACCAACCTTCTCTACGCATCCCCCATTTCTCTCCATAAATCCGCTGCCCTCATCATCATCTCTCTCCTCTCTCCTTTTCTTCTTTTTTTCTTCTAGCCCCCATTTCTTCTCTTCGCCATACTACAACGCCTTCACGGTTTCTTGAAAGCTCTCCCCCCCCCTTCGTGCTTTAACAGCCGAATATCACATTATCGCCTTATTCTCCCTGCCACCCTAGGTACAGGTAGTTTGGCCATTATCCCCCCCAAAACACTAATAACTACAACTACCTACTACCTCTTATAATACCACCACCACTGACCACACCACGCTTGGCTGTTCCTTGAGACCCTGTCAACCTGGACTACAGCTCTTAAACCACGATCTCAAGCTACCTAAACGCAACTACCACCACCCGTGGGTCGCCAGCAGCCAATAAAAAAGCGGGAAAGGGAAGAAGAGGCTAGTAAGTAGTAAACGACGACAAGAGACTACCAAGCTACGGGCCTACTTGCCTACCACCTACCTACCCGCAGTAGTAGCACTTTAGTCTACCGAGTATCTAGCAGGTAATTGGCACCCACCCCAGCAACCCCGCTGCCAATCAATACCGTTCCAAGACGTGCCCAACATCCCAGGAGCAGAGCTCTTTGCGATTAACCTCGTGCACACAGTAGCAGCAACAGCGCCAGAGTTCATAGCTCTCGAGACTTTTCAGCCACCCACTTGGCTGGGTTTTTGAGCAAATCGTAGGTTAGTAAGTAGTATCACCATTGTCACTACCACAACCATCTCCTACCTATTGTCATTCATGGACGAAGGTTACCTAATATATGTAGGCAACTTACATCCATCTGGGGGCCATCATTCATATATCCATTCATTACCCACTGTCATGTATCAGCTATGTACCTTTACCTTCCCTATCCCTAGCACCTGCCTATATTTCCAACTTTGGAGGTTAGGTAGGTACCTGGACGTACAAAGTACCTAAGTACCTAAGTACCTATGTACCCAGCCCGGTAGACACCTGGGCGAGAAAAAAAAAACGTGCCCGCCTACTATGTACCTACCTGCACCAAAATGCAATCCATATATGTGCCATGGTGCCCCGCCTAACTTACCCACCCATCTTAATCCCGACCACTCAATGTTTCCCACCCTTCATCCCACTCTTCATCCCCCCCCTCTACTTTATCTTGTGTTGTTTCCACTTTGGTGTTGCTTCTATTTTCAATCACCACATGCTGGAATCGTGCAGATGATGCAGTAGTAACTTTGATGACATACTATCTGTTTGCATTACTGCAATCGCCTTTCCTTGCGCACTACCTCTAACTCATCTCTACCTCAACCTTTTCTTCAGCCACACATGAGAACGACCTCGCGCACTATCACATCCAATACCTCCACATCCTCTCCTCATCCTCATCCTCATCCTCTTCCTCTTCCTCTTCCTCTTCCTTAACTTCATCTCCATCCTCTCTAAACGTCACGCATACGCCCCCTCCTTCTCCATACCTTCTTCTCTTCCTCGCACGACGCCTCCCCACAGGAATCTCATCATCGGAGCTAACATAAGCCTGTGGGTAAATAGCACAACTTTCCTACCCCGGTATCATCACTGGAAGGAGACATCATTGTCCATCGCATGACCTCTATCAACCGATTCTAGCGTCGCTATTGAATAATAGTATAACAGAAATCGCCTCACGCGCGCATCCAATCTTGGAAAAGGACACATCTCTCCAATAAGAATCCCTCTTCCATTTCTAATCGCTTTGAGACTTCGTCCCAAAGCGTCCACCCCCCAAAGCACCTTTCCTAGAGATACCATCGAATACCCTAACAATCAGAATGTCTGTTTCTCAAGAGAACATTGCGGCGAACGGTGTCGATTCCTTGCAGATTGACCAGCTGAAGGTCGATGATAACGAGCCACGCTATGGCCCAGATGGCGAGCCTGCCCCAAAGACCGACGAGGAGTATGCCGCGACTCAATTGACCCTTCGAGCCATTGTCTCGTCCAAGGAGGCCGGCGTCATTATCGGCAAGGGAGGTAAAAATGTCGCCGACTTGCGCGATGAGACTGGTGTTAAGGCCGGGGTCAGCAAGGTGGTGCAAGGTGTGCACGATCGTGTCTTGACCATCACCGGAGGCTGCGAGCCCGTCTCTCGAGCATACGCCATCGTAGCTCGTGCGCTACTGGAGGGTGCCCCTTCAGTCGGGATGGGTGGGGTTATTCAGAACAACGGCACCCATCGTAAGTAGCCGAATTAACGCTCCAACCTCCGGACCCCAAATGACGATCGGAGTTGCTGGTAATTATGTACTAACATGTGGTTTTACTTCTCTTAGCTATCAAGCTTCTGATCTCGCACAACCAGATGGGCACTGTCATCGGCAGGCAGGGACTCAAGATTAAGCACATCCAGGATGTTTCCGGCGTGCGTATGGTCGCACAAAAGGAGATGCTGCCCCAATCAACTGAGCGAATTGTAGAGATCCAGGGAACGCCCGAAGGCATTCAGCGCGCTATCTGGGAAATCTCGAAGTGCTTGGTGGATGATTGGCAACGCGGTACCGGCACTGTGCTGTATAATCCTGTCGTTCGCACCACGCCCGGTACCACTGCGGCTCCTCTTAGCGGTGGCCTAGGCGGGGTCGGCTACGGTTCATCTAGCAGAGGCGACTACGCCCCGTCCCGTGTTATGCGAACGGGCAACGGCGCCGACTTCAGCAATGGTGGCGCACGACCCTACACCCGCCGTTCGGACTCGGACGCGGCCACTCGTGGACCACCGACGCATGATGAAAACGGGGAGGAGATCCAGACACAAAACATTAGCATCCCGGCGGACATGGTCGGCTGCATTATTGGACGACAAGGAAGTAAGATTAGTGAGATCCGCAAGACTTCCGGCGCTCGCATTTCCATCGCCAAGGTATGTTGCTAGGAGACGGCAGGTCAATGGGGGGAGGGGGCCACAGCTACTTCATCTGTTATGTCCTGTTGGATTCGGGAAAAGATGGTAACCTTGCTTACTTATAAATCTAGGCACCGCATGACGAGACGGGCGAGAGAATGTTCACTATCATGGGGACAGCTAAGGCTAACGAGTCGGCCCTGTTCCTTCTTTACGAGAACCTTGAGGCTGAGAAGATGCGCCGCAGCCAGCAACAATCACCCGAGTAGGTGGGCACGGTTTCACTCGAGCCGACGATCTCTACCCCCAAGGAACCGACATGCTCATTTTATGTGCCTGGAGTATTTCTAATGTTTGCCTGGTTTTTGGTGACGAACCCTGCGTTACAAATGGGGGCAGGCATTGATGACAGGCCTGGCCTGCCACAAGGCTTGACTGACGTTCGCCCCCGAGTTGTGGTCCTGGATGGTCTCTACGTAACGACGTAACGACAACGATTTCTCCTCTTCTCAGCAAGCACTCGGCTGCTATTTCGCTACTATTCCTTTCTTAATCTTTCTCGACTGAAAATGGCATTGATGTGGACACGTGGGTCCATGCAGATTGCAAGGTAGACAACGACAAGCAGCCATTCGGCCCAGTGTCCCTAGGCCAGGGCTGATACGCACCCGTCACCTAGAAACCTTGCATTCCGGCCAACCTTGATATTCCGACATGCTTCCACCTGCGCAGGGGTTCATCATGATATGGAATGGACAGTGAAGTATAGCCAATCGGCCAGGCTTCTCTGACCGTAAATACAGATGACGACCAAGCATGGCCAAGTCTCCATCACACCTTAAGTTCCTTTCCCCTCTAATCACCCCCCCCCCCCAAACCAACACCCGAAAACCATTGATATCCACACGCATCTCACTATCACTAAGTTGGAAGGGAATAAAATCTTAGGAGACGGAGGAGGAGAGGTGGGGAGAAACGGGAGCAGATGCTGGGTCTGGACGACAGCTATCTCAAGGAAAAGAGTCTGCTATGGCCTCGGTAGGTTCGTGAGCCGACAGTATCAATCCCTTTCCACCTCGGGTTATTTTATGGACGTGATCTTTTTTGGTGCCCATCCAAAAAGTTGTACCTTATCTTTTCCAGAAAGTGTCTAGATGAGAGACATGTAGCAGTAGAGGGGGGAAAGCTACGAAAGCAAAATAATTCAACGAGGCAACTTGTTGTTAACATTGTGCCTTGGGTGAATAGTTGTTTTGTGAAGTGCTGAAGTGGTTTTAGTGTCTTTGCCGGTTTCTGAAGTCTAAAGTCGTTTTTCGCATGCCGCATACCCCTCTTCCAGGTTCTGCTTGAACATACTTAAGTACTATGTATCTTGCCCGTGCACGATACCCCTCCGGATCGTAGCCTTTTAGATGTTCACTATCAAAGTTATCTGAAGATGTATGTATGTATGTAAGCAAGTAATGGAGCTATTCCCGTCATAGATGGGGACAAGATGTGGAACCAGCCCACCCCCCGACCCGACTTGACAGCTTGCTAGGTACAGTAGGTAGGTCCACGGGTTACTTTACCCAGACCGCCTACTATAATGGGTAAGTAAGATAAGATTTGTTTTGACCCCCTAGGTAGGCAAGCCACCTGATATAATAACACCTGGACCCTTCTATGTTAATCCTTGTCAACGCTCGGATTCTGCCATGCGCGAAAGGGCCATCTGTCATCACGGGCATCTAAGGTCATCAACCCTCAATTGAATGGTACCTACCAACCTTTTTTTGCATACCAGGTAATATTAACTTTGGAAGGTTAAATAAAAATATGTTGCCGATGGTTGTTTTATTCGAGTATTAAACTCTTCTGGCACATTCATTCATTCAACCTTATTATTTAACTTCAGTCATCTGTTCCCAATTGTGTGATTCTGCTGGTGTCCTTGTTGGTGTCCTTGTTGGTGTCCTTGTTGTTAATTTTCTATCATGAACGTCTCTACTTAAGATACCCGCCAACCCTCTCTATTTCGCCATTTTACTTTTTGGTCGGTCCGCGAAGCATTACGAAAGCCAGCATCTAGACTTTTCTTCTTCCTCTTTTTCTTCATTCCCGTCGTAAATTTGTTCGCGCGCAAAGGAACATACAAGAAGCCCAGACCATGGCGCGCACAAAATCCCAGCCGGTTCAACGGCAAACTTCCTCCGAGTACATCGCCGGCCAGCCTAGGACGACGTCGATAAAGGAGGCCAATGGCGCGACAGCACCAGAAGTAACTCCGGCGCCGGCAGCGAAGCCCGAGGCTGGACTTCCGCAGCTTGTCATTGCCGTCGCGGGAATCTATGCATCCTTGTGCGTACAACATTTCCTCCTTACTTCCTCCTTACCCACGCTTTCTACGCAATGCGATGCGATGCGATGCGATGTGCGGGGTGAACAAAGCAAAGCAACGGCATAGTGGACCTGGCTAACACGCAGTGATATTCACACACACGCCCCTCGATAACAGCCTCACATGGGCGTACCTACAGGAGAAACTCACGACGACACCACACGGCGCGATCAGCGGGGGCGGAGATGACGACAACGCGACCGAGACGATCGAATACTTCAAGTATCCGGTATTCCTGAACACGATCCAGTCGACGTTCGCGGCGCTGACGGGGGCGGCGTACCTGTGGGGGAGCACGCCGCGGGGGGCGCGGGTGCCGCCGGTGATCCCCTCGCGACGCATCCTGGCGCCGCTGTTGCTGGTCGCGCTGACGAGCGCCCTGGCCAGCCCCTTCGGCTACGCCTCCCTCGCCCATATCGACTACATCACCTTCCTGCTCGCCAAGAGCTGCAAGCTGCTCCCCGTCATGTTCCTCCACATCACCCTCTTCCGGCGCCGCTACCCGCTCTACAAGTACCTCGTCGTGGCCGCCGTGACGGCCGGTGTCGCGGTCTTCACGCTGCACTCGGGGAAGGCGAAGAAACATTCTTCTACCAGCAGCAGCAGCGACGATCCGGAGCGCAAAACGGCCTGGGGCCTACTGCTGCTGAGCATCAACCTGCTGTTTGACGGGCTGACCAACAGCACGCAGGACTACGTGTTCGGCGCGTTCCGGCCGTACTCGGGCCCGCAGATGATGTGCGCCAACAACCTCATGGCCTCCGCCGTCACCGCCGCCTACCTCCTCTGCAGCCCCTGGCTCGTCCGCACCGGCCTCGGAGACTGGTTCGGCATGGATGCCGCTGGCGGCGCCGGCGAATTACGTGAGGCCCTCGCCTTCATGGCCCGTCACCCCGCCGTCTGGCGCGACCTCCTCGGCTTCGCTGCCTGCGGCGCCGTCGGTCAGGTTTTTATCTGTGAGCACCTCCTGCCCTACCCCTTTTCCCCGTCTTCTCTCCACCCTCCCCCCTCCCCTTCCGTCCCCTCATTCTTCGAAAAGGGGAGAGCCTCAAAGTAGTAATAAAGACGGGAAAGAAGAAGATGGTGATGAACAGAAAAAGAAAAGAAGCTAACTTTGAGAAAATTCCAGTCTACACGCTCGCGACCTTCTCCTCGGTGCTCCTGGTGACGGTGACGGTGACGCGCAAGATGTTCACGATGATCTTGTCGGTGGTGGCCTTCGGGCACCGGCTCTCGTCTATGCAGGTCCTCGGCGTCGGCCTCGTGTTCGGCGGCATCGGCGTCGAGGCCGCCATCGCCCGCCGCGAGAAGCTCGCTAAAGAGGAGGCTGCTGCTAAGCGTAAGGATAAGTGAGCTTTGCGATCGAGGTGCCCGCTGCGATCGCTCTGTATGGACGCCGAACGAGGCAAGGCTCAGGGTGCTAGTGGAAGGGTGGATGTCAGAAGAAGATTTACTTGCTTTTTTGCTACATATATATATATAAACTCCCATGCATATGCAGGCGAGGCAGACAAGAAACCTTTGTTTTCCCCTGGTAGTTAGAGGGCTTCATAACCCAGACCAGATCACGTTCTTGCCCGTTCGAGCACTCTGGGAGTTCCTAGATGTAGAAAAAAATGAAAGCTGTCGCCGAGGGCTTGCTTTGGCCTAGGTAGCAAAACCTGGGCGTAACTTACTTTTCTGGGTAGCTTCTCTAAGCCTGTCTGTCTGTCTATCAGTCAGTTACTACACACATGTGTATCCATATATAGGTGCGCCCCTGTACATGGATTCGTTCACGTTAGACACGCATGTAACATGAACCAGACTAATGATTATATAATACATGTCAAGTATCTTCAGTGCTCCGAAGGTACAGGAATGCAATAAAATAAGCCAGTTCGTAGCTTTGGATTAGTCGTGGCTTTGGATTAGCAGTAGTAGTGTTTAATATGTATATGGTAAAGTCGGCATCATCACCATCACAAGGATCGTCGTAATTATCGTTACTGGACCACAACATACGTGATAATGACTGGTTGAGATACATCAGTAAAAGTGAAGTAAACCAAAGTTATTGGGATATTCCATCCCCATTCAACCCCCCCATACACCTCTTACCCCGCTCCTGTCCCCTTTCAACTGTGTCCCTGCTTGCTTGCTTAGCCACGCTGAAAGAACTCTCCTTCCTCCTGGACATCCCTTTATCTGTCGTGGTCCTCGCCTAGGAGAAAAAAGAAGAAAAAGAGAAGTTCTCCTCTTTTTCTTCTGCTTTGTTCTTATGTTAACTCTCCTCACTTCCCCCCTCCCCTGCCCTTTGAAGATGAGGCACGAAGCTTCTTCTTGGAAGGGTATAAGTAGCTACTTGGCTGCCTGACTTAACTGACTAGATAGATCAGCGTCTTTCGAAGTAAGGTGAGGAAGCCAGTGAATTATATATATATTGTAAAGATTTGTACGTAAAATAGGTTATAACATGGCTTAAAAGTTTTTGCTATTATTAAAAAAAAAAGAAAAAATTCCCGGGATAAAATTATTATATAAATAAATAGCTTAAATATTTTTATTTATTTAAATAATTTTTATCACTTTTAATTAATAAATTTAAAATTTTAATAATATAGCCGAAACGTTTAAACATTTATACGCCTTTTTATTAAAAATATATTTATTTAAAATTTTATAATTTTATTATTATAAATATAAAAAAATTAAAATAAAAAACTTTATACAGTTAAAAATTAAACCTTAACTTTAATATTATTTTAAAATTATTAAAATTATTATATAATAACGTTATATTATTATGACCGGTTAAGCCATTAAGCCGAATGGGGCTAATATAATAAAAAAAAATCCTTAACTCCAGTTTTAAAGAAAGAAACAGCCATACTGGAGTAAGCCATATACGTTATACGATTAAAAAAGATCGGTTAAATCGATAATAATCTTAATAATATTAAATCGTTATACTCGGATACGATCTTAATAATTTAATAATAACTATATATTTTAATATTAAAAATAAAAAATATAAATAATATATAATTACGCTTATTACCTTTTTTTTAAAATAATTTTTAAATTTATTAACTTATAATATAACTTAATTATTTAAAACACTTTTTTTTTATTATTATTAAACGTAACTACTTATTACTTAAAACCTTTAACACTTTTATTAATATAAACCCCTTAACTGGACTAATAGTTAGGAATAAACCGGCCGTTATATATATTATAATAATATTATTACTATTTTATTAAAAAACCGTAATATTGTTTTAAAAAATATTAAATCTTATTTTAAATCGATATATTAATATCGTTAATTTACCCGGCGTATTTAATTTTAATAATAATTAAAAAATAATAAATATTTTATAATAACTATTAATCTTTTTTATATAATAATATAAATAATAGTAACGTTAATAAATCGTTAATAAAAATTAATTATTATAAAATTAATAAGTATAAAAAGATTATAAACATTAAAAAATCGTAAATAATTATAATAATAAATAATAAAAAGCTTTAAAAAGTTATAATAAATATAGCTTTTTTTTATATTTTATTTAATCGTTAATGTTATTAAATATATTAAAATTAAAACGTTTTATTAAAAGTATAAAATTAAAATTTTATAAATCGGATGCTTTTAAGTAATTATAAAAATAATACCGTAATTTAAATTTTAAATACTTTATAAATTTTTTTATATAAAAAAATCCAGCGGGACCATTATTTTACCATTTATAATAATTAATTTTTTTAATAAATATTTTTAAACGTTTTATATCGTAATTAAATTAATTTATTTATCGTAATACTTATTAAAACGCTTTATTTATAAATAATTAATAAAACGTTTAAATACTTTACGATTTAATAATTTTATAAACCCGTTTATAAAATTATTTACGTTAATAACGTATTTAATTTAAATTTTATTATTATATATTTTTTATTTAATATAATAATATTTAATTTTAACGTAATAACCTTTTTTTATAAAAATATTACTTTTTATTTACTTTTTCACTTTAATATTATTTTTAATTAAAATAATTAAATTATTTAATATAACGCTTAATTTTTTAAAAAGATTATAAATATTAATAGCTTTAATTACCGTTATTTTAAATATAACATATTTTACTTTTATAATATTTTTAATAATTACTTTTTATAATTTAAATATTTACGTAATAAAAGCTTTATTTATAAAAAATACTTAATTTATAATAAAGTTTAAAATATTTTAATCGTTTATAAAACTTAAATTTACCGTTTTGTAAAACTTTCATTTATTAAATTTAATATAAAAATATTAAATGCTTTTAATTTTTTTATAACATATATTTAAATTAACGGTAACGTTAAAATATTACTTTAACCGTTTTAAATACGTTTTATAAATTAATAATAAATTACTTATATAACGTATTTAATTTATTAATATAATTAAAAAATATAAACTTTTTTATTACGTTAATATATTTAAACGTTTTTAATCGGTAATTTAATTATTATAAATTATAAAATTATATATATAATCCTTTATAAATAACGTAAGTTCTTTTTTTATTTTATTATATTTAATTATTTTTAATAATTTAATAACATATTATTATTAATTTATTATTACGTTATTTATAAGATTAAACTTTATAATTTTTACGCCGAGAAATTAATTAATATCGTTTAAATCCTTAATAAAAACTTTTTTAATAATTCCTTTAATTAATTATTATATTTTTTTATAATTTAGCTTAAATAAAAAAGAATTATAATATCTCCCGTTTTTTTATTAAAATAAATAATATTATTTATTATTAAAAGCTTAAACCTTTAATAAATTAATATCTTTTTAACCTTATTTT
Source organism: Eutypella sp. D-1 (assembly GCA_023313575.1). NCBI lineage: Eukaryota > Fungi > Ascomycota > Sordariomycetes > Xylariales > Diatrypaceae > Eutypella > Eutypella sp. D-1. The sequence continues at coordinate 82,771 of JAJTTP010000003.1, forward strand.
ATTAAGCCGTACCGGCTTATTTAAAATTATATAAAATGTAACGGCTAATTTATTCCTAATTATTAATCCAATCGAAGGGTTTATGTTAATAAAAGTGCTAAGGTTTTAAGTAATAAGTAATCACGTTTAATAATAATAAAATAAAAATGCTTTAAATAATTAAGTTATATTATAAATTAATAAGCTTAAAAATTATTTAAAAAAAAGGTAATAAACGTAATTATATACTATTTTATATCCTTTATTCCTAACATTGGAATATATAATTATTATTAAATCGTTAAAATAATTAATTATTTTAATTATCCTAAATTATTAAAATAATTAGCTATTTTAGCTATCTTTTTTATTACGTGATTTAAACGTAATTAACCCATTATGGCTAAGTTTTTTTAAAAACCTTATTTTTTCGAATAAAATCGTGATTTGTTATTAGCCTTATTTAACCTTTTATAACCTAACCAGGTTATAATATAATCTTTCCCTTTTTAAAGTTTTTATCTTTAAAATTAATTCTCCCGTTTTTATTATTATAAATATTTTTTTTTCTTTTTTTATTTCGTTTTATCTTTTATTATATCCGGTTATATTAATAAATCGGTTTTTTAACGCGTAAAACCTTTATTTTAATGTAAAACCTTTTAACGTAATTCTTTTTTTATAGCGGTTTTATCGTTTAATCCGATTAATATAACTTTTTATTTTTATTATAAACGCCGTTAACTTAAATATAAAATTTCTAACTCGGACTTTTTTTATTATTTATTATATATTCGTTATAACCGGAATTAATACGATATATTTAAGCTTAATCCGGAGTAATTATAAAAAGTTATATTTTAATATCGAAAATTAAAATTAAAATTTAAAATTACGGAAAAAGAAATTAATACGGTTAATATAAAACTTTATCGTTTTCGTTATTAAAAACGTATATAATATAAGAAAATAATAAAAACAGTTTTTTATAATATCGATAATTTAAAAAAGTTAAAAAAGTTAAAAGTAAAAAAGCGTTAAGCGGAAAATACGCATTTTATAAAATTTATTAAAACGTTAATAAATTTTAAGATTATTTTAAATTTTAATTAATTTAAGATAAATATATCGGGTAATTTTAATTAAGATATTATTTTTATTAACATTTCCGTCGGCGTTAATAAAAATCTTTTAAAAAGCGTTAAACGTTTATTAAATAATTAACGGGTTTTTATATATTTTCGGAATTATTATATCCTTTTTATTTAACCTTATATTTTATTCGTCCATTTTTTATTTATACGTTTAAAATTTTCTTTATTTCGTATTTATTTACTTTTATTTCGACGTTATTTTATCTTATTTTTATAATGTTTATATTTATTATACTTTCGAATAAGGAAATATAAAAAATTAAATAAATTTTAACTTTTAATAATAAATCCAGTTCGTAATTATTTTTTAATATTTTTTTAATAATTAAATACGGTCCGATATATTTATAATTAAGTTTTTTATTAAATCGTTTTATCGTAATATTCTTTATAACTAAATAAACCATATCTTTTTTTAAAAAAATTAATTTTTTTAACCTTTTTTAATTATAATATTTGCTTATTCGTTAATATATAAGTTTAAGTTCTGCTTTTATTTTTTTATATAATTATTTAAATTATTCCGATATTAATATAGCTTTAATATTATTTAGTCCTTTTTTATAAACATTTTGGTAAATATTTAAAGTAAATCCGAAATTAACATTAATAAATATTATCCGTATACTTTTATAATAAACTATATTATAAACTAATTATATAATAAATAACCACTTTACTTAATTATTTTACTTATAATTAATATATTATCGAAAATAAGTTTTTAATATTTAATTAATTCGTTTTATTTATCCGTTTACTTAAAGTTTAAAAACCGTTATAAACTTAAGGTTTAATTTTAATCTTATTATAAAATTTTACCAAAATTTTAATATAAATATTATTCCTTTGTCGGAAATAATTTCGAATAAAAAGCCGTATATTATTATAATATATCGTAAAAAGATATATACCATTTATTTTACGTCGGTATTTTCGTTATATAAAATAAAATAAAAAAATTTTATAAATCGGTTAACGATTATAAATATATTATTATAACCGTTACGTATTATTAAATTTTTTAATATCGGTAACTTAATAATAAAATCAAATATAATAAATTTTTATAATTGTTTATTAATTAATAATGGTTATAGTTTTTCGTAAAATTTATATCGTTTTATTTTAATTTTTCCGTATGTATTATATTATTATTATATTCGTTATATTATTAATTTTATTTTATCGAATACATAAATCCGTTATAATCGTTTAAAAATTTTATAATCTTTTAAATATCCGTATAAAAAATATTTATAAATCTTTTATATTAATTATTTTTATAATTCTCGTAATATTTATAGCTTTTTTATTTATTTCTTTATTAATAATTTATTATTATGTTATTCGATTTATTTATATAAATTATTTTAAATATCTTTTTAACGTTTATTAAAATACCGCGTACTTAATTAGTATATATTTTTTTTTATAACAGGTTACTTATTAATAATATCTGCTTATCCGTTTTTTAATCCTTTTTTATGGATAATAATATAATCGAATTCCGTAAAATACTTGGCGTATCGTAATTATTTTCCGTTAAAGGTTTAAATGGTAAAAAAGTATATAATATTTTTATAATCGGTATAGATTTTAATTTAGTACATATTTTTTATAAAGTAATATTTAAATTTTTTAAATACGTTAATAATAATAAAAAATTCCTTATCGTAAATTAAATAATTAAATTCGGTTTTAATAAGTTTATAAAAATAAAATGCAATAAAGTATAATTTTCCTTTTTTATTTTATTATTTAATTTATGCTTTAAAAGCGTAATCCGAAACGTCGGTTTTTAATTTAACAGGTTTTTTAAAATCGTACATAATAAGTATTAATTCGTTAATAATAATATTTTTTAACTTTTTAAAAAATTCGTTTACTTTATTAATCTATATAAACCGTTTATCCTTTTTTATTAATTCCGTAAAAGATATTATAATATATTTAAATCGTTATATAAATTTCCGATAATAATTTATTAAACCGAAAAAAGCTTATATTTCTTTTATATTAATAAGCATTTTTTAATCTTTAATAATTGCAATTTTTTTAAGGTTTATTTTAATATATTCGGGGGTAATAATATATCCGAAAAATTCCATTTCTTATATATAAAATATATTTTTTTCAAGTTTTATTAATAAGTTAACGTTTTATAATATTTATAATACTTTATATACATGCTTTTTATATTATTCTTTTAATTTTAAATAAATAAAAATATTATTAAAATAATAAATAACGAAAATATTAAAATATTTTCGTAATACGTAATTAATTATACGTTAAAACGATATTAATACGTTAATTAACCCGAAAAACATAATTAAATATTTAAATAAGCCGTATTTCGTTTTAAAAGCTATTTTTTATTCGTTTCCGGGTTTAATTTTAATATAATAATATCCGTTTTTAAAATTTAAAATAATAAATTATTTAATTTTATATAAACAGTTTTTTATTTTAATAATAAATAATAACGGTATTCGGTTTTTAACGGTAATCTTATTTAATTATCGATAATTAATTATTAATTATAATTTACTATTTTTTTTAAGCATAAATATAATAAAATATCCTGTTAATAATTTTAATCGTCGGATATATCTTTTCGTTAATTTATTTTCGAAATAGTTTTATAATTCCTTAAATTTAATTTTATTAAAGTTATAAATTTTATAAAATCGTAATATCTTTTTTTTTATAAAAATAATCTCGTAATTTTATTTATTACAATTTAATAATCTTTTTTTAAACTTTTTACGAAATACTTTATCGTATTAATAATATTATAGTAATACGTTACGTATTCGTAATATTATCGTATTTTCCTTTTTTAAAATATTATTAAAAAAGCGGAATCGTTATCGGATAAACGTAATAATTTATTTAATCCTTTTTTCGTATCTTTTTTTTTTAATTTGTTATATTCTTTTTAATAAAATTTTTATCGTATCCTTATATCCGTATTTACTATCCGTTAAATATTAAAGTCTTTTTTTTAAATTATTATCGGTTTTTAAAAAATAAAGAAATATTATTTAATTAATTTTTTAATTAATCGATAAATTATATTATATCTTTTTAAAAGCATAATATCGAAAATAACATTTTATTTTTATCCTTTAATATATACGTCGAATTAATCGGTTTCCCGTAATATTTTTTTTTATCGTATTTAAAAACATAATTTTCGGCTTTTATTATATTATAAAAATATTATTTCTTTTTTTATAATAATTATAATTTATTATATAATTACCGTCGGTTCTGTTATTTATTATAACGGTATACCAATTATTTTTAACCTTTATTTATATTATAATATATCCGTATCGTTTTTAAACTTTTAAAATAGTTTATAAATATTATATTACGTTTTTAAACTTTATAATACCGTTTTATAACCTTAATATAAACGGTTTTATCTTTTTAAATCCTTACCGTAAATTTATACGGCGTTATATAAATCGTTATAAAGTTTTTTTTTATTAAATTCCTTTTATATATACGGTTATTTTTTTATTATTAAATTTTCGTAAAAATATTTAAAACTAATTTTATTAAAAGTTATCCTTTTTAATAAATCCTTATAAACGTATAAATCAGCGCTTAATAACTTATTTTTTCAGCATCGGATTTTATATTTTTATTATTCGATCTCGTTCCGGATCTTTATAATTTTTAACGTTTAATATATATATTTGTTATAATAATATACTTAATATCCTCCGGGGTAAAATATCCTTTTTAACCATTTTTAACCATACGGTATACGGTTAATATAATATATAATTTCTTTATATTATGTTATGGCCTGATTAGGCCAAGTGGGGGCTGGTAATCCTATTCGTTAACGGTACTACCGGAAAAATAAAAACGTAAGCCAGCCACATTTAATAAGCCATAAAAAAAGCCATATATAAATCCGTCATAATCTATAGATTTAAAGGTATTAATTAAATCCGTTACGATCTAAGGATTTAATATAATCATATATTCTAATATTAGGAATAAAGGATATAAATAATATATAATTACGTTTATTACCTTTTTTTTAAATAATTTTTAAGTTTATTAGCTTTTTTTTAAATAATTTTTAAGTTTATTAGCTTATAATATAATTTGGTTATTTAAAGCACCTTTTTTTTTATTATTACTAAACGTAACTACTTATTACTTAAAACCCCAGTATTCTTATTAATATAAACCCTTTAACTGGACTAATAGTTAGGAATAAACTAGCCGTTACATATTATCGTCGATCGGTTTCGTTTCCTTTTTATTATAAAAAATCGAATCCTTTTTTAACCATTTATTTAATTCGGTTAATAATACCGATTTTTCGTTCTTTATGCCAGTAATATTCGTATTTTCAGTAATTAATAAAATACTTTAAAAAATACGGCGTCCGAGTTTAAATTTTTTAATTAATAAATTCGTTTTAATTATAAAGTTATTATAAATAAATTTTAAATCGTTATTTTTTAAAACGTTATTAAAATCGTTTAACGTAAATGTTATATATTTCTTATAATTTATAATCTTATTATTTTTTAAACTAATTAATTAATCGTTTTATTTTTTCTTTTTTTACGAAATAAGTTTTTATAAAAGCTTTTTTTTTATCGTTATTAAAATATTTATTTTATTATTATTAACGTTATTATTTTATTACGGTTTAAATTAATTATTTAACTTTTTATAATCCTTATTAATAAATATTATTATCTGAATATACGTAATAAATTATTCCGAACGTTTTTTTACCGGTAAAAGGTTATTTTTTTTCGGGTATAGGTTTTTAATTTTTATCTCGTTTAAATTTTTTATATTCTTTTTTAAAATATCCCATTTTATTATAATTATAACATTTAATATATCGCTTATTTTTTCGTATCATATCGAATAACATAAATCTTAATGCCGTTCCGTAAAATATATCGGTAAGCTTTTAGTTTTAATTTTTATTATTTTAATATTTTTTAAATTTTTTAAATATATAATATCCTTTTTTTTTAACGTTATTTAAATTATTTATTATCGATCTTAATTATTAAAATAATAAATTTATTAATAATACCTAATTTATCGTATAAAATAATTTTATCCTTAACCGTATCTTTAAATTTTCGGTAAAACGTATCGATAAAAAATTTATCGTTTTTTTAATTAATTTTCGTTATAAATTATTTAAATTACGTAACGTAAATATAAGCTATTTCCTTTTATTTAAAGTTTAAAAATTATTATATAATAGCTTAAACTTTATCCGGGTTTCCGTAATTAGTTTTTACTTTTTCCATAAAGTTCTTATATTTTTCGAAAAAACGTTTAATTTTTATAATTCTTTTTTTTTCTATTCTTATAAAAGTATTTAAAATGGGTTTAAATTATTAAATTATCTTTCCGATAAAATATAACGTAATGTTAAAAATTTTATTAACTTCCGTAATTATTATATAACGTTATTAATATAAATAAATTGCGGTTATAATAAAAAAAGGTTATATAAAAATAATACTATTATAAGGTTTAAATTTTTTAAGCTTAAATTTAACGGGTATAATTCTTTAAGTTACGGTTATAATTACCGTTTATTCGATTCGTTTAATCCGTTTAAGTAAAAAATTAATAATTTATTAAAAGTTTTAACTTAAAAAAAACATAATATCGGATATTATTTAAAATTAATAATATTATTAAATAAAAATTTATAATATATAATAACTAATTTATTCCTAATTATTAATTTAATTAAAAAGTTTATATTAATAAAAATGTTAAAGTTTTAAATAATAAATAATTACGTTTAATAATAATAAAAAAAAATGCTTTAAATAACTAAATTATATTATAAGCTAATAAGTTTAAAAACTATTTAAAAAAAAGGTAATAAACGTAATTATATACTATTTTATATCCTTTATTCCTAATATTGGAATATATAGTTATTATTAAATCGTTAAGATAATTAATTATCTTAGCTATCTTAAATTATTAGGATAACTAACTATCCTAGCTATCCTTTTTATCACGTAACTTAAACGTAACTAACCCACTATGGCTAGGTCTTCTTAAAAGCCTTATTTTTTCGAATAAAATCGTGATTCGTTATTAGCCCCATTTGGCCTTTTATAACCTAACCAGGTTATAACATAAAAAGTTTATTAACTTAATAACCGCCGATAAAAAATATTTATATTTAAAACTTTTATTAAAATATTATTTAAAATATTTTAATAATAGCTTAAATAATTCTATATAAATCTTTTTCTTAAAGGCTTTATTTAAATACGCTGTAATAAATCGATTTATAATATATGTTATTAATTTATAACGGTTAAAACTATTAAAATCTTTTAATAAATTGCTTTAATAATATTAATAATAGTTTTATTATAATTAATACCTTTTTTTTATATAAAACCTTTAACGTAAATACGGGCTTTATATTTTTTTAACTTATTAATAAATATATATATATTTTTTAATACTTATTTTAAATTTATAAAATAGCCGTAAACGGATATTTTAAAATAAAATTTAAATATTTTACGCTTTAAACTTTTTTTAATCTCGATATTAATAGCTTTAATTTATTATATACGCTTAAAACCGGTTAACGCTTTTTTAAATATTAATTTATCGTTTATTAAAGCCGTAAATAGCTTATATATTTTCAATTATTTATTTTTTAATATTATAATAAGCTTAAATAAATTAAAATACCTTTTTATTAATATTATACCTTAAATATAATAATAAATATATTTAATTACCGCCGTTAAGTTATTACTTAAATTATAATCTTTACGCTTATTATAAAAAGGGTTAAAAAGGAAATTTATTAAAAACATTTTTTTTATTTTTACCCTTTTAAATTAAAACTATTTATATTAAATAATAAAAGATTATAATTTTTTTTTAATGCGTTAATATATAAATAAATAAGTTTTTTTAAAAAATACTTTTTTTTAAATTTAATATTCTTTTTAATAATTTTATCGCTTAATATTATATTATTGTTTTTATTTTTAACGTTAATTATTAATTTTACGGTGTTATAAACGCCGTTATATATAAAGCGGTAAGGATTTAATTATATTATATAAATCGATAAATTTTTTAAACTTATTAACATTTTCGTATATAATAATATAAAGTATTTTAAATAATTTACCCCTTTAATATAATAATATTTATCGATTAATACCGTAACTTTATTATTTAAAATTTTAAAATAAGTTATATTTATTTTATATTTAAAGCATTTAATTAAAACTATTTTAAAATTTCCCGATTAAAATTAATAAATAAAAATATATATTTAAATTATAATAATATAAGCTTAATTTTAAATAAACTTAATCGCTTTTTTAACTACTTTATTTTAATATTAATTATATAATATAAATTAAAATAATTTTTTTTAAATATAAAATCTTTTAATTATTAACATACCGTATTTTTTACTGCTATTTATTCGAAATATTTTTACGAACTTATTAACTTAATTAATATTAACAGTTTTAATTTTTATTTTTATAATATAACGAAATAAATAATTTTAAACCTTATTTTTAATTTTAAAAATAATTAAATTATTTTTCGTAATAAATCCTTTATTATTATTATTACGTAATATTTATTTCTTTTAATAAATATTAAGTTAATATTATTTAAATTATATTAAATAATCTCGTTTACGTATTTACTTTTTTTTATAAATTTATAAAAAGTATTTTATAAATCTTTCCGTAATTATAAACTTTATATAATAAAGGTTTTATATTTTTAAAATTAATATTAATTTTTAATATCGCTTTTATAATTTTAATTAAATATTTTATACTCGAGTAATATAATTTACGGTATTAAAAAATAAATTATTTTATAACTTAATTTAATATTTTATCCGTAAATTAACCGTTTCCCGAATTAAATCTTTATTAATTAATTTAAACCGGTAATTTTATAATTATAAACTTATTTTTACCGTATATTTATAATAAAAAACCTTTACGTATAACGTTAATTATATAAACCGGTTTATTTTTAAAAGTTATTAATATAATACCGTTTAATTTATTATAAAGTTTATAAAATAATTTTTTTAAAATCTTTTTTTAATAAAAACTTAATAATTAATAAAATATGTCGTATTATTATTATAACCTGGCTAGGTTATTAGGCTTAAACAAGATTGGCACAAATAATCCCTAACCATGGCACTGGAAGGGACAGCCATGATAAAATAAGCCATATTTAAGTCACGTAATAAAAAGAATAGTTTAAATAGCCTAGCTATTTTAATAATTTTAAATAGCCTGGATAACTTAATTATCTTAACGATTTAATACTTAATATTATATTTCGGTATTAAAAATAAAAAATATAAATAATATATAATTATATTTATTACTTTTTTTAAAATACTTTTTAAGTTTATTAACTTATAATATAACTTAATTATTTAAAGCATTTTTTATTATTATTACTAAATATAATTACTTATTATTTAAAACCTTTAGCACTTTTACTAACATAAACCCTTGCTTAAACTATACGTTAAAAATAAACCGGCCGTTATAATTATAATATTATACCGCGTACCGTTTAACGTTTTAAATAATTAATAAATTATATTTATAACTTTCGTATAAATAAAATTATTACTTATATTAATCGTATATTTCTTTTTAAATATTAATATTATAATATCTTTTATAAAATTAACCGGGTTATTAATAATATAAATATTAAATTTAATATTATACGATTATAAAACGTTATAATAAGCCGTAATCGTAAACGTTTTTTTTAATAATATTACCGTTATTCATATTACTTAAATTATTAACGCTTTTTAATAAAGAAAATAACAGGAAAAAATTATCGTATTTATTTATAAGTTATTAAAAAATATTATTATTTATATAAACCGTTTAAATATTTAACTTTTAAAAAAATAAATTATTATTATTTTTATTATTATAAAATATTAACGCTTAATTATTATCTTTTTTTTAAGTATTATTATCGTTATTATTATTTTTTATTATTATTACCTCTTTTATTATAACCGTTATTAAAGCCGTAACCGTTATTATTATTGTTATTTTTTTCGATAATTTTTAATAAAATAATTATACTTTTTATAATTAAAATAAAAAGATTTCCTTTATTTATTTTAAACGGGTTTACTATTAAAACGGTTAAATTTATCGCCTTTTTTACCGTTATTATTATAAATAACCCGGTTATTTTTATCTTTATTAACACTTTTTTTTCTTAATGCGATTTATATATTTGTTATAAAAATTATTAATTAATTATTAAAAGAAATAATAATTATTTTTTATAATAAATAATATAATTTTATATTAAATTTAAACTTTACTTTTTATTACCGTTATAAATATTATTATTTATTATTTATCATTTAAGTTTATTTTTATATTTTTAATTTTATAAAAAAGCTTTTAAAATTAAATAATAAATTTAATTAAATTATTACTATGGTAATAATACTTTATAAAATCTTTTTATAAATTATGTTATTAAGCTTTATTTATAACGGTATAAATTTTCCGAAAAGTTTTTAATATTTTAATCCTTTTTAAAATATTTATAATTATTCGCGATAATTTTATATTTTTTTCGTATTTAATTTTATTAAATAATAATATAAAAGTATTACGTTATAACTTTTAATTATTTTAACCTTTAAAATACTTTTCCTTATTTAAAAAAAGTTATATTTTTTTTAACGTAACTTAATTTTATTACGCGGTTTAAATTTAATTTTAATTTTATAAAAAGATTTACTTTTTTTTTATAATAATATAAATTTTTTAAATTATTTAAATCGGAGTTATTATTTATTAAAAAGTTTAAAAATAAATTAAATAAGAAAAATAAAAATAAAAACGATAATAAAAATAAATTTAATAAAAAAATAACTTTTTTATTACGTTTACCGCCGCCGTTATTACCGTTATTTATTTTATTAGTTTTTTTAATTTTTTTAAACCTTTTTTTATAATCGTTTAAAACATTTTTATCGTTAAAAAATTAACCTTAATAATTAATAATTAAACCGGTACGCCGTTTATTTTTAATAATATAACTATTTAACCGCTTATTTAAAAAATGCCCGGGGAAAATTAAATTAATAACTTTTTAAATTAAGCTGTTAATAAAGTTAATTATTTTATATTAATATTTTAATAAATAACGTTTTTTAAAAACTTTTTTTTATATTATTTTTTTTATTTTATATTAAAAAGTTATTTAATTAAAAAATTGTTAATTTTAAAAATAAAGCTTTTTTTAAAGCTTTTATTTTACTTATTTAATATTAAAAAAAATATAAAAAACTTAATTCGAAAAAAAATCGATTTTTAAAAAAATTAATTATAAAAAATATTTTACGTAACGTTTTTACCGGTAATAATATATCGTAATATTTTTATATTTTTAAAATATTAACTTTAATTAAAAAAATTAACCGGTTATTTATTAAAATATTAATTTTAATAAAAATCTTTTAAACATATTATAACGGTATTATACGGTTAAAATTTAATAATAAAAATACCGGTATTAAAAATTTTAATAATAAAGGTTTTAATAATAAAAAGTTATAAATTAATATTTTTATAAATAAGTATTTTATTTATATATTTATTTATTAAAAATATTTTAAATTTATTTTTATTATTATTTTAAACATTTTAAACGTTTTATAATATTTTAAGCTTTTAAATTAACGTAATAAATTTATAAAAATAAGTTTTATATTACTTAATAAACTATTTAACCGTACCGTTACCGTTACCGGCGTTATTATTAATACCGGTAATAAATTTTTATAAAAAAATATTAAATAAACCCCGGGCGTTTTTAATTAATAAAAGTTAAAACGTTATATTTCTTTTTAATTATAAAAAGTAATATATTAATTTATTATAATTAATAATTTACGTTACGTTATAAAATTTTTAATTAATTAAAAATAATTTTAATTAAAAAATATTATTATATAAAAATTTATACGTAAAATAAGTTATAATATGGTTTAAAAGTTTTTATTATTATTAAAAAAAAATTCCCGGGATAAAATTATTATATAAATAAATGGTTTAAACGTTTTTATTTATTTAAATAATTTTTATAACTTTTAATTAATAAGTTTAAAGTTTTAATAATACGGCCGAAACGCTTAAACGTTTATATATATATATATATACAGTACATAAGCATAATAATAGCTAAGATGGTATGGTGCATTTATAAAAGTGAAGACGTATTAGGAGGAGACGGTTTCTCCTACCCTGCGTCCTGAGAGCTGATGGTAAAATGTGATCCTGTAAATTACTTGTGGTGATTAGTTGGTAAGCAGCAGCATGAGCGTTCAGGGGAACCACGATAGCTTGCCCATTATGCGCACCTCTACCTTGAGATGCTTACTATACATAGTGTCAGGGGTTCAGGCAGACATCACTTGGAAAGGTCGTTGCATGTTTGTTTATCAACAGTAGTAAAAATATTTGGTGGTTTATGTACAAAGAAGTGTCAGGCTAGACAGGGCAGACCTCTTGCCGCCCCGTCTACCTACCCTCATCTCCCAGGATTCTCCTCTCCTCTCCATGCCTTTGAAAATAAAAACATGGGAGATTGGCATGCGACTGCAGAACCTTTGCTGCTCGCTACCACCCTTCTCCCACCAGTGCTTCGCCTGTTTCCAAATCGCCGTGAATGATACGATTATCAGTGCTATACAAATATGTGTTGGGGGTATATTCCACAACGCGACGATAATTACTGCCCTTCCTTTATTCCCTCCCTTAACCTGAAGCAGAGGAAAAACAAATCCACCCTGTAATAACTCCTTAGAACTCCGATGCTCGCTTGCTTTGTTTGCTCGCGGGATTCCCCCCTTGCACCCTTTTTTTCTCCTTGCGTCGTCGTCGTCCATTGGCATCGTCGACCAGTATTTGTCGCACTCGAGGATATGAGGCCAGGTCATGACGGAGGACAGGCGAGCCCAGCCCTTTTCCCATTGTCAAACCCTCATGGAGACAAGGGTGAGGATTAGGTCGAGGAAGGTCGGGTGAGGGCCACTATGCGGGCGTCTCCCATGGCTGACAGCAGTTTAATTCTTGTAGATTTCGATTGCTGTGGGGTGTCATCGGTTGCTTCCTTAAGTCCCTGGTATCCTGTCCAGCCTTACTCGTTGGTATGCGTGCTCGATACTGGCGTATTCCAATTATACATTTATATGAAGTGAATGTCGAAGATGGAAATAATTGCATTGCCAACCCAATGGCCTCCATTATAATGGAGTTACTGCTATGTCGAGCACGCGCACTGGACATGATGCGGCTGGGTGACAATATATGAAAAAGAATGTTCAAGAATGGTAGCGATGGAAAAGTTTTGGTAGACAAATGAAAACTGAGCCGCACGACCGAGCTAAAATGGCCTCGTCGTATCGTAAGATTGTGTGTAATGGGGGCGTCTTGTTATACCAGGTGATATAGCTACCGTGAACGCGAGCTAGATGCAAAACGGAGCAGAACAAATGCATGGATGGCATCCTGACGGCATCCTGAGAAACCTAGATGTGATTGGTAATATGTGGCTCCTTGTGTTGGTTTAGGAGGTTCCTAAGTGACAACTTGTCATCTCATTTGTGAGGTGGGGGTGGGCGCTATAATACGTCGTCGATAGACCGAACAATGGGCGTCTCCCCTTTAGTAGGGGGGCTTCTTGGATCAGCTACCTGAGAAGGCCGGCCGAATGGCTGTAGTGGATCTCGCGGAAACATGGTGTTTCGAGGCGAGAACACTCCTTCGCTAGCTGTGGAAGGCTCTTCGGGGAACTTCATTCCTGCTAACTCAGTGTATGATCCATGCAGAGGATTGTTGATCATGGTCTCGGCCCTCGGTGACATGATAGTGTCTTCATCTTGGGGGGCCGAGGCATTGCTATGGTGCTCTTTCGGTGGCTCAAGATCGTCAAACGTTGTTTTGAAGGAATGAGAACCCAAAGTCGGAAAGCCGAGATTTTGTGAGCTTTCGCCGAAGCGATGGAGAGCAAAACCTGGCGAGGGCGGAGGTTGGAAAAAGGACATCTTGGTTGGCGAGAAAATGGACTCCGGCTTGATTTCCATGGGATCATCTCTCCCGTCTGACGTTAGCTCTAATTTAGGAATAGGCTGAACATCGCACATTGGCTCCGACATATCCATTGGTTCATCAGGTTTGAATTCGGCCCCCTCGGGTGGCTTCTCTAGATTGAAGCGCCCGAATTTACCCCGGTCCTGCTCATCTTCCTTTTCGGCCCACGAGAAAGAAGACGGTGCAGAGGAGGGCCCAGGGGAAATTGCTCCAATATTTGAGGTTGATTTCCCCCGCGCATGCATTAGATTCCTGTCAGGAGTAAGGTCGCCCGACTCCTTCGGTTTCTCGTTCGGCAAAGGAGCGGTCAAAGGCTCCTTTGGCTTGATGTCAATCGCATCCGCGGATAGAGTAAGGCGATGCTTCGTTGGACTCCTACCACTTCGCAGACCTGCAGCGGATCGAGGCAACTTCTTCTTCGAAACCTCCTTTTGGAAATCTTGCAAACAATACATCAAGCGCATGTTGGGACTGATCCACCTGCTTTTCTTCTGCGCTGCGTAGTATGCGTCGTTGACGCTCATACCGGGATTTTGGTAAAGCCCATAGGCGATAATAAGACTGGCGGAGCGGCTGGCGCCTTGCTGGCAGTGTACAAGAACCTTCTTGCCTTCTCTCGTCCGCTGCTCGATCTTCTCACAAAGCATCATAAGATCAGTCGCGATATCTGTGTTGTGGTCCCAAGGCATGTGGATGTACTCTGGTTCTTGGAAAAGATTCGCTTTCGGTGTCGTTGGCGTTTCTATCCTATCTCCAGGAGGCGGGTACTCGAACGCGGTGGCGAAACTATCATTCGTCATGGCCGTATCAGGAATGGGCGATTCTACGGGAGATCGCTGCGAGCCGAAGGCGCTTTGCTGATTAGCCTGTCCATCCCTGCCGGAGGCCTCGAACGGATTGAGAACCTCGCGGGCTACATTGATTACGACGTCAAATTTTGATGCCTCTTCCGCTGTGGGCTCCGCATACAAAAACACGTTATCTTCGTAGATGGCAATGGGGCCGTCAGGGTATCCAGGCGACTTCTGATCCTCGTTGTTTTCCGCTTCGTGGAACGGTTCGAAATCCAACGCTGTGCGATTCGCTACCTGGGTGCGAATGGGCGAATCTTCCTCGAGAATCGGGCTATCGTGCCCCCGACTAAAACTATGTTGCTTGGTTGGGCGCAAGACCTCAGACAGACCCGAAGAGCCACGCTCGAGAACAGGCGGAAAGCCCATGCCACCAGCGGGTCCGAATGTGGCAGACTTTAATCCCGAGAGCATGTGAGGAGATGATGTTGAATGCTTCAGAGACCTCCGTTGCATGATTGGAGGGAGCGCAGGCGAGCTTGGAACCTCGAGTGTAGTAGGGCGAATATTGAGGCCGGTTGAATCGGTCTTCAGACTTAACTGACTGGGCTTCCTCTTCATCGCTGGGATCTGGGGCTTGATGAACGAAGGCGACGAAGGCTCAGAGATCCGAGTTGACGAGGCTATATTGCAGGGAGCCATGATTGATAAACCCTTCATGTTTTTTCGCCTGGGAGCTGGCGAAGTCATTGGCCTCGCCAGCTGCGTGTCACTAACTGTGAGATGGTTCATGGTCGACGGGAGCCCTCCAAAGTTAGTCGCATTGAAAGAGTTCAGAGGTATTAGGTTGACAGGCGAGTCGGGCGAAGACGATGGCGAGGGATCCGATAATGACGAGGAGTCAGTAGTCAGGGTTGTTGTGGGCGAGGACTCAGCCGACTCAGAATTTTGGGTCGACATGCTGTCATGGTGGCGATGTGAGTGATTGGCAGGCAATTCGCGTAGAGTCTGCTGTTCGTATTTCGGGTGTTCGGGCGCCTGGGTTGGCATTTTCTGAGTATATGTAGGCTCGATATCCATCATGTTTGAGTCTACCATGGTGACCAGTCCTCTATCATCAACGTTTTCTGCTTCTGGGTCGAAAATAGACATGAAAGAGGGTATTTGATCCTCGTATAATCGACGAGCGGCGGCGGACGGCATGTTCGAGGGATCTGCAAAATGCGATTCCAGATTCCAGTGAATTCCTTTGAAGCCTCTTGTATCCTGCGCCGGTCCACTAGGTTTATAGGCAATTCCCGCTATAAATATGAGGGAAACCTAACGTCGCAGAACAGATTGATAGACGTTTTTAGTACAGACAAACAGGTATAATGAGCGTTTCAATGTCTTCGTTTAAATGAAATGTGTCAAAAAGAATGTGAAGGCAGGATGGGTTCCGGGACAAGGTCTTTGTACGGGGTGTACGGGTACGGTGCTGGACAGCGCTGCTGGATCCTTTCCTTTTCCTCGACTTCAACCCCTCCCACGCACACTGCGATGTCAGAACTATGCTGACGACAATAGACTCCCCCGTTTCAGATTTGTAGTCGTTACTGGTCACTCAGAGTTCCCGAAATTTACCGGAGTTGAATTGATCCAACCACAGGTGTTTGTCGATGATACAAGTGAAAGCGCCGACAAACTACCGCCTCGAGCGTGCTGAGCCGTGCCGGAAAATATTAAAGGTTAGATTTAGATAGAAGACAGGTCGGAATGAAAGAAATTGGGATTTGATTGTATGTAGAACGTGGTATAGTTTAGAAGAAAGGTAAGGTCTCTCTCTCAATTTCGTCTCTCGGTATACTTCCAATGATGCTACCTCTGCAAAGCCATTGGCAGAAAAATGGATGAGGGAAAAAACTGGGTAGAAAGGGTAAAGTGTAAGAGTGTAAGGGTGTAAAGTCAATAGATACAAATTAAGAACTGAAGGGATAAAAAGTGAAAAGGTCAAAAGAGGTGAAAAAGGTTGGTAAAGAGGAGAGGAGAGAAAGCACGGCTGGCCTGGGTGACAAAGGTCAGCCGTAACCGCTAGAACACGCGCGCGTATAATGATGTTGTCAAAATGTTGAAGGTGTTCTATGATGAAGTAAAAAAAGTAGAGAGGAAGAAGAAGAAGCGGGTTATGCTTCAGGTACAAAGTAATGTTGACTGAGAGACGAGGGAGAGGGAAACCTGGAGTGCCGCAGTGAATGAGAAGGAGAGAGAGAGAGAAAAGAAACAACCTAGTGGCAGCCATGACAACCATGACAACCCTACAATCCTTACTTACTTGGTACTTTCTAGCAGGCTGGGTAGGTACTGGATGAACTGGACGAACTAGACGAAACGATAGGAAGGCGCAAGGTAGACCTGGTTTGTGGACCTGGAAGGTACATATGCTGGTAAAGTACTTCTCGTACGCACTAATATCTATGGAGTTACATGTATCCCGAATAGAAACAGAACAATTTGGAAGTCGCTAACACTAACACTTAGCGCTGCATACTGTACTTACCATTTCTATGTACCTAAGGCACTTCATACAGTAGGAAGACGCATATTATCCGTCTTGATCATTCTCCCTCTTTGTCTTTTTTTTTTTCTTTCTTTCTCAGTATGTAGGTTCAAATGGCTGAATGCTGAATGCTGAAGGACTCTGAACGTTGAACGCTGAATACCTAGCTACATAGAATGGATACAAAACTGGGGGACAGAAACAAGATTATTGGATGAAATTGTGAGGCAGGCCAGGGAAGATGGGGCCGATAGGAGACGGGGGTGTGTATCTAATTTGTGTGAGAGGCTTGTCTTCCTGGTGTGCTTGTCTGGAGTCTGCTTGATCTGACTAGGTCACCCCTCCCTGTTTGCCTGTCCTCTTTGCACCTCACTCTGTGTCATTTAATGAGTTCACCTGTCCGTCCACCTGAGTTTGCTGGTTGTACAATGTATCAGGATTAACCAAACAATATCAACAGAAACAATTGGAGAGAAAAAAAAAAGGCTAGATGCACACACACAATCTTAACAGCAAAATATCATGGTTTGTGACTGTACAACTGTACAACGGTACCTACTGAAGTACTTCATCAGCCCTGAAGAGTGTAGCAGGTGGCACTCTTTAAGTTCGGCGGCTGGGCGGGTAGGGCTAAAAAGGATTGAATTGCCTTGTAGACTTCGAGTACAGCCTCTATGGCCAATGGCTGTGTGAGTAACGTAAGAGCTACTCGGCCTCGGCTAATTCTTTTAGCGCGAGATCCCGGGCATACATGAACCAATCAAGAGCAATGTATCGGATAATACCCACACGCCCTGGCCAGGGCAGATTTCAGACGGCAATCCATCCTTCCCATCCATGGCTTGCCCATGGATGGATATCTCGTGCGGAATTCTATACTAAATCTGGATCATCACTTACAGCAAGTCCCCATAATTTTGCATGTACGAATAATTCTCAAGAAATTCCCAACTAGATAAACCTGGCAAGCCTGGCAGTTGCCAGCCTGCCAAACCTGGCCAACATTATGTTATTAAAGCAGGTCCCAGGAGTTCCCGAAACGCATACCTACCCGCTTAGGAACTTCACCTAAATATATCACTTTGTTTCTATCTAAGGGTTTTAATGCGATCGAGAATCTCAATCTCAATCAATCACTGAGCAGGTAGGATGGGGGATTGCCTATCCTTACTATAGTCTACAATGTGTGTACTCGATGTTGGTTCGAGATCTGACTACCTAGCGTTAGCGCTGTTAAGAGTTTAGCATCCCGCCTTATACCGACGCCACTGCACGGTCAGCCAGCAGGTGAGGAGCAAAAGAGAGCACACGGCTACTGCATGCAGCGGAGCGGGCACGCCTCTGGATGGCCAGAATGTGTCTGGATGTTGCGTTCCCATCCGCTGCGTGCGGGTCTATGAGTGGTCGACGGGCTGCATCTCTTCGCCAGGATCGGTCAAGTGTTTGCGAAACAAAGACGAGAGAGAGGCAGACAGGGAGAGAAAGAACCAGACATTCACACAGTTCACAATACTTTGTGAGGGGGGACTGAGGGTGGAAACCGGGATCATAGGGACAGGGAACAGGGATTTGTAGAAGCCCCGCTCTCCAGGCTAGCCTGACTAGGTGCAAGGGAAATTCTATTTATAGTCCCCTGCATCACAGGTGGGCGCCAAACATCGGCCAATCAGATATCCAGCCAAATTTGGACGTGCAGCTGATAATTTAAACACGCCAATCACTTTTTTCTCTTGCGCGATTCAACCCGGGTTGGTTTGTCTGGCTGGTGTGGGAGTCGCCGCCGTCTCCGCCGCCTTCGAGATTATGTACATATGCCTCCCCCCCCCCCCGGCAATTAGGGGTCCATCTATCAATCGTGGCTTGCGATGCTAGGAAATATTTGGTTGGGATTCTCCGGATTCTCTCCCAGAAATCTGAAACTGGAATCTTGATCTTTCGCGCGCGCCCATCTGCAGCGCTTGATCAGATAGCCGCGTCCTTCAAGTATGCTACGTAGTAGTTAAGATTCATCTTGAACAGCCCTATCTTAGACTCCTGCCGCTTCCCATCATTTTTGCCTCCCGTAGTTGTGTTAGTAGTATTTACGATGGGTCTTTTTTTGGGTTGCGCTCAAAGGGGGGGCCATAACCTGTCTCGGTATTTTGTAACCTGCGACAATTCCCACCCAGGACTTTTATACGAATCGAGAAAAGCCCCGGCTATTCCTTGTCTTATTAACAGATCTTCTCCCACTCAGATATACTTATGACTGCCTAACTTGCTAACTAGATCTCTTGTTATCCCCATCAAGCCTACTGCGCCTCTCTAAACGAGTCTCTCTCGTATACACCATCAGCATCGTGGCGACCTAGACTTGAATCGAGAATTTGAATGAAAGGCCCTTTCTTTCAGCTTTTGTGCGAAGTTTGCCACTCGCGAGGGTTTTGTTTTTGTTTGTGAGTGAGGCAATTGCCTGGTTTGGGATGCATTAGCAATCATGTGTGTATTTCTTTTCTTCTTTGCTGAGTCCGGTGTGCCGAGACCCCAGAGCAAGAAACCACGCTGATGTTTCCAGAAATATACCTGACGCCATTCGTGGGAAACACAGCATGGCCGAGTTGCGTGGACTTCCAGGTAATCCCATGATATACCAAACTCGTGGCGCTCGCGCAACATAGAGATCACATTCTTGGGAATCACCTGACGGAAATTCCGTGCCAAGCGAGGTCGTCAACGACGACGGCCTTCTGGAGCTGGCTGAGGTTATAGAAAGTGTGGCGAATCCGCTCCGCAGCCTCAGACTTGAAACCGCATCTCGTATGATTCATCATGAAGGAGGACGAACGAGCATAGTTATGAACGATGCTTTGACATACATAGATAGCATGATCGATCGTTTTGGTGCGGGTTGTACCGCTCCACCGCTAACTAACTAGGGCTCTTCGTTTGCTAGCGAGATGCTCCATCGCAAGCCTTCCCTCGTGGCTTTTAAGTCGCACGTAATCCAACCCCCCTCTAATAATAATAAATAAGTAGCTAAGTAGCTTAATATTAGAACTTGGGACGCTGAGAACCGGACCAACGAGCGAGGCGTACGCCGGTCAAAGTGCCGTGCATCGGTCCGGCAGACCGTCACTGCGCTAGGTAGGCCGTAGGATATCCGGAGACTGTAATGTGTAGTCAGGTAATCTGGTCACGCGGGTTGCCAAGCCTCAGACTTGCGAACGGCGAGACAGGCGCACAGAAACGGTCTTAGGACCCTTTTAATCAAGCCTTTGTTCGATGTTGAAGTCCCGAGGAGTTGAACAGTAGAGCTCTAGCCCACTACATAACGTTACCTAGGTAATTAATTCCCAAACGCCGTGGAGTGAATGCATAGAAGTGATGACTTCCTCTGTGGGGGGGTTTAGGGAGTATGCCAGAGCAGAGTAGCCAGAGAGAGAAGGCTTGATGGGGAAATGACCGAATCCGGGACATCGCATTCGTTCAAGGGAGGGCTTGGCGACGCTAAAGAAGCATCCAGGCATCAGAAACTAATTTTTTCTTCTTCCTCTCGCAGTTCACCTCACAAACCTGAAACACAAGCGGTCTCCAACAGCAACAAGCCGCGGCATCATTGTGGAAACCTACTGGGGACCTGTAATTTTTTTCATTCTTGTGGGGAGGGGAGGGGTGTGTGTCGGGTGTCTGGTATCCAATCTGTCTGCGTTATTATTATTATCATCATCAAGATTATTATCATGTACATCACCAAGGTCCGGGGGGTATCGTGTATTCCTGGATGATACTGGTAGGGTAGCCCGGTCAGTCATTTTATTGAATTGAGGCTCAATCAACTTGACGACGACACATGCATGACACATCTATTTTTGGGAAAACGGATGCCTTGTTAGTTGTAGTCGGTCTCTTCAACCACGTTTTTGTATGTACTACTTTCATACTACTACGTAGTTCTGGTGCCTTTTCTTAGAAGGGAGACCTGTCGCAGCAGTTCCTTCGTTTCTATCCCGCGGCCGTGTTCGTGGCTAGGTCCGTCGGTCTAGGATTCGATCACATTCTGGTATGGCATGTGTACGCTCTTGTTAGCTGCAGTGCCTTATGTATGTACTAGTTAGCTGATCCCTCTTCGCGTACCTCGCAGCCGTTCGGAAACCAGAGCAGGCAGGTCTCGTTGGCGATCGTCGAAAGAGGACATCCGAAAATTTTCCATTAGGCCATCCTTACCCATACTATCTACCTCGGCCGACGAGTTCCACGAGGTTTCTCAGGTCGGTCACTAGAGTTACCGGAATAGTATACAGCTGGTGGTCTCCATATTTGGATGACTCTTCTCAATGCAAGCTGGAGTTTGTTTCTGATCGTCCTCATCTGAAACACACGGCATCCAGTAATGACGATATGATATCTGATACATATGTCTCGCTGCCTTATAACTCTCACACAAACACCTATACAATATCCAGTTGTCAAATCTCTTACGTATGATGCTTGTCCCCCTTTGAACCCCTCACGGCTCAAGCCGGTTGCCGAATCCTAGACGTTTCAACATGTATATCATCGGAACCGTCCAACCTCGGGAATCGGGTCACAGTTGGGATGAGATGTGATTTTCTAGACGGACTCCGCTCTTCGCTATGCACTCACCGTCTGGGCTGCGCATCCTCTGAGTGAGAAGATCACCTTGAGCATCGCTCCTTCGCTGAGTAATCCCCAGTCCTACGGCCGACGTTAGGGCTTAGGGGGGTTCCTCATGGCTGCATCGTGGGGGGGGGGGGGGTTTACCAATACCTCGGACTCTGCTAGGCCGCGCGCGGGGCCGATGGATCAGGATGGTATGTCTAAGAATATGACATTTCGCTAAGCTTCTTGCTCCGGATCAAGAAGCTCGTGGAAAGACTTCCGATATTCGCCTTCCTGCATCGCGGGCTCAAAGTCCGACTGCGCACTTGGTTCAGCAGACAGACAGGAACATCATCGCCCTCGCCTCGCTGGATGACATCCGTATATGCCAGTTTACATAATGGCCCGCAACTTTATCGCCGAGTGCAGGTAGCAAACCGGGTTCTCCCGCCTTGCCTTGTGGTCGGGAACAGAAAGGGCCCCCAAAAAAGGCCAGCAAATGGAAGACGCAAAAACTCGGGTGGTAAAGCCTTTTACCCCTGCTGCCTATCGTTGAAAAAGCGCCCGAAACTTTTTGTCGACGACTTGGCCAGATTACCTACATGAGCTCTGGTCGTCCCCTTGGCGCTCGCCATCCCGAACATGGGCTAAAGATCCTTCAATATGAGGGGAAAATGACCTGGTCATGGCGCCATCTTAGGGCGTTTGATCTTCCACATGGTAGAAGGCTCAGGCATAGCGCGAACCCCGGAACCCCCCTTTGTAGGCCTAGCTGGGTCCACAGCTCCACCTCGGGAACCCCTGTGGAGCTCCACCGTCATGGTCGCCGATCAAAATAAACAATAAAAATCCTACATTACCATCCCGACGGACGGGCCAGCTAACGCTGGCAGTGGCTGGCTGGCTGGCCAAAACGGATAGGCATTGAGTTCGGCCACGTGACGGTTAACTGGCAGCTCCTAGTCATAGCCATCGTGAGTCAGGATACCGCTGCTCTGCGCGCCTTATTATCGAAGGCTGCTTCCCTTGGCAGCTAAGCTGCCTTGGGTAGAACATTCGATGAAGAACGTCCAACTGCCCTGGCATCTATATATGAAGGGCCACTTTCCCTATTCTCGGTCTCGTCGCGCTGGCAAGCTTTCTGACTGGACGACCGCTTAGCTGGGTTCAAAGTGGTTCCTGACGATTACATGGCCAGGGAGGCGAGATACCGGCGGGCCGGGTACACGTGTGTAATTGCTGGTCATCTAAAGTGCCCCCCTCTGCACGGACATGGCTCGTAATCGCTGGGCTCTGGAATCGACGACGTTAAGAAAAGTCGTCTTTGAATGAGATCTTCCGCCCCCGAAGGTTCTACTAGACCGCATAGACAGCACCGCCGCTATGGTATACGCGGCGAACGCTATTCGAGTCGGGACGAGGTGGACTGGTATGTCCTTGCCAGTCGGCCTGACGAGAAAACGACCAGGCCCAGGGGCCATGCCGTTGGCGAAGCGAGTGTCGCAACGAAGATCACCTGCTAGCCGACGACCACAATCCCCTATCCAGCAGAAAATAGGGGAAGGGGGGACGACGGTTCGGGTATACGTAGCAGTGTTCTGTATTGCGATGCGGTTTCCCTTGGGGGCATGCAGTACCGAACATTACTCGATCTGATCTGAGCCTCTTCGGCTAGCTACACTTTCATTGACAGACAGACAGACAGACAGACCGACGCTGTGCCGCGTTACACAGCTGCGTGTGACGACATATATTCCGCCGAAAACTGCCAGATCGCGCGCGCCGTCTCTTCGCATTAGGCCCCCAACCCCTCTCCTCCCCCCCTTTGTGGGGGTGCAAGAGCCTGCTGGCTTATAATGCGCAAGTAGATAAGGGATTAATGATTCTACATTTGGGTGGACGAATTTTCCCCTCTCGTAGAAGCGAAGCAAACAAGCAAGCCGATCTGATGAAACATTGTGGACGGCGACCAGATTAGGTACCAAGGTTAGCCCATTGCCACTTCATTCGACACAGGCCGGTATGAATGTGCGCGTGGCGTGGGCGTGGGCGTGGGCGTGGGCGTGCGTGCGTACGTGCATGCGTGCGTGGTAGCGACTATGATGTGTTGCGACGTTGAATATCGTTCTTCGGCCCTACGGATTTCGCAGGGTCCCATTGAGGTCGCTACGTATGTATGTAGGTACCGTAGTATGTATGTAAGAAGAGAATGCGAACGGCGCGCTTGGATGCCCGCCTCTCCCGAGCTGTCATTATTCCGTCGCACAGATCAGATCTCAGGAAGGCATGAAGGGGAAGGGAAGTGAGGGGGGGGGGCGCTTGGCCGCAATTGCAGGACCAAACGGGCGGCCGACGATCATTCGCTTGCACAGATGCGTACATAGTAGGTAGCGGAGGTTACATGTGTCTGCATGCTTGCACCTCGTTTGTCTGTCTAGCCTTGTGTCGGTTGCGGGTTGAAGGTCGCTCAGTCAGTCAGTCAGTCAGTCAGTGGCGAACCGGTAATGGTTCCGTTCCCTTCAAGCCTCTCGGGCCCCCTCAGGCCCCTGTCGTCTCGGAAGAGGCTCTCGGACCTCTTCACGCCAAAACAAACGCCATCTGCTGCACGTATTACCACCTATCCCCAGTTTCGTTAGAATAAAAAGTCCACCAGTCATCCATCCCATCTCGCATGGGTACGGTACGTTGCTTTACTATGTAGGTAGATATGTAGATACGTACATAAGGAAAGATCAATTATGTTCGCGACAAAAGCCACAAGCAAGTTTCCCCTCCAGTTCTGTGTGTCTGTCTCAATGTAAGTTGGGTATATTCCGATGTTACGCCCGATGCAGAAGCAAAAGGGGAACCAGATCCAGCCTTCTCTCCTTTCTTTCAATATTCTGCCAGCCACCTGCAACCCCCCTATAAGAGAGACACATTAAGACTTTTCCCATTTCCGTCGCGATAGAGATACCAAGATAAGGCAGAGAGCCGGAATTTGGCGCGGTTTGCCTGGGAAGCCGGGTCATACTAATAAGTACATAATAAGCCAGATAGATCTCGGGTAACAAACGCTAGGTATCCTGGGAGCCCTGGCTATCTTTGCTCACGGACCCCTATTTCCAATCAGATCATCCCGCCCATCTCATTACCACCCGAGACTATCTTCGACTACTTATCCACCCCCCATGTGGCCGCCGCGCAACCGTGCAGCCGTTTTTTTTGTCTTGCCTGAAAAGTTTCAAAAAGAAAAGAAAGAAGAAGACAAAAAAGAAAAGTTCGAATTACCGGGATGAACGTTTAAACGTTTATTTATTCATTTAATACGTATATATGGGTACAAAGGTTGTATTGTATGTAAGCGGGCATATGTAGATCACCTGTGAACAACGTGCAGTGGCACGCATATCTACCACGCCTCTGACATGCACGTTATATGTAGTACCTTAAGTGTGTAGTTCGATTTTTTTTTAGCGGTTACACCTATCATAGATAGATACCTGGGAAGGGAGGTAGGGGCCACAGAAAGAAGGTCTGGGGTGTAACTAATTGGATCGCGGGTTTGTGCTACTGCGAGACCAAAGCACGAGTTACGTTATATTACTTCCGTAGCTTGCCCTACCTGGGTACATGATGGCCAGTTGGTACTGGCTGCTCTGGACTGCTCTGAAGGGTTGTAGGGCAGGGCGCCCTTGTACAAGTGAGGAAAAGGGGTGACGAGGATACCTATGTAGGTATGTCTTGTATGTTCATAGGGGAGGAATTAGAGGACAGAATAGACAATCTTGACAGTTTAGGGGCCCGTTCTAGGCGTCATACATGTCCCTAGGTAATCAATCAATCGGGTAGGACTCCAGAAGCGCAGGCTTTTTTTTTTTTTTTTTTTCGGATGTGGACTTTCTTCACCCCATACATAGGCCCATCCAACCTCCTCCACCCACCCTGGCGGATCGAAGGCCGGAGGAAACTGGAGACGATCTATGATGGATCCCCGGCTTAGCTACTGCAGTGTTCTCCAATTTCAAGATTGGGTTGGTTGTCTGACTGTCTGGGCTGTCTGCTTCAGGTTGGTAAAGTTGACTGGCAAACTGGGCAACCGGGTAATTTATTACGAGTATCTGTGCTTCCTGTACCTACAGGTAGCGATGGTATGTGCTTGTAAGTACTTAGCTGTATGTTCATCGGGAAGTATGTATATGTGTATGTGTATCAGGTGTGCGTATGGTGTGTATGTGTCGTATGTGTCCATATGTATGTGTAAGTAAGTAGGTATGCATCTCTCTGTGCTGTGATATGTCGAGCATCACATCCTCTCCTCTCGTCTCCTCTCCTGTCCTCTTCTCTTCTCCTCTTGTCAGATGTCATGCCAGTCCGCCTATCCCAGGCCGTACCGACAGACAGATAGACAGACATACAGCAGGACATACAGACCAGACCGACTTATCAGATGCACAGCTGCACCAGTAAACTCTCTTCGCTCTCTTAGTCTCACTGCAACTTACTGCAACTCTCCTCCCCGCCGGTTCACCTCCTCGTTTCGACTTCTCTCGTTTTGCCTCCTCATCCCCTCTTGTTCTCCCCTCCCGTCCTCCCGTGACATTCTCTCCACGTTTAGGGTCTTTCTCTGGCTGTCATTCGTTTGCACCATTTCATTCATTCGTTCATTCGTTCATTCATTCATTCATTCCTTCCCTTATCATTATCTTTTTTCTTTCCTACGAATTTAGTTTTCATACTCGGGATTTTTATATTTGGTGTTCAAATCTCAAGTCATCATCATCCCTTCCGAAGTAACCTCATTCTTTAATTCTATATTTTTACTTACTCAGATACTTAATTACTCATCTACCTACCTATTTAGGTAACTTTCCTTGTCTTATACATCTTACACATCCATAGCTCCTAACCCTCCCTGGGATCCTCTCAGCCGGGTACTCCTGGTAAGGTTTTATATAATTGTACAACTAACAATTCACCCCAAGCCGGTTCGAGTGTTATAAGTTGTATAAGGGACATACCGAAAGACCAAGGGATTAATTCAAACCACGAGAAAAATATATATCTCGTGAAGGAACTGTTTAACATGCAAAAGAGCTTGAGATAGGGGTGTGTCAACAGAAAAGCCACAAAAAAATACGGAGGCCCCTCTCTCCCCTCCCCTCCCCCCCCCCCCTGGTGAGATTGAAACTGGAAACACTGGGACAAGCTGGGGAAACCGGGAAAAAGTCAGGAAAATCATTAGCAACCAAAAAAGGAAAAAAGGAAAGAAAAAAAGGTCGCATTAAGTCATGGCAGCCATGCAGATGTACTTGACTACGCTATCACCTGCAGTATCTGAAGAACTGGCGATTCAGACTCCTTCCATTGCTCCTCCTAGCCCACCTCAAAGACTACCACCACCACCTCCGCCACTGTCGTCGCAACAGCAGCAGCAGCAGCAGCAGCAGCAGCAGCAGCAGCAGCAGCAACTGCAACAACAGACTTCGGAGGTTACGGGCGACGTCGAGAAATTCGATTTTAATTTGAACAGGGAACAACCCGAGCCTGAACCCGCCGCATCTACGCCTATCACTGTAATTGAAGCTGCACCTGCCCGTGCATCCACATTTGTATCTGCGTCTACATCTGCGTCTGCGGCTGCATCTGCATCTGCATTTGTATCCCCATCCCCATCCCCATCTCCATCTCCATCTCCATCTGCAACTTCAAAGGTTCCGGGCAACAAGAACTCCTCCCAGTTCCAGTCCCAGTCACAGTCCCACACAGATGATACTGGAAACAGAAGTCGGCACACCAGCGACTCCACCCCCGACACCCGTAACGGCACTAACTTAAACACCAACACCATTACCAGTAGTACCCTTACCAGTACTACAACCACTACGGGCAGTACGGGCAGTACGGTCACCACCACTTTACCACCACAACCACTACAACCACCACCACCTCCTCCTACCTCTTTCAATTACAATCCCGTATCTTCTTTTTGTACTACTCCTTCTTATTCTGCACCTACCACCACCACCACTACCACCACCACTGCACATACCATCACCGCACCCACCACCACATCCACTTCTTCCTCCACTTCGGCGTCCATCCATAATACTCAATTACACTCCCATCGACAGACCAACAATTCGTCTAAATTGCCTACTTTTCGCTTTGCGGATCTAAAAAGGGAATCCCTGACCCTACCATCATTATTACGAACAAATAACCAAAACAATACCCAAACGAGCCAAAACAACCAAAACAACGAAAGTAACGTACCAAAAAATCACCCGAGCCACACGCAAATTCCTCCGTCGCCTGTCTCACCCGATCCGGATCAACTCCAGTTTCCACAGCACCAACCACAACCACAGTCGCTCTCCGTCGACCAATCCGCATCAATTGAACACAACAGTTTTGCACCTGCACCTGCACCTGCGCCGTCTCGGGCATCGACATTTCAGCCTTCTGCTACTGCTACTACGGCCACTACCAGGACCAGTAACAGTACCAGTACCGTTGTCGCCTTACCCTCAGAGCGCACGACGACGACAACTTCATCCGGTTCTGCCAATGTAAAGCGCAGTGTTTCGCTCGATTCTTCCATTTCTTCTGCCGCTGTCGCCGCCGTAGGAAGCAGGACTTCAGAATCGACGTCGAAATTGCGGACATCGCGGACATCGCAAACACCCTCAACTAAACCAGAACCCACTATCGTGGCTGCACGCCCTCATCACAGACGCGCGCTTGTCTCGCGCAGCTCGGACCATATTGGCGAGTCCACCGGGCATCCGCAGTCATTAATCACCCAGGGCATATCCACACCCAGTGGCACTCAGAGCGCCCCAGCATCCGCCGACTTATCCAAAGAGTGGTCTCAGGGGCAGCGCGAACTTCTATTACCAAAAGCCGTCCAGCAGACAAACGCGGATGACAGGAGAAGTTCAATAACCACGCGACGACCACCCGTATCCTACAAACCCCCAACAAACACCCACTCTTCAGGTGGAAGCACATCGATCCCACCTATTCGTTCATTTAGATCTTCATTATCTCGCCGGAGTCTGAACAATCTCGACATGAGCAGCCAATCCCCGCGCGCCTACGTTGTAGGCCGCGACCACTATGGAGATTCGAACCACCGCGACAGAACTCTACGGGCACTAGAGGGCCGACGAAACTCCGCGCAACACATAACGCCTCCTCATTCCGCTACCACCCAAGCCGATTTCGACGACAGTGGAGACGTGTTTCTCAAGATCGCGCGCGAAGATGCGTCGCGTCGCAACACCGAGCACGATGCTGCGTATACTGATAGTCAGAACGCCATTGTAAGTAGGCCTCCGTCATTCTGTGGGTTTCACGACAGCGCGACGCGATCAGCGTGCGCCACGGATTCGTATCGCAATGTTTTAAAAGACCATGGCGCGTTAAGGGGAAGGACGGCGGGGCGTTTGTAGTTTCGCATTTCATTTCCCCGAGAACGTTTCCCACTCGAGCGTTTTGTTTGATAATTACTTGACCATTACGCTTTTCACAATCAGACATGTGTCTATCAGCAACCAACATTACTAGCCAATACTAATATTCGAACAGGCGCGAATCACACGTAATAGCCGACGACCTTTTTCTACAACTATCCCTTCGAACCAGCCATCCTCTCCTACTCAAGCAGTCAGGCGTCTCTCAGACCAGGAGACTTCTAGGACTCGGGGCTTCAGTGATGACCAAGGCGGGAGAATCGCTCGTTCATTAACCCAGCGAAGCATGTCCAGGGAGCAGGCACCGGAAGAACTGAATCGGAAAACCAGCGCCCAACTTCGGCCTTCCCCGCTTGCGCCGCGGTCGGTGGCGCCCCAGGACAGCCCCAAGGAACCGAGCAGTCCCCCTGTCGTGAATTACAGCCGCCGGCGACAGCCCTCTGTGGATGGATCGGCCATGCAGTCACGAATGTCATCACTCAAGACACCTACCGTCGCTTATGGAAATGGTCGGATGTTCAATTCATCACCGCTGGCTCCCCGATCTGCAGAGACCCAGAAGCATGACTCCCACCATGCGGATCCAACCCACGGCCCGGAAGGTACCGACTCGACGACGTCTACCGCCGCTCCTTCAACAGTCTGGGATGAACTAGATGACCTTAAATCCCGAATCCATCGCTTAGAGTTGACTGGAAAGCTGCCTCCGACTTCCGGCGCTGCCATCTCTCGAGCTTCGGAGGAGCGTCCGCCTACAGCGAACACCAACGC
The DNA here is from genome assembly GCA_023313575.1 of Eutypella sp. D-1. Lineage (NCBI taxonomy): Eukaryota > Fungi > Ascomycota > Sordariomycetes > Xylariales > Diatrypaceae > Eutypella > Eutypella sp. D-1. Next base: position 113,254 of record JAJTTP010000003.1, read on the forward strand.
GACTACCATGTCTGCTTCGCCCAAGCGCGGCGCCAGGAGCGTTACCCATCAAAACGCTAATCAGGACGGCGATCTGACGATCGTTGCTCACACCCAGAAAGAGAGCCATCCTATTCTGCACTCTGCGTTGGCTAAGTCTAAGCAATTTCTCAGCCCGGATGTCTATACTGCACTCGAGGCCGCGGCCAATGATGCTCTCAACCTCTCCTCAATGATGGGTACCGCCGGCCAGCCAGGACCTATCTCGAGTGCTACCAGCAGTGTAGGTGGCGGCCCGGTGGTTACCGACCGCCAGCTTAGGCGCAAGACAGATAGTATCTGCCGGAGTTTGACAGAACTTTGCTTGGCCCTCAGTGAGAAAGCGGCTCAAACAAATACCCAACAAGCCACGAGTCTTGCCCCCGCTCCGGACAAGACTCCATTGACAAGTCCTACTGTTACTAAATTCACTTTTACGGGATTCCCTGAAATGAAGTCGATCAATCAATCAGAACGCCCTCCGATAGCAGACCGTGGTCTTCGTTTAGTAACTAGCCCCAAGACTGTCTCAAGGCTGGAGCAGAGACGCAACAGCGCGTTATTATCAGCAAGCGCTCTTCCCAGCCCCCGTTTCGCCTCTAGCTTTACGCCTTCGGCCAGCGTCGTCGCCAGCCCTACCGAGGGACCCACCGCCGGTCGGAAATCATCTTTACTATTATCTCGCACCCGCCGGGCCCACACCGAAGAACCCGAAGAGGCACGCAAAGCACCGATGCTACGAACAAGACGAGCCGGCACAGAAGAACCCGAAGAGTCGAACGAGCGCAAGCCATCGCTCCTTATTCGCGGTCGTAGAAGCACAATAGACAGAGAGGATGAAGATGTTTCGCGCCTTCGCGCCTCCTCTCGTGCCGTCACCGAGGTGAATGGCACCCAAACCAGAAATCGCGAATATACGTCACAGGTACCTCTGCCGCCATCAACAAACGAGCCCATGAGCCCTCTCGCCTCGTCGGCCCTTCCGAAGAGACGCATTCCTTCGGGAACTATGAGCAGTCGCCTAGCTCAACCGTCAGGGTCCAGCGGAATAACTGCCAGGCGGCTACTGGAACGATCGACTCCCGATCGCGAAGGGTTTAGTGGAACGTCGGACAGGGGGAACGACGAGCGCGACCAGCGACGGCACTCACTTAGCCAGAATCCACCTGTGAGTCGGACCTCGAGCACCCGACGGTCGAACCGGCAAAGCATGATTGCGATCAGTTCGGCTGCAACCCAGTCCAACGGTTACCGATAACGCCATTACGACCATCATGCGCTTATGACACGATTACACCATAGACCATCCTTCAAAAGCGCAACCTGATTGCATTATTCATTCTTCATTATTGCATTGTTTCCGGATACCGTCTATGTGGCAAACATACCGGCTCTGGAACATCCACCAAAACTCGATGCGCCTATAGACGCACACTCATCATACACCTATACCTAGTATCAATCTTTGTAATTTTATTGGAGCGGCTATGGCCAGCAGAGGAACACAAGTCATCACGGAGTCAAGGAGTCAGGGTACCACGTTTCTGTTCAGTGTATTCATACTTCCTTACTCGCTTGTTCCAGGACAAGGGAGGAGCATTGTGTTGGGGGATTCATTGCCGGGGCCTGCTTTCGAGGCAGCAGTCGAAAAAAAAAGAGTATGGCGTTTTTATCGAGAGGCATGGGCCCGGAAATGGCGGCCCCTACGATGGTGATACCAATGCGTTGCTTGCTTGTTTTTTTGTATTATTGGAAGCGGGAGGGGGGGTGGACAAGGCGGCGGTCAAGTCGACATAGCTGGGGTGCTCGCAGCAAGTGCTTACCCTACTATGTAGCTCTCTCGAACGACTTCCTACAGGTTATCATCCATGATCGCTTGACGGAATCTAAGGCGGACCGGGAAAGGGAAAGGGAAGCGGGAGGGGAAGCACGGAGGACACACAATTGTAAATATAGGTGCAGGTGGCGTGTTTGGCCCGACATAAATGTTGTTGTATAAATATTGCATTTTACCGTGCGAAACAAAAGAAGCGTGTCCTAACTACGTAAATTATGCATGCCATACAGTGATCGCGAACAGGCATCGGCAAAACCGTTGAAGTTCGTAACCACCTGGCAGGTAAGGTATTATGCTATCGGTATTAGTGAGTCAGGCCGGGAAGTCATTCTAAGCTCTGAAAGGGGGGAAGAATGAAAAAGGCAAAACCTGAGGTTTAAACCCCCCTACGGGACCCCACCACTGGTCCTCCGTACAAAGCTTACGTAACTCGACGCCAGCTGGCCGAACTTTAGGTACTTACTTATAAACTCAAAGAGACGGCAGCTCATTAAATTTCGGGCTTTTGTGAGCAGGGCAAGCAAAAAGAAGAAGAAAAAGGGCAACAGTAACAACAACAACAACAACAACAAATCTCCAAGGATACATACGTACGAAACACCGTAGGTATAATAAGGAGAGAGAAGACGAAATACGTACAACCCTACCTTTTTTCTTACCTACCCGGATCGACCAAGTCGATATTTTTTTTCGCTTTCTCTCTCCGCGTAATTTGTACTCACTGTACCTGTCTACCTACCTACATCTACTTACCTACTACCAACCTTGGAACTACATATATCAATCAACCAAGGCATATATAGTAGGTATAGGTACCCTAGGACCCGCCCCCTTAGGGTCCTTGTATGGAGAATCCCCGAAAGTGGCCACCACAGCGAGCAGGACGAGGTCTATAGGCAGCCTTCTCACCTCGTATACCACTACTACCACACCAAGTAGTGGCGCGAGGCGCGGCTTACTACTCTACCGCTCTACTCGGCGGCGCATCAGCCCTGGCCTCACGGGCGAAACTGGTAGTGGTGGTGGCGGGAGAGGGGGAACGCCGTCGCTAACGGTCTCGTATTCCCATTCCCATTCTCGTTCTCTTTCTTCTTCCGCTTCTGCGGCGGCGCCGCCCCAGCACACATCCGAATCTCGGATCGAGCCCGGTTCTTCTCACGGAGGGATGGCGGACACATATGACGACGATGCTGTAGAGCGCATGGAGGATCTCGCGCTCGGCGGACAGCGCGGCGGTAAGAGTGCCCGCGGCGGCGGTGGCGGCGGCGGCAGAGGTGGTGGTCGGCGCGGCGGTGGTAGGGGAGGAAAGGGGGACGACTACGTCCTTTCCAAGGCCCTCTCTACCCTCCTGAGACACCAGGCCCACGCCGCCGGCATCAAGCTCGACGACGAGGGGTTTGCGCCTTTGGATCGGGTGGTGAGTTTCGACCGTCCCCGGGTCGTCCCGTGTCGAAATGTTGCACATAAATAAATACTGACTGACCATCCCCCCCCCACCCGACTACAGCTCCAATGGCCGCGCATCAAAGCCCTGAACCCGACGGTGGAAGACATCAAGACGGCGGTAGCGGAGAGCCCGAAGCAGCGATTCGCGCTAAAGCCGCGGGCAGACCCGGGCAATACCGCGACGGCGGCGGCAGCGGTGTCGGCGGCGGAGCTGGCGGCCGCGACAGCCTCCCTCCCGCCCGAGAAGGCCGCGGACCCGGCCTCCTGGCTGATCCGCGCTAACCAGGGCCACAGCATCGCGCTGGCGTCCGAGGGCATCCACACGCAGCTCTCGCTCGAGGCGGGCAACATCCCCGACGTCGTCGTCCACGGGACCTACTTCGCTTTCTGGGACGCCATCGTGGCGGCGGGGGGCCTGCGCACCATGGGCCGCACCCACGTGCACTTCGGCACGGGTGTTCCGTCGACGGCGCAGGTGACAGGGGAGGAAGGGGCTAAGGAGGTCGTGAGCGGCATGCGCGGCGACGCCGAGCTGCTCGTCTTCGTGGACGTGGCGCGCTGTCTGCGCGAGGGCGTGTCGCTCACGTGGTGGATCAGCGCCAATGGCGTCGTCCTCACCGAGGGCGACGACCGCGGCGTCGTGCCCCTGAGCTGCTTCAGCGAGGTCCGCGGCCGCGCCCAGGGCGTCGGCGTCCTCTGGCGCGATGGCCAAAAGATCGCGGACCTCCCTGACGGCATCGTTAAGTGCGTCCCTTTCGGCAAGAGCGCTGGTAGTGGTGATGGCAGGAGAGATGGAGGTGGGAGAGGACGGGGTAGGGGGAGAGGGAGGGGAAGGGGGAGGGGACAGTGATGGAATCCTGTTTGCCTTGTGTCTGGTGAGCTCCCATGTCACATCCTACAGGGTAGCGAGATATATCTATCTCTATCCACATCAACAGCGACTCTCCCGTCGTTCTCGCTTTCGGGATTCTCTCCGTCGCATTCCTACGGGCCCCTGCATCGCCAGGCATGCATACATACATAGCTATACTACTCTGGGGGGCAATACGAGCTAGTTCAAACGAGCCAACGAACGACGTGCCTTTACGAATCACTATATATGTGCAGGCCCTATCGCGCCTTTTCCTCATTACCAATTCCTTATTACCAAGAAAGACCCCTGAAACATCACGTCTAGGCAGCCGTATAAAGAAAGTATTCCATGGAACGGCATAGTTTCCGTCCGAGGTCTCCTTCCCCTCCCCCCCCCCCCCCCCTTCCCCTTTCCCCCCTTCTCCGGCTGCTGCGCCTCTACGACTCGCTTGATATACGTCTAGTCCATGCCACTCCGCGATCTGAAGGAGCTTTTGGGCAGCTCGGGGTTTGTAGGGATCTGAAATTAGGATGCACGGGTTTGGTTGTCGACTGTGTTGACCCTCCAAATCGAGACGGGCCGACCCTAGCTAAAAAGGGCCTGTATGCATACGTATCTCATCCCCTACGCTCAAGATTACGACGTAGGGTATGATTCATCATGAGTGATAAAGAACCATAAGGCAAAACGGGGCACCACAATAAGATGCGATCTGCGAAGTCCCCCTCCCCGGTCGTAGAGGACCGACCACGCTCGGGATGCAAGGAACCCCATCCGATCTACCTAAGCTCTGGCCATGGGATTTGCTATGATACATCATTGGATATATATCTCGCGGGACTCTGTCCGATATGCCACATCCGAATACACGGCGCCGTGGCCCACTTCTGGGGCCTCTGCCCAAATCAATATCTGTGAGGCAATTCTGAGGGTCCCAGTGATGAACGTCTCTCGGAGTGCATATGATGCATTTGGTAAGCCGCCCCATAGGCGGGAATACGTGGACCGACGAATAAAGGGGAGAGGGGTTCTGGCGGCAACGACGTAGGGGCTTCTATCTAGTTATAGTGCCGAATCTCCTGTCCCGACTACAGCGGCCGCTGGATACGCCCCCACCTATATGCGTAGATAATAAGTACGCGGTTAACGGCTAGCACGGAAGACTACATCCTAGCTATCCTACTGCCGGGGACGGAGAATTCTAGCTCTAGCGACGGTAAACATGAGGGAAGGGCGGGCCTTGCGATTTCTCGGCCAGCGCGGGACTAAACCCGGTACAGTGGAGGAATACCTGCCAGTATTTTTCTCGCCAAGAAATAAAGAAGGAAAGAAGCAAATGAAGAAAAGGTTCAGAAACAGAAGGAACGGGAACGGAGTTCGGAGAATACGGGAAAGAAAAGAACGCACCGGGATGGAGCCGGACGACGCGTCCGGTACGTGCAGCCCTCGCATGGCAGTGGCGGAGCGCTCCCCTCAACCCCCCCCCCTGATCTGTTGTTCATTCTTCTGCCTACCAATATTGCCAATGTACATCCCCCACCCCGACATGCCAGCATACCCAGGCCCGTGTCGAAATATAGCATCGTGCTTAATTTTACCTCCTCGTTCATTCGCTCCCCGCATGGTGTGGAGACCAGCCGAGTGTGCAATTTGGGAGGGGGACATGGACTCCTGTCGGCTGTGGAAGAACCAATCTGCCAATGTCTGGTCCATCTAGTTAAGAGGCATTGCCGCTCACTGCATACACATATCCAGTGGCCTGCTACGTAATCTAGTGCTGAGACATAATGGGATACGTAGCGGCATCAAATCACTCGTCCTCGCCAGCGAGGCGGTGGATATATGGGACCATCTGCTTATATATGGCGGATTCTTTAAACGATTCCGATGTTTCGGCGTTTAAGAAAGTAAGGGCTTTACGATGTCTCAGAGCATGAGCTGCGCCAGCTTGGGTACCCGGTCAGCAGCAAGCAAGCAGCCAGGCCAGGCAGCAACATTAGAGAAGTACCTCGCAGAAAAACGTTGCTTTCTTCCGGGCGCACAGTCTTTCAGCCCTTTACGTAGGTGTGGATACCGGCTGAGGAACCGGGGGATGAGATCTACACTACAAAACCGATACGCTACCATACCACCTCGCCTAGACCCTTAGGTAGCAATCCTACGTTTCCATGCATGTGGCTTGCAGAATCGCGTATTCCCCGGGACAAGGGGCCGATGGTGCTTCACCGTCAGCTAGATTGGGGCGATGCTCATTGGACCGCTGGCCAACGTAAGCGTAAGCGCCGCAAGGCACGCATGGTGGCCGTGGTCCGTTTAATCTTCTTTCGACCGCATCGCATCGCATCGGTGCGATGAGGCGTCGCCGTAGTCACAGCGACTTCCCAGTTGAGCGGAGAGTTGCTCGACAGCGACCAGCCACGTGCTATTTATGCTTACAAACATGCGTCCGGGGCTACATATATATATAAGATGCTGGCTCGCGGCGCCGATTTTGAGATAGAGGGGAGTATCAACCGCGACACTGAGATCGACTAGCAATATAAATTCGTGTCAAGACAATTATCAAGATGAAGCTCTCATTGGTTCTCACCCTGGCCGCTCTCGAAACGGCTCTTGCCAAGCCGGCTTGTCCCTTTTCTCAGTGGACGCCTCCAGGAGAAGGTGACGGTAGGAAGCACATCTACTTTCTACCAACCGGGTAATGAATGCTGAATATACAGTAGTGCGCGGTCCTTGTCCCATGCTCAACAGTCTGGCCAACCAGTGAGTCCTCCAAAAAGCCCAGCTTGCGAATTCTTTCAGCCAGTGAAGTCCGCCAAGCAGATAGCGTCCTCGGAGAGTTTTATTTACGAAGATACACTTTGCTGACCTTAGGTTTTTTTTACGCAGCGGTTTTCTCCCACACAACGGCAAGGACTTCACAGAGCAGCAGACCGTAGACGGCCTCGTGAACGCCCTGAACATCCGCGCAGACCTCGCGAGGGATCTGCACCAGATTGCGGCGCAAGTCACCAGGAACCCCAATGCCACGGAGTTCTCGCTCAGCGATCTCAGCAAGCACAACCTTCTGGAGCATGACGCGAGCTTGAGGTTAGTCGGGATAGTGCTTTCGTCCCTGTCCTTCTACATCTAAGCGTTGGACATACTCAGCTGATGTTTCTCCTCTTGTACCCGATGAACAGTCGCCAGGACTTCTACTTCGGAGACCCGCAACCCTTCAACAAGGAGGTCTTCGACGAGACGAGGTCGTACTGGACGGCGCCGACAGTCGATGTCCAGATGGCGGCGAACGCCATGATGGCGCGGCAGGCCACCTCGAACGCCACGAACCCGGACTTCGAGCTCAGCGAGCTGGGAGACAGATTCGCCACTGGCGAGTCTGCCGCCTACATCATAGTGCTTGGTGATAAGGTCGGCGGTACCGTGCAGCGGAGCGTTGTCGAGTACTTATTTGGTGAGAGCTCCCCATCCCTACCCCCATGACCATCCACACAAGACTTTCCGAGTATAATGCCTAATGGGCTTCCCTGAACCATCGCCCTTGCTAACCGCCACTCTCGCGCAGAGAACGAACGCCTTCCCACTGAGCTTGGTTGGAGCCGGCCGGAAGCCACGATCACGGGGGAAGACCTCGGCGGCATGATTGACCGTGTCCTCGCGGCCGCAGGCCGCAACAGTAGTTTATCATCCGGCGTCGCTGCCAGGGCGCTGAGGTCGGGCGTCTTCCACGTCCCCCGCCACGTCACTGCTTAGTCTGGCGAAGCGTCATCCATCGGCGGGGCGCTCGACATAATTTCTTCCGTTCTTGCGCACGCGTGAACGCCTGCCACATACCGAAAATGCGTTATCAGGGCCTCGCTTGCTATGGTAATACATGTAATGGGTAGATTTGACAACGGAGGAACGGGTTGTTTTGTACATTAGAAGAGAGGCAGTATATAAGAACACACTGTTTATACTGAGTATCGAAGGACTAATTCTAGCTTTGACCGTATGTCCATCGCGACGCAAGGACTGCTCTTGGCCCATACATCGACCAGATAAATATTGCCCATTTTTAAAAGGGGCTTCATAAAGCAGGTACAGTTTTCATGAAGATATAAATATAGTACAGGAGAGATAAAGGGGGCCTAGCCAGACAGTCCATGACGGATGGTTCCGAAGTTGATTGCGTGAGAAACTGTCTGTGCTCTAACAGGTAGATAGATCTTAAGTTTCGTGATAATGAAGAGCATTGATCCTCGTAGACCGAGCAAGCACGTCTATTCAAGCAGAAAATAACAACATAAATGTGAATGAAACCCAGAGACGAGAATCGAACTGAAAAATGGTAAGTAGAGGTGACGTGTTCCATAAAATCCTTAAGCTCATCATAGGGGTACAGCAGACGATCTTGACCAACTCAATCATGGCTATATACGTGGAGGCGCAGTGGCGATTAATCCTTTCCAAGGGGGGAAAAAGATGAAAGAATTCTCTGAAATTCATCTGATTGGGCTTCATACCGCAATATGTACGTCACCTAGTCAGTTGTTCACCCCTTTTGTGGACAACCATTGATGGCTCCAATTGTCATAATGTATGGACTTAAGCGGCCGAACGGCTTACTTGAGTAGATACCTGCCTCATCATGAATGCCGGCCGAACCTCATAGGCTTGACTGATAATATTCCGCGGAACACATAGTGCTGACAAAACTTAATCCTATCAGACAATCTAACTCGTCTTGATGCAATGCTTCCCGGAACTCTAGACCGACCAATACCTTCCCATACGTGTGAAAATACACACCCCATTCCCGGTTAGGTAATTAGGTTCCACGCATGGGTGGCCTCCGGCAGCTAGCCATCGCAACCATTTGCGGCAGTTGAATGGGTCAAGTCCTGAGGGGGTGGAGTGTTGGTTGGGTACGGCTATTCCCCCTCAAAAGTCGTGTAATAGATTTGTCTGCTTGGGATAGGGCTAGAGGAATAACAACCCCTCAGACCAAAGCATGTCTTGTTGCCGGCAATCTCGTCCACGCGTTCCCGCGATCTCACCCAGATCGAGGAACGAGAGTCCAAGTTGTGCACCCCACCCACACGCAAATGGTATTGACCTGACAATAATACCGGAAGAAGCAGCTTATCGTTTACGAAAAACCGCTCTGCTTATTTCGCTTTTGCCCCCGTCCATTATCATCAGCTCTCTCTCCCCCTTTTAAAACTCCTTCTCTAAAGTGGCGTTCCTAGTCTTCTCCCCTTCCATCCACCTATTGACCCTCTCCCTCCTCGCTTCGAGCGCCCTCTCGAGGTGCGGCACCAGGTCTTCCGCGATCTTTTCTTTGGCGAGCTTCCTGCTGTACACGTTCGAGACATGACCCGTACCTTCCGGCAGCTGCGGGAGCTTGCTGGATCCGAGGTCTAGTGGGTCGAACTCCGGGTATCCGCTGAAGAAGTCCTGTTTCTGTTATAATAACCATTGATCAGCACTTTTCACAGCACGTTCCAATGGCACTTTTTGTGTGAATGAATGTCAGAAAGAAGATGATGAAAAAGAGACACGGCCTCAGGCAGGGGGGATGGGGCGTGGAAGGAACCTCTTGGCTGAAGTACAACGAAATGGGCGGTGGACGATACTCAAGAGGATCGGCTAGGAAGAACGGGCTGTGGGATGAAATTATGGGCAATTTCCGATGTTCAACTGACCTTATGCCCCTGGTCCTGCGTCAGTCGGTATTGCGGAGACTGAATGCCAAGCTCGTTGCATAGCCGGATGACAACAGAGACAGCTGAGGGCTCATCCGTGCCGTAGACCGAGTTTCCACGGGCCATATCCGAGCCAGCTCTCTGGATGGGTGCACCGCTGCTCGAGACAGCATTTGTCGGGGTCCTGGGCCCGACAGGCGACGGGGACGCCGCGGAAGGGGACGAGGCGACGGTCGTCGACTGGGCGCGCCGGGGCGTAGCCACTGCTGGGAACTTGACGCCGACCTCCGGCATGTGGCCGGTCTCCCTTAGCCACTCGACGGCGCATTTGGCGGCATACTTCTTCGCATCCCTCTTATTGGCGAACGAGGGTGCGGTCCCGTTCGGATTCAGCCCGCACGCCGCGTTCGGGAACGGGTCCGGGTGTTCGTCGATCCGCACCACGGTGCGAAACGGCCGCGCCGCCGGCGCTAGCGACCGCCCGGGGACTACGCCCGCCACCTCGAAGAACTCGGCCCCCGCAGTGCTGTCCCCCGGGATCTGATTCTTGGCCCGGTACTCTGCGATGGACGGCGCGGATATTGCTCGGTCAGTCTCTTGTTTTCCATCGGACCGAATCAAATACCTGCTGCTGGATGGAGTAGAGTAGGTAGGAGAACAAGGTATCTTACCGAGAAGAGTGCTGACCCAATTAGTGCCGTCTAATACAGGCTCGGCCGACGCTGGGGGTTCCAGGGTCTGCTCCAGCTCAGCTAGGAGCTTTTTCTGGGCCTTAGTCAGGGGAACGGGGCGCGAGTGGGTGACCTCGTACTCCACGAGCTCGTTGATCCATTGCTGGGCTTGGAGAAGGAAAGGCGTGTGTATCTGCGGCTGTGGCACTCCGCTGGCGCCATTATAGCGGTTTCCGGCGGCCATCTCGATGTAAATTGTTTGGACCCGGTCGCTTCGTGATTGGGGTGGGGGGAGCGCACTTGGGAGCGAAAGTGGGCGGACAGGCGGGCTGATGGTAGTGGGGAGAAATTGGACGAATAAAAACAGACTCAACAAGGGATGCCCTAAGTTACCCAAACAGTTGTCTACTTCAAGGCAAAAAAAGTATTGCGAGGGTTACCTACCTAAGTAGGTAAGTGATACTATCTTCGTTCTTTCCTAGGTAAGGGGGAAAGGGGGGTTTGCTTCTTTCTTGTCGGGCGTCCCAAAGAAGTACATGTACGGACTTGGGCTGCTTGCTTTTTTTTGTCCAGTTAAATACGTCCAGTATAAGTGAATAGAAGGTTTTAAGAATTGAGCACGCAGGTTTGTCGCGATCTTATAGGCTAAAAACAAATGCAAGGCTCCCTTCTATATGCATCACTAGAGAACGTCCAGAGATGAATCATTTTATTTGGGGTATCAGATGCACTATGGCAGTGCGCAAAAAAGAAAAGAAAGAGAAGAAAACAAGACAAAGGTTGTCCGATTAGTCTTCCTCGAAGAACCCGCCGTCGCTGTCGCTATCATCGTCACCATTACCGCCACCATTCCCATTTGATGGCCCTGCCGCATACTGGGCGGCCCTCGGCTTCCTCTTCCCTTTACTCGGGAGGCTTCCCGCAGAATCTAACGTGGATGCGCCGCCCTTCTTCATATTCTTAGGCCGGCTGAGTGCCGTCGCAAACGAATCCACAGGCTGTGGGCTACGAGCCTCCTTCTTCTCCCCCGGCTTCCCTGTAGGCGTCCGCTCTCGGATCTCGGCCAGAGCCTTGTTACCACTTTTCGCGGCCTGCTCGATAACTTTCCACATGGGCGGCCTCTCTGACCTCAGAGCCTTCGCCGCCGAACTCGCGTCTTCCGACTTCTCTCCCGGGCGCGCGACGGGGTATAGGCTGATGTACGGCTCCCGGTAGGGGAAATTCCGCGCGTATATGCTGTCGATCTCGGCAGTGTGCAGGTCAGTCTTGAGCCTTCTGACTTCCTCTTCGTCCGTGGCGCTCTCGAGCTGTCTCCGGATCTGCTTCGCGAGTCGATCCGCCTTTTTCCGCTCTAGTGGTGGATAGAATTGGTCAGAACTCTTTCGACACAAATAAATAAACAAACAAACAAACAAATGAACAGAAAGATGTATATGACGACGTACCGAAGAAGCGGACCATGTGATACTTCTTAATCATAACCCTCCTTTGCTTATCCGCTTTGAGATCGATAATCTTCTGCTTGTGATGCGCCAGCTCCCTTTCCATATCATTCTGGACGTTCGCTGGTAGGTCCTTGCCGGAGTTAAAGAGCCTCTCAATTGCCCGCACTCTCTTCTTCAAAGAATTTATCCTCCCCTCCTGAATCTTGTTATTCGAACCATTTGCAGTCGCGGCGGTGTCTTGCTCTCCCCGGAGTTGTTTGCGATTCTGGCTTTTCCTCTTGCTGTTTGGCCTAGAGGCGTCGCCATCGACGTCGGAAAATTTTCGCTTTGAACTCATTGTTGAATCAGCTATAGCCAAGGCTTTCTGAGCGTAGTTCGATATCCTAAGTTTCGTTATGTTGTTTGGAGATACGAAGGTGTCTACTCTAAGAATTGAATAAGTAAAGTCCAGGTAAGAATTGATACTTACTGCGTACTAGCTGCAGGTATGCTTCTACTGAGTTAGTTATCTTATCGGCATATCCAAGTACTTCGGTACGTCTAAAGTGGATCCCTAGGTAGCTACATACTATATGTACCTACCTGTAGGTACCTGGGATATAACTCTACCTATGTAGGTAGGTCTGGATGGTCACCGAGGTCTGAATAACTTCACCAGATTTAACAGGATCAATTGATACTTAATTGTAGGATCTTTGATCCTAGCTCGCCTCGAGCAATCTTGAATAGACATCATCTTCCTTATATAACATAATACTGTACACTATGGAAACTTCATCGTAAAGACCCCAAGTTTCCTCGTGCCGATAAGGTTCAGGCTATCAACCGAGGGTGCAGTCGACTTTACCTAGTTATCTGATGACCTTCACGCAACCTTGGAAGAGTAATAGACCAGAGCATCATCGTTTCGAGCCTAGAATCAAGGGGCTGGGTTAAAAGCTAGCATCTGTTAACTTCATCAATGCACATCCGCTCGCAGATTCATCTCAAGTCGCTTGCGATAAGCGACTCAGTTAACCATGGAAAGGCCTGAACCGGGCCTCATTAAATGGTCACCAAACTCGAAATTCAATAGTTTCATTCATATCAACCTGACACATCGGATTGTACAGAAATACATACCGACGGGACACGCGCAGTCTGGCCGTTTTGACTTCACGAAAGCATCAAAGCATGAGGAATCACCCCCGCTTACCACTTATGACTGGTCACCTCGCTTTCCGGAGCTCGTCGCTCTCGGAACCGCTAACGGTGCCGTCAACCTCCTAAGGATTGACGATGACTCAAACGGGTACCATGAACGGAAGCCTAAGTTCGGCCGTATGTGCCAAGCCATAGCCTTCAATACGGAGACTCTGCTCGCCGTCGGCTACGAGCGCGTGAGGAATGATCAATGCCTCCATGTCTGGGATGTTAACCGTTTCGAATCCCATCACCGCCAAAACTCTGGGCTGCCTAGAGATGACGCGAACCTTATGAAATCCGCCTACAGACTTGAACCCGCCGTCTCCGTATCGAGCATTAAGTTCTTCGAAGATAACCCCATGACCGCCGTTCTTGGCCTCAAAAACCAAGGGATCCGCATCTATGATCTGCGAGGTAAATAGTGTACGTCAGGAGCGCATGGAAAGTCCACGTTTGCTGACTTTGATCGTAGACCCCAATGGCACCGTTATAAACTTCCAGACGAAATGCAATAATAATTTGGCGATCGATTATGCGGACCAAAACTATTTCGCATCCTCATCGCTGGACCAGCCGAGCGTGTTGGTCTGGGATCGGCGGGCCACCTCGAGGCCCTCGTGCTCCGCGTCGTACCTTGAGGCCGTGGACAACGAGGAACTTCCGTGGGGCGCCGGATTGAAGGTGGACCGAGCTACTGACGTGGATCCGGTCCAGTTCAGTGACAGATACTCATTAATCCGTTCGCTTCGGTTTTGCCGGGACCATAGGGGATTGCTAGCTATCCTCTCTCGAACCGGCCAACTGAAGGTACTGGAGACGCAGAAGGTGTTCACGTCTGCTGAGGTCGAAGTTGAGAACAGTCCCGAGCTTCATAAAGTTAGGAGGTCATACGAGCTCGACTTGACCTATCGCAGCCCCGGCCGGAAAGATGACAGAATCGTCTCATTTGACTGGGTGAACCTCCCTTCACCGGCCTTAGCACCTCGTGTGGTTGTTCTTAGAGCCAATGGCTGCTTCGACATTCTCGAGAAACCGTCGTATACGTCGCAACATGTATACAAAATGGTCCCTTGGCAGACACCTCATCGCGGTCTAGCAGGTGAGAAGACCCTATAATCATGTTATGGGCGAACTGACAGGTAATAAGAGGGTACTCGATATCACGGCTTGATGCAATTTGACGCGCAACAGCACGCAGAAATGATGGGCTCTATGCTCATCGACAATGCTTTGGCAGACGCACCCCTGTTTGGTTTCAAGGAACCCCAACAAGAAATTAAGCTTATCATACAGGAAATCTTACACTCTAGTCCTTCAGATGATGACCTTGTCTCGGATGCGGAAGCTTCTGACGTTGAAGTCGCGGACTTGTTTACGGATACTGCAACCACTGCAGAAAAGCTGCACGGAATACGGAGGTACCTGAAAGAGAAGACTCAAGAAACACCATCACCTCCCAACGGTAACGAGTCGCGGTCAGAGATCGAGGAGATCAACGATTCACTCAAGGGGCTATCAGTCACGAGTACTGGGCAGGTATCCAATAGGCAGCTGCATGAGAAGCTTCTGGCTTTGACGCAGTGTGCCAAGGGCTTACCGAAAGAGGCACAGATGGTTCTCGACCATGTCATGCTGCTGAGGGCCAAGGAGCGTTACCTCTTCGACTGTGCGGTGAACAGGGAGGTCGTTTCTGATGACCCGTGGCTCCAGGACCTGTGGGACTGGATCGCCGGTTAGTTTTCCAATATCTCTCGCAAAGTAAGGGAACTAATTTTGCCCTAGGAGCTGAGGAAGCGGCAGCGGATGGCGGAATGCTATCTTCAGGAGTTGATCTTAGCTACTTAGGAGTTTATGGCATATGGTTCAATGATCTAGGTAAGTATTTTTTTCTCTCTTCCTCTTCATCTCCAAACTAAATCAATGAAAATTATATAGGACTAGGCGGAGCCGCAAGGCTAGCAGATGGAACAAACCCACCTGATGCTATTGCCTGGGAGCGGATCCTTCATACAATCAACAAGAAATCAGGACAGCCTGTCTACAGCGGCGTGGACACTAAAAAGTCTGCCCATAGGCAGGCTGCCATGCGTGTGTGCGGATGGGGTCGGTCTCGGGACATGGTCTTCCACAACCACGCGAAGATGGCGCCCTCGTCACGAGACTCTTCTTGGTATACCATGACAGCGGCCCACGCCCTGTTCGAAGGCGATTCGAACCAAGCTGTGCAGGTCCTGAAAAAGGGGGGTTCTAAGCACCCGGAACTTCTGTTCGTGTCGTTAGCCCTACAGTTGCTAGGCAGAGGCGACATAGACGACGCGCAGGGGAAGCTTGACTTCGACGAGGCGGTCGCCTCCAAGACAGACCCCTACCTGCGCGCGATCTCGTCGCTTATCGCGACGAACGACTGGGAGGTGATCGCAAATCAAGAGTCGCTGCCGCTGCGGGAGCGGACGTTCGTGGCGGTGCGGAACTTCGACGACGACCGGCTCGGCGAGTGGCTGGGGGAGCAGCTCGCGCGGGCGATCGAGACGGGCGACGTCGAGGGCATCGTACTTACGGGGATCACGGACCCCCTGGTGGACATCTTCGCGCGGTACGTCGAGAAGTTCCACGACATGCAGACGGCCACGCTGGTGCTCTCCCTCTGCGCGCCCCGCTACATCGACGACCACCGCTGCCGCGCCTGGCGTGACGCCTACCGCGCCTACCTGCAGCGCCACAAGGCCTTCTTCCAGCGCACCAAGTTCGAGGTCGAGAGCACCAAGCGCAGTAAGCTCGCCGGCATCCCCACCATCACGCCCCCTTCTAGGCAAATAGCCCTGCGCTGCGTCTACTGCGACGCCGAGTACGAACTATCGAAGATGACCGGGGCCGGGACCGGGGCTGGCGGTCAGGCACAGGGCCCGGAGCACAGGAACCCACTCATGGCGACCAACATCGGGGCGGGGGTGAGCTGTCCTAACTGCGGGCGCCACCTGCCGCGGTGTGTGGTGTGTCTTGAAGTCGTGGCGGTGCCGCGGTCGGACAGCGTCCGGGCTCGGGCCCCAAGCTTGCCTGGGAGCGGCGGCGGCGGGGTCGCCGCCCGGTTCCCCACGTTCTGCCTCAAGTGCGAACACGTCCTCCACCTCGACCACGCCCGCCAGTGGTTCTCCCGCCACGTCGAGTGCCCCGTCCCTGAGTGCCGCTGCCGCTGCGCGTTCCGTGCCAACCCTGAGCTGAACTACGTCTAGCGTGACCAGGCTTCGCGGTCTCGTACACGTAGAGCGCCGAAGTGTCGATGAACCTTTGGCTGAGAGACCTCCCATTAGTGTCGAAGGCTGACATTCGACCTAGAATACTGGATATCTCTTATCTTGAAATGTATCACTTTACGGCGACCTCTCTCACATTGCTATTCTGCGTCGCGAGGCTCGGTTTTACCTTCCGAGACTGCGGCCTGAGAGGGGATGAGATAGGATGGCATGTAAGCATCGGCAGTTAGTCAATAGCCAGACCTTTCTTTGACGTGTATGAACTAAGTGAAGCCTTGTATCCTTCGAGTCACTCGCCTACGTATATATATCGTCGTAAATACAGCCGTGCAGAACCGGGTTAATGTTTCCCGCGGATTAACAAATGGGAAGAGGAGTCAGGAGTCGGGGGGCGGGCGTTCAAGCTGGCTCCACATGATCCCTTCGCCAAGGTCGAACAAACCTATGTTTATTTCGGTGCCCAAAAGACTTTCTCGAGTACCAGCAACTTTGTTTTATACCAAGCCAGTCGTGAATGCGAGCAGTTTATATCTTTTTACGGGTATACAACCACAAACTCAGAACTCGATGCGATTGTCCCGATCCTCTGGTTTTGCGGTGGAGGTCGAACGATTAATTAGAAATAAGGGGTTGCAACATGCCTGTAATGTAACCATACACAGCTAACTACCTAGGTACATCAGTAATGCCCTCGTTTTATGCATAAAACGAGGGCATTTTGGTAGAAAAAAAACCGACACAATAACCCTTCGTTTCACTCCGGTACTTCGTACCTCCATAAACCGAGAGCATAGATGGGATAGAATAGATGGGATCAATAGGATAGGCTGCGATAGGCTGCAAGGGATAGACTGCAAGGGAGAGGCTGTAAGGGATAGATGGATAAATAGTAGGATAGGTACTAGTTAAAGTACGCAGCCATGCTTGTCTATCTGCCTCCATGTGTAACAAACCTCTTGCATACATCAATCCTTCAGCAAGTTTCTCTTCCATCCCAAGGTCATTCTTTCCAATTTTACATCCCAAAATATTATATTCCTGATCGACTCTGTGGGTACTCAACTTCCCTACAATGTCTTCCAAGGAGACTGTCCTCATTACCGGTTGCAGCGACGGCGGAATTGGCTCGGCTCTGGCTGTGCTATTCCAACAGCGTGGATATCATGTTTTCGCCACAGCTCGTGATGTCTCAAAGATGTCCAGGCTTAATGGCCTTCCATATGTAACGCCACTCACGCTTGACGTGGTTGAGCCCGCACATATTAAGGCTGCCGTTGAAGCCGTCACGGAGCACACGGGTGGGACCTTGAACTACTTCATCAGCAATGCAGGTCGCAACCATTTCATGCCCATTCTCGATGAGAACCTAGAGACGGTTAGGAGTCTATTCGAGATCAACTTCATTGCTCCAATTGCCCTTACTCAAGCCTTCGCCCCCCTGCTCATCAAAGCCAAGGGTATGGCAGTCTATGTGACCTCAATCTCTGGATACTTGAACATCCCATATATGGGTAAGTGCCTTGGTTACCTCTCCCCGTCCACCGCGCCACTTGCCGCTGACAACAAGACGAAAGGGACATATTCGGCATCTAAACGGTCGACTGAAATTGTAGCTGACACCTTGCGTCTCGAATTGGCTCCGTTTGGTGTTGGTGTGCTTGAAGTTGTCACCGGCGGGGTCCAGACGAATGGCCAGACATCCTTTGGCGACTTCCAGCTCCCAGCGCAGTCTCTCTACAAGGGGATTGAAGACGTCATTGCCAGTAGAGCTCAGGGCAATGACGATTTGGTCAGGATGGACCCGATGGAGTACGCTGGAGCCGTCGTCAATGAGATCACGAATCGCACCACAGGCCGTTTCTGGTTTGGCAACAATGCCGAGTCGGTGAAGATGAGCACAACCGCAGCTTCCGTTCCACAATCTGCTATGGTGAGTCACAGTCTGATATATCATCTTAAGCACGCTAAACCGAACTGTAGGACTCGGGAGCTGTCATGGGGACTGGGCTGGATGCACTGGGTAAATAATCTGGATTTGGGAGACGTTGGGAAGGTAGTGGCGGGGTAAGCTCTGCTAAGTTCCTCAGGATTGATCACAGCAAGCCAAGTCCTGGGGCTAGTCTCCCTGTCAAGGGAGAAGACGTGTTTCTGGTTTTGAACAAGTCATCCTAGATTAGGGTCATGTGTAGAACATTATTAACGGACCATCCTAAGGGCTGTGGTCCAGGCGGGAGTAAAGAATGTTGTATTTTCTTAAGTTCAAAACAGTCCAATTGGGACCGGCTGCGATTGTCCTTAGCTGCACCGCATAGCGTTTTACTAATTGACTGCATTATACATAAGCCCGAACGGAGTGTGTTGAATGCTTCAACGACCATCATGTAGTTATGCCTCTATTTTATCAAGTGTGTTAAATCAAAGTATTCGGAAAATTTTAAGGTTGAAATGACCACCCCACATTATCATAATTATAGCTTTAGGAAAAGGGTCAATTTTAGCGGTTAGCTTCGTACTTTTTTTCTTTGGTAAAAGAAGCAGTTGCTGCCGTTTATTATATAGCGGCGCTCCATAGCGGCGCGGCTAGGTGGCCGCTGCTGAGGCCGCGGCCGGGCGTGTCGAAGTCACCGCGGGCGGCCGTGTCGGCCCGGAGCTCACGGCCCATCCGCTCGACCCACTCGTCCTCGGCCGCCGCGGCGTCCCGCTCGATCTGCGCCATGGTCTCCAGCTCCGCCAGCATGCCATCCACGAGGGTGCCACAGCCCCGCAGTATCCTCGCCAGGGACGGGCGGTCCCGCCGGTTATATCCGCCATCCTCACCCTCATCCTCATCCTCATCTTCTGCTTCCTCGTGGTCATCGTCGTGGTGTCTCGGCTCTTCTTCCTCGGCATCATCGTCGTCGCCGTATTCGTCATCGGGGACGTCGCCGAGCTCGCGCAGAGCCCTGCCCCACCCCTCGAGTCGCCGCGTCAGGCCCGCGCATTCCGCCCTCCACCCGCCGTCGTCCAAGTCACTCAGGAACATGACGGCGTCGTCACCGCCGACATCGGCGCCGCGCCGCTGCGCCGCCAACACCTTCGCCGCCCTCCCCACCCAGGCCTCGAAGGCGCGCACCGTGCGCGCATACCGCCCGTCGCTATCACCGTCGCCGTCGGGGTCGCCCAGTCCCCAGACACCGTCCAAGATCTCGTCAAGCACGCGGATCTTCTCGTCGAGGACACCCATGTCGTCGGCGGTCGCGCCCGGCCTCCGCGAGGCGTAGGGGGAAGAGGAGGCAGCCCAATGTAGCAGGGAGGCAGCGTTCCTGCGCTCAGCGCGGTCGCGCTCGGCGGCGGCGGCGTCAGCGTCGTGAGCGCGTAGGGCGGCGAAGCGGCCGCCGAGGCTGCGGCGGGCGGAGGCGCGCCACTCGGCGTCGACGGCGGGGGCGTCGCGGCGCAGCAGCGCCAGCTGCAGGAGCTCGGTCTGCAAGCGCGCGGTCTCCGCCGACAGCGCCACGTTCGCCGGCAGCTTCGACGGCGACGGCGGCGCCAGGTACGTTGACGTCAGCGGCTTTGGCCCCTGCCCCTTCGCGGGGCTGTAGTGCTGTTGGTGCGTGCTGAAGACCGGGCGGTGCGCTTGGGCTTGCGGCTGCGGTGGCGGTTGCGGCTGCTGCGAGTATCCCCCGCCGGCCCCGTGTGCGTTATTCGATGTGGATACTGTAGATGCGGATATCGTCGACCCGGCCACGCTGCCCTGCGACTGTGACTGCGAACGCGCGCGGAGCGTCTGGGCTCGCGTTTGCGGTTTGTTGGGGATCGTCGTCGATGTAATTGTGGTAGATGCCGTCGGCGTCGTGTTCCTATTTTCATTGGTGTTGCCACTGCTATTACTGCCGCTATTGTTGTTGTTGCCGTTGCTGGCCATAGCGGGTGGGATTTGGGTAGATGTAGGCCGCAGCGTGGTGGCTGAATTCAGGTTCGTCACACTTGATTTCGCGCGGCCGTGGACTGTCTGTCGTGGCCTGGATGTGGTCGGCGCGGATGGGAGGTTAGACGACGTAGTTGTCCGTACTGAGTTGCTTGTCGTGCCCGTCGACGTCGTAGATACGGTGGTCGCCACGGATGCCTGCCGCGCTCTCCCGAAAGGCCTCCCTGTCGCCGAAGTTGTAGTACCTCCAGCAGTGGCATTTTCAACGCTCGTTGTTGGACTGGCCCTTCGACCAGCCACACTTCCCCTACCCGTATATAAATTCGAGAGCGGCGGCCTGCTCCCGCTACTGGTGGTGGTCGACGTGCTCGTGGCCCGGTTCCTGCCGGTGACCGTGCCGGAGGGAGCAGAAGTCGAGGCAGTAGACGAGACAGTAGATGAACGCGCCAGAGGCTTTATGGGAAGCCTACTCGGCGAGGTGTTCCTCTGTTCATTGCTACTCCTGGTGTTGGTGGTTGTGCTGGTGCTGGGTTGACGGATAGATCGAGTGCGATTGGGCCCGCCTGACGTGGACATGATGTGGGTTGGAAGGAAGGGAAGGGGGAATTTCCAAGTATATTCTTTGTCTCTGACCTAGCTCTATATATATGATATGTCAAGTATCATATATATGAGGTGCATTGGGTACTTATGATGCAGCTTTGGAAAAGGCCCGGGGTTGATGATGTTTTTGGTTATTCGATGTTTACTTTCAAGCTTGCTACGTAGGTACCTATAATTGGTGGTACGTACAGCTACCTAGGTACCTACCCAGTGGATTCGCTCACCTGGGCATGTACCGAAAAGCCTAAATAAGGCTCACGGGTACCTGAATAGCTGATAAGCTTAAAGTACACAGGGATCCCTCGCCTTACCGCCCAGCCCTACTTCCTATGTCGGTACCACGTAGCGTAGTAGCCTCCACTTTTCAGGTATACTACACACTACCTAAGGAGTAACTCTAACTAAACAGTCTCCATTTGCTAACTAAACAGTCCCCTTAACCGCATTTGGATGGATACCTTACCCACTTATTTTGTATGGCCAGAACCTTTTTTAATATGTAAAGCAGCGACCGTAATTAACACGTAAAGGTTTTATACTTATTACTTATTATTAAGTAAGTTTTTTTTCCTTTATACGCGTTTTAAGTTATGGATAAAGGTGGTGGTAGTTATAGTGGTGGTTATAGTGGTGGTTATAGTGGCGGTAGTGGTAGTGGTAATGGTGGTGGTGGTGGTAGCGGTGGTGGTATTTAAGTGGCTTACTTTGGCCCTGGCTGTGGCGGTAGGCATTTATAAGCCTAGGGTTTTGTGGCGATAGTGGTAAATATGTGGGCTTTTTGTTAGATGCGGTTAGGGGGACTGTTTGGTTAGCAAATGGAGACTGTTTAGTTAGATTTACTCCTACCTAAGCACATATACTACACGTAGGCAGGTTTATACATAAGTATTACCGGCCTGGCCCCCCCTATTTATTGCATTATCACCACTTCCCTGATAGGGGGATGCTTAACCATGAGCGGGTTGGCCCAACCTATAGAAGTTATATTAGCCTCAATAGATACAGAAAAAGATATCACTAGATTCCAATAGCTACTTATTCATCGGCTACGTACTAGCTAGAAAGGTCGGGATGTTGATTTTCTCGAAGCTGAGGGACGTCTAAAATTCATGTGGCATTGGACATTACAGCATACCTATGTTGAGACACACCAACGAGGACTTCTCTCTTCCATCCGTGGATGCATATGAAGCCCTTGCGCTCCTTCTGTCATGTATAGTATATGCGGATGAAAAGGAGTGCTTGGGTAAAGAAGTGGTTGCCTACCTCTTCGCAATCCGGGTAGTAGATGAGCCTTAGAGAGACTCATAGGGTTCTTCCCTCTTACTATATCTAGCTCGTCTTTTCCTGTCCCATCAGATGCCATCCCATAATATTTTCTACACTGAACCTAGAATAAACCAGATAAAATACAACTTCAATATTGCGCAAACGTTGGAAGGGTCTCGAACCAAAACCCTACTTGGCAGTGCGTTTGCCTTAGGGCTTTAGCATCGGCTTGCTCAGATACTGAACACATAGTGAGGGGTGTTACGGGACATATAGGACACAATTTAGATCACACGATGCATGATCGCTTCTCACTGGACCGTGATGATTCTCTTCGAGTGAATCGAAATATATTTTGGGTTTCCAAATACTTAGACATCCGTCCCTTGGATCCTTATCGACCCTCCCAAAGCTCGTGGTATATATATATCTATACAAGTCTCTCATCGCAGGATCATCCCGGGGGCCCGGTCCTTAGGGCCACCCATCTACTTCGACTTATCCATCCCAGCCCTATTTTCATAATCATGCCATGTACAATATACCCAACAAAACCACTAGACCAGTTGGTTCGTGAGCTCTGAGTCGAGGCTCAGGCCCACTGTGGTTGGTTTCTATGATTCCTTTCCCTTCCCCCCCTTTTTCGTAACGCCTTGTAATATCCGAGGCGGGACATGTGCAGAGAGAGATATGCCAGGTCCCGCATTGTATGGTGCAAATTCTATTCCTCCATCCTTTTGAGAGAAGAAAAAAGCCCTCAACGAAAAAAGTCCTCCGAGTAACCAGACCCCGGGGCCGTTCCTCAGACAGACACCACCAGGGGTCTAGACAAGAAAGAAGAAAGGAATAAGAGGGGTGAATGAAGAACAAGAAAAAATGATAGTGGATAAAAAAACAAAGGAAAGTTCATCCGTACCGCATGGCGAGTGGCAATACGGCACGTGGGAGGGAGAGGGAATATTAGGCTTAGTTCGGCGTGGCGCCGCCATCCCCCTGTCTTGCCTTGCCCTTCTCGAGGCGCTTCCGCGTACCGACCGCCTCCAGAGTCTTGCTTAGATCCCCGCCGTGCCGGGCGAGCAGGCCCGCGCAGTCCTCGCACACGCGCAGCGAGCACCACGCGCAGACCCGGCGCCACGGCGGTCCGGAGCCGCCCGCACCAGAGCCGGAGCCGGAGCCGCAGGTCTGGCACGCGAGGACGTGGTTCCGGTTCCGCGAGGGCACCATGGTCGCGTGGCGCGCATAGCAGGCGTAGTGTCGCGGCTCCAGGGGCCGCGCGGGAATGGCGCCGTCGGGGCCCGGCGCGAAGGCCGTCGAGTCCGCGAGCGCGTATCCGCCGCTATCGCCGCCGTTACTGAGGGGTAGGCGAGAGAGGGCGTCGTGCAGGGCCTCGGCGCTCGGCGGCTCGGGTTCGGGTAGCTTAGACACCTCCGTGATGTTGCCGAGCGGGGGTCGTCCGTCGCGCGTCCGGCCTCCCGATCCTCCTGATGCCGGCGGCGACGACAAGGACGACGACGACGTCGCGCCCTCTGGGCTGCTCGTCCGGTATGGGTTCTCTGTCGGGTTGTTCAGGCTCTCGACGAGGTCGTATAGGTCGGCGCCGTGGAGCTCGAGGCGGGTGTTGGCGCCGAAGAAGGGGCCCGGCCCGCGCTGCGCGTAGGATGCGGGCGCAGGGGGCGGCTGGCTGAAGTAACCACCTCCTCCGGGACCCTCCATCTGCGCGGTCATGGTACTCTGGACACTACCAGCGCGGTTGCGGGACTGCGCTCGCGGCGGTGGCGGCATGCCGCCTGCACCGACGAATCCGCCGCCCAGGCTTCCCGCTCTCGGAGGTGGTCGTACACCACCGCCACCACCACCACGCTCCCGCGGCGGCATCGGCCGAAACGCCGGGTCCCGGTGCAGACTGTTGCTGCTCCCAGCCGCCTTGAAGTTCCCGTAGAGGCTGGGTTGGCTCCGCACGGGTCGGATACCGCCGGGCGGCCGGTTCGGAGCGTTGGCGGGTACGGCGGGAGGGGCTGGAAATCCATCGGGACGCCTGCCAGCGGTAGGGGGCTGGGCCGGGAAGTTGTTGTTGCTGCTGTTGTCAGCCGGGGGCGTCGTCGTCGTGCTGCTAGGTTGGAGCGGCGAGAATGGCTGGTTCTGCAGGGGCGCGCCGCTAGCCGTAGCAGATCTCGGGGTCGGTTCACGCGCGGCAGGGATTTCAGAGTCCTTGGGCGAGATGTCGAGGGATAGCGGCGAGGGCACGGCGGCGACAGGCTGCGCAGACTGAGGGGGCGGTGGCGGCGGCGGAGCTGGGGCTGGCGTCGGAGGAGACTTCTGTGTAGCGGAGGGCGTCGCCGTCCTGGATGGTGGAGGGAGTTCCTTTCTCGCGATCGGGTTGGGTGTTCGCGGGAGGCCGATAGTCGGCGGCGGCTGCTGTTGTTGCTGCGTGTTCGGAATCGCGGGACTCTTGGATGACAATTGCGCTTGCGCATCTACTCTAGGCGGCGACGCGGGCGACGTGGGCAAGCCGCTGATGTTTACATCTCTCGCAGGCTTCAGTCTTGAGGCTGCACGTGCCGGAACTTCCGGAGGAGGCGTAGGGGAGACACTATTCGACGGCGGGTCCGCAGGCGCGGGCGCGGGCGCAGGAGCGGAATTAGGCGGAGCGGACTCTTCACGCGTTTTCACTTCCGTCGCCGGTGGTTTCGTTTGTGTTTGTGTTTGTGCTTGTACTTGCGACGATCCCGTTTCTGGCTCTGCCTGCTTTCGCGGACGGATATTGCGGCCCGGAAGCGAGAGCTTCGAGGTCAACGACGCGGCCTTCTCCTTCCAAGGCGTGCGCGTCATCGGAGTGGTCGTGCTGGGCTCTTCTCTAATAGTTGGGGCTATCGCTATTTCGGGAGTACCAGCGGGGCGATCATCTGCGGGCGGAGGCGCGAGAGGTTTGGGTAAGCTAGGCTGTGCTTTGTGGCTCGGAGGAAGAGGAAAAGCGGAAGCGTCGCTGCCGTCGGGGAAGAGGGATTGCGGTTGTGGGAGGGGTTTCTGTGGCAAGGGCTGCAGAGGTTGCAAAGGCTGCAAAGGCTGCGATGGTTGTTGCAAAGGTTGTGGTTGTTGTGGATGTGGAGGCGATGATTGTGAAGGCTGCGATGCTATAGTTGTTACAGCAGCTATATTAGGAGATGGGGTTGGTCTAAGCTCCTGCGCATCACCCTGCTGCGGCCGAAACGAGGCTAAGGCATCAGGACCTGCGATGTCTTGTTGCCCTTGTTTTGGTATGTCACTCTGTTTGGGTGGTGGTACTGGTGGTAGTGGTGCCTGATCTCTCGGCATGGACTGCATCTGGGCGGGTGCGGCTGCTATCGCGGCTGCTGCTGTTGTGGCTGCTGCTGTTGAGCCATGCGAAGTGGGCAGCTTAAGTTCAGGAACTGTGATGTTCAGACTAGACTTTGAATCCGCCCTCCTGCGCCATATTTCAGTTTTTGGTGAATCATTTTTTAATGGAACATGCGATGAAGTGGTGGCCGCCGGGACTGCCGGAGCTGCCACCGGAACTTCCCTCGGCTCTGTGTTTGTCTTTGTCTTTGATTCCATGTCCAGTTGACTCGAAACTGCGAGTGAAGGCAATGGCTTCTCTTGTGACTTTGTGCTATCTATATTCATAGGTGGTGATATCTCGTCCCCATATGGATTGCTTGAATATGCTGACAATATGCTTGCCAGGTCTTTTGGGCTGTCTAAAGCTTCACGTGCCTGTGAATGCGCCGGCTCGCTATCCTTTGTGATAACAGTCTCTTGTGATGACCTATTCACAACGTCTGTCGCTGAACCGTTCGAGTAGGCTGACAGCAGACTTGAGATCGAGGACACGCGCTTCATCTTGTTCGACTTCGACTTCGATTTCAGGGCCGGTTGGCCTACCGGTCGCCTCGGAATTACGTTCCTGGCCGGACTCAGGATCTGTGAAACGTTGTCTACCTCTTCCGTCTCTGGGGCCGCTGAAGCCTCCGGGGCCTCCGGAGGCCGGGGCGGTAGGGGAAAATTGAAGCGCTCTGTTTTCGCGCTGTCGCTGCTGTTGCTCCTGTGTCCGCCACTCTTCGTGGCCGTTGTTACGCTTTCTTTTCTCGGCGGGAATGGGAAAGGCGGGAGCTCGCGGGGTGTATATGCTGCCTCCGGGTTGGGGTCGTCATCGTCCATGTCAGGTGGCGGGGCGGGCAGCGCTTTTGAGAATCGCGACCGGCCCCCCGCCTTCGGGGGCTGGAGGGTGGTGGTGGGAGCGAGGGAATTCATCACGGACAAACCCTTTCTCTGACAGGGGGCGAAACGGGCAAACTAAGAAGAAAAGGCCACAGCAGATCTGTTGTCATACTCTATTTGCATCAAGGTTGGTCCCGTTAGGCGGTCTCAAGGCGTGTGTAGATAAATTGGTATGTTGTATTCGTGTGTCCGAATATTTCTCTAGAACTGTTTCGTCTGATATTGATGATGGAGTTGGTATCGTACGTGGAGGGAAGAGATTGTTCAACCAGCTACACAGCTCTCTACCGATCCAGTAACGCCTCTCTGCTACGTAGTAAGAACTAGGGGCTCGCCAATGGTCGCAAGACTTTGTATATCCCGAAGCTGACAGGATGGATGTGTGATGTCGTTACTGTCCGAACGAAGATGATCCCTGCAGGGTCTGAATCCTTCTTGGCCTGCCTACTATGTACCAGCAGTGCCTCCTTGCCTCCCACCCATCACTTCCAAGTTCCCTCCCTCTCCAGAAGTTCAGGAATGCAGGCCCGCCTTGGTTCTGATTCCCGAACCGAGACTAACTACTCCGCACCGGGACATGCTAACGCAGGTACCAAAGCGGGCTCAGCGCCCCAGGGTTTCCTCGATACCACGCCAGTAGCCATTGACCGGCGATTTGATTCGTCCCTCGTCCGCCCGACGCCAACTTCGGGGGGAGTGGATCGCCTCTAAAAAGAAAACCACCAATTTCGCTTTGCAGCAACAGGGCCAGACCAAGTCAAGCCTCCCCCCCACTCAAAAAAAAAACTAGAAAAGAGAAAGCGAGCAGACAGACGCGTTCACGGACGGTTCGGAGGCAACTCTTTTGTGTGCGGGACGTATGAAGTACCTAGTCACATTTTCGGACACAAGTTGATGGATGCCACGGCTGGGGCATTCCGCGCTGGTTAATTATTATGGCGATTTGTACATGTGCTAGAAAAGACGCGTTTTGTTCCCCCCTACACCATTGATGGCTATGTAGGTGGTGTGATGAGTCGCGTCTTGCAGGCATGAGGGTAAGATTTCGATGCTACATTGTTGGATTTCGACGAATATTACCGTTTGACCTACTATGTACCCATCTCTAGAAAGACAAGTCGATTTCAGGACCCCCTAAACGTGGAACATGATAGGTACGTAGGTAGACATGACAGAAATTACACGTGCCGGATAGGTGAGACCTGCAGGATAGGCAACGAAGTTTATAAGCATAAGTACTTTCTGCCCCTGCTTTGACGTTTAATCTATGACTTCTCAAAGTGGGCGGGCGTAAGGGAAAGGGATGCAATTGAGTCGCATAGAAGTTACAACATCACAAACCCGTTACAAACCCCTCTTACGAACATGTGTAGAGCATAAATCGTTATCGCAAGCCTTTAACGAAACCGAGGGAAAGTACTCACGAGCAACATTTTGGTGTGGCCAAGACTTGATGGCTTGACGGCTCAAACGGGCAAGATAGATTCCCAGATCCTTCTACAGGTTTTATTGCCAGGGTTCTGCTAGTAAGGACTGTTTCAGATTTGTGCAAGGAATTACACCGATAAATTGCGGACGGCCTC
Source organism: Eutypella sp. D-1 (assembly GCA_023313575.1). Lineage (NCBI taxonomy): Eukaryota > Fungi > Ascomycota > Sordariomycetes > Xylariales > Diatrypaceae > Eutypella > Eutypella sp. D-1. The sequence continues at coordinate 141,242 of JAJTTP010000003.1, forward strand.
ATACCTAGATGAGCGTTCGGCATACACCCTGAGCCAGTGCATCTATCGTGTTATTAAATCTATCTGGAGTCGTCGAGGGGGGTTTCTCCCTACCCTACCCAGTTGTTTCCACTCGCCTTTCCGCGCAGGCCACGCAACAGCAGCGCGATGTCCCTTGTTATATATATGTAAGCCCTCATAGGCTTGAGGGAAATATCGATATAAAGCCTATTTCCTGCGATTAACCCTGGTCCAATAAGCCCCGGAACGGGGATAGTCGACGGTCGCGGCTCGCGGTTGCCAGTGTCTTGCATGACGCCTGCGCTAAATAGTCAATCTAGCTACGGAGTACGGGTCGTGCTGTGTTGTACGACGGCGAGGTGCATTCCACATGCCGCTCGCCGGATAGACCGGATAGTCGGGACCAGCGCACAACCCGAATATTGGGGGTTTCCTTCGGCAACTGTCACACTTTCAGGCATCTGTTGCTTGACTGCCTAGGTAGGTGTATAATTAAGTACATAATTCCCGTCGTAGAAGCAACCTGGAAGATAAGAGACCGGGGACATTCAACGGTAGCAGGTGAGTAGGTGAGTTTTTCGAAATACCCATAAGGAATTGACAGAAAAAACTCCTTGGTCACAGTCGGTCCGTCAAGGCAGCACCTAACTACCTAAGTTTAGTTAAGAGGTTGCCTAACTACTGTGCACCGGATGGGGAGTCTTCTAGGGCGCTAGGGTGGGCGATCTGGCGGCCAAGAATAGCCCAGAGGCCGCCTATCGCGTGCGCTGCAAGGATTCTCGCCATCTTGCAGCCAAACCCCCCCCCCCCCTAATCAGTAAGTGCCCTGATTGCCGGTTACGAGGAGACTGGCTTCGGATGCGAGCTGGTTTTCGCACGAGTGTATATATAGTAATAATCTAGGACCATCCTATTTGCCTTGATAACTACTTAAGTATATTCGTATACGTGCGAGAATGTAGTGGACGTAATGAGCACCTAGCCGGACTTTGCATATAGAATGAACTATCGCTAATCCAGTCGCGCATCCTCATATATGCACTCGATGGTTGGATTGGTTTAATTCTTCATCAAAGGTATGCGCAACCAGGACCAGGGGCGGTCGTGGTTATAGCGACAAGACCACGGAATATATAAGAAGTATGTATCTCTATATATCAAGTAGATATTAGGGATGTGCAGCGACAAATGGTTGGTGTCCGTAGACCTCGTATCTATTTTTGTTTCCCCAAGTCCTCCCGCCAGTTGCGCAACCCAGCTACGTGTAAACAGTTGGACGCTCAGAATTCCTCTTTTAAAAGATTACCAATCAATCTCCCCTTGGTCAACGAACCATTGTGATGACTGATTGATTTATTGCTGGAGGCAGGGTACGGAGACGCGCATACATAGTAGGCCATTGAGCTTCCGAGCCCCTGAGCCCCTGGGCCCCTATTTGTAGCTAGCTAGCGCGACAGGCCCCGCCTTGCCTCCCCTACGATCGAGCAGCTCGACCTAGAACCGGTCACGTATCACTCCTACCGATTGGCTTTCGTAATTTCTTGGATTCATAGACTGGTTCACAAGGACCCAATATCTACTGTTTCCACTCCAAGAAGATAAGAAGGAAAGCAAGAGGATAATTTAGACTCGAAACTTCTGCGCAAGCTACCTGACCTGAAAATACTCTTCATCATGTATCCTACGCCCGATCCTATATTCTCAAGGTAAGGTACCAAGGTGACAACATCCAGTATTTTCACTGTTCAAGTAGAAGAGGCTCTTATGAAATGTATCCCGGCCACGCAAGGCGCCTCCTGCGTGGGTAATGAACCTGGACCAAGATCGGGAGCCAAGCGTGAACTCCTGTCGATCGACGGTTTGAGAAGGTGTCGGACGGCAGTCTTTGGTATGGCCATATCGGAGGTATCTTATATGAGCGAACTGCTTGTGAAAGTATATTGGAGTCTAGAGCAGAAGATGATGATTTGGTATTGGGAGTATATAGGAAAGTAGATGCAACTATACTAGAGAATCCATTACGTTCTAGTCTTTAAAGACAGTAGAACAGGCGCAGTAAGCTTAATATACCAGCTTCGGAAACCGCGAAAAATACGAGGTCCATGTGCTTTCGCCTTCAAGCCCATCCTCGACCCATTTCATGTAGTATTTGAAAAGTGAATGATCGACATCCAGCTCATCGAAAGGAGAGATATGTACCCGTGCTTGTGAGACTTCCATGAATTCTTCCAAAGATTCGATCGCAGGCTCGCACATCGACTGCCTGATTTGTAGGCCGATAATTCTGAATGTCTCCGCTTCACACTCTATGCCAACTCTTTTCTTTCCTTGCGCTAGATGACCAATTGCCTCCTGGGCCTTTGAAGTCTTGCCTTCATTGATCATAGTAATGATATCGTGTAAATTGTCCAGCTCGGTCTTGATAGCGCGGTCTCGAATGTCTCGGAGCAACATTTCAAATGCTCTTGTTTCCTTCCTTCTAGGTCTGGAATACCCTTCTGGATATTCGAGATTCCAATTTATCCTTATCCAGATCCCAAACAATACTGTATCTCCGGAGCTGTCACGCATTCGTATATCGATGGAATCGATTTTCGTTTCGTGCAAAGCCTGAATGACTTGAAGGTTTGGCTTTCCGCCGGCCGCATGAAGAATGCTACGACCCCAGATATCTGTAGCATCGACCCGGGCGCCTGCCTTTATTAAAGGATGTACCATCCTGGCTCTTCCCTTCCATATGGCATTTTGTAGAGGTGTGTACCCAATATTACCCCAGGATTCCATGAATGAACCGCATCCAGCACCAAGGAGCATCTCTAACCTATCTTGCACCATGCCCTCTTCCAAATCATGAACAGATAAATAATGCAGCGGAGTATCTCCACGATGATTAAGTTTAGGAGTTTGACCGCTTAGTAGTCTCTGAACGATATTGTTTGCTTCTGGCGAAGCCGAGATAACCGCAATGTCCAAAGGGATTGTGCCGTCATCATCAGCTAGACTACAGTCACAGCCGTAATCAATAAGTATATGCGCACAGTCTAAGGCGTGCGCATTTAACGCGGTGTGTAATGGTGTAAAATGTCTGTTATCCTGGGCATTGATATCCAGACCGTGGCTTATAAGAATCTCTGCGGCCTGCACACTGTTAAACCGACAAGCAACGTGTAAAAGTGTTTCTCCAGTCGGCCCGGTTGCACGGGCGATACCGGCGTTCCGTTGTAAGAGATGGACCAATTTCTGTGGGCGGTTGATCCAATGGAAAGGTTTCATAGACTCGTCGCCATTGTCCGAGTCAGCTATATCGACAATGTATTGTAATAAACAGATAGTTGGCTTTGCGAGGGTCTTGCGTGGATCGTGAAGCCAGGCCTGCGCCTCCCAAGCAGCTTCTCTAAAACACACGCACATAGTCAGACTCAGTTTCTTCCAACACCATGGACCTCAACCTACATGATAGCTTTTGTGCCTTCCATGTTTTTAAACCACTCTCGTGGTATATGGCTCAATATACGGAAATCTCTCCAACACACGAGTAACTGGACTTATAGTTAAACCTTGATGGAGCACGAATTGTTTATACCATGTAAACTTACCTTCAGTAGTGGTTCGTTGTTAACATTAGTATCCGTTAGAGCGAAACCGTTGGATCTCATAATTTGCTGGAACCTATCGTGATGATCTCCAATCACCGATTTCCATAAATTATCGTAGCTACGGATTATCACAATAGGACGCAGTGATGCAGACATTCCCATTGGGCCGCCAAAGGAGACCGAACCTGAAACAACACCGCTCCAAAACCATATTGGACAGCAGAAGTCGATTTTGAACCTCGATCTTGACTGTAAACAGGAACAATCTCGGCATTCAGCTTTCCTCGATATCTCTGTGGTCATGTGGGGGGAGTAAAGGAGCGCCCTGGAAAGCGACCAGCGTACTGTTTGCCTGAGCGAGGTCACGGTGTCATGACAGGCGCAGCTACACTGTTCCCTGGGCGGATTCCATGGAGAGATGCCATGGCGATCGTGCTGACGAGGTACCATCTGATGTGTTTCCTTGGTTGGCGGACCCGAACTCGGGCTAGGAGGGAGCACCTCCGTCTGTGGCGTCTCGTCAACTTCTTCGGTGATCGTCCTTCTTTGGTCGCTTTGTTGAGGAAGGGCCAGGTGTCGGGTGGGCTTTACGACATGAGCATGCAGCTCATAAAGAAGAGTTCCATGGTTCCTACCATATTATTATACACAAGCCTGCCGAGTTTTACGGTGTGTAGAACATACCTCTGGACTTGGAGCAACAATGGCGTGATGGCACGCTCCAAGTGGCTTCGTAGGTCACGACAACGCGTAGAAAGACCAACTATATCCTTTTTCCTACGCAGCCACTTCAGGCGTGAAACTTTCGACCGGCCATCACTGATGTCAGTCTTCGAGCAGCTCCTTATCAAGCTTGTGAGCTCCTGGGTAAACCGTTCGAGGTCAGTCCGCAGCCTCAGCAGGTGAGGCGGTTCGGGTACTGAGAGCGGTTGGGGGACGGTTTCATTTGAAAACAGGTCGATGCTGGTTTTCGTATATTCATAGAACTCATGCATTCTCTGGAGCTGTATATGGCCAACGTCAACGACATAACACCTGTCGAACAATGCTCATCGCACACGTTACCTCTTCTGCAAGGCTCGCTACATCCTTCTCGGCGTTCGAGAATGTCTTCAACGTGCTCGCGATCTTGGGCAGGACGGCGATTGCCTGCCCGATGGCAATGAAACTGGCCACGGCGCCTATGACTTCCATCATGAGTCGCCCTTGGTAATGGGTACGAAAAGGTCTACCGACGTGAGCAGGCAGACACAATAAGTCACGGATTGGACTCTGTTCAAATATTTCGGATACCTATGAGATTAGAGAATGTAGAGCATGTTACATGTAACAGGAGACACTTGCATGATGGCTGTGTGCATCTCCCACCTATTCAATATGCATAAGCACCACTTCCTGGCCAATCGTCTTTAATCTTAAGGGCAGTGATGCAGAAGAATGCAACCTCACGGGCCCAATTCATGGCCACCACTTCTTCTAGAGAGACTAATCATTAGCCCCTCTTTGGTCACCTACACCCTGGACTTGCTCTGATCCAACCCAGGAACTGGGCGGAATCATTCATGATGTGCGTTCCATCAAGAAATCAACGTGGCTATGTTGCTACTTTCCCCTCTCTATGTGGGGTTCAGCAATAGCGTCTATTCATGGCTGAAAAGGGCCAAATTTGAAAAGCATCAGGGGCCTATTCCCTTTTCTCTTGTTGCGTGCGTAACGTCCTCATATTATATAGTTGCCCGTTGCGCTTACGCCCACATATTCTTGGAAAAAGGGACGTGATGACTATTTGGCAACTTCGTTCAATTGTGCAGGGAGATCGTTCAGGTTGATAACCTTGATAAAACCGAAAACCACATCTGGCACCATGCAAGGTAAGCGACAGCAATCATACCGGATTACCCAACATTGCTACCTCTTCAGGTGCGCATCTACGGTCCTCGGTAGTGCTAGGTAAGTCGTAGCACGCACGGTAATGGCCTGCATCACATATAACGGCATCGCGGGAGTTAAAAAAAGACTGTACATCGTCGCAATTCGTAGGAGCTTGAACCGCTACAATGTGTTTACTAAGTATGATTGTGGGTAGGAGAAGAGGAGGAAAAAAAGAAAGAAAAAGACCAAGAAGTAATCAGCTGCCATCTGCAAGGTTCGAACTTGCGCCACTTTCGTGAGTAGAGTATAGTTCGCTAGGGAGCTTAAATCTACCGCCTTAACCACTCGGCCAAGATGGCTGATAATATCTTGGCTTAATAATTGGCCGTATTATCGGCCATGTAGCCGGCGTATCCATAATATTCGCACTCGTAAGCAACCTCGCTACGTAATGACAGAATTTTTTGGGTAAGCAGTCACACTTCCGCATTTTGTTATTCGCATGACTTCTTGGAATTGAATTGCGGGGTTTCGCCGACAGGTTCAGGCCATGCTCTATCGGTGTGGCTATATCCCCGCCTATTGAGCCCAAGCCGGCCCCCTCCCCTTTTTGAGACCCGACATCTCTGATGCAATTTTAACGAGCCTCTATGGCCGACAACACTAAGGCGTGAATCACAGGGTCTTCAGTATTCGTTGCCAGAATGTCGCGCATTCGCGATCAGTTGGTAAGTCGAACTGAATCCTATAAGCGACGCCATAGGGTACCGGATTGGGCGGTAGAAGCAAGGGGATCCGGGACGGCCTCCATTCGTACTAGTTACCCCCCGCAGATGGGTACGGACTTGTAATTCTGCGCATCTTGCTGCATAGTGCCATGCATCGTGGGAGGGGAACCGACTCGATAATGGCGCAGCACAGTGATGGAATTGGAAGCTGAATGCTTTTGCGGCGCAAGTTATCGTACGAGATCATATATATAGCCTGTTCATAAGATACCGGCTATGGCAAATGCTGTAACTTTGTTAGGAATGTGGAAATGGGGCTGCAAAGTGGTATGCACACATGATGGCATAAAAGTAGGTTCCATCCGTTCCCTGCATCCGGGCGGTGTTGAAGAAGAAGCAGAAGAAAAAGTTCCATTTAGATCTCCTAACGCCTCGATGATTCGGCCATTTATCCCTCCTTCTATTTAGTAGATGATCATCTCACTCTGTTCCTTATGGTATGCGTACCAACCAGCACGAGCATGCCCCATGTTCGCGACCCATCACCTCCTTAATTTTCCCCTCCTTGCCTCCAGCTAAGTAAGTGCTGGGAATTTCATAGCAAAAAACACAACCAGCGCGCGCGAGCACATTTTCCCCTCCTGCCGGCTTTATCCAGCCGGGAGCCTAGGCCAGGTGAACAAGACAAGATCGAAATAACGCAAACAAAAAGGTGAAAACGAAAGACAGAGAGCTCTTCAGGGGAATCTAGTCATATTCTTTCTCGTCGTCAATAAGTAAATTCAGACTCTAACCACAACGCACGACTTCCATTTTCGCCGGGATCGAATAGACTGAGCCGGACTGCGCAATAGGAAATGGTCTCCATCGGTCATCGCTACAGGAAGCTTCGCCTCGGGAAGCTGACGCCGTCGACGGCGTCGTAGTCGGTGAACCAGCTGCAGCGATCGCCGGTGGCCTCATTGACGAGGGCACAAGGCAGGCCGTCGCCGACCTCGAGGATCCGCTTGATTACGTCCCGCTTAGCGAAGCCGGTGGCGACGAAGGCAATGTGGACGGCGTGCGTCAGGACGGGCAGGGTGAAGGTGATGCGGCGGGGCGGGGGCTTGGGCGAGTCCTCAATAGGGGCCACCCAGGCGTCGGTCTCGCGCAGCAGCGGGTGGCCGGGAAACAGACTGCAGGTATGGCCATCGGGACCGGCGCCGAGCAGCAGGAGGTCAAAGATGGGAAGCTTCACGGAATCGCGGCTCGCGAAGGAACGCACTAGGAGTTGCTCGTACTGGTCTGCGAGCTCCTGCGCATCGTCGAGGTACTGGGTGTCGATGGGGTGGACGACGGGCCGGCCGACCCCCTCGGGAATGCGGTCTAGCAGCTCCGTCTTCAGCAGGCCGTAATTGCTGTCCTCGTGGTCTAGCGGCACCGCCCGCTCGTCGCAGAAGAACACCTCCCACTTGTCGAGTTGGACCCGGTCGTCGTCGGATCGTGGCGGCGCCAGCACCGCCTGCGCCAACGCCTGCGGCAGCGAGCCCCCCGACACGGCGATCTTGAAGGCTCCATGGCGCGCCAGGCCGGCGTTCTGGCACTCGATGAGATAGGTGCGCAGCGCCGGGGCCAGGGTCTCCAGGCCCTCAAAGGCGAAGAGGTTCGGTTGCTTTCCAGGCATTTCTTTTCCTGTTTTTTTTTTCCTGGTCTCTCACTGTGTCCCTGTTTAATTTCGGTTCTCCTCTATCTGGCCAGCCTTGATAAAGTATGGTCGGCTGACCTATACCGACGTACCGGAGATGGAATTGACGAAATATGCGATATAGCTAATTCTCTTTCTCTGTCTGTGTATGCGTTTGTGGTAGGTATGTGATAAATTACCGGATCCTTACTCGAACTGTTTGATTTTATTTTTCGTTTCTCGTCCAGTTTTCCTTTTTTCTTAAGTTTTTAGGAGAAGACGCCGCGGAAAATGAAAGATATGGTGGTGGCAAACGGAGGTTTTGAGTAGACGGCTAGCGACCTAAGTACTACTCCTAGAAATGACGATCATTAAGCGAATCATGGCGGGGTGCTATGGGAACCTTTTCCCAGGAAGCTCCTAAATATAGTGCCTAGGTGAGCTCTTAAAAAGCTCCCCCACTATCTACAACCTTGGAAGCTATCGATAACGAAATCCCACGCCCTAGCGCCTGCATGAAGTAGATTGGGAGTAGATTAGGTACCTAGCTGGCCTAGTTAGGGCTAATCCATGTAACACCCGAGTCTAACTAAAACCACTAAAACTCCCGAAAAGGAAGCAACCGCAATTGTGTACCCCTTCAAGTATCAGTCAATCAGTAAAGTACCTCGTAACGGCTATAAAGCTACATGAGTCCAGGAGTCCTAATCACATGTGAAACCTCGTGGTAATACTGGTGAGAAGATGACGAAAATTCATGTTTGAATTCAAGGGGAATTATCGTCCAATTCTTCTACCGATTCATTTGAAAACCCAGGGTTCAAGTATGACGTAACACTAGACATAATTACTGAGTGGTTTTTATATACATAGGGGCGTTTGACTGGCAAGTCTGGGCGGATACAGGGCCAAAACAGCTCAAGCAAGCATGCCTAGGTGAGGGGCAGACAACATCCTGTGGACTCCCGAGGTCCACATCTTACCAGCGCGCTATTATAGAGTGTAAGTATGTATCTACTTGAAAGTATAGTGTTTAAGTGATATACCTAAGTATAAGAATCTATACTTTGCACCACCACCGCATATATGAAATGCTTAAGGCTGAGGAATGAATATCTCGGAGGCTATGGTAGATTTTTCCCTGCTCTCAAAAATATACCTCCAAGAACATTGGGAGTGGGTGATAACCTGCCTACCTAGGTAGGTATCTTTCAAGTCTTTCTGTACATGATGCAGGGAAACAGTAGTATGTACAGAGGTATACATAGATGTATTAGATCGGCAAGCGGTATCCGGCGCATAGATAAGCGAGTACCCAGTGGTCCACCAGGATGTTTGTTGTGCGGAGCAACACTACAGAGTTATGTACTGTAGGCTTGGGGGTGTCCAGGTATAGTAAATACGAAGCACATGGGGAGGAGCAGCGCGCATTATTCTTATCAGACCTATAGCATGCCTCACTCTCACTCTGCTATAACTCGGGATATAATCGTATGTATTATTAAAACATTACGGCCTAAATGAAGAAGAAGAACAAGAAGAACAAGAAAATCAAGAACAAGAACAAGAAGAGAAAAACCCTAGAAACTCTAGAATACGGCCTTTGGCTCTTACCGCTCAGCTTGGCGCCTGATGGTTCTGATGATGATGGCCGAGGTGAGAGGGGGCGTCTGCCGTCTGCATCACTGGGAGAGGACGCAAATGTGATAAATGACGTGGTGGTCAACCATCCCGCCAGCCAACAAGCCCAGACGGAAATTGGTCACCTCGTCTAGATCACCGCATTGATGCACCGGCATGGCTTGAACAGGTGAAACCTTTTCTCATTTGGACCTGCGGTTCTGGCCGGTTCTTCAAGCCGCCAAGAGAGTCACTCTGCGGTTCGACTTCGATGGAAATCCGTAGAATAGTATCGTGGAGCAACTCATTCGTTGAGGACATGGTGTATTGTAGCTCCGCCCAGTGACTAACGGTTTAGTTAGTCAACCGTCGGGAGGACCTCGGACGGTGAGAAAGATGACCTGCATACCTTAAGCATACATTTGTCTACACTGTTTTTTCAGAAATCCTTACTTAATATTACAACCTATATTGGGTACGCGAAAAAGATAGGCTCCTCCTTCGTAAGAAGAGACAAACTCACTCGCTGACAGGACGGTGTGTGCTTTAACATGTGATGTGTCAGACCCGTCAGCCCCCCTGCCAAACTGAAAAGATCGGTGACGACATCTCGTGCAGACAGCAGACAGACCAACTGCCAGCCAGCCAGCCTTGTCCAAGATAGGCTCTCAAGTACTTCGTAGTCATAGCGTTGATAGAGGTGGGTACCTACCTGTATAAAGCGGGTATGCACAGAGCATCTAGTTTGGTAATGATGATGGAATTCTTTGATGCCTCAATAAGTTATCTATCGCCTGAAAGTTTAAGTAGGATAAATGGTACATATCACACATTGTATGGTGGCGGTCCAATCAGGGGTTCAAGTTGTCTTATGGTTTTAGTAGGAACTACTCAGCCCCTCCAGGGTTGCAATGTTCCTCTTCAGGTCATCGTATCGGGTTGCCCATTGGCGAGCTTATAGGGCGTGTCGTCCGGTCGTTCACTGCAGGTGGGCTATGTACCTTGAAAGAAATTCAAGATAAGTAGAATCTCCCTGCCTGTAGCAGCCAACCAATAGGTAGCCTTGGAATAAACGAACCACTGATAGCGGAAGTTGAAAAGCAACACACATGCCCGCAATTCCATACTGCACTGGCTTACTGAGAAAACACTGCTTTTAAACTGTAAGATAGGTAAAGTCCGGTACGGGTATGAGTAAGCGCAGTTGAGTTCTGATTACACAAATTGCAGTATCGCAACGCTGCGATGCAGGTGGTGAACACGTGTGGCTATAGCTGACAATACATGGTACATCTATGGATGTATGTAGGTGTATGTAAGTAATCAAGTATTTCCATTAGTCGGCTTATAGGCCGACCGACTCACCGGCCGGCCGGCCGAATCGGAGAACATTCCCCTCCTCCATCTACCGTAGGTACTTAGGTAGGTATAATAAATGTTTACCGTCAGGACTTTATGCCGCATCCGATCTGCATTAACGGCCATCTCAAGTGCAACCCGACGGCCGCTGATCGCCGCCGCATCTTCGCACCGGGAAACAAAAATTTTCCACCGCTAGGCCCGTTCGCAACCACAGATTCCCGGCGCATAGAGGAATCGGCACCATGGCGGCACAAGAACAGCAGCAGCGCCCCAAATATCTGACCGGCGATGTCGCCGCGATCAATGAGTTCATAGACAGGTTCGACGTATTCCTATTCGACTGCGACGGCGTGCTGTGGTCGGGAGACCACCTGTTCGAGGGGACCGTGGAGACGCTGGAGCTGCTGCGGGCGCGGGGCAAGCGGGTCGTCTTCGTGACCAACAACTCCACCAAGGCGCGGCAGGACTACCAGAAGAAGCTGACGTCCATGGGCATCCCGAGCCGCGTAGACGAGATCTTCGCCTCCGCCTACTCCTCCGCCATCTACATCGCGCGCATCCTGCGCCTGCCCGCCCCGCGCAACAAGGTCTTCGTCCTTGGCGAGAGCGGCATCGAGTCCGAGCTGCGTGAGGAGGGCGTCCCCTTCCTCGGCGGCACCGACCCCGCTCTGCGCCGCGACATTACCCCTGAAGACTTCCAGGGCCTCGCTGACGGCTCCCTCCTCGACCCCGACGTCGGCGTCGTCCTCGCCGGCCTCGACTTTCACGTCAACTACTTGAAGCTATCCATGGCCTACCAGTACTTGCGCCGGGGTGCCAAATTCCTCGCCACTAATCTCGACAGCACCCTGCCCATGAGTCACACGTTCTTCCCCGGTGCCGGCTCCATTTCCGTCCCGCTCATCAATATGACCGGCGAGCACCCCCTCGCGCTTGGCAAGCCCAGCCAGGCCATGATGGATGCCATCGAGGGCAAGTTCCAGCTTGACCGCGCCCGCACCTGCATGGTCGGTGACCGCATGGACACTGACATCAAGTTCGGCATCCAGGGGAATCTGGGCGGTACCCTGGCCGTCCTCACCGGTGTGAGCACCCAGAATGACTGGGAGAAGGAGGGCGCCGAGGTCGTGCCCGCGTATTACGTCGATAAGTTGGGCGATCTCCGCGCGGCGGCGGAATCATGATAATCAGGGCAGCTGTTTTCCTAATTTTCTTTGTCATACCCTGTCTCTCTCTATCTAAAGTAGGGTGTGTAGTCGCACCCCTCCATCATCTTTCAACTCCTACGGGAGTTGCCGCGATAAAGCATTTGGCATAGGCATATAGACGTAGACTTTGGAGAGAATATAGTTAGAATTTGGCAAATCGAGTATAATTGATTGGACCGGCCGAGACCGACTCGACACGACCGCGAGCTGACAAGTACGCAGGCAGCAGCATATGAAGCCATGTTTGTAATGTAGGTCTCAGCCAAGGTCCAATAGTATTGCGTGGCCGGAATGCAACTCGCTTAGCTGGCTGCGTAGCCCCCGGGGTTCCAATGGAGGGGGGAGGGGATGCTCGACACGCTATAGCTACGACCCCGACTTCCCCGCAAAGCGACTACGTAGTCAAATACCCGACCGTCCCGTCCGGGGAAAGCCTGGAACGAGAAGAGCGAGAATCGTATATGTGCGACCGCTAGGACATTTTACTTCCACTACTCCAAAACTCCTGATCAAGCAGTTTCTGGCTGTCTTCGTCATTCTATATATCTTACGTGGCAAGCGAACAACGCACTGCTAGGATACCCCAAACAGACGGCCTATCTCTAGGCAACAAATTACAGGGACTAGAGAGACACATAGCCTTCCCAATCCTCCGTGACTACGATGGCGACCCCGCCGGCACCGCTGACGGAGGAGGAGAAGGCCTTCTTCCTGAAGAACGGGTACCTGAAGCTGCGGAAATGCTTCACGCGGGAGCAGGCGGCGGTCGTGACGGAGGGGCTGTGGGCGCGTCTGGGGATGTCGGAGGAAGACCGGGGGACGTGGACGCGTTGGCGGACGCACATGGGGACGCACCGGGAGTTCGACTGCGCGGAGTTCGCGCCGCGCGCGTGGGCCGCGATCTGCGAGCTCTGCGGCGGCGAGGACCGCGTGCACCCGAGCTCCCGCCAGTGGCGCGACTCGCTCATCGTCAACCTCGGCAGCCCCGAGTCCGAAGGTCGTCCCGTCGTCCCCGAGGAACTCGACGAGTGGCATGTCGACGGCGACTTCTTCGTCCACTACCTCGACAGCCCCGAACAGGCCCTGCTCGTCATCCCCCTATTCACTGACATCGTGCCCGGCGGCGGCGGTACTATGTGTAAGTCTTACCTTAGGCCGTCCTTTCCCTTGCCATTCACTTCGGGAGAAGACCCTGTTTACTCCTAGAAACGCAGCCCTTAGCCCCACGTAAGATGAGCAGTTCCTCACTTACAGACCCTATAGTGTGCCCAGCCGGCATCCCGAAGGTGGCGCGCTGGCTGTACGAGCACCCGGACGGCGTATCGCCGCGGATGCAGACGCGCTCGGACCCGGAGTTCGCGATAGAGCGGAACCTGGAGTGGTACGAGAAGGTGATGCGGGGGTGCGCGGCGGAGGCAGCAGTAGCGGAGGATGGGACGAAGTCGTGCTTCGTTGAGGCCACGGGCGAGGTCGGCGACGTCTATCTGCTGCACCCGTTCATGCTGCATTGCGCGACGCCCAACCCGCTGCGCCGCGTCCGCGTCATCACGAACCCGCCCGTCACCCTGCGCGAGCCGCACCGCTTCGACCGCACTGGCGATGGCGATCAACATAGTCTTGTCGAGCTCAAGACCATACGCTCCATCCTCGGCGGCGAGGGCCGTGGCGATAGGCTGGACGGGTGGAAGATCACTGGCCCCAGGGAGAAGCTCGTCCCTCAGAGGATCAGGGAACAGGAAGAGTCGAAGCAGGAGGAGATTAAGAGGCTGGAGGAGATCAGGAAGGTCGGCGTAGCGGCTTGAGGGAATTTTCTTTCTACAGTCACCTAGGTGTCGCCCAGAATGGATTGTAATTCTGGGATACTTCTCCTGAGGAGTACCGTTCGAGAAATCGAAACCTCTGCTTGTTGGAATACAGACCAAGGACTTTTCGTGTTCGAGCCAGTGTCCGAGCGTAAATTCATCAAAGTATATAACCGCTCAAAAAGGAAGAAAAAAAAAAAGAAAAGACCTACCGCATGAAACAGATACGATTATCATCGTATATTTCAAATGAAAAGTTGTGATCAGTACGTAGCCGAATTCAACGACCTACCAAAGGGATTGCGATGTGAAAAAGTTCAAGTTCTACGAACCACAGAGCCGGTCCTTGCATGTAGTGATGGCGTTTAGGGGATTGTTTTTACCGCTTAGGTGAAGCGTTTTAGCGCACCTAACCACTGAAATTTATAGCGCATTTTCTTTTTTTCGTGCTCTGCTTTCCTCAACACACACTCCTATTTCTATTGAACCCGAAAGAATAGCACACCGAAAAAATAGGCAGGATATCCGATCCCGAACTCGCCTTCAAAGCCCTACTACGTCACACATCTAACCAGAGCTATTTCCATTTCGCGGGGTTCGTGTGTGCCGCTCCCAGTCGTCCAATGTCGAGCGAGTCAGCCCCGGAGATGCTACCCCCCGAGCTGACGCTCATCGTGGCGGCCACCCGCAACATGGGGATCGGGCGCGGGGGCACTCTGCCCTGGACCGGTCTCAAGAGGGAGATGGCGTACTTTGCGAGGGTCACCAAGCGCCTCCCAGCTACCGTAAGTATTTTTTTTTTCTCTTTCCTCTACCAACTCTGCTAACCCCCTCTGCACCCGCTCCCCCTTTTACTTGTACAAAATCTATAGGTCTTGGCATATATATATACCAGTACTAAAACCAAAGACACAGACGCAACCGCCGGCCATGAACGCGGTTATCATGGGGCGCAAGACATGGGACAGCATCCCGCCCAAGTTCCGGCCGCTGAAGGGCCGCCTCAACATCGTCATCAGCCGCTCGCATAGCTCGGCGCCGGCGCCGGCGGCCGACCTCGACACCGGGACAGACGCCGTAAAGGTCGGTTCACTGGAGCAGGCCGTCGAGTACCTGAGGTCAGGCGGCGCGGGAGTGGGAACAACGCGAGCGTTCGTCATCGGCGGCGCGCAGATCTACGCCGCGGCCCTGCAGCTGAAGGAGGCGCGGCGGGTGTTACTCACGAGGATCACGGATGATTTTGAGTGCGACACGTTTTTCCCCCTCGCACTGTCCGAGGAGGAGGCAGCGGAGGGGTGGGCGCGGAGGTCGAAGGAGGAGCTCGACGCCTGGACCGGCGAAACGGTTCCCGACGGCGTGCAGGAGGAGAATGGGACGAAATACGAGTTCCAGATGTGGGAGAGGATTTGATTAGGAATTGTCTAGCGTCTAATCTTTTCATCTGATAAACAAGGTCCTCCCTCCATGGTTCGCAGTCCGCACATAATGTCATGTTTTCTTTTTCTCCTTGCCATGCATGCTCCACCCCCTTGCGCTGTCCGTCTATCGTCTTATCATACACGCGTACATGCGAACCAGGATAGACTACTCCCAAATGCTGCCGGCCCCTGCCTCCTCGCCGGTCCCATCCAATGCAATATTTTTAACAACTCATATACACACTGTTATTGGGTGGCCTTCTGGGTTTTCTCCTGGGCCTTTTCCTGGGCTGGTGGTGGCGCTGGTTGTCGTTGCGACGGATTTAGATTGGCCGCCTGTAAGGATGACGGTAATGTCAACGGCGCGGGTAGCACGTCCTCAAGCTCCCGGGCGGGGACGTCGACGAGCCTGAGCTCGTTCTTAGCAGGCCACTTGAAGACGATCTGGGCCTTGCCGAAGAGAACCTGGTCAGGAAACTGGTCGAGCATCTTAAAGCAGAGGCGCATCCAGCTGACGATGGCAGCGAGGACGCGGAAGTCAACGTCAGGTTGGCCCTTGAAGATGTTGCGCCAGATGGCAGCGGCGAGGACCGCGTCCCCGCGCGCGATCCCTTCGTCGTACGCCACGATGGCCCCCCGCCACTGCACGAACAGATCCTTGAGGTACCGGTGCCGCACCATCCGCGATGACAGCCCGTGGCTCGTCGCCATTCGGTCTTCCGCGTCGAAGAAGAAGTGGTCCACCAACTGCCGCTGGAACAACGACGCCATCTCCGGCTCCAGGTTCCGCACCCTCGCGAATACCATATACATGTGTAGCATCGTCACCTGTGACCAAGTGCTGAAGGTCGCGGGTAGCTTGAAATCTGCGGGGTTTTTCGATCGACGTCAGCTCATGTAGTTAATTGTTGGAGAGTTGCTGGAATAGTTATAAGCTGCCTAGGCCTGCTTAGGTATCGTCAGGTCAGCCATACCATCATGCCACATCCCTCCGCCCTCGCCTATGTGCTCGCCCTCCTCTGTTTTGGGTATCGTGTCCGCGCTGACAGCAACTGGGTCGGTTTTGTAGTTCGCCTCCTTTGCGCACGCCTCAAAAATAGTCTCCGTTGCGTAAATGACCCGGTACGGCTGCATCTGTTTCCTGAATACCTTCCCCACCACTTCCGTGAATCGCTCCTTGAGTCGATCCTTAAATTTCGCAGTATTCCGCGGCGTGCTGCCGAACCTCCTCGTCTGTAGGGATCGTTGGCTTGGGGATGTCTGGTGGGGTAACTGTCGGGCTGTTGTTCTCGTGATGGCGGCAGCGACGGCGGCGACAGTGACGGCGCTTTGCACTTCCGTGAGGATATTCGCTTGTCGGCCAAGCAGGCCCAACTGGCGTCCGTAGCAACTGCGGCAAGCCATTGCTACCGTGCTGTTGCCCAGCTGCTACCCTGCCGGCTTTTATGACGCTTTGTGGTTACTAGACGGTATAGACGGTATATCCACCTGGATATACGAGTGGGGATGTCGACGAGAAGAGTAGGATGTACCCGGGAGTTAGTGTTGTAGCCCTCAGAGACCTTCACGTCATTATTTTTTTTATAGAATCTTTTGATAAGATTGATAGATATGCACTTAACCGGGACAGGAGAGTTGATATGCAAATGCAAATAGGAATCTATCTGATCCACAACGTCTTGCTTTCAGCCAATCAGTGATGAGAGATTTCGCATCGAGGCATCTCATAGACAAGCCCCAACCCAGCAGCTCAGTCGCATGGGCTGCATGGCTAATACTTCGATATGCGTGCACATGTCTCTGGGTTTCATTTTAAAGATACCTAGAAAATACCAGCGTCGCATTGGTGCCACCAAATCCAAAGCTGTTCGAAATTGCTACATTCACCTTTTTCTCCTGTGCTGCAAGTGGCACAAAATTGAACTTGGGTTCGACATCAAGGTTGTGTAGGTTTAGCGTCGGGGGCACCGCGTTCTGTTGTATGATTACTTAGCTTTGTCTGGGACATCATAATCAGATAAGAGGTAGGGGTTAGAGCTTGCTCACCTCTGCTATTGCCAGAATACTAAATATCGCCTCGACAGCCCCAGCCGCTCCAAGGAGATGACCAATGGAACCCTTGGTGCTGCTAACAGTGACTTGATTTTCATTCGAGTAGCCCTCCGGTCCGGACATCAGACTATGAATAGCCAATGCTTCCGCGACATCGCCAACGGACGTTCCAGTGCCGTGTGCGTTGATGTAATCAACCTGGTTAGGTCTTAGTCCCGCATGCTTCAGAGCCTTTTTCATCGCCAACAATGCGCCCGCCCCGTTTGACCGAGGGGCCGTCATGTGATGGGCATCAGCACTGGTCCCGTAGCCCTTGAGCTCCGCGTAGATCCGGGCGCCGCGTTCCCTAGCGTGCTCTAATTCCTCCAGCACGACTACGGCGGCGCCCTCGGACACGACGAAACCGTTGCGCTGGCGATCAAAAGGGCGGCAGCTTGCAGGTGGGTCATTATTGAAAGCGGTTGACAGGGACCGCGACCTCCCGAACCCGGCAAAGGTTAGGGGGTGTATGCAGGATTCCGCGCCCCCGGCCACCATAACGTCGGCATCGCCAAAGGCGATGAAGCGTGACGCATCCCCTATCGAATGGGCGCCTGTCGTGCACGCCGTCGTCGCGGTGTGGTTCGGGCCCTGGAAGCCATACTTCATGGAGATGTGACCCGCGCCTAGGTTTATGAGGATTTGTGGCACGAACAGTGGCGAAACCTTTTTGTAGCCCTACGAAAGAAAAGAAGAATTCTTAGTATCCGGACACACCGCGAATAGAGCGCAACCTAGTGTTTACCTCTCTCTCGAAAGCAAGGCTAGTAGCGTATATCTCATCCAAGTTACCGATTCCGCTTCCTAGGCAGACTCCCGTTGCCTCCAGACTCTCCTGACTAGATGGAGCCCATCCGGCATCCTTCAGCGCCATGTCCGCGGCCGCGATTGAGTACTGCGAGAAAAGGGACATCCGCCGTTGATCTGTGGCGGACAACCAGTCATCTGCTCGCCAGAAGCCGTCGTTCGCTCCCGTGCCATTCTTGGGAACGATGCCCGCGACTGTGCTTGTGAGGTCGCGCCATTTATTGTGAGGCTTGAAGTCGGCCGTGCTCACGATGCCAGAGCGCCCGGCGAGAAGGTTAGTCCACGAACGTCGTACTCCCACGCCCAGGGGCGTGATGGCGCCAAGCCCCGTCACGACGACACGACGCATCGCTGTGCCATGCTCAACCAGTCTAGTCAAGCTGATGTTATTTTGATGGGGTGTCGAATTCTATAATTTGAATCGAATTGCTGGCACCATGCTTCTATACAGATAGGAATCCGGTTAAAGTTGCGACGTTGTAATTTCTTTAGTCTTCTTCTAATATGGAAAGTAGATATAAAGTGAGTTTGACTGTTGGTACGAAAATTCCATGGGATTGAACTGAGCCCCACAAATTATGAAATATTTAAGAGCGTCTTTAAGCTTTTAGTGAGGCGCCAGGTGCTTAACGTAGCAGCTATACCCCTTAGATCAGGAACACAGGGCAACTAAGGGTAGGAATCCGACGCAGTGGAACAGGTTACAGCACTAACCGCCAGTTGGATGCCTGTAGCTTCCTATTTCGTGTGTTCCTCTTCACCAAACCCCATCAAATCAGACATCTTCAGGGGAATCAAGAAAACTATATCCAATGTACAGCGGAAAGCATTTGCTTATAACATTAAGTATTATCACTGTCAATTTCTGTTCCGTCAATCAACACATTTCACTACGTCATCTCGTGTAGACAGCTAAACAGCTACCGGAACTCCGGGAGCTTACGTACAGGGCAGGGAACACGTTTCAAATACTCTGATACTGCAGATCATCTCATCTTCAGGAGACAATCAGCACGTCACGGTCCAGCCTCACCAATTCGTACATAATCAGGCGCTCTATCATCATTTCAGAAGCAAGGAGGTTTCCACACCGAAAGCGTCTAGAGAGCAGTTATTGGTTGAAATATAACTTTCCCTGTAGAAGAACATCGTCGGATTTCATTGGGTCGCTTAGGATCCTCCATTCCAACCCGTCAAAATAGCTTCAACTTTGATCCTTCTTCGAAGCACTTTTCATATGCTAATAGCGGAGCCACCTTCTCCAACCCTATCATTCTTGAAGCAATTGCACAGGTCTTCGATTTAAGGCTTAGAGTGTTTAATTCCATTCATCTGGGTTAAGTACCCAGGGAGAGGAGGCTGGACCCACACTCCTTTGAGCCTGCTGTACTGTACTATCACAGTATCCACCGTTACGCTCTGTGCCCGAATCACATGGTACTCGATACGGTGCTTAGCAGGTAGTATTGGAACATCCGACCTCGGGTCGGTCTGGATGACTATATATGATGGAAGATGATCATGAGTTGGAAGAAATACGGAAAGATCCTGGCCCTCGGCTAGGGCCAGGGCAAGGCCCAAGTGTGTCGAGGTCGCACGTCGTCGTCGACGATGACATGGACGATGAAAGATGGGACGATTTCAGCGATGCAGGCGGTGACGGTTATGAAGAAGGGGAAGAACACGAGCGCCTATTAGATCCGAATGACCCCGACAAGGATCCCATAGAGCTACGGCGGCCTGCGACGGGCGGCCCGGCTATGTTTGATGATGAGGCTTCCTTGAAGGCCGTCGAGGAGCTCGAGGACTCGCCGTATGAGGAAGTGCGCGCCGCCGTGCGGAACTACGATGAGGATCTCCCGTGCAACACCGTTCGTGCCTGGACCATTGGGCTGTGCCTGGTCGTTGTCGGCGCCTCGGCGAACACCCTGTTTTCGCTGCGGAGTCCCTCCATCAGTCTCGGTCCTCTGATCGCACAGATCATATCATACCCAATCGGGCGGGCTTGGGAGCAGTTCATGCCACAGAAGCGTTACCGCACATTTGGAATTGACTGGAGTCTCAACCCTGGTCCTTTCAACGTCAAGGAACACTCCATGTAAGTCGTCTCAGGATGCTGGTCCGTGAGTGGGCAGCGCAGGATTTCATTCAAAATCTGAGGTTTCGTTTATCCTGTGGCATACGTATATAGCCAGAAGCTGACTCATTATCGCAGTATTGTGGTCATGGCTGGTGTCTCCTTTTCCGTGGCATATGCGACAGACATAGGTATGCAAACGGATATTCGTTTGGGCTAGCCTATCCATGTCAAAGCAGAGAAGTAGACCGCTAACTAATTCGCAGTATGTATCGAGGTCCCCTTTACGTAACAGCCGGCAACTGGGAATTGCTTCCAACACCCATATACTATGAGAATCAGCTATGGGACACGAAGACGGGATACTAACCTCGTGTAGATACTTGCCCAGTTGATATTCTACAAGCAAGATTTTGGCATCGTGTTCCAGCTTCTGCTCACAATCTCTACCCAGTCGTTGGGCTACGGGATAGCGGGGATGATGCGCAAGTTCTTAGGTGAGTCACGCTTCAAGTATCATCAGTGGAGTGTAGCTAATGATGGATAGTCTATCCGGCTTCTATGGTATGCATGAAAAGAGAAGTGAAGAAGATCGCTCGACCCTGAAACTGCAGTCTCGAGGCACACCCGAGCCTCCCTAGTTTGACCACAGTGCGCTGACGAACTTGTAGATTTGGCCTGGAAATTTGGTCATGGTGACGTTGATGAACGCCATGTATGAAAAGCATCAGCCAACCGACCCGTCCGTCATCGGGGGATCGATGCCACGGTATAGGTGGTTCGGTCTGGTTACATTCTGCGCTTTTCTCTACTATTTCATTCCGGGCTACTTTGCACAATTCCTGAGCGTCTTCGCCTTTCCGACGTGGATGGCTCCTCAGAACCCAGTGGTGAACCAATTGTTTGGAGGGGTGACGGGTCTATCGCTACTACCGATTACCTTTGACTGGACACAGGTTGCTGGATACATTGGCTCTCCTCTTATTCCACCATGGTGAGTAACTATTCGTGCGGAGGGCAGCCATAGTTGTCTAACGAGTTGTTAAGGAATGCCATTGGAAACACACTCATTGGTGTGGTCGGGTTCTTCATCATCCTAGCCTCATTATTCCACTATGGCGGTGTATGGTACTCACTGTACCTCCCCATGAGCGACTCGTCGACTTATGACAACACCGGCGCTATATATGATGTATCTCGAGTATTGAGTGCAGACTTCACTCTAGATGAGGAAGCGTACAAGGCATACTCACCCCTATTCATCAGGTCAGACTACTCACATGCCTCTTTTGCCCCCTGTCCCTTTCTCTTACTTTGGAACCTAACCTGATACCCACCCAGCACGACTTTCGCTTTATCTTATGGGCTATCTTTCGCGGCCATCTCCTCTCTGATTGTCTACACCTATCTCCACCAGAGAAAGGCCATTTGGGCCCAATACCAGAACAGCACCAACGAGAAGCCAGACATCCACATGAAGCTGATGCGAAAGTATAAGGAGGCACCGACATGGTGGTATATGTCTCTGTTCAGTATCGTGAGTAGAACTTTCGATACCTATATACTGCATAAGGTCTCGCTAATGTGAGACTAGGTATTAATGCTTGGCTTCATTGCCGTCCTCTGGTACCCCACCAACCTGACGTGGTGGGCGTTCCTACTAGCCGTGCTCATATCCTTTGTGTTCGCTTTGCCAATCGGCATCATTCAGGCTGTAACCAACAACCAAATCGGCCTCAACGTCCTCACTGAGTTCATCTACGGATATATCCAACCCGGCAGGCCACTGGCGCTCATGATGTAAGAATCTCTTGTGTACTATGCTTCCTCTCTGACGTGCTGACCCGCTCAATTTTCAGTTTCAAAACTTTCGGCTACATCACGATGTAAGTATCCCTCACAAGCACGCATCCTTAGTTCGTCGATGCTGATGGTAGTCCCTTTGCTCCCCACCCATAGGTCTCAAGCCCTAAGTTTCGTCGGGGACCTCAAGTTTGGCCACTACATGAAGATCCCGCCGCGGACGATGTTCATGTGCCAGGTGGTCGCTACCACATTTTCGTGCTTCATCCAGATCACCGTCCTGAACTTTGCGCTTAACAACATCGACGGCGTCTGCGAGACCACGCAGCCCGAGCGCTTTACGTGTCCCGGCGGCCGTGTCTTCTTCTCTGGTAAAACATCTCCACCTCCCTTCCCCCTTCGCCCTTTTTTTCATCTTCTTCTATTGGCACTAGCTGACTCGGCCTCCTTAGCATCCGTGATCTGGGGGCTCATCGGGCCGGCACGCATCTTCTCACCGGGACAGGTGTACTCGGGGCTCCTGTGGTTCTTCGTGGTGGGGGCAGCGGCGCCAGTGGCGATCTGGTGGGCGGCGCGGCGGTGGCCGCGATCGGGGGCGGGCCACCTGATGGCGCCGCTGATCTTCGGGGGCGCGGGAGCGATCCCGCCGGCGACGCCGCTCAACTACCTGTCATGGGGGGTGGTGGGATACGCGTTCCAGCGGCGGATCAAGGACCGCTTCCCCGGCTGGTGGGCGCGCCTGAACTACCTCACGTCGTCCGGTCTCGACCTCGGCCTCGCACTCGGCACTCTCTTCATCTTCTTCGCCCTCACCCTCACCGGCACCGAGGCCCCCCGCTGGTGGGGCAACACCGTCGTCCGCTCCACTATGGACTATCAGGGCACCGCCGTCCAGGCCAAGGTCCCGCCCGGCCAGACCTTTGGGCCCTCGACCTGGTGATGGGCGGACTGACTGACTACTTGTCAAAAGCTTACGCTTGCCATTCTACTCCCAGGCCGGGCTTATGAGGCGGATGCGAGGAAGTGCTGGCCGCGGAATTCGGCGGGTCGAGTTAGGAATGTACATTACGGCTACCTGAAGCCTAGCATTCTGCTCTCTCCGGGGCAGAAATACCAGTCCAGACGCGTTTGGGTCTGACTACCTGTAAAGTGCCAGCGCTGAGATAAAAGGAGAGAAAACCTTATGAAGAGTCGTCCAACGTTACATCGCATATTATATCACATCTACCAATCAATCTACTAATGCCCGCGGCGTGATGCGAACGAGCGAATAATCGACATCCGTAGCGGGGACACGACTGCGGAGGATCAGTGTATATACATATATATGGCGCGTATATAGCTCCAGGGGCTGGCAATCAATTGGCACGCAGATTTTCTACCTGTGTATGACATACCTAAATACTCACTTTACAATAGGTGGACAAGCTGGGCACACCCAGCTTCTAGTACAGTATTCGTTGTCTACGACAAATCAGACACTTGTGCGATAAGGCTGTGGCGAATAGAAGAGCTTCGCTGAAAAGAGAGTTTCCATAACCCCGCCATCGAGCACATAGTTTGCTTGTCATTTGATCCCATTCGGTTCGGGTCATTGGGGGTTCATCATTTCAATTTCTCCTCTGTGTTGGTTGATATTAAACGTTGCTTCCTAAGAGATACTCTCTGTTGTCCGATCACGTTTCGTAGGGTAATAATAAAAAAACATCCTATCGATTTTTGCTGGACCGAAATTGGTCCCGCGTCCGTTCCTTGACTGGCAAAACTCCGCAATGTAGACGACCTCCCTCGAAAAAGGAAAATACTCTGTCTGGGTCAGGGGCCCGGCCGTGGTGGTATAGTACAGATACATGCCGATTAGAACGAACCCTTGGGCATATCAAGTAACAAGTCAGAAGACGTACTAAGCCCTGTTCCGCGAAAAGACTCGTCTTAGAAACGATAGTGTACTATCCTCCATATGTATATCCTCAACTGCATTATCCGCCCATGACCTACGATATCTGTAGTCACGGACTTCATTACCCGCTAAACTGACCAAGAAAGGAAAGTATGGCATCTGGAAAAGGGCGCTTAGGCCATCTGTTTGCCTCTCCAGAGACGTGACAGGGAACCGCCGATCCAGTCCACGAACAAGAGATGTAAGAACGCCGTTAGCCAATTCGCCCGCTGCGTAACCTCGGGTAGAGTTTTATGAATAGACACGCGGCTGATTGGGCGATCTATATTTCTCTTCCGGAGGCCATCTTCGTTATCGTGCTCACTTGGATTAGCGTCTCTGTCGTCTGTTTCCTGAGGAACGACAACGTCAGGACTAGCTTCCCGTACGTGGTTGACGGCGAGACCATTCGGGAGGGCGGTCTCGGCCGCATCGAACCGGTCCTCCTCTGGTTCAGGTGTGGGGCTGCAAAGGGGAGGTTCCACGATATGCGAATAGGGCTTATGCAGATGTTTAGCTGGTTCGGAAATCAACAGGTCGGCACTATCGAGGTTTCCTCCCGCCGGCCTTTCTCTGCTGGCATTGCACATAGCAATACCCTCATCGTCGTCACTGGCCGGGGATTCGACTTTGATCGCCGACTTTGGCGCAGGCCCTGGGCGCTCTACAGGACCACCAACGCCATTCGGAACTCCTTCAACCAACTCCTCTTCATCTCCCGCCTGGGGTTCTTCGGCCAAAAGGGCGGGTGTCTGCTCCGCTGGAGTGGCACCCTGACTAGGAAATCCGGCCAGTTTATCATCAGGGCGTTCATCATCAGGACGCTCATCATCAGCACGCTCATCCTCATCTTCGGTAATGGCATTCAGCGAACTAACGGAACCTCCCGAGACAGAAATTGAGCGCTTCCTCCTCTCGCCATGGGATTGCTGCTCTCCATGAGGATGTTGGCTTGCCTGAGGAACTGTTAGGCTCTGGCTATCAAGCGGGCCATCTGCTGGTGAGGGCTTCGAAGGATCCATGATCGAAGATGGCGCGATCCCCTGGGGGAAGGCCCGATCCTCATCTACACTGGACGAGAGCCGCCGAATCGTGGCGAAGATGGCCGCACTGTCAGAAGGGAATCTCTCGAGTAGCGGGTTGTCCACGTCTATATCGGGATCCTGAGCATATTCATGTGATTTGCGATCAGAGAATCTGCGGGTCGGGAAAACGTCCGGAGGTGTTATAGGAACATCATCGTCTATCGCATCTTCCCCGGGAACTATGACACATTCGTGAGAGAACATGGGACATGCATGATGCGACGGTACAGCCTTATCGATATGATGATTTTCCGCCACACTGTCATCATCCGAAGGAGTGTCTGCTGTCTCAACGGCCTCCGGTTGACTTGCGGTTGCTGTTGAGGGCTCTTCCTGTAGAGCCTGGGAGACCGGCGCTTCGGGATCCTTATTAGTATTGGCAGTTGGTGCTTTGAGAGTGTTGTTCACGTTGCCCTGGTCATCCGTGACTAGCCGTCAATAGTCAGTATCTCTCGTCACTAGTAATGGCGAAGGGGATGCCTAGGATGGCAAATAGCAAATGACTTACCAGTTTCTGAACTCTCATCGACTACCCACCAATCTCCAGACCCTATCCGGAATTTGTACTGGATGTCGGAACCCTCGCTGACATCGACAACCTTGGAGAAGACGTTCTGGCCATCTTCTCCCTCAGAGACGTCCATCTCGAGAGGATGCCATGGGGGGCTAGAAAAGTTACCAGCCACGTAGACGGGAGGAACGGTGTCGTTCCTCCGGTACGTCAGTTTCACGGAAACTTGAGGAGAAGCCATAGTGGACGGTTATGATGATATAGGAAATTTCGGGTTCATGACACTCGGGTACTCCGACTTTAATGAACGAGGCAAGATCTGATAATTACGAAGCATATAGGTAAAAGGGCTTCTGTACGAAGGGTAACTGACAGTAGAGGAATGAGGATGAAGAGGACGTGAGGAAATCTTTGGCGAGGTCAGTCTTGAGGTGTTTTAGGGAATATGCCAAGAGCAAAAGTTGAAGATAAGAGTTGGTTGTGGGAGGGGTGTAAGCTCGGAAGTTGATTATTCTAAAAGGTAAAAAGAAATAAAAATTGGTAAGACAGGTAGGTAAGGTAGGGTAGAATCAATTATTCGCTTTCAACCTTGAATTACTCAGTTATTCAAAGCCCTTCCAAGGTCCCAATGGAGTAAGCCTATGACTGTACCTAAGTACCCAAGATATAATATCGTAAGATTTATGGGTGTCATTCATTGATGTACTGTAGGAAGGAGCCGGATGACTTTGTATGTGGTAGGTACCAATACTCTCTGCCTGTCTGGAGACATACCTACTCAGGATCTATGTAGCTCTAGGGAGGCAAGAATTACCCTTTCCTACGCACCTTCCACCCAACTTCCCAACAGGCTAGTCCGGAGATGTAGATCGGGTGTATGTAGGTGTATAGTAGTAGTAAGTAGTATGTCAGTTCACACCCCTCCTCCTCCTCCCAAGCCTCCCCGATCCCCTATCACGCTGAATCAGCTTTCTCTCGAATCACTTACATAATTAAGTGTATAACAAGCCCTTAAAGGTCTACCAATCAACGCTACGTCTGACAATCTACCTCGTGGTCTAAGCGTTACGGATGGAATTAGACATCATGATGCACAAGAGCGTACCTGAACAGAATAATGCTCTTTTGGCTACATACTGGAGATAACATCCTCTCTACTGGGTATGAAGCAGCAGGATTCAGAATAGCGTAGCGTGGTGTAGCACAAATTTAAACGGTGTAAACGTCGTCAGACGATGGGCAGCAGGAGGAACCTCCCTTGCGCGCCCCCCTCCTACATAAGCCTCCCCCCCCCTGTCTGCCCCTCTCTATATTTACGCTACAGGGATTAGCCGCTGTCATTGGTCCGTTCTAGTTGGCTGCGATGCCGATGATGCAGGTTCCCACTTTCTCCCGTATCAAGGCGTAGTCATTACGCATCTCTTACGCGAGGGGATTTATGTATCACGATGTTAAGTACATCCTCACCTGAGGTAGATAGAGAGCCGAGGTAGGTATCTAAGGCGTTTATTATTTAATTCCAGCTCATATATACGTGTATGTGTGTATGTTACTGGAGAAGGCGGCACATTTGAATACCTACCTACATATCCGGGTTTCCAAGCATGTAGATAGGCTAGTAGGCAGGCAGGTATGCAAGTATCTGGTGGTCTATATAGAGCAGTCTGCATGCATGACTGGTGGGTTACCGACTGACAACGAAGTCGACCTTATCACCGGCTTGCTTGTCCGGGCAAAAGAAACGAGCCAAGATGGTCTAGAAGCTAAGCTATAACACTGGAGAATTGAGAAATGTTGAATGGCTCCAAGCGAGCACTGCAGACCTTAGCTTGGCTTGTCACATGCCGACCCACGAGTCACTCTGGGTAGGTACGGAGTACACTCTGGGTACAAAAGAATACGTACCAAATCTCATGTGGTGATTACTTGTATGCAGTGCAACCGTCCCTAGGAAACGAAGCTCCGGTGTGGCCACTACCTTACCGAGCATTTCGTCTCCCGTCATTTCAGTATACCTATTCTCTGCCTCTAGGCGTCTACTTGTGTGTGTATAGGAAGGCAGCTGCTTTACGTAATCCTCGATGCTTTTTTAAGCTGGCTGATAGTGGAACAGCAACATCCTCCTAGATAATACCTGCGATATAGCAGGTTCTTGGAAGTAACTGCAGCTACTTATGTATTATCTTATCTGTGACCACTGCCCACCAAGGACTGGAAAGCTGGCTGATCTTCCAATCGCAGATCGATCTGCCTTCTCCACAGATCTGGGGGGCGGCTTTGGCCGGCCACTACAAGTGGACAGTTTACCGTCTCCCCACTTTAAGTTGCAGCAGCGGTCATCCTTGCGAGCCCCGCAGACAGCCAGTCGGATGGGTTCGCTTCCTCGACTTTGCCGGACTTTTTCTTCGCCTTCGACTCCATCTGGAGCTTCTTAAAAAAACCAAAACTCCGAAAGGTAGGTAAGAGTAGGTAGATATGTATCGTTTACCGTAGGTTTCTTGGATATGATTAAGTATCCATCTTAGCCATCCAGTTAAAAACCCAATTCAGATGGTATGTGGTATGTGGTCTGTGGTATGTGTGGATGTATGTATATGTATGTACGTGATCAAACATTTCTCAACAAATTTACCAAATAGCAAAAGACATTGAAAAAAAAGCCTTGAAGCTGCCTCCTGTAGATCTTCGGCGGGGACCCGCATGTGACAACATGTCCAACCCCACCACCTAAGGTAAAGCTACTGTATATACTTATGTATGGAGCTAACCTGCGGTACCTAGGGAGCGCCTCAACTCCACACCAAGCTACGTAGCAACACCACCGCTACACCGTCCTATACCTCATCAGTAGATACCAACCACAGGTTAGACGTCCAAGCCCAATCACGCTTCATTATTCAAATGGCATCAAGGACTGCACAGCTGGTTTGCTGGCAGAGCTGGCATTGGACATTGGAGTCAAAACTTTTCAGCGGACCGGTCTCAGAGAAACGAGAAATATTATGAATTTGGATTTCCTATAGCACTTGACCGTTCACATTAACCACTAGCTAGGGCTAGGTACCTGCTCATGCTCAACCTTGGATTCTTCATTGACCAGTACAGCAACAGTATTATTATGCAACCCTGTAGACATCTCTCCGTCTATCTGTCCTTTTTTATTATTTCCTACCCTCAGCTCCTTAAGCGAAGTTTCCAATATTCTGTGTGCAAAGAGGGTTGGATGCCTGAGCACATCAGCCATTTTCTAGTTTGTTTGGTGGGGTCAATCTGGCTGCTCAGCTTCGGGGCTCGGCTCTGCTCTCCATAACCTGTTGGATATGTGGTCCTGAATGAAAGACAGGTGTGATGTTTTGCTCGGCTGTTTGAGAACTCTCCTAAGGATTTTGATCATATTTTGAGGTCGTGAAATGGTTGGTTGATGAGACGAATTCCAATCTGGACAATTGGTTCGTTAGCTCCGATACCGTGGATTTGGTCTCATTACTATCCTTATATCCGTCGGAGACCCGGTTGTACTGTTCCGAGTGATAAAATGGCGATTCGGATGGTTGTGATGATGGCCATGGGACCTCGAATGGACGCAGCTGTGCCTGAAACTTCCTGAGCGGCTCTGAGTCCTGTAGGATCATGTGGTCCCACGCGTCCGAAGCGCCTATCACGTAAAGCGCACGCCTTGCTCGTGAGAACATGACGTTAAGACGATTCATGTCGAGAAATCCAGGCGATTTCACGACGACAGGGTCGATGATGACGACGTCGTACTCCATGCCCTGTATCTTGTCCACGGTCTCCAGGGCCACCTCTAACGCCGCGGGGTATTTGCCAGCCATCTCCGTCTTTGCGTAACTTAATCTCTGATGCTGCGCTTTATATGGTGTCAGGATCGCTATCTTGCATTGCTTAAGTCTTGCCTCTAGGAGGTTCTGAAGTACCACCATCACGCAATGCGCGGATGCGTCGCAGTACCTCGACTTGGTTTTGGTATCCCTAGCCTCCCTGCAGTAGATGTTGAAAAATAGCACATTCTTCTCGACGTTGAATTTTTCTTTGTTCAAATTCCGTATGGCCTGCGCGAGAGGCCGATTCTCTACGTGGGTGGAGGCATCTGACATGAATCGGCCTTGATAACAGGCCTTGTTGTATATCCCGGCAATATCTGGCAAGGCGCGATATTGCGTACTGAAAAACGTCGCAGGAAAGCCCTGCTTCTGCAGTCGGTCTTGGAAGGATAGGCTCAGCTGAGGTGCAAACGGGTTTTTCTCACCCTTGGCGAGAGCGGGCTGGAGCTGATTCGGGTCACCAACCATGATTTTACCGACAGCCTCCGGGTAGCTGGTGAGTAATGGCCACCACTGGTATTCTGGCACGCGCGCGGCCTCGTCAACGACGATTAGCTCGGCCAAACTGCCGTAATTCTCGGTGACTATATTATCGACTGCACCAGCCACAGTCGCACAGATAGCTGTGGCCTGTGCAATAGTACGACCCATCAACTCATCGATCCACTCTTCGAAGCACATCTCCTTTTCGTCCTCGAAATCTTCCCCGTTTCCGTAGCGGTAATAAAGACTCCGGAACTGATCCCATTCGGATGGAATCTCATCGTCGTTGGGCCTCTTAATAGACTGTACGCGGGCAACTCTCTTCATCCAGGCTCCAAGCGACAGTTCGATATTTTGGACCCTGTCGTCGTCAACTCCTTCGAACTTTCCCCATGCGTACGTATGGCAATGGGTGGTGATTTTATCTGCTGGTGTTTGGCGGTCAGTTGCCGCTTTTGAATGGCTTTTCTCAGCTTGTGCAGGTTTCTTGTCTGGTTTGGCGCGAAGACTCTCCCGTCTCGCTGCCTCTAATTCAGCCCGAAAGATCGCCCTCTCGGTCTTGATGCTATGCAGCCTAATTACATAGGCGCCGTTGCCCGCAGATCCTTCCTTTCTTCTTTTCTGCAATTCTTCATGGAGTGCTTGTGCCATGGAGTCGGCCCCGCGGTTTCCAGCGGAGGTTAACAAGACTCTGTGTTGTTTTTGCTTGTCCAGAAAGAAAGGCATCGCCGCTCTGACGATGAAACTATGATAGATGTTAGCCGTCTCTCACCATAACCACGCTGATAAGAGGATCTGGTGAACTACTGTGTTTTTCCTGTCCCTGGCCCTCCATGCGCAATAACAAAGCCTCCTGGGGCTTTCCTTGCTTGCTGTATGGCCTCCATTTGGCTCTTGTTCAGCCCTTGACTGGCTGTGGCGACACAGGCTGGATCTAGAAGGGTGGAATAGATGTCTAGCAGTGACTCGGTTGGGAATTTGCTTGTGTCCCTCACGCTGAGAAGGATGCGTTTAGTGATTGGATCCAAGTCGATCAATTTTTCGCGAGCCTTGAATATATAAGGGAAGACGCTATGGCGTGCCACTGTGTCGACTTTACATTCAACTCCTTCTGTCTCCATGATGGATGGAATCTGTTTTGGCAAAGGCAAATCCCTCCGCCAAGAGATGGTTTGAGGTTCGTACTTGCTCCTCTTACTTAGATCGTTCGGCATCGGCTTCTGGAGCGAGACGATCATAACCCCGGGAGGAAGTTCAGCGAGTGGCTCGATGAATCTCGACCACCAGTGCGCTTCTTCCCAGGAAGACATACCCTCCCCCCCGTTGTGGGTAGCTTTGAAGTAAATCATCGCTTTGTCGTCGGTTTCTATCCCAGTTTGGCAATCCAACGGGACGGAGAGCAGGGCTATGAACTTATTGTTATTGGATTTTGGCGCAATGATTCGTATTCAGACTCGAAATGTTGACTCTTCTCTCTTTCTGTTATTACCTCTTCGATCTTGGCGCCGAAGAACAACGTGCAAATATACTCGTCTTCGCTCGAGAAGGAGTATTTGACTCCTTGTTGTGCTTGTCTCACATCGCAGAGGTCAACACGGTATTCCCTAAGGAAGCATAAGAGGTCGTAATACCGCCTACGCCTAAACATATCCCAGAAAGACATGATGAAACCATGGGCTCGCTCCTGCCAGATGTTAGGTTCCTGAGAAAATAGTGAGAGAAGATGGCAGAGTGATCGATAAATGTTGGCGGAGTAAAAATACGCAGGAGTCAGATAGCAAGAATCTGATGAACTTACTTCGAATCAAGGTTAGACAAGGAACGTGTAAAGGATCTTTACTTTTACTTGCCGTCATAAAGTAGGCCCTGGGGACAGAGCGAGCTTCTAAAAGCTTGAGCAGTTTCGTATGATGAGATAATGGGTTGGGATGAATATAATCTACTTAATCTATACGTGTGCCGGAAAGAGATATATACTGCTGATCATTTGAAGGGTGGCTATTTGGAGGTTCAGTATTCGTTGGAATCTAGGTAGAACTTTGTTGGATTCGGAAAGGAGAAAGAGAGAGGAGGGCAACGAAAGGGAAATGTAGGAGAATGGGAAAACGTGAATTGTAGGGTAAGATGAATTAAATCTAGTGCCGTGCTGTTCCTGGTTTCGAGTTCTCGGTAATTAGGACTTATAGTGGGAATATAACATGCACAAGTAGGCTGCAGTGGTCCTGCTTGGGAAAGCTCTTTTCTTTTTTGAACAAATTTACGGAGGGGGCTTAATAATAGATGTAATTTTATTGGTACCTCTTGGTCCTACTTGGGTATACATAATAAATTTTCATGTGTAGATACCTAGGTATGCCATGAGAGTAGGGGAGAAGCGGGCGGGAGGGCGCATCAAAACCAAAATATGTCTGCTCAGGTACCTATCAGTTTTGGGCATTTTTACTCCCGATAGAAGGTGGGCCTGCCTTATGTTTATAACTCACAAGTACTTCAATTGAGTTACATAGGGCTATATGGATTGATTTATAAAAAATGAAGCAGTAGTAGGCAACGTTCGAATTACTCTCGATGAAGGCTATCTTCTACGCACGAATACATTACGCGAATACATTACCATGTATTGTAGGCGGGATAACATACTAATACTATTTCATAGGATAGCTACAGAACAAGAATATTGTCAGGACACAAGTCGTACGTATATGTATGTGCATCTTTCTATTGATGCCAGAGCAAAATTATATTCTGGTTGATGTTGACGGCAACCTAGAACCTCAAAAATAGGGGCAATAGGGGTTCACTAGCGCATATTTCCTCCGTAGCAGCTAACTAGCAGGCTGGCGGGCTGGCGGGGCTGGCAGCTTACATAATTACCAAAAGCAGTACCTGTGAAGCTTGAAATGTGGGGTTCTGTATGTAATCATTTAACACAATGAGAACCCCGCCATTCTGCCGGGCGGTCAAACAAATAATAGGGATACCTTCGTCATGATCCTCATTAGTGCATGAAACCACTTTAGAATCTCGGAGCGCAAGTACCTGCCTGCCCACGAAGTACTTCAACGCTACCTATTCTTCAGCAATACTTATTTAGGTACCTGCCTCTAAGTATGTAGGTGCGCAGGTAGGTAAGTACTTCAATGCTTAAGTATTTGTTGCAACACTCATAGAGGTACTTCGACACTTACACACTTCCACCATTCAACACTTCCAGGTTCAACTCCTTCCTTTCACACACACACACACACACACACACACACATATATATATCAACTACACAACAACATCTCGACTCTAAGTTCGGCTTAAAACTGGCACGATAAATCCATATCGAATAGCGGCGGAATCATGTCTGTTCCGCCGCAGCTTATTCGCGTAAAGCGAAAGGCGGCCGAGGAGACGCCAGTCCCGTATCTTCGTATGGATATCCTGGTCTATAGGAAATATATATACCATATTAACATTTCATAGGGGTACAGGATAACAAGAGACATAGAAGCGAAGTCTACGTCTATAGACGGCAGGATGAGGTGGCGACATTCGCCGACGTTCCTACGCCGGCCTCGAAGCCGATCATCCACATATCCCAGCCTCCCAGCCAAGACGCAACATTCCAACAACGGAAGAGAAAACACACCCTCGATAGCCAAACCAAGGAGGCCCCTGCGAACGATCCGTTGAAGTTCCCTGGAAATGCAGATGCCGGTGCACTCGATGCTCCAGAGCAGCGAAGATTCCACCTGTCTAGATCCGACACCATGTTATCAGCCTCATCTTATCCGAGCCGAGCTCATGGAGGGATCACAAAGAAGCGTTCAACGACTGCATTGTTCGTCGAACGGAGAATCAAGAGGATTTCCTCGAAAACTGTGGAAAGGTTGCAATCTGCCGCGAACGGTTCAGCTTCCCGAAGCTCTACACCCACCCCAGAACACAATGCGCTATCTCAGGAGACCCCGACCGCGATTGAGGGCGCGAACATCACCACGCCCGAGCCTAAAAAGTACAAGAAACCCGGCGTATCTAAGCGAGCGAATCAGGGAGGCACCCCGAGGGGCAAAAGCGAACTCCCACAGTCCATGACGAACCGGTGGGATGTTGACATGGACCGGATGACGGAAGAGATGAATGCATTTGCTCTCGAGCAGATAGGACTCAATATCCAGAAGACGGAGGAAGAAAAGAAGCATCAGGCCACTCCTCAGAAAGCCCCGTCTCCGCTTAGGTTCAAGCCTAAGGCACCGGCGAAGCGGTACTCGGAGCGCCATCCTGAAACAACTCCCGAGCCAGCAGACAAGAAGATGGAAGATGCCGATGAGGGCGTCAGCGACACTGATGACGACGACTACATAGTCGAGACATATATCCGGGTTCCAGCAAGCAATATGGGAACTAACGTGTCTCCCAAAGATGTCGGATTGTTAGTATTCGATGATGAACCGGATATCGAGTATTTCTATGGCGCCGGGAGCGACAGCGAGGACGAGTGGGCGGAGGATGAGGAGGATGAGAACGGTAATAATAACTCTCAATTCACTTTCTTGATACAAGTCTGCTGACTAAAAGCAGCCGAGAACTACTACGCGGCAGATTACCCTGACGACGAGGTTGCCAGCGATGACGAGTTCAATATGAACGCCTACGCCTATCGAACTGGAAATGCCTCTGACTTGGAGGAGTTCGGCTCCGATGACGATTACGACGATCTCTCCTACGAAGCCGAGAATGCTAAAGGAGGCTTCAAGACCCATGTTGACAGGAATGGCTTCACGACTAATTACCTCTAGTGTCGCGGCAGAGTCCAATTTTGAGAATCTTTTAGGGAAGAATACAGGTGCATCAGAGATACCCCATAGACGTTCGGGGTTTGGCCGCGGTGGAGCTTGAGGAGACATATTTTCTACCATCGATTCTGCTTCCAGATGGTAGTACTTGGATGTTCGTCTATCATCGGAATTGGCCAGCTTGCCGAATTTATGACGTTTCAGTGTACCTATGGTTTCTTAGGCACGTTTGGCCTCGCAATTTGGCCGGAGCCTGGTAGCAAACAACATAAAGAGAGTCATTACCACACCTATACAGAGGCCATTAAACTCGTGATTGTAGCCCACGAACGAAGCGGCTCTTAGCTGGATCAAAGATGCCCATCGGTATTCCCTGAAAGTTTGTATGATTGTGAGCGAAGACTCGAAGACTCATAGTCACGCAAGCCTCGCAAATCCGATCCGTCACCGGTTATATCCCGTCCCGTTTGATTCAGTGTCAGTGACATCGTGTATGCTCGGTGCTACCCGAGGTGTTTGTTAGTAGCAACTAGGTGCCCCGAACAAAGAGAGTTATGGTACACCGTTTTTTTCATGCCGACAAATTGTGAATATTTTCTACGTGGTACGTGGCCAGCCTGTGTTTACAAAAAGTCGGGTTCCTCACTCTTAGCCCAACCTGCTTGGACTACTGCATTATCTCTACAAGAGTTTCTATGAGATATTCAAGCCCTAAAGACTCAACAGCTACCATTTCACGATGGATACCTCCTCCGGTACCCCCAAACAATCAATGCCACAGGAGATAGTGGATAGTAGGCATTCCCTAGCCGCCCCCCCCCGCAGAGCACAGAACCTCACCTACAACGAAAGTTGTTCATTTGTTAAAAGAAAAGGGGGGGGGGAGCCTATCCCATACACAGAACTTACTGCTAATTCGAACTACGAAGATATAATCGCGCATACCCCGGAAGACCACATGTTGACCATGTTGATAACCTACCGCCTTGTTTCGAAGAGAACTAGAGAGGAAGTCGACGAGGTATTCATCCATAAGGCCACGATCCACTTCACGACTCCACTGGTTTTCAAGGTTGACGGGGACACACCGGATGAAGAATTATATTTTAAGCTATCTTGTGTGGGAGTCCATACCGAGAATAACAAGCGAATTGCCGTTTTCAGAGACGATGATATTCTGAAGAACGTGGTGGGTCTTTACAACAACGGACAGCATTTCAGTCAAGTGAATGTCGGCGAGCGTCACAATGTCAACATCGAGGGCCTGGTACCCCAGGACGCCCTTCTCAAGGCCTGGAAGCGCACTGTGTGTCCCCGTTACCTACTCTCCCGTACCAGTAATCTCGAAACCGTACGCCTCAGCGGCCCGAAAAGAGCTAAGGTCGAAATTGGAAACCAAGCCGTCCTATTTGGGGAGGGTTGGGAGCTGAAACTGAAAGAAGCGCAATGCGCACTGGGCAACGTCCAGCTCTCTGTGCCTGTGCACGATTTCTTCTCTACTGTGATCAAGGGGTACAAGGAACGACGATTAAATGAGACAGCGCAAGAAAGAATCAGACACAGATCCCCTTGGGGTTGGTGGAGTCGTAATCCACACTAGGGTCTTTTTTTCTCTTGAAAACACACGCATTGGGGCCGATGGTAGTGGTAGTGAAAGGATGGGGAGCGAGACTTTCAGGGCGAGGATGGCACTTACATGAATATTCTTGGACATAGACCAGCTCGCAAAGGCGAGGAAGATACTAGGTTTTCCGCTAACCACTGCTCGTTTCTCACTCGTGATTGAATTTGCTTCTGGAGGTGTGACTATCGGAAAGGAAGGGAAGGGCTAAAAGGAAGGCAAAGAGAGAACAAGCAGATGGTGCGGGCCACATGGTGTGGTTGCCACGGCTGATGGGCATCGCATATCCACGCGTCCTTGGCGATGGCAAGGAAGGGACCGCGCGAACATTCTACAATGCGAAGGGCGTATAGTACGCGGGCGGGAGTGCGCACTGGCGGCGCTGTGCCGTAGCCCCTGACACAGCCGGCTGGGCAAATGACGCGGTGCGCTGGGAGACCGAGCCTATGCGTATTAGCCCGGGTTCATGGGGTGGGGGGATGGGGGATGGGGCTGTTGGTTAGAGGCTGCTAATCTGTTCAATCCGCCCCGTTGGGAACTTGTGATTTGCGGGAAGGGGATAACGGTTCGTTATGGAGACGAGTGGGAAGTCAGGGGCAGGTAGGGCGTGTAAGGCTGGGTGGGGAGTAGTAAGCAATGCGAAGAATGTGGAAGAGGTGGGGGTACGTAAGCTTAAGCCGTTGCCGCTGGATATAAAATGTGACTTCATTTACCAAGAGATGCCCCCCGATCTTTTTGGAGGGTGACATAGAAGGTCTTCGCAAACAGTAAGCGGGCAACGCAGGCATGTCCGAGAAGGTCGGCGCACGTCAGTGATAAGGCTTGGGGGTCGTGCCATGTGGGAATGGGTGTGGAGCGGCCGTGGGCGCTTGACGGTTGGCTCAGGGGTGGCCGCACGGTCTTACCTACATACCTCGAGAGGGAGCGACAATCCCTTAGCCCCGAAACGAGTGGGCGGGTATCCAATGATCGACTAGCGATGCCCTATGCGCTCCAGCGGCGAGACAGAAATCCGCATCATGCAATACCGGGCCGTACTATTACAGTCGGTAGGG
The DNA here is from genome assembly GCA_023313575.1 of Eutypella sp. D-1. Classification (NCBI taxonomy): domain Eukaryota; kingdom Fungi; phylum Ascomycota; class Sordariomycetes; order Xylariales; family Diatrypaceae; genus Eutypella; species Eutypella sp. D-1. The sequence goes on from JAJTTP010000003.1 coordinate 178,609, forward strand.
ATCCCGACAGATAACAACATTCTCTACCCACCACGCCGGTGTCGAGCAAATCACATGAGATTCCAGCCCCTGGATCCGTCACCCTGAACCCTCGTCACTGGGAACACGGAACGAGGAACTAACAGCAGGAAAACGACCACACATCACGAAATTTGTCATCTTAAAAGAGAGTTTGGGTGGTTACACGAGACTGGCTATTCGCGGTGACAGACACTTTGTTTGCGTAAGAATAACACAAGCAGGGGGCAGTTCTGTAAAACCCTCAGACAAACCCGGCTTATCCCGGAGCCAATCCAGGCGTCCCGAGTCAGAAGAGACACGACCAACACCGACACTGAAGCCCCTTGTTCACGGATGTCTATGCCCCATCGGGCGATCACGGCAGGAGAGTAGGACGGAGAGGTGCTAGATGTATGTAACTTGAAATAACAAAATACCAACACAAATGCTGACATTCGAACCTCCCATGAGCTCATTTAATGAGGCTCGTTTTGTATGAAACGCTACAGAGCCACGAGCGCTTGGGTAACCCCCTGCGTCGGGGTGCGTGTAGCAAGCTTTGGTGATACATTTCCTTGCCCACTCCCAGAAATCCAGGCTTTTCAATCAATGAACACCGTTATCCTCGTACCGCACACCCAGCAAACCCCGAAGCCCCAATAGCAGTAGTAGAAGAAGAAGAAGTAGTAGTAGTAGTAGTAGTAGTAGTAGTAGTAGTAGTAGTAGAAGAAGAAGAAGAAGAAGAAGAAGAAGAAAGTATTAAGCAGTGAAATGATAGATCAAGTTTATAGATAATCGGGTCTCAGAACATCGTCAAGTATGTTGCAGGATATCAGTAGCGTTTGTACTCAGCCTGGCAAGTTGATGTGTTCAATATCGAGTGAAAAATGAAATCATGAATATATATGGGACCAAATGAGAGGAAAGTCAATAACGACAAACGAAACGTAAGATGTACAGGTCTTCAGGTCACCCCCGCCTCGGAATTCTGCACGAGGTCGGTGAGTTGACTAGCCCGTAGTTCATAGGTCATAGTTTTGGTTTTATAACGAACTGGGGTTCCTCGTAAGACAGCTCGTGATGTAAACGGATGTCATGGTCGTTGCGGGCCTTGGTCGAACGCTTGACGCTGTCCCTGTCCTCCTTGAAGCAACAAGCGCAGCTACCTTCTTCGACCTTCTCAACCCAAGTTCCTTGCATGATAGCCAAACGCTTCGCTTGTTCCTTCTGGACCGAACGTGTTATAGCTACGGTGTATGTTAACAAACGAAAAGAGGTATGCCAAAGTCCTCGTGGCTGGGGGGTATCGTGGCTTACCTAGTTCAGTGGCCATCTGTCGCGTCTCACTATCTACCCAGGGGTAGTTCATTGCTCGCTCCGGGAACAGGGCGACGAGCCCGAAGAGCTTCTTGTCGTGCTGACCCCTAACCCCGATATGACTTGGTTTGACGTGGCCGTTGGGAAGGTAGGTCAGCGCCTGTCCATGGTTGGCGACCTCGGGGATTTGGCCATCGTTCTGGCGATAGTAGCCGCCTTGAATGCCTGGCCTCGTTCGTGGTAATTCGGGATATGGAAATTGTAGGCAGAAGAGACCCGCCAACTCCTGCCACTTTGTACCGCAATCAACTCTACGGTACCGAATGAAGTCGAGCTCTTCGGTGACGTACTTGACGTTGCAGTGTCCCTCCTCCTTACGCCGTCTAGTAACCCTCTTTTTAACCCCCTTTGGAGGCGATGACATTTGCCGTTGAGAGTGGGAGCTGCCGTGTCTATATTTATGCCGTCGCTCCCGTGGCCTAAGCGGATTCGTGGCAGAGGGAAGAGATGGGCTCATACCAAGGCCAGGGAATGCTGGAAGGGGAGGAAGTGTGTTGCTACCATGGCTTTGCATTCGCAAAGCGTTGAGACTTCGCGTGATCGTATCCTCCTCATGAAGTGGGATTTGGGATCCTGTGTAGTACACCTCTTCTTCCTTCGCGTAAGGCTCGGGGCTCGAACTTGGGGATAACCATCTCTGTGGCAGACCGAATGGTCTATAGGCACTTGGTAATTCGCCGTGTGGGTTGGGGAGGTGCTCCACACCGGGAAGCTTGGCGAAGGTGGAGCTTTCTAATGATTGACTATATTTGCGGTCGGCCGCTCCTCTCACAGGAACCAAGTCTAGTCGAACCGTATCTTCCCATTCGAGCTTGGCCTTGGGAGTCAGCGGCGGGGATGGGTGTGCAAAGTTCGCACCTCGCTCCCTGATTGGGTAGTCTTTGCTGTATGCGGCCACCATCTTCGTTGACAGTATTATACAAAGATTGAGCAAAGTGTATACGAGTAGCTGCTGGGCGAGTGAAGAGAGGAACAAAGAGTCATGCTAGAATCTCGCTGAGGAACGAGGAAATGAAGCGTCTTATAGTCTTTAGGGGGCTTACAAGGACAGGGAAGCGGAAGCCCAGGGTCTGTCAAGGCCTTGTGTTCTAATATAGACCAACAAGCGCCCCGATATAGAGGCTCGCACTGAAAGGAGAAATGTGATTTGGTGATCATACCACGACACCCTAGGGTGCCTCTAAGTAAACAAGCAATCAAGTTACTCCAAGATCCCTAGTCACTTCTTTTGGCTGACTGACAACAAATTAGACTCGACCATCAGCGTCTGAATTCTGCTTAGCTTCGGAATTTCGAAAAGGAAAAAAAAAAGGAACTTGACATATTAAGAGACGGCAAACTGAGACGGTGTATGAATAAAGCCGGCAGGAGAAATACCTTCATACCCTAGCAAGAGTGATTACAGGTGGAGGGAAAGTGGAGAGAATACTCATCAGCAGCGGGTGATAGGTGACACAATGCCTAGCTTGTGGCGACGGAAGAGTGGTCAGTCCTTGTCGTTGCATGGATGGAGAAGCCATCGAGCAAGGGGTTCGTCAACTCCGTAGTCAAGTAGTCAATACCCTGGACCATACTCCATATTGTCAGAGATCCTAACGGAGCCCCAAAGCACAGCACTAGCAGTCTTTCACACATCAATTAGCCAAGAGAAACAATGTCCAAGGCCAATTGTTTACCAAACATGAGAAACACACTGTCATACAGCACTGAAATGAAATCTATAGGGATCGTCTGAGATGCAGTATTTGGGGAGGGAAAAAGTCTGTATGTCCTTGATCACAATCCTCCGCTTGGTAAATGGCCAAACCCCTCTACGATCTCGGTTTCCTGGCCAGCTTGCCAGCTTCCAGATTCAGTGGCAGGCATTTTGGCACTGTGATAATACGCAAATGCTACAGTTACTCTAAACTATATTTGATGGTGAACCGGACCACTGGGACCACATAGCCAATGACAATCTGGAATGGTGACATGGGAGGCATGTAGTGAGAAAGATAAATAGACCAGGGGGCGAGAGGGGGGACGAGAAAGACAAGGTATAATGAGCAAGAGCTAGGGAGAAGAAGAAAGAGTAAGAGGAGAAAGTGTTAGGGTGAGATTGGAATCGTCCATTTTATGCTGTTGGTTGATCCTATGATGGAGAAGTTGATCATTGCAGCAGGATAACATTCCGTCAGCCTTGCTACCAACCGGTCACGATGGAGACAAATAATTGTTTGCGCCTCCATTTTTACATAGGCTAGACTTATCCAAGCCAGATTGGACATAGCCGAGCGCTTAAGATGGTAATGGTTTCACGGTAGAGCTCAACAGTAAATCCAACGCGGTAAAAATATGTTTACTTCACCTGACTTAAGCGCGAGAACAATGGGACAGTTAATCCCATTGGACGAACACATTTTGTGGATATTGGGGTCCAAAAAACGTCAAAGAACGGGTCAGCGAGGTCGAGACTCTTCAGCTCGGGCCGGCAAGACGTGACGAATAGCTCGGCTAAGGACCCCTGCTCCGTTGCAAGGCGCTCTACATTCCTAAGGAAAAAAAGAATGCCACTCAATAACAATGCCCATGCAAATTGTCCATCCTGGTGTCTTGGGTACCCGTCGATGGCTGTTTAACACCACCTATTGTGCATATCGACACCCGGCCACTTGCCTAGTTTTGAAAAGCCATGCAGGCGCCGAATCCGAACCCAATCACCCCCTCGATTCATGACCGAGGGTTGCGGACTATAGGGAAGTAAGTTGCCGATCGCCTAGGTAGTTGACGGTTGCTCCCTCTTCCCTCTTTGTCTGCCCGACGTGGCGAACTGCAGTCTCCGCGTATGGGAAAATATTCTGCCCCTCTGTCTTGGTGATGTTCTCGTAGGGCAGTTAGTCTGTTCATTGTAAGTCGATCAATCACTCTACATGTCAAGGTCTACCCTTGACTATCTCTTAGCGCTAGATCAGGGCATTGGCCAACCGTGATCTCTTCAGTGACGGGCAATCACATCTGTGGAGATTTTAGCGGCATCTCACGCTACCCTAGTGAACAGCTATGACCGGCGTAGAATAATATCATTGTGTGGGTCCCCTGCCTGCTATGGGATAGTTGGCCCATGAGCGACAGCAAGGAACGTCCGTCTCCAATCATCCCAGCCGTCGCTCGAGGGCTCGCCTGCAAGATCTAGGATCGGGATCTATGGAGTGGGCAGCACTTCTGAGACTTTTCGCGATCGACGTGAGATTGCGGGGATACGAGACGTCCAAACGTCAACGGTCGACTCTCCTACGATAGCACTAATTTCTTCTAGACTCGACCACAAATAAGATGAAGCGGGTCTTGTACCCCATCAACGACGCATTAAGGTATTGGGAGGATCGTCGTAGTACTGATATATCATTGGGCATCAAGTATGGCTAATGACGCCTTTGAGACACTGACGCCAGGCGAAACACGACCTCAGAAACAAGGGTTCACAAGGTTCGATGCCTTATGTGCGGAACTTTCCCATAAACCCAACTTCCGCTGAAGAGAGACGGGTTCTCGGTGGATCTGGAGGAACTTCTAGGGTATGATGACGTTCGTCAGCAGCGATACCTTTCTAGAGTCGACAGCAAAAGTTTTGACGGACGACGAGAAATCCCTCCCCCTCCTCGCGCCTCTCTCATCAACTAAATTCTGAAAAGATAACGTACGATTTGGTCCTCTTTATGCAGTACTGTACTAGCATTGAAACATACTTCTCTATATGTCTCTGGCTGGTGCCTTAATGTAGGTGACATCTGACATATCGTATTTATACTAGCAAATGTGTCTTACCTGTAGAGTTGCGGCTGGAATAGGTAGTATTCTCATGATCGTTGACCTCACTATGTAAAGCCCCGTAGATCTTGGCTAGGTCTTCCCTACGAGTAATAAGCCAGCTAGATTGAGCCGGGGGACCTTCCCCGCTGAGGGAACCAAGACATGGAGGGGACTGCAAGATCTGAACCACCCGAAGCCTCAGCGCAAATCATAAAGTTATGGACGTAAGTAAGTTCAGACATCCTATTTTTGTACTGTAGTACAGAGAGCAAGTTCGCGGCGTCTGTATGTCGCAATGGCGCAGAGGACTCAACGTCTCGAGCTCAACATGATCCAACAATGCACTGCAGTGCATGTAGTTTGATACACTCTCATTTACAGTCCTTCACAATCCCAAGAATCGGGGATGCTTATAATGACTTATGCTATAACATTGGTCTGTCGTGTGCGTTGTCTCATTAGATATCTAGATTTAAGGGATGATACTGTTCCAGACTATTGAAATTGACAGATGCGACGACACTTGAACAGTGTATCTTTCTTTTACCCCTGTGGCTAATGACGCCCAGGCAAGTATATGAAAAATCAGCAGCCGATTTGGCAGGAAGGATGTCACGCTGGGCCCTCACCCGATGAAAGAAGCAATCTTAGGCTTCATCCTGGTGAGCATCACGCCACGTCGACATTTAATACCTTAGCCTTCTTTCGCCTTCCAAAGCTACTCGTTTACAATCAATCTCTATGTACTTACATGCCTCCTTTCCGCAGCAGGGCCTGGGCAGGCTAGTGGCCTAGATCGATCACCTGCAGAATCGGGCTCTAGGGCCTGCACGTCGTCGCTCCCCATCGAAGAAACCAGGATGAGCCCTGAGGGGATCCTGTGCCAACGATGAAATATGAAAGAAAGGCATAGCCCTCAGACTGCACCCCTACCGTTGACACAGTGTAAGTCCTAAGTCGGCATATCATTGCTTCCAGCTACGGTGCGCGGAATCATTTTCTTGTTGTGTAACGGGGAGCGGGTGCCACTCCGCCGTGTAGAAAAATACAATCGATGCGTTACTGTTCGTTGGCCCATGATCATCACTTTAGTGGGCTCCTCTCATTAGCTATGAGGAGTCGGGAACTTCCTTTAAGGAACGCCCAAGGACACAGCTGGAAATATTGCTAGAAGAAGAAGTGGACAGTAATTCTAGTTCCCAGGGGTCTGACCTCTATTCTCTATCAAGATCGCCCAGAACTCCACATCAGCAGGGGCCTATGGTCAAATGCGGTTTCAAACGGGCCAGATTTAGATCCATTGCAACCAAGCTACCAACTAGTAGCCCTTCCCTCGGCTAGATCTTACGCTGAACATGATTCTCTTCAACAGATTTACAGCTCACATTAGTCGATTAGGGAGGCTTCTGCACCTCTTCAGAGGCAAATAGACAGCATTATAATTTGGTGTCGCTCCGAACCGTCGTAAAATTGGCCCAAAACTTCATTTTCAGGGATCTCCTCGAAGGTGGCGGCATACCTGTGTAGTAACCAGTAGACTGTATACATCATCCTCCTACTCAAAGGCCGGTTGGCTCACTAGCCCATGACATCCGACGAGTGATCACACCAACCAGAGTGCTCCTTTCATCAGTTGCAGGGACACCTGCCTCCGTGGGTGAGCAGATTCCTCGGCCAATTACTTCCAAATGGCTTCTCATAGTCAGGGGGTTCCTATGCCGACGGGATAGGCTTTTGCCGTGCAAAGATTTTGCAATACTTTATGTCCAGGTCCAATCACCATGGCTGCCGAGGGTCTCATAAGCAAGGCGGCAGGTCAGCGCCCGTGAGGAAGGGCTTTATTGAAGTATATCCTCTTCATCTAGATAGGCGGAAGGTTCAGGTTCAAGATGGGAGTATAAGCCATTTTCGGCACACTGGTAAAGGGGGGGCTTATACGTCATACGACCCTCCTTTTCTGTAGCGAGCTTTCATAGGTTGTTGAGGACTCGAGGTGTAAAGACGGGATGCTTTAGCAGATACTTCGACCAAGTGGTTCGATAACACCCTCGGGGGACGGCATGTAGTTCAGCCTTCGGCACTTCGTATGTCAAAAGGCCGGTAGAGGAAACAGTGGCGTCGAAAACTGGACCATTAGGCTAGTAACGAGGCGTTTTCTTCGACGCGGAGTTGAAGAATTGGTCACGTGATAACCTCCTACCTCCCTTTTTCTTCGGGCTGTCCGGCGTTCTCAACTGCACCACCACTCCTTCTAGGATCAAAGTCGCTTGCGGTCAATGATTAGCTGAGATGGTTCTGTTGCCTCTTTTCATGGCTCATACTTATCTAACCGACGTGAATCTTATTTTTACCCCGGACGTCGATGGCTGTAGTTTTGTGCAGCCCGGCAGCCGCACGGGTGAGCACATGAAGATCTGTCAGGGTCCTTAATCCTGATGAGGGCACAACAGGTACCCCCTTCGAGAAATAACGTGGTAACTGTACACACGTTAGGATTAGACACCTGCTGTGCACCCATACCCAGCTCTTGGCGTGTGCTTACGTTGGGGCTCGTAGATTGACTTTCGGGGATTTGGGGAGGGTCCGGGGAGAAGGAGGGGTGCTAGGGCGGTTTCGCGATTACTATCGCGATTATTAACCACCCCTACCCCGTGCCGTGTCACGCGGCGATCCAAACTCTCGGGATATCTGACATTATAAAGGCGTCGCGAATCCCTAGGCTCGTTGGCTGTCTGCCGTCGCGGGGAGCGGGATAATGCGCCACAGGGACCCGAGCCGTCTCCCTGTTATCGCTCATTGGCCTCTCTGTACCATATTCCAACAAATCACCTTCTCGTCCACCCTCTAGACACGGCCGCCAGTTCCGAGATGATGTCCTGTTGACATGAGCCACAACGCCGTGCCAGTTCCCTGGGATTCTCTCGAGCAAAAAATACCCCATGGATTGATGCGAACTGGTGTTCATGCGGTTTCATACTTCCCGCGGTATGCTGTGCGGTGTTGATGTGTACACACATTTAGTTGGCTCTCGACATGAAGGGATCCCGTCGGCGATACCAACCTTTGGTTGATGACCCGGCTTTATGGTCCAAGGCGTTTTGTAGGATGGCTGGGGCTTATCTAGCTGTAGGTCCGACTGCTATCCCCAATCTGCTCCAGCATTGTACAGCTGTTCAGTAATTGTCCCACTCCACTCCTGGATATTTCCCGCCACGGGAAAGCACACGGCAGGATTTTCAGGGTAGATTCGTTAAGTACGATGTCACTTTCTTTGGCAGTAGAGCTCAGCTGGCACCGGGAAATACTTGTATTGAAATGAGCCCATTCTTACAGGGACTAATGCTCAAAACGCTACCGAAGTAAGAGGGGGGGGGGGGTGTGGGAACAGCAACACATCTTGCCTGCGTATCACGCTGTAGCTGGCGGGATGAACATCCCTTTGTTGAACCTTCCCCTGGGATCGTATCTCTGCTTCAGCTGTCGCAACCTATCCCAGTTCCCATCAAAGACAGCTGGGAGATCATGGTTCGGCAATAGGAAGTTGGCCAAGAAGTCCCCAGGCGGATGCGCCTCACCCCGTATGCGCTCGGGCGCCTTCTTCAGGATATCCAGAGCTGCTGCTTGCAGCCCGCTCCTATCCTTAAGCGAGCCGCCGGTGCTGAGCTGGAGGACGTGCTGACGGCCCTTCATGCCGTGAGGCCAAGCCGTCGCACCCGGGGAGCCGGATGAGCAGAATGCCGGCGCCTGCATGATCTCAAGCAGTGCGAAGGTGCCGAAGGCGAAGTCGGGCTGGTTGGTGGCGACTTCAACGTACCAGTCGCGCGCCCGAACCAGAAACTCGGGGTCGGGGTCCGGCACCAGAGCAGCCTCGAGCCATGTATGTGTCAGACCGTGAAGGTCCTGGTGTCCCCGCTGCAGCTCGTGCACACCGCTTAGATTCATCGGGCCGACTCGTGGTTCTGACCCTGGTATGTCCAGGAGCCATTTGAACCCGTCGCTGGAACGGCCGTGGTCCTCGCCGTGCGCGTCAAAGGGCAGTGCAACAAGTGAGGGCTCAAAGGTGTCGCCGTGTAGGCCCTGCTTGGCTAGGATGAAGACGTGCAGTGCCATCTTCGGATCGTGGCAACGTCCAACCCATGCCGACACTTCATGTGACAGAGTCTGAAGGGAGCCCGAAGGAATGGACACCATCCCACTGAAGATCGTAGGGCTGTACTTGTGGGCTTTGAGACGAAACTTCGTCACGACTGGTTGTGCATGACCATGATAAGCTCGCTTGGACGCAGTGTAACGCTAGTACTTATAACTCACCTCCAAAGTTCCCACCACCCCCACGCAACCCCCACAGCAAATCGGGGTCCTCACTAGCCCACCTCGCGCGTCCATCAGAGAGAACGATACGAGCATCGAGCAGGTTCCGCGGGTCAGAGCCGAGCCCGAGTTCGTGGCTCAGCCAGGACAGACCGCCAGCGAGGGTCGACCCGCCGACGCCGACGTAAGGGCAGCGCGAGCCGACTAGCAGGTATCCAGGGGCGAGCTCCGCCAACCGCGCGTCCACCTCACCCCAGTCGAGCCCGGCACCTACATCAGCCGTCTCGCTGGCGGCATCGAATGCAAACTCGAAAAATCCGCGCAGGCTGAGCACCACATCGGCCGCTGAGCTACTTCCCAGACCGCGGCTACGCACGGCAAAGTCCAGATCGCTTTCGCAGAGGTACTTCACCGCGTCTTGCAGGAGCGGTTCGGTGGAGGGGCACAGGACGAGTCGGGGCGACTGGTCATACGACAAGGACCAGGGGCGCGTGTGTGACGCAAATTCTGGGGAGTCGGGCTCCAGGATGTCACTTTCGGGTAGGACCCCCCTAATCTCCTGGATACGCTCTGTCGTCAATGGCATCCTTCGTATTCCTTCCTGTGCCATCAAATCTCCTGAACCTGTGCTGTAGGGAACGACGTGAAATTGTAAAGGGGCTTGCGAAGTGCGGGGAATAAGAACTCCATGGTCATCGGCCTTAAAAGTATGTGGTAATTACTGGTACCTAAGTAGTTCCAACAACTTATAGGCCTGGCACATCACATACCGAAGCGAGCTATATTTTGGTTCAAGGAGAGACATAAATCCTTAACGGCATGATGCTATACCTATCTTGGTTGTAGTACAACCACATTGACCCATGTCCATAGGCAATTGGCCAGGTATGGTTGTAACAACAGCTGTGTAAGGTCGGATAACAATATATGCCCAGGTGATTATATTAGGTGGGTACATAGGTACAGCTAATTTTTAAAAGTACATCTTGCTATGCAATTAAGTGGTGGGTGAGGTCATAGTTCCTATGGAAAGTCCTGCAGGCCTGTGCAGGTCCACTATTACTCCGTAGTAGTTGCACCAATCCCTAAATCATTATCTTATCGCTGAGAATCGCCCCCCAAATTTTCTTTATCTTTCTGAAATTTTGTTACCAAGAGGAACCAACAAAGCTTCACTGCACCCAAAACTCACCTAGTTTCCGAGATGTCATGTGAGGTGTAAGGTCTACCTCCAATGTACACGACGATGCGTTCAATAACATCGGGGCCAATATGCCCCTCATGTCTGTTTATAACCGCCACTAGGATAGCAACTCAGAATGCGCGGCAAACTTTCGCCACGCAGAGATTTATGTCTAGTCGAGGGAGGTACACTCCGTCACGCATGGTGCTTTCCGACCGGGTTGACCGGCCTCCGAGGCGTGATGGCCAGGGTCGCGATAGCAGAGGGGGCCGGCGAAGTTCCCCCGGTCCATTTGGGGGAATGAACCAGACGTCTGCCCCCCCGGGCCTACGAGAAAGATCGGCTCGCGCGACATCACCACGTCCAGATAGCCGGAGAGACGCCCGGGACCCGCGCGGTGGTAAAAAGGATGACAGGAGGACCAAGGCCATGAAGATGCAAGGTGCACTGGCAACAATACCATACGGTCACAGGTCGCGAACGAAGGAGAGCATGAGCGAAATAGAATCGTTTGGCCAGCTCGAATTATTGCCTGAGGTCAAAGAGGCGATCTCGGAGGAGGTCCTCAAGGGTATGGTGGATTTAAAGCCGACACCTATCCAGAGACTCGCCATACCGGCATTACTTGGCCAAGAAATTGGTCGCCGCCGCTCTCGAACAAGGGACCCCTCGGGAAGGAAGGAATTCATGCTCGCAGCAGAAACCGGGTCCGGTAAGACCCTAGCATACTTGCTACCAGTCGTGAACGCCATCAAGACGGAGGAGAATGCCGACCCTACCATCGCATCCTATCGGGAGTATTTCGCGAATCAGCTAGCCGCTATGAGAGAGCCCGACTATACGGGACCCCGTGAATTCGAGCCGCATCCGACTATGGCGCGGCCTAAGGCTATCATCCTCGTGCCGTCCGCGGAACTAGTCGACCAAGTGGGCAAGGTCGCGAAGTTAATATCCCACGTCGCCAAGTTCAAGTCAACCCAGTTATCTGCCACGGTGATCCCGAAGGTCATCGAGAGGGACGTGTACTCCCCCGCGGGTATCGATCTGATCGTATCGACTCCCCATTTATTGGCGTCGATGGCGGAGTCGGATCCCAACATCCTTTCTCGCGTTCGCAGCTTGGTAGTCGACGAGGCCGATTCACTTTTTGACCGGAGTTTTGCGCCCATCACAACCAAGATTATCGATCGCGCATTACCCTCCCTAAAGCAGCTCGTCCTCTGCTCTGCGACAATACCTAAGAAGCTCGACGACTACGTGGCACGACAGTTCCCTGATATGGTCCGTCTCACCACGCCGAACCTCCACGCCATCCCCCGGCGCGTCCAATTGGGTGTCATCGACGTGAGCAAGGACCCGTATAGGAATAACAAGAACCTGGCCTGCGCCGACGCGATCTGGTCGATTGGCAAGGACGCGCTACAGACCGAGAGCCCACAGGCTAGTGAGCTGGATGTCAAGCGTATCATGGTGTTTGTCAACGAGCGGGAGAAGACGCAGGAGGTGGCCGACTACCTGACCTCCAAGGGCATCGACGCCATAGCTCTCCACCGCGACACCCCGGAGCAGCGCCAGTCAGAGATGCTCAACTCCTTCACCACCACGGAGCCGTTGAAGATCAGCGGCCCTATCGCGGCGAATGTCAAGGGCAGAAGACTGACCAATGCGAAGGTCCTTGTGGCGACGGATCTGGCTTCACGGGGCATTGACACCCTTTCAGTCCGCCACGTTATCCTCTACGATGTACCCCATACGACCATCGACTTCATCCATCGACTAGGTCGGGCGGGCCGTATGGGTAGGAGGGGTAGGGGTGTCGTGTTGGTAGATGGAGGTGATCGACGAGATATCGTTGCCGAGGTCAGAGAAAGCATGTATATGGGTCAAGCTCTGATCTAGTGCCCGCGACTATCCTAGCCAGACGACTGGGAGATCATAGGCCTTCGTCGGCGATAGAATAAGAATTGTATCATATTGTATAAGATCTTTGTATAAGACTGAACTAGAGTCTCTATTGACTAGAGTGTACAATTTGACGAGAAACAAAAGCACTCCCTCTATAGACTCTCTCGCTGCCCAGGTATTGTGAAAGGAGAATTAGTACTTCGTATTGCTGTAATTTCGATCTCAGCGATTGGAGATCTAGGCGTGTACCATAATACTTGATCAGCCTTAGGTAATATTTAAAGTGTCTCCGCGAGAAGTTCTAGCTGAGAGAATACATGCCCTGAATCATCAATGGATATTTTATTCTGGAAGGTCCTACTTATCCTGACATCTACTTTACCAGGTAGGTACGATCCGGGAGTACCAAGAGTACATAGGTACAGATACTAAGCTAGCGCAGAAGTGGGGTTGAATGGGGTGTATGAATGCTATCAACCAATTGTAAGAGCTGGAAATTGCGCGCCCCATTCTAAACACGTTCGACGCGTCGAACTACAATTGTACATGCATAACCGTGTTTCCTCCCACCTCCCACCTATTTTTTCTTTCTCGTCCTTACCTAACTCAATTCAGTCAATCTTCGTCTCGTCTCGTATTGTAACTTTGAAACCTTGAAACCACAATATCTTCGAGATTACCGGATGAATATTCGATTCTGACGAATTTGGGGACAAAAACACATAGTTTAATCCGAACATCATTTACGTCTTCGATAAGAAACCATTCAACCCACCATTTCATTACCTCTTACACCATGCCGCGACCTCCACGACGAGTCGCGTCAAAGCGCACTGCACCCATCGCCAAACCAGAAAACCCGCCACGCGCTGTTGCTGCCGCTTCTGCTTCTGCTGCCACTGCTGAATCTAGCAGTGATGTCTACGATATCAGTGATCGCGAGAAAGCCAAAGTACAGAGGCGGCGATCCACGCGGACTGCCAACGCTTCAGGGAAACCGCGCACGTTGTCCAACTCAAGCGCCCACCACGCGCATGCGCTGCAGACCGCGCGACACAGACGTGACTCTGCCATGGACCGGCTTGAGAATATGACGTCCACGACTAGCGATGACGCAAACAAGAATTCCGCAGACCATTCGGATGACTCCATTGAGCTTGGACGAAACTCTGCTGCCACACCACCGCATGGACGCTTGACCAACCTTTCGGGTCTTGATTTGGACGACGACATATTTGACGACCTCAACACCACGGTTGACACACTTGGGCCGGCAAGTGCCCAGCGATCCAACGAAACCTCGACTCTTTCTACCAGCCATTTCAGGAGACGGCCACGTGCCGGGAGTTTTCTGAGCAGAGATGACGGTCCTATCAGACCAAGTAGTCGGGCTGGACCCAACACCCCTGGATTGAGCTCAACCTTCAACATCGGTATCTTCAAGCGGCGAGCGCGTGAGCCAAGTATCCTAGGCACCGCACAAAAGCCCCAGCCCCAGAGACCTGAGCCTGATGATGGATCCAAGTCGCCCGAACAGGAAGAGCACGAAGGGGATGCCCCCGAAGAGGACGAGTTCGCACCCGAGGCAGAGTCTACACCCTTCAAGCGCTCTAAGAGGCATTCAGGAGACGTGGAGGCTGAAGAAGTTCCCGCGCGAGTCTCGTCGGGTACCAATTTGCGCAAGAGGAAGTCAGAGGAAGGTCACGAGCAACGCGCAAGATCCTCGCCCTATGCAAATGGACAGAGTGACACTATGCAATCCATTGAACAGTCTGATTCGGAGGGTGCGTCCGACCAACCTTCGTTGCCCCCTCTACCTCGTGACCAAATAATACCTTCTACACCCGTCCCGCAGGAAGATGAAGAGTTTCTGGCACCACCCCTCAGCAGCGATTCTTCGGAAGGGGAAGCCGAAATCTGGCCTCCACTGAAGTCTCTCGCCAAAGGGCGGACCAAGCGTGCACCCTCTGCATTGCGAAAAACACCAGTTCCTGACGATAATACCTCCGACATTTCGTCTCCCCCTTCCCTCACCTATTCGCCCAATTACCCGGAGACGTCTCCACCACCTAGGCAGACCAGAGGGGCGAGGCGGAAAGCGGCTGCGCCAAAAGAGGAACTCAAGGTCACGACGGCGGATCTCCAGGGAATGCTCCCGCGGCGCCGACAGCGCCACGCAAAAGGAGATCCCTTCTCGGTCGAAGACGAGTCGGATGTCGAGGTAGACGCATCCGGACTCGCTAATGACGAGGACGAGCTATCCTACCTAGATGTGCGCTCCCGCCGCCGCCCGACAAGGCCAGCCTCCCGCGGCAATGCCTCCCGCGGGCGCGGACGAGCTGCCAAACAGACGTCAGCATCCGGCAAGGGAGCTACGAGGACTTATGGCCGCGCGTCAGACAAGGAGAATCAAGATGAGGAGGATGAGGGCAGTCTTGGGCCGGTAGCCGACGATGACGGTGACGGCGACAACCATTTACCGGATGTTGCCGTGGGCGAAGAGCTTAAGAATGCCAGGCAAAAGTTCCAGGAGGTGGATAAATGGACGCTGGAGTACGAGGAGATGACGCAGAGCAGCTCCCCGCGCGGAGCCAGGTGAATGCTGCCCTAACCCAGGCTCCGTACTTGTGCATGAGGGAAACGGGACCATATCAATTTTTGCATGGCTTGTATATAGTAGTGAAGGAGAGTGCGCCGGGCTTTTGTCAGCGCTCCCGATCATGGTTGGGAGAAACGCTGTTCACTTAGCGTTGACTATAGAGTAGTCCCTCAAGCCCTGTAGCAGAGAACAGAGAGACCCAGTTGGAAGGCTGAGTAGGCGGAATGTGCATATTCTAGCAGGATACGCCTCCCCTTCGTCTAATGCAGACGCAACGCTAGGTAATATGAGATGAAAAACCGACGCCCAGAAACAACTAGACTTGTATTTCCATCGTAAACCCCCCTTACTTCCTATGATCCTCGTAAGTGTGTTGGTAGGTGAGCTCGTTTCAAATTCTGGAAACCAGAAGCCGTTGTAGACAAATTGATGAAAAAAGAAGCCCCAACGCCAGCCCCGCCTTCATGTTATCCTCCGTGTTCGTTTATCTGTCAGACACCACCACGGACGACGTCGGAAGGCCAAATGGAACAAGAAGTGGACTAAGAAGGACAAAACCAGCTAATAGAAGAAAAAAGAAAAGAAAAGAAAAAAAGGAAAAACAAAGAAGAAACGCCGCAAATACGTGCCCTGTGCCCCGGAAAGTCTAACCCCGCCCGTGGATTTTTTGGTTTTGGTTTTGTTTTGTACCATCTTTCGTCTAACTGCCCCTCTTCGTCCCGGTGCCCCCCGCCCCTAACACATACACACAGTGGACCCTCTTGCCAACACATACACGTGAGCCCCCCTTCCCCCCCCTTATGGGGATTTTAGCGACACGCTCTCGAGCGTGCGCTCCACGATGGGGAGAAGCTCAGCGAACCTGTTCGCGTCCCGTAGGGCGACGGTGATCTCGTCTGGCCTGAGGCCCGTCACGAGGAGTGCCTGCATTACAGGGCGATTCGTTAATCAAGTTGGCATCATCATAGACAAGAAGGGACACGAGAGGTTTTTTTTTTTTGGAAGGGGGAGGGGGGGGGGGGGGTGTGATTTGCTCACCCTTTTAGTATCCTCGAAGGAGCCCTCGCGGGCGGTATACTCGCGGGTGATCTCCTCGGCGTCGAAGTCGACGTAGATGCGGGTGTCGCGGACGCGGAGGGCGACGCCGTCGAGGCGCATGAAGAGGCGGCAGAGCAGCAGCATGCGACGCTCGTGCACGCGCACCTTGGCGCTCAGCACGCTCACCCCGTTGTCGTCCAGCTCGCTCTCGTACAGCGTCACCTCGTCGAAGAACAGGATCGGGTCCCGCCGCTTCAACAGCTCGATCGGTATCCCCTTCGTCGTCGGCCGGAACGCTAATGGCCCGCTGGTACTACTGCCGTTGGCCCCGTTATTCTGTTCTCCTTGCTCCTGCTCCTGCGTCTTGGCCGCCACATCGCCGTCTTCCGCCCCTTGTGGCGGTGCTGGTGGCGGCGGAGGCGGACGCGGCGGCTGTTGCTGCTCGACGCCGGGGGTGCGCACGGTGCCGCGGTAGGTGGTGCTGTAGCTCCAGTCGAAGGGGCGGACGACCTCCATGATAGCGCGGGTATCGTCGTTGCCCTCACGGCTACGGGACCAGTCGCGGGCGTGGGCGACCTGGAGCATGTGGCGGCCGGTCTTGTCGACGGCGTCGAGGGCGTCGCGGGCGGCGAACTCGACCGCGAACCCCGTCGGTTCGTGCCGCACCGACACCAGGTTGTCGCCGAAGATCATCTCCGGAACCGGGATCCCCAGCGCCGCCTCCATCGCCTCAATCGGCCCCGCCTTCGAGATCGGCAGCTTCCGCGTCGCGATCGCGAATGCCCCCTGCCGGTGCGTCCGCGTCGCCCCCGCCAGATCCTCCGCCGTCGGGTACGCCGCTTGCGACGGCGAAGGCGCGGATGCAGAAGAACCAGTGGTAGAAGAAGAAGTGCCGTTCGCTGACGGCGACGACGTCGTGTGCGGCGCCGTCGTTTCTGCCGCCATTGTGCCCGTTTGGAAGTTTGTCCGAGTTCCCGTTCTTTCCTCCCCTCCAGCTGAAATTAGGGTGAAATGCAATAACTAAAGCGGTTTGAGGTTTAAACTTACAGCGGAAAAGAAAATGCCGAGGCAGATGGTAAGCTGTAAATTTGATATTACGAATTCCAATTCCCCAGCTGTTATAGCCTAACTTAAGCTGCTAGAAAGGTAAAATATCTGCTTGGGTAAGGAAATGTTAGACGCAACTTCCGAGGTCCTTACGAAATGGTCGCCTGAGTCCAGCCTCGTGTAGGGGAATGGAAATGGAAATGGAGGGGTAGCTTTTATTGGTGGGGGAGCTCATGTGGGGTAATCAACCTGCGGGAACAGGGGTTATAGGTACCTAAGCTTAATTCGACACTGGAGAGTCTTACCTATACTATAACCCACGCAGCCCACGATACTTATATAGCGTGAGACAAGGCCATTTCACTGGTTACTACTGGGAACCGCTCAGTATCACGACTGCCACGATCGTCATTGGTGGGATGGGATATATCCCTTGAAAATATCTTATTCGGTAGTTCATTTTATACTGCCAAGCTATGCATTCACTTCTAGGCTACCCTATCTCATGACATAGGTGCATATTTTCAGCAATGCGAATAATGCTAGACGGTACTATAAGCATATCCGCCATTATTTGCAAGCTTGATATCTAAAGCATCTTGGTATATGCACACCGCAGCCCTCATCCACTAGGCCATCGTAGCCCGGCCATCTTCAAGCTCCGGTAGCGGTTTCGAAACAAGGATGTTACCGTCGATGGCTCGGCTAGGCATCCAGCGGTCTCTCCTCATATTCCATCAACCAAAGGGGGATGGTGACAAAACCAGTCTACTTGGGGTCGGCGATAGGATCGGCGCGTTTCGGCGCCCATCCCCTTAGAAGCCCACAGTCCTGTAAAAGAGCTGTAGGTATCTAATTGTCCAGGTCTGACTAGGCAATGGCCGTTTCTGCATGCCATCGTGGACCCGGCGGGCCTCGTGGTTTTCGTGGGTCGTTCGATAATTATATGTTCGGCTAGTGTCTCGTAGCTGAGACTTCATCCGTCAGTACGGCAGGTGTCATCTAGATAATAAAGCGTATAGCACCGGCGCAGGATAACCACGATAAGTTCTGTGCATATCGCCTATGTGTAGCGGATATGCTCTCAGCGTCAATATCCGTGAGTAGGGGCAAGACGCGCGAGTGAGGGAGACAAAATTGCCCCCTATAACCTATGTTTGAGAAGAAAAACCATGGTCGAGCTGCAATGGTATCCCACAACAGTATTTTTGTTCCTGGGTTCTCGCAAGAATAAGGGACGGCCTGGCATCCATATATATGGGCCCCATGGGAGCAAGTCCTCAAGCAGCGCGCCCAGCGATTCTGGCCCTCCTGGCCTCCTCCTCCCGATTGGCGTCGACGCGGGCGAGGAAGTCCTGGCGGCTAGCGTAGGACTCCTTGGAGCGACCGGCAAGCTCGAGCTCGTCCTTCAGGCCCTCCTTGTCGACGAAGCCAGCCCAATCCATCCGGCTCTTCTCGACGACGTTAAGCTTCTTGGCCTTGGCCTCCGCGGCCCGCTGCTCGCGCAGCTGCAGACGCACCGCCATGCCGAGGTCCAGGTCGGAGCGCCGACCCGCCCCGGTCACCCCCTCCACCACAGGCTCGAAGGCCGACCGGAACGCCTTGCGCGGCTGTCTGCGCCTCAGCTGCGCCTCGTCGTTCTCCGCGTCGCCGGATTCCGCTGCGGCCAGCGCCGCCGCCGCCTCGGCCGAGTTCGGGTCTAGAGACGCGAGGTAGAGTTTCGCCTCGGCTGATTCCCGTGGGACTAGCTTCTCCTCCGTGTGTACCTTCCCGGCGAAGTTGTACGTGCGCTTGATCTTGATCATGACGGGAGGCTCAGATGCAATCGACTTCGCCTTTTCTATAGCCTGGCCTCCTTGCTCCCCCTGATTTTGCGAGTCGGCGCCGTCCCCGTTAGAGGGGGGTTGTTGCTGCTGATCATCCTTCTCCTGCTGCGGGTCGGACTTGGCCGGGACGATTGGCACGGCCGTCATCTTCGCCCACAGGTCGTCGACATCGATGGTCACTGGGCCCGTGATGGCGTGGGACCTGCGCTCAGCCTTCTCCGTAGCGCGCATACTGCGAGTCTTGATGAGGCCGCCTTCGCCGCCGCCCTCGCCATCGTCGTCGTCGCCACGGGTGGCGCCATCTTTGCGCCTTGCCTTCTTTTGCCGCTTCTTGGCCTTCTGTATGATCGCCTCGTCGCCCGAATTCTCGAATCCATCGTCCTTGTCGTCGGTAGCGGCGGCAGCGGTAATACCCTCACCGGTCGGTCGTTTGCGCTTCGTCGTGGCGCTGGGTTTTGCATTGTTACTGTCTTCGTCTTCTGATTCTGATCCCGACGCGTCTGAAGCGCCGTCCGCGGGAGCAGCATCCGGTGCGAAGTCGGAGTCTTCTTCCGATGCGTACTCCTCATCGTCTAGTAGAGCGTCCGGGGGCATTTTTGGCGGTATCTACTGATTCGTTATAAAAGTGTTGTTCATGTATGTATTTAGTGCCGCCTACATAGGTGGGATAGATATTTATTTCGTTTTAGTGGGAAAGTAGTGAACACCGAGTAACCGTGGGGGCTTTTAAGTACATGTGCCAGGGTACGCAGGTACGATCGACAGGACATAGTGCTGCCAGAGCCCCTACTGTTTCCCCTGTCACACAGCTGCAGCAAGCCACTAACGGGGCCCACCACGCCCCATCAACCTTGTAAGGCATGGAACTTCTTCTCCTCCACATAACAGGTATGCAGGTAGAAAGCCCTCCAAGTTATAAGCCAGTGCTGCTGGGCCACTCCAGACACCGAACAACCGCGAAATCAACGTCAAGCTGTGTATTGTCTACACTTCGAATTTAGGGGTAGACAGTCACTAATTCATCATCAATATTGGAAGTTATATCTAGAAGCAAGCAAAGGAAAAAGAAGCATAGTTGGAAGGATAGTCAGAGATAAAAGATATCAATGCGCCACCAATTTCTGCACCATGAGCATTCATTTCATTGCATTCATTACTTTGATACAAGTACGCCCTAGCCATATTGACAACACAGTAGTGGAAGTTTTATACAGCATTTAAGTATATCTGACAGCACTTAAGCTGTCCTATCAGCTCTTTCATATACACTCCAATTATACATTGACAGGAAGCCGGTCTAGAATCCCCAGTATGACTTGACGAGGAAGGCAGCGTAGCCCGCGAGGCCAACCTGGATGGCAAGGGTGCCGAAGTAGCCGGCGGGACGGCCGAGGCCCATGGCGTCTTTCCTGAGCAGGCCAAACTCGGTATGGGCGACGCGGAGGGCGAAGAGGGAGCCCAGTGCCGCCGTAAGGTACCGGCGGTTGCCGCCGTTGAGCTCGGCGGCCGCAGCGAACACCAGCGCCAGCGGTACGTTCTCCACGAAGTTCTGGTGGCACCGCGTCGCGAGGAAGAGCCCGTTCGCCTGGGCCGCCGGCGACTGCGCGTCCTCCTTGGATGAGTTGTCCCCCAGGTACTGCTTGTCGGCGATGCGGCGCGCCGTCACGCGCCAGTTTAGCAGTGCGCCGAACAGGGCGAACGGCAGCACGAAAGATCCCGTCACGGCTTCAAAGCGGAAGGAAGCGTCATCGTTAGTATATAGATACGCTGTTTGGCGGATTCGAATGGCGGGGGAAACTCACGCAACAGGGGCTCGAGTACGGGAGTGGACAGTCCGATTCGGGTCGTCATCTTGATTTATGGGTTCAAATTGTATCCTTTGACGATGAGGATATTCTTATCAAAGGACGGCGAAGTCGTGGTGATAATTTGAAACTGGTTTGGAACAGAAAATTTGGCTTTGAAGGACCGAAAGTACTGGGCTATGAACGAGACGACCTCAGGAAGCTCCAGCAACCCCGGAAAGATGAAATAAACTTAACGCCGGCATGCCACCCCATTTAAAGAGATTACAGTTCGACTAAAGGTGACCCACGCCCATGATCAGGTCTAAACTTTACGCTTTTACCTAATCATTATTCAGCTCCTTAGAAGATTATCTCGCGATATATGTAGACCGAACCACAAGCGGCGCATACGTAGGTATAATAGCATCACTAGCGACATAGCCTAAGCCCAGTAGAATATGCACGGTGCTAAGCAGCACGCCACGACAGGATGAATTCTAAAACGTTTGCGGGATGAGCGACGAGGCTACTCATACAGACTATACGGCATTCAGAAAAGGGGGGGGTTGCATAAGAGCAGGTCGCCGAGCCGAGCGGTGCTGAGCGTCTCCGAGGAAATTATTATTCTACCTAGCACGTGGGATACCCCGGTTTGGTGGCATTGCCGAATTCGGACAGCTCCATGACAACTTCAGAACCATTGGAGCTGCGCCCGGAGAAAGATTTAAGTCACTGACGTCAGGCGATGTACTCCGAGTGGATACGTCATAATGCAAGTCAACTATGTCACAAAGAACTTCGCGTGCACACTGGGAGAGTGCCACGACTATATAAATGTAAATACGTGAAGGCTTCACCAGGAAACGAAGCCAAAGAAAATCTTCATAAATTCTTGGTTTGTAAACCTACCATTTGGAAGTAGATTGCGAGAAGAGTGCATACAACCGCGGCCAACTAAGGAAGCTCACCCATCATAAGCATCAATCATGCCTGGAAATAACCCTAACGAACATCCCTCTCTCATCGGCGGGCACGCTGAGTACATCAAGGGCGCGGCCGAGGTTAGTGTGAACCCACTCCGGGCCTAATAATCAGTTACAGGGCCAACAGGAGAGAGAAGGGACAGAGAGAGAGAGAGAGAGGAGAGACCATTGTCTATATATGGAATGGCTGAGCCCCTACAAACTAATATACGTGAGGTAGTCCACCATCGGCGACATCACGGGGTCCCACGCGTGGCGGTCCTCGGGCGAGCAGGCCAAGGCGCACGCCGTCGACTCGATGAAGGCGGCGGGCGAGGCCCGCGACCCGGCGGCCCGCGGCTATGGCGCCGCGGAGCAGAAGCTCGGCGAGGTCACCGGCTGCGAGGGCATGCAGAAGGAGGGGGCCGCCAGCAAGAAGTCCGAGTAGGTCAGGTCGAGGGATGTCGATGCGATGCGATACGATGCGATACGATGCGATACAATGCGGGACAAATGAAAAGATGAGACAAAAAACAAATACTGGGATACGCGGGGATATGTAATTACATGTCATAGCATGATGGGTACGATTATACAATGCGGGACAGGTCGTGGCAGGGCTAGGCGTTATATTGGGTTCTACTGCCGAGTGAGCCACTTGGGAAGTAAATGAAGCATTCTCCTCAATTACCAGCGGCTGTTCTGAGATGACACTCGCACTTGGTGATTTACATGCCTGCCTAGATGAAAGTCAGCCCGACGTTCCTACGAGGACGACGTCGACGGCTTCAATCCCTTGAATTCCTTCGTGATGTTGGTGATGGCCTCTTCGACGGGGAGCCTCTCCATGCTGCTGGCGCCGTAGAACCCGTGGAGGCCCTCGACGCGGTCAATGACGTAGCGGGCGTCATCAGGACGGGCAATGGGCCCGCCGTGGCACAGGAAGATGAGGTCGGGATTGACCTCGCGGGCGGCGTCACGGATCTCGGCGATGAGCGCGACGCTCTCGTCGAGGGTCTTGCCCGACCGCGCGCCGATGGACCCACTCGTTGTGAGGCCCATGTGAGCAACGAGGACGTCGGCGCCGGCGCGCGCCATTGCGCGCGCTTGATCGGCATCGAAGACGTAGGGCGTGGTGAGCAGGCCCTGGGCGCGCGCCTCGCGCACCAGCTCCACCTCACACTCGTACCCCATGCCGGTCTCCTCAAGGCTGCGGCGGAAGGCGCCGTCGATAAGGCCGACGGTGGGGAAGTTCTGGACGCCGGCGAAGCCGAGGTCCGCGAGCCGCCGCAGGAACCGCGGGATCTCCCGGAACGGGTCGCTCGCGCATACGCCCGCCAGCACCGGCGTGTGCCGCACCACCGGCAGCACCTCGCCTGCCATCTCCTCCACCACCTGGTTCGCGTCCCCGTAAGGCATCAGTCCCGCCAGCGAGCCCCGCCCCGCCATCCGGTACCGCCCGCTGTTGTACACGATGATCAGGTCGCCGCCCCCGGCCTCAACGAACTTGGCTGAGAGACCGATGCCTGTTTGTATACAGGGTGGTCAATACAGTACATGGCTTTACTGCTGTGATGATTATAGTCTTCTCATCTGTCTTATCGTGCCTGAAAAACTTTAGGCACGGGTATGTAGCTCTCCCTAGCCTTGGACCGAGTAGAGGGGATAAAATAAAAATAGGTGCGTCTCGGGGTTCCCACTTACCTGCCCCGGCTCCGACGATGATCTTTCCCTTTGCGAGCGAAGCCCGCAGTGCCGCGAGGGCCTCTTCTCGATTGCTCGGCCGTCCCATCTTTGTTGCTTCGCAGGTTTCGATTGTTCTCCGAGCTTTCTTTATCTCGTCCCTCGTCAAACTCACCCAGTCGTTTCGTTTCCCGTACCAAAAGAAAATAATAGAATCGGAGAATCGCCTTCTAGTGTTGATCTAAATCGCACTAAGTAGACGGGATTAGGTATATGTTCGTGCCGATGATGTAGTCGGTTATGAGATACATGCTACATATTTGATTTGGATTTTTTTAAAAAGTGCCACGGCATTCCGATGCCTTAAGTAATTCCAGATCTTGGGAAGCCTGCATTAGACATTACTTATTAAGTCATTGGTGCCACTTGACCCCTCGCCACGTCATAATTATTTCTTTTTTCTACCGAAGTGCCGCACTCACATAAAGTGTCCTAATCCGCGGGAAGTCTTTCCCTCCCATCTACATTCGCGAATGGCATCGACCTTTTGATACAATGATGGCCTCAGACAACATCACGATTGCTTTGGTAGGAACATGTGATTCGAAGTTACAGGAGCTTCTTCATCTAAAGAAACTCGTTGTCGAGGCGGGCGCTTCCTCCGCCATTTTAATCGATGTTGGGTCTTATCCGGTTCAGCATGAGGGCATCGATGTGAGCAGGGACAAGACGCCAGGCTACGCAGCTCACCGCGAGGGGGAGCTCGCGAAGGCGGATCGTAGCAGCTGCATCAAAATCATGACCGAGTGCGCCAAGAGCTACGTGCAGTCCCTTTACCACGAAGGCAAAATCCAGGGCATTATATCTGCCGGTGGTAGCGGCGGGACATCGCTCGCCGCTCCTGTCATGCGCGAAGCTCTACCAATTGGCTTTCCGAAACTCATCGTTTCGACTATCGCAAGCGGCGACACTGGCCCGCTGGTTGGCGAGTCGGATGTGACAATGATGTATTCGGTCGTCGACATCGCAGGCTCGAACAGCCTGTTGGATCGCATCTTTTCAAATGCAGCTGGTGCAATCGTGGGTATGGCTCGCGCATGGGCATCGCCAACAAAAGCGACTGCGAAGACGAACAAGAAGAGGGTTGGTATCACGATGTTCGGAGTGACAACTCCATGCGTTGATAAGGCCCGGGATCTCCTTGAGACGAAGTACGATTGCGAGTGCTTCGTCTTTCACGCAACCGGACACGGTGGCCGTGCGCTGGAAAGACTAGTTGCGACTGGCCAACTCGACGCAGTTCTCGATATCACCACGACAGAAGTCTGTGACTATTTAATGGGAGGTAATATGAGTGCGGGCCCCGCCCGGCTTGAAGCAGCGCCCAAGGCCGGGATACCCTATGTAGTCTCGCTTGGCGCGACAGACAGTAAGTTGATATTGCCAAAAAACAAAACCCCCGTGTGCTCTATAATGAGACATACATTTCCCCCTCGTTTGAGACGTATTTTCCGCCTAATTCAAGAAAATTTGAGACCTCTTGACTGAGGGGACTTATCAGAATTCGAGATAACTGACATGAAACGTCGGCAGTGGTGAATTTCGGCGCTCGAGCTACGGTGCCAGAAAAATATCATGAGCGGCACTTGTACCAACACAACGACGTGGTAACACGTAGGCAACTCTTTACTGATATACACACATCTTTGATGATGTATTTGCCGATCCTTCAGCGTGTGGTCTGAAGTTCTTGAAGCTAGAGTTTCATATTTTGATTCAGCCCGATCTGATCAAGTGAGAACAATGACTGACTTAAGGTATTGCAGTGATGCGCACAACAGCAGAAGAATGCAAGATGGTTGGCGAATTCATCGCTAACAAGCTAAAGCGATTCGCTTCAGACCAGAAGAAGGTCAAAGTGGTACTGCCAAAGGGTGGCGTTAGTCTCCTCGCGACGCCCGGTGCAACTTATGCAGATGCAGAAGCCGATGAAGCAACCTTTGAAGCGATAAGGAAGGGTCTCAAAGGGACGGGGATCGAAGTGGTTGAGCGCGGTGAGGCGATCAACGATGAGATATTCGCGAAGGATGTTGCTAATATGCTTGCTGCCATGCTCCCGGATTGATGTATCTTCCTGAGATGTGGGCCCCGGTGTGGTCGATCAGGAGCTAAAGAAACGGCCGGTCGGCCCACTGCGGGATCGCTACGATGCTGGGGAAATAGCCTGTCGAGTTTCGTATACGGGCACGGCTTTCTTCCTTCTTGGAAAGACTTACTTATCGCCTATCTCCCGTTGCCCCCCCGTTTTTGCCCGTACAATCGGTGGTAGTTTCTACAATCAAGATTCAATATCATTACTAGCCAATCACGGTACGTATCACTGCTCTCATTAAGCAGGCCGTGGGAGAATTGGTCGCGAATTGGTCACGATGTCGTAGCCTGCCTGACATAGAAATGTATAGTTGTTATCGTCATTCTGTCATCCTACCCGATTCTGGATGGCCAGTTGGCCGGATAGAAGCGCACCAAGACTGAGTGAGTGTGCGTACCTGAAAGACATTCGGTGGCAACATGATAAGCCTCCGCGTCCCCGGCTATCACCAAGCCAGAATGTGAGGATGACCAATGCCGGCGACGATCATGGCTAACTAAATGTAGTTTGTAGATGACTTGGAGATCTTGCGACCACCGGTCATTGCCGGTCTCCTCATAGCCCGCTGCATGAGCAGTCTGATTGGCTATACAGAGAGGGAGGCGCATTCGGACATGCTACATAACGGGGGACATGCATGATACATATTACACCAGAGCAAACGTCCTGACATCCACCTAGACAACCGAAGTTACCATGTATGCCTGCATGCTGTCTCCCGTCCAGCCCGTCCAGCCCGTCCCTAGGGCTGCCTTCCACTCCGCCCACTGTATCGCATATACTAGGCGGGCCGTAGTGGGGGGACAGTACCTTAACGGCTGCCTAGGAAGGTTACGCTGGTACGGTTGCAAGGTACGTGAAAAAAATTGAAAATGAAAAATGAAAATTCAAAAAATTGACCCAGTGGCAAGAGCATATGAGCACCTACGCAATCAAGCATTTGCTGGTTACTGTCATCTGCCATTCAATCCATGTCTTCCTTATTGTCATTGGTTCCCGTTATGATTGATTGTTTCCTTAGCAAGGTTGAGCTGGAGTTTTTCTGGTGATTCCATGAACCTCCACCAGTTCAAACCCCGCCTTGACCCGAAGTCCACGATCATATGGAAGTACCTTAACATGTTCCCTTCCAATGCTGTTGCGATTGGAAGCTTCTTTCAATTCGGAAGTTACCACCAAAGACGCGTTCAACCGTTTGCCTAGAGCTCTAGGTATGCGTATATGTGTGTGCGCGCATGTGCCCGGTATGGCAACATAGATTACCTGGTAGCGACATACTACTCGCTATAACGACATGAGGTACTTTACCTACCTACAATGGATCTTATAGGTACCTAATTGGGTAGGAAAAAAAAGTATGTACTTATCCATCTAGTTACCTCTACCCAGGTAGACTGGTAGGTAGGTACCTAGCTCTAGGTAATTAGTGGCATGTCGCACATCAGGACCCTGAAAAAGCAACCCCAGCCCGAAAAAGCACCTAGGGTCCAGTCCATTTCGGTCCCCTCCTGGGTCTTCCCCCCCAATACCCCCCCTCATGATCCCTCTTGGTCCCTCCTGGTCCCTTCATGGACCCTCCCGGCCTTCTTACGATTACTCTTGGCCCCCTCGGTCTCTTTTTAGTTACCCATCTGTCGCAAGGGGAAAATCCCATGGATCCGATCCATCTTCGAAATGATCCACACCCACAATACATCGGATAGGTTGTCAAGTCGTCCCGAAATTGGGAAATTGGGACATCGGGAAAATTGTTCCTGATTGTTTGTCTGTCTGATTATCTTTTTGACCATAGACATCAGGAGACCCAGGCAACCAGGAGACCCTTAGATCCTCAGATCTTCAGACCCTTACTTCAAACCCCTTCAACCCTGAACACTTTGTCAAAGTTAGCCCTACTCTATTTGCCGATCTTACGAAACATTGCAGCCACCAATTTTCGCCACAATCACACGATAACACCATCTCTATCATCGTCGCTATCACCGTCTCCCTTCTAAGCCTCTAAAGCTCCTAAAGGGTCACCGTTACCGTTCGTTCCTAACTAGACCGTCGAGTCTACGAAATACCCTGAATCGCCTAGGAGCTTCTAAAATTCTCTCCTTTTTTTTTTTTTTGCCTTAAGCCCCTTGGAAGGGACCTGCCTATATCTACAACATCAGCCCCTCACCACGGCTTTCGACTGAATTTTTTTGGTGGGGGACTCTACGCTCAACGCAACGAGTCTCTAGTAGAGTAGAGCCGAGGCTCGTTCTCTAACTTCCAGAATTAAGCCAATATCGACTCTTTACACTCATTTATCTTGTACTTTTTTGGTGGTGGTTTATCCATGTTTCAAGATATTTCTTGACAATTATCTGGGAAGTTAGAAGGCCGTCTTGCTCTGTGAGGGTATGGACTTGGAAACCACCCCTTTCTAACCCCCCCTCATCCATCCTCCATCCTCCATCCCCAAAATAGACAGGCAGACTCACTAATACGCACGCCCGCCTTGTCACCTGATAAAGACTGGCTCTGTGCCTGTGCCCCACACCGGTGCCCCGACTTCTCCGTGTCGTACGATGGACATCAGCTCAGATGATGAAGTCGACATGCGCATCGAGACTCTTCTCCAAGATCGTCAGAACTTGACTACTGAGTTGCTGAACAATCCCTATGATTTAATCACCTATCTTCGGCGGGCTGTGGTGCATTCTCATCTGAGTTATCCCGACTTGGCGGCCGGCGATGCTTATAGAGCTTTACTCTTGACAGACGAGGTTCGGGATGAGAGTTTCGAGTATCACACCCAGGCCCTTGGTGCCCTCAAGCAGCACTTCGAGGGGAACTTCCCAGAGGTACTCGACCATGGTACCCTAGCTTCCAGTTACCTCCGTCCTGCCCCAGGGGCTGGAGCTCGAGACCTTTCTAACTTTGTCTCCCTAGCCTCCGTCAGAAGCTATCAGATTCTATCTTTGAGCCTCCTCCTCTGCGGTTGTCTAAAAAGCGCCAGGAATTTCTGCGATCGTGGACTTGCAATAGTGCCCGAAAACAAGGATCTCCTAGAAACGAGTAGTTATATCGATACCGTCGCCGAACGCAGGCTGCGAAGGCCGCTATCTGGTATAAACGATCTTCCGGATTGGGGCATGGTTCGACGGGAGGTTTACCCCTGGAATAATCATGAGCCTGATCGTTTCTCGGATGAGTCTCTTCAGTTCCTCAACCAGGAGCTGGCAAAGATGGCGCCCAAATGTGTCGTTAAAGTAGCAAATCTCCCCGTACTTCTTGACGGTGCTAGCTCGACAGATAACTACACAATAATCCCGACGTGCAACCAACTAGGGCTTTTCGCCAAAGATGATATCGCCCCGGGCGAAGTCGTACTCGAAGAATACTCGCTGGTGACCGCAAACAATCGGCTCAAGGAATCCGTCTGCGATGCTTGCAGCGGCGAGCTTCCAGCCTTGGGTGCTGAATCAACCGCTGTTAATTGTCCCGACTGCCATGACACCGTTTTCTGCGACCAACATTGCTTCGACATGGCACAAGCTCTCTACCACCCGGCCGTTTGCGAAAAAGACGTCGACTCGATCGCGAAGGACCCGGACGCCAAAGATGCTGACGAAACGCTCCACCTTCTACTGCTGTCCCGCATTCTAGCCATGGCTGCGCATCAGAATATTCATCCACTCGAGGTCAACCAGATCAAATATATATGGGGAGATTTCGTCGCTTCCAGCACCAATGAGATCGATCTATCCCCCAAGGCGGGCCCGCCTCCTGACTGGACCCTTCCCTTCTCATTCGAATACAATATTGAGACGCCGCTACACATTCTCGAGAAAATGGACATCGACATATTTGCAGCCATTTCGCACTACGATACCTGGGTTTTAAATAGCCTTTATAGCAAGTTCCGTGGAACAGCTTCGGCACGTAAGAACCCGAGGGATGGACGGCCCGACGTTGCTGCTGTACATCCATTTTGGTGTTTGGCCAACCATGATTGTAATCCGAATGTCACTTGGGAATGGGGTGGCCGGATGGTGTTATGGGCTAGAGAGAAGCGTGTCGTCGGTAATATACCAGGGGGTATCAAGAAAGACGAGGAGATCCTGAATCACTATTGCGATATCGAACTTCCAGTACAACAGCGACGGGAATGGGCGAGCGGTAGTCTTGGGGGTTGGTGCATGTGCGCCAGGTGTCGCGAGGAAGCAGCAGCATCAGCCTCTGCTTCTGGGTAATATTTAAAACATGGTTTTCTACTAACCGAAAAAGAAAAAAAATATATAAACGACCTAGGGTCTGGTTCTTTCACGATTATACACGTGTCGTGCTTGCCGACCCACGGATCCGTCGCTTCGGCCTAGGACTTCCTCCTTCGCGGAGCATATTCGTGCACACCTCCTGGGGCACGACATACACACCAACAAACGCCGCGTCGCGCTGATACTTCGGGCCGATTTTATTAATGATAGGCTCGCTCTAATATGACATTCGCCGGCGGATGTTCACAAATCTATATCTCAGCGATGCAAGGCAGTCCACGAGGCCGATGTGACGGAATAATTCGAAATACGACCCCCTCCTTTCAACGAGCTTCAAGTTTTCATTACGCATACGAGTTCACTATAAATTCAACATCTCTTTTCATCCCGACCATCTCGCAGCTTCACCACCTAGAAATGATGAAGCAAGGAAATAACACCCAACGAAGCTATACACGCGAAAGGAAAAGGGCCTGTCATCTACATACGTATACATATTTCGAACCACAAAAATACGATAAAAAGTTTACGCGCCGATTCCATCCATATGATAGTAACAGTTTGTTTCAGCTGCGCATCAGTTGGTACTAGGGGCGAAGGCTTAACTTGGCCATGAACCATGAGCTCGGGGTCACCAACCTACCATTTCGTAGTTGATTTCGTGATCCAAGGTAGCTTTTCTTAGAATCTCCATTTGCGGAATTTGAAAGGGAGGGAAAAAAAGAAAAGGAGGATGGACAGCACTTCCTTGCAGGATGATGACTTATCGGGTAGTTCCTAGACTCCATGTCGAAGACATGGGACGTGACTCACCTCGCCATCCGCCGGCGGTAGCTCGACCGGGCGTCTCTTAGTGCTGTAAGAATGGTGGTCGCCCCGGTCTCCCCTCAATATACATGCTGGTGAGCTCACCCAGGGGTTGTTGCTGTTGTTAGGAATCAGATGCTGTGTTCCGGCCGTGTCGTAGCGACATCAGGACTATGGCTCTTGGGGCATAACTCACTGCACCGCAGTCGTTCATCGTATTCGTGCCTATATCTGTGGCCGTGTGGATCGAGGTCGTATATTCGTACTTTGCTATTCTCGCAGGGCCGTGCCTTTTCGCCTTCGTGATGCTGTCCGTTGATTCCGTAGCCACCGGAGTAGGGACATGCCGAGCGTGAGTAATAGTGTTGCGGTCCCGACGCCCATGCTTATGCTGATCATAGTACCCTTCTTGAAGCTACTTCCATTGTTATTGTATCATTCTCGCCCCCGCCTCCCTTACTGTTGCCTATGCTGTTCCCCACCCCGTTCCCGTTCCCGTTTCCATTCCCATCTCCACCGCTCGTCATCAGATTGCACCGTCCCTATGGGTGGTGGGTGTCTCTCTGGGCCGAAACTGCGTTTCTAGACCAGGTGGGTAAGGTATGCATGTACTGTATTAGTAATGGTATACCCACACTCAAGGCCTAGATCTAGATGGCCGGTGCCGGTCCGCTTTACTGATACTGCGAAGTGTATTGAAGGAGATAATAATGAGGAGGCGTTACACATGCAAGGAGGCCTGCCATACTACAAGATACATACATATACGCAAGTAGGACTTCCGCCGCCAATCTCGGCCTCTCAAGTAATATCATAACACGCCAGGCTATGCACCTTGCACTCCTCATAGGGCCGTCAGCCTTCCCTGCCTGATTCTCTCTATTTGCCGTGCCTCAGGCTCCTTAGTTGGCACTGTGCCAATAGCTCCATCGGCAACTCACTGGCTTACGTAACTCTAAGTGCTGTACAAAGTAATTGCCGTAACCCAATGGGTGGGTGGTATTGGTGATACCACTGGTGACCGACGTGATGAGTGCCTTGAAGCACAACGTTGATTTAGTCGAAGCGATGAGTGTCGTACCTTGTGACAGTAGGGGTTGATCAACGTTTGTGATAGTTTTGATATCACAACAGGTTTAAACCCAAGTGATGCGAATGTTTTTGGTTTTTCTCCCCTTTACACCTAGATTGGTATGACCATGCCAGGGGTTCATAGTACCAGAGTGATAGGTGCCCACGAATACGACCGAGGATCGCCAGAATAATATAGTATAAGGTGCAGATGCAATATATCATAACGCCCTGGCCCGTATGAATATAGGGGAGCGAAGCACCCTATATATAGACCTGGCTCCAGATAGCCCACCCTACGGGCGTGTGACTATATCTCCTCACATGGGATATGGGAATAGGGGCACACAGACTACGCGCCCAGCAAGAGGGAGGGCTTGTCGACATGGCGATTATTGTGCTAGTCCTGGTTCTCTCATACACAGAAGCTCAATGAAGTAATATTACACGGTTCACGTACGAATATTCACAAGGTTACATTCCCTGGCCTGATAGGTACCTACATAGCCCAGTAAATGAGTAGGTACCTATGCATCGAGCGAGTTCAGGATCATCAGCGGTTCTTCTAACCAACCACCCACATAATCTGATGTATATGGACAAGTACGCCAGGACAAGGCCTTGCTGGATGATGGACGCTGGTAGATCCGGCAAGAGTAGGGAAGGGAAGAAGAAAAGAAGAAAAGCGATCGCGGAAGTCATCGACCTCACCGCTAAGCCCTGCTGTAATCGTTAGCTGGCTTAGCTGACATTGGCGATGCTTTGTCTTGCCGTCTTCTTAAACCCGGGTACACCGGTTCTACCTCACTACTGTGTAGACGGCCTGCACGACCTGCGTATTTGGCCGGGGAGGGACTGGCTCAACTTCCCCCTCCGTAGGGTGAGGTATGTGGACGGGACACCGATTATTTGGTTCGGCCATGTAGGCATCACGGCCCTACGAGCATCCGCGGCCGCGGGCATATTAACATTAATCATACGAGGAGAAGGATCCATGACGCGAATTATGCATTTGCATCATATAGTCGCAGCTGAAAGGGCCAATGGTGAGTCTTCTGGAATGACCACAGGGGAAGGGGCTACGCTTTAAGAAGCAACTCCAATTAGCCGTGTCGCTAATGGGTAAGAGCGCTGCTACATAAATACATGATATCTCGCCCTATGTAGGCGATAGGTACAATCAAATATGCTAAGACACAGCCCCAATTGTGAAATGAGGACTCATGCAGGCCGGATTGCGTAATCAACTACCTAGTGATGATCCGCCTGACCGATACACATAGTCGGCCATGCAATCAGATGAGTTTCCATTTGGTGTATGGAGGGACGACAATATACGAAACCCGGGGAGACGCAGATGCCCGAATCGTTGCCGGGAGAAGCGGGTATGTGGCCGAGAGTTCCCTTAGAAACGATTTTGTTTGATGGGATACTATCCATACACTATCCATACGGAGGACGCGGCCATGCCGAGGTAGACTGCCTGCTATGGATCTGTTAAAAATTCGGGGAAGGTTGCCGCCGAAGGAGTTGGTCGTTGCCCACGGAGTTTATAGTAGGACCTTGCTGCCTTCGTAAGATTTTGTTATTCAAAACATGTTACGTTTCTTGGGATGCGAGCTCTCGGAAGTACATTAAGACAGACAATTAGACATGAATGGACGTCATGGCGAAGCTATTTCTCAACATTATAACATGCCTAAGTTGACCTCCTCTACCTAATGATTCGATACAAAAGGGGCGCGAGCGAGACACACACAAGCGTGTTCAGGCCCATTTTCTGTGTTCCTGTCTCGCACCCTTTTACGTTTTACGATACGGAAACATAGCTGGTCCATATGCAAGAGGTTCATATCATGAATGCCATTGATTGAGTGCCTATTTACTACTCCGCAGAAAATGAAGAGGAAAAAAATTGCATCGTACTAGTTCACCGTGACCCTGCATGTCGAAAGCGAAAGGCGAACGAATATTTTTGAGGGGAATAAAACGTAAATGACTTATACCGTGAAGATGGTGGTACAGTCTTGTTTCCCAACACATGCGTGGTGCCAAGATCGCTCTGGCAATCCAGCACACTATGTCGCTTGCTCGGTACCAATGGCGGCGGGCGTGCCCGGGTAAACGAGATGAAAAAAAATACAGTAGAGCTCATCAATTGACCAACGCCATGTTCCTTCATTTCTGCTTCGACCGTTTCATAGTCGTATTTAATTCAGCGCCGGAACTCCCCAGTCCCCCGTTCGTTCGTTAAGAATTCCACACACAACGTCCCCACCTCAGGACAAAGGAAGAGCAGGGTATGCAGGCTGGGAAGGCGGCCTGGTGGGGGAGTCGGTGTCCATCGAGTTGTTGGACTGCGGGCTCTCGGCCTCGTACTCGCCGTGGTGGATTCGGTGCGCCACGTACTCTCTTAGGAACTCAATGAGACGGATGTTCTCCAGCCACGCCTCATAGGCCTGGTCCTGTTGACTTTCGCTGCCTACCTCCGACTCGGCAGATGGTGAGCTGACAGAAGACACGGCGGACTCTGGGGCCTTAGGGGTCACAGAGTGATCACGCTCAACAATTACAGGACGAGGACCGGCGGCTCGCTGAAGCATGCCTCCGGAGTAACGGCGTCTCGGGTCGGTGTCGAAGCTCGGGCCAAGAGTGGAGGTCGCGGATTGGCCAGGATAACCCGAGGTTACAGCAGGCAGAGTCGGGTACAGGGCCGATGTGGTGGTGCTGTGCCGAGAAGATGGCGACATATTCGAGGATGAAGCAGTGGGCGAATGACCGGAAGTGTACGAGAGCGAACTCGAGGGAGGGGTGACTGCCGGGGTACCGTTGGACTGGGTGGAAGAAACAGCCGTCAGGGGCGAAGCTACATGGGCAGCAGAGTAGGCGCTGGCGGCGATCGCTGACTGGCCATGCGCCGCAGAGTGCGGTGGAGACTGGCTGTGCCGGAAATTCAAGGGCAGATAGTGCGAACCCGGCTGGTGAACGCCTGCTGCTGCTGCGTTGTTGGAATTCTCATAAACGGTACTTTGCATCTGCTCTAGAATATGGTCGATTTGGACGAGGTCACTCTTGGTGCGGACGTTTCCCATAGGAGGCAGGGCATAGTGCTGCTGGTAAGGGCCATGGCCCCCGTGGCCATCGACGGCTACGACGGCGGGAGCAGGGGCGGAAAGATACTCTGCCGGAATTGAACCCGAGTGGATGGGGAGGCTGCCATGCAGAGGCATCAGTCTCTGACTGACGTGGGCGTAAGACGCAGGATCAAGCTGTCGGCGCTTAGCATCACCGAAAAAATCATTCAAGGCATCAAAGGCACGTTTGCGGTCAAACTCGGAGGCAGCCTGGTAGCCCATGTGGTCGCCCCGACCACCAAGTGGCTGGTAGTACATAGGACCGCCAAAGGAAGGCCCATGGTGTTGATAGTAGCTGCTAGGATGTCCACTGGCCGGGTGCGGCGGCTGACCAAAGGTAGCCGAGTTAGTACGGAGCTGGCCATTGTGATCGTAAAAACTAGGAGGAGCTAAGAGGCATTATTAGCCTCGAAGGAAACTTGGGGGGAAATGAGCGTGCTACAATACCTTTGGCTTGAGTTCTGTAGCCCCCGTTCATACCAGCATGCTGGTCGGGAGAACGAACCAAGACAGAGTCGTCGGCGTGAGTCTAAAGCAGCACAGTTAGTAAGTGAAATGAGAGCAAGTGAGGGAATTAAAGGGGGAAAGCCGATAATCCGATGCAGTATGATCGAAACTTACCTTCACATGCTTCTTCAAGTCTTGCGGTCGCTTGAAGCTCTTACCGCAAAAGTCGCACTTGTGAGGCTTGAGAGGAACATGAACACGAATATGCGAAGTAATGTGGTCACGCTTGACAGTGGTAGTTCTGCACTGATTCCACTGGCATGTCAGGTTGAGGTTGTTAGTGCTCTTACGGCCAACGTGCTTCTCGCAAATATGCTCATAGAGCGTCTCGGCGGTGCTGAACTTTTCCAGACAGTTGTTCCATCGGCAAATGAGGGCCTCGTCGGTAACTGAGGCGCTCGACTGCGAAGTCGCAGTGGTAGTAGTAGATGGTGCCGGAGTGGTGGCACTTGAAGTAGAGCTGTCACCTCCAGACTGGGCAGCTGGATTGGTGGTGTTGGTCTCTGCTGGGGCCGGAGGGGCTGACATGGTGGATTCCTACTGTAGTAATCCCGTAGTATCCCGTAGTATTCCCGTGCCTAGGTAGGTCCAAGTCTTGATGATCTCTAGTAGCTCCAGGGATTGAGTGGCAGAGGGGTTGATGGAATTGATGAATGAGGTGATCCGTGCGTTGAGTGGGTTGGTGTTGTGGTTTAGTTGGTGTGGCACGTAAAATGTGGCGGCAGGTATAATGTGGCGCGTGCCCAGGTTGTTAATTTTTGGACTGGTTGGAGGAAAGTAAGTAGGTGGTTTGTGCACTAAATTTTGCTTGTTTATAGGCAAAAGAGAAATTGGGTTTGCGTCGAGGTGGCGCACAGCTGCCTATCAGTGGCTGCAGTAGGTGGGCAGATAGGTGGGGTGTTATGCTGCTAAGGGAGCTTGTGCAGTAAAACAGATGAAAAAGGCTGGTTTATTGGTTGGTGGTTTATGGAGGTGGAAACTATCAATTGTGTTTCTCTTTCTCTCCCACCTAAACACCAGTATATAATTTTTGGGATGTGTAAAAGTTCAACCTTCACAGCAGGAACAACTTTCAAAAGTTGTAAAAGTTCAAAATAAGGGGTTCCAAGCTATTATGAAGAAGAACAGAATGATGGATTCCAAATGTCTCCAGATGAGCGTACTGGTCCTCCTTATTATGGACATTTGAGCTTGGCGATGCTCAGGCGGAAAGTCTTGGCGTAAAGCCTTGGCCCGTCGGGGGGAGGGAGGTGGCTTCCGATCATTGGCTGAATGGAATTGGCTCCAAACACCAAAGTATCTTTTACAAGAACTACTCGATCGACCTACCAATTCACATATGTTTGCACGTGTCATGGAAGTCACCCCTCCTCACTTAGACTTCAGCGCCAAGCCGACGCCAAGAAAGCCAAGGCTTGGCAATTCTCAGCAATTCCCTACAAAGACGTAACAGAGATTTCTTGGCGCCGTGGATAATCCTTGGCCGCCAGCTCCTCCTCTGCCCAGACTGCCCAGAATCTGCCCAGGCTTTGCTGCGCCTGCCTGACTTGATCTTGGCATTGTCTTGGCAATTGGTAATCTTGGCCCTCCTTGGCCATCCTTGGCTCTTCTTGCCCCCCCTAGGCCCCCTTTTCTCGCCTTTTTCTCGCTATTTTTTTACTGATGATTCGGGTCACTCTGCCGCATCGCTTCGATCAGTTCCCGAGGTTGTCTTTTCATTGCTAATAGTGAACAAGTCGTACCATACTACCTAACTAGAGTCGTGTTCTAGTTGTGCGATTAATTTGCTCCGATTATTCCGTCAGCTGATCCGGTTACGTTATCGTTATCGTTCATTTTGCCCCTTACGGTGCGAGTGTCGCAAAAGATGGGGCAGGTGGTAGAATAGGTCCAGTACTTTTCAATTAGGTACCTAAGTACTGGGGTACTTAATCATTCACTTAACCGAAGCAATCCGTGGATCAGAAGATCAGAAAAGAAAACTCAGAACGCCTGATACAGGTGGTATCCAGAGCAGGGTAACTTGTAAAGTTATATGTGCATTTATTCATTTTCGTGGTGCTTGGCTAACTAGCACCCTCCGCCGCCGCTATGTTCTGGGCAGCGGAGGGAGTCTTGGTTTTCTTGGTCCGGAGTATACCTAAGATACACGAACCTCGAGAACGTCCGCTACATAAACAGCAAGATACATTCCTCGCGTGTATGGTATCACTGTATTAGGCTCAAGTCAGAGAAAGGGAACCTAACATTAGCTCCTTGTCACAATGCCGAGAGTCTTGGGCGTTCCGCCAGGCCAAGGATTTCCTCTCCGCCCGCCAAGTCCTTGGCCTCGCACCGGCTTAACAATCGTTATATTAAAATATTGACCGACGGTCCTCGAGTCAGTCTTTCCTCAACAGGTTGTTTACCTTTACGAGGGGGGCTGTGGTGAGCACTGTGACTTCAGCAAGCTGGCACGTCACGTTATTCCGGAAGAAGACGTTCCTAATCTACAATCAGGTGCTAATTGCATAGTACACCTGCTATAGTATCGAGAGAAGCCTCGACAACGCGTGATTGGTTCCTAAGGTGAATAGCATCCGCCTACGGAGTTCATGTCTATGATTGGATTCAGTTTCAGGTGTATAGCTTACCCATTCTGAAGCAGCCGTATGTCTCACACAGCGCACTACTCCTATTTTCTATATACACTGTTTGATGAGCGTATTTCACACTCAGTAGACTGTTTTGATGATGGGACCAAGCACTTCTCACAATGTAGAAATAAACAAGCTCTTTTCCAGTACGTCTAGTCCATCCCACGCGTTGTTTGCCAAGAGTTGGGCCGAGTCTACTGTGCACGAGGTACCTACTCTAGAAAGAGACTTTACTTCGTACCGTTTTCAGCATTTGACCTTCAGCCGTTCTTCCGAGGTGCCATATCAGGAAAGTATTGCGCAATAATTGCAGTATGCACTCATAAGAAGGCAGTCCTCGCAGTCTTATCCCTCAAAATCCACGGTCATGGTCGACCGTCACGTTCAGCTCCCTTCCGATTACTATGTATCAAGGGGGTCTAGTTCTTAAAGTTCTCCAGGCTAGGCGTGGAGATGACTATGATAAGCTCATCTTGGCCACCCCTGAACTTCTCCAGACTTTTTTTTGGATCTTGTTTTCTTACAATGTACGGAGTACATGCAGCTGGTAGGTAGTTACATCCACGGGACCAAGCCAGCCGAGACCCGGCTTGGCTGGATAAGCATTTGCCCAGCCATACCGTACTCCTCATACGTGTGCTACAATCGTCATGAGTCTTGCTGTTTTATATCTGTATAATGATGTCGTCGTGTTAGCCACATGAAAGGATAAGTTTCTGTGTACTTGTGAACGAGCCCGATTGTCGCTTACTTAGTGCGTTGTTATCTTTAAGGGGAGAGCACCGTAAAGTGTAAGGCAGTGTAGTTCGTTGGTCTCGATATACTTATTTTGCATCGTTATCGGTCGAATTACTGTTGTTTTTTTCCAAGACAAGTCCTGATTAGACGCTGGCGGGCAGGGCATGTAGAGTCACTTAACAATAATCCGCCGTCAGAGGCAACGGGTAAGTCCTTAGCCGCTCGAACGAAATGTCCAGACTTCATTGGAAAAAGATTTGGGCGCCTGCGACATGCTTGTGGATAGCCTCACGGGTAGCATCTGCCTCGCATAACTAGGCAAGAAATACTACCCGTGTAAACGTTTGGAACGAAAGCATGCGGTTTAATTCGCCCCTTCCTGAAGCAAACCAAACGCAAGCTTCTAAGTGGTCGAAAACAAAGGCCGTTTGCTCCAAGTACCTCATGGAATGCGCGTACAACCAACCAAGCTTAAGGCGGCATGTACTACCTTGTTGTTGGGTACCTTGGGAACGATATCTAATAATGAGGGGCTGTTTGCCTGAGGTAACAGCCTCAGGGCCCTGGGGATTCCTAAGTCCAGGTCAATAAATGTACAATCAGAGGGGTAGCTCGTGGACTACTAAGTAATATACTTCATACCAAATTACTTCTCTTTTCACTCATCATCTATCAAATCGCTCTTGCACCATATTCAGTCTATGGTGCGGCTTGGACTTGCCTATTCAGTACGATATCTTCTTTTCCATATCGTCATAAGAATAAAACATCTGGCCTCGCAATGGAGATCCCATCGGAGTTGGCGTGGAGCGAAGAGGCTCGTGAACGCCTCGATAGCTGGCGTCGGTTTCTCAGGCCGCTTACAATGGACATCGTCGGCGACTTTGCCGGTGAAGAACTTTTCGCCATCCACGGTGAAGCCTTGGTTGCTCACTGTATCCAAGCTGCGCGCGTGGATTACGGTTACGGCTTCCAACTTCTCCATGCAGTCCATGCGATCGAGTCGTTCTTGCGTAAGATGGTCGACCGCGGGTGCAACTTCCACATCGTCTGGTTCGATCGTTATAGTCATCTATGCATACCCCGCGACGTCCCGGAAGGCGAATCATACAAGTATCTTCTTACCCGAGCTGTCATGATTCAGCATCTAGCTCGTGCCAGAGCTGAAGATGCTGCCCTGGACACAGGCTCCGGCAGAAGCCTGCGTTTCAAGGACATCAACCACGACAGCTTTTTGTTATATCTTAAGCAAACACCTTTACACTTCTTTATGTGCCGCGACGATGGGGCCACGCACTTGGAACTTGATGCGGACGTACTGGACCGCCTAAGTGTTGCTTACCAAATGGCGTGCAACGGCTACCGTCTAGCTTTCATTGACAATGTCGAGTTCAGAAGCTCCAAGGTTAGTCGAACTCGCACTCCCATGACAAAATCGGTTCAACTCGCTAACCAGGTCCATAGGTCAATGCCAGTGTCGTCACGCCTTCTCCAGATCTGCCCCCCCTAGTTTCGAATGTGCAGAGTGAAGTACAGAGAGATGTCTCCAAGAGCGAGAACCGACCCCGACTCGAAGAGGTTGTCCATCTATTCCAGGAACGTTCAGGAAGCAGACGTCATTCTTCTCGGGAAGTGCTCACTGTACACGCACTTTCTCAACTATTGAGAGACGGGGCTAGCCAGGGTCTGCGCCGACAGGCAGCGTCTATGCTTCTCCATTTGGTATTACTTCGTCACCTGGATATATCACAGCGCTCTCTCGAACAGCTCGAGATGCAGGAGGGTCATCACAAAGCCCTGCGAGATTTCTCCGAAGCTGCTCTCAACGTCCTAGATGAATGGACAAGGGAAAACATCCACGAGTGGGAATGGGATGTGTACGACCTCGTCGATGGTAGATTATATCTACACGTCCTGCAAGGACTAACACTGACCTCACTACCGAAAGACATCATGGAGGAGTTCACTGCCTTCGCTGAGCTGATCAAAGCCCTGAGTGGTGTGGATGTTTCTCAGGAACTTCCTAATAAACAGGTTGGGGAAGGAGCCAAAAAGCAGCAAAGTAAAACTCACACAGGGGGAGATAGTTCCACTTCAGTGCTTCCATTCAGTCAACCGGTCATGGATCAATATCTTCAACAGGTTCACTTGGAGACTGAGCAACACTCAGACTCCTCTACTTCCCAGGTCTTCCACGAGTTAACGCATTGGCACAATGCCAAGAAGACTATTGACCGGAAGCACATCCCGAAGGCACCTGACTTTCGAATTAGAAGAAGGAACCAGCGGTTCATGGCTGACACCATTGCATATTCCGCCAGCCTGACTGGGTCCTCTGGGAAGAATATAGACCCAGAAGTCATTGTTGTCAACCATTCTGATGAGGGTAAAAGTCAACACATACCTCAGGTTGCAGATGTTGACAGGAAAACTGCTCTCAAGAATAAGCAGGCTAGTAAGAAGAAACCCCAACAACAGAAAAGCGGCAGGCAGAAGGCACTTGATGAGGCGCGCAATCTCAAGGCAGAGAAAGTCGAGAAAAAGTCGATTACAGTGATAGCCTCGTGGGAAAAGTGGTGTGCGGCAGAGCTAAAGAATGGGGAAAGTCTGACCACGAAGTATTTCCAAGCAGCAAAATACTTGCGGGAACTCTCGCCAACCAATAAGCCTTTCATAGGGGCACCGGCCTCCCTCTACATATGTTATGTTCTCAACGTATTACTGGAGAAAGGGGGTCTTCCAGAATCATATGGTAAGTTATCTTCCGATCAATCCTCATATGTTATTGGCTTCGACTGACAGCATTCTTCTCCTCTTAGCTCTGGATGCGACTGCGATGCTCTGGGCACAGATCATAGAGACGAATCGATTTCCACTCACAAAAGATGTCACGGAACAACTATCGGAGCTCACCACGTCGCTGAAAATGACTGTTGGCATCCAACCGGCCTTGAAGTCCAAGCGAATAGCACTGCCGTTCTCTATTCGGCGTCCAACCCGTATTCCTGGAAAGATCTTACGGCCTCGCGAATTCCAGTTAGACCACTGCGGTCCTTACATGGAGCGCAGCTTCGACTCAGCGCCGGATCATCGTGTTCCTTTCCATCCGGACGCTTGGCAGCGACAGGTTCTCGATGCCATTGATGCTGAGAAGAGTCTCTTCGTTGTCGCGCCCACTTCCGCCGGAAAGACCTTCATCTCGTTCTACGCCATGAAGAAAGTTCTAAAAGCCAACGATACGGACGTCATCGTATACGTAGCGCCGACAAAGGCCTTGGTAAACCAGATCGCTGCGGAGGTCCAGGCGCGGTTTCAGAAGTCTTACCACTCCAATCAGGAGGGCCATTCGGTATGGGCAATCCATACCCGAGATTACCGAGTCAACAACTCGACCGGCTGTCAGATACTCATAACAGTCCCCCACATCTTACAAATCATGCTCCTGGCACCGTCAATGGCCAAGGGGCCGAACTCATGGGCTCGCCGCGTTAAACGAATCATATTCGATGAAGTACACTGTATTGGACAGGCAGAGGATGGCATAATCTGGGAGCAGCTTCTGCTTTTGGCCCCTTGTCCCATCATTGCCCTCTCTGCAACGGTTGGAAACCCCGCCGAATTCAAGGAGTGGCTAGAGGGTACCCAACGCGTGAAAGGGTTCAACCTTGAGATGATAACGCACGAGTCCCGGTATTCCGACCTGCGGAAGTTCATTTATGAGCCTCCTCAGGGCTATCGCTTCGACGGCCTCCAACCCGTGGAACGACTGCCGTTCCCTGGCCTAGACTCTGGGGAAGCCAGCATAGGGCGGTTCTCATTTATTCATCCAATCAGTGGTCTCATTCCAGGGTGAGTGAAGTGATAATAAAGGGGTTATCGATCAGAGATGTGCTAACCAGTAAATTAGGAACCTAAGCGCTCTAAATGATACCGCCTTCGAGCCTAGGGATTGTCTGAGTCTCTGGCGCTGTTTGCCTCATGGAGACAAAACTCAACCCAATCGAGAATCACTTGATCCAGAGCGATTCCTGACAAATATGATAAAAAAGTCGGATGTTGTTGAATGGGAGCGTGCGCTTAAACAGAAACTAGGAGTGTTAATGTTGAACTCCCGACCCGAGTTTCAGGCCATCAAGGACGCGCTTTCCACAAGTGTGAGGAAGTCCACAAAGGACGAAGAAGCCTACGGCCAAGATTCTTCTCGATCGTGCCCCTCGTCCCATTTAGCCCTGGTTTTGGACCTTCGCTCAA
Organism: Eutypella sp. D-1; assembly: GCA_023313575.1. NCBI lineage: Eukaryota > Fungi > Ascomycota > Sordariomycetes > Xylariales > Diatrypaceae > Eutypella > Eutypella sp. D-1. The sequence continues at coordinate 221,662 of JAJTTP010000003.1, forward strand.
AAGGAGCCTTGCCCGCTATCATATTTGACTATGATCGCATGCGCTGCCAAAAACTTGTATTTCATCTTCATGGGGAACTCACGTCAGCGGAGAACAAGTACAGAGAGAGCCCGAAGTGGAAGGCGAAAATCAAGGACTTCGAGGAGTATGAGAAGGGAAAGAACAAAGCGCAGGCCAAGTCGGAAAAGCGCCCCCCGAAGAACCAGGGCAAGGACGGCGATGGGACGAGTAAGCCCGACATGCTTCGCGACAAGGCTAGTGAAGAAGTGAGCCCCTGGCAGAATTTTGACCCAGATGCCCCCATCTCCAGATATAGCCTAGCCGATGAGACGAAGATCTCTAAGGAGGAGTTGGAAGAAAGGCTTTCCACACTTGACTATCACCCAGTCAAGCCAGAGTTCATTGATGCTTTGCGGAGAGGATTGGGTGTGCATCATGCTGGCATGAATCGCCAGTATCGTCAGGTGTAAGTTTTTCAACGTCAATATACCCCCCAAAAATCATTTTCCAGGCTAACATTCCTCAAGTGTCGAGATGCTCTTCCGGAAGGGCTATTTGACTGTAGTGGTAGGGACTGGTACTCTGGCATTAGGCCTGAACATGCCATGCAAGACAGTAGTATTCTCAGGCGATTCTGTGTTCCTGACAGCACTTCAGTACCGACAGGCCTCTGGTCGTGCCGGGCGACGGGGCTTCGATGTACTTGGTAACATTGTCTTTCACGGTATCTCTCGCCATCGCGCGCTAGAAATCACGTCCTCCCAGCTGCCAAAGTTGCGAGGCCAATTTCCCACATCTGTCACTCTGATTCTCCGGCTTTTCAGTCTCCTTCACGGCACCAACAATTCAGACTACGCCTGTCGCGCTGTGAAGTCCCTCCTAAGCCAAAGTCGGCTCTATCTCGGCGGCCCAGACACGAAACTGGCTATTGAGCACCACCTGCGGTTCTCGATCGACTATCTTCGGCGACAGCACCTGCTCTCTGAGACTGGTATACCATTGAACTTCTGCGGCCTGGTGGGCCACCTCTACTACACGGAGAATGCGGCATTCGCATTCCATTCGCTCCTGAAGGAGGGTTATTTCCATAAATTATGTGCGCAGATAGACCGACCAGAGCGGCGGTCGGATATACTCCTCACGTTGATCCACGTCATGAGCCACCTCTTCTGCCGCATCCCCTGTCACCGCCATGAAGATAAAAAATGGCTTGAGAATGTCGTTCGTAAGTCCCCATCAGTTATCCTGCTCCCCGCGCTTCCCAAGGACGCCGAGCGGGTCCTGCGACAGCACAACCGGGAGACCCTGGGCATTTTCAAGAACTACGTAGAGTCATACGCGACGCAGTATCTGGCAGACTCCCCAGATCACGAGCTTCCGTTTACGAAGTACAATGTAAAGCCACGTGGCGCATTGCGTGGTGACTTACAAACCACCTTGCATCCTCTTCCTGCAGTGGTGGTGGCGTCTTCATTCGCGGCACTGTCGGGCGCCGATGACTCGTTTACGACGATCGGCGAACTTTGCCGCGACGTGCGCAGCGGGGTGTTTCTTGAGGAATCTACAATACCCCACGTGCCCTTAGCACCGGACGAGACGGATGGAGTACCGTGGAATGCCTACTTGTACGACTTCTTCAAGCATGGTGACCTGGTAGCCTTGAAGCGTGACAATGGCATCAAAGAGGGCGATGTCTGGTTTCTGCTCAAGGACTTCTCGCTGATACTCGCGACTATCGTGACGAGCCTAAACAACTTCCTCAGTGGCGTCGATGCCGATGAAGCCGACGCCGCGATGACCAACGTTCAGGACGCAGGTGATATAATAGCAGAGAACGCCGGTATTGATCTCGGTGAAGACGCGATTGAACATGATAAATCCTCGGCGAATCGCGTCCCGCCAAATGCCAGCGATATTGGTTCCTCTAATAAGAAGAAAGGCCATAGAAAACCGGTGGCCGAGTCCTGGGATGACGAATTGTCGGACGACGGTGGAGATGAACAGGACAATCTGGATGATTCATGCCCGCACCATGGCAAACAAGAGTCGAAGTCATCATTCTCTGACGATACTAGCGATACCGGGCTACCCAGCTGGGCTCACGAGACACAGGGTGAATCGCTGGCTAAGGTTTACATGGCCTTCAGACTCCTCCAGAGCGAATTCGACACCAAGTTCAAGAAGATAGGTGCTTAAGCTTCTACTGCAGAGAATAAGGAGAATGTAATGTTATGACTTGTGGACCGGGAATTGGCTAGGGTATGGTGTTGGATAAGCATGTCACTGCTTGTCGCGTCTTGCCTCTTAATTTTTGTGGCTTGAAAATGGCCTTGTCAGTACTGCCGTTAACCTTCATGTCTCTGTCGTCAACGAGGTGTAGGGACTCCGTCCTGTCGGTGCAGAAGTACCATAAAAGGATCGACAGGGAGGCTGCGGGGTCTCCAAAGCCCCTGAGAGTTTTGGCTTGCTTAGAAAATATAGCTGGATTGTATTATGAAGGTTGCCGGGAGGACATGTACTCGACCTATAGCCACATAGCAGCCTTCAGTGCTGTCAATTAAGCTTGGGGAATTAAAAATCATTCCTCGGAACCTTGGGTACCTAAGTTGCTCACTCTTACCTGTTCAGTATAGTATCCCAGAGTGCTGAAGGTCTCGTAGCGCAGGAATCGCTGATAGGGTGCTTTGTAGGTAATTAGTGCTTACCTAGGTATCTCCCTACGTGTTTCGATGCTTAATCCCCTGCTGCAACGACGGACCTTCCAGCACCGTGCTATAAAGCTTACACGTTTTCATAGAGCTGCGTCGCAGAATGATACTCGCCCGTACCCTTTGCTATATAATAGAATCCCAATCTCGAATACACTTGATCCCTTAGGAGCTTAACCAGACAAGAATCACATCCTGCGCCCATTTCCATACTCTCTTTTTGGATTAGCCGGTTGCGACAGCGGTAATATCGTCCCCGAAAATGACGCCTTTAGAAGTTACATACAGAGCTTTCATCAACTGCCTCAACGAGGGCCAATGGGCGGATCTTGGGACATTTTTGCATTCGGAGTTCGCTAAGAACGAGCATCAGTATACGCCAAAAAGCTATGCGGCGCAATTTCAGGGAGTCGGCAGCGTCGAGACTACAGTGGACGCCATCATGGTCGACGAAGAAGGTCAGAGGATGGCGTCTACTAATCTTGTAAAGTGGAAGCCACCCAAGGATATATCTGGGTCTGATTCAACAGACAAGACTATCCTCTTCGTCGAGCAAAACTTGATATGGTTCACAGAAGGAAAATTGTCAAAGACAATTACCCTGGCGGACCGCGAGGGAATTGTCCGCCAATTATCAGACCCTCAAGCCATATACGCACCAAATCTCATCACCATGCAAACTGGTGACGAGGTCGGAGGGGTCTCGCAGTCAAGAGGCGATCTCGAGCAAACCTACAGAGGATATGTAGGTTGCATCAACGAGCGCACGATGAAGGCCAATCTACACAACTTCGTCCACCCACAAGTAATCCACAATGGCAAAACCTTGACGCTGGACGAGTTCCACCATTCGATTGAGGCAAATATCATGGCGGTTCCGGATCTAGTCGTTGCTTTTCACACGGTTATTGTGGATGAGAAGGCGCAGCGCGTGGCAGCACGCCTGGAATCCACGGGAACCCCAGTGGTAGCTCTAGGAGGTGCAGAGCCCACAGGGAACCAAAGCCGGTTTGCTGAGCATGTCACGTACCAGTTTCGTGGAGGCAAGATTTCCAATCTTTGGAGCATTGGAGACTGGATTCAAGGCCCCCAGGCATTGCCGAGATCGAGTATGAATGTGGACGTTTTAGGGATAGGCGAGCTACTCGTGCCAGGCAGATAGGCCTGTACATGTTTGTAGCAAAGATGTTGGTCGTAGCCGATTAGCTCGTCCCAGCTATGGGCTTCAATCTGATGGCATCAGCTTCTAGGGCAAAAAAAGCTTAAGACGAGATCAATGCATTTACGAATTCTAAATAATGCGAAATCTAGGGCCGGGAGATCTTCGTTGAGTATGTATTGATGAGAACTGATGGGAATCGATTTGGGTGCACACATGATTTGTGGCCGAGGTAACTTTGTCAACATACAGGGCAACCCACAGAGCTAATGCTAAGCGCTCTAGACCCCTGAAGGGCGCTATGCTTTTTAGCACATGCCCTGTACCATGCAAGTAAATGCCCCTGTCCTATGTATACTGCATTCATTACCTGCCACATCAGGATATTATTTCATTTACACAGCCGATAGATTACATTTTCCCGCCAGTACCATGTTCCTACGTAGATCGTACTAGGTCCTACTATTTTCGCGCCCAGCAGGATAACAAGAGCTGCTCTCAGAGCCTCGAAAGTCGTTGCGTAGCCTAGGCCACGCATGTCGAATGTGCTATGCAAGCAGTGCACGACGATGTTGATGCATATTAGACGCTGGTTGTTCGGAGAGGTCGGAATGACCACACCTGCTAGCAGAGAGGAGACTAATATGATCTTGTATAAAACCGTGAGTGGCGCATAATCTTTGTTGAAGTATACCTTCATGTACTCCTTTTCAAGTTCGGGTCTTGCGGGCTGAGTCGGTGGCCGATTTATAAAAGCCAGATTAGCAGCAAGGAGCTGTATGAGGATCAAGATCAAGAGTGGTAAGAAACTCCATGGTACGAGCATATGGTCCGGAAGGCTCTTCCTCAGGGGCGATGAACTCAATAGAATGATAGGAAGGGCATAGAGGGTGCAAGTAACAGCGGTCGTAGCCTTGACGACCGAGGGCGGTATTGGTCTTCCCGTAGTCGAGGCGTACGGGCTTCTGCTCGAGTTGAGTACCGTAAGAAGCAAGTATAGAGGTAGTACCTTTGCTGGATCTACCAGTGACAATGCAGCAACGAAAAGCAAGGTAAATGGCCTAAAATACTATAAGTCAGTTCCGTGACGAGAACGCATACGGCCCATACACATACCATGATCCCACAGAGCGTATGTTTCCACGGCGACGTCCCTCCAGATTCCAAATCAGGATAGCGGGGATGAGTGACATAACGGAAGACAGGGAATGAAACTCCTGAGATTCAGACTTCTCGCCTATTGCCGTACGATTATATATAATCGGATCGATGTATCCTTTGGGTAGCTCGTAGCCCATGATGTCGAATATGGATCCCGACGCGCTAGGGATCAGATGCGCTAGGTATAGGAGTACCATATATATAGTAATGACGCAGGCCTTACTAACGGCTAGATTTCTGAGAGGCTTGGACGGTAACTCATCATCGTATGGCACGTATCGAGCGCGTTTTGGCACTTGCAGTGGTTTGATCCGTTGCCCTTTCACTGTATTCGCACCCACGATTGCCAAAGCCGCGTCGTCTGTAAGGCTCGGAATGACGAACTTGACAATCAATGGTGAAAACACGCTCTCCATTGCATCAACGCTTTGCATTCTCGAAGAATGCTCGAGAAGGTGCTGCGTACGGTTCTCTTGCGAAATTTGTGCTTCAGCGAAGACTTCCTGAAAGTCTTCCGTTGAAAGGCGTTGCTGTGTCAGATCAAGCTTGCGTCGAAGTGCATTCACTAGAACGGCTGCATCCTCCACTGCGGCGGCGCCCCCATTACCACTGATAGGGTGGAGCTAGTAAGGGGAAAGTCAGTAATCCAACAATGATGTTGGCAGATAGGGGCTCAGATCCTTCTAAACAGCCGGACCTATCGGACTTGGCTTACCTTGTGGCTAGCATCGCCGATAGTCATGATGCGCTCAAAACACCACCGCTTCCACTGATACTCATGCAGGGGTGTAAGTCTGGAGATGAGCCTGTTTTTGTACACATCCTCAAAGGTGTCGTAATCATTTACACGGTCTCCGAAGTGCTTCTCAGCGAGATCCCGCTCATCTTCCTCAGTGTATCTAGGAATCTCTTTCCCATAGGTCACATGACTGTTTCTAACTTGAAGAAACCAGTAGACCTTCCCGGGACCTGTCAAGAATAAATAGCTGTGTCCTTTCCCCATGACGACGTGGTTGGTACCTCGTTTAATGCCCCTGGTTGGGCGTGACATCCCAAAGATGCACTTATAAGTACAGGGCACCCCTGGAAGTAGATTGTCAATCGTTAGCAACCTCGGCGACATTCAAAACGCCACCAACTTACTTGCGTATTCATCTTGGTCGAAGTATCCTGGAGACAGAGCTTTACCAAGCCGATGCATCTGCTTCCGCACAGAACTGTGTATTCCATCGGCTCCAACGATGATATCTCCCTCATAATTATAACCATCTTGCGTGATGGCTCGGATTCCCTTGTCCATACGTTCAATTTTGACCAGTCGTTTCTTCGCCAACACCTTCTCCTTTCCCCTCAGGTTATTATAGAGTGCCTGTATGAGCATCTGGCGCTCGATGAAAATGACTGGATAACCGTGTCTAGACATGTTAGCTATAGATGTATAGCATCGTCATTGTGCGACTATAGCCTAGTATACCTTCTTTCCAAGCAATCCGCAAGACCCCTGAATTCAAATATGGAGTCACCCCTCTGGTTCCGATAGAATGCATGATTGGCAGTCTCTTCCTGTAGACCTCGAAGTGCATCCCCTTTCGGAGCTGTGGTTAGAATGGAGCTACATATAGATCATAGAGGAGCGTGGCTGAGGACTTACTTTGGAATAGTTAGCAGAGCTTCCCCGAACGTCACTTCGCACGACCCGTAGAGGGTAGTAGGGTTTCGAACAATAGAAAAGGGACATACCAGCAACCTATCTGATCGAGAATACGGGCGAAATGCGGATAGATCGCAATACTTGCACCCACCTGAGGAGCAATTTCATGGTGGGCTTCGAGAACGATGAAGTCGATTCCAACTCGTTCAAGAATGTTCGCAAGAGATAGCCCAGCAATGCTGCCACCGATGATTATGACTTTGCATGAATGTTTCGTCCTAGCCATATTGCTCATATTGCTAAAAAGGGGCTGGGGTGTGTTGACAATGGCTTCATGGAGAGTCCCCAGGGATTGATATGGGTTAATTTGAATGCACTGCTAATTCTACTTAAAATTTTACCGTCATGGATACCCACTAACGCCTCTGATGATGAGATAGTGTAGATGGTACCAGAATTTTCATTCTTATTTGAAGTATTGCCATTTCGGGCCGCTCCGAACCGCGTCAACACGTCAACCCGTTAATTGCCCCAGCTATCCAGAAATCGCCAACATATAGTAAGCAACATAGACTGATTTTAATTGATTTATTGATGATCTAATAATCTATACTAAGTATGATAGATCGGAAAATTCAATGCGCACTGAGGAAATAGGCAATATCCCATTACTTAGACCCCTACCAGTATTGGGGTGGATTGTCCCTGTCAAGGCAACCGAGAGCTGGTACTGCACGACGAGGGCCGTCATATCACGGAGATACCTAATCCCGTCAGCATTAGAATATTTTAGCTCATTCTTATGCTCGCTGCTTCCCTGTTAAGACTGCATTATCGCTGGATTTGTAAGAATCAGACCATCAGGAGCCATATAGAGCATATGTTCTAGGCTGATATAGATCTACATACAGTTGGAGTAGATCGTATGGACTGCAGTGAATTATCTGCAACATGATCTAATACTGCACCACCGGGTGCATCGTGAGTTCCTGTCCGGACATACCTGAGTAGTACGGGTAGCACCTGAAAACCCCAGCTATTTTTAGGTGGGCCTAGGTGGTTTATGGTGAGTGATGCAGAGCACGCTCAAGCGGCAGCGCAGAACACGGAGTGCATACTCTTATCTGAAAGTGTCTATATAAATAAATATGGGAGTGAATGCATCTACATTGGGTACAGAGCCAAGATATCCCCTCACTTAAATCGGAATTACCAGTGCAAGTGCTGGAGCTTCTATGAGAGACATATCTGCATGCCTTACTTGCCTACCAAGGTAAGGGGTCAATGCGATGCACTCCACTTTCTGGCGTCCCTGCCCTAATTCACCGGCTACTAACACTGTACACGAATAGGAACTCAAAATTAACGCGATGGTCACAGCCCTCCACTAAATATCATCAAACAGCCGACGAACTCGGGAAAATCGATGAAGATTTTGACTGGGAGCTAATATTGCACGCTCATATCCTAGTAACTAAGATTGGGGATAGTACAGCTCGGGAAGCTTCGGAGTGTAGTACATGGTCATGTAAAGTCCAGTCTTCTGTGTATAGGTGAGTGAGACCCAGGTGTGGGTGAGTTTGTTGGGCGTGTTGAGGTCGTGCTTGGGGCTGTTATTCACCGCATTAGCCACGTAACCGCCAATAGTATGAAGGGAAGTTGAACTCACAACGCCGAAACCAAGTCGGACTGGTACCGCGCCGCAAGGCCCGGATGACCATGGCTTTGGAACCATGCAGATAGAGAGTCGCATACTAGTGCGTCGGTCTTGCCGAGCCATGAACCTGGAACATGCATTTTCACCTCTATGTCCGGTTCCTTCTGATGTTTCCCCTTCGGTCTCATCTCAAAAACAAAAACACACCTGCTGCCTGCGTCTAGAACTACCTTATCGTCGAGGCATGGTTCCGAACTGCTTAGACCAAATACATGACGCCAGAATTCACTCACCGCACTCAAACAAGCTTCCCCAAAGAGTCTACCTCCCAAGCTAAACACGTCCCTAGCCTTAGCGAGAGTGGTGACAGGAGCGGAAACGTAGGCTTTGACTCTTGACGCAGGGGAATCGGCCACACAGTCATTCGAGAGCATGAAGATATGCGGCTCTTCGGGGGCACCGCCAAACGGGTCCAAATACCCACGAAGTGCTTCAATGGACGCATCATAGGACCCAAATGGTCCGTTACACTTCCGTATGGCGTCGAAGACGATGGTGTTGACTGGCACTCCCGTCAAGATGGACTTCAACCCTGGGTTGAAATAAGCTTTGGCCACGATGTTCCCGCGTTCCAAATCAAATGCGACTAAAACACGGGCTCGTGGAAAGCCCGGTGGGAGCTTCGATAGAAGCTCATTGGCAGATTCATTGGGCACATGGGTTTCCGATAGGAAGAGATTGAATCGAGTCAAGTCGATCCCTTGCACGGCACTACTCATGGAAGTCAAAAGATCCTGTGCCGTCTGCTGGTTGAGGATGTCGGCAGCTGTTCCGGACTTCGGCGAACATGGCTCAATTGTAAACCGGACGGTCTGGTTATCCTTCTTCTCTTTCCAGTTGAGGCTGTACTCGACGGGAGATCCGTCGTAGGTGAATGATGACGGGTAATGGGGTTTGTTATCAACTGGGCGTGGCCCTAGAGAGTCGGTAATCCATTGGTAGAACCAGCGGAGATAGTATAGCTGTTCGTCATCACCATAATGGTTGGATTTCAGTAGTGTAAAGAGTGACTTGCCCAAGGCACCCCACCAGAAGGCGGAGTCCTCGTTGTGAGATGGAACCTCTTGGTTAACCCGGTCGAAAGGGGACAAAGTTGCGCTTTCCGGAGCGGCCATGGCTAGTATGCAAATGGTTGACTTCTATCCCTCAGGTAGATGAATCAATCACTAAAGTCAAAGATATATCAGAAACGAAATCCATCCACACGTATATCAAAGTGTAGGGTAGTGTTACCGTAACTATGAAATGCTTATTACCGGTTTGCGGCCATTCCGACGGATTGACCAATGATGTATCATAAATTTGTGAAGTCCTAGAATTGAACTCTTTACCCACTGTCATTATTCCCGCCTGAAGAGTCACATCATGATCATTGTAACCGGTATGCCTGTCGGAGTTTCGTTTTATCGTGATTGCTTGTCTATCGCACCAGAAGATAGGGGTATGTAGACTAGTCTCTTGGTACTCCTGACGCTAAGCAGGGCACCCTTGCCACACCACGGTGGAGTGCACTGTAAACAGCAACCTTGAAAACTCCCTCGCTAGAACCTAGAACACTTATCTCCGGGGCCCGGAATAACGTCGATGATCTATTGTCCGAAGGTGGGGTTAGTACTGGGATCCAGCAGGTTTTATGAACTTGCCGTTTCTACTGATTCTATGTTACATCGCATTAGCGTCGCTAATCCTACTTCCTTTCAATGTCTCGGTTCGTATTCCGACAACACTTTCTTACTTGCTTAGTAGAAGAACAAGTGCCTTGCGCTGATACTTATCTGCCCACATGAATTCTTCAAAGGATTAGACAGATTTCGTGGCCCTAGCCAATGTGCGCATTAGATGCATGTAAGATTGGTCCCTATCTGACAGTCTGACTTCTAAAGGAGCGGACTTGAATCCTGCCTGTAAGTAGTGAATCTCCGTTGGTGGTACGCACTTTAAAGGAATGAAAATAATAGCGGCCCCGGGGATTAGTCTATGCGTGGATGCATGCACTAGTGCATCTTGTTGCTTACACAGTAGCAACATCAAGAAAGCCAGCTACGCACTTCCTCATTATCGAGCAAAACATTCCATAAGAGACTGGTGTGCTTGAATATCCTTATGAAGCATGCTTTATCACGACCTGCTCTATCGCGCTGATTAGAGCAGTGCGCGCCTTTGAACTTGGCTACCACATAATGGTGCCGTTATACGCGTTGGCGGCCGCCCAAAGTACCACCCATAAAACGTGCGCGCAGACCAATATCAGGCTGGCTTACTGAGCTTAAATGTTGCGGTATGCTTGACTGAGGCTTTTCGGTCTAGACCAAGTCTTGCAATGCTGACTAGAGAGCATGGAAAGGAACCGTATGAAGGCACACAAGGCCTCGGTGTAAGATGGCTACCAGCTACTCAAGATTGTAGAAATAACGCCGTTATTGATCTAACGTCACCCCCTTATTGAAGTTATTCAAGGAGCAGCAGATGTTGTCTATGATCTTATAAGCTAAATTATTTCTGGATCTAGGCAAGCTTCCTAAGTACCAGCGGATGCTGCTGCTTTACCAAACGGCTGAGCTGACTCGCCAGGCTGAAAATAGATCTCGTTCTTGTCGATCCCTCCAGGTTATCTAATTACCTTCCAATAACGAAGTAAGAGTCATACAACCATGAGTTCGAGCTCGAGCCTGTAAAGGCTGTTCAAGGCATTCTATGACTGAACTTGAGATATTTTGATTTCGCCTATCAACAACCCCTGGCTTACGAAAAGAGTATTACTACTAGGGTAAATCTAGTAACTGACCTAAGAAATAGGGGCTGTGATCGTTTACCAGGCTGATGAGGCTGGAGTAATTGGTAAGGGGTGACTCTAGTCCTTCAGGAATGGTGTGATGCCTACGGATTTTATTCCCGTCAGTCTTGTACGAGTGCTTCATAAATAGGGATATAAAATGAATTGACTAACTAAATGCTGGAATGACTGTCATCTTGATAAACACATAGCAATAGAAAACTATTTTGTTCTTAGATATGGTCTCATCCCGTTTTCTCGCAGCTTGTAGCTCGGTGCTCCTGCAGACGCTTGTGGCCGGCTCCCCTATATCCCCAACCATTGTCCCTCGTTATTTTCAGGATAGCCCTATAACCCGTCGTGACCTGACAGCTGATCAGGTTCAAAGAGAGCTGGGTCCCCTTGTTTCTAATGGCACACTTATATTCGGGCCCGAAAGCTCCGAATACACGAACGCGACATCAAGATGGATCACCTTCGTGAGGCCTGATGTTAGGGTAGTGGTAGAGCCTGCTGCGGAATCAGACATCTCCTTAATTGTGAGTGCCAAGTGGAAAGTTGTTGTTTTACCATGTTTTTTCAATCTAATGATGGGTGCAGGTCAAGTATTGCAATGACAATAGTATTGAATTCCTCACGAGAAACCGCGGTCATGGTGGAACCATGTCTTTGAATAGCTTTCAGGGTTTACAGATCAACATGAACCAGCTTCAAGGCATAGAAATTCAGGATGATGGGGAGACAGCTTTGCTCCAGGGAGGAGCATATGCTGGTCCTGTCATAGAGACTCTTTGGGATCAAGGTTATGTGACCAGTGAGTTTCCATTACGCCGTTTCTCAGCAAGTCTCATACTAGGTTGGTTCCTAACAGAGCGTTTACCAAGGTACTGGAGCCGCCACCTGCGTTGGCCTCACTGGGCTAGGACTCGGGGGTGGTCATGGGCGTCTCGAGAGTCTTTACGGTCTGGTCGCCGATGGCCTCGTGCACCTGAATGTTGTTCTAGCCGACGGCTCGGAAGTAAATGTGAACGAAACGAGCCACGAGGATCTGTGGTGGGCCATGAAAGGCGCTGGTCACAATTTTGGTATCGTGACTAGTTATCGAGCCAAGATTTATCCTCGACCTGCCAACACATGGCATTACCATCATTACGTCTGGACACAGGATAAATTAGAAACCGTTTTCGAAGAGTTGAATAATCTCCACACCAGCGAAAACGGCACTACACCTCCATTAATGAGCTTCGAGACAGGTGCCATTACTATGGATACGTCCATTAGCGCCACTGAGGTCAGTCATGTGTTTGATCTTCCGATACATGTTATATAACATACCTTCTAACTTTAGGCAGGCGGTTCTAGCATGGTCCTTTATATATAACGGGCCTGCTGAGGACGCAGAAGAGATCTTGAAGCCATTCAACGCAATCGGAGCCGCTTCAGAGGACATGGGAGATGTTTTGTATCCTCAAATTGCTGAAATCGAGGGAACAGGCGAATCGAGTCCAACTTGTAGTAGTGGCCCCCTCGTGCTGTCCACACAGATGCTCCTCAGGTACAATGTCACCACGGAACGGCAGCTTTACGATCAGTTCAACCAAAAAGCGGCCCAATATCCCCAACTCGGGTCTACTGCTCGTCTCTCACACGAGGGCTATGCAAATGCGGCAGTCAAGGCTGTTCCCTATGACTCTACAGCATATCCTCATCGCGATGAGAACCATATAGTGTAAGTTCCTTTACCCTGCAGAGCCTTGATATTACGCTTGGTTATTCTTGCTGACTGACGTTTGATATTCAAGGTATCTCCTCACCGCGGTTCCAGAAGGTTCCGATCTATTAGAGCCGGCTGAGACGTGGGCCAAAGAGGCATGGGACCTCTGGAACGCAGGGGAGCCCCAACGTGAGCCGCAGGTCTATGTTAACTACGCTATTGGCCATTCATATGAATCCGTACAGTCAGTATACGGCTACGAACCGTGGCGCTTGGAGAGGCTGGTTGACTTAAAAGCCAAATACGACCCGCACAACCGCTTCCGCTTCTTCGTGCCTATTGTAGCTGAGCCTAGGTAGAAATTGGGTCTAGAGGTGTCGCCTAGAGGATAGGGCAAAGTGCTATATGGTTTCCCTTAGCATACGACTATTCAGAAGTATTAGCGAGTGGGTAGAGTTTTTAGTAATGCCTAAATGAAATGAAGACAGATGTTCACTGAATCGAACCTTTGGGGTAATAAGCCTACTCGTCGTAAGTAAGTAACGGTTAAAATGTAAAGGACGGCCAATATGAATATAATATTACTAACATAGTATAGGTTTAAATAGTCTAACAGCCATCATGCTCTATGAGCATGATGTCCTGTTGACCCAATTCAACCCCTATAGTGGGGTCACAATTACCTAAGCGGCTAGGACCAGCCAGTCCCACCTTTCAGGGGGAGGGGTAAACTAGTGATCTAGACCCACACTAAGTAGTGTCAGTACAGACCGTCCGATTCCGATAGTCACATTTGTCATAGAGGCTTAACTTGTATAAAATGAACAGAGCCAGCAGGCCTATCTAGGATAAACCGGAAATAGATCTAGGCAGGTACTGACCCAAGTTCTTCCCTACGTAACGAACCACTACCAGTAAGCCTTTCACGTAAGCATCCTCTCCCTACCCCGAATGTAACTCTACCTACGTGAAAGTAAATAGCGTGTACTAGATTGTGTAGTTCGGGTGTGGAGCCATTAGTTGTTACTTGGACGCTGCGTCTCCCGAGTTCCCTTATCATCGTCTCCTACGTAACCTCAGTCGGTTACCCTCTGAGCCAATAGTTACCCACTAAGTGCTTCCTACAACATAGCATATTAAATATGCCAACATGTGGCGACAGGGGTAGGAATCAATGTCATCGCATGAACCTTTGATACTTTATAGGCCCCGCCCTTCGCAGCTCCGCTTCCACCCTCACCTGCACCACGTAACACCGCCGCGTTCAAGCCGACCGCGAACCGTGGTTCTTCCCCTCGAGACAAGATCAAGTAACTACTCTAATATTCGTAAAGTGGTATATCTCAAGAATGTTTAAAAGCCTTCCCCATCACATATTTCTGTGGGGCTACCTGCGCCGGCATCAACTGCTCGTTTAGGGCCTGCCGCATTTCACAGGCTATTATACCTAGCCGTTGGTATATGTATATATATATATATATATATTTGGCAGATATTAGATTCCAGCTGTCCTTAGAATACCAGGAGGCAGTTCTGGGGATACACTTCACTTACACACAACATGTTAGGCAATGCGCCTACCGACGTCACATATGCTAAGCAGCGTGATAAGACGGCGGCGGCGCCGCGTACGACGCAGGTGGACAGACGCGTCGCACACAGGAAGTCTACCTATCAAAATCAACTACGTATAGTTATCACCATCTTCGAAGCAGAGATCTTGCCTTCTACACTTGCGGTGGCGCCACCGTATAAGGGAGATCAGATATGTGTAAAGGATCTTTCCAGGAATGCTAATATGTATTCACTCTAAGCCGGGTGCACACGCGAACGAGCGAGTGTACCACTACTTGATATGGCTTGCCGCCTTGTGATACCAACATACGTGATTTTAGTCGCGAGGATATAGAGACTTTGAGGTCCGCGTAGCAGGCGATAGCCCTGTGCCATCTAGGCAAAAGGAAGTTTGCAAGACAATCCGTGTGGATCATAGCCATCGCTTATTCCCCAGGTGAGATATGTATGCACCACCGTTGCCCTTCTCGATGCTGGCATTCTCCCACACATTTCTGACATCTCGAATACTATCCTCGGGCTTGGCTGGACCTTTGAAGTGCGGGGCATACTCCATGAATTTCCCAATCATCCCCTGCAACCCCGCTAGCTGCTCCGGTGTCACTATAGAAGAGCACGTGTTAGATACCTTGTAGAGCATTGATTGGATAGATTATATAGATGAGCCTCTTTAGGTGGGGGAGGGGGATCATACATTCCGCTGGGTTGATTGCGCCCACATCAACCATACCCGGACAGATGCCAAGGAAGAGCACGCCGTCTTTCTTATACTGAGCACTGAATTTGGCAGTCACCACATTCATTGCTGCTTTAGAGGAAGCATACAGACTTCCTACCACCAGGTCGTAATCGTTGATCAATTCGAGGTCCGCCATGCCGGTGGTTATACAAATGACCTTCTTAACTGTGCCTTTGAGGATGAGCGGCATGAACAGGTTGTAAAGGTGGATGTTGCCGATTACGTTGGTCTTCATCAGCTTGATCAAGTCCTCTTCTAGTCCTTTGGGGTTCTCGGTGCCTCTGTTCGGTATATTAATCAACCCGCTTTGAAGGTAAGACCAAGAAAGATACGTACAAGACTCCAATGGGATCGAAGGCATCGAAATGGGTCACGTAAGCCCCATTCGCAATCAAATAGTCAATTGCACCGCCCGTGATGGCGGCTGTGTCAGCAGCGGCTTTCTGGTAGAGCGGTTAGTAAACACTGCCAACTTCCAGTCCGGTCGGCTTCCTACCTTCAGTGAATCGTAGTCAGTTAGGTCACCGGTTAGGATATGGACGTTGGGGCGACTGCCCAGCTCCTCCGCCACCTTCTTTTCGGTTCCGGACTTATCGCGAACGAGACCGATGACAGTGTTGTTGGTGTCGCTGGACGTTTGGCGAAGGAACTCGAACTATTGATATGAGCTTATGAGTTGCGCTCAAGAAAATTGGAATAGTTTGATGAACTTACCCCTAGTCCTTTCGAGACTCCAGTGATAACGTAGGTTGCCATCTTAGGTGAATTCTGGGCTTTTATCTATTACAATGGAGAGGAGGAATCTACTTGTTAAATCGCGAGTAACTTATGATCATATATCAGTAATCTCCATGGACCATTCGACATATATAAGAAAATGATATGTCTTTCGTTGTGTGCCCTCCCGCGGTTCAGGAACAAAGGGAGACACCGGGAACTATTTTACAATTAGTAATCTACATAGCTTGGTAATCACGGTCGTTACACTGGAGCAGGAAGAGAACACGAGAACTAAGGTTCGTATCAAAAGTCTGCGTATCTTGATAATCAGGAGTGTCATCTCCAGGTTCGCATTACATGTAACATCCCAAAGTTGCCGGCTTTGGGATATATACATGATCAGCTTTACTGACATGTGTGCTTAAACTTGCCAATTCCTATCGCTAGTGGCCGACTTGCATGAGGCGCAAGCAAGGGTGGTGGCCAGGGTTGCTTGTGAACTTGCCGGATTATACGCCTCGGATCTGACATGCATACTTAAATATGCAGGTGGGACGCCGGGAAATGCCGTAGGATCGGAACCCGCATTCCATGATGCACATCATCTGACCATTTAGACCCTACTTTATACGTAGTGATTAATGATATGGTAATTCAATCTCGACAACCCTAGATGTGTGGGTGTAGATCTCTTGGGGATGTAGACGTAGAATGTAGTTACTTACCTACACGTACTCCGCATGAATATATCATTAAGGGCTTGGGTGGGCATCATGGTAATGCTGCTGTAAGATAGGCAAATTTGGGAGGCCTTTGTAAACAAGCGTCTTGATGCCTTGTCTGTTGGGCAAGGATAGCCCCCAAGATCTCACGAGACCCTGAATGCCTGATATTCGATCGTCGATTGCAAGGCCCACACTGGATCGCGGAGTTTTCGGGGTTAGTTAACTGCAGGGCAACACCCCGGTCCCTACATACAGGATCGGTCGGGTTTCCCTCCCCCTGACGCCAGGGATTTAGCGATCGTTGTATTCACTCTCGATTGTCTTTTCCCCATCTAGAGTAGTTAGTTGGAGGGAGGTGCAGCGCAAATGTGGACTTACCATACTATAGTATTTTTCGGCGATTGAGCTATTCGCACAATCATACAAGCCATGTATGAAGCACTACGCGCAAGGTCGAGAATCGCTTCAATCCAGGTACCATTTCCATGCTCTTTTTTTTTTCTGGCGTTGTCAATTCTATTTTCTTCGGTGCAGAGTAGGTGTCCTGAAGGATGAGGCCTACTTTTACATAGTGTTACCACCACCAATGTAATTATTGTTCAGTGACCAGTTACTTTAACTCTCACATGGGTCAAGCATCCCTTATGCACTTGCCCCGCACATGGCTATCTTCTAAAACTAGCCAGACTACCTAAGTAGCCAGAGCACACCGGGGCAGCCACAACGATTTGGCGCTGGACATGGCGCTGATACATACAGCAAACAACAGCCAGGTGGGGAATGTGGAATTTGGAAGGCGTCTATCTAATGCGATGGCACCACCTGTCATAGGCGGGCACACCAAACAACTAACAATGCGCCATGGCGGCAGGCCGCAGGCGAACCAGTTGCACTTTCTAGCTTGTAGTATCCCCTTCTATTTTCTGGATTACCAAATCTCCTAGTCTGTCTTATATGGCTCACTACGCTTGAAGTTTAGCAGTCGTAGGCAATTCCGCGCCAGCCCATTAACGTCCGCCAGCCCCTCTAGAGCTGCAGAGATCCCGGGTACGATATGACTGTAGGGGTCGTTCAGGCCAGATTGTTTCAGGCAGAACCGAGCACTTAATAGAAGCGGGATTGGGGTAAAAGGGTGAGTCTGAAAATGGTTTATCTGCCCGAGGGCGATGGTCAACATGCCCAGCTTGTGAGCAGCATCCAATGACTGCTCCTTGTGTTCCATGTGCAGCGCTTCAGCGAGTTGTGCCATCTGCGCGTCAGCACGGAAAGACCTTGGCTCGACGGCCTCACAAAGCATGAGGACGGCGGCATAGGCTGTGGCAGCCACAAACGTAAGCGTGGGATCTGGCTGCTCCGTCATTGAAGCAACCTGTGATGACAAGAACTGTATATACCGTGTCAGCAGTACTTTAAGGGCTTGGTGGCGCCTGAAGAGGTCGTTTAAGGAAATGCCCTGCTCTGGTTCCGTCCGGTATGAATGAAGTTGCTGCTGTCGATGAACAACATGGGAGGTCTGTTTATGCTCCAGTGTCCGCCCGCAGATGGTGGCTACCACGATACACTGGATAAAGGGTGATGACATGTTGTCATTCAGCCTTTCACTCTCAATTCCATTGAGGACTTCTGAAAGAAAGCACATGCTTGTTGACCGACCGGTCATGAAGTTGGAATTTGGAGCCGGCAGCCGAGTTAAAATCTTGAAAAAGTATGGTTGACATGGTCAGTAGACATTCCCCCGAGCGCGGAATATTATCGAAGTTTTCTTACGTGGCGCTCATTGAAAGTGAGGGGTAAGCCATCAATCGCGCTTGTGAAACGATCGATAGTGTATGCAACCCAGAATGTTCGCCGCATTGACTCTATATCAATCCAGTCATACTCTCCAGTTGCTTGTCCGCCCATAGCAGCATGACTAGGCCCATCCATCTCATTCAGTCTCATCAGCTGTACCAAGCGGAATGCTCTTCCAGCAGATACCATACCACGCTGGTAGTTGCACATGTTGCTGGTTAATTCATATATTGACAGCAAAATCCATGCCTGAACCTGCTCCAGGCATTGGTGGTCCTGGCTATGCACGTCGAGGGATTCCAGAAGCTGCCGGGCTTCTGCGTAGAGATCCAGCCGGATCAGTTGAAATTGACTCGAAACAGATGAGGCCAGGGTCCACATAGCATACTGCAGGCACGTTCTCTCTTTGGTCTTTCCCGGCTGCCTAGACCAAGAAAGATAACGAAACTTCTGCAACATGGGCGCAAACGTATGGACTCTATCAAAATAAAGCTGATCGCTATTCGTGGCTGAGAGTTAATGCATATTCAGGCAGTGTCCACTCGAAATACTGGGTAAGTTGTCTTCGGGATGATGGTTTCTCTCAAGGCTACTCACAGGTCAGTGCATATCATTGACGTAAGGTGCACTTCTAACCCAAGCCCGGCTGGAGTAGAGGTCAAGCCTGACGCCGCTTGATCAAACGCCGGAAACACCATGCCCTGACCCAACTGTTCGATGCCTTCTAATGGGGGGAAGGGAACCGACCAGGTTTGGATATTCCCCGAATTGGGCCCTAGGTCAGTCGAGACTGGAACGGAAACACGTTCCACTTCATTTGCGCATTCACTACTCCCGTCTTCATTGCCGGATGATGATGCCTGGTGTGAAGGTGATGCGGCGTTGTTGGTCAAGGCCCCGTCTTCCCCACGCTGTTCATTGAGGCGGGTCTGTAAATCCTCTTTCCCAAGTGATAAATCATCAGTACAAGATTGATCCGGCCTTCTTATAGGTTATATCCACCTTACTCAATGGGCAGTAGATATCTTCACTTACCTATTTGCCTTTGAAGGTCTCTGAGATATCCCTTTTTGGGGCCTCGCGGGGGACATGTGCTCCTCACAACACATTTGACCCCTGATTTAGCGCATGATGAGCATTGTGGAGATACTCTATCACAGCGTATCCGCTTCTTTCGGCATTCTTCACACGGTATTAGCTAATCCATGCTTGCTGATGGGTTCTGTCGCACCGTACCTTCACACTGCTTTATGATACCCCAAGTAACTGATCAGTTTTTCCCTCCCACGCATTTTCTTCTAGTACATCAGGAAAGCGACGGGGGCAATACTGACGGCGGAACCCGGCTGCTGTCGCGACCGTTGACCCGGTTTCAGCCTGTTATTCTTGGTGGCGGTCGTAGCCTGACCAGCGGGACAGTCATTATCAAAGGCAGAGAACATCAGGTGATCGCGCGATTACTCCGTCAAGTTAAATGGAAATCGACCCCCAGGAGTTCGAGACATATCAGATATGGTATAAGACTAAAGTGTCAGTCATTACATCCTCAGTCCGGTCGCAGTAATGCCCTTATTCCCTTCGCTCTAGTTATCAGAAATATTTCATATCCAATTCTTGCCCCGCGAGTTTATTGACACAACATTGGCTTACATGCATCAACTCTGACGTAAAAAGGGCAGCCTGCGATCAACATTATCGAGTAGTAATCATAAAGAAGCCAAAACGGACGTGTGGCACATTGACGAACAGTTCATTGGGCTTGCTCGTTAGGAGACTGTAGGTATGCATCTCCAATGGAACCTTTTTGCTGCAAACGATATCTGCGTCCACTTCACATCATGCTTACATGCATACTCGCGCCTATTATGCGAGAAGTAAGATTCACTTCACACTCCATCTCGGCATCTCAATAAGCAGATACTACTTGGGCTATCCCTTGCACATAATGGCGTATCTTAACTAGCAGGCTTATCCAAGGCAACGGGCACTAACTCGTAGCCTTACAGCCTTACTTGCCGTTCGAAACTCGGCCTACCCCCAGGCTTCCCAAGAATCTATTCCTTAAACCCGAAAGTTTGGCCGCGCACTCTTGGAAATAAGCCGCATTGCAATGTAACCATTACGCTTGGCTGTAGGCGGCAGGGATCCTGGAGATAATTGTCCCGATAGTATAATCAAGCCGGTCCACCAATCGGCTCGGCAGCACTTTGAGTCCTTCAAAAGTAACTGGCACTCTCTGAAGTCTAGGCCTTGTAATTCGACCCTTCCCCTCACGTCAGATCGGCAAGAGAGAGTCTGCGTCAAGACTCCGACGGTCGGCTCCCTGCTTGTCTCATAGACAACTTGACTTGTCGCGTTGGTGCAGTGGCGTGTTCCAATCATCAGTTGATTTACTCGGTTCCCGGATACTGCCGTAGACCACCAGATCCGGTATATACGCGAAGTACGTAATATCCAGTAGCTTTGCCATAAGTAGTTCTAGGACCTTCAAGCCCGTCAGATCTAAGGAAGTGCCAGCCACGATCCTTCTCACTTATCGTATATTCTTTAGCCACTCTAGGTGAAGATGGTGTGGTCCTGGCAACTTTGGCTTTCGCCGCGGCCACTACACCGCACCAACATTGCCTCCCAGTCCACCTTTGATACGGCAGGGAATGCGGCACGATACGAATTTCTTCCTGAAGATTTCGGCCGCTGGGGCGTTAGGGAGACGCATTATATCGACAATCCTGTTGTCAAGGCTGGACGTTCTGGCCCCCCTCTGTAAGCACAGTCATACTGTCCCTTATCTAGCGTGATGCTGAAACTAAGAGGTTGTAGCCATATACACCTTGAGCAAGACGAGTACTTCCAGGTCGAGCAGGGTGTGTTGGGAGCAGTAACAGATGGGAAGGAGCACGCATTGACGAAGGATGATGGTGTACTAGTCATCAAGGCGGGAACCAGGTACGAATGCAAGCATTTTAACTAAGTTAGAAAAGACTTCACTAAGGTCATCATCCTGAAAGGCATCGTTTCTGGTGTCATCAATCAGCGAAAGAGTCACTTGTCTTTCGCGGATGGGTAGACCCTCAGAAAACGGACAATAGTCTGGACAAGAATGCCCTTCGCAATCTACAGGGCTATCTTGCGGACTGTCACAGGGCTGGGCTGAAGCCGTCCGCTCTACAACTCATATTGTTTGCGTACCATTCCTCGACGGTACTGACCCCGCCCTTCTGGGTTCCACTGTGGATTCTCACTTTGATACACTATATCTTAGCCTCCTGGATTGCACAAGGCTTGCTTGGGTATGTAATACCTGATTAGGATTGTATACTAACAGAATCATCGTTATGCTGACTCTTTCCACCTTTAAGGTACAAGGCGGCATATCCTGAGTATACGTCAAAACCATCGAGCGATAGCTACGCCACCGAAAAGGGGATATGGTGAAGGTCATCAAGGTATCCTCAACATGCTCAAATTGCTACATGCCCTGCTTATTTGTACTTCACTATATGATACTGCCTAGTCATTACATAGCTTTGAATTTGTACATTTATAGCATCTACGTGACTTATTACTGCATCTACGGTGGACAAAATAGTTTTATAGGACCAGCCATCTTAGAGATAGAAGCAGTAAATTATTGGCATAGATTCACTTTTACTAGTATACTCTACATCAAATTCAGGTCGAGGACGTCTAGCACACGTGGACGCAAGGCTGGTACCTTTCCCCTTTTAAATCTTCCAAGGATGCTTGACGTTGCCTAACTACTTATTATATGCTCATTTGTCGTACTTTCATATATCAGATGCTGTTGGCTACACGGTTATAGCGTAATCAGCTGCGCCGGAAGGGTGTATAACTAGCTAAATACGGCGCACCACACCCCCGGGATAAAGGACCACGGTTCTGGTAAGCTCAACTTTCGACTCAGCTGTGGGGGGCCGTGCAATCAATGACATTGCATTTTTAAATAGGGCTGAACACGTGCCCACAGGGCTACCCAGTAGGATGACCCTCGGGTCCGACCGAAAGATCCCTGGCCTCTAGCTATGCCATGTCAAGCAGCTGAAGTAGACCAGCTGAGGTCTCAGCTCATCTATCACGGCTGAAGCTGTGCACCTAATGCTAGGAGATTCCTCTATTAATAGGCTATGAGTGTCGTATATTATGCAGCCTTGTCAGAATCCCGGTCCGACTTCTTTCACACGTGGCTGAATAGCCAACTAAACTACGAACCGCCGCCTTGGAGGAAGGGGCGTATCGCTTTCACTAACTCTCCTCGCCAAGAGGGTGGTGCTTCAGAAACAGCCTCCTGTCCGTCATTTTTCTCTCTGTCATGAACGACAGAATATGGTGAGAATCCTGAGGAATGATGGAGGCGTGGGCTTATGACAGCAAGCCGCAGCGGAGGCCTGGGCCACGTGAAAAGAGAAAAGTAAACACTTTGGGGGCACGGAGGCAAACCTAGGTGAGTCCAGTGAAGAGGTTGAGCTGGATAAATAGGCAGCGTTGTAGGCACCATGTCGTGGTCTTCGTCTTAGATTCTGTAGAAGAGTACAAGAAAGTATTGTTTTTTGAACTCCACAGCCTAAAGAGACACACCACTCATCTCTCCCTCGCTTGATCCTGGTTCCGATAGAGAAAATCACAAAGGACTCTGCTTCAAAATGAAAGCCCTGACGAAGCTAGCATGGTTATGGCTGTCATACACTACATCTAGCCAGGCTAAACCGACTCACTATAACATGACCCTGCCTAACTTAAGGACAATACTCACTAGTGGCGACGTCCATTGGTCCTCTAATACCATCATAGCATTTCCGGACTCGTATGAGTTCACAAATGCAACTGAGAGAAGGGAAGCAGCCAACGAGCCAACATTCGGGGCCTCCATTACGCCCGCCAACGAACATGATGTAGCAGCGGCTGTTAAGCTTGCCGTTCAAAACAACATTCCATTTCTTGCCACAGGTGGGCGACACGGAGGTGGCTTGGGCTACGGCAAGATGCAAGGCGGATTGGCTATCGACCTTTCAAATTTCAAGTCGTTCAAGGCCGATACCGATGCTAGTACCGTCACTATAGGTGGCGCAGCTAGTATTGGCGAGTTCCATAACGAGCTATACGAATCTGGGTTGATGCTCCCATCTGGTTCTTGTGCCTGTCCGGGATACGCCGGCTTGGCAGTCGGCGGTGGGATTGGCCGTTACTCAGGATCGCTCGGTTTGGTGACAGACCGTCTCATAGCTGCACGGGTGGTTACTTCAAGGGGAGAAATAATCAATGTCTCAGAGACTGAGAATGCCGACCTGTTCTGGGGTTTGCGTGGCGCCGGAGCCAACTTTGGCATCATCACCTCGGCCACCTATAAATCAGCCCGGGCAGCCGAACACGCTAACGGATACGCTCTAACTGTCGACTTGCATTTTGGTCCGAACGCCACGGCAGCGTACTTCAAACATCTGGAGTCGATTGCTGATGACCTCCCTGGAAATGTCGGCGGCTTGCATCTTACCTCATACAACTTTACGAACGACCGGGCCGAGATGTTTGTTAATTGGGTTTGGTTCGGTCAAGAGCAGGAAGGCCGAGCATTCATTGACCAATTCATGGCATTTGGGCCGTACAGGGTTGAAAACTATGATTATATCCCCTGGAACCAGATCATGTCTGTGGCCGGCAACGGTCTTGGGGAGAATGAACTCTGTATCCCCGAAGTGTACGCGAACACCTACGCGTCGAACCTGAAACAATTTTCAGCCTCCACATTCCAAGCTACCTTCGACAAGTTGCAGCAGTTCTACATCGACTATCCTGAAGGTCGCGCGTCTGGGTCCAACCTTGAGATCCTGCCGAACCAAGCTGTCGCTGCTATGCCCGAAGATTTTGATGCGTACCCATGGAGAGATACCAAGGGCTTTTTCACAGTTTCGGCATCTTTCCTTGACACCGAGTCGCTATCAAATCAAACATTGCTGGATGCAGGTGACCGCCTCGGCCGTGAGTTGCGCGACAGCTGGACAAAGACCGGGGGCTACGCCAAAGAGGGAGGAACCATCTACGTCAATTACGCGCATGGCGATGAGTCCATCGAGAGAGTTTACGGCGTGAACAAGCTGCCGCGACTTGCTGCTTTGAAGAAGAAGTGGGACCCTCGAAATGTATTTCGTTTCAACAACCCTCTGCCGACGAGTTACCCGTAGTCTTCGCTATGCTATCCCAGACTACGAAATTGGCGCATTGGAATGCGATTGGTACATTAGAATGTGAAGCAAGGATAGGATGGTGTGTATTATAAGTGTGGTAACAGGCTCATAGAATTCATAATTTAACTAGACTTACCTTTGTTTTTATAATACAGGGTTTCTGTGGCAAGTTCGTGGATTTCAGACTGTTGCCTGAGTTACGAGTAATTTATATTCTAATCAGGCACCTAAAAAAAAAAAACCCCCCATTTTTAGCTAAATATGGAATTCCATGTGAAAACTTTTTGAATCAAGTAGCAGCCCCGGAGGTGAGGGCGTGTAGGCTTTAAACTACCTCCACGCTTCCCATTCAATATACATACATTAGGTGGACCGCCTACCCCTATTTACCCCTATTCATGCCAACGTCCCACCGGAAATTGCCTAATCCGTAACTTAGTTCGCTCAATCTGAATGGTGCAAAGTCATATGTATTCGATAAGGGCCAACTTGGCAAACACGCAAACAATCCAACGGCCGGCCGCGTGTTATGTGGTACACTAGTGCTGATCTGTGGATCAGCAGGGCCCTGTGAGAATGGATGCCTAGCCATGTATGTACCCGAGCTTGACGTTGAGCCATGAATTTTCGCAGGGTCTCACTGGGTATCGAGCTCATAAATTATATCTGACTCCAACGGGCGAAGACGAGCTCATTTACCTTACACACCTCACTAAATACTCACTAAATATGGATTACTACGGTATATATATGTGTGTGCATCACGACGTTGTCCTCCCCGGCAGCTTGTAGAACATAATTGTACGTACTGTTACCGATTGGTAGAGCCTACATGCAACTCTCATTATGACCCATTTCCATTGCCATTGAACTGAAAACCATGTTCTGTAACCTACGCAAAGCTTGGTGGAACCTTGCAGCGGCTCATCGTAGAGCTTAGCTTATCGCAATACCTGAGGCCCTCATGCTGCCCTTCAATGAGATCATCCTGCGCCCAGATTGCTTCTAGGAGTAGCTTCGTATGCCCGAAAGAACGCGAGGCGGTATTCCCTTCCGTTCTCGAGATAAGATCGAGGATAATCGCCCGCTGGTCATCGGTTCGAGCTTCGCATCCCACAATGAAGATAGGGAACTGTCGCTCGCATAACCTGAGATGAGACAGCGTAGAGAAAGCCCGGTGAATGCGTTGCTCTATTTTCAAAGGCTGGTTAAGCAAGGATCCGGAGATTCTACTGAGGTAGATCAACGCGGCTAGCTGTAGCATTTCGTCGGTTGGATCAGTTGTATGTATGTTCCCTATTCTCCAGTCAAGAATTTTCAAAAATTCTCTATGGTCGTTTGACACCCTGGCAGGTGTTACGTCCATAGACACGGAGTCACATATCTCCGACAGGAGTCCTAGAATTGCAGCTGTCGGCGGCGCCACGTGAGGGACCTGGCAAAGGATCAGAAAGCCTCTCACAGTAATTAGTACCATGTACTAACCTCAAAACGCATGCTAGGTGGAATTAGCACTGTTCCCGCTCCTTCAGCATTCCAGTGTCGGAGGCTGAATTGAGCCATCACCTCGTTGTAGTGAACCCAATTCAGCAACATAGCGGTATCATCGACAGCATGATGCACTGTGTTGAGATGGGCTGTGCTGATAAACTTCTTTGCCCCACAGATGTACTGCCTCCAATCACCCGAAGTGCAAGAGGATTGGTGTATCTATATACTTGTTTAAGTACGTTATAGATATTTTATTCACGTATTGTCATATGTGGTTGGCCATACCTCGAAAGAATATAATAACATGCACGTGGCGACATGTTGCACGGCCCCCTGGGTGTCAAGCTCTATGGTCTCGGATGCGGCTGCTAAAGCCCCGAGAGCAGAAATCTTGAGTTCGCATGCCTGCGACTGAAGACCGTCACGATGTAGGGATGAGAAGGCAAGTAATGAGCGTAGAAGCGCCGTAGTAGAATGAGTGTCACTCGATAATGACATTCGGAGAAGGTATTGGCCGAGGACGGTGGGGTCGTGGCTAAAGGTCGCAAGAGCCCGTGCAGCCTTATGATAGACTGAGGTTCACATGTTACCAACTAGTGTAGACAATTAACAGAACACACTGCAGGGGGTTTTATTACAGTAGTGGAGTAGTTCCCTGTGCCCTACTTCTAACTTGCGAGGGTTCCACGGGATAGCTACAATTAGTGTCGGTAGCGCACTCGCTGATATGGTGTTAACTTCGAATAATCTGTATGTTGTAATTAGAAACGTAGAGATCTGACCTTTCCTATCCGCGGCTGTGAAGCGCCGATACATCTCAACATCCCCTAGAGACACGTGGACGAAACGTCCTTCGGACGTGTACGTCTGATCGGTCCCCCCATTCTTGGGTGATTCTCCGACAACAGCGCGTCTTCCGTCGTTCGCTTTCGGCCAGAACAGTCGGAGTGATGACATGGTTCGTTGATTGCACGAGTCCCTTTCCTGAACTATTAGACGGGAATCAAATGCGGCTTGCTCTGTAGCAGTTATTATCAAGAGAACTCCTGTAAAGGTGAATAATGCGATTCCAGTTATCCGGACTGCAAGGTTCGCTCTGCCTGGCGATCTTACGCCCCATAATTTTCAGCTCGCTTACTCCCGCCACAACACTGCCAAGCAGCCCATGTCGCCATGTCGCAGCGATTGGTAATCCAGATCAAGCTTACATTTATGCAAGGGCCCCTTATACGGCAGTCCGATAAACGATTGTCAGCTGTATTACATAGTACTGTGCCACACTGTGTGCATGGCATCGATATGGTGAGGATATCCTTAAACGCATAAAAATCGGCTGGTCTGGACTCCTACTAGATACTATTAGTTGTAAGTGTCTATGTCCGGACTATATCCCCTTGAATTTTCTGACAATCATGTTGTGCTTACCCGTCCAGAACAAGCCCATAATGTAGTATATTCTCTGCTTTGTATGAAACCCAAATCCGAGTCATTTTGAATACGTCAACAAGTTCATTACGTTAAACCCATGGCGCTTTGATCTGCACCAACAGTGTCTCGGATATTTTTGTTATTCAGTCAGCCCGTAGAAGATATGGAAGGTAGTGTACCAGGATAGGACTTGATGGGTGGATAAGAACAGTTTTCCACGTCAGTCCTTGCTTATCTGTATCTAATAGTAATATCGAGGTCGACCTATTGGCTTGGTTTTGAGGATGACGGGCTGCATTGTCCGCTGGGTTGATTCTCCTTATATTCTTCTTCCATGGCGTTCTTGATCTCTGCCTAGCGGCCGTGAAGGCCGCTGCTCTGCAGACCTTACTTTCTTCATATCCTTCTTTAGATGACCATCTGTTGTTTCACTCTTCTGATGCAGCTTTTAATTATCACATATTCTATAGTGGGTTGTAGGACATCTCCTTTCATATCAGAAATATTCTATCCAACAAGTTTGAAACGTCTATCAGTGTTTATTATTTACCAAATTCATCGGATTGTATTCAAGCATCAAATCTTTCAAGATGTATTCCCATGTGACTCGGTATATCCTTGACGCTGTAATCACAGCTCTTGTTCTATATCTGTTTCAAAAGCTGTTTAAAATCGGAAGAAGACCGAGTGATTACCCACCAGGGCCACCTACTCTCCCTCTTATTGGAAATCTACACCAGATTCCTCGTCAGAATCGTCACCTGCAATTCGAGAAATGGGCTCGGCAGTATGGACCAATATACTCGCTTATGTTAGGCACTAAGGTCATGATTGTCCTCAACTCAGATTTGGCCATCAAAGATCTGGCTGATAAGCGAGGCGCCATATACTCCTCCAGACCAGAGGCGTATATCGCTCAGGATATATTGAGTGGCGGACTCCGGGTTCTTTTCATGGTATATCATATATCGTATCCAGTTATCGCGCACTACTTAGAATATGAATTCATTCTAACTTATTTTTAGCCAAATAGCGGCGTGTGGACAAAATCGCGGAAATTAGCTCATCGCATTCTGAATGTATCTGTAGCACGAACCTACGTGCCTTATCAGGACCTCGAAAATAAAGGGATGCTAATTGGATTTCTGGAAAGTCCGGGTGATTTTATCAGTCACCTTCGTCGATACACAGCATCCCTGACAACCCAGATGACCTTTGGGTTTCGTACCGTAACCATGCATGATCCGAGGTTCAAAGAAGCATTCGAAGTATGTGGGTCACAACCCCTAATTGGGGTAGCAATGATTTAACATTCTTGGTAGATTTTCGATCGGAGTTCCGAGTTGATAGGGTCTCGCGTGAGTGAACATCCTGATGAGGAGTCTATGTGGAATAGCTAGAAACTTGACTAACATGACTTTTTCTCAGGTGGCGTCTCTACTGGACTTGGTGCCAGTACTGAGGCGTTTGCCAAGTTTTCTTTTACCTATAAAGAGGGAGGCCATTGAGATCCACCAACGTGAGTTGGCGCTGTTTCGAGGGCTATTCCTGCAGGCCAAGCAAGGGCTGCAGGATGGCACAGCTAAGGTAAGGAGTTACCTAAACCAGTCGGACTGTGTAAATTGATACCAATTTTCGATAGCCTTGCGTCTGTGTCGACCTTGTGAAAACGCAGAAAGAGGAGGGATTTTCTGACGACCAAGCTGCGTATCTGGGGGGCTCATTATTGCAAGCTGGCTCTGAGACCACGGCAACTATACTTATCGGTTTCGTTCAGGCGTTGGTACTCTTTCCTGAAGTTGCAAAGGCAGCTCAGCAGGAGTTGGATCGCGTTTGTGGCGACCGCATGCCGGACCTGAACGATGTGCCCAATCTTCCGTACATCCGGGCTTGTGCCAAGGAAAGCTTCCGGTGGATGCCGGGGTTCATGCTGGGAATACCTCACAGCGTTACGACAGATGACAGGTACATGGGATATCACATTCCAAAAGGTTCAACTGTAGTTATGAACGTTTGGTGAGTGATTGTTAGGGCATTAGCACGTTGCTTTCCGCTGCTGATGACTATGCTTCTTTTCACTATAGGGCAGTACATAATGACCCGCAGAGGCACCCGAACCCCCGGCAATTCGACCCTATGCGATATATAAACGACCACCAGACATCGATTGATGCCGCCAATAACCCCGATGCCACCAAACGAGATCATTTCGTGTTTGGTGCAGGAAGGCGTCGGTGTCAGGGTATGCACATTGCGGATCGATCGGTATTTTTGGCCATGTCACGGTTGCTCTGGGCATTTGACTTTCACCGAGCCGTAGACCTGAAAACCGGTCAGGAACTTATTCCGGATATGAGCAACCTCGCGGACGGTATGATGTCCTTTCCTAACCCTTTTCCGACAGATATACGTCCTAGAAATGCATTCAAAGCCGAATATATAAGACAAGAATGGGACCAAATGTTGAGGTTGCTTGATGAACAGGAACAGTGGAAGGCAGTTCCTGAGGGATTGATATGGAAAGATGAGCAGCTTTTTGAATGAGGCGGGTATTTCATGTTGGTCCACTAGATTCCAATGAATGGCCCATGCTCTTTCTATCTCAATCTGTCAGGGGCTTGGGGCTTGGTTCTCCTGCCATTGAGGCTAGTCAGCTAGCGGCAAGGCCCTAACCGTAGTAGATCTCCCCGACAGTAGAGCTAGTGTTAGTAGATACTAAACAAGAAACCAGATGCCTTGCGAAGCTACATCAATTGAAAGCATATTCATCGGACTCCTGGGCAAGTCAGATTTGATAACTCTAATAAGAACGGCAAGTAAATTCATTGTGGCAAAGTCCACTTAAATACTACTCAACACTAATAGACCAATCAGATTTCTGATTGAAACGTGCCGCCATCATTGCTGCTATGTGTCTTGAGTCTCGTGGCCGGGGAGCCCAACGTAGTCCTTGCCAAGTACGCCAAGGAACCCATCTACCTTGCTACCAGCTACATTTAGATCTTTGACGTCGAGTAAAACAAAGAGTATGCGCGCGGGCAGGAGCCCATTGCCGGTAACATTGATCCATCTGTGGGATGTGGAGCGTTGGACAGCAATGTCGCCCCGCTGCATGATGCGTTCTTCGCCCGAATCGAGGACCATCTTGAAGACACCTTCAATGACGATGGCGTAATCGAGACTCTGAACGCGATGCATTGGTGACACACCACCTGGGGCAAAATCGATCATGCGGCATACAGTTCCATTCTTAACGGTGATACCGGGCTGCGTTTAACTAATTAGCCAATCCCAACTTGATAAGTACGCGAGGGCGCTGATAGTTGCCTTGAGCATACTTCGTTCTCATGAGCGAATTTGACGTCGGCAGCGTCATTGAGGTCAACGGGATGCCCTTGGGTTGAATAGATGATATTGGCAATAGCAGACTTGTTTACCAGCTCGCGATGATGGTCGCCAACGTCGGTAGACAAGAACACAGATTTGCCTTCGACATTGTGGCCGGTGACATGACGGACGACACGGGGGAGGCCTTGGACAGGATGTGGTGTCTGGACATAGCCCTCGGCCGGATTATGGATGTCCTTGGCAGCCATGGTTGGACAGAAAATTAACAGTTCAGGGGTATCTGGTTCCTATAATTTCGAAAGTAGATGTTCAGACCAGTACGAATTGCAATGATGTTGGGAAGTGTCGTGTTTGCACTTGGAGAGAAGCCAATAATTAAACCGACTGAGCAAATGCTGTTATCAGCTCTCGTATCAGATTGCCTAGATAACCGATAGAATCTAGGGATTGCATCAACAGCATGTCATCTGTACGCCATGTAAAGACTGGTGCTTTTTGGTCGTAGCACTGATCAGCCGCATGCGCCCGTCACACGATGACAAATGATAATATAATAGATCATGCAGCCGTGCCTCAGGCTTCAAGTTCGGAGAACTGGAGGGTCGGGATTTTGTTGTTTTCCAAGTGTCCTATCAGCTACGGAAGCGACTCCAGTCCTGAAGCAGACTTGGCCCGCCGAGGTAGTTACTTCCGAATGTGACGAGGCCGATGCGGTAACCCGCATTGACGGAGACTTCAGAGAATCAACATGCAAGTAATATGCATGTATATGCATGTCAGATGGTAAGACGGCTCGGAGTTTCTATGGCTAAAGCACGATCCCTGACATCTTGTTTTTTTTTAGTCGGTCAGGGGCAAATATAAGCAACCCAACATAGTCCAACGCCGATCCGGGCCGACCCTCAGGAGAGTGGTCCCCGACCCCCGGGCCGACCTCGATAGGCTTCCCTAACACTGGAGGAGACTCTTGAAGGGGAACCCTGTTGAAGGTAAGCTGATCCATTGCATCGTTTCCCCGCCTCGCATCTCTAACATAATATTACACATCCGGCGATACCATCAGTCCATGACCTTGGGCACTCCACTACATCCCCTACCCAGGTGGTGACCTTCTCCCGTGACAAACCATGAGGAATGAAGCTGACGAGCGCCGGAAGTTTCGGTAGCCACTAACCGAGATATTCAACGACATCCATAACACGATGCATGCAGCTTTGAACTCAGCACAGCTACATGCATATCACCGCTCAATCCTAGTGTACTCGGGGTCCTGTGGGTTTCGGCTCTGCACCTCCTAACAGTGGTTTCTAACCGAACCTCGACGGTTGATCCATTGGTTCAACTTCAATTCGCTCATACATATGCAATTTTCCTCGCTACATATTAACGCCGAAAACAACCATGCGTACATCGGTAGAGGCAGTTATTGAATGTTTGACCTCTTATGCCCTCGTTTGTAGTAGGTAGGATTATTTGTGGCCAAGGCTTCGTCCCACCTGCTCTACACATTGAATGTGAGACTGGGTCCTACTAGATAGCTACCTATTTCAATTCCATTGGCTTTAAAATGTCAACTCTTGCTGCGCGAACTATCAAAGACCTCCCGACTTGTATTTTCATACTGTAACATACTACAGTCAATTCCTCCACCAGATGTCGGCGCCTGTTCTTGCTACCGATTTCCCGGTCCCGGGTCTTCGTAACCCGCTCCGTTATATCACTGGGCACAATAGCCAAGGTGATGCCGTCTTTCTGAAGGTAATGTTGGCCTGCTATACCATTTAGTCCTAGACAACTTTTTAACATAGTTAGACGGACCATGGCGACCACCATGGCATTATGCTAGGTGGCATTGGAGCCCAGAACATCCTCTACAGCAGCAACAGCAATCCAAACGAGCTCACTGGAGATGTCGATCTTGAGTTTGCTGCAAAGAATAACGTCAGTCTCACCCCGTGACACATCAGTATATATCTGATAGCTAATTCATCTTCCTTTCTTCGCTGCAGCCCTCTCTTCACATGCCTAACGGATGTGTTGTTAGAATGATTGACTTCACCCCTGGTGCTGCATCGAATATGCACCGTGCCTTGACTCTTGGGATTGGTACTGTATGTGAAGGCGAGGTCGAGCTGAGCCTGGGTAGCGGTGAAAAGCGGATTCTTCGTCCGGGTGACGTCTCTATCAATCGTGGCGCCATGCATAAATGGCGGAATACATCTAACGAGAAGCCTGCGCGCATGCTATTCATCATGTTGGATGTCAAGCCCATTATCGTGAACGGAAAGGCTTTGGAGTTTGAAATGGGGGAGTTGATGAAGGCATACGCCGAGTATGCTGAAGGCGAAGGTCCGAACAAGAAGGCATAACTAAACTAGATGTCGGAATCCTGCTAGGTTACATAAGCTTTTATTCAGAGTTTGAAACGTCTACATCTACGTATAAGACATGTCTTATCCATCGAAAAGGGGAAACATTAACGGCATCATTAGTGGTATATGAATATTGTTGGTTATTCTTACATATGATAAATACAACACCGTCTCCATTTCGACAAATCTTTTGATGTCCAATTGAGCCTAATCACGAAGCAATATTCAATTCTTTCTTTCGCGAATTCTGCATTTAGCCAAACCTCATGCCGTCATGTGATATTCTGTCAATGTTGGGATAGACGCTGACCAAAGGCTGGCCACTATTTCTAGAGATCTCCCCGTCAAATTTGCCACTGTAGGACTGTCTTCAAAATTTAACATGCACTTATTGCGGCAGGTTCCGTGTACCTGTAAGCTATGATAGGTGAGAATACATGCAAGTGTACGAGAAAGTTTACGGGCCGCGATTGGCGCCCCATGGGGAAGACAAACAGATCTTGGGGCTAGTCAGCGTGAGCGTCAGCTTAGTGAGAAATATGTAGAAAGCTCTGACAGTCCGGCTAAATAATTAAGAAATGTCCGTCATTTGTATGCAGTAACGATGTTCCGGAGTTTTCAGGGCGTCAGCCATCCGAAGCTTTCCTTATTGGCTGAACATGCATCTTGAGTATGTCGGCAGGAGTCGAACATTCTGATGGGTTCTCGTTACGCACATGACTCCTACAACATCGTAATCGTGCTACCCCCTTCTTCTCAAACCCCACTAAAAGGCGCAAACGGGGATCCTCCTATAATCTCGCCATATCAATTTGACTTGTCCAGAGTCATTTAGACCAGTAGACCGTGCTTGGAAGATAAACCCTGTGGCACTCATCAGCCTCTAGAGATAAACTTACTGAGGTCCAACACGTTAGATATTAGCAACGATTCACTTAACGAAATACGCTTTCCTACGAAGCTCATATCATCATGGCCCGCAATGAAAGGTTTGCGCTCGTAACTGGGTACGTATCGTGTGTTGACTTCGTTCATCCATCAGCTAACCGGGACAGTTGTGGCCGCGGCGGCATAGGCGAAGCCTTAGTGACAGAATACACTCGTCGTGGCATCCATGCCATTGCGACTGTACTCCCACACGAGGC
This sequence comes from Eutypella sp. D-1, assembly GCA_023313575.1. Classification (NCBI taxonomy): domain Eukaryota; kingdom Fungi; phylum Ascomycota; class Sordariomycetes; order Xylariales; family Diatrypaceae; genus Eutypella; species Eutypella sp. D-1. Next base: position 256,079 of record JAJTTP010000003.1, read on the forward strand.
GCGCGATTATCTATCAAATGCTGGAATCACGGTATTCCCGCTTGATGTCACTGTAGAGCAGTCTGTCACTGATCTGAAAACTGCGGTGTATGAGTTAACTGGCGGACGTCTCGATATTCTTGTGAATTGCGCGTAGGTACAACTCCTTCCTGTCTCGGTATCTGCAAGCTCAATAGCTCCATGACATAGTGGTATAGCTTACACCATGACGGCGATCGACACCGACGTCGCTGCTGTACAACGCATGTTTGATATCAATTTGTTCGGTCCTATGCGCATGGTCCGAAGTTTTCACGGCATGATCATTCAATCCAAGGGAGTCATCGCCAACATCGGGTCTATTGGCGGGATTATACCATTTTTGTACGGCTGTAAGTCTGGCCGAACCATGTTTATAAACCTTTACACCAACAGATACTGATTCCAAGCCAACAGCATCATACAACGCAAGCAAAGCAGCACTTGCCCATTGGGGGAATACCTTGCGTGTGGAAATGTCTCCATTTGAGTGCGTTCTTATAAAAGTGGAAATTCATAGGAATATTTCCAGGCTAATTAGAAATCGCAATCTTAGCGTTAAGGTCATAACGGTTCGTCTCGCCCAAACCCCGGACTATCATGTCTCCAGATGTTGAATGTTATCTCGCAGATCATATCGGGAGAAGTGAGTACGAACATCCTAAAGAGCGACGCGCATAGGGCGCTTCCGGAAGGTACAGAACATAGTCGATATCCTATATTATTATTATATTTGTTCTAATGATGTACGTTCTAGAGTCTTACTATTCACCGCTGGCCGAAAGCTTCCACCAGCATGTCACGAGAATACCGGGTATGTACCGTCCCTAGAATGTTATGAATCGAAGCTACGTTTCTAACAACAGATTTAGGTGGTGCTACGGATCGATTCAAATATGCCGCAAACGTTGTCTCGCAGACTCTTAAGTCGAACCCTCCAGCCTGGTATTGGTACGGTAGCTTCACAGGCTTGACTCGTTTCCTCGACACATTTGCTTGGCGCACGGTTTGGGTACGGTTCACACAATCCAATCGTCTTGTCAAAGCTGACAACCTTTTAGGATTCCATGATGTGGAACATGTTTGGTTTGAAGACCTTGAAGCAAGCTCACTCAGGATCGGTGAAGAAGGATATGTAACAAGTAGGTCGTAAAGCATCCTTTGAAATCACAGTCATGATAGTATGGGATAAGAGAACTCGGATTGTTCTATGAGATCAAAGATTATACGTACGTCTATTAAGTGAGCTTAATTTTCCTGGATGATGTCTTACAGTGATCGTATCGAATATTATCCATACTAAGTGATAACTAAGCTTCATCGCGTCTAAACAAGCCCCTATAGTGGATCCGGTTCTCCTATCATTAGTCATAAAGTATGGATCAAGAGTTCAAACGGGTGGTCAAAGTGGGCCCACCTCCGAATATTGTCGCCTGAATAAAACCCAACGCCTCGAACCTTGTTAGTTGAAGGCTAGAAATCTGGAATCTCTCAAGTCCCATTTTATTTATTCATATACAGCTCGCGGTCGCATTGTGGAAGCAGCGATCCTACATTATTGAATAATGTAGGATCGCAGTACCTGGAATCTGACAGATTTCTGTCGGATTCTCAGCCGTCTTACATCGCGTTGGGTAATTATTTCAATATGAAATGCGAATGAACCTCCGAATTGGACTAGTTCGATGGCCTTTTATTCTCATTACTGCTACCCTGAAGGCAGTAATCTTACTTCACCTTTCAAGGTTGTCAGTCATGCAATCAGTGTCTGAAGAAAATACTCATAGCCCGGCCAAGGTGAAATATTATGATTTCACTATTGAAGTACTATTGGAACAACCCCTATGTACTACTTCTCGGTTCCGGAGAATGACTGTATCGTGCTGTTGTGTTTAAGCACACCGGTTGGAAGGATTTGTATCCCACTCCCAGACATAAGCGTTTGGGATGTCTTGTTATGTACCAGGTACATTCGCTGTTTAGTTCTACCTTTTATGGTTTCTGTTATTAATGCGTTTGGATGTACTAGCTGGCGAGATATCAAGGCCTTTGATCTAACTAAGGGGTTTGGAATATAGAGGTTTAGACTGCAGATAGAGTTTTCATTTCCGGCATAGTTCAGCTTTTATGTTATACCAGCACGTAATTGTGTCATTTCTATTGGGATCTAGGCATCATAACTACCTCCGTGAGACTTCCATCATACACTGGAATATTTACCGAGACTATCGAGATGCCGTCAGAGTTGTCCCACCATCAACGACAAGGCTGCAACCGTTCATGTAGCTGGACCTAGGACTACATAGAAAGATGACCACATCAGCCACTTCTTCCGGCACCGCAATTCGACCAATCGGAACTGCTCTTTCTATAAACTCCGACAGTCCATCTACACCCTCCATCGCCCGTCGTACCATGGGAGTATCTGTCCATGATGGACAAACGCAGTTGACCCTAATCCCGTAAGCTGCATTATCAAGAGCTTAGGTAGTAGGCAATATCAGTACATTTCGTCGAACGAGAAACTGATTGGATACTCACCGCTGTTCTTCGTAAGCCCAAGAGCCGCATGTTTAGATGCTGTGTATGGGAGGACCCCGGCGCTAGCAACGAGTGAGGACGCCGAACCAAGATTCACGATAGCCCCACGCGTAGTTCCACGGGCTGGGTTAGCTTCTTCAATGGGCTGTGACTCTTGGGCTCGCATTGCAATGGATGCCCCCCTTGTTACTAGAAAGGTGCCTGTGGCGTTGACATCAATAAACCGCTGAAACTCCGCTAGCGATAGATTTGCTATATCGGTGCTTTCTTGAGCGCCGATCTAGGAAGAACGACATGGTCAGCATGTGTCCGAAAGAGGATAATTCCTCACTCACCCCGGCGCAGTTGACGCAGTAGTCGATGCGGCCGAAAGCTGAGGTCATCTCATTGAAGAGGCTGCGGACGGAATCTTCCTGAGTCACGTCGACTGGAAAGGCTTTTCCTTGGAATTGTCTGTTCGTCGCAACAGCCTGACATTCAGATATTGTGTCCCTAGCCGCTTCTACAACCATATCGGCTACCAGGATTCCAGAGACACCCTCCTTAGCAAGAAGGATGGCGCAAGCTTGTCCGATTCCCCTGCCTGTTAATATCAGAATACCAATATCAGTAATCGTAGTCACGGTGCTTCCGAGAAGGTACTTACCCCCACCGACCACTAGAGCATTACCAGTGATGTTCATGGTTGTTGCTATACTCGATTGTAGTTTGGTACTGGTGGCAAGGAGATCTTAGTTACAGTATAATCATGAAGAAAGAATCGAATTTATGTTGCGGGGTATGAGGCATCTTGCTGACAGGTGATTGCTGACCATAGGTTACTGGCTCAGCTTCGGTCCGCAACAACTCAGATCTGGAGAACCTGCTAGTGGCCCACTTCTTCCCGAATCTCCTCACGGTTGACATAGGACCTGATTTAGGCCGTAAGGCTCAGGGCTTCATTGAAGCCTTCCCATAATCGTACCCTCCTATTCATTGTACTCACAGGGCTACTGCTCGACGTGCTCACCCAACCATCAATCTTCCTTGTTATCATCGGGATGATGTATGTCCGGGTATACTTGACCGGCAAGTATATTGTCCGAGCCTTTTTAGGATGTCTTCTCCTCGACAGGCACGCCACACAACGTTCTAGAACCTGGCCAGCTCAATCCCTAGCTGAGCCTCAACCTTGCATACACTTATATCGGTTAGCTGCAGTCATCGCCTTGCAAATGACATAATACTATATCGCCAACTACAGTCCATACGTGTCGCATCTACTGAGAAATGTGAGATAAGGTTTCTCAAGGGAGGTGAGAATCACATGCTTGGTTAACGTTATCATGAGGAATCGAGGATAGCTCGTTTCAGGTGAGTCGAAATTGTAGTGAGAATACTCGGGGTCAGAGTGATTATCTTTTGAATACACTTATCAAAAGTTGTTGGGGGGTAAGAGAAAATAATACCCTAGTTTTGATATTCTGGTTGCCCCACAGTGGTCCTCAGGATAGATATAATGCGAGTTTGGTCGAAATAAAGCCAGCGCTGAATATCTTCTTGTGCCTTGATCCAGTCTATTCAGTATTGTCTAGTGTGAGCCGCGATTCCATATCCCTCCACCACTCATTCTCAAGGGGTTTCTGTCGTCGAGTAGTTCGTCACGACGAGCTGCTAAACTTTGAAGTTTTTGATATTGAACGGGATCCAGACAGGTCACACAACTTGACGGTGCCATCAACATGGGAACCTTCAGGGACGATCCGCCATGCATTGTGGGAACGGGTGAGCCTCTTGTGTTTCTAAACTTACCATATATTCCCATTTGGTTTCATACTCAACTTCGGTACATTTGAGGGAGAGGACTTGCTAATGATCCCACAGCCTGCCGCCTTCCCGGCAATATTCGCTCGCCTGCGGACCTTTGGCAGTTTCTCATCGAACAGAAGTCAGCGCAGGGACTAGTTCCTCCAGAGCGTTACAACATCGATGGCTTCTACCACCCAGAGGGTGGAAATCGTAGCGGTAGCACCAACGTTCCTGGTGGTTACTTCATCAACGAAGACATACGCCAGTTCGACAACAGCTTTTTCGGTATCAACAACCTCGAAGCTACGTATATGGACCCACAGCAACGCAAGTTGCTCGAGGTGGTGTTTGAATGCCTCGAAAGTTCCGGCACGACTATGGAGAGTATCTCTGGTTCGACTACAGGTGTCTACGTGGGGAATTTCTCCGTTGACTATCAGCCTGGCCAAACACGCGACCCTGACTACCTACATAGGTATACCTCTACAGGCTCGGGAGCTACCGTGATGTCGAATAGGATTAGCCATGTTTTGAACCTTCATGGACCTAGGTACTATAAACAAATCTCTACCCCTTGTTTTCCCCTGCTTTTTGAGAACAACGCCTATTGACCAATGACTTCAACCTGCAGCTTCACCGTAGACACTGCATGTTCTTCGTCCATTTACGCCCTCCATCAAGCCTTGAACGCAATGAAGGCGGGCGATTGCGACAGTGCCATCGTGGCCAGCACGAATCTGATAATGTCGCCTGAGCTTCATATTGGGGCAGCAAAAAGTGGTGTTCTTTCACCGACAGGAACATGCCACACTTTCGATGTCTCTGCTGATGGATACGGTCGTGCAGAGGCTGCCAATGCTATCTACGTGAAACGCCTCTCTGCTGCGCTGAAAGACGGCAATCCCATCAGAGCAGTAATTCGCGGTAGTGCTGTAAATGCGTAAGTCAAGCATTCCTGACTCTGTATCACATGTTACACGATTCGTCCAAGACAAGGCCATGCAAACGATTATAGACATCATGGAAATCATGGCCATTTGAGACTTACTATTATGCGAATATAGAAGCGGGCGAACCCCAGGAATCTCGTTACCGAGTGGCAAAATGCAAGAGGTTGTTATCCGAAAAGCATATAAGGACGCAGGCCTGGACTTCACAGGAACCGATTATGTCGAGTGCCACGGTAAGTGCTTCCCTAAATTACCTTGGGATCATCCCTGTTGTTTGAAAAACTTGAATGCCGGGGGCCCGGGGGGCGGGGGGGGGGATGGCCAAGGAACACCTCGGCTATCTAATAAGCCTCAAGGCATACCCTTCACCTATTCGTTCTACGGGGTGGCCCGACGTATGTCTTGGATCATAATTGACATTGGGGCTTGCAGGCACCGGTACTCCCGTTGGAGACCCCATAGAGGTTGATGCCATTGGGAGATGTTTCTCTACTCGTGAAGGGCCTCCTCTTCTAATCGGATCGGTAAGTATAAGCTCTGCCACTTTGGGGTTTCTGTTCCTTGACGTTGCTACTTGCTAGCTTGTTCACAACAATTTTGTTACTTAAGCTTACGTGCTACTCAGGTCAAAACCAACGTGGGCCACAGTGAGGGAGCTAGCGGCCTCACTTCCATCCTCAAGGTCATCAAAGCCTTTGAAAATGGCCAGATACCCCCGTCATATGGAGTGGTCAAGCTGAATCCAAAGTGTAAGCTGCCATTGAAATTCAAGCTCCAAATAGACCATCCTGAACGAACGAAGCTAATCTGGTATGGTTTCAGTGGTCTTGGAGGAGCGCAATCTTAAAATCGCCACCAAGGTAGAGAAATGGCCACGAGCGCTACGTCGTGGTAGTATCAACTCGTTCGGCTACGGAGGTGCAAACGGACACGTCGTTCTCGAGTCTATCGAGAGTTACCTTGGTAACGACCATCCACTCAGTCCTTCCAATGGTATTGTTACCAATGGTGCACATACAAACGGCAGCCATAGAAACGGCGTCCACACTAACGGCGGTCACACTAACGGCCATGCAAACGGCATCCACACCAACGGGGTGCATTCAAATGGTGTCTCGTCCTCCGGAGACGACCAGAATCTTCTCGTGCTTCCTGTGTCAGCAGCATCGGCGAATTCTCTTCAGACTCTCATCCAGCAAATATTGCCAATACTTTCACAATGTGGTGACTTAGAGACTTTGCAGAACCTAGCACATACCCTATCAAAAGGCCGTGATCATCTGCGCTATCGAAGCTTCCTGCTGGCATCATACGACGAGGCCTCGGGTAAGACGACAGCCACAGCAGACGAAGTTGCGCCAAAGGGAACAGCCAATCCCTTACCTTTCGCGTTCGTGTTTACTGGCCAAGGAGCGCAGTATGCTGGAATGGCTAAGGAGCTGCTATCTCAAAGCCAACACTTCCGCGAAACTATTCGCGGGCTCGACAAGGTTCTCCAAGCCCTCCCGGCGCCTTACACACCATCGTGGACGCTTGAGCAGACCCTTCTCGATAGCCCGGATATCAGCCGCATCAACGAGGTGACCCGGAGCCAGCCGACGTGCACCGCCGTTCAAATCGGGCTAGTGGAACTGCTACGGAGCTGGGGAATCCAGCCCGCGTCCGTGGTCGGCCATTCGTCGGGCGAGATTGCGGCTGCCTACGCCGCCGATCTTCTCAGCTCTTCGGAAGCTATTCTCGTCGCCTACTTCCGCGGCTACGCCGTTGGCGAGCTTCACACACAAGGAAATATGGCGGCGGCAGGTATAAGTCCCGAGTCAGCAAAGTCTCTCATCGAAAGCAAGGGTCTTCAGACACAGGTTCGCGTCGCATGTACAAATGCGCCTGAAAGCGTAACACTAAGTGGATCGTCTGGTGCAATCGAGACGCTGATAGCCGAACTGCAAAGTCAAAATAAGTTCGTGCGAAAGCTGGAGACCGGCGGGCGTGCGTATCACTCCCATATGATGGAAGAGATCGGTCAGTTGTATGAGGACCTTCTCAAGCCTGTGTTACACCCTCGTGAAAAGGCAAAGGGGGGAGTTGACAAGTCACACTCCAAGTCTGCTGTCAAGATGTATTCGTCGGTCGGCCACAGTCCTGATAGTCTTGTCATCATGGACTCTCGGAGAATGAGTGCATCCTACTGGCGCCAGAATCTGGAGCAGCCCGTCCAGTTTAGCGCGGCTCTGGCATCGCTCGCGGGAGACGCGAAGAAGATCCACTTGATTGAGGTCGGACCGCATTCTGCTCTCAAGGGGCCCAGCCAGCAAATCCGCAAGGCCATCGGTCTAAATGAAAAGTCCCTCCTGTACTCGCCCACGCTCGTTAGGAAAGAAGATGCCCACGCGCGTGTCAAGGCGCTGGCCGGTTCCCTCTTCACGGAAGGTCATGACTTGGCATGGGATTACGTAAACGGTACCGACAGCCCAGGAAAACAGTCAAAGAAGCTCAAGACGCTTCCCGAATTGACACGCTACCCGTGGGACTACTCGGGCGGTTTGCTCTGGAGCGAGCCGCGTGCAAGCACGGAGATGCGATACCGGAAGTACCTCCGTCACGAACTTCTAGGCACAGCGGCCCTGACTGGAAACGGCGTGGACTTTACCTGGCGTAACATCCTGCAACCCAGCGAGATGCCATGGATTAAGGACCATAAGCTCGAAGACCAAGTTGTATTCCCAGCCGCTGGGTACGTAGCGATGGCCGTCGAGGCCGTGTCGCAGATCGCAGGTATTAAGCAGCAGCTTAAGGAGGGACAACGCGACGTCGGATTCGAGCTACGTAATGTCAATATAACATCCGCACTAAACATTCCCGACGAGAACGATAGCGCAGCCAAGGATCTAGAGCTACACACTACCATGGCCATTCGAAGGATCTCGGGTGCCAACACCTCGGTTGATTGGCACGACTTTTCCATTTCATCTTTCTTCTGGACATCAGGCCAGTCCACGACTCACTGCACTGGAAGTATCCGTGTGACCGGGCCCCGGAGGGAAGGGCACAGTACCAGCATCACGGTGGAGAATGCCGAGGGTTTCGATCTGTGGTCTTCGACAAGCCGGTGGTATACTAAGTGGCACGAAGAAGGGCTCTGCTTTGGTCCACAATTCCAATCATTGACCACTCTGAGAACGGATAGTGCACGGCAGCGAAACGAGGCAATAGCGACTACTAGAATCGAGCCTGCTCTTGTCGGTGGCACATATGAGTACTATCCAGTACATCCTATCACCATAGATGCCGGTCTTCAGGCCGCATGCTTGAGCGGCACAGCTGGCCACGTAGCCGCGCTCAAGACCTGGCTTCCGGTATTCCTTGCCGAGTGCTACATCCAGCCAACAAGCGGCACAGCTGCGAATAAAGATTCTGATGGCGAGCTCCATGTCAAATCCGAACAGATGGGACTGTCGAGCAGACGCATCGATGGCGTAAGTACACATCCGCTTGTCGAATCTTGTTTGCCTTGCTTTCCACTCGACTAGAGCAAGAGATAACTCATGGCGAGAGCAAGGGAGGAAGACAGAGGATGCCATTACTAACCATGAGGCATTAGACAATCCGAGACGCTAGCGGCACGATCGTCGTTGATTTCAAAGACTCTCGAATCGCACTATACACTGGAAAGGATGCGATCGCGATCCCCCAGCAGCACGATGCCGATGACGCAAATGGTAGCCTCGGCAACAGCCTAGATTTATATATGCAGCGCCAGCCTACCCTCCGCGTACAGGTTAGTTGTCAAGTTTGCCCTTGTCTCTTTCAGTTAGAGGCACATTTATGTTCCCGCCTACCAAGTGGTCGGTCTGCGACGTGTCGTTCGACGAGATTATAGAATAACTGACACGGTCTGTGAATAGTGGAAGCCTGATGTGCTGAGATTGTATCCCGAGGCTGCCGAGCAGCTGCGAGCATACGTAGCAAGGTTTGTCGAGCAGCAGCACCCAGACATACGTGACGATGAAAGCATGGCGGCCATTGGGGCGCTGCTAGAGCTAGCGGGCCACAAGAACCCACGTATGCGTGTCTTAGAGCTCGGCGGTGACGCGCAGGGCTACAAGGCCAAACAGTGGCAAAGTATCCTTGGTAAGGAGACTGCTTTTTCGCGCTGTCGGTCTTGGCACACAGGCGACTTGACCGAGGATGGGGAGGTCTCGATTAAAGATGAGGAGGAAGGGCCCTTTGATGTCGTTGTGATTCCCAAGGTATGTTTTCCTTTTTTCCTCCTGAACCTAGCCCCCAGGTTACTAAACTCCATCCCAAACAGCACGCCACCTTGGCATCGGAAGAAGCGTGTGCTAGCACGCATGAACGCCTGACATCGCTCATTAGCGAGCAAGGTATCGTGATAGCTCGGAAGTCGGATTCTACCGTAGCCAACCTGCATAAGGCCGGTTTCGATGTGCTAGATATTGGGAAGCAAGTTCTCCTAGCTATAAGGCCGCTTCCGCCAGCAAGCCTACAAGATCGAAAGGCTTTGATCCTGGTGAGCTCCTTTTCCGTCCAGTTTCATTTGACTCCAATAGGATGACTTAACACTCACTTGAAAAATACGTGCTGACGACTTCTCGCATCTCCAGAAAGCTACGAAGTGTTCCAGTACCATCAACGACTTCGCAAAGGCATTGGGAGCATATTTACAGAAGTATGCCGACATAACTGATGTTGGCATCGTCGAGTTGGATCATGTCGATACCGTCCAGGTGAACGCAACGGACATATGCATTTCCTTAGTAGAGACGGAGAAAGAGTTCCTCGCTACAATGTCCCCCGAGGGAATGGACCGTCTACGTATCATAACCGATACCGTAACGGACCTTCTCTGGATTACAGGGGCCAACATGCTAGGTGACAGCCCTAACCCTGACCTCACCCTTTCCAACGGCCTCTCGCGCGCCTTGATGTTGGAGCAGCCAGCAGTGCGATGGTCAGTGTTGGACATCGGGGCTGTAACGAAGCAGGCCTTAGATCACACCCACGTCAACAACGTCTGCGGGAACATCGTGAAAACTCTCGTCGCCAGATACGAGAAGGATGATTGCGAGTTCATCTCAGTGAATGGCATCCTCCACGTCAGCAGATACCTCCCAGACTCCGGTGTGAACTCGCTCTTCCGCCAAAGACTAGAGCTTCAGACTGTCAGAGACGAGAAGCGGACGCTGGCAAGTATTAGCCCAGCGCGACTCACGATCGGTCGGCCGGGCGTAACGGATACAATGTACTTCCAGCAGCTGTGCGAACCAGGTATGGGCCAATCACCACCTACGGGTTACGTCGACATTGAGGTGAAGGCCGTGAGTCTCAACGCTAAAGACGTGTATGCCATGCATGGCCGTGTCGAGACGCGCAACAAGACCACGGGTCACGACTTCTCCGGTGTGGTCACGGCCATCGGCTCTGAGACCAACCAGGGCAGGGATAACCCACTCAAGGTGGGAGACCGCGTTGTCGCTATGTGGCCTATCCAGGTTGGAACGGCGGCGCGTGTCCCCGCCGATTGTGTGCACCAGCTCTTGGACTCCGAGGAGCTCAGCGTTATGCCTACCATGCCGCTTGTTTACGCCACTGCATTGTACGCTCTTAAGGACCGTACTCATCTGCGCCGGGGAGAATCGGTGCTTATCCATGCCGGATCTGGAGGCTTCGGCATTGCAGCTATCACTATCGCCCAGAAGATGGGTGCAGTAGTGTACACCACATGTGGATCACAGTCCAAACGCGATTATCTGATCAACGAGCTAGGCGTGGACCCAGGCCATATCTTCAGCTCAAGAGATTCATCTTTCGTTCAGGGCATCATGGACGCTACCGATCGTCGCGGTGTCGATGTGGTGATCAATTCACTGGTTGGTGATTTGCTGCACGACAGTTGGCAGAGCTGCCTGGCAGACTACGGCCGTTTCGTTGAGATAGGCAAGCGAGAACTCGTTGATGCTGGTAGGCTGGATATGCGTGCATTCCTACGCAACGTCACCTTTACAGCTTTCGATTTATCGGAGCTCTGCTACGCCCGGGATCCCTTTCATCGCGCTACTTGGAGCAGGCTGATGGCCGAAACACTACAACTTTATCGTGCCGGGGAGATCAAACCGCTGCCAGCGAAAGTATTCGACGTGACACAGATTTCCCAGGCGTACCGGTTCTTTGCAAATAAAGACCGCGTTGGCAAGGTCGTCTTCTCGATGGAGAATCCTCAGGCTCGTGTTCCAGTGGCGCCGGCTCTATATACCAGCGTGTTTGACCCAGAAAAGGTCTATCTCCTAATTGGATGTCTCGGTGGCCTAGGTCGCAGTTTAAGCCGCTGGATGATGACCCGGGGCGCCCGAAACTTCGTGTTCCTGGGCCGTTCGGGAGCCGACAAACCGAGTGCACGCCAGCTTGTTTCTCGATTGGAACAGACGGGTGCTACCGTTGGCATCGTTCGTGGTGATGTTTCTCAGGCCGCTGATGTGAAAGCCGCAGTCGCCGCCTGTCTCGAAACGGGGCGGCAAATAGGAGGTGTGGTCCAGGCAGCCATGGGACTCCATGAGGCCCTTTTCACCCGTATGCCCAATGAGGCGTGGTATGTTCCTGCTCCCATCCAACTCCTTCTCAGAGAAGTTGCCTCTACCTATTCAAAATGCATATTTACTAACGAGAATCACGCAGGCATACCGGTATTGACCCCAAATTCCAAGGAACCTGGAACCTGCATAACGCTCTGGAAGGACAAGACCTGGACTTCTTCCTGCTCACGTCGTCAGTATCTGGCACCGTGGGTACGGCGACTGAGAGTAACTACTGCTCAGCAAATGGATTCTTGGACGCCTTTGCGCGCTGGCGCCGGTCGCAGGGGCAACCCTGCGTGTCAGTTGGCCTGGGTATGATAGCCGAAGTAGGCTACCTCCACGAGAACCCCGAGATCGAGGCGCTTCTTATGCGCAAGGGTATTCAGCGCCTGAGCGAGGATGAGTTCTTGCAAGTGGTGGACCTGGCACTGGCCAGCGAGGCATCAGCGAGAAGCGTCGCGGAGGCGCACATGCTCACCGGTCTGGAGCCAGCTGCTGTCCGCGAGCTAAGCGCTCAGGGATTCGATGTCACCACCCACGGTGTGCTTGTCGAAGCGCGTTCAAGTATCCTCCTCGCCTCACTCCAAGCTGAAAAGGAGGCGGCTGAGGCGGCATCGTCTCAGTCTCAGGGCGCGCACAATGCAGCAATGGCTAAGGCGGCAGCACCGTGGTTCAAGGACGTGCCAACGGCTTTGGCGGCAGCGTTCGCTAATGAGGCCAGCGCTGACACGATGCAGGAGGCCATTCTACACCTGATCAAGAAGCGGTTCTCCAACCTGATCCTGATGCCGCTCGACCAGGTTGATGAACGGAAGCCACTTCCCGACTTCGGTGTTGACAGTATGATCGCTTCCGAGTTCCGCTCTTGGTTCTGGGCCCTGTTCCGTGTCGATGTGCCATTCCTGGATATCATGAGTCCGCAGAAGTCAATCCAGGTCCTCGCCGAGTTTGTCGAGGGCAAGGTACTGCAAGGAGCGACGAAGTAGACATCATATCTCATTCATAGACTTCTTTAGATCCAGGTAGATTTTATTTCGAGAATTTCTTTTCTTTTCGTCGACGTAGTGAGAAGCGGCCTACGAAGTGCACGCGTAAAGTAAGATAATGGAATGCCAAAGGTGACCGTGTAGGTACCGCGTCACCATTGTCGCTTTTAGTTAATTACGCCAAGCCCCTAACTTTTATGGGGCGGTGATTACTCAAGTATGTGGGCCTCTGGAGCTTGTCCCCTGTGCGCCTAAAATCATATTGGAGCTCTTCGCATTGGTATTTGTTCATGATCTTGCAACTTAGATCTTCGTTGCCTTGACCTCGGGAGCCATTCACAAATTATTTCTCTAATGATTCGCTTGCAACGACAGCGTGGTAGCTACCCAAACTTCCGGTACTCTATCGTTAATATCTGCGTAAATCATGGACTACTTATTACTCAAGTTATTCACAATCGTCGATGCGCCGGCGAATTCAAGCTCCTCCAATGTTTCTTCCCATAATCGTTCTACAACTTGTTTTCCCCCTGCTGTATAGTAAATGGCGGGCCACCTGTGGGCGGACTTAGTACATAAATTACATGAAAAAGTATCGTAAGAAATAATCGCACGAGGAAAGCAAGTCCAATTACTTACGGCTTAATGGTCCAGTCGCTAACAAAGCGGCCGTGGCTGTTTCTCCCCTGAGTCACTACCGCATCAATGTATACCGAAGCGCCTACCTTGAGCGACCTGGCTACAAGACTTTTAGCCACAGCCATGATCGTGCGCTGGATCAGGGGCATTGCCCGCATCAGGTCGGTGCCGCTAGTCAGGCCGGGATTCGCGACGTTGACCAGGACGTCGTCGGGGCTGACGAACTCGGCGAGCTTGGCGGCAAAAAGGGCGTTGAGAAGCTTCGTCTTCTTATACGCCGGAAACTGTACGAAAATATCGGGTCTGTCCAATTGCGCCAGGACCGGTCCCTCCGTCTCTAGCGTTGTTTCGTACGCCGTGTCAGAGCCCACAATCGTCAGTACCGGCGGCCTGCCGGCTGGGCTCGACTGCCTTTTGTCCTTGAGGATAGGGAGCAGCAGGATGGATAGCAAAGCAGTTGACAGGTAGTTTACTTGCAGCGAAAGCTCATGGCCGGTACTGGCCACCGTGGTGAATGTCGGCTTGGGTGAGGTAGCAGCATTCAGGATGACCATATCAATGCGCGATAGGCTTGCACAGCGGTCTGCGAATTCCCGGACCGAGTCGTACGATTCCAGTTCGACGGCCCAGACCGAGATAGTTGCGCGAGGGAAGTCCCGGCGCAGTGCATGTGATGCTGTATCGCCGGCGGCCTGGGAACGCACACCGATGACGAGATGAGATAGCCCGAGCTGGAGGAGCTGGCGCGAGGCTTCTAACCCGATTCCCCCATTGCCCCCTGTAACAATTGCGACCGCTCCACCAAGTCGCACGTCGTTGGGGGGAGATTTTGGCCTCGTGAACTGCCGCCGTAGTGATCCCAGGGTGGTGGCCTCGTACCGAGCCTGGGTTTCGAGCTGACTATCGAGTTCGGATGGCATGGCAATAGCGGTTTACCAAGTCCATTCTATAGCACAGACGCAGAGCTAGCCACGGTGGGTGGGAGGGCAGTCGCATGTATAGCTCAAGAAAGTTCTCAGAGCTCCCGGGTTTGACTAGCCAGGTCGAATCAATATTCAAAAAGCCGCGTTTTACCCGTGATACGTATGCCGCATGTATGGCTTTGGGCCTGTCACACACTATCTAGGTCGTCAGCAGCAGCTTTCGAAAGGAAAGAAACTCCGTCATAGGAGAATCTAATGCGCCGTCCGCGCCACATGTTCGATTATTCCCGGTGACCGAGAGAGGCATCCCTTATGTCTCAGCTACCTAGGTAAGCAGCCTGCAGCCCTCGCAAGACCACTGAAATCGTCCTTGCACTCAGGCGCTATTGGAGATAGGCGTGCTCAGCTTGGAGAGCTTCGAAACCCGCTAGCCTGCTCACATCGAAGGTGGCGTTTTCTTGTGCTGCGTGATCTTACAGATGCTGGGTGCCTTTTTCTCTCCAGATACACACACTCTTCGTCGGATTGAATTAAATTCTACACTTGTTATGTTTACATAAAAATAATGGGAAGAGTTGGGGAAGCGATGCGTATTACCAGCACCTGGAAACCCCCCCTTTCCTATATAGCAAGTCTCTCGTTTGCCTGTCAACCAGCTGAACGAAACTAGATTGCTTTCGTACCAGCGAGGGAGTTGAATCCATAGACATGATGGGATCGTGTTTACATCGTATGGTACGTCCTACTTAGTAATAGTAAATCAAGGTCATACAGCTTCTCACAGGTAGTACATAGAGAAGAGCAGTGGTAGGTAACACAACGTTAGAATATACACGTCAATACCAAGTACTTAAGTACTGTACACGATCGAACGGGTGAGCAAATTCTCTAAAAACGACTCTTGGTGCTGTCCACCAGAACAAGAGCAGAGGGGATCTATCTAGCC
Organism: Eutypella sp. D-1; assembly: GCA_023313575.1. Classification (NCBI taxonomy): domain Eukaryota; kingdom Fungi; phylum Ascomycota; class Sordariomycetes; order Xylariales; family Diatrypaceae; genus Eutypella; species Eutypella sp. D-1. The sequence goes on from JAJTTP010000003.1 coordinate 271,460, forward strand.
CTTGAGTATACGTGCAACAGATCCAGTCAAACCACAGCCCTCGTCGGCTCAACCTATATCGCATACCTAAACCCCACGAAGTGCTACCGGAAAATACGGGGAAGGGGAGGCAGGGGGGTTGCATCCCGTGAGATCGAGCGTGGTAAGATACATGTAAGCTGATTCAGTTCTTTCGTCGCTGTCCCACTACGAGCACTCAAAACCAGGAAATGGAGAAAAGATTATTCACCCTCGAGAATTTATTCAAGATCTCGTGATCGGGGAAGGATCGAGCCTGCCCTTGCGCGTTACGGGCATACACGAATACTCACCCATCCATCGCCCACATGCCATCATTATTCATCCCCGATAAACCACTACGTCGAGCCCTACGAAAAGACCGTCCCTTCTCAGGGTTCTCTTACGTTTTTAAAGTCATCAGCTTGACCATCGATGATGAATACAGGATGGAAGCCGTGTACGGTTTGAGTACGCCCCCTCGCGGGGCCCATTCACTCGTTCACTACGGAAATTGCACGCATCTAGTCGATGAAATGTTGGGTGGGATATTCAATGCTCGCCTCGCTTTGGAGTTCAGAAAGGTCGGCGGCTTTCTTCTTCTTTATCATTGCTCGGCCCGACTCGTCATGACGCTAAGTAACAGCGTCCAGACGATGTCCGAGTATATTTGAGAAGCTACATCGAACCTGTCCCATATTTGTCTTTTTTTCCTATTTTTTCTTCTGCTTCTTTTCCTCCATTGAGAGGCAATCCTGGGTAGTGAGGGAGCCAGACCATCAAGTGTATGGGTTGACCCTCGCTCTCCAAAGTCTCCAATGTCGGCAGACAGGGAGGGCAACGATCCCAAGGTAGACCCATGGGCATGCTTTCCTGATCCATTCATAGGCCTGCCATCGGTTCCACCAATTCCACCACCAAATAAGAGGCAATAGCCCAGCCCGCCTACCAGCATAGTCGTAGAGACCCATGTAGGTTCGGCTATCAAACCTCAACTATAGATGTACCGGTAGCGCCATGCCCCTGCTGGGACACGAGGACCGCTCTGCTTAATGCCCCTCGGATGGGATGTCAGTTCACGTCCGTATTCGTGAGATAAATGGCGACATTGAGAGTTGGTGAAGTTAAGCATGTCTCCCCCCTGCAGCAGTCTTCCGCTAGATCCAGGCATGGTGACATCACCTAAACCCAAAAATGTATCCCTTCCCAGATGACGTTGAAGTAGGGGAAAGGATCTGCCAGAAAGCAGGTAGTAATATAATGGAAAAGAGTAGAGATACGTGATATATACGTCGTATGGGGTATAAAAAGTCTATATAACATATTTTGAGGCATGATATGTGAGAGGCCTGTGCTCAAACTCCAGAATGGAGTCAACAGGCTCAGGGATTGGATACTCGCAAGCCTCCTTTGCGCTGAGAATTAGCGCCCGATATTCCGTATCGGGCATTTCTCATTGTGTCGTCAAGTCGTGGGATAATATTAAAAAGGTTTCAGAGCCACACTTCCCTCCAAAGAGGCCAAGTTCTACCTCCAGGGTACTGAAAGCGTGCTCGCGTAAGATGAATATCGGAAAGAGGATGGTGCGTAGTTCCGAATATCCCTTAGAATTATAAATATAGACAAAACCTCCCTATATTCACCGGGACGCCGTGTTGGGATGATTATGCCGTATGATGCTGATCAAAAAAAGGGGACGCCGCCTCGATCGGGGTATGCCGATGCGACTAGACTAGCTAGCCAACCAGCCGAATCAAATATTGCCGCAAACCATAGAAACGCCGTCGATGCAAGATGATTATACAGAACCAAGTTGAAGAAGAGCTTGGATAGCCTCGCGCTCCTGGGCATCAGAGGATGCAGCCAGGGCATCGAGGTCGATGTTGTCGAGCCGCGGCTCGCGAAGCATACCGGTTCCACCAGAGAAAGACCGGAAACCTCCAGTAGATTGTACGTGAGAAGGAAAGTGGTTGAGGCCATGCTGAGCGTTAGCTGGGCTCGCGTAAGATGCCGCTCGCAAGGCAGCGGCCCCCACCGCGGCCCAGTCTTCGTCGTCAGTGGCATCCTCCGGATTGTCGTCCATCATGTCGTCGTCAGTCACCTCTGAGCAAGACGCCGAAGCAGGCCCATCAAGCGAGTCGAGAGACATCTTATCAGCCTCGTTCTCCATCATGGTCATGCCACGGTCATCGTGCGAAAAGGCTGCTGAGTTGCCCATGCTGGTGGCGCATACGTTCAGCCGTGACCTATCGTTACCCCGTCCGATGCCGTTGGAGATGGGTATACTGGTAGGATAAGATCCACCCTCGACTGGCGATAAACGCGAAGACGGGTTCCGTGAAGGATCACCTCGTCGTTTGGCATCCCACCGTCCCCAGCCGACCTTCTCGAATTCGACATCGGCATTGAGACCTCCGCCTTCTGAAACGTTCCCGTGTCCACGTCCCTCTAAAGCTGCCACAACTAACCTCCGAGCCTTGGGTGGTGGTATACCGGCGAAACCAGGGACTGAGGTTGTGAGATAGCCCATTATGTGACGGATAGCCAGGGGGCCGTGGTTGAGAAGAATCTCGGGTAGGTGGAATTTGGCCAGTAAAGCAGGGGTGATTGCACCGGTCGAATCGAAAGGGGAAGATCCAAGGGGCTCGGAATCGGTGTTATCTCCCAAGTCGAGATCGGAATCGATCGGATCGAGCTTAGAAGCTTTCTGGAGTTGAGCCTTGAGCCCATGGGGAGGCAGGGCAGGGGAAATAGAATTAGGGGGAGTCGGGAGAGGTTCAGGTTGAGGTCGTGTCACAGGGACGCTCCTAGCAGCCGCTGCAGCAGTTAAGTTGTCTCGGCGCATGGAGGTCAAGGAGGTTAAGGAGGTCAAGGGGGAATCGCGAGCAGCAGAAGCGGTAGCCATGGTTGCCATTTTTGGTGTTGGAGTATTGCTTCGAGATCTCTCTATGAGACCGAGAAAGAGAAAATTAGTAAGTGATAAAATAATGTGGTTGATGGTGAAATGAAAAATATGAAGATATTGAGGGTACTAAGATACCAACATATCAATATATTGATATATGTAACGCGTCTTTTTATGAGAATTGACGGGTCACTGATGAGCGGTGATGAGAAGGCTTGGGAAGGCCTGAGAAGGCCTGAAGTTGAGTCACTCACAGGGGGTTATTGATCCGAAGTGGGCTCTCTCGGCTTTCTCTCTTAATGATTGACACACAAATTGATGACAATTCAATTTGATAAGACAGACCAACTCTTGTTTCCTCTGATTGACGAAGAAATATCAAAAAGTAGGAAGACAAAAATAAATGAATTAAATCCAATAGGCAGTTTGGCAACACTGACGCGACTCTCTCGACTGTGACAAGATTCCTCTTGTCTTGCAAAATTTGCGATGTTATTGTGATCTCTTCTTTGTTGTTGTTGTTGATGGGATGATATTGAGAGGAAGGGAGAAACCCAAGCCGGAAAGTGAATGACGAGACGGGTGACCTAAGCCAACTACTAATGTAATCGGTAAACTCACTGACAGGAAGGCGATCCGTGGTACTCTGTCCAGGTGGTAGCGGGTTATGGTACCTACATACCTAAGCCTAAGTAGTCCTTTGGAGCCCTAAAATCCTTGGAGGGAAAGGACCGACAAGGGGGTGTATCGGCGGTGTCGGTTCTTTCTGGTACTTCTTCATACCCGATTGCTGGGCAATTCCAAGTACTAAATAAGGTTCCAATGTTGGCCTGTTGCGATTGAACCTTAGATTGTTATACCTACGCCTTGGGAGTATATTTAAACTCGTTGATTAAGTTACCCTGCCCAGTCTTTCAAAGTATTCTGGGTCAGCCACACCTTAACACGTAAGTTATTGTAATTTCCAATACCAGCCGGGCACATGACTTCTCATTCATTATCCAAGACATGCCATGGTTGATGGATTCTTTCCCTCTATTTCCAGTCAATTATGCGCAGTATAATAAGCCTGATGAACTCCCGACAGAAATAAGTACAGAACCTTGTAACCTTGTTGCCTGGGAAGATGAAGGGGAAACAATAATCAAACTCTACCCTCAAAGTACTCTGTAAGCATTTCAGGGGGGTCGTTATATGTAAGCTTGTCTTATCATTTGACAGACAAAGAACAGAAAGAATCAAGCGGTTGATGACAGGTAACTTTCGATTGTTGTTTCCCGCTGTGTCAAACATGCCGATGACCGGTAAAGAAGGCGAGTTGTCTACTAAGCATCAGCAATCTGAGAATGAGACATGCCAGCTTACCTACCACATACTTCCAAGGTTCTCAGCGATATTGTCCATGTACCGGTGGATAGATATGATACCGATGTGTAGACCCAATTTACTTTTTGTCATGATGACATTGCTTTATCCGGCTATTTTGGCGAGCTGACTTGCTTCGGCTGGCCTGTTTCCATGGAATCTTCCATACATTCCCATGCTGTCGCTGTACGGTTACTGTTGCCGTGATACTACACCGGACTGACCGGTATCGCTGATATGTAATGAGTCGAACATTGCTACTCTACCTTAAGGTTATCAAAGTTTCTACAACCACAAAGTATATTCAAATAGCTCTGCAATCAGACGACATGCGATATCGGATTGTATCTCAAAAGGACAAAGTAGAGGTGACAAGATAATACAAAATACAATTCAGTATTCAAGAATCCTAAATATTCATAAAACAGCATGAGTCCATTATTGCGCGCCGCCACAATAAGCCGCATATTTCTAACATCCTCCTGGGTTGTACAGGTTATTGATACAACACACAGGCTGGCTGGTAACTAAAAACAACATACTCCGTAGTTAGTGCCGGGTAAGCCGTACGTGTATTAGTAACACCCTACGTAACAGCCGCATAACCATATACCGACACGCACATAATTATTTAGGGAAAGAAATTCAATAACTACATGTAAATAGAAGAGGATAAAAGTGAGATAGATATGAAGTATAACCATGTTCTCCGATAGTGATAGTTCCTCCCCAGCTTACCGACGAGGGCAAGTACTCCTCCCGGTATGTTTCATAAAGTTGAGGCGTCTGGTCATGAAGTGCCAGAGGTGTGAACGTAGACGTATCAGTGTCGGTATCAGTATGGCGGTATACATACCCGTGGACCTATCCAGGTAATCTGGTAATGTACCTTACCCATCCAACAATTCGTAGTCACTAACCTGCAGGTCCCATATCCCATACATTATCCACACTCCCTCGTGTTAGTTACGTGTTGTTGCACTGGAGGTGTTGCGTTGGTGTCACCCACAAATACACGCCCTCTTCCTAAACTAGATCCGGAGAAGGAAGCGCGACAGCGAAACGATTGCGCACGCTGGCTGGCTCTCCCGGTGGCTTCCCCTAGTGGCTTGACAATGCGAGGTCCACGACGGATGCTGTCTCTGGTGATGAAGACCTCGGGATGATCACACCTCTATCCCTATGTACCCGTACCCAAGTAGTAAAAGAACCTGTAGAACGCATCGAAGTCGGGTTATTTCGTATATATGCCCTCTATCCGATGAATGGGACCAATTGGACTTAGTAAACCCTGGGGAAACCCCCCCAGCCTGCTAGTCTTGGGGCTAACTAACAAGTTACAACAATTGTGTGTGACTTTCTATAATAAGCCCTACCGGAATACATATTTAGTACACACCTGCTGATACTAATAAATGACGACGGTGATGACGATGACGCCAATAGTACAAGATAGACATATACCGCCATCTAGCAGCCGGTCTATAAAATTGCGCTACACCAACTTTATCCTTATGTGTATTATATATCTACACGCACAAAACCGGGAAAAAAGAAAAACAAGAAAAATTAGAATTCGAGGCCAAAATTACTGGTGGTGAAACTGACCCTCCCCTACCGACCGATATCCGGTCTCATCGACCAGAGGACTGACTGGCTGGTCGAAAGAGGGAACACCGAGCCTGGAGGTCAATCATTCCATCCATCCGTCCGACCGTCTGTCGGTGATACAGTATCTCGCTCAACGACGATACTACTCTCCTGGTTCAAGTCTGGCGCATGAGAGAAAGTAGCCTGGTCTATCTGTCCCCCGAGGTGGCCCGTTATCTGGTCTGGTTCTGGTGGTTCATGGATCCCCAATATCGCTTATCTTAGACTCCTCGTGCCACCCCCCAAAGCCCCCCTGCTAAGGTTTCCTAGCCCTCCCATCCCATCCTATCCCACCCCACCATCCGTCCAGTAGATCGATCCATCACCATCCCATCCAAAGAGTCACATTGCCCACCCAGACGGCCTAAACTGCGCAGCAGGTAGATCTCCCACCACCACAAGGTACAACATCTACATACTTCCTATCGTGCTACACATTTCGACTGTCGTCCCACTGACCCGGTGGTGTCCTTTCATTCGTCTTCGCGTATGCCCTCTGTATGTATCTACAATAATGAGGGACGTCGTCATTCCTGATTCTATACGGTGCCGCGCGCGCGAATAAAGAGGGCCCAGAATCCAACCGGAGGGAACTTCGCTTGGCTTGGCTTGGTGGTATATCGTATTTCGAACACGGCCGCCTAGAGCAGGTACTACTATACTGACTACCCCGCGTTGGCGATTCCGCCATCTCGAACTATAGATATGTACAAAGTATAGTATAGTAGGACGGGTCTCGGCACCAACCCAGGTAGGCAAGTCATTGGCTCTAAAGCCTGCCCTCCCTTGCGTATGTACTTAGATAGCTTTGGGTAGATAGCGGCAGAGTTCGAAGATCCCGAGATCACCCTAGGTAGGTCATGAAGTAGGCTAAGTTAGGTCCGCTACGGCCGCAGATGGATCGCCTTTTCTTTTTAAAGTTTTCGACATCCGAACGTTGACGAAAAAGCCCGGGCTGAGCTGGGGCAAAGCACTGAACCTATCCGGCCGCCGGCCCCCCCCCCCCATACATCCCGCACGGGGACCAACTCACGCTCTGATTGGGCGGGAGACTTCCCCCTATCACGAGCTATCTATCGGCCACCTGACTGACTTCTTCTTTGCTTTCTGGCTCTGGTTTCTGGTCCGCCTAAGTTACCTACCATCCAGTTAGCCAAGTTCGAGACGGCGCTATGTAGCCTAGGTAGGTAGGTAAGTACACAGAAGTTAATCAAGCCGTTGCCGTCGTCGGCGTCACCAACGCGTCCAAATCCATCCATCCATCCAATCCGCCCACCTTCCGTCGCAAAGTCACACCCCCCCCCTCTCTTCCCGCCGCCACCGGTAGCGCAGCCCCAAGATCTGCAGTGCGCGCGCGAACGGGCGCGTGCCCGAACCCAGTACTTAACTACAACTACACACTCTCTCGCGCGCCCCTTCGTCCCCGCGCTGCCCCTCGCCCAGTCCTTCCGCGGGGGGGAGAAGACCGCCAATCGCGGGGCGCACGGGCACAATGTGCCCATTGACTATCGGCCCCCCCCCCTATGTCTCCAGAGGGGTTCAGCCCAATCTGCATGATCTGCTATAGAAGTATGTAGTCTACTCGTGTACCATCCAGGTAGGTAGGTAGGTAGGTAGCTACCATTGCTGCGGCGTAGTAGTATATACAGAAACCCCCCTTCCAGCGCTCGCCATCACAGGGTTTTGTGGCTCTAGCGAGGGGCGGCCGTTTCGCATCGACTATTATATATGCTAAGTCCTTACCTTGGGCAATGTGGGCGCACAAGGGACGGGTTGGACCAGTATACATAGATACATTGGTTGATTGGCTCGCTCATTCGTTGGTGGGTAAGGGGTAGATGTAGTATAGTACACAAATGGCGATGAGGTATGGTGGGACGGGGGAGGGGGGCAGCGCGTCGCAAGTAGGCACAAAGCAACCTACTACGTCTTTTTGTAGATTGTTTATTTTTCTCTGTTTCTATTCAACCTGGTCTATAATCGAGTAGTGGTACCTGATCAGCTAGAAAGGAAGGGGGCGTGGGGGAAGCGCAGGTGTTAATCGAATTCGACCACTAGAGTAGTCATCGCAGCCATCCGTGATATTCAAACCGTCCCCCCCCCTCCCTTTAAATGTTCACGGAATATTTTCAAGAGGCACCGTCGTGCGTGACGAAACCCTAAACTATATGACTAGGCAGCGCAAGCGGAAAGTGCCCTGGTGATTTCGGCACACATACATAAAAATGAGGATAGAAAATTGCTTAACCAGTGGTACCTAATTCCCCAAGTATCACCATCACACAAGAGGTGGGATTATTCGATAGCTAACTAGCTGCCGCTGATGCCGGTAGCCATCATTCTCTCTTTTCTAAGGACGACGGGCGGTGGCTCCATTGTGGCCCCTATAGATATGTATATGCCTAGTAGCATAGTCGACCAAGCTCTACCTAGGATAAAGAGCTCAGGGCTTGCCCAGTCCATTGCAAGTCCCAGCACCGGTGATGCGGTACGCCAGCGCTGTTGGGCTGGAGGAGTAACTAGACAGGCTACATACATCCTGCCCGCTACAGCACGGCGCCTATTCTCGCAATTGAACCCATTACGGCGCAGCAGAAAATCCCTCGGATGAACTCGTTCGTCAGCCCCGGAGTGGAGCTTGTCTGATCCTTAGCGAACCGTCTGTTGCTTCAACCAAGAGCTTCGGGGCCACGATCCGCGGGCTGACTGCGGATTTGAGAATAGCCTGCATCTGTCAAAAATTGACTACGCATGCATGTGGGAAACGGTTCTTGTTTATTGGTTTGGATCGTTATGGCGAGGAACGAAGAGCACTGTAGCTCTCGCCCTCGTGTTAACAGGTCCGTGGCTATTGGTGATGATGCGGTCCCCTCTCCTACTAGGAATTATTGAATAGGTACTCTCTGCATGCCTGGTGATCCTGTTAGAAATAATGCAACGCAGAAGCTGAATCGATAAACCGTAGTTTAGTCCGCCGGGTGTGACTTACCGACTTGAGGACGTCCAGCTTTTCCTGGGACTGCATGTAGACGTGACGATACTGCCGGATGCTCTCCTGGAGAACCACCTCCTTGGTCGTGCGGCCATCGCAGATGGCCCTCATCTTAAGCTCCATCTCCTTCCGCAGGAACGGTTTGCCCAGGCTCGTCTCGAAGTTCATCCTGTCGAAGCCCTCGATGAGGGCCACGCCCAGCTTGGTCGGGATGAATTCCATTACACTTCCTCTCCCGCCGCTCGAGGCGGCGCCGCCTCGGCCACCCCCTCTTCCTCGTCCGCCGCGTGCTGCCGGGGCCTCTTGAGCGTCTTCTTCGTCGCCCTCTGCGCGTCCAGACCTGGGGACAGTACGGACGTAATCTCTTTCTTGAATCTTCTGTATATGTTCAGCCATCGTAGCGTCGGTCCCGATACCGTTGGCATCCATGAGAGCAATTAGATCAGCTTCCGTGAGATAGTTGGGTGCTGCGGTTTTACCCTCAGTCATAAGGGCTTCAGTGGGCTCGAAGACCTCTCCCACCGTGAACTTGGGCAACTGTACACTGCCAGTCCATTTCTCGTAGACGTAGACCTCCAGATAGTTTCTCTCCAGCACGACAACGCCGTGCGCGTGGAAGTTCTCTTCCCCATACAGAATGTCTACATCTGTCGCAACACCCTTAGCATCCTCAGCACAACAAGCTAGGAAGCGCCTGACTACGAATTCGTAGACCTTCTTCTCGTTTTCGTTTAGAACCGTGGGTGCCGCATATGTGACAGGGTGAATGGGCGGATGGGCCTTGTCGTCGTTTCGTCCTTGGCGTGGCTGATTGAAGCCGCCATCCGCAAGGGCCTGTGCGAACTGACCCCAGCGGTCATCCGGTGTCTGCTTTTGCACAAGATTCCGAAGATTCATGCCAGAATCGAAGCGATCTGTTTCGGTTCTGGGATAACTGATGAACCCCTTGTTGTATAATGACTCAGCGGCCTCCATCGCTTGTTGACCCGACATGCGCAAGAATCTCGTGGCCATCTTCTGCAGCTCAACGGTGGTCAAAGGTAATGGCTTCAGTTTTTTCGTAGGTTTTTCCTGCACCTTGGTGACCTTCGCATTTTTAGCGGCTAAGCATCTTTCATACATAATTATCACTGATGCCCTGTCGAAGAGACGATGTCTTGACCAGCTGAAGTTGACATCAATGCCATCTCGTTTATGCATAACTTTGATCAGCCAAAACGGCTCTGGCTTGAAATTCTGCACGCGGAAGTATCGATCGACCACGAACCCCAGGGTTGGGAATTGGCAGGATCCTATAGACTTAGTTAAGGCCTTTTGACAACCGGTATGGGCAGGTAGCTTGATAGCTTACCATAACTGATCACCAGGTTTCTCAGAGGATCGCCCAGCTCTCGTAATTTAAGGGTAAGGAAGCGAGTGAATGCATACCCGATCCGCAGGTCAAGCTCAATGCGAGAAGCGACAGCCTGAACTTGCTTGTCGTCGAGGAGGGCTAAATTTCGGGATGCGTTTAATATATGTCTACGTAGGACCGTCAACCTAGAGTCCGAAATGTAGCAAGACATGTGCGCTTACGCTCTCTCAATATTGCTAAATCTTGCCCTCTTGATGTCAAGGCGATTATTGCCCTTTCTAGCGGCTTCCTGTATCTCAAACCCGATGTGCTCACCCTCTCTGTCGCAATCGGTCCAGATGCACAAGGCCTTGGAGTATCTGGCCTGCTTCTCGATATTTTCGGCAATCTTCTTCTTATCCTACAGAGTGACATGTGGATCAGAAGATGGCCAAGAAACCCCGAGACGACGAAGTCCCTACCTCGGAGATCACGGTCTTCACGGGCGCGTCGAATAATCGCTCAGGCGGCGGAAATTTCCAGTCCTTGAAACCGGGAGGGAATTCGGTGGCGGTGATATGGCCGAGAACCGAAGTCATGGTGACATTGCATCTACCCCAAGGCTGGCCAAAATCATAGTCAAAGACATAATTCTTGATGTACTTCTCGGGGGTGTTATTCTGGGCGGGTATCAGTGAACGCTCTCCACAGGATGGTCTACAAGAGCCTAGTGATAGATAATACGGACAGTTTGAAACTGACCGCCGGAGAGATGGCCGGCGACCGCCTTTGCGATCGAGGGTTTCTCTGCGACGCAGAGAACCTTCATGACTGATGATGACGACTGGAGCCGGACGCTCAGGTGGACAATGAGAGACTTCACTTGACGCGCCCTTCGCCCGGGAATCGAGGAACAAATGAATGTTTTATTCATGTCAGGGAAGACACGAAACTCTACGTTGCTGCAAAATGGTATCCATATGTCGTTCGTCTTGTTCCATTCCCATTACAGGGGGTCAGACTTCAGTATTGGTGAGAAAGTTGAAATGGTAATGGCAGCACCTGGACATGCTTAGCTCGGGTATTGTTCTATTTGCAGGTAGGCACCTAAGGCACCTGTTTCCACTGAGGATAGAGTACTCCTAGCTGTCTCGATCGCACCTTAACATTGAGATTGCATCCATGAATGCACGGATAAGATATTCGAAAACAGTATATAAAAATAAAAGGTTATCGCTGCCAAGGTGAGAAACGGCCTATCAATCACCTATCGGGGCTACCTATCTAGATGTGTACCTAACCGTCGGGAGCTGTTTCATATACTTAGGTAGTAAAGTATACAGCTGTCAGATAACTAGCAGCAATTTGACAATTGACATTTGGCACTGGCGACTTAGCAGCTTAGCAACCGTTTAGGGTAATAACTACAAGCTAGCCGTTCCCGTTAAGAGTACTTAGTTCATGGTCCGTGCATCCGGATGTACAGGCTAGAGCTCTGAAGCTCTGAAGCACTGCCTGACTGCCTACCCCTAAGGCCCTTTCAATACTGACCAGAAATTCGTATAATCGAAAAGTCAATGACGTCTAAGCGGCTTTGTTAGCTTAGAACGTCACAATTCCCAACTCAATTCGAGTTGTTCAAAAGGAATTCAACACTGACAAGAGAGGATTCAATCCCTTACTCAAATTTAAAAATCAATTTTAAAAGCCAGTAACATTCTGACCGACAGAGACCTCGGGAACTTCAAAAATGGCGCTACCAACACTGAATTCACTCGAGGAGTGTGCCGAATATGCCAAAGTCGTCGAACCATTCCTGCCACAGCTTTACGAACTCCCCCGAGCATTGCAATATACCATCACGAGCCCGGATGCCTCCCTCCTTCAGTTGTACAAGGAGACGAACCCTCTCGTGTCGGGTTTCAGCTTTTCCATCTTGCTAGGCGCCTTTTTCCTGGTCCTCTCCGAGCTGAACCGAAACTATTCCCAGGTCGATCGTCTATGGAGTTTACTGCCCACGATATATAACGCACATTTTGCTGTTTGGTCACACCTGAACAACCTGCCCAGTCAGAGAGTAGATATCGTGCTGCTCTGGAGCGTCTTTTGGAGTGTAAGCTCTGTTCATTTATATTCCCTATCATGTTCCCTATAGCTTATTGGCTGAGCCTCATATCTAACTTTTGACAGGCCCGTTTGACTTTCAATTACTGGCGAAAAGGAGGTTATGAGATAGGCTCAGAGGATTATAGGTGGTAGGCAACATCTACAACTGCTATTCTATAATCGTTCATCAAGCTCACGATTCTCTAGGTCCATAATCCGCGGTTACGTCCATCCGGCCCTCTTCTTCGTCTTTAACGTCACCTTCATATCCTTCATCCAGAGCATACTGTTGTTCCTCCTAGCGGCACCTACATACGTGATCCTTTTGACTACACAGTTCGAACCCGAGCTCTCGTCGGCCGATATCGCCTACACTGGGGTTGAGCTGATTTTGATCCTGTCCGAGTGGTTCAGCGACCAGCAACAATGGGGTATGTAGGATTCCCATAAAGCGTCCCTGGTGCCTGATGCTAATTACGACGGGTGCAGATTACCAGAATGCCAAGAGTCAGTATTTGAAAACCGCCAAGGTGCCACAAGGCTTCGCCCAGGATGACCTGGATCGGGGCTTTTTGACGTCCGGACTGTGGGCGTACTGCAGGCATCCGAATTTTGCAGCGGAGCAGACCATCTGGTTCGTTCTCTACCAATGGAGCTGCTACGCCACCAAAAGCATCTACAGCTGGGCCGGGCTTGGCGTCCTGGGGCTGCTCATGATATTCCAGGGCTCGACGTGGCTGACGGAACTCATCACGGCCGGAAAATACCCCGAATATCCACTCTACCAGAGGCAGGTTGGGCCCTTCTTCCCCAGCCTAAAGCCGTATAAGAAACCAGGTCCGACGGTTGTCCGGACGAGTGACCTAGCCGCCAAAAAGCAGAACGCCAAGCAGAAGTAAAGCTTGAAAGAGTATGAGGGATCGCCGTATTGCACAATGTAGAGAACGGATAACAACGGGCACCTCTTTGGTGTGCATAAGAGGAGGATTATTGGATATATGCCTTTGCATTTCAGAAATGGTACTATGTATGATCAACACTGTAGTTGGCGTATCTTCACATGCTCCGGATGCACGATGACGTAGGGTTGTAGTAGGTAGCGTCTGGGCCAGTATGGGGACACCTACTATGGTATGCAAACACCCGCATAACTAATCCGTACCTGGTAAGCAAGACCAACACTGAAGTATGTACTCAACAGTTGCTCTTTTACTTCGGGCGAAATGCGGCATCTTACCTTATATATATATCATATCATGTAGCAATGGTTCGGCGAAATGAGCCAGTAACAAATCGAGAATCTCCATTTGGCATTTAATTTTATTCCATTGGATTCGCATTCCATCGTGTGGTCGTGTGACGCTGCGCTGTCATAGCGGTATCTTTCCCCCTCACGAAGAGCCGCGGGGGGTGGGGGCGGCTCTGCAAACAACAGCAACGGGCACCCGTTCCGAACCGGTATTACCGAATACAGCCAGCCAGCCAGCTAGCCACATGGCCAGCCCATCGCAGCTTCAACAAAGCGGGAACTAACCCGTGGACATCGGAGTAACCACTGACCTGACCCCGCAAAACCCCAGGGCAGCGGCGGTGGCGACTAAACCGCCCAACGTCGTACCGCATATACCCAGGGATTCGGCGGTTGGTTGGCATATATGGTGGCACCGACCGGACTCCAGAGAGCGGGGGGGCCGCCTCACGCGACACTTAGAGGTTTTTTTTAACCCTCTTTTATTCCTCTTCCTTATGTGTAGTGGTCTATGCCCTTGCTTCGACAGCGTGGGTCTACTATGTAGGACTCCTATTCTATCGTGTCCTGCAGAAACCCTAGCCAAGGCGTATCAGATGTAATAAGCATTGACCCATGAAGCTTATCTGCCGTCTTATACTGGAAGAAGAGCCAATTACGTACACCTGCACCATCACTCGTAAGCTGCTGTATAAACCAGATGAAATAAAGAAGAGTAGATATTCGTATATACTATCAAATACTTAAAAGTAGGGTTGGGTACCACCACCAACCTTGGAAAAGATTGACCGTTGGGTGCTTCTAGATGCGGATATGGCCCGGGTTCGCCTCCCGTGTGCCCAGGAGGTCTTAGCCAATGCTCTCCCCAGAATACTCATCATGAATGAGATGGGGAATGGGGCATTTGGTGAGCAGAACGATATGTTAGCAGGCAGCATGTCCATTGTCTACAACCCCGCCGCCACCGTTCCTAGATATTAGTTAAGTACTTAGGTAGACATAGAATAACTGTCAAACTAATTATCTTACCTAATTCTCCGCATCGATCAGCAAAACTCGTGATCACCCCTCCCATTCCTCCTCCGTAGATCCCAAGCCGCCGTTACACTACGGGAACCACCCGAAGCCTCCCCTCCTTCCTATCCACCCTACCCCCCGTTCTAGCGTAATCGTAGTGTATGTAGGATCCGGATGCATGCAAAGCAAAGCAGTACACCGCGATCTCTTGGCCCTTTCTCGAAGGACTGGATAGGTATACGGAGTACACACTAACTATTATATATGTCTTTGTGCAGCCCCCCTGGCGACCTGGCACATGTCGAACCCGCGCGCCCTCTTCTAGCTATCCAGGCAAGCCGGTCCCACAGATCAGGCGATTATTAACTAGCCCTGCCCCGGTTCCCTACGCCCCTGTACGCTTACGTTCGCAGCGCATCCATGAATTGGCGTTAGTGTCTGTCTTAGTCTTACCGGGCCTTCGTTGGCGCGGTTGCGCGGGTCCCCTACAACTGGGCTGTTGGGATGGGGGGTTGCATGGATGTGTGGACGGAGGAGAGACCCTACATGCAGCCGGCAGGCTAGAGCTCTAATGCCCCCCTTCCCCTTTTACCACCATACCTACGCAGTGCTACTACGTAATTACTAAGTAGTTCCACGGCGACAGGTGACTGGTACATTCTTCCGAAGACCACGATATCGCCGATGATGAACTGGAGGAGAAGGGCTAGGTATGTAGGAGAGGAAAAAGGAGGGGGGGGGGGTTCAAAGATGAAGAAACGGAACGGAAGTGAGACTGCGGTTTCGGTGCTGCACACTGCAAGCCGCAAGCAAGCAGATGCACCTACTAACATGGTACAGCACGCGTATGTAAGCCTCACTCACTCACGCATGCTTGTTGATTATTGCGGTGAAGGTGAAGAGGACGAGGGGAGGTAAGGGGATCCGACGGAAGAGGTGGGCAACCACTTGGTAGGTAATTTGTTGAATTTTGTTCTACACTACAGAATACAGGCAACCCTTTTTTTTTTTGACAACTTCGCTCGCAATCCCGCCCTTCCCGCTGGGTACCTACTGTGTGGCAAGCTGTGCTGTAAGCAACCCGAACCAGGGCGAATCTTCACTTGTCTAAGTAGTCGAGAGAACACAGATCGCAGATCCGTTTTGTCACATAGAAAACTCCGGGGAGGGTTTTAACTAAGGCTTGGGCAACAAATAGTCTATGCATGCAATTTAGTTTCGCATGTCAAGTGGTATGTGGGGGGGGTGGGGGGGTTTATCGTATCGTATTTAAGGGTCCTAAGCGCACGACATCTCATTAATTACTAAAATTACACTGCGTATCCGTGCTTTTCTCGGGTCTCTCTTTACGCACTACGTACGTACGTACCCCCTCCCCTCCCCCCTTGAAGCCATCGTGGGGTTTATAAAACACCCTACTTCCTCCACCACCTCCCTCCCCTTTTCGTTCTTTTCCATTGTTTGCTCCTATTCTCCCCTCTCCTCCTTATTCAAAGTTTATTATCATCTATTTTTTTGTAGTTGTTGCGTAGAGTATTAGACATTCACCAAAAAGGGTTTACTTGAACATATATAAAAGATATACACACAATTTAGGTTGCTGCAGGAATATAGTAGAACCCTGCATTCGCAACAAACTTCGCTTCCACCTTCTACGCCAGGCAAACAAGCTTTAGCCTTCAGCGCAACTTCGCCCGTCTCAAGCCAATAAAGTCAAATCACGAGCTTTGAACATTGTGCCAACTTAAACCTACCCAATATTGCCACAGCATTTACTGTGGTAGAGGAACATATATAAAAGTGCTTTTGATCTCCTTCACTTCTACAACTCCGTTCCTTAGACAACCTACGATACATTAGTCATCATTCTACATTCCGACGATTTATTTCCTTCTTGTCTACCAGCTTATTCATATACCTTTCTATAACATTCGATCTCTGAGCATATACGCCTCCTAACGAGAGCATTGCGATGTTTACCTCTACCCCCCTAAGCAACTTTATCACCATCTTCATCAGCACCATGAGGTTCTCGGCACAGCCATCAGAGGCAGCGACCTCGTACTTCCCCACGGGAGCCGTGGAGCGACGGACATCGTCGGCGGGATCCTCGATGGTCGAGTCGACCACCGACAGCACCGCCGACAGCACCGCCACATCCACCATGTCCGAGACGGCGCGGCCGTGGAACCCGGGCCCCGCCAGCGAGCGGCCGACCGGCGACTACCCGCTCCCGGCGATCGAGACGCCTTTCCCGGCGCCGGCGGGCGAGCTCGACGTCGCGGCCCAGCTGGCCAAGGACCCGCTGCCCCACTCGCTGCACTCGTCGCTGCGGCGCGCCGCCGAGTCCGCCGCGTCCTCTTCCCGCCGGCGCGAGGACGCCGACCCCGAGGCCCGCGCCCGCGCCCTCGCTGCTGCCAAGAAGGAGTGGCTTAGCTGGAAGTCGATCTGAGGAAGACCATCCCGATATTCTTCCTATTATCATCGTCACTGACCGGCCGTCGTGCTATTCTTTTCATTCGCCCATTCCCGTAATTTTGGCTGGCGAGCGCGTCTTTTGTTTTTACCATCTATCTTGGCAAACCCAAAGAGATGCGAAGATAGAATGCGCATATGGGAGACACACAGACCGTTATCGCTTTGTCCCTCCGGATCGACGGAAACGTAAGGGGAGAGGGGGAAAGCGACCATTCATTCGGAACCTAGTCCCTTCTCCGGACTGCGTCGTCCTGGCACCTGGGAATATAACGTTTTCCGGGTGCTAGATTCATATTGATTAGCGGTCTTTGCAGCAACAAACAGGCCGACGTTTCGCAAAAAGCAGCCGGCAATTTATACCCAAACCACACTTATTAGAGATACCAGAGTGCATTTTCTACGGAGTTGCTCCATCACCATCTGGAGGTGTTCGGGGTTGGAAAGGAGGAACGGCGAATCTGGATTCCGAGGGACCGGGAAGGGAGAGAAGGAATGGCGTTGGGAAGGGAGGCAGTCAATAAGACTTGGCCCTAGCATATGGAAAATATGGCATGTGCCACACAACGTGAATATTTAGGTGGCTGGAAAGGAAGCCCCATGTTTCATCCGTGGTGCCCCTATAACAAGGCGATAGCGGATACATCCCGAATAGTGATGGTAGCAATACAAGTTGCCTATTTCGGCCTTTATGACATGGACTTGAAATTCGCTCAAAATGAAGATAAGAAACAATGTTAATCTGGTGACGAACCCCTGTATTTGTAGCTGAAGGAGACAACCTGCTCCTTTTATGCGTAGCTGGACACATGCATCGCAGTCCCTGGACTACCAACTTACAAGTGACCCGAGCGCCGGCCAGCCAGCCCGCTCTTCAATTTTGACCATCGCGCGCTGAAAGTGTCTTTTCGTCCCTCGGCCTTGTCTTCCGTGTTCCGAACCACTCTAGTCGAACACCGCGGACAGGTGGAAGCCGTACACGACGGTCGAGATGAGCGTGACGAGATTGAGCAGAGACGAGATGCCGTGCAGCTTCCCGAACCGCTTGTTCAGGGCGGCCATCTCGTCCGAGTGCGGCGCCGCGTCGTAGCTGCGCTTGCCGTCCTTCTTCTCTGCATGTGCGAAGATCATCAGGCCATGTCAGGTCAAGTGTATTTAAGTCATGGTGCGTCAAATAAGAAGAAAGGCTAGGTGGGATGGGAGGGGGGAGGGGGGTGACCACACATACCCTGCGCCCTCCGCAGCGCGGTAATCTTGTTCGTCTCGGGCAAAAGGTAGGCCCAGTTGACGAGGCCGGCGACGGAAGCGACAGCGAGCGGGGCGAGCACGACCCAGCGGTTCTCGCTGTCGAGGACGCCGGCGATGCCGCGGCGGGCGGGGCCAGTTCTCGCGAGCTTGTCCAGTATCGTCGACCGGCTGCCCGGGAACGTTAGGGCCAGCACCACCGGCCCCACCGCCTGGATCCCGAAGTACCACGGGAAAACTGCGCGCTGGAGCACCGCGAACTGCGGCCGCTCTAGTACGCGGAACGCCTCGATCGAGTTGATGAAGGTCTGCGGTGAGTGAAGGGGAGGGGAGGGGGTACGCCAGGTTAGCCGTTGATATGAAGGTGGGTAGGTCTACGGGGGAAGCCGAAGTTGGGTGATCGATAGCCAAGGGCAAGTGGTCTACCGGGGATGGATCTTGTCTGTAGCGGCGAGTGCCGTGCCTTCGTGATCCGAGATACGATCTCACATCCCACCGGCGTATCTGCTACTGGAGGGGAAAGCGCTTACGTGGAAAACCTGGGTTCCTAGGAGTGTCCCGTAGCTGCGCATAGTTGTTCGCGAGGTCAGCGTATAGAACATTCGTTTAGCGTAAGAGAGCCCGACGATCGCGAGGGGGCCGGGGGTGGGAAAGGGGGGGGGGGGGCGATGTCACGGGCTCAGCGGGTAACTACGCACGAGATGATATGATAAGGACTGCGCGACGAGAGACTCATCTTGGGCACCGCCTCTTTCAACGTCGAATATACTTCACTTTACGTAGTACAATTTCCGAAATATGGCAGCTGGCATGTGATGTGATCAGGCGTCTGCAAATTCGGAATACGATGACAATTCGAAGAAGGGAAGAGCCCTGGAGACAAAAGACGGAAATGAACGAGTGGTAGAAGTGGTCGATGGCGCTACTGCGGAGCTTTGGAACTCCGGGCCTCTCATTGGCAATTCAGATCGACCCATAATCCCGGGCTATCCAACGGATACTACCGTACCAGCATACGGCAGGTACACTCGCTAAATATGGCATCAAGGGGATCGTCCAAGGGCCGTAATAATATATTAACCGTAGTCTACGTTACGATAAATTAAAGAGCATCATGATTGACAGTACCCGTGGACCATTACAGGTGCGGTCTCCTTAACGATATCTGAGTATTTATTTGCATGTGCCTTCTCTAAGTACCTAACAAGTAGGTACCGTTTCCAAGGTTGGTCCGGTCGTGTGTACTTCATACTTCGTAATTGGTAGGGTTTTGGCTATTCCCCACTAACCGGTAGCCCGGCAGCCCGGGTAGAGCCTAGCTCACCATTATACCGGAGATATGCTGGAGTGATTCGCTTGAAAAAGATCCGACTTGAAGGTCAGCACGTTCATTTTTGCTTGTTTATGTACAATTTTCAGGCCGAACAATAGATAGCCTAGAGGCCTGCTATCAAGATCTCCTGGAATTTCATCGTACACTAGGCAAACTCCGAGATAGCCTTCGCGAATCTTGACATGCGCGAGCGCGACGTAGGGTGAATCAAGGACTCCCCAGTGATCATGCGTTGGATGAACTTGCTTGGCCCGTCATAGGCCAGGGTGATCTCCTGCACCAACCCGAGGCCTCCCCCCGTCAACTTCTCCGCCGTGACCCTCCAAGTGTTGTGCACCTTTGTATCCAGTTCAAATGGCCAGGTGCATTTCCACAGCAATACGGACGACTCGGACGCCCTCGCATACGTGAAGACACCAGCGCTCTCTTTACTAGCATTGTATATCTCCAACACTTCTAGCATGGGCATCTGTCTCGCCGCGAGCCCCGCAGCTTGTAGGAGGTCATTGATCTCGTCGCCAAGACTGGCGGGGTGGATGGCATTTGACGTAAGCGTGATTTGTCTGAGATTCGTCCACACCGGAAGTTTCTTGCCTGGCTGTACGTTGTAGAACGGCTCCAGGAAATATCGCGCATCGGCGAAGTTTGAGATATAGATCTCCTCCAGTTGCAGACTGAGCCTGGCAAGATTTCGCCCGAGTTGGGGGCATTTCACGTAAGATAAGTCGTCGTATAGGTGCCGGTCAAAAGCATCCGAGTTCTCGAAGATGCTTATGGTTTTCAGAGTCTTGGGCCATAACGTTATATTCATAGCGTGCTCTGCGTACACGCATGTTAGCTTTACAGGGTCACCACGATACCTCTCACTGCACCCACCTCGGTCAAGGTCTTCCTGCGAGAATTCGTCTGGTTGATGCCATGGCTCGAACTGGACCCGGACTACGCGTGGTAGACTCAGGAGTATGTGAAGAAGTGCCCGAGGATCGATGTTCCGGCGATTGCGTCTCAAAATACTCAGACTGGAGATAATCTCCACTTCAGGGAACCCATGTGGCCCTGCCATCTCATGCTTGCTGGTAAGATCGAGAGTTAGATCGGAGTCGAAGAACCTGTTCACCCCATCCTGGCCAAGCCCTGCCTCCCCAAAGAGGTTTTTTCGGTCGCCTGGTGAAAACACGCTCAACTCCAAGTTGATCCCACTGGTCTGTCCAATGTCCCACTTGGCAAGAATTTCAAATAGATCCCATATGCTATGAGTGAATACGAGGTTATTCTCGACCTGTTCCTGCTCCGTTTCAGGGACACGGGCTAGTTGCTTCTTGTACTTGCGAAGCTTGATCCGCAGATGCAGGTGGCGTAACCATTTTCTCCTAGTACTGTCATCATGCAGGATGGTGTCGAACTTGGGTAGATCGTTGGTTTGAATTTTGAGGGTGTTGAAATTGACCTCCTCGAAGACGGGCTGCCATTCACGGCAGACAGTGGCATAACCAGCCAGCAGATGTAAATGGGGGGTAGACGGAAAATTCGCGAGGTTTTCCAAAACCATCAGCCGTAACTCCGCAGGCAATAATTGCCATGTCGCCATTTTGAGTGATGCCTATGCTGGGAGATGAGCAGGTTGCGCGTTTCCTCTCTAGCAGAGCTAATCAAAGCATTGTCGTTCGGGTTTACTGGCTAATTGAGTATTAGATCTTAAAATTTCAATAAATCCTTGTCGTACCTAAGTAAGTAATGCACGATTCAATAAATTTCACTTATAAGCTTGCATGCTATTGCAGATGAAAGAGAAGCGGGTGACACGTGCAAACAGGGTCTTGAGAGCCGGAGGAGGTTAAAGAATGTCACCGAAGAATGTCCATGTAATTTTTAGTGTCGTATTATAGATCCACGGGTAGTACTGGAGTACTTCCAAGTCCGTACATTTGTTTACCCTCACTGCCCAGGTGCTGTGTAGTACCTATTACTGGCAGGACTGGCAGGTGTCAAATTTCGCTCAACACCCGACAGTGGAGTTGCAGGGTCACCTCATCTATCTCTACATAACCCACCTAGGCAGATAACTAATAGTACCACGATTTTAGAGTACCAGGTACCCGGCACCCCCCGCCTACAGCCCCGCCAGCAGTCCAGGCAGTCTGCGAAGTCAGGTGAAGACGCGCCTGTCTGAGACCTGGGCAAGCCTTGACTGCCCCCTAAACCGAATCGAACTAACGCGGCTAATCGCGACGGGACCTCTCAGCCCTTCTGCCTGCTCTGCCTAATTCATGACCCACCTTCAGTACATACATGTAAGGAATTCTAGATACCAAACCTAAGTACGAAGAGAAGAGGTATTTAAGTAGGTTGAAAGGTATTAATATCTCATCATTACTATGTTACATTCCAAAGGGATTTCAATTCTTATTTCTGTCCTCTGGTAAACACCCCTTGGCTTTGTCCATCTATCTACAACAATATCACCATCCAGTCTCAAGCGGCCCACATCATGGCGGACAAGGAAGCAACAGTCTACATCGTGGACCTTGGCGAGTCCATGGGGGACTGCCACGGTGGCCGTGTTGAATCGGACCTCGATTGGTCCATGCGTTTCGTTTGGGACAAGATCTCTACCACTGTAGCAGCGTCGCGCAAGACCTGGAATGTCGGCGTCGTCGGTGTCAGGACAGACGAGACCGATAACCCCCTACAGGAATCAAAAGGATACGAAAATATCTCAGTTCTCCAGGAGCTCGGTCCTATGACCCTAGCCTCCCTCAAAGCCTTGCAGCCGAAGATCAAGCCTAGTCACACTACATCGGGGGATTGTGTATCCGCCATAGTGGTCGCCGTCGACATGATTGAGAAATTCACCAAGAAGAACAAGTACAACCGAAAGATCATTCTTGTTACTGAGGGAGAGGCACTCATCGACGAAGACGACTTTGATGATATATCTGCCAAGATAAATAGAGGTGGTATCAAACTCGACATTTTGTAGGTTTCCCTTCCTAGTGTATAGCTATCGCACTAGACTGAACATGTCCAGAGGTGTAGACTTTGACGACTTAGAGTTCGGCTTCAAGGAGGAAGACAAGCCAACGCGGAAGGCAGAGAATGAGGCGCTTTTCAAGGCTTTGGCCGAAAAATGTGAAGACAGCCAATTCGGCACTATTGCCGAAGCCATCTCGTATCTGGACGTTCCCAGACTTAAAGCAACGAGACCGTACAAAACCTATGACGGTCCGCTCACCCTTGGTAACCCGGAGCTACATCCAGATGCTATGAGCATCAGCGTAGAAAGATACTTCAAGACCCACAAGGCAGCTATTCCGCCGGCTAGCAGGGTTGTGCTGAAGAATACCCCTTCTTCGCAAGACACTGTAGGAGACGCCATGGAAGGGGTTGAAGTAACGAGTGACTACTCTGCCGTGAAAAACGCGCGGACATACCAGATCAACGACCCAGATGCTGTTGGCGGAAAAAAAGATGTCGACTTCGAGTCTCTCGCCCAGGGATACGAGTATGGGCGCACTGCTGTCCACATCAGCAAGTCGGAATGGAATATCACCAAGATCGAGACGACGAAGTGTTTCACGATCATCGGGTTCATGCATCAGGAAAAGGTATGCGTGCAATATAACGTTGACCAAGTGCTTTTTTTGGCCTAACACCTCACAGTATGAACCATTTCTCAACATGGGCGAAACGGGCATGACTGTAGCGCAGAAGCTAAATGATGCGGCGGCGCTGAAGCTTTCCTCGTTCATCCATTCACTAGCAGAACTCGAGTCTTACGCTGTCGCTCGCATTGTGACTAAGGAAGGCAAAGATCCGCAGCTCCTCCTACTTGCACCGCACATCGAAGATGAATTCGAGTGCCTCTACGACGTTCCTCTTCCTTTCGCTGAGGATGTGCGCCACTACAAGTTTCCACCCCTCGACGAAGTCGTCACCATTACGGGGAAGAAGCTAGCACAGCACGATCGGTTATTACCATCCAATGAGCTTCAGGAGGTTATGAACGACTACGTCAACGCGATGGACATATCTTCCTTTGACCGAGATGACGAAGGGTGAGTAATTATCGTTTACCAGTCCATGTCGATGCTAATCCTATGAAGGAACCCGATGGAGTATGCGCGGGTTGAAGAAGTCTTTAACCCACCCCTCCACCGTGTCAATCAGGTGGTCCGCCATAGAGCGATTTACGGCGGGGACGACATCCCTCCAATACCGCCAATCCTATGCAAATACTCGCACCCACCTGAAGACCTGGTGGAAAACAAGAAGACCAAGGCTATCCTCATGGATCTAATAGAGACAGCCGAAGTCAAGAAAGGTAGGTGCTTGTTTATCGCAACCTGTTCCTGTTTCTCTCGCTGATGATGTGATCCCAGTCCCGCCCAAAGCACTAGGTAGGAAGAACCGGGCAGACAAGGACAACAAGCCCAAGCCGATCTCGGGGCTCGATGTGGACGCGCTTCTCAAGACAGACAACAACCGGCGTACCCGGATTGACCCGCAGAATGCGATTCCGGAATTCAAGCAGGCGGTATGGAACGCGGAGAGCCCGGAAGGGATGGAGGAGGCCGTGCGGCAGATGGGGGCCGTCATCCGGGGAATCGTGACGGACAGCCTCGGAGATAGCGGCTACGACCGTGCTATCGAGCACCTGGGCGCGGTGCGCAGTCTGATGATCGGCATGGAGGAGCCAGGGTTCTACAACACGTTCGCCCGTGACTTCGCCCGGCGACTGCTCAGCGGCGAGCTGGGCGGCGACCGTCGCGAGCTCTGGTGGATGATGAAAGGAATAAAACTTGGCCTCATCGACTCTGACACCTCAGAGAAGTCCGATGTGACGCCCGAGCAGGCGGCTGAGGTAGGTTACTCCCTCCCCGACTCACCCTCGCCCAGTGATATACAAATGCCTACCTTTCTAGCACGCCAGGTACTAACGACCATGATAGTTCTTTTTGCAGAAGCGATAGGTTTGAGGCCTGTGTATGCCTACAGACTCAGATATGTGATCATAAAGAGCCTATTAACCCATGTCAAGGTAAGACAATGGGAATGTGTCATGTAGGCTACCATGTACCACTATTGCAAACATATTACTCCGGTACTCACGAGAGCTTACGGCTCGCGTACATGCTATTGGGTAATCATACTTGCCTTATGATTTATGTGTAAGCTACACGGCTCAGCATTTGCCTCTCGACAAGTAAAATTGGAACGGGAAGAGTGAATAAATGGCCTCGCTAGACCTGCTATGCTAACACAAGGTTTGCTTTGTTTAACTGTCGGGGCAGGGTAGGACAGTTGACATACCGCAAGACTAACTGCCGAGCCTCCCTCCCCCCCCCCCCCCACGGCCCCAAGTTTCCCTTTCTCTTCCTCGCATCCAGGGTCCAGCTTTCCGGATCAGAAATCTGACCAGTTTGGACGAACTTGCGAACTTGCGCTCGCGATCGAACTTGCCTCGTCAAGTGCCAATAGCATGGGAGCTTCCTGAGTGTGTGGGGAGCATGAAGCCAGGAAAGCGCGATCTGATATCTAAAGCATGGATCGGCCGTCAATCAAGAAAACAGGTTGTCGGCAAAGGTGCTTGTCGCTCGTGTTTGTCACACAGTCGCTCTCATCCACCCAAGTTTCATTATCATCTATCTATTCATCGGTATCCAACGTTCAAACAACCGCGTATCACATCAGCCCTTACTATTATTTCCATATATCCTTACATACCGGGAATTCTCGATTGACCAATCCCTGATCATGTAGAACATGGTAACTATTAGCTGTTAGTGTGTACCATATGTTCTCAGCCGCCTCCCATAGCACACGATTACGGCCTTTGGGTTCAACATCACGGTTTTATGCCTAACTCGGGGCCCGAATAATATACGGTCTACGAAAATTCCCTTCCTCTGACGTCTAAGCGAGTGTTTTCTTTGCGAACTATAAAATCCATACATTATCAGCTGTCATGTCAGCCGTGCAGTTTGACGTCGAACTACGTCCGACCATACTCGTGCAGTAAGCTCAACAGCCCTATGATCATATATTGACTACTTCTTGTCCTTTCCCGACTAGTTGACCAACATATGCAATAGCGAACCTGACAAACCTGATTTGCTACGGGACATAGATAATGCGTTTGTCGAGCTCGAGTTCAAGGGCGACCGCGAGACACTACCATAGAAGGACCTCGTAGTATGCTCGGATACGTTCGATTCATTTTTCGCCAATAACGCGTCGCAAGATAGATACACATCTTCTATCGAAATCGTGCCACACCATTCCATAATCGACGATGTCTCTCCTACGCCCCTTAGTCTCTTTACCCACTTCATCAAAGGATCAATGTACCCATGCACTTTCCCAAGGGGACCCGTAAAGTTAATAGAGGACCGTTCAATCAAGGAATACGTGGAGGCTTGGCTTTGGGGGGGCGCCATCAGAGCCCCTGATTTTCAGACATTCATCAGGGATTGCCTTGGTGATGCCCAGGAAACTGTCAACCCAGAGAACGCACAAGTCATACAACGGTTCTGGCATGTAATCCCATATCCACCTCCAGATGGTGGTCCAAACCGTACCATGAGCTTCGGTGAGGTTTTGATCTGGGACATCTGCAACAGAGTGTGTCGGCCAGATGAAGGAGCAAGGGATATCCTCGATGTATTTACCGGTGACCTTGAGAAGTCGGTGGCGAGGTATATAGTCGAAAAGTTCCCAGGAACCGCTGGTCGCACTTGGGCTCAACTATGCTTATCACCGGTATCAAATGGTTACCACTAGTATACCTCAGCACTCGAGGGGATATGGAGCAGGGTTTGCTGGGGTTTGTGTCATCGACAGCGTCTAACATAAATCTATAGCGGATTCAACTGATCGCAACACATACCTGTCTAGAATAACGTGCAGTCAATTGGAAAGTCTCTACATAAGTAGTATACCGACACCCACCAGCAGGCGAACCTGCTCTACTAACTCAAGTTGAGATGATTAATACCCCTGACCTGGTGGACCCACTAAAGGAGTATAAAGGAGTATTGAGTTTGAGTTGGTCCAACGCGTACATGGATAGCCCCCTGGCTTCTACCGAATATCCATACATTGATACGTAGTTCTGCTACTCGACTTGGCCACGGTTTGCTCTGACACCTCTCCGACATCCACATTAGCCGACTGTCTTTTACCGGGACTGTCATGCTAAGGTCGCTGGAAACCTACCGCATGGACTCCCTGGTCGACCGCCCGATAACCGGGCTCGGGGTTTCCTCCGTTTCCTCCGCCTGCTTGCCTGAAGTATCGCTTGTCAAACTTATATTTGGGGGCCTATGTGACCGATTTCGTCAATCGACATTGTGCTCAGGAGCGGAGCTCTCGTGACGCAGGCTCGCATCATTAATCCCACGCCGTCCCACCAGGCCGGTGGCCTGAGCCGAGTTCGCAAATCCTAACTGCCCGGGGGATATCATGATAGTTGAATGGGTGAAATATAGAGGGTGTGTATTGTCACCGTCTTGAGAGACAACAAGTGACAATGAAACTCACCAGGTTGGTCGTACAGCCCATTGATTTCAGCGAATTCTGAGTAACGCTCCGTGACACGCTACCCTTTTCCTACTGTTATTTGTGCCATTGTCCATGAGTTACTGTCTTTTATATCTATTTTGAGATAGCCACAGCAGCCCGGTGTGCACCAGCTAATGGAGGCATACCATCTATCCCGGGAGTTCTATAAAATGCCGCCACAGCTCCCATTGAATACGAATGCTTCCATTTGCCCTCGTAATCAAGATCAGCCACTACTCTAAACAGCCATAATCATCGGTCTAGATCATTGTACGCACTTTCTGATTTTTAGCCGTCATCATGGTATCCACATATGACACCCAGATACCAGGAGCTATAAGCATACAGCGTATGCATGCTCCGATGTAAGCTCAACAGTCCCTGATGCTTTATGAATCCCTTCATTATTAAATTACTAACGTACATACCTAGAGGCGATATCCCGATGGCCACCGTGGATGCAACTGTCTATTTGGTAGCCGGAGGTGAAAACTTCGGGGAGGGATGTCCAGTGTTCGGTGTTAGTTTGGGAGCTCTCCATCGCCTCTCGAAGTGGTACCAAAAGATGTACGACTTAGCCATGCCGGAGAATCTCTACGTGAAAGAGATTAAATTCAAGAGTCCGACGGGCGTCGCGCTCTCTCCTGTGCTGAACTTCTTCGCCTCGTTCATAAACACACCCCCGTCAGTACGCGACTCTCCCGAGTTCGCCCGGGAGTGGATGACCGGCTACTCGCACGTCGAGTGGTTCGCGAGCTGGGAATTGGGGGAGCAGATGGGGGTCCCGGATTTCCACGCACTTATCTCTTGGAACATTGGCAATATCCAGCCAGCCATCCAAAACGTCATGACCAACCAGGTCCAACTGGAAAGCCTATGGATATACTTGATGAGGACACCCTTTGGAAATGGTATCCGTCAGGTCGTGATAGATACGATCATCGAAATGATGCGGGGAGCATTGCAGTCTCCAGAAGGAAACGAACTTTTTCTTAAGCTCGACGAAGAGCCGGGCCGGTCCCTCATGATCCGGCTGATAGGCCAATTCAACTCGGGGAGCTTGCTTTCTATGGCTATCCTTGGTCTTAATCTATGAGCAAAATCACCTGCTACTCATGGTTTGAATTAACATTAATCTGGTTGGGTACCAGGTGGGAGAAAAGGAGAAATAGGGGGGAAGAGAGAAGGCGAGGAGGCGGGGTATGGGCGATGTCAGTGAACCACTGTTGTGCCATACAGATATATGTATGCATGGTGTTATAGAGCTTAACTCGGGATTTTCCTGATGCTGGCGTATCTTGATCACAAATGTCCTTGGGAGTAGTAGGTAGATGATTATTTCATTCCTGTTATTCCTAAAAAGGAGCTATAATTTATACCAAAACTATTACTGTGATTCCCTGTCGGTAGTGTGATTCACTACTGTCCTCATCCTCAGGGGTTTACATAAGGAGACGATGGATCAGCTATCCACGTATATATCCAAGGTGCTTTCAGGTGATACATAATACATAAGGTGAGAAAGTACGATCTTAGAAGTGCGAACAGGACTGGAACATCTGGATCACATCCATGAATGCCTATGATGCATACCTACTTAGGGGGGCACTTAGCTCTTTCTATGAATACATGTATACTCTACTTAGGTGTGTGATTAGTCTCAGATGACACCACGAAGATACAAGGAAAGTACTATCAATGTTATTACCTCCCTTCTTATCTGCTACATGTATCATGCAGCCATCAAAGAAGCACCTGAACTAACGTGGCAATGTGAAGGAAGGATGGATCTACCCGACCCTGTTCTCCTCATAATAAGTCCAAGAGCAGGATCGAGGGGCTCAAGTCAACCCTGAAGGGAGGCCACAGTATCCCCCCTCCCCCCTCATGCCCTACCACATTCTCTCCTGTCTACCTACCTAAGTACCTAAGGTAGGTATTACCTCTGCACCTCAAAAGCCTGATCTATTTAGTTCAGCTGCAGTCACTTATCATATATTTGAGGAAGTCATTGTGCAGATGTCACTTCCCCCACTCTGTCTCCCGCCTCCCCAGCCCAATTCCCCTTGCCACTTGAAGTCAATTTCAACTGGGATTGATAAATGCAATATCATTCCATCTGCCATTCTGTCCAAGAGCACTTACCTAGGTACCGTTTGATCCTACTTCACTCCTTCACGTTATTCTCATCCATAGCTACGATCATCTCTGTCATTAACCTTTTTACTTATTCCTTGCAGAGCACACTGTCTAAGACCCTTTAATGCCTAGGGCTTTCTTCAGTTTACCTTTCAAAGTACTATCATTATCGCACAGGTTTCAACCGTTTCTTTCAAGCTGGCACGCAGAAGAAATACAGACGCAATCATGGAAGCAAGACAGAATGACGTGGAGTCTCGCACTGGTGACTTCAACCCATTCGAGACTGAGCAACATGCAGACAGCAACGAGGGATCTGATGGTCTATCCTACCCTTGTCAGCTTCATTCGGCATTGCCTGACGAACTCCTCTATCGACCACACCAGCTGTTAGAGCTAGAGGAAGAAGGCAGCGATGATGATGATGAGATTAGAGTGAGGGACATTCCAAAGCCAAACCAAACAGCTCGTGACTTCCCTAAAGGCACCGGAAACACCACAGGTAGGCCACCCATCGTAGCTACTTCAGCTACACCTGATTCCTCAAGAAGACAGCACGCAACTCCTTCCGTCGGCTGCCATAACCTTTCGGGGGCCACTGGTCTCAACCTGGGCGATGTCTCCGCGAGAGGCATGGTATTCGCCCCCTTCAAGCTTATCAAAAGATATCCATTTTCCTATGTTGGCAAGTCAAACCAAGATCAGGTCAGATGCCTCACTTCAATGACACGTCAGTTGTATCCTAATAGGCTATTAGGTGTTGGCCTTTTTCAACGAGAATCTTCTTCAAAATCGCGTCTGGGATTTGTAAGTGGCCCCCTGTCCACTCTGACCTTGAATAATCTTGTGCCCACCTTATGATGAATGATGACGAGCGTTTATTTGACACAAATCATAGCTTTTTCATCGTAGATCCGGCCGGCTCTAAGGATCCCTTGCTACTCGTCCCAAGTGTTCAGTTTCAACAGTTTCTCAGCCTCATTTCCGATAAGCTTGGAAGGAATTTCACCATCCCTCAGGGCCCGGCTCGAAAAAAGTTCTTTCTCTCCTTCGGGAGTTTCGACACTCCACTGCCGCGGTTCCTGGGCCATGTGGACAGCGCGGAGGCCTACGAAGGGCTCAGGGGAAAGTGGGCGGGCTTTCCCCCGGATGACCTCAGCATCCTCTCTGCTACCGCCATTCAGGCCTTTCAAGACAAAGTGGCGACGATTTATACTTCATGTAGGAGTTCATCCAAGAAGAATCCCGAACTCGAAAGGATGAAGAGGATCGAGCGGCAGAAACAGTTTAGCCGGGTCACCAAGCGGGTTCAACGGTATCTCGGCCTTCGAGCGCGTGCCGTCTACGCATCTCATTCAGGTAAATGGTACGTAACTTCCACATTGCATTGACAGACCTGACAGTTATACTAGGTTCAGCGATTGGCTGGAACGTGGAACAGCTGGCTCCCTTCATCAACAATTCTTCAGTACGCTTTACTTGTGTGGATGTCGAGGCATACGAGAGGAACTCAGACGTTATCACCGAGGTTGGTATCGCAGTCCTCGATACTGAGGATATCATGGACGTGCCCCCTGGGGTTGACGGGGCCAATTGGTTTACCAAGATCGAGACATTTCATCTCAGGGTTAGCGAGTACGCCTACATAACCAACCACGAATTCGTCCATGGCTGTCCAGATTCATTCAATTTCGGGTAAGAAATGCCAGTAGATAAGTAGACCTAACTTAATCTGATTTGGGCACAGCAAGAGCGAGCGGGTCCCATCGAAGGACCTCGCACGACGTATAGGTAGTATCATCGGAGACAATACCTCGGAAGACGACCGACCAGTGATTCTTGTGGGTCATGGCATTACAAACGATCTGATCTATCTCAAGAAGATCGGATATAATGTTTGGCGAGTGCCTCAGTTTCTCGATGAAGTGGACACCCAGTCGATGTTCAGGAGACTGCAGCGATCCCCAAACGGACGCAGCCTCGAATCTGTGTGCGGAGAACTGGGGCATCCGGGCTACGACTTCCACAACGCTGGAAATGATGCGTACTATACGCTACAGTCGATGATCGTCATGGCCTTGCGTCAGATGGTCAACCCGCCCACGCCTGAGTCGCCTGGCGATGATATACCGGAGTAAGTGGCCAATACTCTCTGTCCTTCATGAAGAACTGACCTGAATGTTCCGCTATAGTCTAAGGGAATGGAGCGACGGAGAAGTGGACGATGGTGGACTACCGCAGAAATCGAATGAGCCCATTAGACAGCCTCCACCTGTTGGTAAGTGCCACCTGCACTTTCTGTATTACATGCTTGTTGCTAACTTCGTGTATAGTTCAACAAGTTGGCATCCCAGTCGTGAAATGGTGATAACCTTACTTTGGGCTCCCAAAGAGGTCAGGAATAGGGGAGTCGCATCACACTATGATCGTCTCGAAGCCAGACATAAATCGAGCCCCCGGAAGGCTGATAATGAGAGATTGCTCATACATTAAAGTCAGTATCAAGGTACAAAGTGGGATCATTACCAGCGGCGATTCTGAGTCCGGAGGTACTTTTCGGTGGATGCTGCTGCTCTCTATCTAGTCTGCGCTTGGTTTTAGGTCAACTTTATTTGTTACGGTGGCGGGCCGAGGGCCGTTCCGGTCATCGTTTATGGCTTATCGGGCTCACGAGGTTATCGCAGCGAGGTCGCTACAATCAGTGCCGAGGAATATGATGACGAGCTCAGAGAAAGGGACGTGAGAAGAGATAATTCTGCCCCGGTTAGGGGGGCTCTTGATTGTATGCATCTGATACAGTGCGGTGCTTTTTACACCCTCCACCAAAAAGAAGAAGAAAAGAGGCCTTTCATGGTAATCACCCAGCCCTATCTCCATAGAATCCCGTGCATGTCATTCCCCCCCCCCCCTTTACCCTCTCCGTAAATCCGAAAAAACGCCGTCGCTCGTACATGCGTGTATATATGCCGTGTGGTGTGTGGTATGTGTTGTGTCGTGTGGTGCGTGTGTTATACAATATTTACATATAAATCCCGACCCCGGATCGACAGGCCGGCGCCAGTGCTGATGGCCAACCCGTAAATGAGAGGGGGGCATCTCGTCTCTCGCCTTCTGGTCGTCCGGCCGGCGAGGAGTAAGAGTAAGAGTAGTCGCGCTTCCTCCCTTCTTTTTGTTCTTTTTTAATTCTTGTTTTCCCCCCTCTAGCTGGAGTTCTTCTCGAGAAACTCCTTGGCCTCGTTGACCTTGGTGGCGAGGTAGGGGCTGCCGCCGCGGTCGGGGTGGTTCAGCAACATCAGGGTGCGGTGGGCCTTGCGGACCTTCTCCTTGGTGAGGGCGCTCTCGCTGTTTCGAGGAGAAAGTTAAGTTAGTCAGTTGCATGTCGACTTCCCCCCCTCTTCTCTCTCTCTCTCTGCCTGTCTTCTTCTTTTTCTTGTTCCTCTAACCCCCTCCCTCCAGCCCCCGCCCCAGGTTCCGTATCAAGCGTCAGGAGTTGACTTACTTCAAAGACAGGATCAGCGACGCCTCGCGCTTGTTCATGCGCGGCTCGAAGCCGCCCTTATAGAAGGCCTTGCCCAGGGCCCCGACGCCCCCGCGCGACCGCCGCCAGGCTACGAGTCCTGCGCGCCCCTGTGATGGCCCCCGATTGTTGTTAGAACGGGTGTATAGTATAGATACCGGCTATATATGCAGTGTAGATGCATAGGCTTAGACGAGGGAGGGACAGGTTTACGTACGAGGAAAGCGGCTACTGCCACGCCGGATCCGATCGCAAGCGCTGACGCCATGTTGGGTGTGTAAGTGTGTAAGTCTCTGGACCTTCGTTTAAAGCAGACGGAGGAGGAGGGATGTTGTGTATATTGTTCGGTCGCGGGCTGGAACGGCGACGACCACGACGGCAAAGACGATAACGGTGGGATCGTGAGAGCTTCAAATGTTGGATAAGTAATTTTTAGTACCCGCGCCTACTTCCATTGGACGACCAATTGGCCATGCCTCCCCGGTTTTGCGATTTGCCGCCCTTACATGCATAACTAGTAAGTACCTCAGTACTTCACATCTTTTATGACGGGGTGGCATATTAGATAAGCATCCACCCTCCACCCTATCAGAAGGTCTGATAAAACTATGGACCCGCTGAAATTTCAAGAGCAAAAGGTTTTTTGGGGGTGCAAAGGGACAATGGGATCTGATTGGTATCTTATCGGACATCTTCAAATCTTTGGGTACTTACATATCGGTATCTTACATCTACCTATACTTTCTTTTACCTGCTTTACCACTTACACACATTGCATGCAGGTGGAAGGAAGAACTTCGCCTCGCAACTCCCAACTCACGACTCATAACAACGATTCACAGGAGGCATCTTTGAGGAGTATCTCCTCCTCCTAGTAGCCAAGATGCGTATCGAAACATGTTACTTCGTACGGCACCCATCTTCAACGTCTCTCTCTCTCCTCTTCCGCTATACAAGTCGGGGAATGCTAACCGGTGCGGTGATGGTGGTGATGGTAGTGTTCGAGACCCGTATATCCGGGGAAGGGTATCCAGTTCGTACGCAATGATGCCAAGGTACGCAAGTCTACGATTCGCATCTTTTTTTCTTTGGATTGTGTCCGAAGCACAGTACTCCAGGACTGTATAATGGTTGAGGTGCTAACTTTTTTTGGGTGGGTTGGCTTTCTAGGCTTTCAGATTCTGCCGCTCAAAATGCCATAAGAACGTATGTCGCCCTGACGAATCGAAGATTCTTCTCCAGTCTGCCTCGTTTCTGTATTGTTACCTGCCGACGACATGCTGACACCTCACCTCCGTGCTTCTACAGTTCAAGATGAAGAGGAACCCGCGAAAGTTGAAGTGGACCAAGGCCT
The DNA here is from genome assembly GCA_023313575.1 of Eutypella sp. D-1. Classification (NCBI taxonomy): domain Eukaryota; kingdom Fungi; phylum Ascomycota; class Sordariomycetes; order Xylariales; family Diatrypaceae; genus Eutypella; species Eutypella sp. D-1. The sequence continues at coordinate 305,697 of JAJTTP010000003.1, forward strand.
TCCGGAAGGCCGCTGGCAAGGAGATGGGTATGACCCGACCCGACCCCCTTATTATATACAGACTCCTTCTCTATCTACGTTCACGGACTGACCAACATTATTACTCGGGCGCAGTTGTCGACAGCACGTTACAGTTTGCCGCAAGGCGGAACGTCCCCGTGCGCTACAACCGGGACCTCATCCAGAAGACACTCAAGGCCATGGAGTACGTACCAAATTCGCACATACTTTGCTCTTTATGTACGACATCCCCCCTCCGGAAGTGGGTGCTAACCGCCCCCAAACAGGCGCATCTCCGAGATCCGCGCACGGCGCGAGCGGGTATTCTACAAGCGGCGCATGGCGGGCAAGCGGGCGCAGGAGCTCGCAACGGACCGGCGCCTGGTCAATACGCACGCGCACCTGCTGCCGCGCCTGCGCGGCAGCGAGAAGCGGCGGCTCGCGGAGCTGGCGGCCGCGCGCGGCGAGGAGCTCACCCAGGAGGACGTCGAGCGCCAGGAGCAGGAGCTCGCCGCTACTGCCAAGGCCGAGGCCCGCGTCTTCGGCAAGGAGAAGCAGAGGCTCCGGGCCCGCGTCGACGGCAGCTTCGATGTCGAGCCCGAGGGCGTGGCTGGAGACATGGACGTCGACGATTCGGAATAAGTGGTGTTGGCGGTGGTGGTGATCGAGGCCCGTGTGGCGGCCGATCGGGGGCACGCGTGGATCATTCGGGTCGATTGGAGGAGCGGTTGGAGATCCGTGCGCCAGGAGACGAGGTGGGGGATAGATGGTTGGAGCGAGCTTTGACGAACTGTCCAAAGTGGGCTGCGGCGTTGCGACTTGAACTCTTGCGCTTCTTGGCTTTTAGTACTGACTTAAAACGGCATGTGCCCGGCGTTCTGGGGGTTGTGATGAAAGAAGAAGAAGAAGAAAAAATCCTATATCTATAAATCCGATCGATAGAGGAAAAGATGCCAGTTGTCTTGCCCCGTTTCTTACCCCCAAGTCCCAGGTTCCGTGCGTCGGAAAGTCCTCGCTTCTTCCAACCCCGCTGTCCCATGCATGGCACTCCTCCGTCCTCCCCGTGCAATATGTGTGTGTAGCCATCAAAATTCCTATATCCAATTATCATTATTCTCGTAAGATAAAAAAACCAAACCCCTACCGTAGCTCCGACTCGCGGAAACTACGTTTCCAATCACTGTGTGCGTGGCACCCAGGCCACATCTTCCCTCTCCCCCACCCCCGCTGTCATCCCCCCCTCCTTGTCCCACACGTCCCGAAACCATCCATCCAGCACAGGCGGGGAGGCTTAAAAAAAAAAAAAAAAGAAGAAGAAGACCCCTACTATATCTCCCCGAAGACCTCAGACCCGCTCCTGACGCGGCGCCTGCCGGCGTGCGCGGCGCCGTCGTGGAGGTGGTAGACGCGGCGCGGCATCTGGGGCAGGGCGGCGCGGACATCGCGGGCGAGGCCGGCGTCCGTCGTCTCGCGGTCCAGCCGCGCGCGCCTCTCCCTCTCCATCCAGGTCTCCTCCTGCCCCTGTCCCTGTCCCTGCCCCCGCCCCTCGCCTTGCTCCCAGCCTTGTTCCCCTGCCCGCTCCTGCTGCGTCGTCGATACCCAGTTCCCGGCCCCGCCGCGCCCTGAGTGCGCGCCTCCGCTTCCGGACGACACGCGCCTGCTGCCGCCGGGCGATGTCGGACTTGGTGGTGTTGGGCCTGCCGTGCTGCTGGTGTTGGGGTCGGTTGCGGAGAGCGAGCCGTCTACCACGATCATGTTCCCTGCGCCCCCGCGCCCCAAGCGCGCATACTGCTGCTGCTGCTGCTGCTGCTGTACGGGATGGGAGGTGAGCGGGTTTAAGTCGGCGGGGTCTGGTGCGGGTTTCTGGGTCTCGAGGTCATCCTGTCATTTATTGTGAGTTTTTTCCTGTTATTTTCCTGTTGGGATGGGGGAGCGGGGGTTAGAGAGTAAAAACGTTAGTGAGAACGAACCTTGGACCCCGCCGCCGCTGCCCTCTTCTCGATCTCCGCGACGTCGCTCTTCGAGTAGAAGTTTCCGGCGCCCCCGCGGCCACTGCGCCGGTATGCGTCGCTGCCCATTATGTTCTTTCCTTCTTTCTTTCCGTCTCTCTCTCTCTCTCTTTATATTTCCGTATCTAGTTAGATAAGATAACGCCTTTTGCTTCCCGCTGTGTTTCGCTTTCCTGTAAATTGGATAAGGGGGGGTTTCGTGTCTAATTAATGGGGCAAGCAAATGAGGAAAAGAAAAGAGAAGAAAAGCAAGCGCAATGAAAAAAAAATGAGCCAAGGGGCAGCACGTCAAATGTATAACGGGTTGATTACTTCTGGTTGTGAAAGTATCTATCTTGTGTGAACTCCGAGTATGATGTAGTAGATAAAAACCTGGAAGTCAACATGGTCACGTACCTAAGTAATGTACTACATTACGTACATATACCTATAGACCACTAACTAGAGCTAGGTATGGTATGAGTGAGTGTGGGTTTGCCGCATAAAAGGGGGTCCCACCGGACCGGTAGAAAGGGCGGGCAGCCAGGCAGCTAAAAAATCAACTCCACCTAAATGCCACCCACCCCCTTATAACCGGGCTTGTTACAGAAATCTGGATGTCCTCATGCCGAGATTGCTAACCATTTTGTTCTTTTGAAGAGAGAATAACATGGGCTGCATGAGAGAAGGACGTGTGAAAAAAAAAAGGAACAAAAGAATTTTAATTTTCTTTTTTCATCGTCAAGACTGTTGCTAGGTAGGTAGTATTGTTGGAAAAACAACAACCAAACCTTAGAGACTACGTCAACAACCAACCTACTTGCAAATTACCCTCTCTTTTCTCATTTTCCTGATTTATAGCCACACATGCTCTCTCATCCCCCCGGCCTTCTCCCTTCTTCAAATTCCCCAGCTAGATAACTATCATTTGACGACCGACTACTACAGCAAGGCCCGCTCCCTCCCTCATTAGGACCTCGCAGAAAGAAGGGTGCAGGCCCAAGCTTGCGCTGTTATAGACTCTGATCGCCCGCCAAGAGTCCGGGGGAGGGGCAACGAACACCTCCCCGCCCTTCTGCACCTTTACTTGAGCCCGCTTGCGGACAGAGGCGATCGCAAAACAGACAGCTGCATCTGCAGCCGCAGAACGGCGTCGCGCTTCTCGGTCGGGTCGGTCATGGGACTACCTTGCACCCTTAAGTCACCTGGGTTTATGGTATTAAGGCAGGGTATGTACATATGTATGCTTGTAGGGTTAGCTTCGGATAGAACAAGCTGCCAAGGCGCGCAGTAGCAGTGAGGGGGGATGCAGATGGATGGGGCTTAGGATTTGTATATGTAGACTCGTAATTGAGGAGCGCCACCTGGGTTAGCCAGGGACTGGAGTTTAAATAGGTAGGCAATGAATTTTTTTTGGTTGCCCCTTGCCGACTCGGCCCGCTGTATACCTATCATATATCAACTTTTCTTGCTTTACGAGTGTTGTCGCTGTCAGTCTGTCTGGTCCAAGGCATCGTGGGACGCAACCAACGACGTCATTTGAGGGAGGAGGAGAGGGGCTACCCAGTCTCGAAGACTTATCAACCTAGGTAGGTCGTTAATCCCCACTGCGCTGCCCTGCCCGCCGTCCGGGTTCCCCTCAAGGCTTGGCTCGCAGGGCCTTGGGGAGGATCTTGGTTTATTTTTATGTTTCTTGGTTTAACTTTTTTTTCGTTTTGCCTTGTTGCTGCAATTTCCAAGTACGAACGATCCTTCAACCGGTTTTCATACTGAATCTCTTTCTCCCCGCCCCTCTCTCTCTACGTCAGCTTTCAACTGTCCGTAAATAGATCTCCTGACCAATGCGCATCAATCCGGGAGACTAGTCACGTAGGTCACAGATACCCGAAGGGCCGAGCGCCCTCAGGATTTCTGATCAGAGCAGCCGGTCGTACCTCATATCCTACATGAAGAAGGTTCCAAGGCAGCCGTTCCCGGGTGTGGTGTCGCGTGTCAGGGGCAGGCGGGTAGGTAAGCAACACAAGTTCGAAGGGGGTTTCCGTACCTGCGTCTCGTTCGTGTAGAGTTGGCACGGCGGCGCCCAAGGCACCGGGCGGTCTTTGTCTTACGGAGGGAACGGGCGAACACCGCCATGGCTCTGAGCCTATATAACCCACCAAGGTGGAGCAAGTCCCGGTCATTGGGTGTGTAAGTACTTTACTGGGCAAGACTGGCAAGTCAGTCATTCAGTCAGTCAGTTCGTCAGCAGCGCAGCAGCGCAGCGTAACACGCGCTGACGCGCACCGCCCCCGGGACGAACCCATACGGTCTGGAAGCTCCAGGCTCCAGCTTCAGCCGCGCTCTCCACGTGTATGTATGTAGCTTTCGTCATTCTCGAAAAGCAGCTGTGGCGGGGGGTCCGACGATCCGGTACGCGGCGGGTACATCGTCGACCATTGACTTGTAAGCGGCGCGGTCATCCATGCCCATATGCCTAGTTATACGGGTCGGACGGGTCGGGTAAGGCAGAAGAAGGACAACGTCCCCACCAGTGGGGTGGAGGGTACTATCGCTGATCCCTCCTACGTTCCCGGGTACCTGAGCCTCTTTCCCTGTACTACCACAGCATGTGCGCCTGGAGATCGCTTTCACGTGCGGGTCGCCGTCCTTTTACGGGGACGGCTTTGGGGGGGCCAGGCTGATGAAACCCATTGGGAAGTCGGTTTTTTCTTTCTTCTTCTTTCTCTTTCAGGAAGCAGCGAGGCCCTAACTAGTCGGTGCGGTATGTCCCGCAGCGAAAAAAATAAAATCCCTTTGGGAGATCATGGAACGCCTGGTGGGATCTCTCGGCGCGCGATAGAGCGATGACGGCACTACGATAAAGTCCGCGCCGACGATCGCCGGTAAGGCTGGGGCTGTCGGGGGCCGATCATCCTCCGCTTTCTAGACATCCATGCACGTAGTCTGTCCTAGGGAGTAGACTGCACCCTATGAAAGGATACACAATACTCGATAGCGCCTGGCCGTGCAAATGCTCGTCGGTGATGATAGGAGGACAGCTGCGACCTTGTGGGAGATAGGCTCTCGGTCTCGCTCTCAACTCAACTTCATTTCGCCGTAAGCAGAGGGGTGTTAGCCTCCCGTAGCTGGTTACTACGAAGCGCTAAGTTGCAATACCCTCGACGGCTCCTCCGGGAGTCCTCGATTCTGGATCAAGGCTATTCGCGAGACCGTTGCTACAGGGTTACTAACGATACGCTCATCTGCCTACCAGGTAGGTAGCCAGAGGAAACTCCTATTTAGCGACTGGCATCCTGGAACTCCTATGTAGATGACTCATCGAGGCTTCCGCTTTCGCAGCGTCTGAAAGTCGTTGAGCCGACGGGGAAAAAAAAAAACGCTACCGATTTCAGAAGATAAGATGATAAGTAACGCGCCAGAGTTAAAAAAAAAAATTCTAAGGGTCATCGGTGGTGGTACGGGCCGCCCTGTCCGATGTTGAGGTCGGATTCGGAACGTATACAAATTCTCACCAATAGAGAGGAAGGACCCTCAGCACGTTGGCTAGATAAAGTTTTTCGCTTCTACTAATCACTTCCTTTTTTTCCCCCTCGTTCTTTTCCAGCTTGAGCCATGTCACCTTTTTTCTTCTTCTTTTGCCGCTACATGTCTCTAATTCTTCATTAGGCGTTATCCGGGCAGGTGACATTGCAACATATGTCTTCTTTGGAGGTGGCGAAAGGATCTTTCGCCTATCTCACCTCTAGACCTTCACGTGCGGCTCTTAGCGCTTGCCTAAACTACATCCTCCCTTTATTATTCCTCTAACCATATGATAAGAGGGGTTAGGGGAACCAGCCGCCCCTTGCAGTAGCCTCCTTGGAGGGGGAGAGTAGAGGGCAAATAAAAGGTCCAATTTTCAGAACCAAAGTAGTAAATCATTGTACACACAACCTATTCAAGCTTGGTAGTTGGGGCATCTGATCTGGACCTTTTCTGGATGCGTCCAGATTCTCTTTAGACGAAGGGGGGGGGGGGGGGGATATCGACTTCCACTTCCGACTAGCTAGTTCACATATTATATCGAGCTCTGGCTGGTCGGCTCAACATCTTATCGTCCGAATTCGTCCCCCACCCTCCTACCTGTGTTGCCAGAATGTTCTCTCCATATCGCTGTCGAGATTTAAATCATACATTTGTGTGTGCGTGTTAAGCGAAGAGCTTAAAATTCTGCCTGATATCTAAAGTTTGCGGCTGGCCGCGGATAGTCGAGGCATGTAGATATACCACTAAGTATATCTGGATGTACTGTATCTAACTCTACCTAGGTAGGAATTGGGATGTGTGGCTCCCCACCACACGTCTGGGGATGTGAACATATAACACGGCTGGGGTGGAGATAAAAAGGAATCGATGCCTTGATAGGTACTTGGCTACGCAGAATTCATAATGTACACTTGAAATCCTTACATGTTCAAGGCATCCGTTCTGTTCTGTCAGTCTGCCCCTCTATCTATGAATGTGGCGTGGCGCCCACACTTACGATAAGAGAGCCACAGGGGTAAGTGATGATCGCTACAGGGAAGCTCCTAAGGCTGTCCTTCATATCACCTTACGTGTTATTTTAATGCTTACCATTGGGACGTTCGGGCTTGACGAAGATGATGAGTAAAGAACGGGTTTGGCTTTTACTGGAACTGCAACTTGGAAGATGCCAGAGAGAGAGACAATGGCTGCCTGAAACCCCGGGGCCGAACCAAAAGAAGGGAAGAGAAAAAAATGTCGGATTCGTCAGATTACCAAAACAATACCGAGATCGGTCGTGACCAATCCCAGACCCCCGGGGAGCCAAAGTACATAGACAGTTCGTAACCGCTACAGAGGGGCTTGTCTCCCGTGTAACCCGGACACCTTTCTCCAGTACTACTTCGCGGCGTGGACTAGTGAAATAAGTGAACAGGTGCGCAAGTCATTGACTCGTGGACAAACGACAGAATCGAACGTTCGACCATATATATGTATCAAGTAGCCACGAGGACATACATATATAGTGGCGCAGGCTAAAAAAGCTGGCTAGACAGGCGGACAATAGAGAATGAGTCGTGGGCAGTCACTCGGTAGCATCAGTCTGCCCTAAGTGATACGTACAAGTGACTCGATGGATCAGGCAGGCCTCGTCAGGGCTTGCTAACCCTCTCTCGACGAGGCTTCAGGCCCTTCAGCTGACGCACTTACGCATGTAGTTAGTTGGTTTGCGCAGAGTCGTTGGGAGGACTGGCTGGTTGGGTGGGCCACACGAAATCGCGATCGTGGTTCGTGAATCGTAACTATCTAATTACCTGAGAAGAAATCCCCCGAATGCCTCTCTAGATAGGCCCTCGACGGCCGCTTGACGAGCGACGGGGCAAAGCTACAGCTGGTCACGAGGCGCCAGGACCGATACCGACTTCCCGATGAGTTATAAACCCTCGGACAACAACTTGGAAATATACGAAGTCGTTCGTAGAGAAGTTGCCACCATCTTATAACGTCATCTAAGACATCTTGTAGGGGAGATGAAGGGGGAAAAGAGGAAGATAGTTTCCGAGAAAATTTACCTGCTTTTTTGTTCCGCAGTCCTTTTCTCCTTTTTTTCTTCTTTCTTTCCCGGTCACTGCTGAAGATTTATTCTTACTGCCCAAGGTCAGTTTGATTGATATCCAAATGACAGGGAATATAGCCTTGGTGTCTACATATGCCCCTCGCTCCCCCCCCCCCCCCAAAAAAAAATACGGCTTACGTTTACATGCCCCTTACGGGCAGGACGGGGGTTAACATAGCGATTGCTAAGAATAGGCCGCTTCTAGGCATCTTGTATTCCAAAGAATATAAAATTCCCCAATTTTGTGTAGCGCTCAACCCCTCGAATCCGAGGAGAGAGTGCGAACTACCAAATAGCCCTAAAGAGTAGTGCGCTACCAGGAAGCATGTACTTTCATAATGTCTCTCTGTACACTTCTACAGATAACCTCAATACATCTTTTGGGCCAGAAGTTCCCTGTGGGCGACTTATTCATGAATGTACCTATCCGATGAACGATACTTACTAACCACTCGTAGGCTGATAGTTAGACTAGGTATCTAATTTAACCTAATACATTCATCATGATGTTTCAAGGTTACCTAAAATCTGCCCTAACGACATGGATAGGCGGCGGCCTCCAGCCCTTCCCCTTGATCGTGCTTCACTTGAGAATTGTCCTACTACCGGGGTCATCCAGCGAATATCTCGACTGCCCACCCATTAATCAACCGATGAACTACGTGAGGCGCTTGCTGTGCCTTAATTAATGAAGAACCCCGCTGCGGGCGAATCAGCAACGCAAACCCCCTCAGATGCCGGGAAAGGCAATTTGAAAGGGAGGGGGACGGGATGACCAAAGACGTATCGTAACCCCCCTCCCCTTTTGATGTCCTCGTCCTCGTCTTAGTCAACTTAGCAACACGTGTACGGAGTAGTAGGTACACTGATTATCCTTCTCCCGTAACTTGGTATAGTGGACCAATGGCGGAGTTCCATGTCAGAGAGAGTTTCGATGCCGTCTTCCTGGTTTCGTCGCTCGCGGGCCCTCTCTCTCTCATCCCGCCCGCCCGTCTGGAGTAGGGGTTCGCTTTTTAGTCAGGCACGGCGGGGGGCCCAGGTACGTCCATACGTGTAAGTCGTGCTGATCCGAATGGCCGGCCAGTCGGCTCCTTGGGTTTCTACTGAATGCCTTGCCTTGCCTTGCTTTGCTGGAGTGGAGTGGACATGTAAGATGTAAACGTGGACGGCTATGGGCAAGTCAGTACCTGCTTTAGAAGCTGCAGGTTGGTATTTTACCAAACCCATATGCGCCGCATCTTAAGATCCCATCCCCGTTTACTGTTACGGCTTTTGTCTGCGCGAGAAAATAAATCCAAAAAAAAAAAAGAATATGCCAACGGCAATACCCCAATACCCAGTCGACCTATCGGCCTGTGGAGGATGGGTAACCGGGCTGTTATGCGGTACCTCTTGATAAAGTAGCCTGGCAGCCTAGGAAATCTCCCAACAACATCCAGGACCAGCATGTCATGCATCGAAAGGGGGAGGTTGTATCGGTCGCATCCATGGATGTAGGTACCCCGTGTCCCCATAAAATCGGAGAGATACATATCGATATGTAGAGCCCAAACTTTACAGGCATCTGTAACCTCATTGACCCCGCTAGCTCGATTTCTCCCGATTTCCCCGATCTGTAAAAAAAAAAAAAAAAAAAAAAAAAAAAAAATGCTGCCAGAATGGAAGTCGGCAGTCAGTCGAAGCAAAGCCCAGGACGTTCCCGCCCGTTCCGTCTTTTGGTCTTCCAACTAACAGCTAACTGCTTCTCCTAATGTAATGCCGATACATAGCGACATATAGCGATGCAAGTAATCTATCACGGCCACAACTACACTCTTATTTGATTTGTTATGCAAGGAATACCCAGCTTTCTTTTCGGTACCTAGGTAGTGTTACTATCAACTCTGCTATTTGATTGGTGCCTGCGTGCATTACCACCCTATAAGGTCCTTAGGTAAGCATGTAGTTTAGCCATCGAACTGTCGATACTAACACGATGTCCCCGTCGGCTGGTCGGGTCCGGTCGGTCGAACGTGGACTCATGCTCGGAGGTTATGGACAATGTGTGGCATTATCCATTTTCTACCGGGAGTATGCTGGCAAGCCACAGTACCCGTCTACCCAACCGCGATTCGCGAAGCCGTCGCGAGGTCTGCTGCTTACGTTGAGGATTGTTTCAGGCCTTCTTCATGCACCTCTCTCGTTGTCTCTCAAACTCAAACTGGTGCCCGTACATAGTAGGTAGATCGGCAACGATGTGATGCAGGGAATGTCATGTGTATGTATTCGGTATCCATACCTCTTGTCTACACTATAGGTCATGTAGGTACTTATATAGTCTATACATCTATATAGGTATATCTTATACGTTTCTCCCCAATCTCTGTACTTTATCTACTTCAAGCTAAGATATTCCATTTGAACAATAAACGGTCCGTCCTATACAAATAACAGTAGCCTACACCTACACTATTGATGACCTAAGTAACAAATTCCAATCCAATCTAACAGGCTGAGACCTTCTCCCGGATTCTCCAGTCTTCCATGTCTTAAGTATTTCAATAATTTCTAAGAGATCATATCTTACCAGCTTACCAACTACTGAATACGCTTGACCCAAAGGCGTTTCCGTAACCTAGAATGCACTACACTGCATACCCGGACTACCAGTTACTACACTAAGTATTTCCCCCCAAGTCCAAATTAGTATGGAATTGGAGAGATATCCACCAGCCACATTGCTGTCTGCTGTGTGCATGCAGGCATGGATGGTATGGGGAAGCTGGATCTCCAGTTTCCATTCCCAGAAAGGACCTCCGTGCTGTGGATATGTGTACATATATTGTATAATTACCTGCGTAGGTACACAGCTAAGTAAGTACTGTAGAGTTTCCCCCATATTGAGGAAAAGGTACATTTGTGAGATCGTCCCTATAAATGTTTATTGCCTGCTATGATATGCTAGTAGAACATCAGCTGAACATCCGGCCGAGCCACAGTCCCCCCGATTCATGTTACCGGATATGAAGTATATACATATTATTTATTATTCAGCATTGTTACCACCCATTCACCCATGGATCATTTATCCATCTATATGTTCCCAAGGTACCTAGGTAACCTTGAAAGCACCTGCGTAAGTACATAGATACTTCTTGAGATTAGGGTCGCTTGGTCGTGGTTATCAGGCACGAAATTAGTGAGCATCCATAGAGTTGGTTGTCCTATTTATTATCCATCGGGCGCATAAAAAAAGGTGAAGAAGTGTATCAATTAGGAAGTTATCGACAATACATACACGCATAACCGACAACCTACCTATATAAATAATTGCGCCTATATACATATAATGATACACACTGAACACTGTCCACGGGGGTATTTTTGGGATGGGTTTATTTTATTTTTACTTTCATAAAAAGCGAGCCCGATTGCCGAATACTTTACATACATCCCATTAAAGTAGATAGGTACCTAGGTACATAGTAGATACCGTATGACCTGCCCTGCTGCCTTCCCTCCACTTGTTTCTACTTTTATTGTTTTCTTAAATCCATTGAGGAAGTTGGGGCCTTTGTTTTCCATTCCTGCTGACAAGAGCAAGAAGAAGAAGAAGAAGGGGGAAAAGTTCCCCAGAATAAAAAAAATATGAGAAGTTGAAAAGTTAAAAAAAGTTTCTCATTTGATCGGCGGACATTTTTATTATTTTTTATTTTTTTTTTCAAACTTCGTCACCATCTTCTCTCTCGACTCCCTCTCACTTGTCACATATACTACTACTACTACCACCACCACTACTACGACTACTACCACTTATCATCACTACCATACATCCCTCAACACTACCCTATGCACTAGCACTTGTACACTACCGGCTCCCTACCTAAGACCTATTACTTCCGTATAGGTAATAGGAGGAGACATAGGTACAGGTACCTAACCTAACTTCACACTAACGAGCTGCATACAACCCATTCCCATTCCCATCCACACACAATTGAAGCCCACACTCCACTATCCTAAACTCCCTCCAACACACAACAACTCACTTTCCCACCTTGCTTTTGCTTCCAGTTGCTTACCTTTGGCTCCCTTCTTTTTTTAATTTTTTTATTTTCTCTCCCCCCCATTCAATTCAGTGGTGAGACACTTCGGTTCAAAGATTATTCGGCCGAAGAAGAGAAACGTCGTGTCAAACCAGCCTCGATTCACTCCTTCTATAGACAATGGCCTCTTCAAAGGTAACGAGATACAAGACGCCGGTCCAAGTTGTCCCAGTCACCCACCCCAGTCATCCAGCCAGACAATTAGTTGTACAGGATCGGGGGGCTATCGGGTTCTCCGAACTCCTAGCTGCTAATACCTACCTATTACTTGTCTACCTGTCTGCTATAGCTTACTTCCTCGAATAGAGTGACTTTGCTGATCACTCGAATTATCGCGACAGGATATTCCAATGATGGCCAGGCCATTGTCCCAACAACGCCCACCTATGTCGGGTTCGCCGTCGTCCTTTGCTGCTACTCGATACCCCACCCACTCCCACTCTCATTCTCGAAACCATTCCCACTCCGCCCTCTCCGGCGCCCTCAATGCCAGCCACCGCGTAACACGGCGGAAGAGTATGACGGGTAACGGTCCCAACATCGCCGCCGTCGCTGCCGCCTTGACCGAGGCCGGCGACCAAGTCACCCCGCTCCCAATCACCGCCAACCCACGCCGTGGGACCGTGTCTAAGCCCGCCGCCGTCCGACCCGCTATCGTCGGCAGCCTACCCTCTCCTCCCGCTAGTCTCCCCACACAAAGGTTCATGGGTGCGAAGATGGAGGGCCAAGACACTGCAATTGACGATGATTCGAACGACATGTCGGCCGATGAAGGCGAGGCCGGGCTCGACAAGGCCCGCGTTCGGCGAGCCAGCGACGGCCAACCTCTTACCAAGGATGGTAAGAAGGCCCGCGCTGAGCTGCGCTGTGAGAAGTGTGGAAAGGGATACAAGCATAGCAGCTGCTTGACCAAGCATTTGTTTGTGCCCATTTTCCTATCCACTGTCCCAGCCCCGAATGTGCTCGCCCAGGTCGCTTGTGTATAGTGCATGTGCTCTATGACGGGTCAAGGACTCGCGCCCGCGGAGAATCCCCAAGAGAAGACAACGAAATATGACTGTGACGATGAACCTCTGTTGACGATTTGCTGGGCAGGTGGGAACACACTCCCGAATGGTCTTACACTTCGAAGTTGCTTATTTCCAAGCACCAACAAGTTCAGCTGCTCGAAGCAGCCTCGGTTCTGGTGGCGATGAACGGCAAGGATTCGACCACGACACCACCCGACTCAACTAAGGACTTCGCCAGCGAGGCCGACTCAGCGTCTCCAGCGGCTTCCGGCTACTCGGAACAGCACGACAGCCATAGCTCGGCCGACACGACCCCGCCGCCGCTGCACGCCGAGTCATTGCTGTCCACAAGCTCCTTGGCATATCGCGGCGCGCCGAAGAGGTACAGCAGCGGGAGCGGGTATTCGCAGTCGTTCCAGTCTGTTACATCGGGGTCTTTCTTCCCCGGCAGCATACCGAGTGCGACGGGCTTTGGGCACCACCGCCACGGGAGCTCAGATATCCGCCGGCCCCCATCCTCGGGTAAAAGCAACACGGGCCAAGAGGACCGTGACTTGGCAGCAGCTGTGGAACTACTAAGCTGCAGCTTTGGTAGCAACGGAACATCAAAGGATACTAGGCTCCCCGAGGATGCCCCTCCCGTGCCCCCGTTGCCTGCGCAGTACCTTGACCAGGCCGCGTTCGGCACGAGCTTCATCAACAGCTACCAAGCCCGACAGATGCCCGAAAGCTTCACCCGAGGAGAGTCGCTCCAGCCCCGTAGCGTCAAGAGGGAAGAAAGCGAGGATAGCATCATGGGTGACGACGACGACGACCATCACCGCCGTTACAGGGCACGCGGTAGCGACGACGACGACGAGATGATGTTCGGCCGTATGGAGGACTGAACATCGTCCGGCATCGGTGTCACCGGTGTCGCGGCTTTGCGGGAACGAGGTAGTTTGGTGGACGAGATCATGTGCGAACTATTCGTGTGTTGTTCCCTTTGTAAACCTACCTACTATATCAACATTGTAAATGGGGTGGTTCGCTCCGCCACCGACGCTTAGCACCGAAGAGTGGGGGACTCCATTTCGCCTGGAGCACGCCCCACGAGGTTAAAGTGAGGGTCGGAGGGAGCGTCGAGTGGACACCCAAACAAATGGCTTTTTTTTTTTTTTTTCTCGAGCGAAAAATCGAAATCGAGTGGAGGAGAAAGGGGGGAGGGGACGGATTGGATCCCGGGGGCGGCAGGAGGCCGCAGAGTGTTAATGCCTGATGGGCGGGACGGAAGACACTCCTTGTCATATATACATATACAAATACATATAAACATAAGTAGGTATCGAGAGAAGCGTACCAAAATGAAACGAAGTGGAACGACAACTAGAGGTGTGTGTTCGTTTATTTACTGGAATGGTGATGGGTGAATGAAACGATATAACAAGGTGTGTATACGTAACATTGGAGAAAAGACGCGCAGATGCCAATGTCGTATCTATGTACCTACTACAGCCATGATGATAGCCGTTGGCCTTCGTTTGTGCGCCTCGAGGGTATGGCATCGAACAAGTTTGGGGGCTGATTGCACGAGCCCCCCTTCTTACTAGGTAAGGCCGAGGGTTAGGTTTCGATCACACTGCTGATGAAGAGAAGGAAGGGTTTGAAGGGGAGGGGAGTCCGGTTGGAGATAGAGGTGAAATTTAAGTAGAAAGAGAAAAAAAGATAAATCGAGAAAAAGTAAGAAAAGGGAAAAAGGAAAGATGTGAAGGGGTGTTTGCGGAGTGCCGGGCCTCTTGCACATAATAAGGTTAGCAGGTAGATGCAGTGGTTGGCTTAAATCTAAGGTCAGCCTAACCTGTAGTACATTTACGCAAACAGGCTGGCTGGCTTTCCGGAGGGGAGAGAAAGAGAGAGAGAGAGAGAGGTGAAGTGAATTTGGAGTGGAAGTGATCGAAGCTAAAAATGCGATCGATCTCCTCGATCTCTCCCGAGCTAGGAGAGCCCCGGGGTGTAGGGAAAGGTAGCCTCCCCCGTGCTTGTCAGCTCTATATATGTATACCAATATACGGCAGGAGAGGTTACTAGTTTAGGTTCTTAGAAGGGTTGCTACGGCAAACGCAAACGCTCTTCGATGAATAAATGAACGGGTGGTCTTGATTCTATCGCAAAGCCTATTTTTTTTTCCTATTTGGGAAGAAAGGAACCCTAGATCGAAGCGTAAAGAGGAGCTATAATTCGACAACTATTAAGAACGTTAGTAGGTACGGACGTATCGCATGTATTGCGCATGTTAGTTGGTTTTGAACATGTATCCCATGACGTACCCAAACCCTAAGTAAGTGATAGGCATTACGGAAACGGGGAGGAGATACAAAAGAGAAGTTTTCTCTACCTACGACGACGACCACGACGATCTGGTAAGGTGGGGTTTTTTAGATCGTGAACTGTATCTGATGATACATGCATACCTTACCTATGAGGTCAATGAGAAGAGAAAAGTCCCGGAGTCGGTTGTCTCCCTCACCCCGCCCACCCCCTTGTAAATTGTAAAGGGTGGGGGTTCGCGGGAGGGAAAATAAGGCGGCGTTGGCGTTGGCGTTGGCGCTGGATCCATGGACGGGACGGCTTGGACGGACGGGGGTGGGATGAGATGGCTCTCCGAGAATCGACGTCACTGGTATAGTGGTAGCCGTTACTGGCCGGGTAGGTAGGGTTACCTGACTTTCAGACCTCCTCTCCTCCCTTGGAAGTCGAGCCCAGGTATATGAGGTCGTTGCCATTCCAGGTTGTTGCAAGCCGAAAATTAAACAAAATAGCCCTGGAAGAGGCAGTACATATATAACTTCCAAGCAAGCTCTAAATAGCTTATCCTAGCTTAGGTATTTACTGACACCAGCTTCAAGGTTGACAGCTTGGGTTCCATGCTACTGTACCTACCTACAGTAGCAAGCTTGGAACATGGGTAGCTACCCCCTTGGGTACAAGTAACTCCACCATATGCAGTGGCACCCACCTACCTAGATGGGTATAGTTTAAAGTTAGCTGAGCGGTGTTTCCTGTTTACTTGTTAGATGGAGCAGAAAGTTCATAAAGTCAGGTGCTATCTCAGGCAGGTGTTATCTCAGGTGCAAGTGCCAATACCTATCGAATTGGATTTTTCCCCATTTCTATTAGTTATTATTATAATTTTTTATCTTCCGACAATCTCACCCTCTTACACTCAACCCAGCCTTGAAGGTATAACATTGGAAGCTACCAAAAAAAGAAGAGCAATATTCATTAAGCCCCAACACCAACACAACGGGTGACGACGACCTTTTCCAGCACAACTCATTTCTATTCCTCTCTTTCTCTTTTATTGTCTTTCTCTTTCTCTTTTATTGTCTTTCTCTCTCTCTCCCACTCCTTTTTTTCCCCCCTCATAGCTGGGGAAGGAAGGGGTGCAACCGTGGGGGTTCATTCATCTGTGTTTCTTGGAAGGTTCTCCGAGTTAAGTTCCCCGAGTTGTCGGCGTAAAAGACGAGCAAGATGAGAAGCAGCAGGATGCGCACCAGAGGAAGAAGACAGGCCGACGATGCCATCGCCGCCGCTTCGACCGCTACCACCAGCGTAGACGGCGAAAGCAGCGATGGCAACAGCAACGCTAGGGTCGTGAAGAGCTCATCCTCACCACCACGATATGCAGACCCTGCAACCACTTCAACCACCTCATCTACCGTCGTGAAGGTCGCGAAAGTCGAGCCTCCCACCCATACCCCCTCGGCCTCTTCTTCGCCCCCGTCGAGAATACCGCGCCTAATCCAGTTCCCGCTTGTCGTCATACTGAGCCAGACTCTCTCTACGCTGGGATACTCCCTCGCTTACCCTTACACCATGGCCACCATGGCTGCTCACGAGAGACCCCTCGAGACCTGGTCTGAGGCAGCCCTTGTCGTCGGTTGGAGAATGTGAGTCCTGACTTTGAAACTGACGCGCATTCACGCGTTGCTTTGCAGAGTACTTCGCAGAATACTTCGCAAAATACTGTCAAAAGCCTGCTAACCACGTTTACTTGCGTCCTTGTAGAGCTGAGCTCGGACTCGGCTGGTTTGGAAATTATGATGGATATGATCTGGCGGCTATAAACATCTTGTCGCATGGCCCACCTGTGAGTATTCTCCTCCTAGCGTCACTCATTTCCTAGCCGGGCTTCGCCTAAGAGATCGGTGCTTCGCTGGTAATGCTAGATTGTCCAGGCACCTGCGATTAACCTCCCGCGTAGCTCTACCTCCTCTACGCCTTCTACGAGGCCCCCGCGCCAGCGCTCCTCCTGTCTCTCGCCATCGAGACGCTGGGCACCTACCTGCCGTTCCGCCTGTTGCGCCCGCTCTCGACAGCACATGCGGCGCCATCACGAGCTCCGAATGCCGAAATTGTCGGCGACCGCCCTATCGCCCTGCTCACCACCCTGATGGCCGGCGCCATCTATAGCGTGACCCTGTTCCTGGCCTACGCGACGTACCTGCCGACGTACCTGGTGATGTACTTCCACGGGCTGCCGTCTCTGACGGCAGCCCACGAGTCGACGTGGGTTGGGCACCTGCCGGCAGCGCTGGCGCTGGGGTTCGCGGCCCACGTGTTCGTGTTCGCACCGGCGGGCGCGGCCCCCGTCGACGAGGCGCGTCGCCGCACCATCGACGGCTTCGACCCCGCCACCGCCGGCCTCGGCGAGACCATCCGCTGGAACCTCTGGTGGGGCTGGCGCGATCACACCCGCGCCGTCGTCGGCCGCACCCTCCTCCTCATTACCGTCACCGCCGCCAACGCCTTCCTCCACGCCCGCCTCGCTGTCCGCGACGTCGAAACCCCCGGCGCCGCCGCCTGGGCCTCCGTTTGGGCTCTCGCCAGTGCCTTCACCGGCATCGGTCTGGGACTTGTCGGCAGCGTTTAGAAGCGCAATGCAAGGACGGAGGAAATATTGTTGTATGTTAGGCGGAGGAAAGCGGGGATGGATCGATATTAAAGAGCAGGACGGAGGGGGTGGGCGCGGGGGCGGAGGGCGGGGGCGGGGATGTTGAGGCTATCGTCGCTTTCTCGGCGCAGTTCGCGGTCGTTTCTCTCCGAAACTACGCGGTGTTTCTTCCACGGAAAGGATGGCGCGCAGATACCCCCTACACCGCTCGAGGGAGCGTTCGTGAGTGAGTGGGTGAAATCGGTTCAAGGCGTTGGATGGCTAGATGGATCGGTGAATTAGGATGGGCTGGACTGGGTGCTATTTTGCCATTTTTCCATTTTGAAACCTTTCTTTTTTCTTATATTTTTTTTCTCCCGTCTCATGCGTGTCAATTTTTATTCGGGACCTACATACCTACTCTACTACCTACCACCTACCTACATACATAAATACACCCGGCGCTTCATCATGCAAGAAGAAAAAAGTGGGCGAGACCGGGGAACGGCGTTTGCTTTCCCATGTTCCTTTCTTTTTAAATGCCTCTGCTTGGGCGTGTTCTGACAGTGAGGGAGTTGTATCAAGCTCACTCCATTGGCCGGGAAGAAGAAAGAGCCCGCAAACGAACCGAATTTTCGTCTCGCTTCAGGTTTCCTTTCTAGTTCACTATGCGTGTCTTGCCCGGTGTGGGAGGAGTTGATCGACCCTCGACAGCGGTGGATGTGTCGTGTATGTTCTCCTATCCCCTCTCTTCCCCCCCTTTACCCTTCTTCGGGTACGTGCGCAGTAAGGAAGAAAGGATAAGACCCTACGCATAGACCTATCTGTATGCGGGTGAAAGAGTGCTTACCTTACGCCGCCATGATAAGGTAACCTCCTCCCCTTACCTACTTAGCCAACTAGCTGCTGTAAGTGGTATCCACGACTAAGAAAAGAAAAAGGGCAAGGACAATAAGCCCGTCTGTATGTTTTATCTATTTAGTCTCACTACCTAAATACAGGATGATGATGATGATTCCCTCCGCGCCCAGAACAAGCAGCCTCACCCTCACAGCAAGCATCCTCCTGCTCGTCGTGACGACCGCGATCACGGCCCTGGCCACCTACCACTACGCCGCTGAAACCAGTACCGAACCTGCTAAGTCTACTACGTCTACGGTTACATCAAGGTCCAAATCCGAGAAGGCCACCGCCCCCACCACCCGTGCAGCATGGCCGCCTCTGGCCCGTTCCGATCTCCACGCTCCACCGCGACAACGGCGGGCGTCGCCCGTCGGCGAGGTCGGCGGGAGGGCGGTAGAGGACCCGTCGCAGATGCCGTGGCGCGAGTGGCGTGCGCACCTGCGGTGCGCGCTCCAGGCCGTGGAGGCCAGAGCGCAGCGGCACCGGCACCGGCATCGGCGGAGGCCACGGTGGGGAGACGACGACAGCCTTGTGGCCCTGGCGACTTCCTTCCCTACGACTCCGTCTTCGCGGTCTTCTGCGGCCACTGCCGCTACCGCTATCACTTCTACTTCTAGCAGTGCCTCCAGCTTTTCGCCCCCGGCTACCCCTCCGTCACCGACGCCGACGACGTCGAACAACACAGACGCAGGCGCTGGGACATACACAACTAACACGGCGGGAGGAGCTCCGGCGGTACGAAACGGAGAAGAGGAGCAGCAGCAGCAGCAGCAGCAGCAAGAAGAGGAGAAGGAAGTGGAGGAAGAAGAGGAGAAGGAAGTGGAGGAAGAAGAGGAGAAGGAAGTGGAGGAAGAAGAGGAAACGATGCAGATGGCAGCGCGAAGGGCCCTAGAGTCCGCACCGGATCTGCGGGAAGCGCTGTGCGCCCTCGAGGTCCGCGCCCGCGATGTCCCGGGCCTCCGGGCGTGCGGGGTCGACGACGGTGCGGTCGATTGGGCCCGGGTGTTCTTGCTCGATCGGGACCCACTGCCCGCTGCGGCGGTGCGGGCTGCTGCTGCTGAGAGGGAGGAGGAGGGCGCCTGGAGTGGTGGGGCGGGGAAAAGGGGGAGGGGGAGGGTTACGATGGGGCACTTGCTTGATGTTTGTTTCGGCGAGCTGCTGCGCTAGGTGTCCGGTTTTTTAGGATTTTTTTTATTTCTTTTCTTTTTATTGGGCTGTGTCATGGAGTGCAGATAGATACAATATTAGGCGGAGATGGCGATATTTATAGATCAGCGCGTTTTTCATCCCCCTTTTCGTCTCTCGTGGCGAGGGTTTGCGAGACCGCTACGAAGCCCTCTCGTAATTTCCCCGCTGATTTATCATCGTCGTCGTTCGACGGTCCTTTGCGATCCCAACGTTCCCGCCGAGTCCCAGCATCCCCGGGGAACATCCTGGAGAGGAATTTCGGGAAAGACTGGGCGCAGCAGGTGATGACGCCGAGCAGGGCTCCGATGACGGACAGGAGTCCTAGGTAGCCTAGGTCGTAGGTGAAGTCGGGGCTGTTGGCCCTCCCGAGAGCGGCGGTACGTAGGCCCGTGACAATCGTTACTCTTTCGCAGCTGTTAGTTACACATCGTCATCGTCGTCATCGTCATCATCAAGGTAGGAAGGACTTCAAGCCAACCATGTTGAACACTTACAACCCTCCCAGTGACAAGATCATAACCACCTCGATTTTCTTCTTCGCAGCCACGCGGAGCTGCCACATTGGCCGGATGGGAGCGAGCACGATGTACAGGTCGAGCAGGAGGCCGCCGACCTCCAGGCCCATGAACGCCGAGCGCTGGTCTCCGCACCTGCCCTCGACCCGTGGATCCCAGGCCGCCTGCACGGGCTGGCAGATCAGGCCCGCGGTCAGGAGAGTGGCTAGTCCGTGCAGAAAGGAGAGGGCCAGCGAGACGACCACCAGCACACGCTGTGTGCGGGGGCGGCTCTCGCCGACCCAGAAGACCCGGTGTAGCAGCAACGTGACGGCGCTCCTGAAGAAGGCGTTGACGAGTGCCCAAAGAACCTCGTTGATGAAAAGATACTAACCATCCCATAACGTTAGCGAGCTGTCATGAGGCCGATAACCGCCCAGACGAGGTCGTTTCGTGGCCGCCGTTGTTACGATATGAGCAAGCACGTTACCTTGATCGTCGCAGCGAGTGTCTCGGCCGAGACGTCCGATACGTGGCGTCCGAGCCCGCCGTAGACCACGGCGCGGAGTGTCTGGTTGAGTAGCACGGCGGTCAGCGCGGACGTCACGAACGTCAGGGAATCCGCCGGCCAGCGGAAGGACCCCGCCAGGCGCCTCTCGGTGACGTGGACCGCTAGGGAAGCTACGGCGAGTCCGCTCAGCGCCGAAGCGCACACCACCGTGCCGAGGGCTACGTCGGATCCGGCCCAGTCCGATGGGGACATGATGAATCAAATCGAGGTCAGGGGATGAGGGGATCAAGGCGCTTGTTTGCACAAGGACGAGGGGTTTTGGGCAAGTAGATGATGGTGGGAAGCAAAAGGTAGGTATCTCCTCGTCTCTCTCTATATATACTCAAATATGTTGGGTGGGGACAGCACAGCCACGTTCAAAAGAAGAGTAGGCGACGACAAGGACCCAAATCCAAAGGCCGTAGGTTTTACAGTAATCGCTCGAATTAGCAACATCCTCACCGCGGTATTTGCTGTGGGCGGACCTCGAAAGCCGAAGCTGGGCCAGCAAAGACTATCGAAGGAAGTAGGACTAATCGCCCGCCCAGCTTTCGGTTCGCCCCGTTGATGGGGGAGGGCAGGACGCCTTCCTTACACGGCTTAGAGGAGCTACATCGTTACATATTCCTGCCTCGCCGGGACACCTCGCCTGGAAAGCCTGACTACATAAGTACGGTATAACCCCGGACTGTATGAAACTGTCATGGGTATAAATAACCTCCATAGCCTGCTGTGTTCGGGTTCGACTGAAAACAGCCCGGTCTGTCTTTCGAAGGATGACCAGATAGTACACAGTTAATCTTCGAACTTTCACATTTCTATCATTAATACTTTGTCGTCAGTGTGATTTCCGTGTTTTTGCTACCTAAGTACTTAGAATAATATCTGAGTGAAACTCATTACGTCCGACATGATACCGGCAGATATAATACTTATATATCAATAAGTATATATATGCATTTATACGCCATAGAGGCCCTCCACATGTGCATAATGCGCTAGACGCATACCCGTTCATCCTGAATAGGTTAGTGTATGCTTAATAGGCTTGAATAGGTCTGGGGACGCGACTCTCCAGGACGCACGGGCCGCCAGTCACATGCAGCTGGGGCTGGCAGGTCGTTTAGCGCGTTGCAGACAAGCAATTTATTTATTAGAGTAGGGGGCAGCCGGGCAGTTCAGCAGTCCATCTCGCCTGCTCGTAAGATGTACATACTTAAGTAATGTACATACACCCACCTAAGCCCTCATCAGGAGCGCCTTATCATTTCATTTCGCGACCGTACCTACTGCAGGTAGGTACCTACAGTAGCTCTAAATACTTCCAAGTTATAATACGCCCGCGTAGATACATCATCATACAGGCTTAATCGCACTTGCCTCAGAAAATCCAATAACTTCATACTCCTCGCTCCTACCATAATTAATGTCTACCTAGGTATACAGAGTAGCATATTTGCCCGCATCCATGCCCAGGTGATACCCTCTTTTTAACTTTATCCATCTCACAACAATCTCCTTTTTCTGTTTCTCTCAATACGCTATTACCTGGACATTCCTTGTTAATTCCATGGCCAATACCCGCCTACATAAGTAATCTTATTGAAGTGCTATGCCATGAATACTGGACACTAAATTCGACCCCACCCACGCGCGCGCGCTGCAGGAGATGGCGACTGTAGAAGCAGCAAACGATCACGACGTCGCTAATCACGACATCGACGTCGCCGCCGACCTTGACAATTCCGACTTATCGCTTAAAGACGAGTCTTCAATACCACAAGAACGGTCATTCTCACGTCTTTCAAGTCCTCAAAATGCAGATCCACGTCCAGGATCCGCTCTAGGCTCGGCTTCTGGTCCAGGTCCAGGTCCAGGTCCAGGTTCAGCAGGTCGGGCAGCCTCAAAGGGCATTGAATCCCAAGGCTTTAACATGCGCGCCGACGCGGATGCGCAGGCAACCGTTACCGATTACCTCGACTTCACCGAATATTTACCTGCTGATATGATGCGCTCGCTCACACTCATCGGTAAACTCGACGAGACTTACACCAACGCATCAAATGCTGTCGATGAACTTACCACCCTTTGGGCGAAACTCCCGTCCCTCCCCGCCGACCAACGACCCGCGCCCACGGAGCTTCGCGCCGAAATATCCAGGCACCTAGACCAGTCCCTAAGCGCTCGTGCCTATTCCCACGCCGAAGCCTGTCGCATGAATGAAAATGTCATCAGGCACTATCACAAAGTCAAGACCATCCTCTCGAAACTCGAGACAATGCGCGACAACTATGATGATCAACCCAAGAGTCCCGTCCAGTCTAAATCACCGCAAGTTATTCGGGCCCCAAAAATTACTCTACGCGTCGACAGTAACGGCCAGAAAGTTCGCCGACCTCCACGCATAACCGTGCCGGGGGAGGTGCTGGCCCCTTACGAGATCGATTTCAACGCCTATAGTTCCTCGAGCGACGAGAGCTCTGATGAGGAGGACATACCCGCAACCCCTCCTCGGCAAGCCCCTACACCCGCGCCACGCATCAAGATAGTGAAGACGCCCAAAATTCCCAAGCAGAAGACCCCGAAAACGCCACGACCGCCTCGTTCGTCTTTGGCATCCGGTGCGTCAGTCTCCGTTTCGACGAGCACTGCCCTGGCACAACTCAAGCCACCGCCCGATAATGCTGTTCCCGGTAGTAACGACGCACCTTGGCTTCAACTCACCCCATATGAGCTTGCGAAGCTTAGGAAGCGAATGAAAAAGAACGCGGTCTGGAGTCCAAGCGACACTATGATCGCCCGTGAGTTGAAAGCCCTTGGGCGCGGTGTGGAGGCATTCAAGGCGGCGCAGAAGCAAGCGGAAGATGAGGGAAAACCATTCGAACCCAATCTCCCTGCTCCGGTAGTTGACGCCGAATCCGGAGCCCAGCACCCTCCTGAAGGCGCTATCAGCGCCGATGCCCTGACAGCCGATGAGGTTCAACTCAGTAACCGTGGTATGAAATTAAACGAGGCCAAAAAGCTGAAGCGAGAAGCTTTGGCGAAAATGGCCGCAGACGAGGCAGAGGAGTCAGCCAGGAAAATGACGGAAGCCGTTAGAATGATGTTTCTGAACCAGGAGGCTTCCCCGTCTGCGACCGTAGCTCCGCCCGAGAAGGCGCCGGAGGCCCCACAAGTGCAGGCGAAGGCGTCTTCCAGCAAGTCCCAGGGGAAAAAAAGAAAGCGTGACTCCATGTCGCAAACGCCCGTAGCGGAAAAACCTGAGGGATCCGAGAACCAACAGCCTAGGCCACAACTCAAGCGCAACAAGACTGAGACTCCAGTTCCTCCGCCGCAATTAGCGCAGCGGCCAACGTCGGTCCCACCTCCGACAGAAACGCCTGTGCCAGTTCCACAGCCGCTCACGTCCAAGACTCCTGTGCCCGTCCCAGTTCCGATTTCTTCAGAATCATCGGTTGCAGCCGCAAGAGCTACATCGTCTCCCGCAGGAGGAGCCAGCCCTGTGCCGCCACCCACTGTTACAACTACGGTCCCTACTAAGCCACCGGCCGGGGCGCCCATTCCACCCCCTGTCAAGACCTCCACCACGCCGATTCTCCCGCCAACGAGGGAATTGCCCAAGCGGGAGACTAGGCAAAACTTGCAGCTTGCTACAACTAACCTTAGGCAGTCAATGTCCAGGGGTAATACCCCTTCGACGACACCAGTGCCGGAGCCCCAGTCAGCGAGCTCCCGCAGACCCTCCTCACGCGGCAAAGCTGCCAGTCAAGAGCCGGCTCCTACGCTCGCGGTTGAGCGTCCTCGACGGGCTAGCACCGCTCGGAATACCCCAGTCCCTGAGTCGCGGCAGTCCAGCAAACGCACCAGGCGGCCGGCGCCAGGCGTTGTTACCACCAACCCTGGCGGGACGAGCGCCGTAGGCAAGCGTAAGGCGGCCCCGCGCAAAAAAGCTCGTGGAAGCACGAGGAAGGAGAAAGGTACAAGCCAGCCGCCTGAGCAGGACGTGGAGGTAGAGGTCGATGATGATGGCAATCTCATCGACCCCAACGAGCCGCGATACTGTCTCTGCAATGGCGTCAGCTTTGGCACCATGATCCAGTGTGACAACGATGTGAGCGATCAAGACGTCGCTACTGCAGCCCCAGCACGTAGCGGCAAGAGATCACGCAACAAGCAGAAACTAACGCCACCCAAACAGAACTGCAAGTATGAGTGGTTCCATCTTGAGTGCGTGGGCCTCTCGGAGATCCCGGCCCGCACGACCAAGTGGTACTGCCCCGAGTGCCGCGTCCTTCTCAACATCGGGGGGAGAGGAGAAGTAACCTCGAGGGGCGTGAAGATGTAGATTATCTCGGCGTTGGAGTGGGGAGTGGTAAATGGGTCAAGGACTGGAATGGATGGCTTTTTTTTCCCGGGATACTTTAATTGTCTATGTATGTTGTTGCTCTTTGTTTTTCCATAGTCACTAGGCGGCGGGCGAATGACTAAGGGTCCCCCTGCCGCCAACGCACTGCGCGTCACCAGCCATCTAAGGTGCGGATGCCTTTTTGTTTTTTCCCCCTTCTCGGCATAAGGTGCTGCTCGGGATTGGTGATGGTTTTTGGAGGGAGGGAGGAACGCGTAGCCGGTTATCAAAAAGCTGGATCAATGTTCATGGATCTCTTAGCTCTAGTCCAAAAAAACAGAGACGTGCTGTGTAACGACAGACCCCCCAAATAAGTAACTTGCGATCGGAATTTCTATTTCTATCAGGCGGCAGCTGCCCCCCCCCCCCTCGCTCGGTAACCCCAGCTGTGAAACAGGCCTAACTTGGATGATTGGTGCTTAAATGTAACGAACAATTACCACGTCGTGATGCACTGCTATGCCTTCGGGCCGCGGACACATCGGACCGCTTTCATTATACGCATAACTCTCGTACCTATCTGCTCAGGCAACATACCGTACGTCAAACTCAACCGTCGCTCCGTTCTACGTATACTTCAAAGCAACCCCCTCACATGCAACATTCGTAGTAGTAAGATTAATAGAAGACCAACCATACATATACATATATACATATACGCACTCACGCCCACGACATAATGACGACCTCCGACGAGCCGGTCTTCCCCCATGCGACGACGGCGGCGACGGCCGACGAGAAGGCCGACGAACTCAGAGCGTTCATCACTGGGTTCTACGCTGTCTCGGACGACCCCGGCGCGGACGACCGGTGGGCGGCGCACTTCGCGCCCGACGCCGTCTGCGTTATGGGGGAGAAGGTGGCCCGGGGTACCGAGGGTGGGTCCTTCTTTATATGAGTTTCACTTTCCGACGTGCGTTGTTGTGGGAAATGGTTTTTTCAATTCGTCTTCTTCGTCTCCCCTCTCAATTCATGCTGTTTACGGTGATCCACATTCCCATTCCAAGTTTACGATCGTAACATCCCCCCGGTCCCCTCATCTCGTCTCGACCCCGGTCCTACCTCATGTATGTATGTAGGTTGATACAATGGGGGCCGGGGCGGGGCGGAGAGCGAGAGCCTACCTATGTTGTGGTGAGACTTATTGGGTCCTGGGATTCGGCTCCCGGGCTGACTGCCCTCAAAACTGGCCCGACCTGACTCGGACCCGAACAAAAAAACAGAGATCCGCGAGCTCCGCCGTGGCATGTGGCGGGACGTCGCGTCGCGGAGACACCGCCCGCACGGGATATTCCCGGCCTCGATCCCGTCCCCATCATTCACGGAGGCGGGGGCGGGTACTGCCGGGTCGCGGAAAGACGGCGCAGACCCCACCACCACCACCACCGAGTTTATGGTCCACGGCGACCTGGACCTGCGCCTCAGGTCGGGGGACGATGCCCCCGTCTACGTGGCGTGGGCGGCTCGGGCGGTGCTGAGGAGGGATGAGGGCGTGCTCAGGTTCGTGCTGTATCAGGTTTATATGCACCGGTGAGTGAGTGTTCAATTGAGTCGAGTCGAGTCGAGTCGAGTCAAGTCGGATTCAGTGTCAGTGTGTCAGTCAGAGCTGAGGGGGGAATACGCGTTATGGTGCGTGTATGTTGGGCTAGGGTAAAGGGGCTTTCCGTCGCCTTGACGAGAAGTCGGTGTGTGGTTTCTAGTAAGTCTGTTTGTTATTGTACCGTTACCATTGCTGATCAGGCCCCGCGCGCGCCTGCGCCTGTCTACTTGGGTTTTCTAGCATGCCTACGAAGTACAAGTCCATCCTTCCCTGAACGAGCTCCGAGCACAAGCACGAAGCACGAGCATGGGCGCGGTCGGCGCATGGTCAGAGTAAGATGTCGATTGTAAACGCCATATCTACTCGCCTCGAAGAAGAGAAGGAAGAAGAAGGAGTCACACGATGTCGTCCTGATTTATCTGATTTACTTTATTACCTAGGTATTAGAGTAATGACATAGAAATGCACGCGATGCACCACCACAGTTGGTATAAATAGATGAAAGTGAACCGAAAAGTGAATCACATAGTCACGTATTGGTTTTCACCAGCAACGGAAGTAAGCGCGGAATGAAAACTTGGGTCTTTCTTTGGAAAGCCTCCTGCGGCGGAGTGAGTGATGACGTGAAGGAGACTATGATGAGAACAGGTGAGGGAGCGGCCTCGTGACCTCGTGAGGAGAGAAGGGGGGCCGAGGTGCTGCCCTGGCTCATCAGCTGACCTGAGCGCCCGCCTTCTCTCTTCCTCCATCCCTTCCAACGCTCTTCCCTTCCCTCCCCCAAAGACGTCACGTCGATCGGGACCCAGCGTGCCGATAAATCTAGACTGACCAACTAACAGGCGGTATACTTATAAAAGAGGGTATCGTGGGTGTGTATAGTATATATACCCTCTTCCGCTCGTGGTTGGTTGGCTGGTTGGGTTGGTTGGGGCCCTGTATAAAGGGGGTTCGTCGTAAACACGACAACGTGTATATCTACGAGAGGAGCCCAAGCGATGCGAGCTTACATGTCGGTACGAATGCAGAATGCAGGATGGATGCAGGAACACATCAATGGATAAAATAAATGATACATAAAGTAGGTAAGAGTAGTGATCATAATGATTACCTACTTACTTATCTACGGGCTACTTTGCCTACCAGCCTACCTTTAATTACCTGGAGAGCCTGCATGTTGCGTAGATCTGACTGGGTACATAGAATCGGGGGAGGGTACGATGACGCCAGTTTCATTGTTTTGACGCGCCGGAGCCGAAGTGGGCGGCGAGGGGGTCTCACATGAATCCAGCATCCGGCCGCATTCGTTCAAAAACAGTGATTCATCAAGGTAATTATTGTGTCTGCCTACCTGGTAAGTAGTATAATCGTAATGGAAGGGGATGAATTTATCCCCGTTAGTCCTGTTACCTCCGATAGAACTCTAGACGTTAATATGTTGCTAGTCGTGACCTACCGAGGTTGAGAAGGTTGATAAGGTTACAGTAGTAGTTGGGTAGTATATATCCTAGGTTCCAAGGTTGCTGGTTATAGCCCAATCAACGGTCAGGATAGGGGCCACAAGGAGGGGTAGCTGTGTCGGGCTTATCGTCATTCGTCCATCCCCCACCATAACTGATGCAGGACCGAGGGCCAAGCAACGAAGATAACAACCACCTCTGGAGAACCTGGATAGATAAACTTGGAAGTTACCTGTTATGCGGTAGGCAGTACCTACATACATCCTACATCCTACCCGTAACTACCTAGCAGTAGCGGACATTGGCGGATTCCCATGATTCCCTCGATTTCCCCTTCAGCCCCTGTAATTGTACAATACTTAGGTATATTATTATACGCGCCCATATGCGCGCACACGTATGCTCTTTGGCTTTCTCTATACACGGGCAATCGGACTAAGAACGGGATCTGTACCTACGGCACGTTACGTATGCAGTTCCTCCGAGTCTCAGATGAGCCGAATATTTTATGCTTACCATCGCATTTGATGCTGTAATATGGTTTCCAATCCCTTCTATTAGGAACCTTTACGTGTTTAGGTATAAGCCAGTCGCTCTCTCCAGGGTGTACTTACAAGGGTATCTATTATTACGGCTACGTCAGACCGAAAGCGCTCTGGAGAGTCTTAATCCCTCTTGTCCCTTTAATCCCCTGTACACCTGACCATGTACCTCATACCGATGGAATCTTATTCGTAGTACTGTCCAAGACTGTCTGGAATACACATTACTCACTTAGGTAAGCCACACGCAACTTCAATAGTTCATCCATGGGTGGCTCATCCGCCACCATCTGCCCTTTGCTTTGAGACTTCCCAGGTTATTATCAGGTAACCGGCAGATTGGCATATTGGGATTGATGATAAAGGGATGACCTTCTAATGTGGAGGCCTGGAGGGTCTGGCGGGTGACCTCCTAGAGAGTCCCCTAGCCCCTTCTAAATAAGTCCTCAAGGTCCTATTGATTCACCCCATGCCTAGCGCAGAAGTTACATAGAACTTATGCCGACTTATGTACACACCTACATAGGGACGAAGTACCTTTAAGCAGCCCTAGAGGTATGCCCCACCTCCCTAAAGCGTTATCAACATAAGTCGGAGGTACGTAAGTTATTTCGATACCTCCTTATGTAGGTACAAAATCTAGCTTATGTAGGTACCTGGTAGGTGCGGATACCTGGATAACTGCCCAGCCAGCCCAGATGAATAACTGCCCAGGTGGATACCTGAGTACCTCCCTCCCCCCCAATTCCCCAAACTCCCCACCTTTCCCACCTTGTGCCCCGAGTCACTCGACGTACGTACGGCCTGGCCTGGCAGCTTGCCGGCCTGACTGGAACCTCCGTACTCGCTCACTCGCTGAACTCGCTTGCCGCTCAAACGCCTGGACTCTTCCAGTTGACCTGCTGCAACCTGCGACCTGCGACCTGCAACCTGCCGCCTGGAACCGCGACTTCCTCGACCTCGACTTGACTTGTAACAACGAAGCTTAACCCTTTCTTTCCACCAACTCTATTTTATCTCTTATCATTACAATATTTACAGCATTCCACCAACTACAACAACAGAAGAAGAACTACCTAAGTATACAGAAACAGACCACATACATAGACACAGACAGGCAACAGACAGACAGACAGACAGACAGACAGACAGACAGACACAGACAACTTGAAGCCAAGCATCACTCGCAACCGCAACCGCAACCGCAACCGCAATCCCAAGCCACAGCAACCGCCAACTACGACTACTACTATTACTACTACTACATACACATTTATACCGTTACAGAAAGCCTCTTCGTCATAATAATACTTGACTATATAGACTGATTGACTGACTGGCTCTTATTATTATCGTTATTGTTATCTTGTCTGCTTGTGAATAAATCTTTATAATCCTTCTTCTGCCTTGCATTTTTCATTAAAGTGACAGTATTTGCATTACCACTCACTTTCCTACTACGTTCTATACCATATATAAATACATTAAACTCATATCTTCTGCATACATACTTACTACCTACATATATAATAACCTTGGAACCATTCAACGAGATTGTTAGCTACGCTACCTACTTTCACTTACTTTTTACACCTATTGGTTATATTAACCATCCATACCTACTATATTCGGCTGTGCTGAACCTTCCATTCCCTTTGTCTTCAAAGACGTTGCTGTTGTCCCCCTTCCCCGCTATTCGCACCTCATTATACCTACCTACTTATATACATTGGACTCTCTTACTCCTAATCTACCCAACCTGGAACCACCCTGGAACCAACCTGGAACCAACCTGGACTGAGACTGGTACTTTCTTGTCCTTGCAACCTTGGAACTTATTTAATTCCCGACCACTCCGTTACCGTCCGTGACTCACAACGCGAGCGCAGCGCCGCTCCGATATAATACATAAATCTACATCTCCGATCAGTAACATCGCCTTTGACATCACCTTTGACATCGCCCTTAGCAGCGAACCGACTTCGACCATTTTCATACGTCAACAACGCCTGCTCTTCGCTCCGTCCCTGTCATATACACACACCCCAAGGTTATTTGATAGGAGCCTCGCAAGAGCTCCTTCATTGGCGAGCAGGAAACTGCCTCCGCCTTCTTGCTTAACACCACTCTATGCCCGGTTCGTCGACTCGAGATTCTTCCCCTTCCTCCTCATCAGGGAGAAAGGGCCGAAACAAGAGAAAACAGAAACTTACAGCGGGTGACGCGGCAGGCTCGAAGAAGAAGGATAAGCATGTTAAAGATACTGGTGGGGTGGTCGCGGCGGTGACAAGGCACGCCAAGTTCCCGTATGTTCTGTTATTTGACTTTCTACTCCGCCCTCTCTTTCTCTGTCTTGGCTATTAGAATACCACCCGGTTCGATGGCGTGACGATGAAATAGGCCGGTAACTGACATTCTCATCAATAGGAATGGAGGTCTCACGAAAGACATGGCTTCATCGCCTGAATCTCATATCTCTGCCCCTTCACCTGACATGAGACCGACGATGCCTACGTCTATCCCTACCAACGGGAATCAAATGACTTCGCCTAATCTGGATGCCATCTCGAACACCTCCGCGTCTGCGAGTACGGCTCCCAGCGCTGGTGATTGGGTGAAGAACACGGGCCCTTTTGGGGCTTCTCCGTCAAACTTGATCAACCTCATGGGCGAGTCGCCTCCGACCCAGCCGTCTTCGTACGAAGATAGCAAGCCGGTACCCTATGGTTGGACCCAGCAGCGGCAATATGTTAATGGTCACGGTGTTTCGCCTTCCCCTCCAAATAGCATGCGCCGGCCCGTAAGCTTCCATGTCGATTCTCATTACCCGGCTCATGATCTTCGGTCCCAGGCCTCGTCACCTCCTGACGCTCGGAGGAGTTCAATGCATTCACCATTTGCTGCTCCACGGGGGATTTCTCATCCGCCTTTGCCGCATCAACCTCAGGCTCACTTTTATAGTGCTCCAGATATCAACTTTGATGATCTGAATTCTAAAGGCGGCTTGAAGGCTGGTGAAAGAGGGTATCACTTCGGTTTCGATACTCTCCCGAGCGCGAATGGGATCTATAGCCCCGGAAACGACAATGTTGTCCTTGCAGGTTACGAGGGTGGTCTAGATGTTTATTCGGTGGGAAAGCGTGGTGTAGACCCTATCGCAAGCCTGAAAGGGCTACGTGGGGGCGTCTATCATGCGAAGATTTTGCCGTGGACCAGCACACCCGACCCATCGAGCCTCTTCCCTCTGGTCGCCATCGTTATTCACGGGCCTGTGGTTCCTACCAACAGCCCTGAGATACCTGCCGATGTGCAATATGACGAGTCTGCCAGTCCGAGATTAGACGGCATCAGAACCCCGCAATCGGAAGTTAATCAGCGGCCGCCGGGTATCGCAAAGCCCGCGCCAATTATTGAGGCGTACCAGACTTCGGTTGAGATATACTCGTTAAAAACTAACAATCTCGTGGATGTGTTGCTACAGGCACCCAAAATTTCCGTCAAGACGTCTTTATCAAGCCCGGTGTTTCGAAGCCCTCCCCCGACCGGGGCCTTGCAGATTCGTGCTGATAATGGGAGTGTCGTTGTTGCTTCCGGTGCCACTGGCGAGTGTTGGATCTACCGACAGTTAACATACGGTCGGGACCTGCTGTATCAATTTCGGTGTGTGGGAAAGGTATGGACGAGCTTGCAACAAGTTCCGAAGGGCGACACGACCCCTGAAGAAGACCGTAGCCGAAGTGCCATCCCTCCCCGTCGGACCCCACAGATGCCAATTCTCGCTATCCATGGACGGTGGCTGGCGTACTGCCCCCCTGCGCCCTCGACTCAGATTGCGTTGAATGCGACAATTCCGGTGCCGGTCGAGGGCAAAGTGCCCGGCCTGGCCAGCCTCACATCGCCTGTGCTGCCGAACGAGAGCTCAGATGTGGACCAGCCTATCTCGGACGGAATGATGAACCGGATCATGAGGGAGACTACCCAAGAATTCATTCAGGGAGCACGTTGGGTTGGAAAGCAGGGTATGCAGTTGTGGAACAACTACTGGAAACCCGGCCAGCAACCACAAACCCGGGCATCGTCCGTAGGTTCTCCACCGTGGAATGCCGGCTACTCTGGGCGGTCGGACGCAGCTCAGTTCCCCCCGACTTATGGAATATCGGGGCAGCCAGTCGTCAAGGACCCCGGCCTCGTCTCGATCCTTGACCTACAGGCTCTTGCAAATGCGGCTGTCATCCACCATACCACTACCTTCAAGGTGCCGCTTGGTTGCAGTTTCTTGTCATTTTCGCCGACTGGATTGTCTCTATTCACCGCTAGTATCAAGGGGGACGTGCAGACTGTTTGGGACCTGATGCGCATTCAGTACACCAAGTCATCATCCCTACAAAACTCGCAATCCAGTAGCGGCCACGCTGCGCGAGTTCGACAGATCGCCCAGTTTTCCCGGATGACTGTAGCACGAATAGTCGATGTTGCATGGGCAAGGCCGAACGGAGAAAGGGTGGCGATGGTGACAGAAAGGGGAACCGTTCACCTGTTGGATATGCCGCCTAGTGCCTACACCTGGCCCCCTCCACGCAGACGGCCTGCGGCCCAACCGACAGGGAACAACGAGAGTGCCCCTTCAGCCGTCTCCATGGCCTCGAATGCATTGAGTTCAGCGTACGGTGCTGCTCGACCGCTAATCAGTGGTCATCGCCGCAGCAGCTCAAATTCGCAAGCCAACCCGACCATCATGAACCATGCCAGCTATGGGGGTAAGGTTATCGCCGCAGGGATTAGTCATTCCTTAGGCAATGCTGGTACCGCCATCAACCATCTTCGTCATACTGGCGAGAACCGCGTCAGCTTGCCCCTCGGGAGCACGACGACTTTCGGGCTTTCGTGTGTGACTTGGGTCACTGGCCGGAAATATCATAGCCTATTTGCGATCGGGGAAGGCTCGGTGAGGACATTTCCGAGCAAGAGCCGCAAAGCGTCGCATGGCAAGGATAGATCACGCTTCCCTCGCGGGAACAGGTACAAAGATTTCAAGCTGAGGAATCTGCCGGACGATATAATCGCACCATCAATTAAGAAGATTATCGACCGGGATGACGATCTCGACTTAACAAACCAGGAGCTGGAAGGCGGCCACACTATGGTACTCGCATTTCAGCCCCGCCCAGACCCGACTGACCTGAGCCCGGAATCGTCTATTCCGCAGGCTGAGATCGAGTCCAGCGCACCGTATCAGCCTTTCCACACCGACAGGCGTATTGGGCTGTACGAATACGGTGGGGTCCAGGACGAGTTGGGTCTACACGCCGTCTCTCAACGGCTCGAAGCAACGACGTTGGCAGAGAAACCGAAACAAAGCAGGAAGCGCCGTGCAGAAACACCATCAAACCAGATTTGGGCGTTCGGGCAGCCAATCGATGCTATCAAATTAGACGTAGGTCTTCCATGGATTGAGGAAGATCCCGGTCATCCCAGCGTTGATGACCACCGAGCCCTTCCTGTATCAGCTATGGAGCGAGTCCTGCAGGTTGGCGACAACGACGAGCAGATCGTTGTAACAACACGGCGGAAGAGGGGGGGCAATCGGCTTGTGGACGGTGACGAGGATGAATTTTTCGAGGACGGCCTGGAGATTATTGACTTTGCTGACCAACGAGTTTGATATACGGTACATTCCGGCCTGACGAACAACCGACTGTTGGCTTTCATTTTTTCCTTTCTGGCGCTGGAGTTTTGGAAACCGCATAGAGGGGTATGGGGACATCAAGATAAATTAACTAAAGCGCATCATGCGAACCCCAAACAACACAAACATACACAGATATACATACATACACAATATGTCGGACCATATCTCAGGTTGGGCAGGCTTTAGGTAGCCGTTCCCGCTCGTTTTCAGTTTGGAAAGGGGGAAATCCGGGTCTTTGTCTGGTTGGGATAAGGCGCATTGCACTCAACTCACCATCACCACCATCAACGTCATTGCAGACATGGTGTCTGTATTACGTACACCACACCCATAGCATTGCCATACGGCAGGGAACAGCCCCCCCAGAAAGAACAGAGAAAGCAAATAAAAACAAAACAAAACAAAAAAACAAAGAAACGTTGCGTTTCGCGAATCACTTGTATAGGGTAGTACTTCTTAAGACTCAACTCTGTCAGAAAGTCAAAATAGCCTTTGCGCAACGGTGCCACCTTTTTCTTTGGTTTTTGGTTCCGCGCCAGACCAAACGTGAGTTCGGTTGTGAATAGACGTAGATTGTTATAGTTATGGGTAAGAAAAGTCAGTTAAGCGAGAGAACTGGCTGCTCGCTCTCGTGGCGAAAGTGCTTAACATGCTTATCTGATGAGCGCAGTATAGGACGTAGTATAGTACTCCCCCCCGGGAGGAGGGCGGAAGGGGGGGGGGGGGGGATCGTGTTGCATTTCTATTCTCCCGTGAGAACTTGCTCCCTCTTGTCTCTATCTCGACTCTTTCTATAAATCGTGAACGGGGTCCGACCCGCAGTCGATCAGACGGTAGATGTGTAAGGCATAGATAGATGTAGACATGGAAGCCGGGTCTTTCTTCGCCTTCCTCTTTGATATATTATGTATAGTATTACACCAATCCACCCACATACACCACGGAACCCCCCCACTCTCTTCCTCCGTCTTCTTTCCCGATGTCCCCCCTCCTTTTCCAACCCTTAACCCTTGCCCCCCCTCCCCCTCCTGACCCCTTTTCCTCCCCACACAATAAAATAATAAAAGTCTTGAGAAAAGACATCCCTCTCCTCTCCCTTTTTCTCTCATCTCTACGCCTTCTTCTTGGAGGCGGCGGCGGCGGCCTTGGCGGCCTTCTTGCGATTGCTCCGAATCATGACGAGGCCGAGGAAGGAGCCAACGACGGCGCCGCCGACGAGGACCAGGATGACGGGGATGCGGATGGCCCAGACGCGCGGCGGGAAGAAGGCGTGGAGTGGGTGGTCGGAGTCGACGAAGGGCTTGCGTTTGCGTCAGTCCTCTTTCTTTTTTTTTTTTTTTGCTCTTCTCTAAGAATAGAGACAAGCCCCCCCGGGGGGGGGGGCGCGTAGGGCGAAGAGAGGAAGGAAAACTCACCATCACCATCGTCCACAGCGAGTAGTACAGGAAGACGACCGAAGCAGCCACGAGCATGGCGAGGCCGACGAGCGTCCCGAGCTATCAGGTTTAGGGGGCGCCGAGGCCCGAGAGGTTAGCTGGGAAGGCAACTTTTTTGCCAATGCCGGGGGGGCAGATGGGGATGGAGGGGGGGGAGTAACTCCATACCATTGTTGAGGAATTGACTACTTTTGCTTGGGTGTTAGGGTAGAGAGAGAGGGAATTGGGTATTCGCAAGAACGAATGACAACTAAAAATAAGATATAAGGAAGGAGTGTGTGATGGACCAAGTTGGGGAATTCGCGTTGATTTGTCTGTCCGTCCTATTGTCCGCAAGGGTGATGTAATAGTAATAAATATGGTAAGTAAATATGATAGTAAATATGTTAAAAAGAATCGTGGTCGTTGCTGCTGCTGCTGCTGCTGTTATTGACTACCTAAGTAAGTATACTGGCTGTTGTTGTCTGAAGTCGAAAGCTGGCTAATTGAATAAAATCCACTCGATTGACCACTCGCAGCTCTACCTACTCTGGCGACGGGACTTGACGCGAAAGGAGACTTAGGAGAAAGTGCAGGTGGTCTTTTCAGGGTACGGGGGGCCCGTACCTGCCAAGCTTTCCTACGGCTCCTATTGAGTATTAGTTTAGATAGTTACATAATCAGTGTCACAGTAGAACCTAACAGCGGAAAGGCCCACTCTTTCGCGCCAGCCTTGTCCAACTAAAATAAGAAGTACTTCAGTACCTCTAAGTAAGTACCCAGAGCTCTAAAAGTTCCCAAAAGTTATTTTCAATCGCTGCCTCGCCTTATTCAATCCATCTTCATCCCCCATACAAACAACCATCCTCCAACTTTTTTTTCTTCTTTCTAATCCCGCCAACGACGCCGCATGCGACGATCGAAACTTTCTGTCATCGTCATCAATTAGATAGATACTTTCCAACACACAATTCTCTATCTGATGACATGGCTTCCGTCGATGTAGGGCCGCTCCCGGCTGACCGGTCCCCCATCGAAACCCCCATCGAACCACCGCGCTCTCCCCGTCGTCGCGATCGTGGCCGACCACGCGATGGCGGCGACTCTTATAGACCCCCGCGCGATCGTGATCGTGATCGCGATCATAATCGCGACCGTGACCGTGACCGACGCTCACCACCCCCGCGATCTCCCCCGCCTCACCGAAGACGATCACCACCGCGTCAAAGAACGCCACCCAAGATGCCCACCGAGGAGGAAAAGCAGGCCGCCGCCAAAGCTGAATACCAGAAACTCCTGGGCATGCGATCCGGTGGAACTTATATCCCCCCTGCTCGTTTGCGCGCCCTGCAGGCTCAGATCACCGACAAGACGAGCAAGGAGTACCAGCGCATGGCTTGGGAGGCTCTGAAGAAGTCCATCAACGGTCTGATCAACAAGGTCAACACCGCCAACATCAAGCATATCGTTCCCGAACTCTTCAACGAGAACCTCGTCCGCGGCCGTGGCCTGTTCTGTCGGAGTATCATGAAGGCCCAAGCCGCTAGCTTACCCTTTACCCCCATCTACGCCGCTATGGCTGCCATTGTCAATACGAAGTTGCCTCAAGTCGGCGAGCTGCTAGTCAAGCGCCTGGTAATGCAGTTCCGGAAGGCCTTCAAGCGGAACGACAAGGCTGTTTGTTTGTCTTCGACCACTTTCATTGCGCATTTAGTGAACCAGCAGGTTGTGCACGAGATGCTGGCTGCCCAGATGCTGCTCTTGCTCCTGCAGAAGCCTACCGATGATAGTGTCGAGATTGCCGTTGGACTTACTAAGGAAGTCGGCCAGCATTTGGAGGAGATGAGCCCTCCCATCGCTGCCGCCGTGTTTGACCAATTCAGGAACATCCTACACGAGGCGGACATCGATAAGCGCGTCCAGTACATGGTCGAAGTTCTCTTCCAGATTCGAAAGGACAAGTACAAAGACAACCCGGCAATTAAAGAGGAGCTGGATTTAATCGAGGAGGAGGATCAAATCACGCACCGAGTTGAGCTGGACGGCGCTATCGAAGTCGAAGATGGCCTTAATATTTTTAAGTTCGATTCGGATTGGGAGGAGAACGAACAGAGATACAAGACGCTGAAGGCAGAAATATTGGGCGAGGGCAGTGACTACGACGACGATGACGAGGACGAAGATGAAAGCTCGGAGGAGGAAGAGGATGAGGAGCAAAAGGCCATGGAGATCAAGGACCAGAGCAACACCGATCTCGTCAACCTCAGGAGAACGATCTATCTTACAATACAGAGCGCGATGGACCCCGAAGAGGCGGTCCACAAGCTGATGAAGATCAACCTTCCAGCAGGACAAGAGCCGGAGCTGCCATCCATGATCGTCGAATGTTGTTCACAGGAGAAGACGTACACCAAGTTCTTCGGCCTAATCGGTGAACGTTTCGCCAAGATCAACCGTCTGTGGACCGACTTGTTCGAGCAGAGTTTTGCCAAGTATTACAACACGATCCACCGCTACGAGACGAATAAGCTTCGGAATATTGCCAGACTCTTCGGGCACATGTTCGGTTCGGATGCTCTGGGCTGGCATGCCTTGTCAGTCATCCACCTCAACGAGGACGAGACGACCTCAGCCTCGCGTATCTTCATCAAGATATTGTTTCAGGAGATCAGCGAGGAGCTGGGCATGCCTAAACTACAAGCTCGGATGAGGGACGAGACCCTGCAGCCGCATCTCGAGGGACTCTTCCCCAGGGACTCCCCGCGCAACATCCGTTTCTCCATCAACTACTTCACCAGTATTGGCATGGGTGCCTTGACCGAGGACATGAGAGAATACCTGGCCAACTTGCCGAAGCCGGCGCTACCAGCACCCCCAGCGGCGGACCATTCGGACTCGGAATCTGTATCGAGCTATTCGTCGTATACGGGATCCTCCTACTCCCGCTCCAGATCTCGGACTCCTCCCCGGGGAACTCTAGACCGGGGCAGGTCACTAACGAAAAGTCCGCCCGGACGGGGCAGAGCCAGATCCTACTCTTACAGCAGGAGCAGGAGCCCCTCTGGCTCCCGGTCCCGCACTCGATCCCGCTCCTACAACTCATCGCGGAGCCCCCCGCGACGCCGAGCAGCTAGGAGAGGTTCGTACTCCCCGTCCCGGTCCAGGAGTCCACCCCCGAAACGGGCACGCCGGGACTCGGACTACTCGCGGTACGATTCGCGGAGCCCACCCCCACGCGGCGGCGCTGGTGATAGAGCTAGATCCTACACGCCCTCGCGTTCGCGCTCACTTTCGCGCACTCCGCCTCCGCGCGGCAGAGCACCGGCGCGGCGCGCAGATTCATACTCGGCCAGTCCGCCGCGCGGACGCCGGCGAGCCCCGAGCTACTCCCGTTCTCCCTCACGATCCCCGTCGCGGTCTTTGAGCCCCCCGCCACGCCAAGGTCCCGCCTACCGGTCATCGCGGTCGCCTCCGCCCGCCGCCGGGAGGCGGGGGGGCACGGGCTCCGTCAGCCCTCCCGGCAGTCGTGCCGGCGCTGTGCCGCAGAAAAGGGCCAGGCGGTACAGCGACGAGAGCCGCTCGCCGAGCCCCGCAGGTGGCGATATAAAGAGGAGGCGGTATAGTACTGTGAGCAGGTCTCGGTCGAGAACCAGATCTGTGTCGAAGCCCCCCGGCGGAGCTAGGGCTATATCTAGGTCTAGATCGCCCATCGCGGTCAGAGGTGGGAGGAGGTAATAAATGCGGACAGCTGAAACCTGAAGGGTTCTCAGTTTTTAGCATGGGTGTATTGTATTGCCAGTGTTTGGGGTTCTGTGTGTGGGGTGTAGTTTAACGCAGTAGTGAGGGGACAAGGACAAGGGGTGAACCATTTCAAACCGAGGCAGGAGAGGAGGGAGGTCGGTTGCGATATTCCCGGATGGGAGAGAGATTGACGGGACTTACTTGTCCCAGCATTGCGTTATCCCGGCATAATATTTAGCTCGGGATCCCGTTTGTTTCACCTTACCGGGCCCGGCATCTGCATATAACATAGCAAAAGCAAAGATGAATCGAATGTTTTTTTTTCTTTCTTTTCGCCCGGGAATATGGGATGGGATAGAATATGCATACGTGCTTTGGCAGTTAGCGAATGAATTACTGTGCCCTCAATGTGAGATGTGTGCGGTGGACGAAGGACAGTCCTAGTTCCTGATGTGATTTTTCACTTCACTTCGTGAGTTAATTGATTGATGAAGCGATAGATACCCTGGAGCTCCAGGAAATCGGGTTACTTACTAATGCCGAGATGAATGCCATGGAGGGATTAAGAAGATGATGATCCCGGCATTTACTTGGCCACAGCTATGTCAGGCAGGGGGGTTGGCAACCCCCTTACCCCAGAGATCTATCTTATGACTTCACCAGGACAACAGACCCCTGTCCATTGTATATACTTAAAGTATGTAAGCCTGCAGGAGACAGGTATGGATTGTCCTGCCAGCCGTGCTTACTTTACATACCCTGCATAGATCTGTGTAACACCCTGACTTAGATCAACAATGCGTTTGTGGATGGTTTGATCTCGTCAGCAATCTGCATGCATGTCACTGTCAGCCATTCTAGAACTAGACCGCTTTCTTCTCCTTTTTTTCTTTTTCGTAACATAACGTAAAGACATTATCTAATTTTTTATGGGAGGTTCTAATCGTACAAGGGAAAATAAAAACGTAGTATCGTGACAAAGACGTAACGTAACGGGGTATGCATGGATGTGGGTGTGGAAAGTGGCTTCGAGCCACCCGAGCAGGAGAAGGGGGGAGAAAAGGGGCGGGATCAAGAACCCCCGGATGCCCTCCCTCCCTCTGTTCTAGCGGCACACAGTGACAATCCCGACAGCGGATCGATTCGAGATGGACTCCTCCGAGGATCGCACGCTGGCGGACCGGGCGTGGTGCGTCGGAGGCGGCGGTCCCCCCCTAGTAGTAGTGGTAGTAGTATTAGCATTATGGCGACCGCCGCCACCATCGTCCCTCAGCGCGTCCGGCACGACCCTCTGCTTCTGCTGCTCGAGCTCGAGCTCCACGGTGGCGGCGCCGTCCGGCGGCTGCTCGATCGTGTGCGTGCTGAACCGCAGCTCGCGCTTCTGGTAAATCCGCAGCGGCACGCCGCCGCCGCCGCCGCCGTACTCCTTGTTGGCCGCGGCCTCGGGCATCGTCGGCGTTAGCGGCGGCGACCCAGACCCCGCCGACGCCGTCGCCGTGCAGTGGTAGTCCTGGCTGCCCAGGGGCTCGAAGCTGTCGGCGCGCGCCAGGCGGTGGCTGTAGCTGTTACTAGGGGGCATGGGGTTGTTCTTGGAGGCGCGGGGCCCGTGGCTCGCGGGCCGCAGCCGCGACCCGGATCGCTGCGATCGGCTGTTGCTGTTGTGGTATTGCCGCCCGTAGTAGGTGTTGCGGCGCGAACCCGACAGCAGGTGGCTGCCGAGCCCGCAGTACTCGAACCCGAGCCGCACGAGCGTGTACGTGAGCGGCAGGTTTGCCGTCATGATCGCCGTCGATGACTCCCGGATGTACCAGAACGTCCAGTCCACGTCGAACGGCTTCTCGAAACTGTAGTACTTGTTCAGGATCGCCGATAGGATCTTTTTTTGCGGGAGTTTTTGCTGTTGTTAGCCTGGGGTTCTCTTGCTACTTTCTCTCTCGTGTTCTCTCTCTCTCTGCCTCTCTCGTGTGTGTGTGTATATGTATCTCTTTACTTACGGTGAATGTGCCCAGGGCGAAGACGAGACAGAGTATTATCTTCTTCTTTTTGGGGAGCTGCGACTGTATAAATACCGGCATGGGCAAGAGGATAATCATGAAGTCGGAGGAGATGTTGAGCACCGCGTTCGTGATCAGGTGGTTCGTCGCCGCGGAGCATTGGACTGGTAATTTGAACCTAATTAGCATAGTGAGGTGAAGAGAGACGGGTTGGCAGGCTAGGGTAGTTACCATTATTTGGCGGAACCGCCCAGTACTCGTGGAAAGGCCGGCACCATACCCCGAGATACAGAATCTCCACTGCGACCACCGGAGTCAGCATCACCATCGTCCACGACATGCCAAGATCGAATTGGCTGAGGTGGGCCAGGATCACTCACTGACGACAAAGCCAACGGCTACATAGACGGCAACGATCTTGACCAGCAGGTGTTGAGTCAAACTTATACTGTAGCCAATCGTATTAGTTATGTTTTCCTTGGTCGACATAATACTCTTGGAAGTGGGGGGGGGGGAGCCAACTGACGTCAAGCGACTGTACATGATGAGAAGACAAGCTTTGACGGTCCAAATCGTCACGCACTGCATCTGCTCAACGACCAAGACCATCTTCGAGCCATACTCCCTCTCAGCGATAACGTCAGGGGTGAGTTCTATGGGATTCTTTGGGTCGATGAGATTGCTGTTCGTGCGCGCTATGACGTTCATGCCGGCAATGAGGACGGTGTCGGTGATCTGGGGTTCTCAAGGTCAGCACGGAACTCTCTGTGGACTTTTCCCCGCGGCCGTTCGCGGGGGCGGAAAGCTCGGGCGCCCGTCCGGCGTTTTCCGTACCATTGCGAAGATCATGAGATAATCGTCAATCTGC
This sequence comes from Eutypella sp. D-1, assembly GCA_023313575.1. Taxonomy (NCBI): domain Eukaryota; kingdom Fungi; phylum Ascomycota; class Sordariomycetes; order Xylariales; family Diatrypaceae; genus Eutypella; species Eutypella sp. D-1. Next base: position 348,098 of record JAJTTP010000003.1, read on the forward strand.
AACTTCCTCAACGATCCGAGCAGTATCCTTCGAGACAGACTACAGTCCACTTGTAAGCATTTCGTCCCCGCGCGTTGCTATGTTGTGATCGTAAATACGCACAGTCTCGCTATCACCACCATCCAGGCCAGCCCGTACCAGACCCATGATTCCTGAGTGAACGACAGCATCGCCGTGTCGGAGGGCCGCAATTATTTTTGACTTCGGACGTGAGGGGGTAATTTACGAGGCGCCGCATCTCATGGCCATCCGGTTATGGCGAGGAGCACGGGTCGGCGGCTCAAAAAAAAGTTCGGAGGACGGGAGGGCCTAGTTAGAAACTCGCATCATCATTCATCCTCCGGAGAGGGAAACTAAAAACTGAAAGAGACTAGATAGACAACCCGTTCCTCACAGAAGAGGGGGGTGGGAGACGGGATAGGAAATACTACTGCTACTCTATTGCTACCACTACCCTAGCTGCTACGCTATTAACCTACTTCACGACCGAGAATGCGAGGACAATGAGTTGTGACTAAGACAAAGAGAAATCTAGGCTGGTCCGGGGGCTTGACAACCTCAGCGGGGATAGTTCACAAGCCTACTAGTTAGAATATGCGACTACTCTAAGATCTTCTGCATAAATTGCCGATCAGCACGGAAAGCATACCCGCTAATAAGCAACGGAGCACAAGGACATTGGTCAGTCGTGACCCCTGAACACAGGGTCCATTTGCGACGACGCTGTAGCACCGACACCACGGAATGTGAGGTTCTTGGCGCAACCCCGGCCAGTCGTAGGGCGGCAATAATTCCTTCGGCCCTGGAGCTAGACTCTAGTTTTGGGAATCTACAGAGCTAGGGACATTTCTCTCCCCTTTCAGCTACAAATCCACGTCTTGGCCCTGGGCTGATCGGTGATACTATCGCATTTGGCGATGGACCGGTCCCTCTGCGAGGATCACAGCGCCCGAGCGCGACTTAGTTATCCCATTGCGAGATCTCTCCGTGATCGGATTCGCTGACCGTCGTCGATCAGGACAGTTGTATTAGTGGCACCGCCCTCTGCTTATAAACAAGGGGCTGTACGACCTTGACGGCATGAAAAACATGTATTGAGATTACTCACGCGTAGCGTTTAAGCGACCACGACATCTAGACCGGTCAGCCACTGATACGAACGGTATGTGCGTAGCCTTCTTGTGTTATCGCAATGCAACCCGCGGTATGTACGACAAACCACCAAAAAAAAAAAGGAAACAAAAGGGCAATTCACCTGCCGTTGAGGCTCTACTATAGCCTTAGGACGACTCGGTTGAGTAACACACTTGAAACAATAATTACGCAGAAATATCCAAAACAGCGATACGGCATATTCAATTGATAATTGATAGGAGATCCTAACATCGAAGACAGCCTACTGTGGTAGCCGTAGGAAGACAGCATGTTGGCTCTACACTAGCGATCTTAGCGACGAGAATTCTCTCAAATCAAGATAATAGGTTCCCTCCGTGGTTCCTCAGCCCCTTAAGAGCGTAGTTAGTGGACAAGGGTAGGCCCTGGAGTCCTGTCAATCAAAACCACATGGGCATGAAATAGATTTTATGCTAGCATGCGCCAACCCTGTCCTTGCAGAATCCCATCCGCACTACAGGAGAATCACCCCAGGCAAGTTCCGAACCAAATGGCCGGTCTCTCACTAACCCCTCGCTATCGGTCAACCAAGGGTGAAGAGGCGGCAAAGACGACAGATAATTAGGTAGAAAATTTCGCTTCAATAACGAGCCACGGCGGCTAGGTCCCCTTCGCTTAACTTACGCAACTTTCGGGCCGGACACAGGCGCGTCATCATCCTGCTAACTTGGACCTCGACGTGGATCCTCCGAAATAAGGGTCCCCACCCCCGATACCCCGAAGTCTACAAGCGCACGTACAAGCGGGGGTTGATGAGCACTAGAGTATGCAGGCGTTAGTTGAAGGTGTTCCTTGTTCTCGGGATCGTGATGACGATCTTGCCGGACTTATGTGCAGCGGCTTTAAGCCTCTGAGCGAAGCGAGACTCAACTCCAAACTTCTTCGAGTGCCAATTAACTAAATGCATAGCATAGGCTCGGGAGTCAAGATCGGCTGAAGGGAGCACAAGGCGAGAAAGAATTCGGCTCGAGTCCCCCCACATGTTCGGTTAAAAACACGTGAGCTCTGCTCTCCCAAGTCCGAGGTGGTTAATAGGTAGGCCGGCAACTTATGTCTCAGGAATATAACTAGTATGTGGCGTAGCAGTCCGGGGGAGGCCGTTCGACGTGTTTCTTCGACAACTGAACTCTTGTTACATCCGCACGTGACCATTTGAGGCCTGACAACCTCCTATCATCACGGGCTTTTAATTCCTTCATAGAGAGGATGTCGAGAGAGAGAGGTCACGTACTAAATTAATCAACAGAATCTTCGTTGGCTTCCTCCTCCCCGCTCCCCCTTCTCGGGGAAAAAAACATGTACGTTTGACAACTACGCTAGCCTAGTGTAACGACGGTGGTGGAATAGCGCCAACATGCAAAGAATAGCCAGGGGCAGTCCCATCTGCTGCTCATATCCGTCCAATGGTGCTCTGTTCCGAAGCTAAATTAAGGATTCTGGAAGTACATATGGAAAAAAGCATTGCCAGTCTACGGTCAGTCTAGATGTTTGGTGGCGCGCGGTGGCATGATGCCGCGCCGAACGACTACCAGCCCGGCACGAATTCCGGATTCCGGTTTCCGGATAATAGACGCTGACCGTAAAGAGCTAGGTGACAAGACAACTGACACTTAGCTGTGAGTATGGAGTATCGTAGATGTATCTCGAAAAGACGGGATTTGTAAGTGTAAGTCAACTAGAAGAGCGGTCAAGTGACGTTCGAGTCCAGAATAGTAAAGCAGGAGGGGAAACCACCAATATCGCAGCGGTGCAACGACCCAAGAACCACTCCGTAACACCACTGAAGTGAGAAACATTTGTACAACTTCATGACACTGGGCTGGAAGGGATAAGGGTTGAATATGAAGAAAGCCAACGGCAGTCAACATGTGCCCTGCCTTGCTACACGCAGCCGACATTCCGCATGAACCAGCAAGCTAATTAGCTCCAGAACACTGCTCCTGTAGCTACTCTTCCTTGAAACACTCCTCATTTTCTAACCAGATACAAGGTCTAGTCGCTCCCTAAGAGACTTCTAAATGCTCCGCTCGCTTGGCCCGGATCTGCTTCCTTCCCTTCCGGGTCGGCATGAGCAAACAGTAAATGAGGAGGCCGTGTCAAAAATAGGGACATGCTTCGGTGTGGGGGGGCTTACAGGATTGGTGTTCTAGTTGAGCCGCTATTCTTATTGCTCCGTAATCCCCGTGCTCACCTAGATCAGGGACAACACCATCGCTTTCCTCAATAGGTCGACATGGCACCCTTCGTTCTTCTCGGCACATATCAATCTGCCCTATCGGTATCCGGATCGAGGGGGTCCTGGAGTCCTTAGGAGGTCTTGGTTGAAATGTGCCTTTGCCGGGTATAGGGGTCACACGGTTGTCCTTCTCGACCTAAACGCCATCTACATCAAAGCCATCCTTTTGTATTCCGTCTATAGCGAGTCTGTCTTGGGATTAAAACAGCTTTCCCGCATGGTGAGAGAAAGGCTTAGGCTTGCCATCAAATATACGCTATTCTAGGCTTATGAATGCCAAAATTCCTAAGCCAAGGACACCAATCGTGTCTAGCAAAGGTAGACTTACAAACCGGCTCGAAAGCTTTCCTTGGAAACCTTGGTATAGACCGATTTTCTTTCTTAAATGTTCGTGTAGCAAGTGTTTGACTCATCATTGCTTCAAGAACTCTGGCCTATGCCATTACCCGGTTGTGTTCCCCTAGCAGAAGACGCTTACCCGATGTGAGATTCAACTCATCACCTAAGACAACTACGTTGCAAAAGAGGGACTGTGCTCACGTTCTTCTACTCCGGTAAAGGAGACATGATATGCTGCTAAAAAGAAATAAATAAACAGGAAGAGAGAGAGAGAGAGAGAGAGAGAGAGAGAGGTGCTACGTATTCTACCAATCCCATCATGACGCGAGCACGGGACAGAATTGTATGGATAAGGCAAAGCTCGGCAATTACAGGCCCATATCCGATTTTAGATGGGCCTTATATCTTAGAGGTACGGCAACCAACATAGTATCACATCAACGTGTCCAGGAGGTGGCAGACTCTGTAGAACACCCGAAACCGGTACAGTAGCTTGCCGTAAACACGTTTCGATAATACAACACCCGCAGCCTGGCGACTTCAGCGTCCTCCTCCACCTCACCGGCTCCCTACCACTTCTAGCAGTGCTATAATTATTCTCAATGATTGAAAATCCTGTAGCATGTAAAGAAAACTTCCATTGCCGGCCCAGAACATACCATGACAGACATATTACGCAGTATTCTGGAGTCCCAAAAGGTGTATCACAGCCACGGTATTATCACAAAGCCCGAAGACTAGAAAATACGAGTCTTTCTCGTCGATGGATGGCAACACCAAGTTAAGCCTGCACGGAACATCGTCTACCGTTACGTCACCGATTTTCGGCACGGGGCGGACTTACTTCTAAAGGAAAAATCACGGCCTTTACCAGAGGACGTCATTCAGCGACGGCGCAAGCTGCTAATGCTTTATTCGATGACGCGGGCAAGGTTCAATCGTGGCCTGCGTCTTCAATGAGCCCAATGGTTTTGCAGTGTAGACAGACCTGCTGGTCTGTGCCATCGAAGAATGAAATGGCTTTGGATACCCTGCCGAGACAATGGAGTCGACGACTCCGTCGTGTACCGCAACGAAGGAGAAGTCCCGGGCAGATCCCACCGCGTTACACATGGGAAAGTCTGCGTATTGGACCGAGATGACTCATAGTAGAATGAGGAGGTACAACGATGGTGCATTTGCGGTCAGGACTCGGCGTCGAATCCGGCTAGTCTTCCTTGTCAAATCCATTGGAACTGTCATATCTTCGTAAGGCTTGAACGTGTCCTGTGATGTCGGACAGTGCATGGTGACTTCGTGTTTGAGAAATCATGGAGTGCTGAGTAGAAGTTTGGGTGTGGAATTGTCGATGATCCACGCCTCGACCTCAAAGACTACCATCTTTTCTACATGCTCGATGATATACGCGGCCAGGACAAGGTAGGCTGGATAAATAAGTCGATGCCATTTAGATGTCCAATATTTGTTCTTGGAGGATACATATTAACGCATTGAGGCTATGCCTAGTAGTACACGAGCCGTACGCGGTAGGACGTCGCCCTAGAACGTCGCCTTAATGTGTAAATGTGTGCAGGCGCCTTCAAACTCCGCACGGGGTATTGACTTCCTACCAGTCAAACACACATATTCAAAGACGGACAATATAAACCCCTTTATCGGCCAGTCGTTCAGAAATAGAAGGACTCTTAGCTTCAAAGCTGTGGGCTGGGGAATCGCTGATGAGCCCTTCCATGGACCCCCAAAAAGAAAAGGGGAGACGAAGAAAGAGAGACAGAGAGAAGCGAGGAAGATACTTCCCTTAAATCTCATCATCAACCTTAGATCTCTCGATTGCTGAGCTGATAGGCATGAGCTCAATGGTACCATAACAGCATCTCTCCTGCCAATGACAAAACTACCTATAAGTACCGAGACAGACTCTATCGCAAGGCTTTCGTCCCGCGAGCCAACTGCGCCCATTTATAGATGCCAGTGGCAGGAGAGAGACTGAAGGCAGAGAAGAGAACTTGACCAGATCCTAGACCGGTAATGAAACAATTGGCCTGCGTTTCACTAGCCTTCTTGCATCCAAACTCCGGCTTGAGTCATTCGGCCGGATTCTGTGGAAGGAAATGCAGGCATAGATGACAGCCTTAGCGAGTATTCAACACACTGGGCAGCCGGGGCTCATACAAGTTGGTAAGGCCAGGCACGGTTTCATCGTACGTTTGCAAGACATTCCAAGGTCGTATCGGATTATTTTGTGCCTGGGTAGACAATAGGCAATTGGCCTCATAGGTTACGGCAAGCCATAATCTGACGGGTACCCTAACCTAAGACTTCCAGCAAATATGGACTCTGGAGGAGACTACCGGGCCGTGATGACGTCGGGGGAGAGAGTAAGAGAGAGAGCGGTGACCGGGGCGCGACCGTGTGTAGCCTGGAGAGTACTTGGTATGTGTAGAGCATACTTACGTGTATGTAAGCAGGCAAGAGGTACCAAGGATTCGCATCTTGCTTGAACTTAGAGCTTATCTCCCCGCATACGTCATAACCATACCCCACTTTCCCCCTATATCCCAGCTTTCCCCAGTTTCGTCATTATATCACCCGGTTACTTGGAGATCGGATTTTTACATGTTTGCATGTATCGATGCATCACCTCGTCCCAATTAACTGCAAGAAAGCTGTTTCTCATGCTCGTAAAACCCGTCTGCCTGTTAGCCCGTCAACCCAATGGGACACTTTCCGAGCAGGGAATTACAAGACAGGCAACTTGAGGCCCTTCGGCAGCAAGCCAACAAGCCTTGCAAGCCTCGTTCTAGATCGAGATCGAAAAATAACTGCTGTGAATCTATCAGCTGTGTGAGGTCTCGGTTGCCGGTTTACCGGTCCCGAAACCATTAGGTATGGATATAGGAAAGTCGGAAAATGCCCGCCATCCAATGAAATCCGGGTATCCTGGCTTTGTATATTCTCCCAATGAAGAAATATATTATCTAGTTCTGATATCATCACTACATACTTAGGTGGGTAGCGCCGAGCCCGGTTCACATCCTTGACGTCTACTTAGGTATATAGGTAACTTTACTTAAGTATACAACCCAGATAATTAAACTGTCGATTCTCCAGGTAAGTAGATGCACACCTAGTAGGCACTTACGTAGCAGGGTAAGTACATATTCTGCACTTTCAAAGTTGGTAGAACAAAGAAAGCATGATCCTTTACAAGTCACAGAGGCACAAGAGAACCCTTCCAAGGTTGGAATCCTCATAACCCCTTCAGTACATGCCCACCTTCACCTCCCTTCCTCGCTACGTAGGTACCTCGCCAACCTGCAATACTGAAATACCAGAATACGCCATAGACTACCTAGGTACTTAGTTCCCCATCTTCGGGAAAGACGTCAGAGTTCATTCCATCCTGATTCCTTTGTGAGACCTCAGGTGCGACCAAGCAGATCCGATCAGGACCAAGTGGTACCTAGACCGACCTCCTATACACCTGGGCAGCTATATAACTCTTTCCAAGACACTCTGTCGTTTCTTGGCCACCCTTTTCATCCCATCTCCCCAGATTTTCCTAACTATTTTCTACGGTCTCATAAGAGGGTTGCACACCCACCACGCCTGTCATATATCTTAGATTACCCGCCTAAACCTACCTAGTACATCATCATCACTGCCGTCATACCATTGCCAAGTAATAGCGCTTCCTAAGCCACTTGAGAACCCACCTAACCCACCACCACCCTACCTGCCTACGCACCAAGTCTCGTACATTACGGTTCCATTAAAATGGAGACCATTAACAGCGTTGCTGCGGCCGCCGCCAAGGTCGTTTGGGGCGAGAACCAGAACCAGAAGAGCGGCGAAGAACCCCGGTCTGGTGAGACGGGTAACACCAACAAAGGCGAGCCATACGACGCCGGAAATTTAGGTATGTCGACTCACTATCAACACAGCATATATAGTGTGACGACGTAAATGTAACGAGCTAGCTAACAAAGACATGGTTGTAAGACGAACCAGAGAATCAGGTTAAGCCCGCGATCGACGATGGTGCGAGCAAGACATCGACATCGTCGGTACTCGGCCATCAGCAGACCGGCGTAAGTAGCGACACTACAGCGGGACAGAACGACGTACGGGATCCCGAGAACCCGCGGACAGATCCTAAGTTGGCGCCCACAGGTGTCGACGACACGGGCGACGGGCCAAATGAACCACAGAAGTTAGATGGGCCTGGCCCGAGGCCTCTGGAGGAGGTCGCTCGCGAACACGGCGGCGACGCCGGCAGCTTGGAGAAGAGTCCGTCGGCTTCGACGACGAACGCGGCGGGTGGCGACTCCTCCGCCTCCCTGGGCCAGAAGGGTGGAAACGTCGATGAGGACGAGGATGGACCAAATGCCAAGGGTACGGGCGAGAGCACTGGCGAGAAGTATATCAAGAGCTCCGGTCTCAAAGCCGACGGTGGGGACTTCGACGTCACGAAGCCAGGCGCCGGCCGTGAAGCCGATCGTAAGTCTTCATTCTATTTTCGTGACATTCTTCTTGTCAAGTGCCCGTAGTCTTTCTGTCGGGTAAACAACTGACTTCTCATCGTCTCAAGGTCTTATGGAAGAGAAGGGCATCCACAACCCCAACACCGACACTGGACATCACAACAGCGGCGCCGCCGCGGAGACCGAGTCCAACGGCTCCGGGAAGAAAAAGCTCACCCAGAAGATCAAGGAGAAGCTGCACCGGCACTAGGCGACACCGTGCTCGCTTTGCCCTGACTGGTCGAAGAAGTAGGAGACTTTACCTACAGTATTAATTGTTATTATGTGATTCCCCCAGTGCCCGGCTCCGAAGGCCGTAGGTTCTTTGTTCTCTTCATACGTCTCTTATCCGCGTTGATCTTTTGGCTAGTAAAGGGGCCTAGGTTGCTATTCACGACGCGGATTCGCGACGACACCCTGTGGTTGGATTGGATGGCTTCTCCTTTTGCTCTGGCATGTATTACATGCGATGTCTTTTATGAGCTACGTAGTAAAGATTATATTCTCCCTTTTCTCGTCTCTTCCTCGCTAGGCTTTTTTTCGCTCGGGGGCAATGGGCTCCGCTTGTCTTCCGCCCATCGCCTCGTGACGCTGCCGAACACCAACCTGGTTTCTTGTGATGATCTTGGATTATGGACAACTTGTTGTGCGACTATGTAACCGGTACGTATCAAGACCCCCTAACTGTTTTTCTGTTACAACGTCATGAAATGATCCGAGATAATATCCTGAAGCGGGATTAATACCGTGGTCCATGATGCTAGAGGACGAGCTGCTGGCCCTTTCTTCTTCTTACAGTGGGAAGTTATAGCCACTGCAGGCTCCGCATGGAGAGCAGGGCTTAGTAGTGGAGAGGGATAAATGTCCTATGTTCTCGCTAATCTCAGCCTCGGACAGTTTGACCACGGGAGACTTTGGGAGACTTATGTGACCCGCCTCTGGGATCCTATCTCCGTGCCCGGCCGCTGGGGGCAGGCATATTACGGAGGAGCGTCCCAGCCAGCGACATCGAGCGAGGGATGGGGGCGGGCGTCGTGAGGATTCTGAGAGCTAAGTAGGTCTCTGCCCCCAACCTATGAACCTTTTGTTTACCTTTCCGCACGCAACCCTGGAGCTCTGGTCCCTTTTATCACAGCTCGCATCGGAACTGGGGAGTCGATCGAATCGATAAAGCGTGCCGGCCGACGCATTGCCGTTGCGCTTGGGTTACACATGCCCGAACTACATTATCGTCCAGCTACAGCTATCTAGGAGAAGCACGGGCCCGCGTCACCACTGCGCACACGCCCGCGCGACGCCCTGTCCGCTACGCGGATTGGGTACCATCTATCAATATCAGCCAGCCTCCATCTGCTCCGCATGTATCTAGGTAGCTAATGAGACCGTGGGCCTCGCCGATTCGGGCAGCAATGAATGAATGAACGAACGAATGAATAAATCACTGGACATGGAGGCACGGCGCGGGCTTCATAATTTACCTAATATATCCCAACCCAGTCGAGGTAAACTTTGCTAACTTACTATATACGGCTTGTCCCGGACGGGGTGAAGAAATTGAAGCAATAAAAAAACACGTGGGTAAAGTACGGGGTAAGGTGGTTAAAGTGAGGTGAGGCAGGGGAACGATGAATACACGATCGAATGGAAATTCCGGATGCGTAGGCTTCCGGACAGGGGCGTTGGGTATAGTATATTTGAGGGCTGGATATGGCTTCTTTCTATATATGTAGTATCACTCACTGTCTTTGTTGAATTACCCGACGTCAGAATATGCTGAGATACGTTACCGTATAGATCGAGGTGGAGGAGGCAATTTGTGATCCCTCAGAATCCATTGCCCAATCCGATAGATATCTAGGCTTGCAAAGGAGGGAGAGAGGGGAGGGCGTGCGCAGATAAATTATAACGCCAAGTCCGTACCGACGCTTCCACACCACGGAATCGTATTTTTTTTTAAAACCATATTATTTTCACAGCCTCGATAGCTAGCGAAGTGAAAGCTGCCAATATGTGTTGAGAAGGCCTGAAGGTTTAGTCTCATATTTTTTGCGATTTGCTCTGTGTGATTTGGATGAGATAGCTAACATCGTGGGCTTGCTACATAGGAAGACTGCAGAATGATAGCTAGCCCCCACTCCTTAAAACAAAGGTTCGGGGTCCCATGAATTCTCCATTATTCAGCCTGGGCACACCCGATATGATTGGATGCCGAATTCTCTGAGTCGGCGATCAAGTTTTCTAGATTTCTATCCGATACATAGATAGATAGAACGAAACGTATGGCTTGCCATGTAAAGTAACTGCTACTACTATGCAGGAACGGCAGCGGAGTCTGCCGTAACCGTTTTCGTAAGCAGGTTCTATGCTGTACTCGGCCTGCGTGACCAGAATCAGGATTGCAGGATGTGGAAGAGGGCGCAGATGGTATATAGTGGGCAGGAAGACTTGATCTCCTCTCTGTCTACTTCGTAGCGGTGGGTGGCAGTGATGGTGAAGAGTTGGAATGGCGACTACTGACATCTCTAGTACCTTACGGGCGGAGCAACTACATACTCCAGATACTACGTTAAAGTAGTATTGTATGCAGGGGACACGAGCCCGGCTTTTGGTCCTTGGTAACTGGGCCTCGTTCCCGCATCTGAAACATTTTCCTGGCCCGCCTTCCACCTTCGTACGTTCGATGGAGCCGCCCCCCCTCCCTCCTCCCTTCTCGACTTCTCGAAGGCTCCTTGGCTGCAGGCATGGTACTCTACTGGTTGGTAATCTGCCAGTTCTGCATGAGGAACCCCGTCGTCGTCTTGATCACCGTTCCACGGAGTAGTATTGTATTTGTGACTTGTGTGAATAGCTGACTATGTATGCGTGTACGTATGTAGAAGCCGGTCATATCAGAACGGTGTGGCATCATGATACGGCTCGCTACATTGAAGACCACTTACGGCACTTGCTAGTGTATGTATGTATACTACAAATGGCACAGGCCTATTGTTCATTCGTGTGGTCTGATCCGACCAGTATCGCTTTTCCCGGAAACCTGGATTTAACAAGGCACACACTGACACAGGCACATCATGATGATGGCCAGGTTCTTCATAATCGACAACGTGATCGCTGGGGATCTCATATGACGACACGATATAACTTGTTTGCCTGTTTCGTCTGACTGCGTCTGGGCCGACTGGCTGGCCTCTGGGTGGGTTGGGTTCTAGGCGTTTCTGCCTCCTCGGGCGCGGAAGCGAATCCCTGTTGAGCCGCACGCGAAAAGAAAGAAACCGCTAAACCACTAGACCGGGCAAGCCTCGTACTTCGTACAGGTAAGGGTACCCTCCAATGCAAATCGGGTAGCGTCGCATTCCCGGGGGGCGGACTTCGGCAGTCGGCGACCTTGCCCGTATGCAGAAGTTCGTCCGCCATAGGCCAAGTTTCATCGTCCTGCAGGACCGTGGCAGTATATGCTATGTGTAGACAGGGCACGCAGCATAGCACAGCACAGCACAGCACATGGTGCCCCATGATATATGTAGAAGAGCCCTACAACTACATAGCAGGCTGGAATATGTATGGTGCAGCAGCGCGCAGGCGAGATGGGATGCCAAGGCTTCCAGGGTGGTCGGGCGTGGGTCTGAGAGCGGGACCTGACTTCACTCGTGAAGATGAACATTTGAACCGCGGATTGGCTTGGGGTGGAAACACCACGGGTTGGCGGGCTTCTTCGGGCTTGCGTAGCTTGCCGGTACGTGCGCCTCCAGTGTTCGCTAGAATAGGCACCTAAACTAATAAGCACGTCGTGATTTTTTCTCTCTTTTTTTTATGAACCTCCCCGGTTTGCATTAGTCATTGGGAGATAACTAGATAGTGGCCATGGCTTTTTTATGACTGCGTGTTGTATTAGGAACCTGCTCTTTTCGTTAGCATTTCCCTTTCGTTCGCCTTTTGCGTGTTGGTTGGCGTGTATGATGGTCTCTTGACGTGAACGACTTTATTTCTCTCTCTGTCTTCACGTCTTGACATTCTCGTAAACCCGACCGGGCCTCACAGCTAGCAGAAATTTGTAATTGGGGTGTTATGCGCGACCTGGTCAGCGGGTACGCGGATGATCGCCCTCGTCGTTTTTTCTTCGTGATCTGTCGGTCGGAAACCCTTCGAGGAGCATAGTGTGGTTTATTTTGGGGGGCCATTAAGACAAGGGTTATTCTTTTATTATCATTTCGAAGGGCGGTAGAGCGTTTCTGAAATCAACCTTACAAGCCTCAACCTGGGAAGGGAAAGAAGAAAAAAAAAAGGAAACAAAGCTATTCTGCAACAATCTCATTCTCTAACCAATTTATTTTCTTTCCCCTTTTAACTTTACCTATCAGTTTTGCGATCGAGTGCGAGCGGAGCGGAGCGTTGCGTTGTGTTGTCCAGTTGTTGCGTGCTTGCTTAGGTTCTCGCGGTGGACAAATTTGACGGTCGGCCATCACCAGCTTTTTTCCGTCGAACGATTCTAGGCCAAATTCTCGATCGTCGACCTTCTCCCATCGACGACAACGTACTGGCTACGCGACGATGGCAATCACCAGGGAGCCGAGCCTCCGCATCCGCGGCCCGTGGATGAAATGGGCTAACAGCGGCGTGAGCATGGAGTACGTGACGCCCCTTTTAAGCAGCATCCTTTGAAGCTGGCCCAATCTGCCAGGTTTTTCTTTCGAAGGGGGAGTTGGGCGGGGTGGAAGAGGAAGAGAGAAGACGAGTGGTGAGGGAGGAGTGCAACGTCCTGTTGGCTAACGTGAACCCGCAGTTTCTTCCAGTCATCCAGCAACAGCAGCTCGAGTTCCGGTAACTCGAGGGACCGGGATAGTAAGGACAAGGACAAGGAAAAGGAGAAAGAAAAGGACAGCGGCGCGGCTGAGATCGTCCACCTGGGCGGTTCCCGTGTCAATGCGCCCGAGGCCTTCAGCAACGCGGCCGAGGAGCTCCGGCGGGCGCTGGTCGCGGCGAAACCGACGCTGGCCGTCGGCGAAGGCGGCCGGGCAGGGGGCTCGGCATCGCTCCCGGACTCCCCCGTCGATCCGAGGGCAAGCACCAGCAGCACTGGCACCCTATGGCCGACGCTGAAACCGGTGGCGGAGGCGAGCACGACGTCTTTCGCGCCGACGGACCTCAGACCGGCGCCCCTGCGCACCACGACGACACCGGAAGGAACGCTCGGCATTGGCGCTGACGGCAGGTCTGTCACGCCGAACCCCCCGAGGTGGTACTCCTCGCTCACGGACTCACCCGATCGCCTCGGTCTTGGCAGCTTGCGGCGCTCGCACTCTACGACGGACATGTATGGGCGTGGGCACGGTGTTAGCATAGCCCGATCGCAGAAGAAGGCGTTACCACCGATGCCAATCGAGGAGAGCCACGAGGAGCAGGAGAGCAGAGAGGATGTGTGGCCGCCGAGCTACATCAGCCACCCGACTGCGAGGGGATGGTCGGCGTCGTCGTTAAGAGACAAGGACGGAGTTGCTAAATCCCTAATACCGCCGCCCGCCGGCCCGCCACCCACAGCGCCGTTACCGTCGCCCCTGATAAAGGGCACGCTCTCATCGCAAGCCCGGGGTGGTGGGGAATCGATGTCGAGACCGCGAACGGCGCCACAACAGGAACCAGATCAGCAGCAGCAACAGCAACAGCAACAGACGACGCCACCGATGCCGACAATCACGATGACGACGGCGGAGGCAGAGCCGGGGACGCCTCGGCGCGCCGGGGCGCCGCAGCTCACGTCGCAGGAGCGGCTCTGGCTGCACCGGAATTACCGAGGGGAGGCGCCGTTCCTGAAGGCATGGGGGCTGAACATCGAGAACGAGGAGGAGCGCGAGGAGGGCCGGGTCCTGCTGCTGGAGCTGATGCAGGCCGAGAAGGAAAGCAACAGTCACAGCAACAGCAGCAGTACGAGCGAGGACGACGCGTCGTCGTACTATCGGTCCTCCCTGTCGTCCGCGACGTCATCGTCCGTGGGCACCGCCGTCACTACGCCCCTACCGTACCCTTCGTACCCGTCACAAAACCAGTACCAGTACCAGCAGCAGCACCAGCAGTACAAGATCATGACGCCGAACACGACCGCGAGCGCCGCGGAGCGCGCGGCCAGCGAGGAAGGCCTGCACATCATCCTCGAGGAGGACTCGTGGGGATCGGCGGCGCTGATGAGCCCGACAGACGGGGACGACGACCCCTACAACAATAACCACCATCTCTGGGGCGCCGACGACGGGGCGCGCGGATCGCTAGACGAGGAGCACCACTACCACCAGCAGCAAAACCCGCTACAGCCGTTGCCGCTGGCGCTGCAGCAGCGGAAGCACCCGCCGCCCGCGTGGTCCGGCGTGCTGCCCACCAGCGCTAAGGAGCACGCGCGGTCCGGGAGCGAGGGCTCCGTCTTGCACGCGTACCTGCAGTCGTGGGATACGCGGCGGTAAGGGTAGTAACGGGGAGGAAACCCAACCCATTCCCTCTGCGCGTGACGAAAGTCAGCTTTTCTCTGATCGAGACAAGAAGCAGAAACTCGCTGTCCTCCACCCTCCACCCACTCATCATCATGTCTAAGACAACCTTTACGGCCGGCCTGACTTCGAAAATGATCCCCTTGCCTGACTTGACCCCTCCCTTGCATACGCCCTATGCCGCGGTGTTTGGGGTTGGGTCGGTGATTTTTTCCCCTTCTTGTACACCTACCTACTTGCCTACCTATACAGCAAGCATAACACACCACTACAGCAACACCGCCCTCTTTTTTCCTTCTTTTAAAACACCCGCTACATAATCTTCTTCTGTATATATATATATACCCACCTGACCTACACCTACCTACTCGCTTCCTTACATAAAGAGCAAGGAAACCCCCGCGGCGGTGAGAGGGAATGACCTGGGACACGGCCGTCCTGTATCCGTCCGTGTATTCTGCTTATTTTTTTTTTCTTCTGCAAGGGGGTAAGAAGAGGCGGGGGCTTCCAAAACAAAAACAGAAGAGAAAAGGGCGGGATGGCTGGTGCCGGCCCTTATGGCGTCCTGAACGGACATGGAGGGAAATCTATTTTTGGCTTTCCGGTTATCGGTCTTTTTTTTTCTTTGTAAAAGCTGGATTTTTGTTTTTTTGGGCGAGATGGATACATACATACTTACATATATAAGCCGCATCATGCATGGGAAGGAGGGGGGCGACGAACCGCGAGGTCGTAGAGAGCGAAAAAAAAGAAAGTTTACTATCAGAGGACGCGGCCAAAATATAGAAAAGAAACTTTATGCTCAACTTCCTTGGGGTCGGCGGCGTCTGAGGTGCTGCTCCTACGTCCTAGAGGTGCATTACTACCACCACTGCTGTTGCTGTTGCTGCTGACCGATAACGGCTGGAGTGCTGGGGCTGCTGGACTGGACTATCTAGTATACCCCCCTAGACAAGACCGTTTAATAAATCACTGGATGATGTTCCATTCGACCAATAGCCGATCTGTCTCGCCGAGTAAAGATGGACGATGCGATATATGTGTGCGACATAGCGATCCATTACTAACCAATCTCTTCCCACGAACGTGAAGGGGGGTTTTCGTGGTCATAGCATTGCATCATGATGCATCTAGGCATCGCCAGCTAACTGCATCTCTACGTTACGCCGCATATCGTCTTGCAGGAGGAAAAAAAAAAAGTCTTGTACTTGTCTTGACACCGAAATTGGCCGGGCGTAGCCAACATCAAGGGCCGCAAAGGACGGTGGGAGTGTCCCAAGTTGCCCATAAAGTAGGTGATGAAATTTCAGAGCGAAATGAAGAAGATGGAGACCCTCAACCGGCGTATGGATCATAGTTTATTAATTCGTAATCCCTAGCTGATATGAAGACTGGCAAGGCCCGTAGACACTCACCAGTGTTAAGACGATTTTACTATATGGAGAAAGGTATATGACAAAAGCGCAGCGCTGAATCAATGCAACGGTACAGACAAACCCCCCACATCTGCCGCACACGACTCACGCTACGCATTAGTGATCTTGCGATAGTTGACGGGGTGGCCGTTCGTCTTGGCGTACTTCCTGATCTTGCCGTAGAGATCTGGCAGGACGAACATCCAGACGATGGGCATGATCCAGGCCAGGATGGTGTCGACGAGCCAGTTGTTGCGCGGGAGGCCGCCCAGCACGCTGCAGCGGAAGACCTGGCCAAGGAAGGCGACGGTGATGGCGTAGTGGCCCTGCTCGAGGCCCCGGATGGAAGCGGCGGCCACATCGTCGGGGCTCTGCACGGGGTCGGTCTCCTCGAGTATCTTGGTGATCTCGGGCTTCGTCTGGTTCTCCCTCTCCAGCCCGGGACTCGTGATGGTGCCCGGGTAGACGATGTGGACCTTGACCTTCTGGGGGTAGATTTGGAGCTCCTGAACGAGAGTATCGGCGAGGGCCTTGAGGGCACCCTTGGCCGGATTGTAGGGCCCGTAGCCTAAGACGGGAAACAGGGCGAGGACGGATGAGGTGAAGACGATATGTTTCGGCTCCGGCACAACGGGGGCGTCGGGCGCGCACCACGCGCGCAGAATGGTGTGGGCCATCTCGGCGCTGCCCCAGAAGTTCAGGTCCATGTGTTCGCGGGTCGACGACAGAGGAGCCTCGACCCAGAAATCCGGCGTGCACTTGCCGGCGACGCACCAGACGATGTCAACGGGCTTGCCGTGGTTCCAGGCGACGGCCTCGGCCAGTAGAGGGGCGGCATAGTCAGCCTTGGAGACGTCGGCAGAGATGTAGTGGAATCGCTGCGTGTCGGGATTGCGGGCGGCGGCCTATGGAGGGAAGTGGGCGGATGGGCCAGGCTGTCAGATAACAAAATTCGGGTCGCCTGCTTTTCTTGATCTTTATCATGCAGGGCATCATGTAGGGCCTACCTTGATCTCTGCGAGCGCTTCCTCTAGCCGGCCAACATTCCTAGAGACGATGATAATGTTCGCCCCTTTCTGTGCTAACTGTTGAGCTGCACTCCTGCCCATTCCCTCAGACGCACCTGTTATCAGGATGGTCTTTTGTCGTGCACACACACATAGCACATAAACATATTAGCTAAAGATACTGCTATAACCCGTTATGTGGCGAGTGGTCGTCTTGGCTTACCTTGCCATCCACAGGCATTTGGTTCTTGCTCGGAAAGACGCCCATGACGAGAACACTTAGGAAGGCGACGAGGATCGCAGAACCAACCCAGACTGTGATCGGGAGGGAATTCATTTGTGTACTCGTAAAGCACATTTAAAAACACATATACACATATATATCTAATATGTGGTAGTGGAGAGGGATGGAATTGTGTCCCCGGCCTCTGGGAGACTTTTTTTCTTCTTTTCCCTTTTAATTGCTGGGATACTACATCGGATGCACTAAGTGATGTGTAAAGATATATACTCCGTAGATAACCAGTATATCCCCGGGAGAACAGGGAGATTATGACAACTGTCGTGGTACGTAAACACTCCCTTACTACCAAAGTGACTGGACTATGTATGGAAATAGCCTGTCTATAGTAGGCCCTGGCAAAATGGGAGGAGCAGGAAGGGTGGTGCCCGCCCAGGTGGTTACGTGGGACCTCCGGAGCTCCCTAGCAACTGGGTCCATGAAGCTTTTATCAGCTTTATCAGTGCTAGGTACAGATTACATACATACTTAAGTACATACAGATGCTTTGGCAATTTCTTGTTAACTGCCTAGCCAGGTAATTATGTACCTAAACAGTTAAATACCTAGGTAGGTACAGATGGAGCATGCTGTTAACCAGAGCATTATCGGTACCTGACCTGACCCCAAAAATGTACATAGAACGGCTTTAGATAAGCTGATAAGCCAAAAAAATCCCATATCCTCCCTGGTCCGTCATGAAACTTCCAACTTCCCTATCATCGTTCTCTTAGCTTCTTCTCCCCTCTTGTGCCGGGTAAACTTTGGGGTCGCATCGCGCCTTTGTATTCACGTATGGATGTGTTTTACTAGCGAGTCTTAATATACGATTTATTTAAAAGCAAAGGCAATGGCTAAGAAAAGAAAGGCCGCCGGCGGTGCGGCGCAGCCCAAAGGTCTCCGCGAATATAACTCTGCTGATGCGAAGATTGGCCCCGTCAACACCTTCGAGGATATCGCCGACGACCAGGAAAGGTACTTTCTAGATCAGGACCAGATTCTCTTCGACGATGATCGTAAATCTAAGAAACAGAGGCGGCAAGAGGAGGAGGACGAGTTTCTCGCACAGTCGGACGAGGAAGTACTTGGCTATGACGATGACGATGACGATGACGATAGCGATTCCGGAGACGAGGTGGAAGAGGAAGAGGAAGAGGAAGAGGAACTCTCTAAGAATAAAAGACTAGCCGGAAGAAAACAGACGAAGGACTACGACGAGGATGAGGCACGGCTGGATGAGGACGAAGGCGACGCCTCGTGGTGGGGCTCCTCCCGCAAAGAATACTACGATAATGATGAGATAGAAGATGAGGATGATGCTCTTGAGGAGGAACGAGAAGCCCGGCGGTAAGTCTTTACTATACCCTACCTTCCAGCCTGCCCAGAATTACAAAATTTCTAACTTGTCGTTGTAGATTACAAAAGAAGAAACTTGCGCGATTAGCCGAGGAGGATTTTATGTTCAACGAAGATGAATGGCGGGGCGCAGAAGCCGACGAGCCTGGCGAGGATGAAGTCGTCACCGAAGTTCTCAAGGATGTAGAGATCTCCCCAGACATGACACCCGAGGAACGATACCGTCTCTTACAGACCATGTACCCGGAACTCGACTACTTGGCAGACGACCTACTTCAGCTACAGCCTCTACTTGTTACTCTCCAGAAAGAGGCCGATGGAAAAGATCGCAAGTCACTCGCCGTCATCAAATACCGTATACTCGGCTCCTACGTTGCTACGCTAGCAATGTATTTCGCGACCCTCTCATCGCCAGCCAGGGACGGCAATGGAGAGGCTAGGGCGCTGAATCCTGCCGAGCTACGCGATCATGAGGTTATGGGAACCCTGTTGGAATGCCGAGATGCGTGGAAGAAGGTAGAGCATCTTGAGACAACCAAGAACCTACGCGCGGCAGAGAGCATACCTTCACCACCCGAAGAGGAGGAGGTTCCCGAGGCCCAGGAAGCTGAAACGGCACCCGCGGCATCGAAGAAGTCGAGTAAAGATGCCGCGGCGAAGAAGGCGAAGGCGAAGGCGAAGGCAGAGCGCCGGGCAAAGGCGATCGAGGACTCCCTTACTGATCTGGATGCCCTGGTTACAACGAAGAAGAAGCCTAAGCGGAAATCGGGCGTGGACGCATCCGCTCAGGATGACAACTCTGACTTCGGCGAAGAGGAGACGCTGGATGCCCGAACTGCTGCAGACAAGGCGGCGCGCAAGAAGAGCCTGAGGTTCTACACCTCCCAGATTGTGCAGAAGGCGAACCGCCGGACGGACGCCGGAAGGGACGCGGGCGGCGACATGGACATCCCGTACCGGGAGCGACTCAAGGACCGACAGGCGCGGCTGATGGCCGAGGCAGAGAAGCGTGGGCAGAAGGGATCCAAGAACGGTGTCGACCTCGGAGACGCGAGCGACGACGAGGACCGGCAGGTGGCCAGCGCCGTGCGGGACGACGAGGACGAGTACTACGACATGGTATCGGCGAAGAAGAAGGGGCAGAAGGCGGCGAAGGCAGCGGCGCTCGCGGCCGCCAACAGCAAGGAGGACCGCGTCGTCGAGGTGGAGGAGGTCGGCGAGGACGGGAAGCGGCGGATCACGTACGCCATCCAGAAGAACAAGGGGCTGGGACCCGGCAAGAGCCACAGGAAGGACAAGAACAACCCCAGGGTCAAGAAGAGGAAGCGATACGACGAGAAGACCAAGAAGCTCAAGTCCATGAAGCCCGTCTTCCAGGGCGGCGAGGGCAAGGGGTACCAGGGAGAGATGTCCGGTATCAAGAGCGGGCTCATCAAGAGTGTCAGGTTGTAAGCATGGTAAGGGTGCACGACAGGACCGGCCTGGCAACGGATGAAAATAGCATGGTCCGGGCAAGATAATACTAACACTGAAGATTCCTACCAAAGCCTTACGTGTCAGAGTTGATTCCCAGAGACTTTAAGACTTGCAGCTTTACCCTGATGATACGATTGTGAGGGAGTTGAAAGTAAGCTAGTGGTAAGTAAATGGGTGCTGGCTGGCGTACACTGTAGCCACCCCTGTAGTATTAGGCAGCCTGAATGCTTACGATTGGGCATACATATCCTAGCTCAAAGGAAAGAAAGTAAGAAATACTAGCACATCGACGGGGCAGCAAATTATGATAGAGACGCACGAGGCCCCGGTGTGCGGAGCGCAGTTCGTCGAGCTCGACGGCGGTGGGGGTGACGGGGATCCTGGGACGGGACGGTGCGTGTCTGGGACCCGGCGGCAACGACGGCTCGCGGCGTGCTTCGACTGCGGCGAGTGCGTCTACTCCCATGGGCGACCTCCTAGTCGCGTCTACAGCTGGCCCGCGAAGTTAAAATGGATACAACTCGAATTGGTGATAAACTAGATAAGTCAAGCCGTTATACAATTAAGCGAATGTATGTTTTAAGCATTCCAAGTTTACCTATTCTGCTATTGTGGCTTAACACTAGATAGGGATAGGTACTTGGGTACTTAAAGAGACCCACACGTATTTTAAGGTTTGAAAACCCCAAATTAGATCCCAGGACGTGGCTGAGTTCGCCTGGCACGCACTGCCTGCCAACCTGCAAAAACCCGCTAAACCTTGGAACCTGCCGAATTGTCCAGGTGCCCATCCCAATCCCAGGTGTCATCCCGTCCCCTCACAAACCACCAAAGAAAAAAAAACCTCGGACTTCTTCTCACACCGAGCCGCATCAACCATTTTTTCCCCCTCTACTCATCCCAGCAGCTGCCGACAGCTGATTTCATCATTGTCCACATTGACCATTTCGCATCGACCATCACCAACTGTCAGCCAGCAGGCGGCGGGAATAAAAATAAAAATAAATAAATAGCTTGCTTAAGGGCTATAAATAAATAAATAGAAAAAGAATGAAAGGCATTCAATCTCCCGCTCGAGGTCGACCGAGCAAAGTCACGAAACCAACCCAGAACCATCGCGGTGGTGTTGGTCGTCCCATCCGCCGACCTATCAATACCGACGCCGTACCTAACCAGGATCCCGAGCTTGATGCTCATACAGTTGATGTTGACATCTCCGAAGATGGCGAGCATGATCCCCACCAGGACCAGGTCCAGGTCCAGCAGCAGCAGGAGGAACAGCAGCAGCAGCAAGAGCAACAACAGCAACAGCAGCAGCCAGACCAGTCCCAGCCGCAACCGCAGCCGCAGCAGCAGCAGCATGAAGAATACGATCCTGAGGCTGCTGCTGCCGCCGCCGCCGCTGCTGCCGTTCAACATGAACAGGAGCAGCAACAACAACAGCAACATCAACATCATCAGCACCAACATCAGCAGCAGCTCGATTTGACCGCTGCTAGTATTCTGGCCAGTAGCGTACAGAACCCGAACGAGCACCCGGGTCTAGGTGGTCCCCATGTCGACGATCCTAATGGTCCGCCGCCGACCCCTACCGAGGTGCTTGCTCAACAATCCGGGTACGGCACCGTTGTTGTCGAAAGCGCCTTAGCCAAGCGCCTCGCCCGCGAACCCGGCATGCGACTTGCCCAGCAGCGTCGTCCCGAGCAGGTCCTGAACCTTGGTAGGAGGAGTAACGTGGAGGCTCTCTTCGCCCATATTGCCGGCGAGCTGGCCCCCGTTCCCTGCAAGAATTGCCACAAGGGCCACGGTCCTTGGAACGCCTGCGTCATCGTCGATGGCCAGATGTGTGGTAGTTGTGCCAATTGCTGGTTCAACGCCTCCGGAGCTAGGTGTTCTTTCCACGGTACGCATACATGCCTCCATTCCCATCCGCCATGTCCATCCTCCATGCCCGTCATCTTTCCGCCCCTCTTACTGTTATCATGCTACATGTCACTAATTCTCGCGGCAAACAGAAACCCGCAACCCCCAAGCTCACGGCGGCCAGGTCCTAGGCAGCGACGGCATCGGGTTCCAGATGCCTGCGGTCCCGCAGGCCGCCATGGCTCCCTACAACTTCGCATCGGTGCCAGCATCCGAGAACCCCGTCGTGCGCTTCACCGTCGAGCGCGCCATGGCCGAGATGCGGGCCGCGGACAGGAAGACCCGGTACATGCTCATGGTCGAGGCCGCTGCACGCCAGCTCGCCTTCAACATCGCCCAGTACGAAGACTGCATCCAGGAGGAACAGGACCAGGGGCATGCCCACGCCCACGCTCACGCCCACGTCCACCCCCACAACCAGGCCCCGCCCCAGGGTCCTCCACCCGCCGTGATGGACGACCAGCCGCCCGCGCCTTAGGAAGGCCGCAGCGAGCACTACGAGAGCCCACTGTGAACGGCCTCATCCACAGACGGGTATACGGGTTAAAAGGCTCCCCGCTTCTCCCCGAAACGCCTCGGACGACGTTTTGTTTAGCGGGTTGATTTGTCTCCACTCGCTTCTCTCGGATGTTCTTGAGTTTCTTTTTAGTCTTCTGGTATAGGGTCTAGTCTACGGAATCAGTTTTGTTCTCTTGTTCGACAGCTCTAGGAGCCGGAAAATGAGAAAGCGAGGGTAGCTGTATAGTATACCGCTGAGTTCCCGGACTACTTCCCTTGGCTGCGATGCACCTGTTCCATCCCGCTTGGAACAGGGAGGAGGATATTTGACACAAAAGCTGGTCGGCTGTTACTGTTTTGTTCTTGGTGCAGATGATGAACACGAAAAACAAACGAAGAAAAAAACCCATGCGTACTATGTCACTAGGGCACCATACCAGGCGTATTCCTCTTTCCAAGATAGCTCCGGCGTTTAGGTTGACTGGCTGGTTGGCTTGTTGGGTCATTGGTATCTTCCGGCAACGCGAAAACCCCAGAGGGCCGGGTCGTCTTCATATATGATGTCGCTGGGCAGGCTGCGGCCGGTGATGCTGCGCCCCTCCCCACCCTTGCCTTACTTTGCGGGTGTTTTGGTACTCATGCTGTCTTTCCTTTTTTCTTCTTTAATTCGGATGACAAGAAAATCCAAAAAAGGGGGGGAAAGGGATTCATTCTATTAGATGGGCAGCACAGCGAATGGCACTCGCTTCATGCCCATTACATAGGTAGTTGTAATCGCTTCAGTAAAATCAATGCATGCACATATATACCATACGCATCATACTCGCCGAGTCTGGAGAGAAGATGTAAAAAGATAACGGACCCGTTGGTAATCATCATCATCATCGTTATAAGTAGTAGATTTGACATCTCCGCGTGGCATGCCGTATATATATATGTGTGTGTATCCAACCCGATTTTTTTTCTTTTCCTGCTCCAAAGCGCAAGCAACGCAACAATCCAACAGCCCGCTTCTGCTCCCATCCCATACCTCCCATCACATGATGACGCAGCACTCGCCGAGCTTGCGCACCGCCTTGGTGAGGAGGTCCTCTTCCTCGTGGGGGCGGTGGTGCGGCGGCCGGGGCCTGTGATGATGACCGCCGTGTCCCTCTGCCTCGTGGCCGTGGTCGTGGTGAGGCGGGCGCTCGGGCGGCGGCGCCGCGCCACCGCCGCTGCCGCCCTGTAGGTCGACGTAGATCCGGCCCGCGTTCTCCTCCGTCTCGTACCGCACCCCGAGCTCCTCGCACACCTGCTCGACCCGGGGCTTCAGTTTCTGCACGTGGTTCGCGCTGTGGTTGCCCTTTCCGACGATGCTGTGTTTTCACCCCGCCGGGATTCCTCCCGATGCTTGCTATCAGCCGCCCATTCCTCTCCAACCAATATTTATTTATTCGTAATGTTCCCGTCCCCAAGTATACGGAACGACCAAGGCAGGCAGGCATTGGTAAGGCAGAGAAAGAGAGGGGGGGGAGAAAGAACTCACACATGCAGATGCGTCTGGCCCTGGGCGCGAGCGCTCCGGATGCGGGCCTCGAGGATATCCTCGGCCTCCTCGACGAACTGGCCGTGCAGGTCGATGGTGTCGGCGTCAACGCGGCCCGCGGCGTTATTCTCCCGGAAGATGTACTCGCTCGCCTGCCGGTTGTAATCCTCCATCCGCTTGCCGTGTGCCTTGCCCTCGTTGCTCAGCGCCTTCGCCCCCGCCCCGTCCCCACTGTCGTACGCCTGCCGTGACTGCGCCCCCCCTCGTCGTGATGTCAGTCCCTGTGTTTGAGCGATGATTGCGTGTAGTTTTTGCTCAGCTAATGAGCGTGGCGGTGCCGCGACACCCCAGCGCTGGTATATGCGGGAGGGAGTAAGGTTGTGGGGATTGCGGGGAGAAGACGTACGCGCTCGAAACAGTCATTCCGCTTCTGGGCCTCAGCCCGCGCGAGGTCGCGCAACCGGTCATACTCGGCCTCGGCGTCGTGGCCGGCGCTGTGGTTGAAGGCGGCGGCTAGCGGGCGGGGAGGGTAACATTAGGCGGAAGTGTTAGCCTTCTCGTTGCGTGGTCATTGTCTACCGATATACAGGGGATACTAGGCCCCGGGTGTATGTGATGTCATCGCCGCCCTCGCCCAGGCAAAGTATAACATGATACCATGTAACCGGAGCAAGGCAAGGGGGGAAGGGCGGGGGGTTGGGACGAAGGAGGGTGTCCTGGTCGGAGGCCGGGATCTCGTCCGTGGGAGTTCGGACGCGTATGGTGCGCGTGCGCGCGTGAAATTGGGGGCGTGTGTGTGCATAGTGAGATGAGGTGAACTAGAGATATGATACGTACCATCGCCTCCCAGCCTCGTCAGGGGGATAGACATAATTTCGCGTATCGAGATCTATGGTTCGCAGTGGTGGTAACCCCAACGTATTGGGATAAAATGATTACTTCGCGCGAGCGCGGCGGCGGCGGCGGGGTGGTTTGAGGTGTGTGTGTAGGTATATAAGTAGATAGGAAAAACAACAGGTTTTTGGGCCGTCGAATCCTGAATCATTCATCCATAAATGACCTTATCATCCCCCTCAGCTAGGTCATCTATCAAGTCGGGTATTTATCAATGATTTACTTTTATTTATTTAGCCCCCCTCGACGTTCATGACGCAGGTACACGTAGCTAGCCGGGTAGTCTGGTTGGCAAAGCTGGTTTAGTTGGCTAAAGATTACCTGTTAGGTGAACTTGGCGGCCAACTAGCTGTTCGGTAAGGCGAGTTGTCTGGCTGTGTGTTGTCGACTAACGTTTTGTTGTTGCGGTCAGCGGCTAGATTTGAGCGACTCAGATGCCACCACCCATCATGCTCATTCCAGTCCGCCCGCTTCTGGGTCTGCCGGCCACCCGCTCGCGGCGGGAGGGCTAGCGATCTGCCACTAATGCATACACTCACGAGGCTGGGCGAACATCTTTTAAATCTTTATATACAGTATGTCTGTAATCAGCCAGCCCTTTCTCATCCATTACTACTACTTATTACTCTATTCTCGACCTTGTCGGGCCGTCCAATCTACGAAACAGGCCTGATCTGCAAAGACAATGTTCGTGATACAACGCTTTACTTGGCGTGGCTCGAGTGCCGGCCGGCCCGTTTTTGGCCGGCTGAGGGCCAAGCTGGGTCAGGTTCAAGTATCTGATTGGGTTCTTAATCCTGCCCACCTCCTGTCTCTCTGGGCTGGGCTGGGCTGGACAGGGCGAGTTGGCCGTTAGTTAGTGAGATCTCTTAGTTAGTATGCACACCACTACACCCTTACGCAATACTTTGTACTTAAATATAGCAACACCTTCGGTATCTGAGATCTAGCCGCACTGCTACGGCGTTGAGGCTGAGAGGTAGGGTCGTACCGCAACCATCTCACTGCTCGGGACGGGAAGGAGAATAAGCCACGCTTTCCTTTACCTGGCCCCCTTCGGTAGGACAATCGAATTTTTCTTTCCAGCTTCTATCTGCGTAGCACGGGCTTTGCTGCAGGTACAGTTGCGGTACGGAATGTGTATGGCACGGCACTGCTTCGGGCGCCGATGGGGGCGGGCGTTCCCTCTGCCTACATATGTGTACTAGTAGTCTCTGCCTCGATGATGCATGACATATAGGGGTTGGAAGGATGGTTGATCTGCAAGAGAATTCTTCCAGAAGGTGTGGGTTCTAGTCCCTGTGCGCCCTTCCTCCTCCATGAGTATTGGTCGGCTCTGCCAAAGCGCAATGCGCCGGCGCAGTTTGACGAGGACGGGAGCATCCCTCTTAGGATGCTAGGAGGTTGGGGCTGTTGAAACGTCTAATCATGTATATATGTACCAGGGGGGGGGGGGGGGGGGGCTGGATGGGACCTCCTGATCGACGGCGCTGCTGTCGCCGATGTAGACGAGACATGCCGACATGCCAGGAGATTTGAGGAATTCATTGAGAAGCCAACGAGGGCAGTGGGGACGATAAACGGATGGATAGAAATAAGATGCAGGTCAGGCTTATTTGTACGTATGTAGTGGTGGCAGTAAGTTAGGCAGGTATGCTAAACATAGACTACATGTATCACTTACATACTACCTACCGTACGCACTGTCCGTCTCCTCGAGAAAGCGGTCTGATAATGGGCCCATGATGGCACATCAGAGATTAAGAATGGTTATGCGGAGCGCGGAGGACGAAATACGACGAACGGTGCTCTTTTCATATGAACATTTGCCGGCGATCTACATTAATTAGGGGGTTTTGGAAGGTAGGCTTAGCAAGGAACTGGAGGTTCCCGGATGCTAACCATTAACTGATCTAACTACCTAGATGGCTAGGCGCAATATAACGGCGGCAGGCCACGTGGGCGAGGATGGGGAGGGGGCCACTCATGTATAATTTCCGGCGATCTATCTAACTTTCAGATGGAGCATGGCTGCCATGCTACTTCTTTTCTCGATTGCCAGAAAATGACGGATCGTCATCGTGATTTCGTATCGATGCGAGAAGACCCCTCGCGCCGCGTGGGAGTTATATTAACCACCTGGCTCCGCGGCCCTCCCCGTGCTGGTCCGAGTGTAGCCCAGCTCAGCCCAGCTCCTAGTCGGGAGCGATGGGTGGCCATGTGCGAAGAAACGGATGCGTGCTACTGGTAAGTACCTGGAATGCGCTGACCGTGTGGTGGTGTTGATGATTGTCAGCTTCGCACGTAGAAAATGACTGCCAGCTATTTATGTTATGCAGTAAGCCGCTGAAGTTTGTTGGTGTCGACTCTTGCGTGTTCCGTGCCCTACGGGTTATTCATAGACTTGCTGCTGCTGGTTGCCGGCCCCGTCTGAGGTTATCCGATTATCTACAGTATTACAGTAACTATAGTTCTAACTAAGCTTCCGAGTCCGGCATAAGTAAATGTGACGCGAAGTTAGCCTGGGCTGGGGCGCAAGGGAGCTTATAGAAAGCCACTAGTATAACCACATCTCCCAGGAAGGCATAAAAGATGGCCTGCCAGTGGTCTCGTCGTCATGTTTCAAAAGGCGTACATGAAACTCGGATAGCACCGACTATTGTCCGCAGCTGGCGGGTGGTGGTAAGCAAACGTCCCGGTAGTGCTCGCAATAAGTACATAGGTAGTTGATCTGCCTTCCATCTATTCGTGGTAAAGGGGGCAAGATGAGATGGTAGTTATATCTTACCCATTATGATCTTACGTGAAGACAAAACCGGATACCGAGTCAGCTTACCTTATCGTTATCCGGTGTATTCTTTTTATTTATTTTACAGAATGACAGGCTTCGGTACATACTTAGGTAGATTATAATGTAGTTACATATGTAGTTAGATGACGGCTTGACGGGCTCATACGCCACCGTGAAGCAATCTTGGGCGATCGATGATAATGCAGTTCATCTCGTCTATACATAGTTGGGGGAGGAAGATTGTCGAAGCCGATCTGTGACTGGTAGAGGCACAAGAGACAGCGGGACAAGAAATAACGCTAATAGCGGTAACGCCGAACACACATGTGGCACTACTATCGCTAGTGTCGTGGGAAAAGAAAAAGGGGGTGACGAGCTACGACCTACGAGTTACCTATGTAGTTATCCAATATCTATCCACGGGTATTTCTATATTTATTTACTAACTACATATGTATGTACCTGTTGGCTGTTGGCTGGCCACCATCTATAACTAGTACGTACGTATGTCGACATTTGGAGGCGATGGCCATCTCGAGATCTCGGGGCACAGCAGGTCGCGACAATGTCTGCCACTTGCCCTGATGGGGAGGGGCGAGGACGGGACAGGGTAGAAATGAAAGAGATATGCTCGCTGGCTCGGAGACAGGGTTGCTGCTCCAGGGCTATGGTCAACTATAGCTTTGTAATAAGTGTGCTGTAGATGTTTAAGATGACAGCCATCTATGGGCACTATCTATCTACTTACGTACCTAAGTATGTATCTATATGGATGGTGATATCCATTCCAGGTGGGTGTGGTTGGGGTTGGAGCGGCATATGTAGCGGGCTGCGTAGGGCGGGTAGGTTGGACCTACCTAAGTACTTATGCAGGTTTCCTTCCCGAGTACCTAAATTTAATACATGATCACTTAGTTATATCCGGGATAAATACATGATGCCGCAACTACGCCTATTGAAAGTCTACAAACCTCACTTACAGACCAACCACCAAGACCAACAAGAGGTTTAAAAGATATAAAATACAAGCCTTAGAGGGAAAAAGAAAAAGAACAAAAATCCAAAGTTTTTAGCTCTGAATTAACATTTACAATTAACTCCCTAAGGTTTGATACGCAGACAAGGCAGGCTTAGCCGCTGCCATTTGCACTCTTTAGGAGCTGTACTTTTATACTATGCAGGCGCTCATCTCTCTCCCGAGAGTCCCGCAGAACCTATCAGGTCCATTACGTAGATACTTAAAAGGGTTAGCTCTGCGGGTCATGTAGTAGGTGCATGCCGTTATATACGCACATATGCAGGTATGCGGACTGGTGGCGGGTACAGTTCTGCTGTCCCACCCGCCCCGCCGGCCGTCAGCGGTAACCCGTATATGCCGTATATAGAGTTGCATCATGTAAGGGTTCAGTCGGGTACGCAGGTATGCAACCCCAATGGAAGGTTTATGTGGAAAGTATCCATGGATGTCGGCATGTTCGACGGAACTTCTTCTTTCCATTCCATCTCGAATAGTTTTCTCTGGACGGATCCTACCACAGCACTACCTGAGTAGCCTCATTGTTCCTGCATGCGACTAATATATGCAACTATGCGCGAGTGCTCCATTAGCGGATACCTCATTAAGGCACTTCTATCTAATAGCGCGCCTACTTGGTGCCTAGGTAGGTAGATAAGTGGATATGCATGTACGGTAAATAGGTGGTCATCGACACATTCGCACTTCAGCCAAAGACCCGGCTGGGTGCTGGGTGTTGAGCTGAACGCCTTACCGATAATGACCTAAATATGCCCATAGTAGGAAATTATCTGTATCAGATCTAGGTAGTTAGGCGTATAAGTAAATATCTGACTAGCCACTGCCGCCGCTATAAGCTTACTTGCCCACGTAGATAGATATTTGCCTATAGGTTATGTAGATGACCTCTTACCTACCGTAGGTATGTACCCAAATATCTACTTGCCTATTTGTTCTATAGGGGCGGGAGGTACAACACTGTACAAAGCATGACAAGCGTGAACTGGTATGGATACTTAGGATGCATGGTCTGCAGGGTACTGCCGGGACCCGGGCAGTTTAAGGCCTGATGATTGGCCGA
This sequence comes from Eutypella sp. D-1, assembly GCA_023313575.1. Classification (NCBI taxonomy): domain Eukaryota; kingdom Fungi; phylum Ascomycota; class Sordariomycetes; order Xylariales; family Diatrypaceae; genus Eutypella; species Eutypella sp. D-1. The sequence continues at coordinate 378,103 of JAJTTP010000003.1, forward strand.
TGACATGCACACGTCTGTTCTTAGGGGCGGCTCTTAATAAGTCTCATTAAACATGGGCCCGGAAAAGGGTTCGAGAGCGAGAGCGCGTGGCAGATGGCAGGGTAGAAAGCAGCAGAGTTGACGGGATTGATTGATAGGAGATGCCTCCTGGTCGATATCGATACGATGATAATACATACGATACGAGCAGTTTATCAATGTTGCTATAGTATCAGATGTTACCTACATTGCATCGATTATAGACTCGACCCTATAAGAGAGATCTTTAGGGAATACTTAGGGAGATATGTATGGACCTGTTTGTTTCGCACCTGCACTAGCTCGTAAGGTTTCGTACGTGCGATGTCGCGCAAACCTGGTAGCCCTAGCAGCCCGTCAACCCGTCTAGGTAGCCGTCGCCGTTAGAGTTATAATATCTACGGATGTAGTAATAGTAGTGGTTGTTATCGGGAGGGCAAGGGCAGGGCAAGAAGTTGGAAAGTAAGCAGGCGGGGGTACGTAGGAGGAGGATAAGGTAGTATCCAATGTTACACAATGGGCTTCGAGTAACAATACCCATTTATAGAGCATACCTCTGCTACAGCATAACTATTCGGAGTGTATGTATGTATGTGTGGGCGTCAGCGGATAGGAATAAAACCCCGATGACGCTTATGGATCAGACATACCCAGTCGACTTTTGAGACCATCATAACAAACAAAACTGCGGATTTTACGGATGACCGTTGCTGTATAATATGCAGTCGTGTACTTCCCGTAGGCACTTTGGCATAAGATAGTTTTGCTGTCAGCGGGCAAATAGTTCTCAACGCGGCTGGGCTGGCTGGTGATATGGGGACGTTGGCTTGTTTGATCTCGAGACCAAGTAGGTACATAAAGTAGGCAGTTCGCAGGCCATATCGTGCAGATCTCCATGACGACAGTAGAGCGGAACTGGCAATTCGGTACGGCAAGTCAAGTCTGCTACATAGTATGTGCAAACCTGCAAGTCTGCCAGCCAGCCCAGCCAGCCCAGCCTGTAAACCTGACTGGTAACTGGTGACTGACAGACAAGAGGCTGCCAGGCTGCCTAGCAGCCACCATAGCTGCATAGGCAGGTTGGCAGGCAATAAACCTGCCATTAGTTAATTAGGTAGGAGGTTGAAGACATGTGGAGGAGAGGGAAAAAAGGGGCGATTGTGATCGCTGGATCGATACTAACCATTTTGAGTATATGCAGGTGAAAGTCGCGGGCTGCTTTCTGGAAACCCAGACCATATTGGTTTAGCGCAGGTGGTCTCAGGTCAGGGGATGGATCCAGCGCCTCCATTTGCCTCCCCACGAATCATTTCCCAGAAGCACGCCTTGCCTATTTTAGTCGTAAGCCCTTCCCTAATTTCGATGAGGTTGTGACCAGGGCCTAGTAGTAGCATTTGTTCCGGCATTACCACCCTCCCCCTCTCCAAATTTCTTATGTATGTACATGTCCATCCCCTGAAATTTAGGTTTTCATCGAGGATGAGATGATGATGGTATGCAATGTATGCAATGTAGTAGTATGTAGGAATAGTAGCAGCAGCAGCAGCAGCCTTGGGAGTAGCTTCGGCAACTGATAACCTACATACATGGTACTTACAGACAATAACCTTATATAGACCTTATAAAGTTTTCATATGTATCAGAGTTTATAGAGGACATAAGGTGATACAGTACTCATTCTATTACATGCGCACGGTACCTCGGTATTTTTATCACTTGTTCCCCAGGCCGAGTCTACCTTGGGTAAGTATCTCCTTGCACCAGGTGGCTTGTGTAGTTGCCAGTCTGGTTGCCAGTTGCTGTTCAGCTAGTAATCGGCTCCATCAGGCCGACACCCAGTCTTAACCAGTTCCCGCCAGTCATCTTTAGCGTCACACGCACGTACATACTTAGTTGAGTAGTATATGTGTACGTACGGCAGCTGATATGCCCTATGCCCGCACGGTGCTCACTGGAGGAGAAGTCAGGTCAGTAAATCAAAAAGCCAGGAAGCCCGGCAGCCCAGACAAATCTCGAGCCACCCCATCCGCCCATCTATTTTTCCCATTTCCAGATACTCCACTTCATCCACCCACTTATCCATCCTTTAGCTTTTTACGGAGTACAACCCACTACTATTGCAACCACTTCCAAGTACAGCTTAGCAAAACCTCTTAAGTTATACCTACATAGGTTACAGCCTCAGAAGCCTTTCACATTTACCTTCCAAAGTTTAATGTACCTAAGTAACCAAACAAGGTACTTACATGTATATGTCCCCCCTACATGTATTCATTCCCCCTACAGGTCCACGGTTCTTAGAAGGTTTAGCTTAGCACTCAATAGCACTCGAACTCAACTCATCCTTCCTCTTACAATCTTCCTCGACCACTCTTTTTTTTTCTTCTCCCTTTTTTTCTTCCTCATCACATCGCCGACGACCTCCCGGTCCAAATTTATCTTCTCGACCATCGTGTCATTGACATTTCCTTCATTCGGACTCCGTTGGCAATTAATCGATCGATTAGTATTTTGGTAAGTAAATCAATATTACTACTTCTTTTAGATCACAATATTTCTGAATAACGCGCGACACGCCCTCCTTGGGGTCCCTGTCTGTCTTGTCCCCGTACTCAATACCCAATATCCAATACACAATAACCCATTAACCCATTATTCAATCTCATCAATCAATCAAATCAATCGGCATTCACACACACATCTCCTTATTTCTCCACTTCACACATTCGTCCTCTTCAAGTCTTTTGGTCGCGACCCGCGATTTGCGATTTAAAAAAAAAAAAAATCATTTGCGACCTGCTCGGTACTCTATTCCCACTGCCTGAAATTGAGCGAACAAGATCGCAAACTCTCATCGAAGACGATCGCTTTCAACAATTGAGCAATTGTGTCTCCGTCGGTTTCTGAAACAGGGTTACCTCCCCAAACGACTCACTTCGCGCCTATACTTGCTCCTCTTCAGCCTAAGCGACGATCCGATTGTGCCATTCAGAAGCAAACTTCGCGTTCAACCATCAGCAATATCATCTACTAACCATCCTGCAACCTATATAGACGGCGCTGTGGTCACTTTCACCTGACCTAAGAGAGAACTCAGAACTCAGACTCATAATCAAAGCAACCCATTTTGTCGTATCTAATCACGGACGTCACACAGCCGTCAAGATGGGTTGTGGAATGAGCACGGAGGACAAGGAGGGCAAGGCCCGGAACGAGGAGATCGAGAACCAGCTTAAGCGTGATAAGATGATGCAGCGAAATGAGATCAAGATGCTTCTCCTGGGTTAGTCGCTACCTCATCTTCCGTCCTAACTTCCCAGCACGCGTCATTTATCCTAACATGCGATTTAGGTGCTGGTGAATCCGGAAAGTCGACCATCTTGAAGCAGATGAAGCTTATCCACGAAGGCGGGTACTCGCGCGATGAGCGGGAATCGTTCAAGGAAATCATCTTCAGCAACACCGTCCAGTCAATGCGTGTCATTCTCGAGGCCATGGAGACCCTGGAACTGCCGTTAGAAGACCAGCGGATGGAGTATCACGTTCAGACAATCTTCATGCAACCTGCCCAGATCGAGGGCGATGTCTTACCACCCGAGGTCGGTAATGCCATCGAGGCTCTGTGGAAGGATCACGGTGTTCAGCAATGTTTCAAGCGGTCCCGAGAGTACCAATTGAATGACTCGGCGAGATAGTACGTGACACAAATACTCGCTGGATCGCTCCCTCCGAATTTGGTTCTAACATCGTCTACAGCTACTTCGACAACATTGCGCGTATCGCCGCCCCAGACTACATGCCCAACGACCAGGATGTGCTTCGCTCTCGTGTTAAGACTACCGGTATTACCGAGACCACGTTCATTATCGGTGACTTAACCTACCGAATGTTTGACGTGGGTGGTCAACGATCCGAGCGGAAGAAGTGGATCCACTGCTTTGAGAATGTCACGACCATTCTCTTCCTTGTCGCTATCTCCGAGTACGACCAGCTGCTTTTCGAAGACGAGACGGTCAACCGTATGCAAGAAGCTCTGACGCTGTTCGACTCTATCTGCAACTCGCGATGGTTCATCAAGACTTCTATCATTCTGTTCCTCAACAAGATTGATAGGTTTAAGGAGAAGCTGCCTGTCAGCCCTATGAAGAACTACTTCCCCGACTATGAGGGTGGTGACGACTACGCGGCGGCCTGCGACTACATCCTCAACCGATTCGTCAGCTTAAACCAGCATGAAACGAAACAGATCTACACCCATTTCACTTGCGCCACGGATACGACGCAAATTCGCTTCGTCATGGCTGCGGTCAACGGTCAGTGGTCACGAAATAATGTGGGAAACCGTTATGCTAACTTGATCTTTCAGATATCATCATCCAAGAGAACCTCCGCCTCTGCGGCCTGATTTAATTATTATGCGTGAAACGACAACGAAATACCCTCTATTCCTAATCGACGGCAGCCAGTAATCCACGTATACCCGGCTAACGACGCCGACGAATGTACTCTTACCGACCAATCACTCAAGGAATCCTCTCCATGTGTCGGTTCTACAAACGGACACTACATACACTTTCCTCTTGTTTTGACGTGACCGCGTCCGGGCCGTATCGCCGTGCGGAGCGTCCCCGACTCTGAGATTTAGAGCGTCAATGGCACCAGCAGGGGGGGGCCAAGGGGAGCATTGCATCTAAATCCACGGCGGTTACATATTTTGTTTAATTATGATTTTCTGGTGTCGTCGGTCTCTTGATCGTTTTTATTTTTCCTTTGCTGCTACGAAGGCACGTGGTACGCCTTCCCTCGAGCGAACAAAAAGAATCCCTAGATCCGTATAGTTACAGGGAGAGCGAGAGAAATTCCCGCGGTGGTGGGGGTTCAGGGAGCAACGTTTGTGATGATACTATACCAGGGCAGATTCCGGGGGTGCAATTCAGAAGACGCGCGCGCTCCAGGGGGGATGGATGGTTGATTGGTTGGATGCGTGTGTCTCTTTTTAAGGATAACAGGAAAAGAAGAAAGTGATCATCACTAATCCATCCCAAGAAGTCGTGCCTTTTGCCGTGTGTGAGCGGGAGCGAGACAGAGAGAACCAGGAAACAAGAAAGGAAAGAAGACCCAAAAAAAGACTACCCAACTAATTGCATATAGTACTGGATCACGTGAAATGAATACAGCAATCCTATTCTTGATAACAGTTTTGCGGCAAAGCGGCCCCGGTGAACGTGCCAATAAATATTCTCTCAAATACCACATTCTATCCCGGAGCGGGCCGGGTTGAAAAGTGCGGCTTCCCTGCCTTTCCCCCGACGTTCAGTGAGTGTTGTTTGGAATAAGCGGCAAGCGTCAACCCACGGGATCCGAAGAACCTAAACAACCGAAGGTAACGAACAACCTAAGGCCAGGCGCGATATAAAAGCTGACCGCGCGCACGATCTGGCAAGGAAAGACGTGAAGACATTGGCTGCGGCGGACGAGCTCACGACCCGTTCCCGGGGCCCGGACATGTCTCCCTAACCCTGCAAATGATCGCCATGCCGCCCATGACCCCCCTTCACTCTGGTAGGTCTAACCTAGCCATCCGGAAACGCCGGGCTCGGCGATAGGTTCCGAGTCAATGAGATGACTGACTCCTCGTCCGACAAGCCATAGTACCGATACATTTCGACACGCAGAAGCCGTGGCGTGTGTCTGGGTCGAGGTTCCGCATTCCCTAAGCCAGGTATCTCTCGTCAGAACGGATATCTTGAGCAGCCCGTGAGTGCGTAATGCGGGAATAATCCTTCCTTCCTACCCAGGTTGAAGGAGGAAAGGTGCGTGCGTACCTTGTGGTATAGGGCGTTGAAGCTCACGTCCGCTGACATCGGTTTGCGGTCTAGACGACCTTCGTCCCCCGAAGCGTACCGCGGCTACAATCCCGCCTACGGCAAGCACCGTCGCAATTATGCCGAAGACGATATTCACGATGACGTCTGCGTCAAGCGTTCTTGTGCTCTCGACGCCTTCAGGGATCATAGTCAAATTCATATTGTTTTCTTGCCTGATTTGGTGCCCAGGTACGAATTGCTGGAAACTCCTGATATGCTGCGCTTGCAAGGTCTTGTATCCTAATTCATTGACTTTATTTTTTACTCCATCTGCGTGCGTGTCATTTTACATGCTAGGTAGAATGTGGTTTTGGCATTCATGGTGGGAGCTTTCCGCGTCCTTAATTCGCTGCTGCATGTGTTTGACATTCACGGTGCTCGGATAATATACGCTTAGTTCGTTGGTATTCATGGTGCGGACGAGGCATTCATGGTGCTGATGTGACATGCATGGTGCTAAATTGATATTCATGGTGCTGATGGCTACCTAGGTATGCAGGGCGTTTTCAATTGGCCCGCAGAGAGCACCCAGAGTATTATATATCATGGAGATCCAACCGCAAACTCCTAGAATACCAGGCCGGTCACCTTGGAATCGGTGCTGTATTTGGACCTATAGTTCCCCTCCATTATTCCACGCTACGCCCTAAAGCCATATTGAGTGCTATCTTGCTTGTCCCAACCACAATATTCTTCCTAACTCCTAGAGTGACTACCACAATGTCGGACGACGATAGCATACTTAATCTTATAAACTGGGACCAACCGTCCACTGAGATTTCCACTACTGACAACAATGACCAGCCTGACAACAACAGCCTAGACACAAACAGGCCTGGTGTGTGTGATGCAACCACAGCTGAGGAAGAATGGCTCAGGAACTTGCCCGGCGGGTCCTCAAACCTCGTTCTACCACCCATGACAGAGACACAAAATCCAATCCATAGCATGTCCAACACAATGTCAGACTTGAACTCAAGCTTCAGTTGGGAATGGGAGCATACGTTTCACCATAACTCCTTCCTAGATTATAACCCCGCCGGCGCCTCACATGAATTCCCTGAATTACACTTACCCACCGAGGCACCAAACTCAATGCATGGCTTTTCCGGGGCCGGGCTGGAGGAAGACGCTCACGGTGACTTTGGCACTACAGCGAGCAATTATTTTCCTTACCCTGATCTCCTGTGCCAGGGACGATCAGATCTTCCTGGGGCGCCAGGTTCGATGAGCAGCATTTTCGAAGCGGCTCTAGATTCCACGCATAACGGGACCCCATTCGCTCGATCTATCATCACATCAGACGGTTCTTTTATAAACTCCGATATAGGGATATCGGATGCTTCCCTCGCGGGAAATGATGATGATGAAGGCGCAGCTTCACTCAATAATACTGGACTAGACAGAAACGAGGGCGCTTCAGTCCATGGCACACGTCACCGCCGTACTAGGTTCAGCAACTCCCAGAAGGATATTCTAGAGCGATGGATATCAGACCACCCTGAACCATACCCGACCAGAAATGAGTATCTTGAACTTTCTCAGAAAACGGGTCTCGAAGTCCGTCAGATCAGATTGTGGTTTACCAGAACACGCCAACGGAGCTTAAGGCGTATTGATGTCCCATCTTCCCAAGGAAGAACACGGATCCAGCAGATTCATGACACCAATAGCGACGGCAACAGTAACTCACGTCTATTAGATGGCTTCGTTTCTCAGAAATCATGGCCGTGCTGTGCGAGCCTTCCGATCAGAGAAAAGAGTCCCTCTTCGAGTCAACTCGGCGATCAGAGACCACACTCCCTCCCACCTTACCATACCCTCCGAAACCTACACCAGCAACTCCATCGTAAAAACAGCAAGGAAGCGTCATCGTCATCTATCGATGCTGTGGCATCTATGGCTGATGACTTAGAGCTGTCACACATCTATCCTGGCAAGAGTACCGTTCAGCAAAACCTTCAACCAAGACTAGCCTTCTCTTATGAGCAGATGAGCCCTAAGGCTTCATTCATTGTTGAGTGGCTGGAGGGCATTTCCCCACAACTCCGCCATAGTAGGCTCCCAGTTGACTTCGCGGACAGTGATGAGAAATCTCAAGGGACTGAAGGGGACACGAACATGAATTTTGCGATAATCTCGGAAGAAGACCCTTTTGGAAGTCGTTATATCAAGGGGGCATCCGACAATGAGTCAATTGCCTGGTCTGACGGTCGAAGTATTGCATCTGCTCGTAGTTGCACGTCGCATGGTTCTAGGAGAGGCCGACGACAAAAATTCCACCCCATGTCTTCGATGAATAGTTCAGCACATACTTCGAGGAGAAGTAGTTCATCACAGCCACCGTTCGATAAGGACTTCGATAGAGATCTAAAAGGAGATGGGGATCCGCGTCCAGTTAAGACTAGCCGTAAACGGCGTTCATCTTCCACAGGAGGCAGTGCCTTTCCATCAAAGAGGAGGCATGGTATGGTCCCATCGCGAGCATCAGTGGCACCGCCAGCGAATCTCTTGCAGACACCTTATGAGCTGGATATGCAACACAAACCGTATCATTGTACGTTTTGTCCATCTCGTTTCGGGTCCAAATTTTCCTGGCAGCGCCACGAGTCATCTAAACATGTAATACGACGTGTGTGGATTTGTCAGCCGATCACTTTTCTTCTGTTCACCTCAGACGCAGAATGCCCCTTGTGTCCAAGGCGTTATCTTTCTTGCCCTCATGAATTCGACGCCTGCTGGAAGAAGCTGGAGGAAGACCGTACCTTCTATAGGAAGGATGCCCTCAAACAACACCTGAAATTGGTGCACTGCAAAAACGATCCACATGCTAAAGAAATGCTCAACACGTGGCAACTAGATGACTGGTCGGAGTCAGTGTAATGGAATACGCTCGATTTGCGGTGTCAGTTCTGCAGAGATGAGAACCGCACATGGGATAAGCGGGCTAACCACCTATCGGAACATTTCAAACAAGGCATGACGATGGACCAATGGATGCCGGGAGGACGATACCTCGTCTCGAGTTACATAATAGCCCCTTTCATATAATCGGCAGGTGTTGCCAGAGGATTCTGTGTAGATTAAGTGAGGGATAGAAGCCGGAGGGCCACTGTGGGTTTGCCTGATAGTATGGGTAGAGGTCGAATAATTATTGAATTCTGTCCCCTACTTATAGAAAACTCCAGCATATTATAGCCTGTAGAAAGGGATCATAGGTCAGCTACTAGCGCCCCTGACCTATCATCACGTGGCTTGTGTCCTCTGGATATGGATAGGAATCTCCCCATGCTGAACACAAGACATGATTTTACTACGCGAATAAATATCCCCAGTAGTACGGGAAACATCAGTATTTTGACGTATAATCGGTATATAAGCGGCGGATACTTGAACCACTGGTCCTGGAGGACGTGGAATACTCCTCACTTTAAACGAAGGTCCATGGTGAGGTGAGAAAACTGACTGGTGAAGGAACACCGAAATTTTATCTATTGCTGGACTTGTTACTCCAAAGGGGAATGGGACAGCTGGTGCGGTATCTGGACTCCTGGCTAATGGTTTGAAGTTTGTGAATCTGCGTACGAGCACCACGTGCATGCTGGGAGTGACGGCCACTATATGTATCAACTTCCTTCAGGCATGCGGTCCTTAGGACCCCATTCCCCCTGGTAGTTTTGGGAAGCGCTATGTGTGGATTGCGTCAACTGGATTCCTCTAATCTTTAATAAAGTGCAGTGGAAAAGTTGGTTCGTATACCCATTTACTGTAATGTGGCTCACGCGATTACACCAAGGGGCTAACTAAGATATGCCATTCAGTGGAGGTATGTTACAAAACCCACGTCGAATTAGATTCGACGCACAAGACTCGAATTGAACCAAATCTGGCATACAAGATCAGGTATGATATCATTGACGCCTGCTGCTCCGTAGGCTTAGGTCACACCCCAAATTTTGAAGCTGCCCTTGATTACGTCAGTTTCCCGGCCACTTCGCTCCCATTCACATCTTGTCTGAGTTAACAAAGTCCTTAGGGTAGAGCACAACTTCCCGATATCGAACAACAGCTCTCCATTGTGGTGGAAAGGCAAAAGGTAGTGAGGAGTTTGCCGAATTGTACACATTTGGTGACTCGACCATAACAACATAGCCCCGTACAGCGTCCGTTAGGTTACAGGAAGCTAAAGGGGATTATGAAGGGGAGGGGTAGTCGTCCTAGACACCCAACGGTAATAGTCGAGCTACAAATATGTAGAAGAAGCATGGCCCCTTAAGCATTAAAGGGTCGGAAATTATTCCGGCTACACATCCGTAACTCTCTAGCCGCCCTTTACCCTTGATTAAATTCGATGGCAAAGCATTCCTCCTCACTCTAAACCCCAGTAGCCTCTGGCTCCACTCGCCTCTCTGCCTCCTCATCGAACTCTTCTTTCAATTGGCGTTCAAGCCGTAGCTTACTGGCAACCCATCCCGGTCGCGCCATCGCATCCATGGACAAGATCATGTCATCAGAAAACGGCTGCCGCACATCAGTGGTTTTCGTCGGGCTCGTGACCAGTACCTTCACGGCAGCCTGGGTGTTCTGCTCCGCCGAGATTCTCAGAATGGCCACCAGGACGACCCCCAGGTCCTCACAGAACCAGGGTCTCTCGTAATACACGACGCCGTCGATGACACATACCAGCACGACACTCCGCGGCAGCCTGTGAACCAGAGCCTGAAACACTGCGCATAAAGCCTCAAGGTTCCCGGCCCGAACCAATACCTCGCTAACGGTGGACACCGGAATGGCCGTCAGCCCGAAGTCGAACTGACAAAGCAGCTGACAAATGAAGCTTTGGATGATGGCGAGGGGCCCAGCGTGCTTGTCCGCATCCGGGTCCTCGTGCATCCCACAGAAGAACACAAGATGTATGAAGCGAGGGGCCCTTTCCGTCAGGGCCCGGACGAACGAGGTGCAGAAGAGCGACAACCCGGACATCAGACGCCTCCCTTCGTAGTTGCCGTGAACCAGAAGCTGCGTCGAGTCAGGACTGGTGAGCCACTCTTGGAACTGTCCTGCCTGGATGAGGTGCTCGGCACGTGCCTGCTCGTCTGTCGGCACCCGCACATGTCTCTTCTCGTCGATGCTCTTCATGTCTTGGGCTGCTAGGTTCGGGATATTGACCCAGTTCAGGAGCTCCTGTGGACTGACATGTTGCTCGTCCAGCGCCAGATACATCGAGGGTGCTGGTGAGGAAGGTCTAGAAGACAACAGACTCTTTATCTCGGCGAGGTCTACTAATTGTGAGCGAACGCCCCCATATTTGGACGAAGGTGGGATCTTTGACTTTGCCTATTGCGGTTGCATTCGTCGAGCAGTACCATGAAGCCATTCCTGAGGCCATGTTCTAGCCGTGCTTGACCACCGCGTATCTGCTGTTGTCCGTGATGTAGCCTCTGAATATCATGCTTCCACTGCGACGTTCCTGGAAATAAAGTGAGATCAACATATACAGTCAACTGAAGTAATGATCCGGTTGGGACAATTGACCTACTGTTTAATATTACTCGCATCGTATTGCTTATCTCGTAATCCGAGGACAATCTGGCTTGATCGATAAGGTTTCCACTTTGTGTGTCGACCTCAGCTAAGCTCGCGGAAATATTCTGCTGGTACTGTTCTGTTGTGAAAGTGGCAGAAAGAAACTTCCTCGCTGGCCATAACTGGGTTAATAAAGTACCCATCTAAGTGGCGATGGGGGACAAGGGGTCGCACAAATTCTTGTGACAAAGAAACTTATAACACATTCCACGGCGTGAAATACCGCGGCAATTAAACCAACGGAAGCATTTTCGACATTCTTGTCGCCCTTGTATATCTCGAGGAAGAGCTCTATTTGCGAAAATTTCATATCGATATCGTCAAAAGCAGAGAGCATCTGCTGTCGAACTTTTGCCGCTTGAATGGCGGCCTAGGTCTCGGAAGGGTCTTGTAAGCGAGAATATTTCGATCGCAACAGACAGAGGCTGTTCAGAATTACTATACCTCTAGGAGGATCTGGACGGCACCGAGGACTGGGGAGACATAGTCGACATCTGGAATGAACCCTGCGGCTCCAAGCATGGGCGGTGCCACGTTCTCAGAGAATTTCCTGTACACCCTCCTAAACCGCGCCTTGAAGCCCCTATCAACACGGCTATATTCCTGCTTGGCCTCTTCCAGTTGATCGAAGACGCCAGTCCAGTCAGTCTGATCACGGATACCGATATTCCTCTGATCAAGTTCTGGGGGCGCGGTCGGATGCGCCTCCTTGAACTGCTTCATGGCTGGCTCAAACAGCGAATCCCAGAATTTGAGCGCCTCGCTCGGCTTCGCGAGTGGCCTGGGGGCCAGCCTCTCATCCTCAACACCTGTCAGTAGCGCCGGTGCAGACGCTGCCTGGGACATGTGCATTGTGTAAGGCTCTAGCGGGAACCCGGGTTGAGCCTGGGGCTCACTGATCACAAAAAGTCGAAGATCCGGGTCATACTGCGATGGGGGTGTCGCGAAGGCTGGATGATGCGCGTCTAGATGGGTTTCAATGAAATCGACAGCTAGAGACTGTCGACTGAGGTCTGGCATATACGACCGGGAAGACTCCATTTGAATAGAAGTAAAATCCAAACGAGGGTGTTTGGGTCTGACGTAGACTGTTCTTGTATCAGGGCCCTGACGCTACCATCGAAAAAGCGATCTTCCATGTGCCTTGTTCGAGAAGAGACCCCGCAGTATTCCTTACTTAAATCGTCGTCCCGGGGTATTCCTACAGGTGCCCCGAAAAGTTCGAAGTATCAACATTCGTTCTAGGGATGGTCTCCTTTCAATTGTTGCGGAGCCACTCTGGTGCGGGTCGACCGTCGCCTTTGGGATTTATTCCAGCGTAGCCCCATCTGCCGACTAATGCAAAATACCCTTGTTGGCCACCGGTTTCTGAATGGTCGTTCACTTGGATTTAATATGCCTCACGCTTCCAACTTCAGCTGACACTAGGCAGGTATCTCTTGTGGTGGTCAGGGAGGAGGAGGGGGGAATTAATACGGCCTTACTGAAAACGCACTTCTGTCCGCGTCGTCAACCTCTTAGAGATCAATAGCGTGCTTACCTGCGTCTTGATTGTAAGAATCTGCATTGTGATTGCGATCCCAGACGGGTCGATGGCCAGCCTCTTGCCCCGTCATTGGAGGGCGCGGCGCCTCTGCAGCGAGCTGAACTGCATAAGCATCACTCGTGCAATACAACCCTGTTGCTGTAGCGTCGTCCGGGAGGGGTACCCTTTTCCAGTAGTTTTCGGTCTCGCTAGGCTAGGTTCTGAAATATTTTAAATCTGTCTAACGGACAATACTTACTGAACCTCCCCCCCCCCCCCCCCAAAAGGAATTCGTTTCTCATCTTGGGATAAACGAGAAGCTGTTACCGTGTCGCTGAATGAGCACGGTTGAAAGAATGACGACAGAAACAGTGCCTAACGATCCAATGCTGGCCTCGCGAGACGAGGGCGGCGCTAGCAACGAGCCAAGTGACCCCGATCAAGCTCAGGATGGGCCGCATTCAGGAACTGACCAGCCGCTTAAGCTCGACGACAATCAATCCGTCAATCCAGACCCAGCTGAATCACTGGAGTCGAGTGCTGACAACCACCCGGAATCGTCCAAACAACCGCAGAACTTAGTTTCTGAGATTCGCGCTTTACAAGAAAGGCTCCTCCAGCTCGAAGAACAGGCGGCGGGCGAGCTGAACATTGACCCAAACGACGCCGAGGCCAGAGAGGAAAAAGAACTCCGGAAACAAATCCGGAGAGCCCGCGTCCACAAAAAATGGATCAATAAGACTGAGGACCGTGCAGAGGAGACAAGAATGGATCGGGATAAACTTGGAATCTATGGACCGTACATCAAATACATCACAGACACGGGGGAGGTGGCCGAAGAGGCGCAGTTTTACGAGCGCAATGGACAGTCGCGCCCCGTCGGCCCCGCGAACGATAGAGAGTCCGACTATTGGACCGAGGTAGTGCCAAAACCAAAGCGCGGTATTCGCTTCCCGACCTCCCTTCGACCAGTTTACTCGCGAAAGCTTGGCCCGCCCACGCAGTGGGACATGTCGGATAGTGAAGAGTGGAACAGTGACGATTCTACGGCTTCGAGGGACTTCGACTACTTCAGGGCCCGGCTTCGGGGTGACTTCGAGTGGGAGCTCGACCGGCTGAGCGCCCAGAAGCGGAGGTACGAGGAGCACAAGTCCAAAAAGCGTGAAAAGGAGCTCGCCATGAGGGCGGAAGAAGAGCGTAAGAGAGAGCGTGAGAGGCAGCAGGCAGCCGCAGATGAACGGGATGAGGAACGAGCATCCGGTTCCCAAACCGGCGACGAGGATGACGACTCCAGGTTCCAGAAAGTGTCTGAGATATGCACGTTGCCGGGACTGCAATCTCTCGAATGGAACATGTTCAGATCCGTCCGGAATATACCCATCGCCTCGTCCTATTCCATCTATATACTCATAGGCGAGCCTAAGATATGGAATGATGCCTATGGCAATTTCTTCGGATATCGATTTCGGGCCGCTGCCGGCGGAAGGACGCATTCCGGCTCTATCGCCGCCGCCAAAAGTATCGCCACTGCGAAGACCGACGCAGCGCACCCGGCAGGAACTGCAAAACAGACTACCACGCATCCATCACGCCAAGACGGACAGGCCCCTCTTCCCGAACGGATCAGAATACACTCAAAGCAGCTTATCAAGACGTTGTCTGTCATCCATGGATCGGATCTGGTCCTTCCAGAAGATGCTGATAGAAACTATACAGTTGTCATGATGCGACCTTATCGCATGCTAAATTACTACAAGGATGAGATCCGAGAGTGGCATACAAAGTTAGTAGAAGAGTTTCAACCAACAAAGCCGGCTGCAGATGCAGTCAAGCCGGCCGAAAAGCCTGCGGATGCGGCCACGGGCCCGGAAACTGGTAAGTCTGTTGAGTTTGAGTTATGGGACCTGCTGATAGAATATTCTTAGAAGCCGAGGCGTCAGGCGAGCAAACTGAGGAAGAAAAGCCCAAGGTCGAGGACCCCGAAGGATTGAGCCGGTCGAAGACTACCCTGAAGCATCTGCCGTGCCTTCTGGAGTTCATAGATGGGTACATCGCAGAGAAGGTGGCTCACGTGAACAGCGCAAGGTGTGAGAAAATTTCCTTCTCGGATATATGGTACCTCTTCAAGCCCGGCGACTTGGTCATTTCCTCCGATGGAAAGCAAGCCTACCAGGTCGTCAAGATCACCTCCGGACGACATATCGGCACCGATCGCCTTAACACCTACTATGCCAAAGACCGAGAAGAGTCCGACGAATCAAAGCAGGACTTCTCTATTCACTGTGCCTACGTTCATTTCGACGGGAAGCAGCTGGGACCTGTATTGAAGACTTTCTCTGTCAAGAAGTTCGACGGCGACAAAGCGGTCACAGCACTGGATGTATATCCTCTTCGCTTCCATGTCCTAAAGGACCTGAATGCGCGGACGGTGAAGCCAAAGCAAAGTGGGGCGGAATTGGAGGAAGTCGTCGAAAAGGGGGTGGCAGAACTTCGTGAGAGACTCATCAAACGAGGAAGGCTCTTTGTAGAGGTAGCTGCCGTAAAGCATATGTATTATGCCGGACTAACCGTAGACACCCGCGATGAGGTCGAAAGCCAGGTCATGATCGACTTCGAGGAGGCATTCATGGTGGAAAAGAACAGGCGCCCAGACATCACGCGTCTCGTCGGGACGACTCCATTCTCAGACACGGACGAGGACGTGGACTGTAAGGCAGACTGCTGCCGCGGGGAAAATGTCCACGAGGAATCGTATGTGGAGAGTAAGCGTTACCAGGACTTTATCAACAACATGATGTCCGAGATCGAGGACAACCCGCGGAAGCTACCCTCGGTCGCGATATTCCCACGGACTCTCGAAGACCTTAAGACGGAAGATAATGCGCTCAAGGAAGACGAGCTGCTCATCATGTCCTCTTGTGTCTATGGTTTTGTACTGCGCGACCGTACATGGGGTAAGTTTTCCCCCGTACGCATGGTCTAGGATACCATTCCCCTCGTGTTCTACTCCGGGTAGCTGACCATAGGGATAGCGCAACTCGATCTGGATTATCTAAGCGAAGTCACCGATGCGAGTGGAGGCGACGCTGTTGCTGATGAAGATGACGAGGACGAGGACGACAAGACTGCGTTTGGCCGATTGGTTCTTCCCAAAGGTCATAAAGAGATGGTCCTGTCTCTCATCTCCCAACATTTCCGAAACAAGGTATCACAGAAAGGGAGAGAAGAGCAGGTTGATATTGTTCGGGGTAAAGGTAATTGCCATTTTTAAGGCATTAATTTCTTCCTAGAATCATATAGGAACCATTTCTGACAGTGATTATCAACAGGAAAGGGTCTGATTATACTTCTTCACGGAGCACCTGGAGTCGGCAAGACAACAACAGCTGGTAAGATAGCTGAGACCGCATGGATGAGCAAAAGCTAATCGGCATGTTAAGAGGGTGTTGCGGAAAAGTTCAAGAAGCCATTGTTTCAAATAACGTGCGGTAAGCCATATCATTCGACCGATTCAACAATGGTGAATGCCTTCTGGAGACCAGACTGACAGCTGTATCCATTGCATAGGTGACCTTGGATCAAGCGCTAGAGAGGTGGAGGCTGCATTGCAGACCAATTTCGCTCTGGCTAACCGATGGGATTGTATTCTTCTCCTTGACGAAGCCGATGTGTTTCTCGCAGAACGACGACGCGATGACTTTAGCAGGAACGGACTAGTTGCAGGTAAGTTGAAGCAAGCTTCCTCTTATTTTCCCTCACATCGCCACTTTATCATCCGGAGCACTGACGGACTAACTACCTGACAGTCTTCCTCCGAGTCCTGGAGTACTATGCCGGTATTCTCTTCCTGACTACGAACAGAATCGGAGACTTCGACGAAGCCTTTGCCTCTCGGATCCACATGAGCCTGCATTACCCGCCCCTAGATGAGCTATCAACTACCAAGGTGTTCAAGTTGAACCTCTCCCTTATCAGGGCGCGATACAAGGAGGCGGGCAGAAAGATCAAGATCGACGAGGACGAGATCTTACATAAGATTGGGACGTACTGGAGGACACACGAGAAGGCCAGGTGGAACGGCCGACAGATTCGGAATGCCTGCCAGACGGCCCTGGCTCTTGCTGAGTTCGACGCCCAGCCTCCCGGCAGCAAATACGATCTCCAGGTAAGATCTGACGCCAAGGTACACCTCAAGATCGGGAACGTGGAGACTGTTTCCAATGCCTACCTCGAGTTTATGGAGTACCTCAAGGCAGTCCACGGCACGGATTCCGAGACCTACGCCAAGGAAACAGGTCTCCGTGCACTTGAGTCGGCCATTGTGGCAGCCTTGAAGAGGGGCAAGAATGACGAAGGAGGGTCCTCCAGTCACGAAGACAGACAGCGTGAAAACCCGCTTCATTCCTTTAAGTTGAAGACCGCGTCACAGACACAGCAAGGCATGCCATCTTCGTCCGTGCCAGAGCAGTCATACAACTCACAACTGCAGTCGCAGCCACAGCACCGCGAAGGGACTCCAGCTCCCGCGCAGTCCGGACCCTACGGTCAAGGGACAAACCTTGCTGTTCCCCAAGGCGATGATGGGCGTTTTGCTGCGATATCACGCGGGCATGCGCCAAACGTCGCCGCCTCAAATTTTCAACAACCCACTTACGGAAACGTAACTCAAGGCCAATTCCACCAGCCTTCTGGACAACACCCGTCGGCGCCGCCGCAACGCGGAGCTTATACAATAAACACGGCTCCGCCTGGATCGGCGCCATACAACCCCGGGCCTAGCTATCACTCGAGCACTGATCCTCGTGTAGGTGGCGGTCCGTTACATGAGCAAGGCGGCGTATCTCATTGGAATGAGCCGTATCCTGCTGCAGATCCTAGACGGGGAGGCCAGCCAGACCAGAACCCCGAACTTGGACAGGTTGAATACGAAAGGCGGGAACCTCCCGGAAGAGGCGGCTACCAGTAAAGTCCTAAAAATTCACCTCCCCACTTACATGGTATTCTCTGCAGTGGACTAGGCGGCCAGTGGGCTGACATAGAGAACGCTCCATGTTAATATCTATTAGTTTATGAGTACTCTTACTTTATTACGTTCCGAACGCATTAATGGCTAGTAGTAAAGGAGTCAGAAAGATGGCGCAGCCAATGCAGTTACGGTAACTTACATATAACAAGTGGACCTGACAGCATCAGCCCTAAAGAAGTGAAAGTCCTGTTCTCTGATTGGTGAATCATTGGCTTGGCCATACCTAGGTCCTGTAGTCTTCTGGTTCCTATCGAATAGGATATGACAGTCACCCACAAAATAGGGGTATAGCCGGAACTAGTAATTCTTTATCACCCCTGACCCATAACCCCTAAACCCCAAATAACAAGTGGTTCCCATATAAAGGGGTGGCAGACAGGTAGTTATGCAGACAAACCAACATGAGTAAGGATTGAAATGCTAGTTGCTGCGTAAGGCCGTTGGCTGTCTTAATTTCATATTGTAGAATCCACCCACATCCCCCGCCAACTTTCACTTCAATTGCCACGCGGCTTTGATAACGTCTGCCGCCTTCTCGGCGAATGCGTACACAGTAGCTTGCAGATTGGCGGTGCTGATTAGCGGAATTGCGCTTGAATCCACGACGCGGAGGTTCTTCACCCCGTACACCCTGAGGTCGGTGTCCACAACACCGTTCATGGCAGCGGGCAGCACTATATTGGTTAGTGAGTTATATTTTTGTATCCCTTTCAAGAATGTGACTTGATATTTATGTAGACGGGATTTTGTGACGTGAAGATGAAGAGGGTCAAGAGATATCACATACTTGCGCAACTGCCTCCTACATGCCACATAGAAACCGCATTCTTCCGGATCCACTCCTTCGCGGTCTCTAAGTTGGTCAACTCAGAGGAAGGATCGCGATGTACAAGTGGCTGTTTGAGCAGACTACTTAAAGGCGATGATCTCACGATAGTCTCGATGTAAAGGACGTGTTGGGCGAAAACCTCAAGGTCAACAGGGTTTGAGAGATACTTAGGGTCGAGTACAGGCGCAGTTGACGGTTCATTTGATCGTATATGAACACTACCGCGGGACAGCGGCTGACAGAGAATCGCGTTGAAACCGAGAGACTTTGCTCCGCTCTGGAGGGCGCCCGTGTTCTGTCCGATGAATGAGAGATAGGCGACGGTCGGCTCCTTTGGGTCACGCAGGGTTTTCTGGGCGATTTCGTAGTAAGCTTGCGCCCGAGCATGGTTCCGACTGTCGCCTGAGTCCGGGGGAGGACTGTTATCGGCAAGCAAGCTCTCCAGTCTCTCCCTACCTTCCCCAGAGAGGTACTCCATCACCGGCAGGTACGCGAATGTGTTGACCCCCATAGATATGAATGGTCCAGATTTATTGGCTGCATACTCCCGTTGGGCCTGCTCAAGCGCGGCTGGTTCCTGTCGTATAATTGGGTCGATCGTGTCAATATCGTCAACCGCTGCGAAGCTTATCATAGACATGATGTGATCGTGGAGGTTTTCTCCAACTCCTGGTAGATCTGCAACTAGTGGGATGTTATGTTCTTCGAGCAACTTCACGTCTCCAATGCCGGAAATCTCGAGGATTTTCGGAGATTGCAATGCCCCAGCAGCCAAGAGGACGTCTTTGTTGCAGTTAACGGCCTTCGATTCGCTGTTATGCGTGTATTGGACTCCAGTCGCTGTGGACTGACCAAAGTCATCAGTTTCGAAGAGAATCTTCTCGACTGTGGCATTGGTAATGACTTTGAGGTTTTCCCGAAGCCTGTTAGGGGTATAATACGCCGACGCAGCATCACTTCGATCCTTGTTAACCGGGTCGACTGTTGCTAGACAGCTGAAGCTTCCGGTGGATGCCTTGAAGAATGGATCTTGCGGCATATAGTATCCACTGGACTTGAACGTGTCAGCCCAAACTTTACGAATGGGATGGGATGGGTTTCCAGGGAAGGAAGTCTTAATAGGTCCATTTGATGGGCCGCTTTTCGTAGTCCATCCATCGATGCCCAAAGTCTTCGCTCCGTCCTCATCAACGGGAGGGGGTGAGGTATAGAACTTGTCAAAATAAGGCCGGAGGGCTTCCCAATTCCAACCCGGATTGCCAAGAGATTCCCAAGCGTCGATGCAGAACTTGGTCGGAGGAACGAAGACCTGACCGTTGATGATGCTTGACCCCCCGAGAACTTTTCCCTGGTTTAGGGAGATAGTCCTCCCTCCAAGAACGGGCTTATATGTCAATTAGCTATATATAACACTGATAGATGGCATAGACAAGTAGCGATGGGGCTTTCCATACCTGAGGCTCCGTTTTGAAGTCCCAGTCAGCATCCGAACCGTGCAAAGACGTCCAAAAAGCTGGAACCCTCACTCGCGGGTCTTCGCTGAGATCAGATCCGGCTTCGAGCACAAGAACCCGTTGGCTTGGATCCTCAGAAAGACGACCGGCAATTGTGAGTCCAGCCGTGCCCCCACCAATGATGATGAAGTCGTATTCTGACATTTCTAAAATCCGGATTTTGACTTTAGAAGAATGCACCCGAGTGATTATTCTGTCCTAAGAGGTGAGGTAGGTGATTGCAAGAAATAATAGGGCGGGGGATTTGGTTTGGTTTTGATATGAAAACCCCTCATTTCTTCATGCATATGTTCTCCCTTGCCTAACTATTCTGAGGAATTACCTTTTATATGGGAACCGACGGACGAGAACAAGAAGGGGGGGGGGGGAGGATGATGGTATTATCTCCACATCTATTAGCCTAGCAGTTTGTTAGTAGTCAGTTCATGCAAGCCAAGTGTTATCCTTGTCACATTTAGGCAGGCTGAGGCGACTTGTCTGATAGTGTTATCTCGTGCTGTCCAACAGCAGCTGTACATCAACGTCTGGAATGGCAGGAAACGTATTATCAGTTGGCAAGACTACCAGATTTAGATGTAGAGATCTCCAGTGAGTGGGCCATAGTTTGTAGACATGATTGTATATGCCCGCTCTTATGGTTACTGGGATTGGCTTTTTTCAGAGTAATCACCGGTCGTCAGCAGATCATCCACTTGCATTCCTTAAAAGATAGTATAACACAGACTTAGAAGTATGATAATATGTGGCTGTGAGGAACAAGTAGCATGTCATCTTGATCCAGTTGTGGGATAAATTGGCATTTGGCCCCTTCACGTCTTTTCGTCTTCCTGATGCTCCGATGTTTCCCTCACTCATAGTTGTTCAGCCAGGTTACTGAGGGAAAACGTCTGAGTCCTGACACACACCATGACCCTTACGTTAATTGCAATCCAGTGTACTATTATCTTGTTTATTGGAACCACGCTCGCCATCGTTGCGATAGGGATCCGGGTCTGGTCGAGGCACATCATGAAGGTATCGCTTGCCTTCAACGACTATATGGCATTCGCTGCCGTGTTGTTGACCATCGGTTTCAGCGTGGTCAACTTCGTGGGTAAGTCCGATTCTCGCGCTAAGACAACATGAATTGCTTACAGAAGGGGGTATAGAAATCTTCACTGGGGGCGTCGGGGTTCATGTAAAACACATCATGGAGACCAGCCCCTGGGTTTTGGACTTGTATATAAAGGTGTGCAGTTCGCTTTGTATCCCAAACGCCTTGTTTTCATTGCTGACTCCTGTAGCTGTTTTCAGCAGCACAGCTGCTCTGGGCGTCTGCGAATACCTGCGTGAAACTCTCGATCTTATCGCTATACACCGTTATATTTCCCAATAAGAAGTTTATCTATATTTGTTATAGCACCATGGCAGTAACCCTGTGCTATTTCACCAGCGTGTTGGTCGAAACATTCGCGCTCTGTCATCCAGTGCAGTACAACTGGGACAAGTCGATTACAGGCGAATGTGAAGGCCAGAGTCTGGCCTTCCTCGTTGCAGGAATAACTAACCTAATTATCGACGTATTCATCGTGGCATTGCCAATGCCGATGCTGTTTGGCCTGCGGTTGCCACTGCTTAAAAGAGTTGGCATCGCGGCGATGTTCAGTCTTGGTGCGCTGTGAGTGCTTCGATATAGAGTGTTTTTATTTACACATGTCTGATTATCGGTCAAAGGATATGCGTCTTGTCGTTACTGAGGATACTTTGGCTTGCTACCTGGGACTTGGAAGATTTGACATACGGTGTTGGTCCGGGCACTATATATTCTACTCTCGAGCCAGCCCTCGGAGTAGTCAATGCATGCCTTCCAATCATGACTCCTGCCATAACTAGAGTCTTTGGAGTAAACATACTCTCGCGTATTGGGTCACGTCTGAGTAGTCTGAAGCAGTTCAGTCTGTCGAGAAGCCAGGATCGAAGAGCCCGAGCCGGTGTAACAAGCACCCAAAAATGAGGGCTTCCAACAGCTAGTGGATGAGACTCCACTAAACGGCATTTCCCCTAATAATAGATTCACGCCTCACGATGAGGAAGAAGGCAATATTGTTGTGACGACCGAATGGCAGGTTGTCAGTTCCCGTCAATGAATCAACGGGATAGGAGGGGTCTTTTGGGAGATATAACTCGACAGCACAGCAGCAAGCTGTTACGCGAGAAGAGGACAGGCCCGACAGGGGCCCTAGCAGCGGCTCCCCCCTATTTACGGGCTACAATAAACTAGACCTTTCTGTAGATAAGGGGCTTCGCCCCGGTGTAATCTAGTAGTAGGCAGAATTTATTGATTTTTCGACCTTTACCTGTATTACCATCAAGCTACCTTATATTTCATCTCTCATTTTGTACTAAACCATCCCGTGATACAAGCACATTAATCGGCCTTACATGGCGGCGTCATGACCTATGAACACATAAGCATCGAGGAATTCACGTGCTTATGGCTCGGAAGTGGCCCCGTTGCCATTTATAAGCAGTTCGTGATTAACTTTTCGACAGCTCCTCAGGTTGAAGGGAAGTGATCGCTATCAAAAATAGTTACGGAAATACTATGTACAGTGTGTCAAAGGAGTGTGATGTGTGTTCCGCAGAACGCCAAGACAAACGAATGTGCCCCAAACCCGCCCTAAAGCCGAAAAGAAAAGAGAGTAAGACTCAGATGTAAAAAGTTGTCAAAGAACCGGATAGTCTAAGACGAAGAACGAGGGACGAGAATCGAAAATAGTTATGTAACGAACAACGCCCACCGACCACTGATTCATCCAGTATAATGCAAGCCGCGCCGAAATCAAGGGGGTATAAGTATGCAAAGCCGGAAAATAATGATGAGAGAGAGAATAGAACCGACCCAATGCAAGATGAAAACGAAAGTGTGCCCCGTCGAGGCCCGAGCACGAACTCCGAGATCCAACCCTACCTAATCCAATCCCAAACGCCCCAACGCCAAGCGAGGGGCCAAAACAAGGACGCCCATATACCGGACCGCGGTTCCGGACCGCAAGTAAGGTGATCAGCGACCCTATTCATGTCGCTGAGCATCAGGACTTCCCGAAGCAGCTGCCGCCTTTCTTGACGAGATTAAGGACGTCCTTAAGCAACCCGAGCAGCTTCCTCCCCACGTTGTTCGCGGGCGGATTCTCGGGCTTCGGCTCGGGCTCGGGGTCCTCATCCTCCACCGGCGCCTGCGGCTCTTTCGTCTTCCCGTCATTGCCATCTTTCACGTCGCCGCCGCCACCATTCTTGTTGTCATTCTTAGCTCCCAGGCTGCCTAGTGTGATGGTGAGCAGTTGTGGAGCGCCATCGAAGACGGTGCCGGCCTGGTCGGGCTTGTCGTCACCCGAGGCGACGACGTCATCGTAGGGGAAGGCGTAGCCGCGGCCGTCGGTGTTAACCTCGTGGAGGATACGGGCGTAGTGGTTCGTAACGTCCTTCTTGTAATAGTCGTCGATGCGCTCGTCGTCCGGCTGACGGGGGTTGTCGAGGAGCGTGGAGCGGTTCAGGGCGGCGGCAATGCGCGCTCCGAGGTTGCCCTGCACGTCGGCCGTGTCCTTGGGGTAGCCCCCGAAGGGCCCCGTCGAGCAGCTGAAGATATCCGCTGCCGACGGCTTAGCGAACGACATCGTCTTGCCATCGGCCTCGAACGTCAGCTTGTCGCCTGACGCCCGCCCCTTGAGGTCTCCCCAGTCCCACTGCGTGTTGATCGTCAGGTCCTGCGACGCGTACTTGGACCACACGGAGTCGACGTAGGGGGAGTAGTAGCCTTCAAAGAGCTTGGCGTCGGCGACGCGACCACTGTTAGGGCTGAGGGCGCGCAGTAGGTCACCGCCGTCGCCGCGAACGACGAGCTTGTCCCAGCCGGCACCGTCCTTGGCGTTCTGCTCTTCGAGGCGCTTAGCGACCTCGGCGAGCCCGCCGTCGGAGATGCCGCGGACGATCTGCTCGTCGCCGGCCGTGTTGCGCAGATTCAGCCCGATGGGCAGCGCCACGAAGTCGACGTAGCTGATGTTGACGAACAGCTGCACGTCGTTGAACGTGAACTCGGCGAAGCCCCAGTGCAGGGCATAGTTGGGATCGTCCTTGTTTGTGACGGCGGGCTCGACGATCGCGGGGCCCGGGTTCAGCGTGAACGTCAGTTTACCGTCAATAACGAACCAGACACGGCCGCCCGCCAGTCGCGGGATGGTGAGCTTGGTCGTCGAGCCCGGTGCGCCGAGCGGGATCGCGACATCGGCGCCCAGGGGCTGCTGCGGCTGCGAGGGTGATTCCGGTCGGTACACCGTCTTGCCGTCGGACTGGAGGAATACGGGCTTATTGTCGTTGTTCAGGTCGAGGCCCGTAACGTAGGCGAAGGCATTAGAGGAGCCTGTGTTGTTCACGAGAGCGAACTCTGTCGTCGGGGGCGTCATGGTCGCTGTTAATTAATAATGTCTAATAGGCCTGGCCTTGAGGAATGCTATATATACGATAAAGAAGGAACGGAATGTAGCGACGATGATGTAATTACAGAACTAGAACATACTTCTCTCAGCCAGTTACCAATCTACAAAAGTCCGGAGAGATCCCGTCCTTAATATACCTCAAACCTCGGGAGCCATGTTGGCACGTATACCGTCAGAGGTCTTTGGTAGAGAATACCCGAGGTCGTCATCATGATAGTAAAGAGGGGACGTGTGACCCAGCTTCGCAGGTCACCTTTCAAAAATCTCTGGGGCCAAGAAGAAAAGGGCTGGAGGCATATTGCGCAGTTTTCCATGTAATCTGAGCCACGCTCTCGACAAGTCAACAATCAGAATCACTACGTGCTGGCTGAAATGTCGAACGTGATTTCAACAAGGCAGCCCATCCAGCTCGCGAGCTGCTCGAGTAGTAACATCGGCCGGCCGGGAGAAAAATCACGTTTTAGATAACGCCTTTCCTACGGGTGGCACGCGCGACTGTGATCCATGGACAACGAGCACTGCCTTGGAGGTGGCAGAAGATCCGGTCAAACCCCCCCTTCTTGGAGATGTATAAGGCACGGCCGGTGGTCACTATTCTAGTTGCCATAAACGTTCATTGGGTGCATCCCTAATAATAACAACACCGAGAGTGTAGACGACATAGTCAGTAGCTAGATAGCTCTTGATCGTGACCCAATATGATATCACATGCGCGTTAGTAGGTTGCGCCGGGCTATAAGAAAGCAAGGGGCACGTATGTACACACTTTACTGGGACGTTGAACCTAGCGGGCTATCTACCGGGTAAATAGGCAAGACACCTACTATGTACCCATGGCGATGACGTTCCATCCGAAAAACTCCACGAAACCCCGGATACTTGGTGAGCCGAGGCCACCACAACGCCAGGCCATAATGGTGCCAGGCAGCGTGATTTCACGCCTTGGGGGGGATAATAGCTTTGGTCCGAAGTGTCGAAGTGTGGCACGGCGCCGGTCCCTCATTGGTAAGAGACGAACCAGGCGTGGACGGGTTCGGCTGGACACGAGGCGTCCATGTCTCGGGGCTGTGGTGCGAAGAAGGCATGAACAAGAACCCATTGAGCCACCTTGCCAGCTCTCACATGGCATCGTATCCACTGCGCAAGGAAATCTACTCGATGTACCCCGGTGGAGCGCTCCCCGGCCGGCGGCGCGGATCGGCTCGGTCGCCCTCCCCCTCCCAATCCCCCTCTGGCGGGGTCGTGCTATACATAACATCATGCCCACATACGTCGTGAGTCTACCATGGGGGATAATTCCCCAGTATAAATTTGGAGATGATCGATCTGGTCAAGGCATTCCCCAAAGTTTGCCCTGCTTTAGCGTATCAGTAGTTTTGGGCTTCCAGGAAAAGGGGGGGTCTCGTGTGCCAAACGATCCTAGTTTTTAGTTATGTGCGTCAACGCTATTATTGGTGGAGCGATCGCGGTTAGATCTGCGTATGAGACTACTACACTACCCCATATACCGACCGACATGACCTCCTATTCTATATATATTTCCTTTTGCTTCAACAATGCCATCGACCGACGTCGCATTTCATGTGTATACAATATGGCAAATCGCAGCAGGGTTGTGGTCGGTTGGGGGGCAACACATCCGAGGTTCTTCCAGGCCTGCATTCCAACGTTGCACGACCTACTTCCCCGCGCCTGCGTCATAAGCATATGACAGAGAATGTACGGAGCAATGCGAAACCTCAAAACCCCAAGAGGCAGGCGGGTGCGAATGGGGTACGACGTGCAGCTGGGATGGGGCCCCAAATAGGCAGGTGGAGAGAGGGAGAGGAGAGAGAGAAGACGAACGGCATTTGGTCATTGGAGGAGAGGAGGGTGGGGATGGGGATGGGGATGGGGAGAAGAACGAACACCTCCTTGGCTGGGATTAATGAAGCAATGTCTGCATTTCTTATTAGTTATCCTCTAGAAATTCTTTCACGCATGATAGGCAGGTTAGCTAGGATCAACTTTTACGTATGTATGGAGTAAGTAGGTACGGGTCATTGCCAATGCCCACTTACTTATACCTGTTCCTTACATCTGCCTGCGCATACATACTTGCACATCAACCCGCCTAGTACCAATGTCTGGTATTGCACTCAGTAGATCAAATGGACCTACACGCCACCAAATATATAACCCCCAAAAGGATAGAAAGCGCATGTGAAGACCGCCAACGATCCAAAATAAATATCCCACATACACGCCATAGCCAAGCCAAACCAAACTCGTTTTGTTCACCTGCAAAAAGAACAAAACGACACGACGCGACTCGCGCCATAATTTATCGCCATCAAGGAACCGGGCGGTAATACTTCGTACGCATGTTGCATCGCATCACCAGAACTCGCAGCGCGACACTGAGACACCTACTAGCCACCACGACTTGAACTAGAGTGATCCCTGCTCGAAGTAAATATAGGCCATGTAGGAGGCGAACATACGAAGACAAGAAGAAGCGAGATTTCAGGTCTAAGTAGCGTAACTGGCGTGTGAGACATGCATTTATTCATTCATTCATTCGTTTTTTTGGTATGATGAGCTGACTGACCGGAGTGGATGTAACTTACCACAGACGACTCCATGAGAATCGAGTCGTCCGTCAGTGCGTATCGCGAGTCTCCTCATTTACCATGTGACTAACTGCCCAACAGAGTAGACACAACCACCGAGCAATAGTACGGGTTTCTTGGAAAACTACAGGTCGGATTCTAGGTTCCTGCCAGCACTATAGACCGAGTTGAGTTGTCGTCACATCAATAATGACACTTCATCCAAGGGGGCAGGAATGACCTCTCGCATGGATAGTGGGCGTCGGTTGGACTGGACTTGTGCACGCACGCGTTGGGGTAGGTTGCGTCGCATTCTCTCCTATCCCAAGACCTGGGCGCAAGGATCGTTTCAATGCCATGTAAGTCATATATGTATCCTCTATGTACCTCAGACCCACTCCAATGCGGCGCGCCACATAAACCTCCCTAAGCTTGCCGTGTCCTCACTCTCTCAATGTCTTTTTGGTCAGCTAATAAAGTATGTATATGAAAGACGGTCGAATTTGGATAGATGCGTTGTCGCCTGAAATTAGAAAAGGGTATCGTGAGGTCGAGAGAACCGGCCAATCAAGCTAGTAAGTAGTAGCGGCGTTGTATAGCCAACCAGAAATGCTGGTCCGTCGTCACCTATGCTGTTTCCTCTTGTGATAATTGCACCATGACACCAATATGGGGAATAAGTACGGGTATCATAGTCTCATCGTCCACGCGCTCGATACCAGTGCGGCGCCCAATACCAATGGCCACCATATCGACATTAGTACGGCAGTATTTTCGTCGTCATCGTCGGTGTACGTCGTCTGATTAATCGCCTTGTTTGGATGGTAAGTGAAGAAGTATCTCGCATCATTGTCTGGCACGTAGCAGATGGCGTCCTTCGAGTTCGGGTCGGTACATCGTTCCGTGTAAGCCGCTCGCCTAGAGTCTAGTGATGAATTGTAATATGCCTTCACATAGCTGACAGTCGTCGTGGCATCTGATGTAGGAGGCCCCTTAGACCAACCAGGATTCCCATTGCTCCAGTGAGATAGGAGTAGATGACCAGGGGACGTCGGTACCGCAGATCCATTCATCCGAGTCAACTCCTTTCCATCCGCGTAAAAAATGACCTCCTTTGGCAGATAGTCAAACCTGTACTCGTGGAAGCTGGACGTTGGATCGAATGGCAGGTTGACTCTCCGGAAATAGTCAGTGTTCGAAGCATCGAATCCGGCGTTGTTCGATTCAGCAGATTGCAGGACGAGGTTTACCGGAAATGTGCCGTTGTCCTTGTCGAACTGAGCCGAAAGGAACTCCATGTCGATCTCCTGCGTGTCGCTGAAGTACTATAAATGCAAAAGGTCTGGGTCAGTTCATGGCATACGATGTCAGGGGTGCGCATGCCATTTGTGCATCAGATTATCGCAGTAGATCTCTTACCCAGAAGAAAGCACTGCAGGTGCCTGGTATATCCGTCAACTTGATGCCAGTCCGAAAGGTACCATAGGAGAAATGAAGGTCCGTCGTCGATACCTCCGCGCTAGCCACCATGCCGTTGACAATCTTACTACCAACTATGAGATGCAGGCCCGCATCTCCGCCATGGTTTCCCGCCTGGTCGAAGACCTTGATGTCGGGAATATTGCTCGAAACGACGTTGTCCACCGTGAATAACTCGCCATAAGGACCCCGGGCTTCTTCCTTAGTCATGTCGAAGGCCTGGGCCGCCCACCCGTATACCCCATACTCCTTTGACCGGTCCGTGATGTTCAGGTGCACGAAGTCACTCTCTAGTAGATCGCTAAAGACCGCTCTGCCGACATCTGTCTTGATGGCATAGCCACACTCGCAATCTGCTAGTGCAGAGTCGAAACATATCGAAGTGGCAGCCAGAACCCATAGCGGCTTCATCACACGATGAAGTGGCCGTCTGGGACGATCCATGGAGTGTGCTCGAGGGCGTGATGTCGTCTTGCGCTCGCTGGTGTTTGTCTGCGTTTACATCAACTGCAAACTGCCGAGCGCAGTGACCAAGGGAGACGATAAAGTCGGCAACAGATCCGATTCAAACAAATGGATATGCAGTGAACCATGAAAAGGTAGGGGTTATTGGGTCACGAAACTAATCGTGGAGGGGCAAGGAGAAAGTAAAGAACCTAACGACGGTACGAGACATCAAACGAGTGAATGAATCAATGTGGGTGAATGAGTGATAAGAAAGAAAGGTGATGGGATGCACACGCGACGCATATAGAGTCCAAGAAGAAAAGAAAAGGAAAAGAAGAGAAGAAAAATGGCATGTATACCCGAGGGAATTAATGGTAAGGTCAACCTTCCTTACATCCATGGATGCATGTTACGTACGTAGGTATGTATATGTATATATATATCTTGCCAGGCGCCACCACAACCACAACCACCACCAGGAAATAGCAATGGGTCGGGCGCAGTGGACGTGACTTACATAAGTACCTAGCTACATACCTACATATAGGTAGGTCCTAGAAGGACCGAGGGTGACTGACGCAAGGAAGTCGTAACATCCATGAGAGAGGGGGGGCAGACTGAAGGCAGCCCTGGAGTTTGGCATGTTAAACTTTGTGTTACGAGATCCTTGAGGTCCGTAGTTCCTTCTCCCTCCTATTTTATTTCTGGGCAGGTTCCATCCGGAAGACAGGCAATACCTAGGTAGGTACCATTGCTACTGCCTACTACGCCTTGCTGCAGTGGCCCTTCTTCTTCATCCTCTTCATATACAGAGAGCCAAGCGATATGGCCAACGATATGAGCACCTGCCAGTCTCCTGTCTGCATACCCGCATGTTCTATTATGGGTTCAAGATATCCCAATGTAGGGGGTGTTTAATTGTCTTGCGGAGGTAACCTTCCTTCCTGTATGTAACCTGTGATTGTACAACTTGGGAGGTTTGTGTGACCAGCAATCCAATTGATCCAATTAGAAACAAGTATATCTCCCCCCCGGGACCCTCTCCTATACATAACAATCCAAGCAATCTCGAACCTGCCTCCCCGTTAGCCGCAGCTAACTTCCCCATACCAATTGGAACCTGCTAGCATCTTTCGTGCGGCTTTCGCGCTAATCGATGCAATGTCTCTCCTCCCCTTTCTCGAAGACGGGTGGGGGGACTGGAAGAAAAGCAAAAAAAAAGTCAATGCAGGTACCCGAGCAAGCGAAAGAGTTCAGGACCGCATAGTTTCTTGTTTTTTTGGGGTTTTTTTTTTCTTGCGCCCCCTTCCCCCGCCCTCAGATCCTCAATCCCTTCCCCTGTGATCGGATCCCGGGCCCCACCCCAGGCATGCCCGCGCCCGCGACCTCCAGCGAGGATGAAGGCCGGGGTCGGTCTTATGTATCCGCGACGCGGGGACGCGAGGTGAGGGCAACTTCTAGGTACGGTGCAGGGTCATTCCCTGCGATATCTGCCGGATATCTATAAATTACGGATGCCGGGATTTTTCTCCGGGTACTTGTACTTCGAAATATCCTCCAATCCGCGTCACCCACTTTCCCCCCTTCTGTCTGTTCCATTGAACTGCATACATATATATCGAGGACGAGCTCCGGACATCTATCGTCTGCGAGCTCTTGTCATTAACTATTCTGGTTAGTTGGCACGATATCCGCTCAACACAGCCAACCGATATGCAATGTTGGGTTGGGTGGCGCTCGAATTCCAATCATCCGTATAACCTACATGTTCACCTATGTTACCAAAATCAGCTATCCATCGACTTCTACAATCCGACCCAAGCATCTAGGCAAGACGATCTTGATAGACACAGCGCAACAATAAAGCCATGATAAAACTCGCTATTGGGTAAGTAAAGTCAGGGTAAGGAAATCGATAAGCCCGCGTCGCCAAGCCGCTCGAGAAGGGTCGCAGCCGCGTGTGATATATGTTGTCGGTGGGTGACACTTTACGCCTCACATGTAAAGAGTGGTGAAAAAAGGTGGGGTGCGTGATATCGCGTGAAGTAACGTAAGTTATTATATCGCATTTTATTGAATATTCGATTGGTAGAGGAGATAGGATGGGGGATGGATTGGGGGTGGGGGTTGCAGCATGAGAGCGAGACGAACCAATCAGCAAAAAACAACCGACGGAAATGGAAAAAGGGGTGTTGGGGGGGTTTTGTTGCGTTTTTGTTCGCTTCCCAGCAGCCCAAGCCAGGTAACAAATAGCTCTCTACATACTTCTAGGTAGGTACAAACCATTACGAGGAGACCTAGCATAGCCAATCACTCACATAGGGGGAATGGTCGCCATATCAAGCACCATCTCGTCACGTCACGGAGAGAAGTTGTTTGGAATTTGTAGCAAGTAATAGAGCTGTAGAGCCAGGAATAATCTATACACTCGAAAGGAAAAAAAGGTAAAAAAAGAGGAAAAGCCGGACATGCGACGATGGCAACAATAACGAACAGGACTTGAAACGCAGAACAGAGCATATCAGATTCAAACATCGAAATCAAAATTTCAGGGGGAAAACAAACAAAAAATAAAAGCAAGCAACTTTCAACTGGGGACTGATATATGTATCAATCTGGGGCACGTGATATAAAAACCTTTTTCTTTCTTCGTTTGCCCGGCTCAACCGTCATTCCACATCTGAGTCTCTTTGCCTGCCATGCCATGATATCCGCGTGCCTTGCCTGCCTGCCTGTAATGTCCCTCCCCCCTTTCCGTTGTGCCCCCCCTCCTTCCCTTCGCCGCACCTGCGAGCTTGATTACATTTGAGGAAAAGCTGATATGACGAATAAATGAACAACGAATAGAGATTGCAAGAGACAAATAAGGAGACAAGATGATAGAGAAAAAAAAAGGAAAAGAAAAAGAGAAAGCACGAAAACTCGCACAAGGTATCTGACAACGTAAAAAAGCAACAGAAACGGGCAAAGAGCCGACGACTGCAAAAAATTAAACAGGAATAAGGTCGCCGTAGCTTAAAAAAGGACAAGAGAGGAAGAGAAGACTTTGCTCATGGACCAGCCAACCATGTCTGCATCAGAAAACATTAAGGTTGCGCCATGTACCGCGCGGTGTATTTCCTCACTCCCCACCAGATCATGAAGAGCCTAGTTGCCAATCCAGCCTCCCCATTACCGGTGACCCTTGGATGCAGATAGACGTTGGATGCAAACGCAGACGTAAAGAGGAAACAGTAAACTCCCCGGTCACCCCTCGCGCCAGTCCATACCGATTTGAATCATTGACAGAAACGAGAACTCGAACCGGAACAAGGTATATGTGAAGGAAACGCCTCCGCCACCGGACGCGGCGAAAACGAAATAGGAAATATAAACGAGATCGTGCAGGTCGTAAGAATTAGTTTTAATACACACTCTCCTCGTCCGCCCCCTGTGAGATCATAGAGGGTGTCGAGACGTTGGATGATGCTTCGATGTCGTCCACGTAGCCTACGAGGGCTTGGGAGTGAAGTCGGAAGGCCTCGCCCATTAGTCGAGTGATTCTGTAAGTGATTGTTAGCCAAAGTGTTATCGAAAAAAAATCGACGTATTCGAGTCCTTACCCCCAGACGACCACTTCATCCAGCATGGAACCCCAAAGGTGCGCTACAGTGGAACTCAATTGCTGTGATCCGAGAGAGCCCTCTGATTCTTTCTCGAACAGCAACCGAACTTTATGGTACATGGCCATCTCCTCTTCAGTCGCAGGCTCTTCGTCGTGTTCCAGACGATATAGCCACAGAGTGAGGGTGATCATTAGATCCATACCGCATAAAGGATGCTCGATGCTCCAGTTGGTGGGAGACGTACGAGCGACCCAGCGGACGCCTTGCCGAACAGCCGTCTCTATGCAGCTGTAGCATTCCTCTATCACCTTGATCATCTCGCTAGAGCGCTTGACCCGGTCGCGGGCATTGGACATGGCAGCGGCGACTTCGTAATGGTCGTGGTAGCGAAGGGCCTCCTGGACGGTTTTGAGGTCGACTTCCAGACGCGCGCGCGCGTTGCGGGACATAGCCTTAGCGTTGAAAATCAGAGGATGGTGACCCTCATGGGGAGCGCTGAGCGGAACTGTATCGATCTCGGGCTCACAAAGATTGAGAGATTTCTCCCAAGTCTCGAGGGCGAGTCGTAGCTTATACTCGGTCACCACGTCCTGTAGCGCTTCTGGGCTACGCTTGTGATACCAAACTTCAAGGAACAAAGCGTTGATCATAACACGCGATGCAAAAGCACTGTACTTCAAGGTCTCTCCCTGGAACAAGTTATCGTGAGCTGACATGAATGTGACGGTAGGCGAGGCCTTGAGTTGCTCTTGCCAGATAGCCTCGTCAGGAACCTTCGAGTTCCACAGAGCTTCCGAGGAAGGAAGTTGTAGATCCTCAAATTCGTTGAAGCTGATCGCGGGTGTATGGTTGTACGTCATTGTCAACAGGCCGAAGAAAATATACACCGCATAGTACGTGCGACGGCAACCCTCATCCTCAACCCATTCAGTTCGCGTAGGCTGCGCACCTTCACGCGCATCCTGCCGAAGCTTCAACTCATAGCGATTCCCAGCGACCATGTTGGCGAGAAGACTCTTAATCGAGCACGACCATTCCAATCCCTTGGGATCACCGCTCCAGCTAGCAAATATCATGTTGAGGAGAGAGCTCTGCATAGTCCACAGAGGGCACTTGCGAGAGCTGAAGTTCTCCTTGTTTTGCAGGAACTGGCTGACTAGAACCTTGGATCCAATGTGGAGCATGTAGGCATTGTCTTGATCGAAGGCATAGAGCGCGCCAATAGACAGAACGGCCATCAGGAGAGAGGGCGACACCTCGCTGACCTTGAACGATGACGGGTGCAGAAAAGGCAGGTGATGGTGGAAAAGCCCGAAGTACGTAGCAAGATACCGATTCAACGAGCCGAGATTGGGGACACGGAATCCTTCCGGAATGGCGTGCTCCGTATCGTGGACTCGAATGTTGTCGAGAATCATGTTGCGCTCATCTTCACTCTGGACCTGAGGAGCCTTGAAGCCTGCCGAAGCCTGGGTCGAGTTAGTGGACGAGCTCGTGTTATAGGGCACATATGGCACATTCGATATTGTTGATCCATGGCTGAACGGAACATGCGATGAGACCACTGTCCGCGAGGCGAGCGTGTTGTCGCTGCTGCTGCTAGGACCGGCTAGGAATGGCAAGGGACTGGGAAGGGCCTGGGCGATACTCACACTAGCGAATGACTGGGACTCGAAACCAGACGGCATTGAGGTGACAGAATTGGGCTTTCCCTCGACTGCTGACTGCGGCATGAAGTTGTCCCAGGGGCCATTCTGCGGCACAGGAACAGCACCGGGCTGGAAACTGAGTGCGGGATCTGCCATGGGAGCACCATTGGGAGCAAAGGGCATCGTCGGACTCGGCGTATAGGGGCTTCCATTTTCCCTCTCTGCAGCGGTGGCTTTGTGATGAAGGTGGGCAACCAGCATAGCCGCATGCTCATCGTCGATGGGTTCGTCGCTAGCTCCAAGCTGCTCGCTGAGACCAGAAGTATCGATAGCAAGACCAGACTTAGCGGGACCAACGTTTCTAGCTTTGGTACCAGCACGGCGCTTTCCATCGCTGTGTAGAGGAACACCTCCGTCTTTAGCATGGACAGTGCGGTCATGACGAAGGAGTAGATCGCGTCGCACAAAAGTGCTTCGGCACTTCATGCATTTGAAGGGACGTTCTTTGGTATCTGGAGTAACAAGTCAACAATGTGTCACGTAATCCTTAAGATGGCATTTCAAGCCATGAGTTTTAGACCTGAGACTAAGTGCAACTAATTGCAATAGAAGCTCCAAGGTTCCGATGTTGAAAGTGAGGGGTAGGTAAGTTATAGATAAGTAGGAAGTATAGAAGTACCCGTAGACACGGGAGCATACAAAGTTAGGTAGATAAGGTTATAAGCTACATGTTGATGGATGGGTATTCCCTGACTCGCGCGTCTTGTTTACGTGGGGGATCGAACCCCGGACCATCTCATTGAGGGGTAAGAGTAGGTAGGTAATAGGGGTAAAGAAGCAAGAGCATTGTGGGATGCATTATGGGATGAACCTACGAGATCTTTCATGGCGAGAACGGTGTTCGCTTCGGCTAAACGCGCGATTACAGAACTGGCATTTGTATTTCCTTTCAGGTACCGTAACGGACGTAGTCTTCCGTGGCATCGATGAAGCAGACGCGGGAGGTGGGACTGCGGCAACGCTTGCGCCAGGCATCTTGTTGTTGTGGTATGATTGTATCTCTCTGCAGTATTTCTCTGCTGACGAACGACAAACCAACAATCAAGATCAGGTTCAGGTCGTTGATCGATTTCCAAGGTACTGACGGTGTCTGATAAAAGGCCAAGCAAAGATTGTTGCTGCTGCACTGCGCTTTCTAATTCTCTTCTTCGCCTTCGTCGTTGTCGTCGTCGTCCTCGTTGTTGTTATCCTCGTCTGCGTCTTCGTCTTCTTCAACTGCTTCTCTCTCCTGCGTCTCCTCCTCGGCAATCCCGATGGGGTTTCTGTGATCGGTAATCACGAATTAGTCTTTTCCCTCGTCGACGTACAAACGCGATCAACAGGAAAAGTAAAAGTGGTGTGGTGTTAGTGGTGGTGGTGGTGGTGGCGGTGATGGTGGTGAGAAGGAGGGAAGACAATGCAATTATGGCAATTGTGGAATCGCGCGATTGTATATGTACGAAGGAAGCAATGGTATGGTATGATGGATGGTTTGATTATGCGAAGGAATTTTTAAAGGTGCTTATTCGACGCGAATGGATAAACAGGCAAGGTGGAGGGTGGATGCTGTTCTACAACATACAAAGTGTGTCTTCTTGACAGAATGCGATGTAGCTGGGCATTGGATTCGATATGGAAAGCATTAAATGAACTGAATGAATATGTATAAAACGGCCTACGCCGGTAATTAAGACTCGATACCGTATATTATTCAAGGTATCCGAGTAAGAAAGCTATCCGTCCTTATCAAAGCGACGGCGCAAGAAGATATACAGAGAGAGAGAGGGAGGGAAAGGGGGGTATCTGGATTTAATGATGAATTGATGTCGATGTTTTAAAAGACCAAAGAAAAAAAATCCAGGAGGGAAGGGCGGGGTGATTATGGGATGAAAGGGGGATAACGGGTAGGATATTTGAAAATGAAAGTTCAGGAGGGGGAGAGGGGGAGTTTGCGGGCTCTTGAGTGGGAGCGAGCGGGCGGGCGGCCTGGCCTTGAGTGAACTTGCCCTGGGCTGTTTTTTTTTTCTTGGGGGGGGGGGGCAGAGGAGGAGGGGGGGGTTAGGTGGGTGGATGAGAGTGGGAGTGCCAATGCGGATGTGCTGCGTATGTACTGCGTGATGGTAGTAATGGTGCGTAGTGCGTGGTGGTGCGCGCGGTATGTATGTATGTATGTACTGCAAGCTGTACAATAACGTGCAAGCAAGTGTGCAAGCGTGTAAGTGCCCAGGTGTGTATAATACAGCGTATGTGCAAGGGACAGGAGGGACAAGACAGGAGGAGAACAACTTTTGGGTCGCCCGTTAACCATCCGGCATTAGCGGGCGAAAAGTGGTCAAATTGGGGCTGGAAAGAGGGGCAAGTACCCGTGTGGTTAAGTATCTCAGGTAGGGGTGTAGGGGTATGTTAGGGGGCGGGGGGGACATTCTCAATCAATGGAAAGCGTGTTCTGAGGTTACGAAAGTATCTATCTGGTAGCTCGCTAACACTTTCACGCGCTGTTTACCACCAAAATTGGTTATTCGGATACGCGATAACGAGACAGTATAATAATCCATTTTAGGGCCCTACGATGATGTGTTTAGTTGGCGGGTTACGGATTAGTTACCTCTTACTACAAAACTACGAGGTAGTGTTAGCATAAATGTGGGGGATTGGTCTATGACCTCCAGACCTCCAAGCCTCTAACTGGGCAACCGGTATACAGTGCAGGAAACATTCTGGTGGATACCCGGTAAGGCATGTACATAACCCGCCAGCCCGCTACCTACATAAGTATATACTTATGTTCATATATATACATACTTATGCACTAACTAAATAGTATGTATAAAACTCCCCCTCATTTTTGGACCGGCGGACCAGTTGCTCGGTCACTCAGTCACTGAGTGACAGCGATTGCCGATCCACTTCCCCCTCCACTACCTGGTCCCGGGGGGGGTATCCAGCAAGCCTAGGCAGGTACCTAGGTAGTTTTTCGATGCTAGCTAAACCGCTGTAGGTAGGTCAAATACCCCATCGCCGCTTCCATCGTTGCTTCCATAAACTTGACAAGCATGGTTAATATGCCCAAGGTGGGTTAGTGGGTTAGGAGTCGTAATAGTGGAATGAGACTGGTGCCACGTTTGGTTTTGGTACTGACCGTCTCATCATCAAATGTACTGCGTACGATGTAGTTGATGCGTGTAAATGCAAGTGAGTGTTCAGGTGCCTATCCATGGATAGAGAGGAGTAAAGGAGGGTGTTCTCTCAACTTGCGAACGTTTTGAATGATATACGTAACCCGTATGTATAAACAGTTACATATCTTACTTACCTAACCCCCGCTTATGCCTTATACGTGCATGTGAAGACTTTCGGGTCTTTCTGGATATATCAAAAGCACCTCAAGTTCTCATGGTTACCACATTCGCTATACCATTTAATCGAATTGCCTGTTACGGCTGGGTGACAAATGATCATGTGGTGGGGTTAAAGAATGACCGACAATTGATGCAAGCTGGAGACCCCCTCTCTCCCTTCCCCCCTTAACCCCTCAGGGCCCCTCATCTTCGGCTGCATGTACATAACCTAGATACATACGTACATTTACTATAGCCTATCGTACCTTATCGTGTGTCCCAAGGTGTGTGTCTGGTGAGCTATACACATCAATGGATGGTTATTATAAGGTCACTCCGGAGATAGCCTATAGGCCGAGGCTGCGTGGCCTTTCATTTCGATATCCTCGTGACCATTTTTCTTCTTCCTGACACGCAACGTTCAAGCTACCTCAGGTGTTCTTGTTCCCTATACACTTAGGATCCAAATATTTGAGGCATTGCGAACTGTCAATGGCTATGCCTTATGAGCGCGGTAGCATTGGGTATCGAGATAAACCTTGTAGCTAGCAGTGAAGCTCGAGGGTTATATACAGTCTGGTAGCAGCGGGTGGTCTCAAAATAGCCACGAATTGCGAATCCCATTCCCCTCATTTGGCCTCGGAGCATTATTCTACCATGTGTCAAGCTTAGGTGCTATCAATTGATGTTGTGTATACATCCGTCTGTATAACTACCTAACTTCATTTACATACTTACTTCTTAGGTAGTAAATATGAGGGACGGGGCACCTTGGAAACACCCAACTTTTAATTACTAGATAACCCGAACCCCTCCGTATATCGCGAAATGCTACCACTATCGTGATGCCTACCTAGTAATGATTCAGATTCATCACTAGCTTCCGACTTGAATTGCGAAACGCATCGTGTTATCTACATTAGGACACGATGATAGCAACAATTGGCTAGTCCAAGTTCACCACAGAGAAAGCCCATTGGCTCTCGAGCTGCTGCTACTTATTTCGACCTCTTCTTCGTCGCAGGTTACACTCGAGCTGCTCTCGACCGCCCCTCTCTATGTCTCTCTAACGCAGTAAGTGGTTTAGTAAATCTCCGGGTCAACACAGGAGGGCAGCGCGTGGATATGTCACATTATAATTAATACATATCTAAGTCACTTAGATAATGAGTGATATGCCAAAAAAAGAAAAGTGAGGAGAGGAACCTCAGGTACTTCGTAATCGTAAATACAGTAAGGGGAAATAAGCTCGTAATACAGTGTGCGACGCGGCCCATTTGACAGGGGTTTGAAGAGATGACACTGTCCACCCGCCATCAGCATCGCCATCAGCGTAATTTCCCCCATTCTGTCAACCTGAACCGTTCCAACCTATCACATCTATCCGTATCAGATGGGCTGGCCGGCCTGGTTCACATCATCAGCCCCCCTTATAAGCAAGGCGGGATCGCAAATTGGTCATTGCTCTCGCTTCTTGTGGCCCATCTGGGGCTTGAAGAATAAAAATAAATAAAAGAGATTGCGGCTGGAAAATTTTCTCAAATCCCGCCCCTTGCCCGATATGATAGATTACACGTCCTTACTTTACTTGTATTCTTACGGACGGAGCGATTGCCTTCGATAGAAACGCTTGATAAGGAATACGGAGATTTATAGTTACTAACTTATGTACATGTATATCGTTATGGGTTATGGATACATAATGTAGACAGACTACCTACATTATGTAGTGAAAGGGAATCCGGGCCTCCCGACTCTCGGCTCCACTCTGTCACCTAAACCTCCTTTGATAACCCGACACGGTCTGGCGGTTACGGGACTATGGTGGTGGTGTTTCCTGGAGTGTTACCCTGGGTATTCTTCATATGCAGCCACATGCATAACTGCCAGACTGGGCAGCCGGGGAAGGATTGGGGGAGGGAGGGGAGTTCATTCACCTGGCAGACCTGGGCAAGCTGGGGCAACCACGTAGAAGGCAACTAGAAGAGGTAGTAGAAGGAAGAGAAAACGCGGTCGCGAAATTCCCTAAAATTCCCATTTAGTAAAACTGGGACCACATGAAGCCCCACCTGGACCACCCCTGCCATGGAAAGCCCCAAAAGGCCCCGCCGTAACTTAGACCTGGATAACCTTGAAGGTCCCCACAGCGCTATGTGCGGGACCCAGATTCCGGTCTCCCTAAATTCTTCGGAATCGGGCTTAGCGTCTCTAAGGTTAGGTCTGTCTGTTCCTGCTATGTAGGTATGTATCGGAGACCGCTAGCTAGCACTTGCCGTCACAGGATTTCTTTTTGGAAACTTGGTGATAAGTTATTAGTGTGCAGGGTCGATTTCGATTGATATGATTGATCGATGCCTTGTAACCTTCTAAGGACGCTCAGGCGTGGATTAGTACTCCATTTCATTATGTATGTATTTACATACTCTACCTAACCTAATCTTAGGTAGGAGTGAGTATGGCACACTTATTCCCCCTCAGCTGCTACACCACCTGAAGTCCGCATCAGCTCCGGTTGGTCGCTAATATATCATCTCCTCAGTAGGATGGAGATATGTAGGTAGATAGATGCCCTGCCTCTCTGCCTGACATGAACTTGCTTACGTAGAGCAAGAAATGGAGTCCTTGTCTCCTGTGGTTATAAAAGGAATCAACCTTCTCGTCTGTCTTTCTATTGATCGATCTATGCGAGTATCCATCTGGATAGTATGAATGTATGTTGGGTAGGCAAGTAGGGACCGATGCACACCACAGTACATGCATAACCAACTTCGGCAACTACGTAGTTATGCAGTGAAACCCGCTA
Organism: Eutypella sp. D-1; assembly: GCA_023313575.1. Taxonomy (NCBI): domain Eukaryota; kingdom Fungi; phylum Ascomycota; class Sordariomycetes; order Xylariales; family Diatrypaceae; genus Eutypella; species Eutypella sp. D-1. Next base: position 418,891 of record JAJTTP010000003.1, read on the forward strand.
TGTAAGATGTAAGAGGTTTTATTCAACAAATCGAACCACCATCGTGAGCGAGGGGCGAGGGGTTCAGGACAGTGTGCGAAATGGAACAAGCAGAGTGAAATCAAACATATCAGGCGTCACCATAAACAACTAAAATTCAACACATCGAAGAAACAACGCAGTGGAGTTATTGTTGGTCAAATCAAGCTCTTTCATCACTACTACTGACCTACACAATATCCATTATGAAATACCGTCTAAACTAGACCGACGAGGCGAGGGGAGGGGGACCCAGCCGAGGGGCCATAAGCCCAACCCCGCCAAAAAAGAAAAAAAGGGTTAGATAGCAGACTTTTACGTCTCCCTCTCCGTCTCTCTCTCTTCCACCGCTATCTGCGGCTACGATGACATTCGCGAGATGCCCAAACCAAGGAGATGGAAAAAATAAAGAAGGAAAAAACCGCTCGCCTAGTCCTGACGAAACGTCGGTCAGCTACACCCCCTCGTGCTTCGCAGTTAGGCGTATGCACGCCCACGCTGTCAGTTGATGGGTACGGGTATTGGGCATGGGTATGCGTGTGTGTTATATGGGTCCCGGGTATCGTGGTGAGTGAGGAGGAAGAAGAAGCAGGAGGAAGGAAGGGATGATGGCGAGAGCGGTGTCCGCGCGACGGATGGCGGTGTACGGGTTCTTATGGGGGGAGGGTCGGCCCAGCGATCGTCTCGACTAGGCTAATCCGAGGAAGGTTGAATGACCGGCATTCCGTTTTCTCGAACGACCCGACGGGGCTGACAGGCCGAACGGGCGTAGGCGAACAAGGGTTATCGATTGGGGAAAATCAAGGATGTGTCGTCTCGAAGGAGGGAAGAACGAGGCTGTAGGCCTTGTATATGTCTTGGTACCTTACCTAACTATCTATCTATTCTACTTTCTGAAGCCTACCTGGGCTTGGGCTAGGTAGATTCATCCCCGGCTCCCTTCCGGGCGGTCTCCATCGGGCCTGTCTCGTTCGGGCACGCTAGACCCAACCTCGAGGAACAGCTTCGTTGCCGGGTTTATCTGGTTTGGGGTGTTATTAATAGGTGCAGGCATCCCGGCCTAAAACGCCCATGCGATGATGGGACGGGCCCGCCGAGTTAGGGGGGAGGGGAGGAGGGGGCATGACCACTTCTCGAGATTCTTGGGCTCTTGGGCTCATGTACGCCATCGTGGCAGTATGCAATTGATCACTGGCATACGGGCGGTGGCCGGCAGGGACGCGGGGGTCAAGCGCGAGAAAGATGATGAAAAAAAGAAATGACGATGGTCTAATCTACGCCCGCTACGAAGAAACCACGAGGCGTCGGGGGTGTCATCGGAGGAGGGCGTCGCTCGAGCAAAATGATATTGTATATGCAAGTGTACAGACACATGAGATTGTGTGTTTTGGTGGAAGGCGTTTCGTTCAGGGGGCTGGGATAGAACAGGGTGGAGAGTAGGAGACATGTCTCTCCCCTATCCTTGAATTTGTAGCTATACTTCAGATGATTGGTTGTCCAGCGGTCCCAATAGTCTGGGAAGGAGAAAGGGGTAGGGCAGCCTCCCCTCCCCTTGACGCCACATCTACCTCTTCCCGGCCTGCCAGCACCCGTGAACTCTTGTCCTGGGCTGCCGCCCCTCCCGGCCATTGCCCCCCCCCCCCAAAAAAAACTACTGTCCCCGCGCGGGCTCGTGCCCACGCCGGCGACAACCTAGAACGGCGAGAAACAAAAGAGAAAACAAGATCGCCATCCAGGTAGGTACGGATAAGCGAAATCGAAATGGCGCAATCCCGCAATCCCGCAAGTCAGAGCTTTCCCACTATCCCGCATTCGCGCCTTGATCGTTGCTCGTTTGGCTCGACCCCTCCGCCCCTTATTCCTATGTATGGGGGCGGGGGCCGTGGGACGGAGGGCCGAAAACCATCGCTCGTAAAGAGCGAGCGGTATGGTTCACGGCGTCTCTGGCCCTTCACATACATTATATGATGCCGGGCTAATAACGAGACTCTCGATGTTTTGATTGTTAGAGTCGGCCTGGGTACATACTGTAGGTAAGTATAATGTTTAGGTAGTTAGATAGGGTGAGACTGCTCAAAGTTTTAACCCCCTTCCGCCCACCCTCCTCCAAACATAACCCCTTTTTAAATCTCTTTCTCTTGGTTGTCTGTCAGCCAGTCGCTTACCTCATGCTCTGCTATCGGGCGACACAACCGTTTCTCAATACATATTACTATGTAACCATCTCACCTCCACGTAAGACTTGCGATGCGATGTCAGCTGGGAGTCAAGTGAGGCGGCTACGGAACGAACCGATCACGTAATCACAGACGAAAATTTTCATCTTCCTCTTTCTCTCTTGTGAACAGAAGGTGGTGGATAACGTATTTCCCCTCAGCACGCCGCTGAAACGCCATATACTTGCCTACTATGTTGGATTAGCTTGGTCGCGCGTTCGTAGCGGAAAATGGGCCAGGTATTGGCTACTTTAAAGAATTCATACGCGCCAATTAGTCGGTCTATCGAAGAAAATACGGCTCCCTTCTTCCCTAAGAGCCATCGGCTCCTTGAAAAGCAACGGACGAGCGCCTGCGGTCACACAGCATCCCGGCATAGATCTGTCGACAAACCCTGCCCTCCGGGCGACGTCTTCGTCCAATCCGCTGAAACGAGGGTAGTACGCAAAGCCTACAAGCAAGAGAGAGCCGGGGATGCGTCACGATAGTTGGATTTTTTCGACCGGACGTTGAGTGATCCTGGGGGTGCGTGAATAGGTTATTTGACGAAAGCAGGAATTGTCCTCACTCACATTTCGTAGTTCCCTCGATTCGATAGAGTATGAGTGAGCAGGCGTATGTCCGACGAGCGCCGTGACGCACCTGGACCAACGATGGCCCTCACTAAATAATAGAGTCAACTTCCACCCTTCCTCCCATACCTCCCATATATCAGAAGTTAATTTCATGACGGCAAGTGGTGAAGTCTTCGGGAGGGGACCGACTTCCCCACCCGAATGATAACTTCCAAACTCAGATGTGCAAGGTCATTTCCCCTTTGCTTTGACGTGTTGCCGACATGGGTGGGGCCCTTGATCTCATCGTCGTCTTGGGAGGTTTCCACTGCTGCTAGAGGCTCAGTAACTCGTGTGTGAGATCGTTCCACCGCTAGGCATGGGAGAACTTGTTGTTATTAGTAACCTGATCTACTCAGTCGTACTGCCCCATTTTCGAGGATTGCCTATGAAGTGCCCTACTTCCGTGGTTTCGTATATGCCGTGAGCATGGGCAGGAGCAGTGACTTCCTAGTCGGACTTTGGGTGTGGCCAGCAATGGAGTCGTAAAAGCCATCAATGGGAGTGCTAGATACCCAGCTTCAATCGTGGGTTTAAGAAGTCAGGGATTATCAGTCTTCATTCCTACACACGTATTCCCAGCTACCAGTATGTACACGCGGCTCACCAGTAGACTCTTGATCGCAGTTGTGCCGTGTGATTCATTAGCCTACTAGATTTTCCCAGCAGTAGTCCATATCATTGAGGAATCTCTCTCCTGTTCAGTGCAATTCCTGCCTTATTTTTGTGGCCCGCGCGGCGAGAACTGGCAAATCGGCACAAAAGTTCAGACGCCTTTCAATGATAGGCAGCAGGGGTAATGGCTTTGCCATCCAAATTTTCGTTTCTACCACTTGAGTGGAGATGTTGCGGTGACTATCACTGTGATCGTAGTGGCTAGTATTATCTTTGATAACAATAACGCTGGTAGAGACTTTGACGTCTACCTCCATTCGTTACCTTCTTCTACCTACAAAGTGTCGTGGCCAATAAGTTCTGGGATTGCAACACCTACCTGTCCCACTCCGTCTGCTGAAGCGGCGTACATGGTCTCTCAAAGAAGTAAGTACTATATCTAAGCTCATACGATGTGATCGAGATGATTCCTTAGTCAAGTGAGCGTGGTCATATACACATGATCAGAATGAATAGCTCGAGTGATCATGTCACCCAGATGACGCTACAATGTGAAAACGTAGTCTATCTGTGATGTGTATCTGTAACAACCTAAGCTGCTGAATGACCTGGTATATGTTATCACCGTTGAGGCAGCAAATACGCATATATATATCCCGTCTCTGGCTTCGATCAGCTGGCGAGCGCTTCTATCCCAGTGACCCCCAGGCGACAAGAATCCTTTGGCTAAAACCTCGCGTCCTATCTTCCGAGGATATAAGCTGGCGCGTGGTTTGAATTGGTTAGACGAGTTCGCTGAGCATCCTTTTCTGCTTTTGTTGTTGCCTGGTCTCACTACAACGTTGCAATAATGACGAAACCAGACACGAACGAGATCACTTTGACCGTTAAATTGCGAATCTAGCACAGTTATCTCACATGGACATCAGGGATTAGTCGGGGTTTGTATGATATGGCTTGGCCGTTTGGCTTTGACTTCGAATTCTTCGAGAATGATTTATAATGAATGCCCAGTTTGGTGGAGGATGAACTTTCAGGCAACAACTTAGCTTTAAATATGCCGACTATATTAAGGCCAGGCAACCACAAAAGCAGGAGTATACCCCTTGGAGTATTGCAAGGCATATATGAAGTTTGGCTTAATTAGTTAAGGTGCGATTAAATTTAGAAATCAAAGCCGCATCGGGGCTCTCCTGCCCATTGCACCACCGGGCCGCAGCTCAGGGTAGCAACATCAGCATCGCCAAGACGGCTACAATCTGGAGGCTTAGACCCCTTTTCCATTGGAGGTCTTCAATTGGTAGGATCGGACTTGCAATCAACTTCCTTACTGCGACCAGGCAGCTTTCAAAGATGAAACGGGAAGATTATGGTAGTGATGGCACAAGCGAGCCATGCACCTCCATGCTTTGGGGAGGGATTGAGGATTCGAGTGATAAAAGAGACATGATATCTCGACTTCTCAATAAGGCCAATACCTAGATATTACGAAGTCATCACCAGAGTCCCTTATAGAGTGCCCGTTCCCCTTACGTTCCCAAATCCAACAAGCTGCGGCCGAAGCACCTCAAGCCGGTGGCAAAAATGGCCTTCCCTACCCCGACCCCGACGACGACACTCGGACTTGTGCTGCGTCAAGCTTCCGCCACCGCTACCACCGCATCGGCAGCTACGACATCGCCGGTATGGTTCTACACTACTTCGTTCGTTACCCTGACGGGGGTTACTGGTGAGCACATGACGGTGCCCGAGAAGACGGTCACCCTGGTGCTGCCGACGTGCATCCAGAGCGCGGAGCCGGACTCCAACAGGTTTCTGCCGCCGGGAAGCTGCAACGCCATATGGAACTACTACCCATCCTTTAGCGGCTCACTTACATTTATGAGCCTCTTCGGCCTGCTAGCGATGGCGCACATCATCCAGGCAATACGTTTCAAGAAGGTGAGAACTGGCTCACTTACTCCCTACACCCCGCCAAAGGATGAACGCTGGTGTTTGTTTCTGACTCGGCATTCGCAGGGCTTCTGCTGGTTGATGGTCATGGCCAGCGTCTGGGAGACCATTGCCTACCTCTTCCGAGCCATTAGCTCGCGGAACCAGACGAGCCCGAGCCTATACCTCATATACCAGATCTTCATCTTACTATCGCCGATATGTGAGTAACCCGTCTCATCTCAGCTCCCTTCAACCCCTTTCCTCGACAAGACCACGCACAACTAAAACGTCGTCCTCTCTTCCTACAACAGGGGTGAATGTCTATGCGAGCATGCTTCTAGCCCGGATGACGTACTTCTTCGTGCCGACACGGCGGCTGCTCGGGCTGCCCGCGCTCGCGGTGAATGGAGTGTTCGTGGGGCTGAGTTCAGCCGTGGCCGCAGTGCAGGCCGTCGGCACCGCCCTGGTGTACCCGACGGCACCGCCGTGGGAGAAGGACCGTGGAATGAAGGTGTACATGGGTGGTCTGGCCCTGCAGCTGGTTTTCATCCTCGCCTTCCTCGCCTTCGCCGCCAAGTTCCACCTCCAGATGCTACGCCGGCGCGGCGCGGCCGCCGTCGAGGGCGGCGGGGTTGGCGCTGCCACCGCCCCCAAACCCGGCTGGCTGTCGCTCGTGCTCTCGATTTATGTGTCGCTGAGCTGCATTGTTGTGAGTCACAACCCCTCCAACACCCCGATCTTCCGCTAGCCTGACGACTGACCGCCGATTTGCAACACAGGTCCGCATAATCTATCGCCTGGCAGAGTTCTCGGCGGGCGCGGAAGACCTCGGCAGCCCCGCTGTGTCCGTGGAGGGCATATTCTTTGCTCTGGAGGGCGCACTCATGTTCATCGCCATCCTGGTGCTTGTCGTCATGCACCCAGGGTCGGTGATCCGCGGTGAAGGCGCCGACATGCCGGGCCTTACTGGGAGTTGCCTTGCCTTCATGAGGGGTGGACGTAGAAGGAGGGGCCATGAGAGGCTCAATCAGTTGCCTAATCAGTATGATCTCAAATGAAGGCTTCCTTTTGTGTTGTATCTGGGGGTTGATCAGATGCCATTCTTTAGATACAAGAGCTTGCATGAGCTTCATACATGATGTGTTGTCAGACCTAGACCAATACTGATATAACCATAATCTATCCGAACGACTATATTTTCCCAATCGTCTATGCTGAATGCCACGCTCACGAAACCTCCAATCGTACGTTCGTCGAGGTGAAGCTCTGCATCCTTTCGTCAAGTCTCCCGTCACAATCGAGGACAAAACTATCCGGGAATTAGCTTAGGAAGGGATCGACCAGGCCAACAAGTGTCTTCCGCAGCTCCGGCCCATCCCGGCGCCGCTTCTTGGACAGCCCGAACGGTGGAGTACGGGAGCTCGGCGACTATCTCCCAATTCAGCCCGCGGGCCCGAAAAGGCCCCGTTTAGTGTACAGCGTAGGCCCTTGATGCTCTACCTGTCACTGCCACCGTCAGCATCACCGCTATTATCACTGGTATGGATGCTTCTCGAGACATGTAGTCTGAGTCGTTGCTCGCTCCTGTTACCCCTTTGCATCAAAAAGAGGACCAATAACTCAATCCCGAAACCCCAATACCGCCCGGTTTGGACTCGCCCACAACGTGCTTACAAGTGACTTACTAAAGATGATGGAGCCGGATCCGTCGAGACATCCATTCAATCCAAGGAGTAAAACCACGCATTTGTTCACTCATTCGCTCGCTCGCTCCGGTAGCTGACTCTGCTTACATGATACTTGCGTAGCATCCGTATGCTCACACCTCTCTGTTTCGGCCGCTTGTCTCCTTCCCCCCACCCATGATGCCCATGGGAACCTGATGCTACCATCCCGAAGTAGAAGGTTGGCGAGCCGTGTTGTGTGGGTGCCTACGTACACATGTGGGCACCGCATTTACATCTACATCACGACGAGCCCGTCCAGACGACCGAACGGCCCTTGTGGAGGACGTGAGAGAAAATGTGAGAATTAAAAAATCGCGTAATAGACTTAAACGACTAAGCATCATCTACTACGTAATTATGCAGAGGCGCGACGACGTCGCTCAGGATGGCAAAAACCACACTCTCCCCTCCATTTCTCTGCTGAAATCGCTCATATACTCTCTCACGCGCACGTTTGCCGTTGTCTATCTCGAAGTGTTCTATATGCCGGCCCCCTTTCCCTCTCGTCCAAACCGTCGGTACGTAGATAGGCAATGGACTTACTAGTAGCGTTACCTATATCTCTATGGGTTAGTGAACTAAGTCAGTTGGCAGGCAGGCCTTGTGGATCCCGGACAGGGACTCGCATTGCGCACGGCGGCGCTAGCATGGCGACAGTTTCCTCGGCGCGCGCCCCCGCGCACTTGGAGGCTTGGAGGCATGGATGGATGGATGGATGGATGGATGAAGGTGGTGGTGAAGGATAGTAGGAGGAATTTCATCCCTGGCCTCTAAAGTAGTTATCGTTTGTCTTGCGATCTTGAACTGATATTTTGTGGTGCGGGGGAATTGTCGAATGGCAGACAAGCAGGCGCTGCAGGGGTATGAACAAGAAAACCCTAGCTGGGCCATGTACCGGTAAACTCCCCCATGCCCGCCCGGGTTCTCAAATTGATGAACATGCGAGGTTGAGGTGAGTTGATGGCGAGGAAGGAAGCTTCTCGACGTTTTCTATCCGTACCTGTAGGCGGTTAAGGATCACATCCCCGGCCGCGGAAGCCCGTCCGGGAACATGCGCCCGCACGCGCGCGCCCACCCACACCTAACACTATATACACACGTAACGACCGGCCGGACGAGGCGCTCACTAGTTAGACATGCTGCGCTACGGTCTGAAACTATCGGCGCCCGTCCTAAACTAAAAGCTGCTGTCTTAGGCGGGCGGGGGAGTGACGGCGAACTCCCCCCCTCCTCGCGGCGCCGGATTTCTGGGCTGATTCCACAATCCACCCCCATGTCCTGACGGTGTTAAAGGTGGAAATCGTTCGAGAAGTCCCGGGGGCATCGCTGCTGGTAAAGCCAGTACTATAGTCTATAGGTGACCCGCCTCTCCCTACATAGAGATACATATATGGGTACTTATATATCATCTGAATATACCGCGCTACGTCGCTATGTATGAATTCATGATGTGTTTGTTCAACCATGTAGGTAATATATGGACTACTTAAGTACCCAGCTATGTATGCAGGTGAGTCATGCAGATAAAACATGGTTTCTGGCTATCAAAAATGTTTCCTCTAATGCAGAAGACTCGTGGACACCTCCCTATCTGGCGATGATTGATGGGCCCAGCATTGCTCTGCAGGTAGCGTAGGTGAATCCAACGGGGGCTGGTGTAGATAGATCGATAGGGAAAAGAGCTGCCTCACCTGTCTTGGTTGGGAAAGAAGAGGGGGGTAGTCTTCGGAAAAAGGGCGTTCCCAGCAGAAGTCAACCTCCTTACATCCCTGCCTCCTTTAACAACCCCACCGGATTTTTTTTTTTCACGTGTAGTGAGTGGATGCAGGCGTCGTCAACTCAGGACACCCTCCGCTCGGGACACAACCTAAAAGCTACCCTTGTCGAGGATCTCACCGACTTACCATTCAATTAAGCTAACCATAGGAAAAAGTGACCTGCGTATCAATTGCACATACTTCTCTAACCGTCTGCGAGGCATATGTATTCGATTTGTTATCGATCCCCGCATGCAAGCCATTGTGACAGCTCGCAAAGTGCAGGTGGCTGTCGGCAAGATGCGCCCGTGGGAGAGAAGAGCAACGGAAAAAAAATTCAATACAATGCAATAACGTAAGACCCCCGCCCGGGATCACCTAGATTAGTTAAGATTTGAGACTCGAGATAAAGTCGGCGAGGAAATCTTGTCGTGAAGTGAACGGGAGGGTCGATGATACCACCCTAATCACCGCGGGTCGTCTTCAGGCGGAAATGGCCCGCCTGTACCTGCACCGTCATCATGTAGCATTGGCTGTCGCAGACTTTCTTCAACCGGCGGGCCTGCTGCAACGCAAAAGATCGGTCGCGATACAGTAACATGACGCCCGCTTGCTCTCGGCTATTTGCGAGAGGGCTCTCCTCTGATTAGTCGTTTTGCGACGCCCAGACAATCCGTACCTTGCGGGGATCCAGATTGGCAGATGGGGTTCACTACTGGGATAGAAGATAGGCAGGTATCCTGCAGCAATGCCCGGCGGCGGCGTATTATGAACCTGCCTTGCTTAGAGTGCTCGGTCGATCGTCGTGGTGCTATATCGTGTATGCTGGTCATCATCACACGACATGCCCTCTCTTGCAGTGGTTTTACATACATGACACGAGGGTGATGTATACTACTTAACGATGAGGAAGGTCTCCTGACAGCAACAACTGAGCGATTACATACCAACTCTAAAGAGACTCTAAAGACCAGAAAGATGGAGGGACACCTTCATCTTGACGGACTACCATATGACTGCAAGCCGTGTCATCTCGGTCGTAGAGACCTCCGTAATGCCACAACCATGATGTTATAGGCAAGACATTGCTGAACCACGGACCGCTGTCCTTGGCTTAAAGCCGAGGAGATGGCCCGCAAGGGGTAGCTGGGTGAGATCTTGAGGGGTACTCCTCCCATGGACGATGGGTTGACGCTTCACGCATTACACCCGCTTCCTGACTTTTCTTCTGCCTTTTTTCTGTCCCGGTAGGCTACGGGGTTTGAAGCACGATTAGGTAGGTAGTGTAGTATAGTGTGGTGTGGATGTGGTATGGTGTAGCAGTCGAAAGTAGGGTTGCAGTAACGCATATCCCATCAGACTTGGGGATCCCTCTTATCCCTCCACTACCTCCCATCATCATCATATATGCATGTATGCATTGTTTCAATTTTTGCGCCGACTCGCGAGTATTTTTGTGTATGGCTGACGCAATGAACGCCTGCAAATAATACATGCACAGTAGTATAATGCATCGTTGGCTGGTTCCGAACGAGTGCTCACGGACTATGGCCGCGCTGGTTCTCTCGCTCTACCCCCCCGCTGCCGGTCGTGAGTGGTCGATGGGTGCTGCAAGATCGGGACGGTTCCCTTTCAGCATTCAGCCCATCCCGCTGCTTGGTGCTCTCGAGAGTCCGTGAGCCTCACCCACATTACGTGTTGCATGCGGAACGCATACTTGTATAGTTACAGTGGTAGTGAGCTTGGTGCGTTGATGAGCCAGTCAGATGGTCAGATCTCTGCGGAGATGTGACTTTTCTCAGTATCTATTCGTATACATATAGTAATATAGTAGTATGTACTGAAAGTATCCATGTATCTCCATGTCTTTGTAGAATGAGAATGGATCCCGTCATCCATCATCCATGAACATCCTATCCATCTCACCCATCCCCAGGGCCACACACACGTTTTGACAGACGGCGGGCACTACGTGCAGGTGTTTATTTTAGTTTAGTGTCCTGGAGTAGCAAGGACGTTGTTGTGCCTTTTACTCCTTTTTGGTAGGGTTGTTAGCGTTTCCCCTCCCCTCTCTACCACTCTCGTCGATCTATTCATGTCCACAGTAGGTGGAGGATGGCACTCGGGCTTGACTAAAATTGGAAAAGAGAAAGGGGGCCTGGGATTAGTAAAATCCCCTAAAAGCTCCGAGAAAGAGGGGTATTGCATAAGCGAATATCGTTAGAAGGTTGAACCTGTCAAGTTGCCTACTTAGTTGCTTTAGCCCAGGCACGGAGTACTTCTTACATCTCCCATCCTAGACATGACAGCAATACCCTATGGACGTTGGTATACTCTCTGTAATTTGTATGATTAGACAGTGAAGCATAGGAAGGAGGAAAAGAAGAATCGAAGAAGGGGTTGGTTTAGACCAATATAGCTTCTTCACAGGTCTCTCGGTAAAAATGACTTCAAAGGACGACGACCTGGGATTGGCTATCATTCATTTTGTCCTGTCCATCCATAGCTAGGGATGTCTTGGGTAGTGGTAGTTCGAAACGGGGAATCAAAGAATAAGTCAACGGGTCTCCTTCTCGTTCCCCGTTCTAACCCTTCCAACCATTCCGTCTTCGAGTGGACTTCAAGTGGACTAACCCAATCCTTTTTTTGTCTGGTCGGCGAACCGAGCGAAAGAAGGGGGGGCCTGGCGCTTTTGGATGGGCGAAACCCATCCAAAAGCGCCAGGTACATAATATAGTGCCCGTAGTGCCTGTAGCGTCGGTAGCGTATCCAGGTAAGTAAGTCTGTCGGTCCTGTCACGTTCTGCGTAGCCCGCGTAGGCGAAGAGCGCGCTCGCTGACCGACCCAACCCACTCATATCGACTCGGGTCTGCATTTCGAGAATTCCTCTCAGGACCTCCTTATGCCCTGTAGCCTGTAGCCTGTAGTCTGTGAGGAGAGGACTGATGAGGATTTTAAGTGGTTACATTTTTTGGCGAGCTGAAACCGAGGAACACAAAGCACATGAACCATCTGTGGTACATCGTCCCTATAACTATTGCTGGATACACCCGTAGATACATTATGTACATACCTACCAAGGAGTACGTCTTAGGTAGATACATGCCTATATACGTAGCTACATACACGCTTTACCTACCTAGAGGTATCCCTATACCTGCATACTACTCACCTAAGTACCTAGGTACCTAGGTAGGTGTCTGAATGACCTACTGCTACCACTCATAAGGTTGCTTTCATCGATCTTTGAAACTCATGATACACAGGATGTTGTAACCTGTTGTAAAGTGTCTACCATTAAGTTCCAAGTCTCAATTCCTAGTTTCAGGTTACAGGTCTTACTGAAAAGCCTCCTGAGGTCTACTCTAAGTGGGCGCGTAGACGCTTACTTTCCAAGCATACTTGGGTAGATATCTCTCCTAATATATTTACACGGATACATACATATATGTGCATTTTGCCAGTAGAGTTCCAGGTTACTTTCAACCTGGCAATTAATTCCTGGAACCATTTACCCTTCCCTGTAACTGAGGGATCTGATCTCTTTTTTTTCTTTTTCTTATTTTTCCAAAAGAAAAGCAAGGACAAGAAAACATAGGAAACCTCTCTCTAACAAGTATGTAACAACACAAAGAAGAGACGCATCCGCCCGTACCCGCGTCTGTTGCCCGTGCCCGAGCCCGTGCCCGTTAGTTAACCCTATATGGATATGTACGAAAGTGTGTGTTATTTGACTGATGATGACTGAGAACTGACCAGCCAACCTTGGAACTTATTGAGGACATAAGGTAGTAGGTACATAGTACACACATTACCCACATTGCCTATAGCTCAGTAGGTTTGGCCATTCCACCTGCAGTGTATTTAAATCCAGTGGGTACCTAGGCTACCTCCAGCCTAAGGTTCCTTCTACGTTATACTCAGCTACCTAGGTGTGTTAGGTAGGTACCTAGAAACCTACATATAGGTACATAGTAGTAGTGCCCACACACCACAAATACCAGTATATATATGCATTTATCCATGATTATCAACTAAGAGGGAGTTTCAACTCGACTTAAGACAAGTACCTACCTTAGCACTAAGTACATAGGTACATGTACCCAGGTTAGTTATCTGCCCGTGTAGGTAGGTAGGTCGGGTCCAGTACTAGGTACCTACCTAGTCAGCCAGCCAGCCCTGGAAGTACGTTCCAAAGCGGCTGCGTCCATCTTTCTCTCGCCTCAACCTTGGAACCTTGGCCTTCAAACCCTCATCTTACATCCATACACACTTTACTTACCTTACCTTACTTATCCTTTCTCAACCCTCTCTAATACTCACATATCCCACTTTCCACCACGCCGTATACTTTCATGTACTAACGAAATCGTTTCCCTCGGCTCGTTCTTTTCGAGCAGTATTGATATTCTTTTTTTCTTTAAGATCGGCGCACATATCGATATCTTGGGGACATCCAACTGCCACGTTTGATTCTCTCTTCTCCCCTTTTTTTTCTTGGCCGGCTGTGGTTTGTAGTTTGGTTTGTGGTTGTGGTTATTCTTCTTCTATTCTAACTTGTCATTGTCATCATTATTATCGTTATTATTGTTGGCGGCACTTTTCGGTTCCCGGTTCCGCTCAACATCTTAAACATCTTATTTTACGGGTCATGACCTGATTGATACCTTCTCTATGCATTTTGTCGCCGCTTTTTTGACGACAAATTGATTGTATTGGTGTATTCTTTTCTCTACTTGAGCGCGCATCCAAACTCACGATGCTCATGACACAGTCCCCAGTATCGCCACTGGTAACTACACAAAACAGCAAGACGTATAACTCCCGAACTCGATCTCGATCGAACACGTTGGACAACAATCCTGATTCCGCCATTGCGCTTTCTGACGAGCCGGCCTCAACCACGTCGGCTCGCTTCACTAGAGACCGTGATCACCACGACTTGACCTATAGCTACACGATGAACGGCATAATCGGCACTCAGCCCCCGGGCGACTTATATGTCCGCGCCCTCTACGACTACGAAGCCGATGACCGCACCAGTCTGAGTTTTCACGAGGGCGATGTTATCCAGGTCATTACGCAGTTGGAGAGTGGCTGGTGGGATGGCGTAATAAACGGTGTCCGCGGTTGGTTTCCGAGTAACTATTGTCAGATCATCACAAGCCCCGATGAGATACCCGAGGCAGCCCAGGCCGTGGAAGGGGATCAAGTCGACGATGATTACGAGGACCAAGTCTACGAGGAAGAGATGGATGGCGACCTGGACTCCGACCAAGATGATTTGAACGTCTTGCCTCTCGAGGGTACGCGCCAAAACCAGGCCCCAAAGTCCAAGGCGGATTTCTGGATACCTCAAGCCACACCAGATGGACGATTGTACTACTTCAACACTCAGACCGGCGAGAGAAGCGTAGAACTCCCCTTAGAATCGCCCACGTCTCTCAACGAGAATGGTCCTCCCGATAGGATGAGGGCCAACATGCCCGAATACACGAGACCGCCACCCGAGTTGATGGCAGGTGGCATGGTACAGGACGAAGACGAAGACTCGGAACTCACTTCAGCGTCAGAAGCAGAGAATGAATCGATGATGAGTTCCATGGGTTCCCTGGTAAGTTGTTATGATTCAACCGGACTCGCCTTATTTATATTAACCAGGCCATTAGCCGCCGCGCCAGAAGATCCGTACCTATGCCGGTGAGGCTAGCTTTGGTATTTCTCCGTCACCATCCATGGATTCTATCGCTGGCACCGCATCCGCGGCGCGTAGGCCGACCGATCCGTTTATCAACACCCACTTATCAGTTTCTGCAGCGGGTCCAACGCCCGTACTGGCGTCCGCCACCTCCTTTACGAACCCAGGCTTCAGTCTCCCTCAGGCCGCGACAATCCCCCGCTCCTTCTTCGATGACGGTGCTGCGCAACCACTGACTTGGAATTCGCTTGTCGCCAACATGAAGCGCGCCATTGACCGTTACCGCGAAGCCATAACGAGCAGCAACCGATCCGCGTACGTGAGCCGGGCAGAGGACATCTCAGACCACCTCCGACTGCTCCTTGCCGCTGGCTCGGGTACGACCGACAACCATTCTGGCCAGCCTTCGATCATCTCCACTAACAAAGCTCTGTATCCACATTTCCGAGACATGATGTCCAAATTTTCCAAGTTGGTTATATCATCACACATCGCCGCGGCGGACTGGCCGAACGCCGAATCTGTCCAGAAATGTATACAGGAGGCCGACGGCGTCCTGCTGGGCGTATTCAGCTTTGTCGAGGTCGCTAGGCAACAAAGAGGGGAGGATATTCCCAGGCTCTTCCCCGGCTTCGTCATCGGAAGCAATACCGGAGGAAGCTGGCAGAATAACGGTCTAGGACCTCGCGACCCGATCACGTCGAATTTCCTCGATGACGAGGAGGGTGCCATCGAACCAACTGCCATTCTAGATGGGAAACTTCTCGAGAGACTAGATGAGTACAAGAGGATGCTGACTTCCAGTATCAGGGAACTAGAGAAGAACTTGGGCTTACCCGACAAGATTGTGACCCCCTATCGGCATGAGCTGATTGGTAACAATGTCTGTAACGCCGGCAGCAAAGTATTGGAGATGTTTAGGCCGTGGATCGCAATGATCGAGTCGATCGACCTGTCGTCGTTAGGGGATAGCTTTCAGACGCCACAGCTTGCTGACCTCAGCACAAACAAGCAAAGCCTTTACGACAATGTCTCTGACCTTGTTCTAGGGTGTCAGGCAGTGGCTGGACCCTTGAGCGATGAGTGGTCAGAAGTCCGAGGGGAATCTTTGGAGGGACGCCTGGATTACGTGCACTCTTGCGCCCGGGCTCTGGAGACGAACGCTTCCCATATCGGCTTCTCCCTTCAACTCCTGTCAGAACAGGTGCAGATCAACCTACAACGACAAGACGGGCGGATGCGAGAGGAGCCGTACCCGCCGCTGAAACGGGGAGATTCAACTCCGTACAACCCGACACATGGCCATAACATATCCCAGACCTCGGTCAGGCCACCCCTGATAACGTCCAAATCCTATACTGAAGGCGACATTGGTAAACCCACCTATAGGAAGGGTGGTAACTTGTCGAAAGCAGCGAAGGTTTTGGGAGAAGGTAACCTCCCTGATAGCGTCCAGCCGATCGACGAAACCCCGCCGTTCCTAAAGCTCGACTTTGAACATGACCTTTCTTGGGATCAGAAGACGTCGCCACCGTCCATCAAGGGAGGCTCCTTGTTGGCCTTAGCGGAGCAACTTACGCGACATGACAAATTAGACTCGAACTTCAACAATACTTTCCTATTGACCTACAGGTCATTTACCACGGCGCGTGAGTTGTTTGAGCTCCTGGTTCAGCGATTCAACATCCAGCCACCAGAGGGCTTGGCAATCCCCGATTTTGATGTGTGGAGGGACCGCAAGCAGAAGCCAATCCGGTTCCGTGTGGTCAACATCCTGAAGAACTGGTTCGATAATTTCTGGATGGAAGAGCCCAGCGAGGAATCCAAACAGTTAATTCGGGACGTTTACATATTCGCTAGAGATCACGTGAAGTCCACAGAGACGCCGGGCTCGGGGCCTCTGATGGCAATATTGGATCAACGACTCAACAACAGGGAAAACCTGTCAAAGCGCATGATCCAGACGTTCGCACACAATGTGCCCGCGCCAATTATGCCAAAGAACATGAAAAAGCTCAAATTTTTGGACATCGACGTCACCGAATTCGCCCGCCAGCTAACAATCATCGAATCTAAGCTCTACGGTAAGATCAAGCCGACGGAGTGTCTTAACAAGAGATGGCAGAAGAAGATTGGTGAGGGAGAGCCCGAACCAGCACCCAACGTCAAGGCCCTTATTCTGCACTCCAACCAAATGACAAATTGGGTTGCCGAGATGATCTTAGCTCAGATGGACGTGAGGAGGCGTGTCATGGTTATCAAGCACTTCGTGGCGGTTGCTGATGTGAGTCTATCAATAAATTTACACGTAGCGATGTGTATCTTTTACTAACAAACGCTAAAAGAAATGCCGTGGGCTGAACAACTTCTCGACTCTTACGTCAATCATCTCCGCACTTGGTACCGCGCCCATCGCGCGTTTGAAGCGAACCTGGGACCAAGTTCCCGCCCGGATAAATGCAACTTTAGAGACCATGAGGACACTCATGGCAGGCACGAAGAATTTCAGCGAATACCGCGAGGCTCTCCATGCAGCCAATCCACCTTGCATTCCATTCTTTGGTATGTCATTAGCCAAGAGCCGTGCCCCCCCATGTTGGCTCCCGTGATGACTAATACGGTTGAACTACAGGCGTGTACCTCACAGATTTGACCTTTATCGAGGATGGTATTCCATCCATTACCAAGAAGACTAACCTGATCAATTTTGCCAAGCGAGCTAAGACTGCCGAGGTGATTCGTGATGTACAACAGTACCAGAATGCTCCCTACTCACTGGCGCCCGTGCCGGAGCTACAGGATTACATTTTGAGTAACATGCAGGCGGCCGGTGACGTACACGAGATGTACGATAAGAGCTTGATGGTAGAGCCGCGTGAGCGGGAAGATGAGAAAATCGTGAGGTACGTGAATCTGAGGATACAACAAATGGCGGTCTCTCATGGCCAGCTGAACTTCGGCGGGTGACCCGTTGCGGGATTTGTATAAATCTCAAACACATTTTCCCCACTGCAGGATGCAACCAACTTTTTATACCTAACAACTTTGACATTCCAGACCAAGGGCTTACTTGAATGCTCCGTAATATAGGGTCCTAGCCGAATCTGGCTTCCTCTAAAGCTGCATACGCTTGCCCGCCCGCCCGTCAACGGTATGCATGCAGTGTGCGTCAGGCGCAATCCTGCATGTCGCGCTGACAACGCCATTCCCATGTGCGACCGGTTCATTTCTGTTGTGCAACAGCAAGAAGTTCCATGCTTAACAGATTGGGTTACCGCTCCGCACGTTGGTCTCGGGGCCGCTGGCAGCAGGTGGAGTCGAGAGAATGTGAGCAACCCTGTCCGAAGGGTTCTTTCCCGAGACCCATGGAAAGACGGGCCAATACCGGGCACTTACAACCGAGCTGTGTCAAGAGTCCCCCTGGTCAGTGTGCGTGTACTCTGTGTGCGACTCGGAGGCATAACGTGACGCAGGTGACACTACGTCTGCCCGCTCTCTTCCCCCTTATGAGAAATCGGTCGCTGAAAACGGAAACGCCTAGCGGGATGCGCAGCGCAAACATGGCATGTTTAAAGAAATAGGCGTGGTGTAACGGCACCCACGCCCGGGCCGCCGGCGCCGTCGCACGAGTCAGGCAAGGGGGGTTGGTGGGATATATAGCCAAGGGGAGTTCGGGAACGGTCTACTCCGGATGGGATAGGATAGGAAGGGATGGGAGGGGTGGCTTTCCCCGGAAAGCCGATGGAGGAGGCTAAAGAATTATATAGGATCGAGATACCCTTTCTCGTTCTAGGACAAGATTTCGATTCATATATAGATAAGTGATGGGCTTTGGGGGGGCCGGGCGGGGTACTATGATCATGGGCCCCAGCCCGTCGGTGTATACCATCGTCATCATCCGAAATCACACCATAGAGTCGGAGAGACAGATATCAAATCATGGCTAGCCAGCAGTTTCCCCCAGTTACCAAAGGCTATTCCTTCACAAGTGTCACGTCCCCACTCCTCTCCACATTTGTTTTAATGGTCTGACCTATCCGGTTTGCTTTTCCTTAGGTATTTCATATATCTCCTACTATCTGCTGTGCTCTCTTTCAACTATTCCCATTCCTTTCTTTTTATATGTATATATATAGACCTCGACAGAAGACCGACTACCTACTTACCTGAGGAAGGATCCTTACCTCGGTTGAAGGTGGAACGGACAGACGGAGCAGGTGTCTCAAGACATGTATATATAAGTTCTAGCGAAAGAGCAAGAAAGAAAGTGAGAGCACATCTCAGAATTTCATTTGTTTAAATGCATACATACATACATATATGTATTACGCACGCAATTGGCGTCCCGTCCCATCGCGTAACGTGCCACCGTCCGTCACCTCACTCCTCACTTCTATCTGGGTCGTGTAGACAGACATCAATGGATTAACCTGCTTCTACATGTAGTGGACCTACCTAGGTAGTTCATAGTTACCACGTAACTGAACCCGCCTAATTATGTTCATGCACGTCCCCGCCCCCGTTCTCCTTACACGACATGTCCAGTCCGGTAGTACTGTGCCCTGGCTATGCAGTATGGAATGAGTTCAGTTAAGCTTAATTGCTTTGTGCATGGATAGACAGACGGACGGACGGAAGAGTAGAGAGGTCTTCCAAGGTAAATCATATATGTAGGATGTGTGTAGGTAGTAAGTAGCCAAAGCAGGATTGGTTGGCATTAGGTAAGGTGCCTGGATCCTGTGTCTCTTTTTATCTCTTCATACTTACTTAGCTTACTCGATCTCCTGGTATTAAGGTGAGGTACGTAGGCCATATATATTCAATATAAGCCAGGGCCAACTTCAACATGAAAAAGGGAGCGGCCAGGCGGGGTCAGCGGGGTGAGGGGAGAACATGGACGGGAAAGAAGGCATATTGGCGAGGTGCACCTCTATCCGTATCCTTCGTGTGCGCTGCGCGTGTAGCAAGGTGGAGGTTGGATATTATTATGAGGCCGACGTGGGAGATCGGAGATCGGGTAGGACAATTTGCTTAGTTCACGAGAGGCATTGACTGGTTACCCTGAGGTATGGGGAGAGGATAATAGCGATATATCGATCGTTCGAGTCAGCGGAAAACAGAATTTAGAATTTGGTCTACCTATGTATCTATCTATGCATACCCGATCATATCATTTATAACGATTACGTAGTATATATATATCAATGTACGTACTAAACATACATTATCACCGCCCCTCCCTACCCCTTAATCTCTGAACTACGTCGCCAATGAAGAAGACAACCGCAGAGAGAACTCTCGGGCCCGGTGTGTTTACCGCCCCCACCGCTCGATAAACTCCGGCATCTCGACGTGCACCCGGAGGCCCTTGTCACAGAGGGTATGGTAGACGGAGCGGAGCTCGTCGGCGTCGAGCAGCGCGCCCGCGCCCACACCCATGCCCGCAAACATCACGTCCCGCGACCACGGACAGTGCGACAGGGCGCGGTAGAACGCGTCGCGCGCGCGCCGCGCGGCGTCGTGGCGGCTGCAGAACCGCACGTATGCCGTCCAGAGGCCGGGGTGGTGTTCGCGGCAGCAGGGGTTGTTGTCGGTGGTGGTGGGGGTCGCGAGGGCCCGCTCGAATGCTGCCCGCGCCGTATGCGAGTTCCCGGTGCGCGCCTCGTGGCGGATCGCGAAGGCGCGAGTGGCGACGCCGTCGCCGCCAGTTCCGCGTCCTAGTTGGGCTGCCGCCGCTATTGCCGGCGCGGGGGCGAAGACCACGCCGTCGAGGACCGAGCGCACCCTGTCGTCGATGCCGAGGCGCGTCTCCTTCCACGCCAATAGGCTGAGAAACAGCGTGTTGCCGGGGAAGAAGGCGATGTAGCCGAGGAGTTGCTCTCGCAGGAACCCGGGCCGGTACGGTCTACATGTACACGATTGTGTTAGCTGCATACTTTCTGTACCGAGGAGTGAGATAGGTCAATAAAGAGACAAGAGTTACTTACCCTTTGCTGGCGTGGAGATAGAGAAGCCGCGCCGCGAACTGGAGAAGCTCCTCGTGCGCCGGGCTGTGCGCGAGCCCGCGGGCGGCGAACTCCGCGGTACAGCCGGAGATGCTGGCCATGGCCGACCATATGTCGCCCTGGCCTCCGGAGGACGGCTCTCGGTTGCTCTTCGCCGTCAGGTATTCCAGCAGCGCCAGGCCCCTAGCGTACACGACGGCGCGTGCTGGGGCCCCCGATGACAACAGGTAGTCCCGGTTCGAGGCGAGGTGGTTCCTCGTCTTGAGGATCTGGGATGGGGTCGCCTGCTCGTCGCCGAGGGGTGGAGGTATTTCGCAACAGAGACGCTGAGTACTCGTGCCCAGCGCCTCGTCTTCTAGTTCCATCCATGCCCAGGTGATTCGTAAGCGGCACCGGTCGTCGTCTGAGAGCGCCGGCAAGCCAATGGCCGCGGCCACCACGTTGCGCGCGGCGGCTTTGTTTGACCGCGCCCACTCGAGGATGGCGTAGCCCTCGTACAGATCCACGTTGGTGGGGTCTTGCTTGAGGAGGGCCTTTGCCGTCTTCTTTTCGCTGCCAGGCTCGTTAAGAGATTCGAAGGCTAGGTAGTAGGGGCCAAGTTCCTTAACGCCGAACGAGCGGACGAGTTGCTTGAGCGTCGTTGATAGCCATCTGTATTGATCCGGCGGCATGTGCTCCCGGATCCGGTTCAGGTATCTGAACCAGTTCTGGGAAGGGAACAGCACCTCGGGCGTTCTGCGAATCGACGGGTAAGCATGTGAAAAGTCGGGTTTCCTGACCGTCTCCTCGCTTGGACTTGGACTTGGACTTTGGTTGGACCCATGCTCGTCTGTGCCGTCATGGCCGGTAAACAAGTCTGTCGGACTACGGACGACAAAGGCATCCCGTGAAATACCACGCACGTGTTTCCAACAGTCAAACGCAGGCGGGAGCTGAGCGAAAGCTAAGAATGCGTCTAGGAGTTGTCTATAGATGCTGGGAATGACATGCGTTGGGAAGTAGGGCAGGAGATCTTGGAGATCCCCGTACATGACCACGCGGTACGGGTCGTCTTCGGCGTCGTCGTCCAGAGTCCGCGCCGGCAATGTTGCCATCGAAGCCCTGTGATGTTCAATAATCGCCCACGCCTTGAAGCCATCCCTGGTGTTCGGTGTTGGGGGCCGGACGGAGGTCTTAGGCTCGGGGGGCTCCTGATCACCGGCTCCTTCTTGAAACGCTGCCCATCCTCGAGCCATGTCTTCCCCAAGTCGAGCAACTTCGCTCTCCCAAAAGGCCTCAAAGCTCGGCGGTGCTAGGTCGTCATCATTTTCAGGGGTCACGGCCGGGCGACAGAACGTCAGCTCGAGCACGGCCTGCCACAGAGCTGTTCCGAGCTCGCGAAAGCCGGCGTCCGCCACGAAGCAGGTCATCCTCAGAAATACGTAGACCAGCTGCTCGTAAAAGGGGGCCGGGTCTGACGACGCCGGGAGTCCCGTGGCCTCGGCCCTGATGAGCCGCAGCCGCTCAGCGTACAGCTTCTTGATCTCGTCGTACTGGAACGTTGCCAGGGTGGTCTGCCGGTAATTGACGTACGCCCGCCACATCTCGAAATCGGTGCCGTATTTCTGCATGGCGTCCTTCCAGCGCTTGTCTAGATTCCTGGCATCCCAGACCCTCGCGCCCTCGTGCATGATCCTCAGCTGTAGCGCGAGGCGCTGCGAGTCTGTGGTCGCGTGCGACACGGCTTTCTCGAGCATGCTCAGTTTGATGTCCGCGTAGCTCCTTATCTCCGCCGAGCTGGGACCGCCGCCACCACCCGGCCCCGCGTTCAGAAGGACATCCTGATGGTCTACCAACGCAAGCCAGGCCTCGATATCTTCCGGGTGCTCTCGCGTTCTCCTGGATAGCTCAACGGACCTGGCCGTCACGGGGTCATCCGCTCCTTTCCAGCCCGACCCGGCGGACGAGTCGCTGTCATACTCTTCGTCGCTGTCAGAGTGCTCGTGCGGCTTGGCCTTCCCGTGGATAGACCTGTACGAAGGGCCCTCATCACCAGACAGCGCCTCCGGCTCGCCATCGTCTCGTTTCCTTCTTTTCGACGGCCGCAACGCTATGAAATCGGAGTCGGTGGCCGCGTCCTGAGCCTCTTCTTTCCGCACCCTGACCGTCACCAGGCGAGACTTGCGCCGCGCACCCTGGGCCAGGAGGCTCCTCCTGTCGCCGCCTAGCAGGGAGCGGCCCTCGTGAAAGCCGCGGATGAAGAACTCGTCGTGGTTGCCGGCGCGGTCAATCCTCATGAAGCCGTCGGCACCGAGGACGCGGCCGGACCCGAAGCGCCGGTACTCCGGGACGCCGCGGCGGTCGTTAGTCCCGTACCGCCTGATGAGCGGATCGCCTCGCCTGTCGAAGACGAAGAGGCCGCCGCTGTTGTCGCCATCGCGATCTTTCTGCTGGGTGGAGGAGGAAGACCTCTCCGATACGCGGGCAGGGAGAGGAGCATGCGGATCAAACCGGGGCTCGGATGCGGCTACTGCTGGACGGTGGTGCCGATCGGCGTCCCGTGAGTGGCCGACACTTCTCGTCCCAGCTGACGAGACGCGATGGCCGCCTCCGTCCCTAGCGCGCCTCGACTCCTCATAGCCCCTCTCCACTTCCCCGTGGGGAGTTGGAGTACTCTTGGGAGGCAGGGAGGAGGTCTTTACGGACGGTTCCTCTTCCTTGGGCTTAAAGGAGGAGAACTTGGGCACCGGTCTCTTCCTTGCCTCCTTGGACGACATAGCAGGTCCGGATTATTATTATGATTATTTATTGATATCTCTTCTCGTTTTCTTTTCTTTTCTTTTCTTGTAGAGTCCCATCTACTTACCCCCTAATTGGAGGGATGTTCTGGGAACAGCAGGAGCCGAGTAAGCACATGCCAAGCTCAGTTACTAGGTACGTGTGCGGATTTTGATTGTTGGGGTTGGCAGCTGCCTGCAACTGCTCGCATGTTCTCTCATGTATGATTTTGGGGGATATGCGCCATCGGAACCTGACGTGGGGGTATTTTTTAGGTTCTGGGGCGGAGTTAAGAACGTCACTTTGGAACCTGGAAGAAGGAGAAGAAGTTAGAGAATGTTGTGGTGCGAAACTCGTACAGGTGAAACAAGACGTTGGTCAACGTTGGCGTTGTTGGCGTTGTTGGCTGACGTTATTGTTGGCTGGTGTGTGGGATATGGTGGTGGTGGCTATCCGCCCCGGATACATACAAGTATGTACTCAAAATTTGGACTTCGTACTACGAATCTACGACCTCTACGACCTCTACGACCCAAAACTTGCTGTGGTTGGTTGGCTGGTTAGCCAGCTGCTCCAGTGCTATCTATACATATCTCTACAGTACCTAAGTAGTATGTATGGTCATTTAGCACGTGCTTATAGTCTCGTGCAGATGATCTCATTAGCGCATGTTCTAGCTCTAGCGCGCGTCCTCCTGCCCGTTAATGCCTGCATGGAGCAACACAATCTGACGAAGGACATCAGATACATATACTTGAGTATCAATTTATTCTATGTAGAGAGAGGCCTTAGGAGTTGAAATTACCTAGGTATATAAGTACATATATATTAGTGAGTAAGTACTTCGCTACGTCTGTATCGTGTAGTTATGTATTGTCTGTACATACTTACTTAAAGCACCTAAGCCGTCTTATTAGGTGATAGGTAGCAAAACCAAGGCTTGGGACCCCGCTAATGAGCATTTAGGTAGGTTGCTAGGTATGTATGTAGATATGTAGGGGCATGTATGTACATAGTTCCATGAATGTTGATCTCGTTGATCCCGAGGTCCTCTTACTGTACCTAAGTAGGGTAATTATGTATTTTCATCTCTTTATCACACTCACTTCAAGGTTGTCTTTTTTTTTTCTTTTCCATCGTCATCCTCCTCTTCCTGCTTCCTCCTCCTTTCAATTCATAAGTACCCGTGGTCGCTCTTTAAGGTTATTAAGGTTGGGGTAATAACCTCACACCTTGTAACTTGTTATACATAATTTTATAACCTTAACTTCTTTCGTATAACATTCACTGTTCCGTCATCGTCATACCTCAGACCTTGCTTTTACCTCCTTACCTTTCTCGATCCCAGATAGTCATAGTCACCCGACCATTCTACCCCCTCCACCCTTCCCTCATGCTCACCATTTGACACGGCCACTTTCCACTTTAGAGTTGTAAGGCCATACTCCCGAAGAATAAATTCTGGAGACCAAATCAATATCTATCTATGCCTTAATGCGCCATCTCTATCTACATGTCTTACGATGCGATATATTCGTAACCGATCAACGTCAAAATCCAACTCTGTCTCCACCGATCTACTCCGGCCTCCTCTCTCTCATTTCTAGGCATTCGCCATAGCGCCACAGCGGCGAACCACGAATCGTTTTAATTGTTAGGAGGCGCCTGCTAAGGGAAACTGCTGACAACATTTCTGTCTTTCTGTGTGTGTGTGCCAACTAACCTTGGAACCTTGGGGGATATGCTGTCTCTTTACTAGAGATCTATGGTAGAACACCTTGGATATATTTCTTCGATGCTGTGATATCAAAGAATCAAGTGCCCTAGAACATAATCTCCATTGCAGATTCACCTCACGTAGTTGACTACCTGAAGGACCCTACTGAAGGACCCTACTCAACGTCTAGAGATCAAAGGGCTATTGCGTCCATTGCCTCTCTCTTGACTCTACCTATTTAAGTAGGTATTCAAGTAGCCATGGCCGACGATCCCAACGACGAAAGCCCCGTGCAGGCTTCTCAAGCTTCTCAAGCTTCTCAAGGACCGATACTTCAGTCAGCGCCCACTTCCCCAACATATACTCGTCGTCAGCCGAGGAGACGATCTAGGAGGCATTCGCTCTCTGAGGATCAGCCAGACGAGACCACATCTTTGTTACGCCCTGCTCACTCCCGAGTCCGCATTCAGAGTGCTTCTGGCACCTCCCGGAGAAACCTTTCGAGAAATCATAGTTATCATGGTACGCCTTGTTCGCCTCGTATTTACCTCGAGCATCCCGAACCTACACGGACCTCGCAGTTTTCGCTAACGTGCTTCAATCCATTGGCATCAGGCTCTACCTATACCCCCAAGTACCATGATCGACATGCCTCCTTTGGTCAGCGGCTGATTCAGGCCCTCGCCGACCGCCCTGAATCTAGGGCCGATTCGAGATGGCCGATATTTCAGGATGAGCGCGTTTGGTATGACCAGTTCACTTCCACCGACTGGGTCCGCGACAGCATAGCAGATTCCTATCGAGTCAAGAGCCTCCAAAACCGGAAGGATTTTTGGGGAAGACTTATCGTCTTGTTTGATGGAGCCCAGGGCTGGATACTGAGTGCCGTCGTTGGTTTCCTTGTAGCCGTTGTGGCATACTGCGTTGACGTGGCCGAGACGACCGTATTCGACTTCAAAGACGGCTATTGCAAAAAGGGATGGTATCATAGGGAGAAGGTACTGGCTTACTCTGGGGTTGCCTTTCATTCTGATGACGCGAGTTGACTGATATTTGAATATTTGCTGACATGGGTGTTCCAGGTATGTTGCCCTCATGGCCCATGTACCGACTGGCGGTCTTGGTCGGAAGTCCTGGGCGGGCAACCCTTCGGGGGAAAGGGAACGGCGTTCGCGGCATATTTTTTTGCTGTGCTGGTCCTCGCCATTCTGGCCTGCCTATTGACCCTATTAACGAAAACCATTGTCCCATCAGCTTATCGGATGACAACGATGGACGAAAACTTGGCTGCCGACATTCACCATTCGCCTGACGACAACACCCATGATGATGATCATGATGAAGATCAAGATCATAGTCCGAAGCCGCCCCCACCAGAGCAGATCGCCCCTCCAATGATCTACTATTCCGCTGCGGGCAGTGGTGTGGCTGAAGTTCGAGTCATTCTTAGTGGATTCGTGCTTCATGGCTTCCTCGGCCTGAAGACACTAGTAATCAAAGCTGTCGGCTTGGTCCTAAGTGTTGCTTCCGGTCTAAGCTTAGGAAAGGAGGGTCCATACGTTCACATTGCGACTTGCATTGGCAACATTTGTTGTCGAATATTCGCCAAATATGATAAGAACGACGCTAAGAGGCGTGAGGTCTTGTCTGCCGCTGCCGCTGCGGGTGTTGTCGTTGCCTTTGGTGCCCCTCTAGGTGGCGTCCTCTTCGGTCTTGAAGAGGTGGCCTACTTTTTCCCGGCCAAGACCCTCTTCCGTACGTTCTTTTGCTGCATTGTCGCGGCGTTGTCTCTCAAGTTCCTCAATCCATACGGCACAAACAAGATTGTCTTATTCGAGGTCCGCTATAAGATCGACTGGGAATGGTTTGAACTCGCGGGCTTCATCCTGGTCGGAGTTCTCGGCGGGGCTGCCGGTGCATTATTTATCAAAGCCTCGCGTAGCTGGGCACAGACCTTTCGGAAGGTTCCCATCATCAAGAGGTACCCGATAGTAGAGGTCATCTTGGTCGCCATTGTAACTGCACTCACCAGCTACTGGAATGTTCTAACCAAACTTCCCGTCGCCAAGCTGCTCTTGAATGTCGCTGCTCCATGCGATGAGGATGTGGAAGACGAAGTCGGACTTTGCCCTTCGTCTGTTGACGACATTCCCGGTATTATACGCATGCTCTTGATCGCCTTCCTTATCAAGGGCTTCCTCACCACCATTACATTTGGCATCAAAGTGCCTGCCGGTATCTACGTCCCTTCCATGGTGGTGGGTGGCCTTATGGGTCGGATCGTCGGTCATTTGATGCAATGGATTGTTCTCACTTTTCCTAACGCGGGAATATGGGGTACTTGCCCTCTTGTCCAAACGACTACATGCGTTCAGCCGGGCGTGTACGGCTTAATCGCCGCCGGGTCGACGATGTGCGGAGTCACGCGACTGTCCGTTACCCTGGCGGTCATTCTATTTGAGCTAACCGGGAGCCTGGACTACGTGCTCCCCTTCTCTCTCGCCATTCTCTGCGCCAAATGGACGGCCGACGCCCTGGAGCACCACAGCGTCTACGACCTCCTCATCAATATGAATGCCTATCCGTTCCTGGATAACAAGCACAAACCGATATTCACCTCGGAACTGGGCGACATCGTTCCACGGATCCGTCTTGAGCGCGTGATAGACATCACGAACTCGCCCACGGTGCCAGCCACTGGCCTCCGCGCGAAGCTCGAGCTTCTACACCGGACCGGCGAGATTGATGGCGGACTGCCGGTTCTCCGGGAAGGCGTGCTGGTCGGCCTCATTCCCGCTCCCGATCTCGAGTACGCGCTCGACAAGTTGCCGGACGAGTCGTCCAGCTTCTGCCTAATGACCAGCGTACCGAGCATCGAGGATGACGACGATGACGATCCTGAATCAGACCCTACCGACTTCACGCAATTCATCGACCCCGCGCCTATCGCACTCGACATAGCCTCCCCGATGGACCTCGTCTACGAGTGCTTCGTCAAGCTCGGTCTGCGCTATATCTGCGTCACGCGGGGTGGACGCTTTGCCGGTATTGTATGTGGAAACCCCCCACCCCCCAAACTCACCGGGCCTTTACTTTTTCTTCACTCGCAATCCTGCTCGCAACTACCCAGCTAATTCTTCGTCTCCCATCTGTAGGTCCACAAGAAAACATTCGTCAAGTACGTCCGTGAGCTCGACGAGCAGCAACATGCCGGATAGGGGGGCATGCACCACTCACTGAGCCTACCTACTGCTTCCAACCGTGTTCAGCCGCGCTCGAGAAGGGCGTCGCTGTTCACGGACGATTATAGATAGTCGCGTGAGGTTTTCGGACGGGCCTTTTGCCTTTTTGCTGGATCTTACGAGTCAGGCGGTTTAATGTTTCTGCATTTACGAGTTTCCTCATCTCTCTCTGTTCTTGTTTGTCTATATATTGTACACGTCTTTGCTCTGGCTTTTTATCTGCTGCTGCATTTTCACCGGGATTGTTTCGGGGTACTTTCCTCGTCTCTTGTTTTTCTAGGGGGCGTTGTTCTTTTTCTGAGCATACGTTACGTACATACATATTATATATGCATGCATACATGATCATCACGCGTGATTCTTTTCTTTTTTTCCCCAACGTTACAAGTCTTGTTATTGCTGTTGATATTGTTCCGTCCCCCCTACATCGGTTCAGCTCGGTTCTGGTAGAAAAAAAGATTATCCCAGGTTGGCTCGAACCCAGGTCCTCCGTGGAGGGCAAAAAAAGCTTCCACCGGGTGACTTCTTAAACCACAGTGGTACGAAAAACCCCTTTGGATTGTTTCTAACCGTCGAGCTAACCGTTCGGCTCCCAATCAACAAGACAATGCTCTCCAGTTACACCTCACAGCTCCGGCTGGTAGTGAGCTTTGCTATTATGGTATATAAGGTCTATTCCCTGGATACCTGGGAAGCGAGGGGTAGCTCTCTTGCTGCCTAAGCTACCTATTCTTTGTTATGATGCCCCTTTATACTTTATGTACATACATGCATAACTTCCTATTGTCTGTACAAAGGGAAGCTCTACCTAGGTAGGTAAGGTTCTATAAAATATTGGTACTTGCGAGCCGAAAACCTTTGCCTTGTTGTCCTATATGTATGCATGTGTACTTAAGTATGCATGCTAACAAGAGCACCAGCACTGGTGCCAGGGCTCTTCGCAAGTGATGTCATGGGCTGTCCATCTGTCCATTGCCAAATCTACGCATATGACTGCGTGGTTTCTTTAGAAACTAATGTTTCCTGGGCTGTTATGTGAAGGAAGACACATTTACGTTCATTGCACCGGAATACCCTTGGTTGCTTTGTCCGGGAAGGGAAACCTTGTGATGTGTTGAGATATCGTTATGAGATGGTATACATGTATGTGCCTGCGGTCTGTTGCCTGCCTATTCAAAAAGAAAATTGACCTCCTTGATTTCCCCTTTCCCCTCAATCAACTCCTGTCCATGAAACCCGTGAACCCTATATATATACATATACGTGTGTGTATGCGTGCACGTGTGTACGCAATAAAGAATGCCCTTCGCTGGGCCCTCTAATGGTTGATGTGTGCAATGATCTCGATCATCTTAACGTCCAGTCACCGCCCTCCTAGCCGACCTATCTTCTTAAAGCCGCCTGAAGAACTCATTCGCGGCGATGTGCTCGCCTCGCTGCTCGCTTTCCCTTCGTATTGTGGATGCTGTTCTATCAACTTTGAACGTAGACGCGCCCGGCGGTGGAGGCATGAACCGCCCATCGTGATTGGTGTCATAGGGGGAATTACTTTAGTAATAGCCGGCTTGCTTGGTACAGGCTTGTTTGGGGGACTGGACCCCCAGCTTAGGGGGTTCAGCATGTTCGGGTCATGCCGATTTCTCGGTTATGGCCTCAAGTCATCGGCTGGGGACGACAGGGCGGGCTGGGTCCTCGCCCGCGAAGGGAGGCGTTGTGGTGGATAAAGCCCAACACAGAGTTCCGCCATGCGATACGGCGTCACTTTTCCTCAGGGGAGAAGTGCCCATGCGTAGCTTAGTCCGTATTTTTGGACACGAGGGTGGCTGTGTGCGTAGGGACGAAAAACGTCTCGACTAGTCTTGAGCTCGTTAGTTTCATGCCTCCTAGTCAACAAGTGACATGGAAGGAGACAGATCGCTAACTAACCCCTCTTGGTTCGTATTCGCATCCCTCTCGGATGTGGCGGTTCTCAGGTCTTATACATGAACCAACCCGTCACTGGCCGCAGCGTGTCGATCGGACGGCGATCAGGGCCCGGAACCGAAAGGGCGCCACCCTTGACACACTCCGTGGGCGCCGCCGACGCCCTCATGGCTAAAGATCCGGCGATCATCTCAGCGGGAATAGTGAGCCCGTCGTCAAGTAGCGTCACAGGTACCTTGGTGAACCCGATGGGCAGCTGTCCCCTGGTGAGACGGACGGGTGGGACGGTAGGCGACGAAGGAGAAGAGGAATAGGAGGGCGAGGGGGGCCCGTGTAGACAGCGGCCGGCCTCGTCCCAGAAGCAGAAGGCGGTGATCCAGCCAGAGTAGGTGGTGGCGCCGCTGCCGTTGGGGATATGCTCGTCGCAAACGGACTGCCAGAAGCGGGTGGAGGCGTCGGAGGTGGGATCGCGGAAGCAGCGGACGAGGCCGTCGAGGACGGGACGGAGAAGGCGGAGCCAGCGGGCGGGCTCGCCATCGCCGGCATCGAAACGCGCGAGCCGCTCCGCCCTCTGCCGCACCCGCACCCAATCGGACTCCGCCCCCAGCAGCGTCGCCGTAGGGACCCCGCACCGCGTCCCCCAGCTGTACGTGAAGTACCGCTGCATCGCCCCCATAAAGATCACGCTCGCCACCGCCTGGTCCGCCTTCGTCGTGGTCGTGAATGCCGGCTGCACCCAGTCCCGCAGGTCCTCGTCCCGAAACCGCCGCGCCATCAGTGCCGTCATCGCGTGCGCCATCCTGCCGTGGTCGACGGACGGGCTGTTACCGCCTCCTCCGCCGCCCTTCAGGTCCGCCTCGATGTGCAGGTGGATGCGGCCGTCGTCGCCGTCATTGGGGAGCAGGAGCACGTCGCGCAGTTCCTCGGCGTGCGCGTTGATGTAGGACCCGAGCTGGGTCAGAATGGCGAACCAGACGTCCTCAGGCCGTATCACTAGCCGGTGGTGCTCGTTGTAGGCCTCCATCACCGCGTGCACGAAACCGTTCTTGGTCGCGTAGATCCTGTCCTCCCGGCCGAGCCCCTCGAACGAGCTCTGTACGAGCTGCCTCGCCCTCGGGCCGCCCGATCCTGCTCTTACGCCTCCTGCCTCTGAACCCGCCCGCGCTCCCACTTCTATACCCGACCCTGATCCCGACCCCGACCCCGGTCCTGCAGCCCTCCGCGCCCTCCGTCCCGCGGCGTAGTCGTCGTTATTGTTATTCTCGTCCGTTAGCGTATGTGCCAGTAGAGCCTCGGGCGACGACGCGTGTCTAAACTTTCGCCCCGTCCAACTCCGAGACCCATGCGCCGACGGCTTCACTGTGACGGGCATCGTTACCGTACCCGCAATATGTTGACAGTCGGTGTCGGTTTGATGAAGATGGGGAGGGAAAGGGGGAAGACGGAAGGGAAGATCAGCAGCAACAGCTGCGTCTGGCGGGAAGAAGGGGCCTACATATGTAGGTATATAAGGATTAGGAAAGAAAAGAAAGCAAATAGGCGTCTACCTCGTAGATACATACGTGTACGGTCCCCCCCGTGTACGTACCTACTTTCATCCCTACTTATATCTACTAGTCACATCCAAGGTAGACGGATAGGCGACATTGGATTTGCCTATTACATGCCTAGACCTTCCAAGGTTATTGTCAAGGGAAATGAGTGACGTATGATGTAACTGCACGGATATATACACCTACGCCCACGTATGGACCCAAACCATCCACCAACTTCGTCAACCACTCACCCATAGCAACATCGGCCTCCTATTTTACATATTCCCTTTCCCTCCCAAACCTGTTATCACGAATTGGCATCTGACCCGGTTTGCCCGGCACACGGCAATCACAGGTGTTATAGCCCAGGAACCGCGGCTGATTGGTAGGGGCCCGACGCTGGGGATGGGAGTAGGGGAGAGTGGGAGAGTCTCCGCCAAGACGCCTAAGCCCTAAAGGACGACCGAGGGACCAAAAAGACCCTTTTTGCCTTTTTTCCCTTCGTCTGGCTTTTCTGTATTTCCCTTATGTACCTACCCTCTTCCGCCCCTCTAGGACCGGGGACCAGGGCCCACGATCTGCCGTCAGTCAGTGGCCCCTGTCGACGCCGCAAGTGCGAACGCCATGCCCTGGCACCGTCCATCACTAGGCCAGGTAGTTCCAGTATGGTAGTCAGGTAGTCAGTGCTTAACCAGTTGACCAGTTGACCAGTTGACCAGTTACCTACTAAAAGTATCGTGGAAGTATGCATGCATGGGGCATGCATGTCTCGCGGTCGCCGTCCCGCCCAAATTGAGCACGAAGGTGGGTAATATCCCTACAGGTAGAGGGAGAGTAGTGTACTCAATAGTCCTGCTCGTCTGTCCCGTCCTGTCTGTTTCCTGCCCTCGGTGAGCAACTCGGGAGGATTTTATTGATTTTTCCTACCTGCCTATTTACTGCGGACCAACCGAATCGCCCCCTCCGCTTCCCCGCGTGCGTCAGCGGAACCGTGGGCGTCGTGTGAAGCATCGGGGCGAAGAGGCAGGAGTCCGCTGATTGGACGCATACCGGTCTATCACATCCCATACATCAAGGTGGTGGCAGAGGTAGCAGAGCACGGAACTTCGCGACTGAGCAGGGTTGAGGCAAGTGCGCTTGCTTCATAGGTAGGCATTAACTTGTGATCATCATCGTAAATCACGAAGACAATTCTGCAACGTTGCGCCATCCCTTCTCTTCTCGGCCCTCTTTCGCTCATTCTCGCTCTTTGCGTAGCTCTTCGGCCCGGGTCCCTGGTCCAGGTAGTTAATTACCATACTTGGTCAGGCAATTCCTACTACATATGTATAATACCTAGGCCACCGATCACAAATGTGGCTCCCTCCCCAAAGGCACCCAAGGAATAGCGGATCTGCCCAGGAGCCCACCCTTGACGAGATCGGGAAGCGACACACACATGCTGTACGACGGCAGTGGCTGCTGCTAGCCGCTGGTATAGTCGCATGATCGGTTGAGTATACGGCATGGTTCTGATGATATCGTGCTAGCTAGTTCCTAGTTAGTCTGGTGGCTAAAATTATACCTTTATGGATCTCGGAGCACCTACCGAAAGCTCGACCGGTGGTGGTAGTGGTGATGATCGGATGGGGCACTTCTCGGTAGGAAAAGGGGAGCGAGCACACGACGCACCATTTTACGGATATATCATACTCGTCCTATTACTTACTCAATCTTACTACTACTAATAAATATTATCCTCGAGTGACGGATCCCCTGCTGAACCACCTCTTCGCGTCGCGTCGCATCTGTTTCACCTTCATCATTCTCACTCTAGCTCGCATTTGGCCTCGTTCTCAGGGCCTTTGTTTTTTTTTTTCCCCTCTGTACCTTTTTTTCATGTTACATGAGGAAAAGAGCTTATTTAAACCTCCCGTCGCGTACGCACGTTATTGGTCGGGCCGAACAGCTCAAGCCTTTCGCGTCGACCGTGCAAGCAGCGGGTTTTCTTAGCGCCCGGTCGGAAAAGACGCCGTCGTGGGCCATCGGATGATAGGAATGGGAGGGGACTTTTGACGTACATACATACCGAGGGCCGCCGGTGACTAAGGATCGTGAATAATTTTCGGGAATAGCGGTCGGGAATAAAGATCGGTCGCCTTTCCCGCCACTAGTTTATGCCGATTATGACAATATGTGGACTTCTTGTTACGAAACCGATGAGCTTTCACGATGCGATAACGGTGCTTCTTCAATCCATTCTCCTTTTTTTTTCTCGTACAAATGCCCACCGAGGGAGAGATGGCTCTCCTCGATTAGACTCATTAGACCCAGGCAACCAAGGATCTCTGCTCGCGTGCACTGTACCGCCTTGGCCAACTTGTATACCAAGATAACTAACTAGTTCAAGTACATTTCTACATAGGAAGGCAGGCATTCCCACCAAAGGATCTTCCTCCCTTTTTCATACATAGCCATACAAACACGGGATACCGAAGTCGTCGCTGCCGTGGCTCGCCACTTCGTCACGCCTTCCAAGGACAGGCGAGGCGATGCGATCCATATGTCCCTGTCTATATATAGGCCCCCAGCATTATTCGGCCTGCTAGGCCTAGATGTAGCTAACAGGCCAAGCTTTTTGCTTCCCCTCGCCTATCCAGTTGCCAGGCCAGGCTGTTGAGCTCGCGCTCCGGGCTCCCAGCTGCCGTCCCCACTGTGAGGAGGGCGTCGCCGGGCGGATCGACACGCGAAGCCGACCTACCCACCTAGGCAGGCTGGCAGGCGTGCATCTCTGGCATACAAGCGGTCAACTATGTAGTCACGAAGGGCGCCATCTCGGTAAGCCGGTCTGGCAAGAAGGGGAGAAGGGAGGGCTGTTTCGGGGTTAAAGTGTACATATTCAAGTCATGAGGTCTAGCCTATCTAGAGCAGCCCACGCATGCAAAACATGCCAGCTTAGGTGAGCAGGTAGCTTATAAGAGAAATGTCAAACATGGGCTGAGGGAAAGAGGCTGGTTAAAATTAAAGCGGCCGGCTATTGCTTTCTATATGGCCAGATGTTTCACTCAATCCCACAAATTACCCCGGACGAGGCTTACAGGATTTCCTTCCAGAACCCCTATCCCTCCTCCTCCTTCCCGTTCCGGCATGCACTGCATGGATGCGTTTTCTACCTGTGTTATAACCAAACGAGAGAGCTCATTCTAGAAATAGCCACGCCTTAGCAACAACATATACTGTGCTACATTGCGAGGAGGGGGAAACCCCCCGGCCAAGAATCGGCTTGTTGGCTGCTGCCTTGTTCTGGGGGAGGGGAGGGGGAGAGCCCACAGACCACGGCCCTCTTAGTACCGCGCACGTAGCCGCGATAGCGGAGGCATTATACATGCCAGGACGCCGTCTCCAAGGCCCTAATAGCACTTACTACCAGACGGCGTGTACGTATGCATGTAAGATGGTTTGGCTTTCGATCGTCAACTTAGTTAGGTCTTGTCAGACATACGCGGGGGTGGGAGGAGCCATGTTTTTGGGAGAAGAGCGTGGGGGGCGGGCGTGCATAAGTATAGCATTGGCAGGCCAGTAGATGTGGGTGTGGTCAGAATCAGTCCTCCTTGACAGCCAGCCAGTCAGTCGAATGAAGACAGCTAAGACAGATAGACACCCAGACACCTGGTTCGTATGGACATTTTACCTGGACAGACACACGATATGTGCATGGCTGGCCACCGGACACTTTTATGTCAGAGGTATAATCCGGCTGGGCAAATAATGCCGATCTGAATTCCGGCTACGGCCCGATGTCCTGCATAAGATCCGAGAGAAAGCGTTGGACATCTGTCACTGCGGCACGCGGAGGCCAGGGACAGGTAATCAGGATGGCGAGAAGATCGAAGGCGTAAGCCTTACTATGTTCACAGATACTTGACAACTACGACATTGGCATTTTACGACGGCCTAATAGGAAACCTAGCGGTGAAATAGCGTACCCAAGAAGTGGCCATATTTGATTCGATCGAAGTTCCTATTTACCGGTGATTTGTTAAAATAATAGAATCTACATGCACCCCCCGCCCACCCCGCTTTACCTCTGTCACCTCACTCAAATGCCGCTCCAGCGCCCGAACTTCTTATAGTCGGCGAATATCGAGCGGAAGAGGGCGCGGCCGTTAGAGTCGAGGCTCTCGTTCATGACGCGGCGGCAGCCGTGGGGCGTGATGCTGAGAACGCTGTAGATGCCGGGCTCGAGGGCGGCCCTGACGTCGCGCGGCACGGCGCCTACGCCCCCGGCCCCCGGCGGGTCGAGCTGCAGCTTGATGTACGCCTCCAGCACGGCATACATGTCGAGGCCGGCGGCGCGCTTCGCGGCGTCCGTCGCCGAGTCCAGCTGCTGATTCGTCGACGACGACGACGAGTATCGCGCCACCGACGCTACACTCGGCTCGCACACCAAAGTCAGCAACCGTGAAAATCGCGCCGCGTGCCGCGCCTGCAACCGCGCCTTCAACCACGGCGGGTGTCTGTGCGCAGACTGTGCCCCGTCTGGGTGTTGTTGTGCCTGAGTCTGTGGCGAGCCCGGGTCGGTTAAAACGACGCGGAGCATGGCTTGCAAAGTTGTGATAAGGAGGGGGAAACGACCCTCAAGCCGGAGCCGGTGACGCTTAATGACCGCTGCCACGAGCTTGTATGCCCGGTCATAGACTTGGCCCGCTGCCTTCGACTCCCGGAGTTCGGGACCAGCCGGGGAGCACACGTCAATAACACTGCCAAGCGTCAACTCGATGCCGAACTGCGTCATCCCACTCGCGTGCTTATCTACAAGTAAAAGCAGTGCATCAGATAAGTGGTTGAAATGCCGGATAGTCTTGGTCTGGGTAAGCAGTGGTGCCAGTTGACCGTGGACCGCCGCAATATCAATCGACCCCTCCTCACCGTTGGTTGGCGCTGTTGATGGCTCTGCAGCTTGTTGCTCAATAATCTTTTTGACAGCCAGGAGTGAGCCGGTTGAGCCACTGGTCAGCTTTCCACCCTGTATTAAGTCATCGAGCATCTGTGCTCTAGCAGCTCGATCGTGGCCCTTGATATATGCCCCGATAAGATCGTATATAGCATCTTCCGCCCCGCCCTCAACCGGTTCGTTGAGCCATGAGATAATGGACCCTTCCTTATACCTGGCAGGATAATTCGCAACGAGAAATTTCCTCAGCTTCCATCCCACTTCATTTTCCTGAGAAACGTGTGATTTAGCAAGCACTTCTAGCTGGGCCACTGCCTCACTGTCCAAGACGATCTCTTTGTCGGCGAGTGTATCGGTCAGAGAGTCAACGGCGGCCAACGTGACTCGAAGCGAGAGCATAGCCTCGTCTCCCTCACCAGCCTTCTGTGCAAATTTAGACAGTCTATGCTCCACCATCTTTCGTAATTTCCGTGTCATTTTGACCTGGTCAATAGCACCATTGAGAGACTTGGAAGGCGGTGCGTTCTTCAACGCAGATACTAAGCCTTTTACAAGGAGCATCTGCGGTATGGAATGCTTCGATGTTTTAAGCCCTTCGACATGACGAGAAGCCTCGCCAAGATATTGTACCGATGACTCTTCCATGCTCGAAATCACATGCCTATTGGGGTTAGCTACGAAACTATATAGTAGAGGATTGTGTTCATACTTTAGAGTTAGGTCGATCAGCCGCTCAGCTAGACTGAAGTGAGCATAGTTGTTATTCGTCATGTTGGAAGTAATATGAAGAAGATCTTCGATATCCATTTTCTGGACTCTGTGTCAGTCTAAGTTTGATAAGGGATGGTTGAGTATAAATACCTCGTAGAATGTTGGCTGCTGCATAGTCTTCACTAGCAGACGTAGCACAGCATTCGCATAGACAGGATCGGTAGATGCTTGCGTGGCGATATCAGACCTCCAGGTCTTCCAGGATGACATGATGCGCTTCCGGCGTCCTCTTGTGAATGCTTCAGTTGGAAATTCGAGGAGAGTCCAAATCTCTGAGATACTCTGCGGGCGTGTCCATCCACAATGAGTTTCCGAGCCATCAAGGGCATCGAGGGACGGTGAGATGAGTGAGTCGCTAACAGGCTCCTCGTCCTGGGCATCGGGATTCACTATGAGCTCCCGCAACAGTCGTCGAGACTGTGAATCTGGCTGCGAACGAGCCTCCTGATCTTGCCCAACACGACGGAAGATGGCGACTATTAGGTCCGAGAGAATATTATTTTTCGACTTCGGTAGCTCAGTGAGCTTAGGGGACTCTCGAAATATGACTTCGACGTAATGCTGAAGCGAGAGTATAGTGTCGCCAGAGTCGAAGGCGGCTGTCAATCTCTCGATGAATGAGCATACCAACTGAGTCCACGCGGCTTCGTCTTTGCCCTGGGGATGATTGACAAGCAGGAGCCTGCAAGAGCATTTGAAAGCTTCCAGCGTCTCGGGTTCGGCTAGAGGACTCGCTTTAAGAACCTTGCTGAGGCGAGGTGTAAATTCGGCACCCAGTCTCTCTATATCATCAGATGCTTCCCAAGAAGCCAGATAGCCCACGATTCGCCATCTCAGTGCTGCTGCTTCTGAAGGAAGGTCCTTGTTCTTACTCCCCTGAAGAGACAGAGCAAATATCCTGGGATCGGCATCTTTGATATAATCTTCTTGTGTGATGCCAGCACAAATGCCGTCGAGTACCACGAGCAGGGCTCCGTCGTCTCGAGTTTGTGAGTCCAGCCAGTCCAGTAGTCGTACCAGCTGTGTGTTAGACACGGCACCCTGGAGAATTTTGGCCAGGTGTTGCCGGATCCGCACATCAAACCATATACTTTGGACTAGGAATTTCGAACCCTGTTTCGAAGAGATACTCAGGCGTTTGTACCATTGCTTGATAAACCCGGAAAGGTCACGCGCTCTTGCGTAAGCATCGAGCAGGGAAATAGCGATTTCAGTGACAATCCAGTCTACTTGACTAGAAGCCTCGCTAGAACCAGAGGAAAGGGCATCTAGGACGTTCTCGAGCATGGCTTCATCCATAAGAAAGACATCGGAGTCACATTTCACGATCTTCGCGAGGAGAGCCCAGTCGGTGTGATTGGGCTGGAGAGCATGCTCTTTGCAAATTCCACGGAGAGTTTCCGTGCTCGGAATCGAACCAGTAATCAGTGCCGTATCGAGCAGCTGAACGATGACTTCATTTCGACCCGGCGTTTTTGAGGAATTCAGAGCTTCTAGCGATGCAGAAAATACCTCTTGAGCCCAAGACGCATGCTCGAGTTTGGAGCTGGTGTCAGTGAGGTTCCGCGGGGTTCGCGCTGCTACATTCCACATAACAATGCAGGAAGCGAATGTCTTGGTTTCCGTGATAGCCAGGGCGGCCTTTAAAATCTCAACGCCGCCATTAGTAGCAAACGCTTGTCTCACGGGTCGGATAAACTGTGCGCCTAAGAACTGTTCCACTTGCCGGAGCCACAGGTTCTTGACATCTGGATTACCCATCAGGGACGATTCTACATCAATACCCTTTATTTTGGCAATTATGGAGCAGGCAGGTTGATAAAGATGCCTAGCAAACTCGTAGGTGTCATCCTTGCTGTGGAGGTGAAGATCCCAAAGCGTCATCAGAATCCCGACCCAGTGCCTCTGGTCTTCAGCGATACCGTGCTCAAGGGTATCTAAAGCAACATCGCAGCTCCAAAGCAGCTTTGCAGTTATGTCTCGGGTCTCTTCCGTGGAGAAGGAGAAGAGTGACTTGATATGCTCGGCTCCAACCTTCTTCTCTGGGCTGCGAGTCTCGATAGAACGATCATTGTACGAGAGCAAATTGGCAAGGGCTCGGAATATTTGGAAGGCGGTTCTGATAGAACCTTGGCGCGTTCGTAGTTGCTCGATATCGGATGGAATTTCGTTGGTCCTTTTCCTTTTCTTCGTGTGTTTTCCGGCAGCGCTCGTCTCCGGCGAAGGCTGCGTAAGCGATTTGTATACATCATCTAACGCCTGTCGAAGGACGGATGTAAACTTTCGATCGGCGAGAACCCTCCCTAGCGTCTGAGGGGGGATCTTGAGAAAAGCCTGCCCCAAGACGGTCCAAGTTAAGGGATAACGGCGGGCCTGCTCGGCGTCCTGGCTCGCGCCGGTCATTTGCTTGAGGAGCCATCGCAGAATTGTTTCCTCAACACTATGTAGTCTTATTCCCTTGGAAGCAGACAATAGTTGCCATATTTTATGGATTTTCTCGGGCAAAGTCAAGCCGTTGCTCTCATCGAGCGACCTGACAGCGCGGATCAAGGCAGTACGAGTGTGCCCCGGCTATTACCAAATGTTAGCATTCTACGGGATGACAATTGGAATCATGACAATGTATTCACTCACGTGCGATTCACTATCCACATCCATTGGAGACATATCTGCCATTTTGCATTGTGAGTTTGCGACAACTCACAATTGTATATGGCGTAACTCCCCGGTAAAAGGTAAAGCATCACAAGTAAAATCCATGTGCTGCATGTTAGACTACATAAGTACTAAGCTATGGATAGCTTGAGGATAGGAAAATAAACATTCTGCCGCCGACAAGTTAATTTCTTATCTTATCAAAATCGGATATTGTCATTGGGACGAAATAGGAAGGCGGTAACCGCAATAGAAAGAGGTCCAAGGTAATTACCTAAGGCGGCTAGGTAACTAGGCGGATACCCGGTACCTTAGGTAAGCCGGGCTGCAGCATTTCGTGCCGGGTCGGAATTCATCTGAAAATTCGTCAGTTGTCAGGTATTACCTATGTCAGGTGTGTCAGGTGTTAATGTATAAACCGAGGTGACAAGAGGCGACACACTAAACTTATTTCACCACACTGAGGAAGTACATCCTATCCGTACTTGCCCGTAACGTTCCAAAGTTAAGTACTTTTTAGTTAGTACCCTTCCACTCATTTGAAGCCCGTGATAACCTCACCTCTTTCTCCCGCTCATCCGCGAGGTATGTCGTTCCGAGGCCACATATAATTCGTGTCGGGCAGTCTAATGCTGAATTGATCTGCAGAAACCCCTCCTGCCGCCAGAACTACCTACCCACCATGGCCCAGCCCACAGCAGTACCCCCGCCACCCAGCGCGGTTTCCAGGCCCGTGAGCGAGGCACTTTTGAACGAGAAGGTATTATGAACTTATATTCACAGCCCAGCCGCCTGCGCGAAATCTTCCAAAAGATGAATATTTCATTCTCTGGCGCTGACGACGTTTTATCCCAGTGGGACCGCTGCCTCTCGAACCTCATTATAAAATCCACTCTCGGTCTCGGTTTCGGCGTCGTCTTCTCTGTTCTCCTCTTCAAGCGGAGGGCGTGGCCCACCTTCCTCGGCGCCGGCTTCGGTGCCGGCAGGGCGTATGAGGAGTGTAACTGGAGCCTGAAGCAGGCTTCTAAGGACCTGAAGCAGAAGCCGTGATCCATGCGCACACACGACGCAATACAAAATTAAAAGGGGGGATAGAGATACTCAAAATGAAAGGAATATGGGTGAGGCGCCTGGGTAGACGGAGTATAGCTCTGGGTCCCGAGCTGACGGCCTCCACGTATATGTGAGCGTCACGTCATTATCGCTCATGGCCGTGGCAGGCAAAAGGGGAAATCACGAGAAGGACACAAGAGAAAAGATGAGGAAGTGTTGCCGAGCAAGCGATACCTGTATAACATGACAAAACAGCATTCCATAGACAGACAGCATATCTAGGGGGGCGGGTTATGTTGTAATAGAAGTTGGTGTTTAAACATCACGTATCACGCACATATTCAGGGAAGCATTGAACCAGGCTCACGTCAAGGAAATGGAAAGGCCATCAGCACTTCTATTGATTTCCCCCTTTTCTCTCCTTCCTCTCTCTCTCTCTCTTCCTTCTATAGCTAATATGCTTTCCCATAGTCTCGACGGTGTACCAAATCCACCAATGCTCGATGAAGCCGGGGGGCTACTGACATCCAGGAGGTGACAGTGACGGGCAGTCGACGATGGTTTTGAATGAATTGATGACTGCAATTATCCGAGTTGAGAGAATGGAAGCCCCCAAAATTGCACTAAACGGCTATGCGTCACTCTCTCGCTCACCACTTAAGTATAGGTTCAAAGAGCCATGCCATCCATCTTCTTGCCCGCAATGTACTCCGCTTTAGTCCTGGTGGGCGCGTTGACCCCGGTGACCCCGGTGAATCGGGGCGGACGTGTGGCCCTCGGTCGGGACCCGCGCGAAATAGCGGTCCATAATGAACGCTCTATCGACACCGTCGTTGCCGTCATCGCCGTTGTCTCCATCTTCGTCGTCGCCCGATGCATTAGCGGAACGGTCATTGTCGTCTAAGCCGAAGAGGGAGTCGCCGCTCTCCTCGTCGGACTCCCGCGGGTAGCGTGGCACCCCAGCCACCACGAAGATAAGGATGATCAAGACGATTGTCACATGCAAAACCACGACGATAGTGGCGAGGAAGAAATGGACTGTTCCGATGCGCACGACGACGTTGCTGGGGCCTTCAGGTATGTAGTACTCGGTCGGGCGGTTCGAGTACAGGGGATAGACCACATCGTTCTTCTCGATGCTCGATTCTTGCGAGGGGATGCCGGCGGGAGGAATAGTGGTCGCGATGGTGCTGACGTTGTCCTGCTGCTGCTGCTGCTCTTCAACGACGCCGCCTTCGGCACCGAACACCAGTTTCTCCAGGCGGCGGGCGTGGAAGCTTTGCAGTACGGGTCGGTAGAGTCTGTAGTCCAGCTTCGGGGGCTCCGGGACGAGCTGTTTGGCTCGCTTCATGTTTCGTTCGTCCGCCATTGCTTCCAAGGAGGTGTCTTGAAGGTGATTTAGGTATGAGGAAGGATGGTGTGGTTAAGATCCTCCAGGCTGCGATCCAATGCTCTGAAAGTAGTTGTTTGTGGTGCAAGTCCTGAAACGAGGGGCGATGGGGTTTGGGATAAAGCTGATCTACCCTAGGGTTCATGCACTGGTCATGAAGAGTACCTTGGGGTGATTCTCTTCAACAGATAATGATTTGTTATGTGAAGACAAGCAGGTTTGTACAATGTTGATTTGCCCTGGGCATGTCCTGGGCGTGCACTTGCCTTGTTTCTTTTTTGTTCCGGGGTTATTGGACTAGAAAGTGGCATACTTGTTTGCAATAGGTACAAGGAATTACATGGCATCGTCAGTACTTATGATGTATTAGTTAAGCGAAATGGTAAACTGCCCCTATCGCCTGGCCGACTGGCTATAGGGAGGTAAGTGACTTATCTGGTTTGTGTACAGACTATCGTGAATAAACATCACCCACTAATGGGGCCTGATACTTCTTAACACACATCATTAGCTAAACATACAGTACCATGGTTTCGAAGCTGCCAGTCAAGAGAGGCTCCGGTGAGTGTACAGCAACTATACCCCTGAAAACGCCTTCTAGGCCATCCAGAGTCCGCCCTTGAAGACAACATTGATGAAGATATAAAGTCTTGAACTTCTTAACATGCTATTCCTTACAGGCAGGCCTCCTCATCTGAGCCATTTCTACTCCTACCACATTTTCTTTGAAGTGGCCGATAATGAAGCATTCTCCATATGCTCGCCGCCGCCGTCGTCAACGGTATCCTCCTCACCATCGTCAGTACAGATCTCCAACCCCGCCACTGACCTACTCGAAAGGTTCAATCCGCGACCTGATGAATACTCCCTCATTATCGCCGTACAGGCCGACAGCGTATGCGATCTTTATTGCGGCGATGCATGCGCGGCCCCTCTCGGAGAAGTCGAACACACGGGCAGTGGGAACACACACCCTTCCGGTCCAAGATATGACCCTCGATGCGGACGCCGGCATCCTCGAGCGCCTTTTTCGACGCCTTTCAAGGCTCGCGAATAGATCTAACGTCGAGGCAGGGGGTCTTAGGGACATACCGGCGGGAGAGAAAGCCTAGAGCTCTAGGTGTCCCAGAGGCGGCCGAAGGCGACGGGGTACAGGCGATCTACGAACAGCCCCCACCTCCCCTCCCTCCGGCTCTCAGTCCGTCATGCGTCAGCAGGCACGCCAGTGCGTGTCGTTCTGGGCTGCGGTCCTACCCCTTCCGCC
This sequence comes from Eutypella sp. D-1, assembly GCA_023313575.1. NCBI lineage: Eukaryota > Fungi > Ascomycota > Sordariomycetes > Xylariales > Diatrypaceae > Eutypella > Eutypella sp. D-1. The sequence continues at coordinate 462,716 of JAJTTP010000003.1, forward strand.
ACCTCCGGAACCACCGGTCCACCTCGGCCGAGTCCACGTGGTGCGTTCTAATTGCAATCAAACTGTTTCTTCATCCTCTAGCATGTCGTCCGCGAGTCTGAACAGCCACCAAGGTCTGCGTGCTTCCTTCAACCGCCTCTTGGCCTTAGCCAGCTTTTTGCGTTCCCGGCGCTCGGCCTTCTCCTCCGGTGTTTTCTCCGGCCGGCGCTTCTTGCCAGCCTTTTGCGTCTCCGGCTTAGGTTTCTCCTGTTCCCTTGGAGGGTGGTCTTCGAAAAGGGATGAAAGAGCTGGCTGGCCCAAGCTCCAATCCGGATCCGGGATATCCCACGCTGTCGTAATAGCCTTGAGGGACGACAGCACTGTTCGCGTATGCGGTGTCGGCTTGGACTTGGGCCTGTCGTCGCGGAAGTTCCAGTCCCGCACGGCCGTCATGAGCAGAGCATGCAGGGCGAACCGCGCGTCGTTGCCGGCGACGTGCAGGTCCCGCCATGGCAACTTTAGGGCGTCGAGGAGCTTCGCGAGTGAGTAGCGGTAGTAGGTCTGCAAGGGATACTGGACAACCTTCAGGACATCGAGGTGGCATAGCGGCCGCTTACCGAGGTAGAGCCCATCCACATATCGACACCCAGCCCCGCCGTAGTCGCCTCCATGTGTAAGAACTACAAAAGACCGATCTTGGACCAGTCTCTGGAAATATGATTGTACGTTTTTCCCTTCAATTTGTGTTGTCGAGCCGAATACAAATCTGCGAGACTGGGAGTCAAGATAGTCGGATTGACCAACCTGAAGCTGGTACGACTTGATAAGATTTTGCGCATTTACATGCTTAGACCTTGTGTCCGTGACACCTAAACTTGTAGTGACATACGACTGCAAGAGTCGTGTATCTAGAATCGATATGCCGACTAGATATGGGCGGTTGGTTGTAGCGTCAAGGGCTCCTATACCACCGACATCGATAGAAATAAACAAGACGTCCTTGAATGAAGAATCCTCTAATGCTGGCCCAAGTTGTGCCTGGAAGGGGTTTTCGCCTAGCCCGAGAAGGTGTCGAAAGACGAGAAGCTCCTCTCGGAGCAAACCCGCGTGCTTTGGAGGCGTGCCACCACACGAGGGTTCTATCGTCTCATTAAACGACATGATCGGCTTTTTGCTACTGTAAATGGTAGAACTGGATCTTTATATGTGCCGTGGTGGGCGCATTTCTGTGTCGGCCTAAATAGTTGTAAGAGGTCACTTCTGGATAGAGCCGCTGGATATGCGTAATCCTGACTTATGGGAGCTGAAGCTTAATTACTCTGTACTTCATATAGGCAAGAAAGTGCTCCGCGAACGGTAACACCCCAAGGCATGTTGCCAAGAAAACCTTACACTCTACCTATTACAATAACGTTTTGGCACTCCGAAGTGTGTTTGGTGAATACTTGACCTGTGATTGTGATGAGTCATCAGCCTAGTACACATGCTCCATTGAAGGTTACACCACACGATGTTCGAACACGTGGTAATCACTGCAATTACACATAGCGGCAAGTGATAGGGATCGAGTGTCCTTGAGGTTATAGGGCAAGAAGAATAATACTTGCAAGATGATAACTACATTTGATTCTAGGTCCGTAGATGGCTTGGATTGATGCTGTATCAGGAATTATTTCGCATTGGAACGGCTGTCAGTGTAAAGTTGAGCGGTTTATCAAGGCCTATCATCGTTATTGCAAACTCGAAGCCGTCCCGGAACATATGAAGCCTCCAAATCAGTCTTAATAACCTGTTCTAAAAGTCTAACCTGGCCGTTATCTTTCGATACAGCTCGTCTATGTCGATATGAGGTTAGTAAAAGAAAGGAAACTTAGAGGAAATCCGACCCGTTGAAATTTCCCTTCGCCTCGTGGTCATAGAGCGAATCACAACCAAGGATTGGCTACAGCACAGAGGGCTTTCGATCCAGGCCAGTCTTCCGCCGCCGCTGGGTAATCGCGGAGTCGCAGGTTCGTCTGGAAGTAGACGAGATCGGCATAGGCCCCAATAGGTACCATCCAGTCGGGCCTTGATGTCTGATATTTATTAGCTCCCAAGCCGTAGCCCGATGGCTATCTTCAGTGTAAACTAGAGGCTGTGGAAATTGGACCCCCACAATAGCCCCCTGAGCCCCTATCTTCGGACTCAACCTCTCTCGAATGTATGCGCGCCGATTGGTAGCTCGGGGCTCCCCTAGCCATGTGGTCTTCGACGTCCTCCATGATTTAGCTGTCTATTGCCACCTTATCCAAAACGCCGATAACATCAGATATACGAAGAGCCCGTCGTGCCCATCATAGACCTGTCATTGCCTACCTACCTGCCAACTCGAGTCATTCAGCCACTGCATCACATAGGCTTGACACCGTGAGGGCTTGTACCTACACTCTCTCCGTTTGAGTTCGAACTTCAGATCGTCGGACTTCCCCAACAGCTTCCGGTAAGGTCTCGATTAGACCTCTAGAACATGCCGTTACCGGGATGTCATTACCGACATCTATTGGTATCGAAATGTCGACCTTGACGGGTAGGGGGGAAAAAAAGGTAAATTAGACGCTTTGGGTAGCAAGGCTGGCTATATGATCGCCTGCTTAAAACAGAGGCGAGTTACAGTTGTATAAGAATTCCTAAAGCGTCCATAGCTTCTCAAGTCTGTCTTCTTCAGCCTTTTTCACTCTTCAACCTGGCACCTGGGTACCTGCATCCTTGAGGTGTCATACATGAAGGAGCTAGACGGGGTTGAAAGCTTGACCCCGAATGGCGGTGAGGAAAAGGCACTGTGCCAGGAGTGGGAATCGCGGCTCTTTTTTACAGTGCTTAACTAACCCATATACTGTACCATCTCGGGAGCGCCCGCATTTCCCCAGATTGTTCTATCTGGCCCTAGCGCAGGAACCATCGAAACGAATTGCCGCGATCCCGGTTCAGAGATCTATTACGTAGGGGTTTACCGAGATGATATCTCTTCTGGCCCATGGATCATTTGGTGGTATTGACTAGGAGATGGTTTAGGAATTTGTTATATAAGCAGGCTGTGTGTGTGTGTGTTGATAATGTAGGCTAGTTAAGGTTATGGGCGTATGAAAACGCACGTGATCTGCCCAGAAAGGAAGTTATCGATGTTGCCTTTCACTTCCCGATCTCGGCCTGGATATACCCGTGAACTTATGGAGTACACTTAGTTGGTTAGAGCCTTATACGCTTCCTTGTGACAGTGTAGGCCACCGGTCACCTGTCATATAACGTTCAAAGTTACTATGCGTTTCTACCTAAATGCAGCCACAGGCGAGGCCTTACTATGCAGAGAGCTCTTGGTTGGCTCAGCAGAAACCGGGAAACAGGGGAACTTGAGAGCATTTGTGTTACCAATCAACTGCCCATATCGTTCCATTTCTGAATGATTATTGTAAGCAATTGCCGAGGAAGATGCCATACGTGTATTGGAAGTGAAATGTAAAGAGGCCAGATATCAATTGATATCCATAGTACTCCGTATAAAATACCCGCTTAACTAATGACATAAGACAATCTACTCCGTACCGCATATACATATGGCATATTGCATATTTGCCCAGATGGATTTAAAGCAAGTAATAAGTAAGCACATACAGGTAGATACCTCTGCACCACCGCTGCACCATGCGTAATATCTGCATCAGCTACTTGTGCATAGTAGTAGTACGAAGTCAAATTCCCAAGCCAGCCCCAAGAAAGCTACCTAGGTAGCCCGTCCACGGGTGGCCATGCACAATAATCCACATAGTTATTTAAACGTGCAGCATTTGTGCTATTAAAGGATGTTGTTTCAGGAGCCAGAGGTTGGTCCATTGGTTGGAAACCAGCCCCGGGGACCTAATCGGTCTTCCCAATTTGGCCTAAGTACTTTCGTTACTTCGGCCTAACGCGAACCTGCCAACCTGCTTGCCTGCCAGCCTGCGAACCTTTTTAGGACCTTCAAAGAAGGCCCCTCTATGATTTCTATTTTTTTTTTCTTTTAGGTGACGCTGATGCAGGAGGCTGGAGGTGCCCTGTGGACTCCCATACATGCATATGCTGTATGCTATCAATCTTGGAAGTAGGCAGTCAGGCTACGTAGCCGTAGGTACAATGTGTATGTACTCAGGTATGTATGTATGCCCTGCAGCGGCCTCCAATGTACTTACATAATCCAACTAATCTAGTTCCAAGGTTGTCAGACCCATCCATATGCAATCTCAAGGTTGGAATTGAGACTTTCCCATCGTTAAAAAGACTACCTATTCTGAGTTCCTGGCTTGTCTGTTTATATACATAATTGGGAATTCGGATCAATTATATCCATCCGTCTTACTACCTACCTACTTGTGACTGGAATTTCTTTTTTATAATCTTCCCTTTTAGCTTGACCAACTTTCCTCACTCCCCGCATTTAATATGTACTTCAGGTGTGTATATACCTAAGTAGGCATACCTAACGCCTTAGCACTTCCAAGATTGACTGACTCGCAATCTTGAAGTGATAAGAAGAGCCTCTACGGTATAGACTTCAGGGTAGTAAGGGGAATGGCGTAATCTAGTAATATAACGCCTAACAATCTAAACTTAGGGCCCGGTTTAGTTCCGCCCCGGCATAAGGTACCGTCCCTACTACTACGCCACGCTATACCACTTTCTATAAAACACATTTCAGACCGGTCTTATTCCTGGAGGCGGAAGGCAACCTTGGAACCTTAGGCAAGCTTCGACTTGTACATACGTACCTCCCAACCAACCAACCCCCCCCCCTTGCGACTTTTTTTTTTGGGTTGTAAAAAGAAAAAGATTACATGTAGGCCAACGATAACTCATTTCATCACCTGTGCCGCCAATTGCTGAATAAGAAGGTCAAGACACGGCATGGGAATGTAATAGATTTCAAGAAATGCCCACTTAACTAAACGACGGTTCATCTCACCATCTGTTATCTTCTACACCATCCATCCAAGTTGGCAACCAGTTAGTTCGCGTCGAATTGCGACTACGAATACCGGGGAAGACAGCCGGGCAAGCAGCAGAGCAGCAGGACAGCAGATCAACCTGAATGAATCCTGCTCATTGAATCTACTTGAAGCGACGACATTGAACTTACCAAAAGAACTCACCAAATCACCAAATCACAAAAATCAAACATGACCAGACCCAAGATAATTCGTGCCGGTATGTCGGAATCCTTACCACGTATAATAGAACTTGGTTTCAAGGTTCCAAGTTACGCGACAATCTATACAAATCCCGTCCAGCCCATCCAGCCCATCCCCCCCAAAATCCCTGAAATACATATACATAAGTATGTACGAAGAAGTAGTAGTCAGTAGTGGACCTGGAACACTGGAATACCAGAGTACCAGAAATACCTACCAAGAATACCTGAACAAACTGAAATAATTACTACTGCCTCTGGCGTGTTTGAAAATACCTGGCCCGTTCACCATCCACACCATTCACCACCCACCCACCATCCTACCATCACGACCAAGCACACAAAGCACGACCTGAGCCCGCCCACCGACCGACCTTACCTGACCCAAGTCGGTCTGTGCCTCTGACAACCCTGATAACTTACCCTGATACCCTGATACACGCGCGGATCACTTCCAATCCCTCCAACCCTCCCTCCCACATGGCCAATCACCCTTACCCTACCTAGCAGCCTAGGCAGTAGAGTAGAGTAGGAGGTACCTATCAAAAGTACATATCGAGCCCTATTTTATTTTCTATCTTTTTTTTTAATCTTTTTTTTGGAGGATCTGTATTTGTACCCGCGTGTACGGAGTATTTTGCATTAACCTCCCTTATTAAGTTTGGATTGTCCTGGGGGCGATGGGGCAGTTTACTACTTCATCATACACCATTAACAACAACAATTTCTCATCTTCATCACCCTCATTATCTTCCTTTTTTTTCCCCTTCCAATTTACCCCCTTTTTTCTCGGCCCCCGTGCCTCTACGTTCTATCATCAGCCTATCACCAATTAGCAATCATTCCCGGATATACCCCCTCTTCCTCCCCAAACTAGATTGACTAACTCTCTTTCTCCCTGTTGTCCGACTAGATACCATCGATCTTCAGGATCACAACGCGCCCTCCGCCAAAGACCATACACGCCCCTACCCGAACCTCGCATATAACGGTTCCCTCGCACCTCATCAGGCCGAGACCATCCGCGAAGTCGTAGAGGACCGGGCTGCTGAGGAGCACCGTCGGAGCCCCCGACTGTCCTGGGCGAATGGTGATGGTGATACGACCGACATCTCACAATACGCCCACGACCTCGCTGCCGAAGTCGCCTACTCTCTCAATCGTACCAATATGCAACAAGAAGATGCGCTCGCCGTTGCGCAGAATGGAGGCGTCGTCGGAGATGCCGTCGATAACGACGCTGATGTCGGTGTCGACGGCGACGAGGACCTTGATGATGATGATGACATGATGGACAAGATCTCCAGCTCTCCTTCCATAGAAGATGGTGGGTATACCCTTCCGCCCGCCTGGCCTCGGCGAGTGGACTCCCTGAACGCGTCACTTTCCTTTTCTTCCGACCTCCCCGAGTCACCAACGAGGAGCGATCCGAGGTCTTCCTCGCCCTACCTCGACTCTCCCGTACACCTCCCTTTGCAATTTTTAGATCAACAGGCAAGCAAGGCTGCCGTTGACCCCGCGAATTCTCGTCATCATCCTGGTGAGTATGCTGGACATCGCGACGACCACGACGACCACGACGACCACGACGACAGCGACGACGATAATGATAATCACAACAATTACGACAATCACGACGACAACGACGACGATAATGACACCAATAGTCACGACGAACCCAATGACGCAATGAACGAAAATACCACCGGGGTTGGAGCGCACCCTGAAGGCGATCATGGCCGCAAGATTGAAGACATGGACGATGCCGGATCCTCTACCAAGATCGAGAACGGAGCGGCCACACAACATACTGGAATAGCGAAAGCGCCCACAGGGGAACCGGATTGCCCTACAGAACATAAGAAGCAGCATAATGAGAAGAGCCCTGAACCTCAATTGGCACTCGTGGACTTCTCTGTTGACCGCACAGACAGCTCGGCGTCAAATAGAGCCGAACGTGACGAAGACGACGACTACCAATTCCTAATCCCTTACGATAGTTCGTCAGGGGATGATGATGACGACGATGATGCTATTTTCATTGACGATTCCAGATTTATTGACTCCGGCTGGGGTGGTGAATGCTTACGAGATACAGAGGACATTGATTTCGATTTCGTCTACGCCCTCCACACGTTCGTCGCAACCGTCGAAGGCCAAGCCAATGCCACTAAAGGCGACACCATGGTGTTGCTTGACGATAGTAACAGCTACTGGTGGCTGGTTAGGGTCGCGAAAGACAGTAGTATTGGTATGGCATGTCGCAAACCGTTTCACAACCAGGATCTATACTGACAGTGAATTTGTCTAGGTTACCTGCCAGCGGAACACATAGAGACGCCGACGGAAAGGCTAGCACGACTCAATAAACATAGAAACATCGATGTATGGAAACATCCTCTCACTTTGGCGAACTGCGCAGCTCTAACTTTTCGGTAGTTGTCATCAGTGATGCTCGGCGATCAAGCAGAAAAGACTAAAAATCCTTTAAAATCGGCGATGAAGAGGAGGAAGACGAAGAATGTCACATTCGCCGCTCCGACATACGTCGATTATTCAGACATAGATTACTCTACCGATGAGGAGGAGGGCGAGGACGACGCTCCGGAGCAGCGCCAAGCCACCCAGCAACAAAAGCAGAAGGAACAGGGAGAAGCGACCGCGCAGCAGGCTACGGACGAGACCCTGGATGATGAAGGCGCAAAGGTTGAACCATTGAAACCCCGAAGCCAGAAACAGGTCAGGCTTGACACTTCTGGCACTGACGAGAACAACGATGCCGACGAAACGGCCCAGGATGCCGAAGGGAGGAACAGCGACGAGATGTTTGACGGTAAATCTGAGAGAGTTTCTCGAAACGGTACCGTTCGGAACACGGATTCATTCTTCAGGGACGAATCGATAGAGACTAAGAAGATCACGTTAACGCCGGGCTTGCTGCGCGATGATACCGAGTCGAGGGGCTCCAGCGAGTCCAAGGAGGTACGGCAGCGTCCTAGCCTGGACAAACTGGAGAAAGATCTCGTGCCTGATAAGGTCAAGGACGAGAAGAAGAAGAAGGACAAGAAAGAGAAGGAGAAAGAGAAGAAGTCGGGCGGAATTCGAAGCTTCTTTTCCCGGGGTGGCAGGAAGAAATCCATCGACGACGACGATGATTCGCTCGGAAAGCGGTCTATGGATTCGGGCGCTGATGCGGAAGAATCTCGGGCATCGGAACCGGACTCGCCAGAGAAGTCGGCGAACTCGCACAGAACCCCAAGTAAACTGCAGAAGCAGCAGTCGAGGGCCGATGCGTCTCCGACCCGCAAGCCAGCTCTCATCACGCAGGCGCAACCAAATACTGTAGAAAACGTGCCCCCCACCAACTCGCTGAGGATGGTAGAAACCGAGCCTCTCAGGAGCCCGGACAAGTCGAAGGATGATAAGAATAAGTCAATGGCGCCGAAGCCGGAGCCCAAGCCGCAGAAGGTCACAAGGGCGAAACAACGGGTTGAGCTGGATGATTTCGAAGAAGACGAAGAACAAGTGGTTGCGGAACCAAATTGGCCGCCCCCAGAACCCCAGCAGGCCCAGGAGCCTCAACAGCCTCAGCCTCAGCCACAACAGCCACAGCGGCCAACGTTGCCAGGTTCATATCCAGACAGCTACCTCGGTAACCAAACTTCTGCACCACAACAGCAGCAGCAGACCGAGCCAGAAGCGGCAGATGTCACGCAGTCGACCTCACGAGCACGGTCCGAATCTCCTGCTTCCGTTTCACCCGTCTCACCCGTCACGACCTCCAAGCCACCTGCCCTCGTAGCGGACACCTCAAGCCAAGAGGACCGGTCGTCGCCGATCTCGTCGCCGTCCCCAGAGCTCCCGGATGCTGATGATGCGCGGACGCACAGGAACCAGGACTCGACAACCACGACGGCCTCGGCCGCCACCACCACGGCGACGACTACGTCGACGACGTGGAACGACACCAACCTCCGGGCCTTCTTCGACTCCGGGTCCGAGATCCGGGATCTCCTGACCGTGGTGTACGACAAGACGGACGTCCCGCCCGTCGGCCCGGAGCATCCTGTTGCTGGCCTATTCCGCGAACCCAACGCGAAGCTCGCCGAGATTACCACTGTAAGCCTCCCCCCCCCCTTTTATTCTCGTTGATGTGTAACATGGTACTAACGGCCTGCAGCAATTGGACAATATGCTGGGCGACTGGTTAGCCCGGAAGCAGAGGCTACGGGGTACTGTCTGATGAACCACGGGGACTTGCAATTCTGCTCCCCTTCGTTTTGGGGTTCTTACCGGTTTTTGGCGCGCATCGGCATCGGGGCATCTTGTCGTTCGGTGTAACAGGATTCTCTCTCACTCTCACTCTTTCCCCCTTTTTATCCCCCCCTTTTTACGATAGTGCATGACGAAACAGATTCCCAATCTTCTTTCCTTCTGTGTGTGCGTGTGTGTGTGTCCGTGTCCCGTGTTGCGCCGCGCGCTGCGGTTGCCCGGTGGGCGTATGGCGTAAAGAAAGGCGGGAGGACGAGCGAAGGAGTGGGAGGGAGAGGCAAGGGGAGGAAAGAAAGACATGGATGTTGCAAAAGAGGAAGAGAGACGCACGCGGAGGCTGGAAACAGGGCCGTTCTTTTTTTCTTATTTCTTGTTTTCTTTCTTGAATTCCTCTTCAGTCGCCATCATCATCCTCATCTATCTATCATCTAACTATACTAGCCGGCCGGCCGGGGAACTCGGCTGTGGTTCTTCCCCCTCCCCCCCCCCCCATTTTTTTCACTTTTTTCTTTTGAGGTTCTTAGGTTTTCACATATCTCCAGGAGGGACAATGGAGGCCGGGGAGAGGGGTTTCTCCCATTTTTTTACTCTTCTTATTTACTAGGTGAACCATTTATGTTTAAGTTCAGAAGAGGGGCTTATAAGTGGGATGGAAGCGGAAGTGGAAGTGGGAAAGGAGAGGGGAACGTGGTAGGAGATAGGTGTATGCAAGGATAAGGGAATACAGGAGCGGAATCACCGCTTGAAATTTCCTTTTTGAAGTAACTTGCCGGACTTTTCACCTTAGCTGCCTACCTACGTGCTTGCTTGCTTCCATGATATATGATACTGAACCTTGACTAAAGTCTTTCCACCCCTGTTTCTATTTCGTGACTTTTGCACTTCTCTGATAGGTCCACGTTGACCGTTTCCTCGCGTGGTCTTGGGTTGTCGCAGGGGTTAGGTGCGAAGAGTAGGTATGTCCATAGGGCTCCAGGGCTGGGGGCCAAGCAGCAGAGGGCTGGTGTTAGCGGTGAAGGACAAGCGCAGGTGTTCGGGTTTTCGTATTTGGTCTGGGAGGATGGAAGGAGAGGGAGAATGACGAATCTACAGGACATATCCAACATACTCCAACCGAATTGACGAACGGACGGGCGCGAGGCGCAGTGTCCGACCCCAATGGGCAACCAGTGCCATGTGTGTGATGGGCTATATGTATTCGTAGGTATGTACAGAGATACCTAGGTACATATGTACTTGCCTATTGCGAATACCCACTTCATGTACCTACCTGATAAGTTGCATTTCCCTCTGTCCAGACCCTGCAGGGCCACGAGGTTGTCCGACCGGTTCTTGCGCAACCTCTAGGTAGGTATTCTTGCTACAGGGCTAATAGCTGAATAAGATTGGTCAATTTGTGGCTTTTTCCCCCGCGTACGACGAAAAAAAAAAAAGACGGTATACCTAGTCCCCGCATAAGGTACCAACGTAGGTACCAGTAATTAAGGTTTGCCTTTCATCAAGGCTTTCACCAAGGCTGTCACCACTGCCTCCTTCCGCTACCACCCTGTTATAGCGGAGGCCAATAAGGACCTAAGTATGTCGGGTATCACTACTACCACATTAATGCAGCCACTACGGAGTATATCCATACATATGACACCACCGCCGGCGTTATCCCTACTATCGTCACTGCCATTTAAGATACACCATCGTATTACTGCTATCCCTATTGTCACTCCCTATTGTTTTATTCAGGTACGAACCGGGTCATAAGAATCAAGATACAATGACACCAATCAAAGAACGCCCATTGACGCGTTTTAAGGCCTAACAGGAATAGTGGCAGGAACGCAGGAGCCTTGAATCGGTTTCCAGGTAAATGATATCGCTTACATAGAACAGTAGTTCCGCCCATAGTCCAAACATGACGACACCAATCTGGAATAGTAGGTATACACAGGCAAGCTACCTGCCAGGCAGCAAAGCGACTAGACAACAAACTTAGGGAAAAAACAAATAAGCCTCCTGATATCAGTCGAATGGCGTGTCGTGCCGCAGACCTGCACCTGCTGCACAAGCGACTACGTACCTGAGATCTCAGTATCTTAAGTGTACGCACATTCGCCGTAGGGAAATGGAGGGGAAGCCGTGTGCTACGGATACATACCTAGGTAGGTACTGCCTAACTATTGCCGTCAGAGGTAAAGGCCTGACCTCGGGACTCCTTGAAGATCCCCCCAAGTTCCGTAATTCAGGTGGAGAAACGCAAAAGACTGCAGGTACCTACGGTACAGCCTAGCGGAAAACCAGCTTACCAATTGTAATTGTATTACCTACCTAGGTATATAAGAGGTTCACCTCCAGGGCAGTCAAACCACAAGATTTAATTAAGTCACCTGTCAGCCGGCTTTCCGCCGCCCTCCAACGATTAATCTGATTGGTCGAATAGCTCAAAAAAGGGGTCGTGGGCAAAAGTAGGTACGAGAAGAAAAAGGTAGGAAAGTCTGTCAGAAGCAGATTTAAAAACGGAGACAACCTAGCTGCATTGCATTTTACCGAACCAATTACAAAGCTAGTGGTGCGCGGTGGTATTCAGACGCCCCTACCGATCTCATAAGGGCCTACAACATCACCATCTTCTTGGAATCACTAGTTTCAATGTTCTTACTACATACATATGTACCTAGGTACATATGTGATTACGGTTTATAATGTATATTTACATACCTAGGTAGGTAGGTATATACGCTGCGATAACGATAGCACAGGTACCTGAGCAGTAGGTACTATGTGTGAAAATCGCCCATGAATTCCTGCAACGAGGACAGGCGCTTGATGGGTGCGATTAGTGGGTGCGTGTGCGTACATATAAGGCTGCCCGTCCGCATGTCAAAGTCAACTTACCCATTCGCTTTTCCTCCACGGCTCCTTTTTACTATGTATATAAAGCTCCGGGGGCATCTTAACTGGCCATTCATCTGTTGCGAGTTCTCTTCCTTTAAAATATCTCCAGACACCACCTTTACGACCCACCAAATTGCCAAAAAAGAAGTGTTGTGTAAACTACTTGAGTTAAAGATATATCGAAGTGCTTGAAAATCCAAATCATCCTGAGAAATAACTGCGAAGTCGTTATATTCATTCATCTGTTTCACTTCACCACATCTTTGTATCATTTCCTACAAGTTTGCAATCTGGGACTGCTCCTGAATATCGAATCCACCCCCTCCTCGTTATGCCTCAAGAGAACCCGGCAGCGCTCGCACCCACGCTATCTGTCCTTTCCCATCGTCAAAGTCATTCATCCGTCCTAGTATTCATACTGATGGCCTTTTTCGGCATTAGCGAGGTCTTAGTAGTCCCGACGCTTGAAGGCGATGCTCAAGATGTCACTAGAATCGTGCTGTACGTTTCATTCACCTACAGTGGTCCCATGACTACGGCCGCTGACCTGTACAGCACCTCAACGTGGGCTCTTTTTCTATTTGTTTTCTCAGTCATGCATGTCGTGAATGAGAGCAAAGATATCGTGTAAGACCATAATTCTATTTCCTTAGACCTATCCTTATCGTAAGGCCACCTTGTTGGTCTCGGGTGTTTTGTGACCACCCGGCGACCCATGATACGGATCATCCCTTCTCATCATTATGATCACTAAGCAATACATTAGCGTCATTGCAATTTACGTGGTTTGCATATGTCTCTCGATCGCCTGGGGATACTGGGTGTTCCTCCTATGCGACATTGAGAAGCTTATTATATATCTTCCCGTCCTGGTCAACCTCGGCATCTTCGTCGCTGCCGTGGGTTGCGACATTGCCCGAAGGACGCCTGAAGAACGAGAGAACTTACTAAATGGCTTCAGGACTGCTAAGGGTATGATAGCGGGCTGTCTGGGCTGGCTAACTTCCATGTTCAGCGGGCCACCGGGGAACGTCTCCTACACGCCTGTCAACCTAGACAACGTCGAGTCGGCCGCGCACCGCCCCACATCTGGCGCAGTGTCGCCAGCACAGTAGTGCAATCACTCAGCCAAGCCAAGAAGACTATGCCCAGCAAAGCGAGGGACTTTGGGGTTTGGGGTATTACCCGTAACTTTCATTGAGATGTACTTAGCAGTCAACTAAAGAGCATGCTCATAAGCGATGGAGTTTCGGGTGGAATTTTGGTATTTAGGATTACGTGTAATGGATCTTTGTATACTTGGGTAACCAGGCGTCTTTCGTGGGAAAGCTCAAGGAAAGTGTAAGGGGAAAATTCACACATTAGGTAAACGAAAGCTTCATATAACAACGACGTTATCGCTTACCAGTAAATGTATTACTCATAAGGATGGGGATGCCTTAAGCTTTTTACAACAGGTTTCCCATTTTGGAAGGTGGGGTACGACGTGATTGGCTGGTCGGCTATTAGCGAGGTCCCTCGGCTCTTACCGTATAACTTAAGCGGTAGCTACAGTTAATTTTGCCTAGCACCATGGAGCTTAAAACAACCCCACTGCCGCTCCTGCCCTGCTCTGCACCCCTTATATCCTTGTACCATATAGTAGTTTCATCCCGATTTTGGCATTTATAGTTACCTAGGCGCCCTCGACATACCTACCCAGATAGGTACATCAGTAACTATAAGATGTTGAACGGGATTTAATCAAAACAGCAGTAGCTGTACCCACTGAAAAACAAGATGGATGCGGGATTTGCCTACGTAGGTAGGTAGCTAGCTGAGCACCCAAGTACGAGTGAACAGCAGCAATCAATCAGATCGAAAAAGCTAAGAAGTATCGAGTACATCTAATTAGTCAAGACATGCCGGTACGAGTGCCTCGCTATTTCCCTAACAGGCAGTAGGAAGTAAGGCGTTAAGCAGTTTGGCGGTCAATTTTGCTACCTCTCACCCTTCGTTGGGAGCACCGAGTGTGCAACGCTCAGGAAACGTAGCCATGTACCCGGGAGCATTTCAGCACTAACTCCGATAGAGGTGAGGGGGGTAGGGGGGCCTGGTTACTTCGTCGAAAGATGGGGCTCGCCAACGACGCGCAGCCAAAAATATATGTCTTACCCTCGTTTTCTACATTAGTAGGTGGCTCAACGTATACAACAAAGTCTTTCACGCGCTCTCTCAGAGGTGCGCGGCGAAACAAAGCGAGGTTTCCTGGGTTTCCCGGGCGCCTCCGTTTGGTCTAAAACTGCGTTAACGGCGCACCCTCCACTTGCGGGCGGGGACGGCTTGATTGGCTGTCAAACAGTGGGAATTCTACTGCCTCATGGAAGAAAACGACGGTACCAAGAGGGCTGTTGGATTGATGTTGTAAAAGATAGTACAATGACCCGTTGGCAGCCCAGGAGACATAGCCGTTTGTACTGGGTGGCTTCTCCTAAATTCGTACCGATACAGCGCAAAATTCAGTGACTGCTGTTATTTTGCCAGACAAGCGAATGACTAAACAACAAGACAGGCCAATAACTCCTACACTCCCTTCTACGTTGGTCAAAGTTTACGGACCAGCTCACATTTCATACGCGCACGACGGCTCCAAGTATGCACATGTATGCAGGTTTTTCCCCTACACGACGGTCTACCTATGTAGGAAAGGGGAATGCAACATAAGACGGGGTCCTAACGCAGCGCAACGCAACGCAACATAATGTAGCAGCAAGACAACCCTTCCATATCCCCCCGAAGCCATTGAACCGATCCACCAGAAGCGTTGTTAACCTAACAACTCCCTGAACGCCGCAAGCCATGCTCGCCGTAACAGTAACACCTTAGACCATCATCCCGTCGTTCGGAAACTCGTCATACCAGGTCGTATATATGGTGTTCTTGCTTGGGTTAGGGGTGCGGAGACCGTGCAATGCAAATGCGATCGTAGTGGAGATCGATCTGTACGGGTTGATGTGGAGATAAGTGGAGAGCCCCAGCAGCCAAGTCTTGGCTTACTTATCCACATCTGCCAAGAGTCCCTCCCGACTTCACATAAAGGATTGATTGGCGACGGACTGGTAGATGAGGGTTTGCTTGATGAAAAACCCCAGTTCAGGAGAGGCCTCAATCCATTCTCGCCGAGGAAATTCAGTCCGAAAACAAAATAGAAGAAAAACAAAGGCAAAAAGGCGTATGGGACGCCAACTCCTTAATCAACATGCACCTCGCAGAATGATGGCATCGAGTTGCAAAGAAGAGTAGGTAGCCACGTGAATCGCATAGGCGTCCATGAAAACCTCCGCACGTTAGCTTCATTCAAGGCAACATTAGCAGGAAATGCGGGCACTTACGAGGTCTCTTATAGATGAGCGCCCTTAGTCCTCCAGACGGATGGCGTAGAAGACACCGCTCGGCCAGATATACCAGCGGCAGGGCAGGTGGTTGATGGTGGCGCGAGACATCTGGATCCACTCGCCATCGAGCTGGCGGGTCCAGTACATGCGGCTAGGGTTCTCGTCGGCCGGCTGGAAGTCCTGCGGCTCGTTGGCCTCGTTGTTCGCCGCCGCGTTGGCCTGCTCCATCGCAAACTCGTTGCGCGTCTTGCCGAGGCCCATGATGTCGGGCGGCAGGTTCTGGACGCCGGGGAAGCCGGGTGCCGGCGGGCCTTGCATGAACGGCGGGACTTGGCCGGCTTGCGGGAACGCGCCGGGCGGGAACTGGCCCTGGCCGGGGTTCGTCATGAAATGAACGGCCGGCGGGGCGGGCTGGTACGGTTGACCCGGGAGGAACTGACTAGGCTGGCCAGTGACGTGCGGAGGAGGACCGGATGGGATTTGACCAGGCTGCATGTAGTACGGCTGCTGCGGCTGCGGCTGCTGGCCCGGATAGACCATACCGGGCATGACGGCGGGCTGTCCGATTATACCGCCGACCTGGACCTGTGTGTCACGAAAGGGTTAGCGCGGAGTGCTACGATGAAAAGATAAGTAACGAGTTAGGAAGCAACAACGAATCAGGAAATAGCGTTAGTAGTTAATGGCATGTGAGAGGCCGATAAGGTGATTGTTTGCCTAGCCCTGGGATCTTCAGACGATTTTCGGATAATTTCTTGTGCGTCGAAATAGACTTGCGGTGTATCATCGGCAGTGAACCTAGGGTTTACATGTGGCAATAGTGTGGATTTATGATACCACAATGATTCGAATATGTTAAATGAAGAGTGATTGGAGTATCTAGTCAAGAGCTGTGATAGGAAATCATTTGGGGAGTGATAATCTGGATGCATTAGGGATAATGGAATGTAGTACCTGATGGATAGGCACCGCAACAGGAAAGGCAGGGATGGCAGGGACAGCAGGTTCGAGAATCGCGATGCCGGGCGCGCCTACCATCTGCACCGGCGGGACACAAGGAACACAGGCCGGCTCATCAAAGCGAGGACGCCACACATGCTCCATGGGGCCTTTCGCGAGGCTGGGGACTGGTTGCTCGGTGAAGTTTTGCGCACCTGGCTTCAGGTTGGGGATGGAGTACGGCATGATGTGAAAGTGCTTACAGGTTGGTAAAAGTAAGGGTAAGAAGTGCTGGAGGGGAACTGTTGATAAAAAGATCCAGAAGCTTGTACCTGAGGGGTGAGACCAGGAACCTGTTGGGCGAAGGGCTGTGGCACAGCAGAAGAAGTTAAACCGGTCAAAGTACTACGGCTCCAGCCACCGGGGTAGTGGGCAACGCTGTGTGGGAATGCTGGACCGGCCTTCTGGTAGTCTGATGGAGGGTTCCGTGGAGAAGCTGGAGGTATCGAATGCGCTGGTGCCGGAGTGGGTTTGTCTGTTTTCACGTTGCGAGTGTCACGAACGTGATCATGGGTTTGAGTGGTAGAGGGTTTGGGGGTAGGCGTCTTGATGTTGTGGGGTGGAGGAGGATGGTCCCCGAACTTGGCCTTAGAGGTATGCTGGTCGGATTTGTTTTCTCTTTCCATGGCAATGAGTGCAGGTAGGTAAGTAACTCCAAAGAGTATAGCTGCACGAACCGAAGACTCGGGGTGATTCCCTCGACTGTAGAAAAAGAGATGAGAAGAGCAGGAGCGGGGATCAAAGATAAATAAACAAGAAAATGAGTTGGCCACCTGATGGTAATGGAAGTACGATGAACTCTTGGAATGGAGGAGAAGAAATATTCTTTTATTTATGGTACAGGAGCTGTTCAAAACCAGACAGGGCAAAGATACCTTAGGTAGTCTAAGAGGGGATAGGACAATATTCGGAACCTTGGGGGTCTAACAATTGGAAGGTACCCCGCAATCAGGCAAGAGGTAATCCAAGTTCTGCAGGATTAAAAGGTCCACGAGGTTTGTATTATCCTATTGTCGAACTGTGTTGATCTATCGTCTTCCATGGGTGCAGCTACTGGCAGGCAGTGGCAGCTAAACCGGAGGCAAACAAGTCTAGCTTTAGAGCTCCAGGAGTAGCAAACAATGCCCGAATACCTACCAAACTCGGGGTGGTTGCTTCGAGTATCCTCTAGCTCCTGTACTTCGGGTGGATATGCTATTGCTGGGGGAGAAAGAAACAAGGCAACTCACATTTCCTACAATGGGAACCCATCTCGTCCCGTCCCATCTGTAACCATCGGGGTCTTCTTCCAGGTGTATATCCGTGACCGGCCAACAACACATCTCGACAAAGTGCTTACTTGATAACTGTAGTAAATAAGCACTTAGGCAAATTGGTTACCGTTGTTGGTTGGCTGAAGTGTGTAAGTATGTCCAGGAGTGGTTACAAGGGGAAAATAAACGAGTATGGGCTGGAGTTGTTCAAGATTCCATGGATACTCTACCAGCCTAGGTGATGTATGTATATGTACTTCAGTACACGCGAAGGCGAAGTCGCGACTGTGGAAAGGGGGAGGGGTTGGTTGGTTAGGAGGACATGGTACCGAGTACATTCTGCTATTAAGGGCCTAGGGACGATGCTACAAACTTATCAATAGGTAGAAATACCCATAAATGTCTCCTTACACCTGGAAACAGTTTAAGGCTAACAATACGAAATTATGGTGCTTCAAGTACCCATTAAGTGCTCTTGCATGTGATCTCATAAAAAGGGTAGGGTCCCGTGGTTTGGGCAACATGCTCATGGTAAGGATTGTCCATTGTTATCCTGAGTGCGATTCTGATCTCCAAGCAAGTGTGATGGGGTGATTATTCCAGTATCCATACCGACCGATTCCCAGCCATCAGCTTCGGGAGGCCAAAAAATGCTAAGCTTCTGTTATCGTAGTAGCTCCTTCTGATTACAGTTTCGTTGTTTAGAAAGACATGACCGGCGTGTGCTATATCCGTCTCGGGCGCTCCCGATATGTGCTCAGTCGACGGGGTTTGGGGCTCGGAGTCTCCTTTTTTTCATTTGTCGAGAGGATTCTCGATCTTTACGCATATATATTTCGCTTCCCATAGTTCGCAGGTCTAGAGTGAAATAGTTTAAGCCCCGAAATTTAGTAAGCGGCAGCGCAATTCTTGGAAGGCATCCTTCAATACTTCGTTTAGGGGGTGGGTGGGGGGCCACTCACACGTATGAAGGCAGGGACGAGGTCTTCGTCGCCCCGCATGGCCTTGAACATAGCCTCCAGGTCCTCCGCATGGTCGAGGACGCGCCAGTCGCCGACGAGCCTGCGCGCGTTGTCGCCCTTGCAGTCGAAGAAGCAGTAGGACCAGCTCTCGTACTCGGGGAGATCGGAGAGACCGGCGACGAACTCGTCGGCGCGCCGCTGCGCCTCCTCTTGCGGCATCGCGCTCAGGTCCGGTAGCGCTAGCCGGCCCTCGGGCTCCGTCTGGAACGACGCGTACTTCATGTACGACGCCTTGCGCAGCGGCGCCGAGATGCGCTCCAGTCGCTCCAGGAACGCCTTGTGCTCCGCGTCCAGCGCCTCGACGAAGACTCGTACCCCGACCTTCTCCTCGTCCGTCACGTGCAGGTGGTACATCTTCCGACCGCCCGCGACCTGCTTCGCCTCCTCCGGTTCCTGGGGGGTCAGAGAGCCCGTCATGAGCCGGTATTTGGCGATCAGGTTCACCTGTTTTCGGGATGAGTTTCCAACTCGCATGTTAGCGTAAATACGTCCCTACGGAGCTGATACCAGGTGGACTGGGACGACTGGGACTAGCCTTCTCGTAGGTTTTCATATCAGCGAGCGGGCGCAGGGAGTTCTCGAACATCAGGTAGCCGCCGGTCTCGATCTCCTCGTCCATGAGGGCCTCGGCGCCCTGCAGGGTAGCAGGGGTGATCCCGCCGCCGAGCGCCTCCTGCCGCTTGCGGAACGCTGCGTCGGCCGGGACGGAGTCACCGGGCACATAGAGGTACCCCTTCGGATTATCGTCCGAGATGACCATGCCACTGTCAACGCCGTCATCATTCGGGTCTCCGCCGTCCGCGGTCGGCGCGGCCTTCGGGTAGCTCATACCGTCCACGCCGACCTGCTTGCGTTTCAGGAAATCATCCGCGCTCTCGGGGCGCGGCTGCACGACTTCGAGGTGCCACTGCCGGGCGATCGCCTCGTCCATCGTGATGGGCACTGCCCTCGAGAGCCAGGATTCGAGGCGGCTCTTTATGTGGGCCTCCACGATATCTTTGGAAGAGGGCGCATCGGATGCCATGGTTGTGATTTGAGTTCGTTCTTTCCTCGATGATCTGCTGTCGCATGTACAACCTGTCGAGGCAAGTTCAAGAAATCAAGAGTCGAAGGTAGGAATAGAGTTGGGGAACTCATATTTATAGCTTGCGTGTGCCCCTCGGTGGTGTCAATACCTCCAATGGAGTATGCTCAGGTATCAAATGGTCTTGTTGACACAGGTTGTTGCTCAGGGAGCAGCAGAAAGACAGCTAGCTACTTAGTACCTAGGTGATTGTTTCTCGAGATGACAACTGTACCAAAGTAACGCAAGCTCAATCGGAATCAAAATGGAAAAAAAAAAATAACGGGAAGGGACCCGTTTCGAAAATGACGTAACTGTCGCCCTATTGCTGACATTGAACGCCTACCTATCCTTCCCCCGGTACGATGCGTTCTATACGCTTACCCACATAATATACACATAAAATCCAGCCAGAGGAGAGTTCAACCATCGCTATGCGACCAACCCAAGGAAACCGCCTCCGTGCTTGATTGTCTGTTAAGATTCCGTCGTATCGGGGACTCACGAAACCCGATTTCAGATTTCAGGTCCGTCCGTCATATCATACAGGACTTTATCGAAGTCCGCATGGGCTGAGATGCCGTTTTTATCGTCTTTTATCTATCATATCATACGCCATTTTACAGCTGCCGTTCCTGGCGTTCCGTCGCAGGCGGGGCTAATATAACCTGCTTGGTAATCTGTCTCAGGAGTTAGTGTTGATGTTCTATGCGAATGTCGCGCGAAAGGGGAACGTACCGCCCAGGCCGTGGCGACCGATCCTACAATACCTCCAGATATCATCATCTGCCGCACTCCCCTCGTACTCCTGAATAGCATACCACTAAGAGTGCCGGCAAGAATGGTGTTCGCGGAGTCATGCTTCCCCCGGAAATAACCAATGGCCGAGTTGAAGCAGTTGTACGTGATGGCCACGACACCGGCTGAATTGCCTAGGAAGGGCCCTCTCCTCGTGATGGCATTGAGCGTTGAGTTTAGACGCAGTTTGGGCGGTTGACCGACGGATTTTCCCAAGCCCTCCTGCAAACCCCATGCGCCTCCTAGCGACAACGCGGTAAGGTAGGTAATACCTGTTCCGTAACACAGGTCGTCACTAAACCCCCGTGAAGGTATTGCCGAATGCGAGCCAGGAACATCGTTCAGGACGGAGTCTTCGAGAGTCAGGTACTCGAGGCCTTCCTTGTCCAGGCCGGCAAGTGGATGTAATTGCGAGGGGTCGGCAAACGCGGAACTGGTGAGGAAGGCGTCTACACCCTGGGCTGAAGAGGGGTCGAAGGGTGTTGATGGGTAGGCTTGTGTCGCTGCGGGAGAGGTTGTTGGGTTTGTGGCCGAGTCTGGAGAAGAAGACGAGGAGGTTTGCTGTTGTTGTTGCGACGAGGACTTGCGTCCTGTCAGCGCATCCCAAAAAGACATCGTGAACTATCGTGGACTATCGTGGACTTTTTCGTATTATTATGGCAATTAGAAGGAAGGGAAGAAGAGAGGATCCGTTGCAGAAAATTGCGGTGAGATATCTATAAGGAACCTCTATCCCTTGGGGGCTTATGTTGGCCCTTTGCCGTGTGTAAATGTAATGAATAGGGTGAGATTGGGCCCGCAGTGCGCAATGTGTAAGTATTCCCAGATTGAGGGATGACGGAAGATGCTAGCAACTTAGAAGTTTCTCTTCGATAAAAAAAAATTCCCATTCAATTGACCATGTAGGTGGTCTGTGCTTTGCTACTAACAATTTTAGTTAAGTGCAGGTGTGACCTGGGAGTGCTTAAGTGCTGTACATAGGTACATAATACTCCCAAGACTCCCCCTCCCCGGCCCTGCATAGGTACCTAGGTATCCTAGGTAGGTACTCTAAATACCTAGGTAGGTAACCCCACCTATGTCATCTCAGCACGACCTCAGAGCTTTGGAAAGCAGGTGCGTACTGAGTGCTTATCTGATGCGAAGCTTTCCCCTTTTTGTCTTGGCGCAGAATTTATTCATTACTCTCCAGGGCTGCTTTGTGGGGCTGCACTACTTTTCTACAAAATCCCATCTATGGATGCAAATTATCGTGCCAATGAACATTGTATAAGGAATAAATCCAGCCCTTACGTTCTCTACATGGGTTTCCGGTGAATATACAAGCAAGAGGGCTTGCATTGGAAGTTTTTTCGAAACATCTCCGGATATTCTACTCTAACTAATCAGCCTAAGAAATATCCAGTTACAGGGCTTTAATGCTCAACTGATCGCCGGGGGTCATGATGAGATTTGTATAGTTCTTGGCACGAGACAACTCGAATAAGAGGGGAATATTAAAAAGGGGTCAGCAACATCATACCTCTAAAAATGAAGTCCCAACAGAACGGGGAGATGGCTCTAGACATTTCGAGCACTTTGTTCAACCCGAAATCTGCCATCACTTGGATTGAACACCAGGAGACCCAATCTCAGCTCCTGTCAGTAGTATACCACTCATGTTTGTGTGTATGGGCTCCCTAGTTAATTGTAGTGATAGGCAAACTGAGAATGTATTCCAAGAACTCCTTCACAATGCCGCGAAGCCTAAACATTTCTCCTCGAACACTTGTTCGAAACTGTGCGGCTTTGTCGAGCAATGCTCCAAGTCTGACTCGCCTATACTCCGTGGCTTTGCGTTCTCCGAGGATACGGCCATCAAGCTATTCGACTTCTATGTCGAATGGAACGAGCAGGACTCGCATAGGTCGATGAAGCTTGTTCTCGACTTGTTGGCTTACTCGGTCTCTCACAACCCGGTCACGGAACATGGCACCGCCATCCGAACTAGGATCCTGAGGGACACCGTCACCATGATCACGCGCGAGTCGTCCAGACCTTCAGTTAAGTCTGCCACAGCCTGCCTAGATTATATAATACAGAAAGACATCGTATACTTGTCAGATGTCTTGCAAACATACCGAGACGTTCATGGTCTTCCCACAGATACGGACGACGCTTGGGATGGTCTCATCCTCAAACTATTCAGCTGGATGGAGCTGCACTACGTGTGCTCTGTAGCCGGGAAGCTGCTCGTCACCATTTTCACTAACCCGTGGTACGAGGGTCAGAGCACTAGGTTCTACCCGGAATCCTGGCACAAGTTCGTATACAGGGCTTTGCAGACGAACCTAGAGCTACTTGAGCCGGTCAAGCTTTACGTATTCATCCCATTATTCAAGATCGACAAAGCCGAATCACTAAACTACCTCCAAAACCTATCCTCCCTACAGAGTTTAACGGGCGAAAAGAGTGCAAATTGGGACCTCAACTCGATCCTTTGGCTAGCGATGCTTGAGGCCGGAAAAAAGGCCGGCTTTGTAGACGAGCCCGGCACAGGTGAGATTTCCAACACCGTAGCTCTATCAGGTTCTCACGTTGACGTCTTCTAGGTCTCAAGCCAAAACCTGGTGCGGTTTCCCAACTTTCACCACAAAACCTCGAGGCAGTGTTATGTCACAGGTCGATCGAGGCGCGCTCCGCAGCTGTGTCTATACTGATCACCTCTCCATCTACCACAAGGCCATATAGCGGGGAGGTCTTTGAACTGCTCAAGAAGCATCTGCCGTCATTCTATGCAGATACGGACCCGAAATTTAGATATGATGTCCTGGGCCACTCTAGATATATGGTCAAGCGTATACAAGGCGCACTCGAGCTATTAAGGCGCGATTATGAGCGAGTGACGAAAAAGCTTGATAAAACGGGTTCAAAGGCAGGTAATAGCGATCCGGCCTCTCAGCCGGAAGGTGCTGTAAAGGAGTTACAAGACGCGCTGGACCGACACCAACGTTTCGTATGCTGGTATATGAACTTCCTCAAGGATGAGCTAGTACCGACAGCATCTTATCAGCGTCATATCACTGCACTCAAAGCGATGAATTTCGTTCTCAAGTCTACACTGCCGGAGGATATCAAGAACATACAGGGCCAAGGCTGTGGCAGCTCATTCACCGATTTTTGGTGGCTCCGCAGCGTTTTAGATCTAATTCTGGATCCGTTCGACGACGTGAGAGAAGCGGCGGCGTCGCTGATTATGCTGCTTGCGAAAGATCATTGTACGTCTACAGCGAATCCCATCCAGGGACTACAGAGGCCGGTAGTTGAAGAGCTGCGCGACTTCTGCAGAAGAGCCGAGGAACTCGCGCGGAAGACCGCCAGAGCGGACCACTCCGACGGCGTAGCTCGGTCTTACGAGATCCTGTGGCGCTGGACAGCAGAAGGCAAAGACCAATTACGCATCGTCGAGACCATTATCTCCGATCTCGAACAAAAATTAGTCGCTGCCGAGAGCGACTTGGCATCTGCTGTCCTCCAGGCCCCCGTGCACGGCAGTTTTGCTGCAATCCGGTAAGAGACCCCTCCCAACGGCGGACTGTGCGGTCGTTTAACCATGATTTAGCTATCTCTGGGGCTCTCTTTCGAGTAGGCAGTATACAGAGGATGACCTCAATCTCCTAGAAGACTTTCAAGATCGAGCGATCACGTGCTGTGACAGGATATGGCGGTGCGTTCAACACGTCCTCTGCGACGACTCGCCTGAAGGCCACCTGCCCGAAGAATTAGGAGAGGTCGAAGGTCTAGACACCAAGGATCTACTGAGCTACAGTTTCAGAGCGATCCACGAATCGAGGTAAAGTGGAGTCTCGGACTGAAAATTATTCTTGGATGAACTGACACGTCGAAGCAATCTGTTGAGGACCATTGGAAACAACGCTCGGAATGACCGAAGTCGCGGTCTCCTTAGCATTCCTAGGACGAGTTTCGAAAAGATCGGTCGTTTAACATTTGATGAGCTTTCTAACCTCCGACATCGTGGGGCATTCACAACCGTGACCCAGACATTTTCGGGCTGTTGCCAGCTCGTCAAGCACTTTCCAGCTACAAGAGAAAACGAACCAACATTACTAGATGAATGGTATAAGGCATGTAAACGCAGCCTGCATAAACCCTAGTCGTCCGTCACACTAACCAGGTCCAGGGAGCGTTGGACTGTATATACACTCAGGCGTCCACTACAAGGAGGTCGGCGGGCATTCCGTCGTTGATAGTAGGGATTCTCTCTTCGAATGCTGATCGGCCGTCGTTCGACACGGTCATGCGTGAGCTGAGAGAGATCTCCGAGCGCCCGGCCCTCATCTCCGAGACAGATGGATCAAACCTGCCCCAGGTACACGCGCTAAACTGCCTAAAGGATATCTTCAAGAGCTCAGCCTTTAGTAAGAGGGTGGATGTGTACCTCACAGACACGCTGCAGCTCGCCGCCGACAGCCTGAAATCCGAGGTGTAAGCCAAGCCGAGTCCGATCCTTTTGTATGCCCTGATGAATCTGACTCTCTTTTGACTAGCTGGGCGATCCGGAACTGCGGCCTACTCCTTCTGCGCAGTCTGATCGACAGCCTGTTCGGCACAAACGAGAGCAAGGCGTCGATGGAGGCGGGCTGGGACGGGCGGACGACGCGGATCTCATACGCCAAGTACCCGGCGCTGCCGGCGGTGCTGGCGAACCTGTTGGAGACGGGCCGGCAGTCGCCAGAGGCGGAGGAGGGCGTGCTGATCGGCGCGCGGACCACAGCGGAGTCGGTGTTCCCGGCTCTGGACATCGTGCGGCGCGTGGGCCCGCCCGAGGCCGCCCGCGACCACCTTTACGACGCCATCGCCTGGTACCTCGGCAGTCGAATCTGGCACGTGCGCGAGCTCGCGGCCCGTACGCTCTGCTCGTTCCTGCTGCGGCCGGGGTGGACGGCCCGCGTCGGCGACTTGATCGCCGGCTCCCGCGGCGATGCAAACAGGCTGCATGGCGCGCTGTTGACCCTCAAATTCCTCCTTGAGAGGCTGCGGGAGGTCATGCCCGATCTTCTCTTCGGTGAGGCCTAACCCTACCTAATTGTTAACCCCTTTTTCCCCACCCCCGATTCATCGCACTGGACCCATCACTGACGAACCGTAGAGGCCTATCCCGACGAGTTGCGGAACTTGATCGAGGTAGTACCGGACATGAACGGGAGTCTCGCGACCTGCGATGAGGCTAAGGCGGTGTACGTGGAGATCATCAGCTTTGTCACGCAACTGGGTCCACCTGAGGGTGATGGAGACAACCCTAGATTCCCGGACTCAATCGCGGCACCACCGCCCGCCGCGTCCTCGGCCCTGCTGCGCACCAGCCTCGCGGTATCGACGACGCGGGACCTTCTCCGGCGCTCGCGCATTGACAACCTCGACCGCGCACTCCGGGACGCGCTGGACCAGGACATCGACGTCGCATGCGCGATGCTCGAGACGCTCTCGCGCGCCGACACCCAGACCACCGATCCCGATCCCGGCCCTCCGTGCGCTCTCGCGCGCATGTATATAGACGTTTGCACAGCAACGGAAGCAGCGAGGCCGCGGACGCTCGCACTCGAGTGTCTAGCCGACATCCTGGACGGCCTCCTAGCCCGGGGTCCCGAAGCCGTGTGCGCACCGCTCCTCCCAGACCGACAGGCACTAGCGGAGTTCTGGAACTCGCTGCAGCGGGGCGCTCTGAGCCCAGGGCTCTCCGACGCCGTGGTCCAGCTGAGCGGGCCGTTGCTGGCCGTGCTCTGTGTTTCCGGCGACGATGCGCCGGATTCGGAGCTGGAGCTCGAGGATGGCGATCTCTGCCGCTGGCTGCGCGCCTGGGGCGTCATGATAAGCGATGCTGGGCGTGACGACCGGGTAGGTTTCCTTACCGTCCCCCCAACCCTCCCTCTCACTAGTATCAATGTCATATAAACTAACATCCCACCCCAACTCAGACCTTCGACACGCGCATGGCGGCGGCCACGGGCCTGCGGTCCTTCACGACAGCTCTATTCGGCGGCAGGAGCTCTTCTTCTCCTCAAACCGCAACTCACCACCTCCCGTGGCTCCTGGCACTGTACGACGCGCTCAACGACGACGACGACGAGGTACGGGAGCGCGCCGCGGCTGCGGCGGCGCCCGTGCTCGGGGGCCAGCAACTCGCGGCGATGGAGGCGGCGCGGCGGCTCCTCGAGTGGTTGCGCCAGGGCGCATCCGCATCTGGCGCCTTCCGCGCGCATGCCGCGGGCCGCATGGTCGGGCACGTGTCGTCGGTCGATGTGGAGGCGGAGACGGAGGAGGCTGGGGCGTCGTGGACGTCAGCGGAGACACAGCTCCGCGAAGCTCTACGCTTCGACGATGCGCTGTTCGTCGTCGAGGACCAGAACCTGTTCGTGGACGAGGTCCGCGAGGTCCTGCGGTGGCGCAACGTGCTGTTCCCTCCTCCGCCTCCTCCTTCCATCCAGCCTACTACATCCCCAACCACAAGCACAACCCCATCTCCGACCGAGACCCCCGAACTCGACGCCCTGGCATCCTGGACGCAGGACGGACTCCGCACGCTCAGACGCCTCATCGAGAATGGGGATGCGGACGCGGACGCAGATGATGGCCCCCTGGGCTGGGCCTCGAAACCCGAGGTCTTTGCGATCTGTGCGCGGGTATTGGTCTGCGCCGCCGCGCTATCGTCTTCTATACCAGAGGCAGTGCAGATCCGCGAGGCGCTGGCCGCGTTCCGTGATGCGGGGCGCGCTGCGAGGGTTCATGGGGGGTTGTTGCGGTTGTGTGGGTGTTAGTTATTATGATGGATGGATGGATGGAAGGGATGGGTTGATCTGGTCTGGTCAGCCCCGCTACCCCCCTCCCTTGGAAGTAAGTATGGGTGACAATTGAATCATGCATGGCATGGCACGGCGTGACATAGGGAGATTGCATTGGATGAGGTTAGACCAGTGTTTGGCGTAAAAGGGGTAAATAGTGGCTGGGAAGCCGGGGGTTGAGGAAAAGGGGGTGTGTTTTACAACGATGTACATGGATTCGACGAACAACAAGCAACACATATACCATAGCATACCGGCACTGGTTGGTTGGTTGGCTGGTTGGTCCAGATTCAGACGTAGAAGCGAGAACTATATGACGTACCGCACAGTTCATGGCCACGATGTGTTGTGAGGCTTGTTTTTCTCTTTTTATTACAGTCATAACGTCTGTCTGGCTGTCTGTTTACTTTTTGCCCAAGCAATCCAATCCAACCCAATCCAATCCAATCCCATAAAACGTGCCCGCTCGCTCGCTCTCTTTTAACACAATGGATGCATGCATATATGTATGCGTGCATGTATGAATGTATATGCCCAACGCCCCGACGCCCCGACTTCTCACTCCCTCTCCCTCCCCCCCCTTCTTCCTCTTCGACTTCGTTATTTCGTGTAGTCAGTCAACCGACTAGTCAGTTAGTCAGATGGTTATGATACAAAGCCGTGCAGTATAAAAAGATATGCACGGCGCTTCCGGGAAAGCCTGCCTCGCCCTTTTTTTTCCCGATTCGTCTCCCTCGTTTATCCTGGACTTGCGTTTTGTCCTTCCCTCATTCTTTCATTCCTCATGAACACCGGGTGTCCGGCCTAAAAAAAAAGGCTCTCGGCATCTGTCGCGGTTCGTAATCAACCTGTATGTCGTGACCGGCTTCGAACTGGCGCCCTAACCTCGACCCGCCCAAGATAGCTCACAGCAAATCGGTCCGTGGGCCGAAGCTCGCGTATGTATGATCCGCGCTCGGACTGCCTCAGATTTTGTATCACGCGACCTTCTCAGCATGCGCGTGCGTACTATGTTCTCTCGATCGCCCGGTCTTCGGCGGGGCGAGGAGCGGGGACGAGGTGTGCTGGTGGCTCGGGGTGCCGAGGACGGTGCTAGCGCGGGAGATCCGGCCGGGCTGTGGGTGGTTGTAGTTGTTGTTATTGTGATTAGCAGAACTGCTCCTCTTGCGTGCGTCGGACGAGGCGAAGACGTCGGCGATGCCGCCCTCGAGACGGATCCCTTCCTTGCCAAGCCGGGCAACGAGCATGGTATTCTGGCTCTGGAGGTCGCCGACCTGCTCCTTGAGGACCTCGATCTGCTTGCGGGCGACGTCGCGCTCGGCGCGCACCTTGTCGAGCTCGATGGTGAGGTTCCGCTTCTCCTCGCGCTCGGCCTGCTTCTGCCTCCGCTCCGCGGCCTTGCGCTCCTCGGCCTGCCGCTTGGCCTCGAGCTTGCGCATCTGCCGCTCGTGCTTCTCCTCGTGCTTCGCAAGCTCGCGGTTGTACTTCTCCCGGAGCTTCGCGATCACGTCCTCCTCGCTGGCCCCGCCGTCGTTGCCGCGCTTCGCCAGCGCCCGAGCCTGCGCCTGCTGGAGGCGCTCTTCCGTCTTACGCTGCCGCTCCTCGAGCTTGCGCAGCTCCTTTTCGTGTTGAGACAGGGCGTTCTGAGAACGCGTCGCCGTAGATTCGGTGGAGGATTGTATGGAATGCTCCTCGCCGTTTGTGATGGTACGTTCGAGGGGCTCTTGCGGTGCCTCATCAAGATTCTCCTGCCCTGTCGCAAAGCTGTGGAAAGTGCGGATTGACGATCTATCATCGTCATCATCCGTACTGATCGATGTTTCGGGGGATGTGTCGCCAGGCGCATATGCAAACGCGGTTGGGAACATTGAGGCTGCGACCCCGTAAGCACCTGTTATTATGCTATATAACCCGGGGAGTGCAGGTGGCTGCTCTTCATCGACACGCCGCCTGTTGTTGGACATATCGGTAACTGTTAAAGTGGGCTTGGTAGGCTGAGGCTGAGGGGTAGTTGTATTTCTCTCGCCAACGGGTTCCTTGTCGGGTGATATTTCCGGCTTCGCTATCGTACTAACGTCCTCAGGCTCTAATAGTTCTTGCATGCTCTTGGACTCGGCCCATTTGAGGAACTTTTCGGCATCGCCCGCAATACCGGCAGGGGTTCCTTTCTCGACCATGAACCTTGGCACACTACCACCAGGGTCACTTCGGGTTACCATTACCCACTCGAGAAGAGTTTCATATTCTTCGTGCCC
The DNA here is from genome assembly GCA_023313575.1 of Eutypella sp. D-1. Lineage (NCBI taxonomy): Eukaryota > Fungi > Ascomycota > Sordariomycetes > Xylariales > Diatrypaceae > Eutypella > Eutypella sp. D-1. The sequence continues at coordinate 492,653 of JAJTTP010000003.1, forward strand.
CGTTTCTGGTGTTCGCTGATGTTGTTGTCGACTAGTGTCTAGGGCAGTATCGCTAGACCTGGTTATGTCGCCTTCGGGAACACCGTTTAGATTTGGCGATTGCGCGGCACGAATGGGGGCTTCATGGGCCAAATGATTCACCGTGTTTCTCGCAATCGCGTTCGCCTCGTCGGTAGGTAGGTCGATGGATGACTGGACTTTTCTTAAGGGATCTGTATGAATCGGGATTTTGATTTCACGGATGACCTCGACGGATTCGTATGTACCCCGGATGAAGCCTGGTGTCTCGGGACATTGCGGGTGTATGCAGGGCTTCGAGACGACCATGAAATATCTATCCAGTTTACCATGTTCATCTGACTCAGGCGTGTCAAGGGCGCAGTCGGTAGTTAGCAGCATGGTGAGGAATTCTCTGGGTGTTGTCGGTCCTGGAAACTGTGCAGAAAGCTGATATACTGTTGGGTTTTATAAGAAGATTAGCTATACATAGGCTCAAGCCGGGGAAAAAGAAAAGAAAGATACTTTTTTTTTTTTTTTTTAAAGACGGAATTTCTCACCTTCCAATTTACCACACCCATCAAGTTTCATGTACTCCAGTCGGTTGTCGGCGCCAATTCCTCTGATCTTCCCACTACCGGGCTTCCCCTTGACCTTCATGGTCTCGGCGAATTCCCTCTCCATGGCTAACTTCCACTTGTCGAAGCTCTGGCCCTCGTGGACGCTTCGCCTCGCAAACCAGGCTCCCTTGCCATCCTTGCCGGCTAGCTTGTAGACGCTCAAGCCCAGGGGGTTTTCCTTGGGGTTCACTTTGACCTCCTTCCATTCTTTACTCAGTTCTTTCGAGCGCTCGGATGGCTGGTGGCGTCTGGTAGACATTGGGAGGCGGTTAGGGTCAGTGGAGGCTCGCGGTCTTCCATTCTGTTGGGATGGCAAGGCCGAGTCGCTGGGTATGGAATTGGCAAGATAATCCGCATCGTGGAAGGTTTGGTTGAGGAATTTCCTGACCCTGGCTTCCTCCTCGGGTTCGTGGATGTCGCCAAAGTCCCAATTGATGGGTCCCAAGGTCTTGAAGGGTTCGTGGAGGCCTGCCGGTGCCATGATGGGTACCTTGATGAGTGCCCTGGTGGCCGACGACAAGTTCTGTCGAAGCACGGCTCAAATCTTTCTCAATCTCTTCAATCTCCTCAACTTCGATTTTCTGTGCTTCGATAATTTATACTGGACGGGTAGCTTCTAAGGCTCGGCTCTGTAGAATGGGTACAGAGGCAGCAGATATTCAAGCTCCCAGTTGTGGTGTAGTCTCCGCCTAGGATGTCCGCCTGGGATGGTGTCGGGGATCAGAGGGAGAATGAAGCCATTCTTTGTTCTGCGTATCTCTGTATGTCGATACCTTGTAGGGATGTTGGTTTAGGTGTCGTGGGCCGGGGTGATGTGCGTGACTTGATGAATATGAGAATGGAAGAATGGCCCGGGCTGCTGCTGGAGAAGGACGATTTCCTAGAGTATACCTACCTGGGTAAGAGTTGTACAAGAAGAGAATGTTTCAGAGAGTAGAATGTCTTGGAGTAAGTGGCGGTTGTTTGGTGAATTCTGGTGCAATGTTGAAACGTTCTAGGCGAGACTTGTTTGTCTAAAGGCAGGCAAGGCATAGACACATAGGGGTAGGGGTAGAGGTAGCCAAGCAACCAAGAGAGGGAAACCTTGGAAGAGAGAGGCTTGAGAGGGAGGGTAGTAGTAGTAGAGGCCCCGGGGAGTACTTGCACTAATATCAACACTAAATACACTACGTAATAGAGAAGAGAACTAATAACAGTCTGACAGATCGCAAGTGTGGGCAGTTAGGCCAGGTACCTATAATAACCTAGAAGTATAAGTAAGTAGATATGTAGGTACCTACCCTATGTAGAGGTATTTAGGTGATACCCACAAGTTCCATGCGGCATTCTCGGCGCATCGGGCGCATCAGGCTTGATCAGGTCAGCACATCCGGGTCAATGATGGGAAGATTCTGGAGATGCCCCCGCTGTCTGCTCTGCTACATACATAACTACTTAGGTACTTCATAAGTAGCAAGCAATTGCGTTGGTTGTTCATCGTCACCGCTGGGCAAATACCGCTGGGCAATCGACAGGTTTTAGGTCCACGGGATCCGCGGGGTTCACGGGTTTACGGGGTTTGTATGTATGTAGGTTATGTACTTAGATAGTCAGGTAGTTTGGTACGGCGATATAAAACTACCTGAGTACCTAAGCAAGAGCCGGCCGGGGGACAATTTACACGTGCTAATGGAAGTTACTTTAAGTTAAGCTCCGGACATTCTACATAACCACGAACCCGATAAATACCTAACGGCTGATAAATACTATGTAAATCCGGAAGAGAGGCCGTTGGAATTATGACAACATTGGAAATTACTATATAACAAAACCCGAGATCATGGCGTGTTTTTTCGGTATAACTGTATGTTTATATATACCTATCCAAGTGTTCAATTTAAACGTTCGATATTTAAATACGAGGCACAAGCAGCTGTGTTATGTTATGTACCTACCTGAGGTACATAGACGAATGTCGGTATGTCGGTATACCTAGCCGGCCAGTCTTGCCAGTAGGTAAAGAAATAACTTAAACCGCTACACTACGTCATCCGTCATCGTAGGACATACCGACTCTTAATTACTGTACTGTCCACTGCTTTCATACCTAAGTATATTGTACATATCTTTGTAGATAGCCAAATAGCGAAGCCAAGAAGCCCTCCAATAGCTGTATCGAGATTTCTCCATGCACCCGAGCCTCCGGTGCGATGTCATCATTCCCAGGTTTCCATTCCAGGTTACCTGACTCCCGGGCCCTCCATCCTCGTATTCGGGTTTCTCAGCAATCGACGCCGGCCGGCCGTCGAGCCACCTACGTAGTACCTACATAGTAAGTAGGTCTCTCTCGTACGGGTACCTTTGTCTTTTAACCTTATAGAGGCCCCGCCCCCACACCCACACCCACCTCCTTCTCTTTCAGCTACCTACCTAGGTACCCCTCTGACCCTACCCCTGAATTAATCATGGGTAGGTTCTGGTCCACTATATCAGGTAGATGTACGTATCTTCTTTTCACATGTTAAAGCAAATTCCCAATCCTAAGAAGAAAATTCAGGTAGAGACAGACAACCTTGTCACATAAGTAGTAGTCATCATAGTGGCCCTCAACACGACATAAAAGGTGAAGTTCAACCTCATCATGAGCACCCGTGACATAAACATGGGGTTAAAGCTAGATTGAGAAAATTCCAGAAGAATCATGGGATACCCGACGTACCTGATTCAGCGGAGTCAGCTAACCCAATCTCCGGAAACCAACCCCCCCCCCCCTTTTCGCGCCCGCGCGTGTCATGCACGCATGCTAAAAGCTATGCGCCAGCACAACAGGATAAAGGGGACCCGCCCCGAGCTTCCCGGCCGGAGACAGAAAGCAACGAAGAATTTGGAGCGTCCGGGGCAGGGCATCACCTGACTATGTGGATTTTTCTCACATCTAAATGGAAAGAGAGAAGAAATAAAAAAGAGCAAAGCGGAAAATCCATCATTGTGTGAAACTATGTACCTATGTGGGCGAGAGAGACAGAAAAAAAGAATGGACACCGCAGTAGATACGTAGTCCGTCCTCCGTCCTTTCTTTTCCGCGACGGATCCCGGCTGTCACTCCGAAAACTCCGCCATACCTCCGATACCTATCCACGGATGTGTCTTTCAAATCTACCTACCTATGGTAGATATGACCCAATACCACAGTCGGTACCTGGAAACGACGTTATCGTAGGACTAACCGTCCGTGCGCTCTTACCTACCTACCTACCTGGGTAATCTCCATATTGTTTGTGCCACATGGCACCGTCGAGAGCGGACACGACGATGCCATTGTTGCAAGGTCTCGTTATTTGCATTGGGGTTGGGGTTGGTTGGCCTCTTATCTTCGCATCGCGCGCAGCGGCGAGACCTCATAAGAGCACTGCACGATGCACTATGCTATATTATCTCTATTATCTCGCTCGTGTTCATTGTGACGTGGACAGGTGCCGTGCTATGCCACGATTTATTAATGTATATGTATGTGTGTATGTGTGTATGTGTATAGACCCAGTCCCCTCCGCTGTCTATACACAAGAAAGACGCCCGATTCATTATCTAGAGGATTAGGAGTGAGTGCAGGGGTAGATAGGTATCGAGGACAATACATCTAGATTCTCCATGGCTTATGGGCCAGTTCTGAGTAGGAAACATAGTACTGCCAGTTACCAAAATCAACTACGTAGTAAAGGCTAACAAGGGAACAAACAGAGGAAGAAGGAGAAAACCAGCTCGTATTTCAACATGCTTTAAACAAGGAGCGTACACAGTAACCTTAAGTATCGATCTCTATCAACTGTTTATTTCTTCAAGATGTCCGAGTCGCGACTATCCAGCGCGATCATGTATCCGGGGGAATGCGACATGATGACGCCCTCCAAACCAGCCCGCATGACAGCCTCCTGCGGCGTGACGCCGCAGCCCCAGAACACGGGAACCAACTCCTCCGAGCCCTCATACGCGCCCAACTTCCGCCCGTCCCGGGCGAGGGGCACATCCCCCCAATCAGGCACGTCGATGTCCGCGATCCCCAGGGCGCGGAGGGCATCCCAGCCCCAAGCAATCGGCTCGCCGTGCGTCGCCACGTAGGGCCGCGTGATATCGCGCACCGTCTCGACGTCCGCGGCCCGGTAGGCCCGCATCGAGACCACGTAGGTGCCGCCGGTGAAGACGCCGGCGGGACACAGCGGCACGCTGGTGCGGTACATGGCGATGTTGCGGCCGAGCGTAGTGTGCAGCGGGGTCAGCCCGGCGTCCGCGAGCGCCGTCTCGAAGCTGTACGAGCACCCGACCAGGAAGGCGACATGGTCGGGCGTCCAGTCGTCCACGATGTCGCGCGCGTCCCGCTTCGCCAGCTTTGAATCCACGTACACGTTATACCGCGGGATGTCGCGCCGGATGTCGGCGTCCGCGCCCAGGATCGCGTGCCCGTCTGGCACGGACCCCAGGTGCGACGTCACGGCGTCCCAGACCCCGGGGCCCGCGGACTCGGCGATCAGCGGGCAGGGGACCGGGTTCCGGGCGCACAGGATGCGGAAGTCCGAGGCGTAGCGCGAGGGCAGCGCGATCAGGTTCGCCTGTAGGTAGGTCGGCGCAAGACCCGACGTCGGGGGACACTCGTGGTTTCGGGCGAACAGCCGGACGTCCCTCCCGGTCTTGAGGGAGTCGAGAGACACGGCCGCGGAAGAATTGTTCTGAGCCATCGTGCTGCTGCAAGAATAGACTGCCAGAGTCACCTAGAGTTGAAATGGGTTGATCCAGCAAGATGGCATAACCCTCATCGCTCGGACTGCTATTTATTAACTTCTTTTGACATGTCATCTTCAGATGGCAATTCACCGGCCGCCTCTCACCGGCGATGGGCGGACTTGCGCCTCCGCGTTTATTGTGTGGAGTATGACAACCCCATCTTCCCAAATCCCGTGGTGGAGCTCCGCTGGGTTAGCCGGATCGGATTCCTTTATGATTCGTCGATGGGGTTGCCCAACTGTGCCACTAGGGACGTCCGCCTGACAACTCGGCAAGGGAGGGAGGAGCCGGACCTTCATCCTCCTACCTAGGGATGTTATACTAAGGGCGCACATACTTTAATGGCGGACATGCGCCTGATATAGGACTTGTGCGAGGTAAGTTTGGCCGTCATCATCAACATGTATTAGAGTATGGTCTCATACAAATCAGTTCATTGGCCTGAGCTAGATTCAAAGATTTGAACATGGGAACAACCATGCAGGTCGATAGCTTTCAGGGGCGGCCGTGTGGGCGTTTAACCCCTTGTCAAGCATATAAAATACATGTTTACCATTTACGCCGGTCGGCCGCGATGGTTTGGTCAAGGATAAGCTCCTGCTTCAGCACAAAAAGATCATACATATCCAGCGTAACCTCCTATACCCATAGTAGATTTTTTTTTTCTTAGGGGCAAGCAAATGTTGTACATCGATGATTCCTCGAGTTGAACACAATAGGTCAGTATATTACTTCATCAATTTGCAAACCCTGAATGACGCAGCTTTCGTATCACATCATAGTAATCTGTCGACTCGAAGCTGTCGACCCTGAATAAAGTTAACCTTAGACAATGGACATATGTGCCGATATTATGGCTTTGTAGCGGTAATTGGTCATAAAGGGCCATTCACTCTTTGTGAGATGAGTTCCGTGGGAAATGCCGGCTCTTTCTCTCGAAGTTCTTTCAACTAGACGAAAACATCTAACCAAGCTTATACGTAACTATGTGCTATACAACTCTGTCACAGTCTCGAAGACTCAAAACTTCTCGCAACACCAATTCACTAATAACGGCCGCAAGGTAAGACCAACTGCTAACGATGGACGCAGCGGATGAAGAAAGAAACGAAGAGGACGAAGTAGAGGAAGGCCTTATCCAACTCCGAGATCTCCTCATCATTTTACAGCACAACGGAGAAGAAGTCGATGACCGAATACTACCGGACGAGTACATCGGTCCAGAGTCCTATTCGCTTCACGCGAAAGATCCGCCCCTATTATTCAATCTAAATTGGGCATGGTATCTCGCCATCTGTTTCGTGGCCCTCTTAGCCGTACATTTCGAGATCGACACCGGCTGGCTGCTCAAGCGCGGTTACCTGCATTTCGCGTGCAGGATCATCTCCAACGTGACGGCGACGCTGACGATTGCGGTCCTGAGCACGGTGGTATACGACATCCTGGGGGCCTGCGCCGAGTTCGCCAGGAGGCAGATTTTCCGGCTAATTCGCCACTTTATGGTGCGCCAATGGCGCAAGCTGGAAAGAACGGATGAACATGGCCTCCGCGTACGACCCTGGTACTTTCCCCAAGTGGTCTCCGATTTCTTGTCGAGCGCCACACTGACGTACCTCGACTTCGTTCTACTTGTCCTGCTCGTGCTAATCAAGACGTTTGGCGGGAGGTTCTTGGGATGGGTGACTGTCTATGCGGAAAGCATGAGGTGGCTGTTCTCTGACGACCTTTTTGCTCGAACCTTGAGCACCTCAGTCATATCCGTTCCTGGCACGCTGGAACAAGCCGGTATCGACTTCTTAGTCTGGGAAGTTCTACCCCAGATCCTGCTGCAAACTCTTGGAGCCGCCACCTTCTACTCGATCGGCTTGCTTTTTTCAGTAAAGGCGGAGGAACCGGTGATCTTTGGCGAAGAGCGCAGAGATGTTCTCAGCCAATGCATCTATTTCCTTCTCCGGGCAGCAGCTGCACATACCATGGCCGGGACGGCATATCAACTCGTTACTATAGCGCTGGCGATGGTCGAAACAAGGCCAGAATATCATATGTTGTTTAACCTTCTTCCGTCTTGGAGTTTCCCCATTCCGGTTCGGGGTGTGCTCCGATTTCTCCTCAACCAAATCTCGATAGCCGCTATCTGTTATAATGTTATGGCATCGATTCTTCTCTACGGCTTTCACGTCCTAGTGGGGCTTCTCTGCCGCGTAGCCATCATCGCCCTCTGGCCATTCTGGCGCCCATACGTTGCATGGCTCACGTACTTTAACAATCACGGGCTGGCCTTGTTCTGGCCTGTACTGAAAGCGACTGCAGTGCATGACACATCCATCATACACTGGATCTACCAGCAACGAGCATTGATGACACTTTTATTCGGTGTGAGCACTTCTTGGCCGACGAGAACAACGAACCATTAATCGCATATCAGCAGACATCTCTTCGGAATTAGGTCGAAACAAGACGATATAGTTAAATGCGCCTCGGCGATAAAAAACACGCAAATACCGGGTCTACTTGGTCAGAATTATTATGAGATATCGATGCAAGCAGAATATATAGATATGTTTCACTAGTCTCTAGCTTCAAGTGACAAAGCGAGGTACCCTTTATTATGGTCAAACCTCCTAGCCGCATATCCCCTCATTTATTAGGTCCCATGAGAAATCTATGTCATCTTATAACTTTTATTATACGTGAACAGCAGGTAGGAAGGACAGTCACTTCAAGATAAAGAATATAGCATTGATATAAGCGACCTCCACTAAGGTTGTATAATATGTACAGTAGAATAATATCTCAGAGCCCACTATGTGAAATACCTAGGGGCGCTGTTGAGTAATTGTGAGATTACCAGCTCAAGCGTTGACGCACTGAGCATAGTAGGGGTTCCATTCCTTACAGGAGCCCTCCTGGCAGGTAGTTGGGCCAGTCCAGTTAATGCCACCACATTGACCATACAGAGTCGCAGCGGCAACGCCAGTGCCGGCAGTGGCGGTCGGTGCAGCGGTCTTCGTCCGGGTGACTAAAGTGGTGGGAATAGTGGTTGGGGCGGTAGTCGGTGCGACAGTTGGTTCGACAGCCGGTTCATCAGTAGATACAGCCGTGGTAGGCACGGCGGTGGTAGGCTCGGTTGTGGGAGTTGCGACAGGAGTAGTGGCAACACTGGTCTGCGGAGCAGAGGTAGGGGCAGGATTGCTGCCTCCAGCAGCTGCAGACCAGATACCGGGACCTGGAATCGGATAAGACGTGTATCCACCGTAGAGGTTGAAGAGAATGCCAGGCTCCTCAGCATCGTACGAGGTAACAATGTCGTAGTTTTGGTCGGGAACGGTGGAGCCCGTGCCCGTCAGCTCGACTTGAACGCAAGATGGGTAGAACTGGCTACCACGACCACTCGTGAACAAAGCATCGGCTTCGTGCAGGCCAATGATCTCCTGGCGGATTAGGTACTTCCCGGCTGCTAGGGAAGACGGAACAGTGAAGTCCCTCTTGCCGCCATTTGCGACAAGCTTCTCAACGGCCCACTTGGTGCCATCATATCCTTCTTCGTCGATCTTGGACCAAATAGCTCCAGAAGCATCGCCGCTGGTGTAGGGGGCAATATAAGTAATGACGGGACCTAAATGGGAAAGATCAATGATGTCGTCGTTGCGAGTGTTGTGATACCACTCGAAGCTGAGGGTGTCGCCAGCAGCAGCTGAAACGAAACTGGGAGCTTCCTTGCCGCCATTGTCGTTGCAGGCCATGGCGGGACTTCCCAGATCCTTAATGGGGCTGTTGCTTGACGGCGATCGAATATATTGGTTTCTACCGTCGCCCTGATCCTCGCCGTTGACCCAGACAGCGAACATGGTGCTATGTGCCGAGGCGATTCCGACAAGAGATGCCGCGGAAGCAAGGAATGTGAAAAGCATCTTGAGAGATAATCTTAGATATAAAGAGAGAACGTTTATAGTGAGAGTGTCAACTCAAATAGAAACAGCTTCAAAGCGTGAGAAACGAATGGCCTGGCGCTGCCAGTAAAATGACAGAAATAATGTAAAGGAAGGTAAAAGTGATGATGATGCTGCCTTTTCTGAGCAAGGTGGGCGTTAATGGATGGGCAGTCCGGCCTCCTTTATACAACAGAGGTCGAAGACATCCTGTCTAGGTCCCATGTCGACGTCGTCAAAGACTCGAAATCTCGATGCTGTAAGTCGTATCAGTAAACGGCCCGCCAAATCGAGGCTCGACTTCAAAACTTCTCGGTTATTGGATGACGAGGAACATACTTTAGTTGTTAAAGCGTGAAACATAGCGACTATAAGACTATAACTAGTCAAAACGCCACATCGCTTGCGGGATAAACGTCCAAATACAGCATGGCCTAGATCTCAGAAGGCCGAGGCGCAAACCTACGCCTTAATATCCTACCTCTGTCGTGCGTCTTAACTCTCTGGTAAAACATTTTGCATTATGTCGACGGCTCGATCAACTCGTGCCATTCTCATCGCTGCAATCAGGGGAAACCGGGGCGGTGGTTCAACAGGTGGAGTTGACTCGGATCGCCCCGAAACCGCCAAGGCCACGTGGTGGGCCTCACTATTTATATTCAGGGGAATGGGAGCGGAAAGCCTAGCTAAAAGCAGCTAGGGGATACGCAGTCCTTGCACACATCTTTTTAGGGGATGATCATGCAGGGCTCTCTATAGGGGGTTAAATGATATGATGATGAGGTGTTTCTCTCTTCAATCCATCCCACATATGTACTATGGAAAACGGACACTGGACATTCTGTGAAACTGAATGCGTATCCTTGGGAAGCATCGTATGTCGAAGGGCGACTATAACTATTCCTAAAAATTTTTATCTTCACATATAACACGCTTGTGATTTGCATTTCATGCAAGCAAGGAGGCGGTACATCAACACATGTATCTTTAAGCATTGTGTTTGCCATCCCATGTCGTCGACCTGATAAACAAACTAGTAAAGTTCTCCGCAAGACCCGGGCTCATCATGCTCAAGAAGGGTGTTATTCGTGGAACAATAGTATGGCCTAGAAAGAGCGCATTACCTTTATATCCACAGTATAATATGTCTGAGACATAGGAGATAGAATTAACTTCATTTGGCTTCATCTCCCTGCGTATGCTATCTAACCTACATGGGTCTCTTCATCCAGATTGTTCTATCGAGTGAATCCCTAGCACCAAAACCAGCATCGTGGGACCACCGTTGTTTCCCTCTGTGCCACTAAACACGGAGATACAATATGGCTAATCAATGAAATTCCCTCTCCATGATAGCTAAAACAGAATACTCCTACTAGGTATTAGGCAACATGCTAATATGCCTACTGTATATGAGTATATGCGGATAGGATATGTGGTGGTTTATACTAACCCTGTAATTTGGGCCTTTAATAGCGATCAGGCGTGGCGTCCGCTAGGATTTGACCTAACAGTACCGCCTCATGGCCAGAAGATTGCATTGTTCTGAGCCTGAGTATATTGTGGGATACCCCTTTCTTTCAGCTGTACCGATGTACCCACAGTGAAGAGTGTCGATGCCGAGTTGGCATGATCAACGACGGGATCATTGTAGTATGTCAAGTCAATCGGGTTCGCATGATAATATGCCTCAGCTGTAGGCACTGATGCCCAAAAGTCGCGGATGCCTATCGAATAGCTGCAACATTCATCGGCAACCAAAATCGGCGGCTCATAAAGAGACTTGATGTCCCCTATTAAGTCTGGTGGAGAAGTCGGTGGGAACTCTAGAAAGCGCGCTTCCGGGCTGGCCTTCGCCAGATCTGTACGTAACATCGCGGACCGTGGCTCTGGTTCATGTGGATCTTGTGGTTGGCCATCGTCTTGTTCATGATGCAGACAAAGCACCGACTCGTAGGTGTTCCCCTTGGAATTGTGACGAAGAGGCTTGGGTTGATGTGAATGGGTCTCCGTCCTATCTATCCGCTGTCTTTTCCTGATACGTCCAAGCCGAGGAGATTCGATGCGTTTGCTTGCCCTCCGCACATCTCGACTATGAGCGGAAGGGGAATATATACATCTGGAACTGGCAGCCTCGCACCTATCGCATCCCGTTCTCTGTCCGCTGCACCGTAGCTTTATTTCAGTAAGCAAAAATGACTCTGATATACTTGGCTTAATTAGAAGCGAAATCTGACCTTCTTCGCCCGGCAAAAGTCGCAGGCTATCCGCTGTGATAGCCCATCACCTAAGACACTCCCTGTGCGGTCGATAAACTGAGCCTCGCGGGTTTGATGATGGATCTTGAGTGTCCCAAACATACTGTTTCGCTACCCTCGGGGATTCAAGGCTTAGACGAGTTACTGCGTAGGTATACGTGGTGCAGACTGACATGGAAAAGACATGGAAAAGACATGGAAAAGACATGGAAAAGACATGGAAAAGACTATTGAACACAGCCTACGGCCGACTGAATGGCATTGCATCATGCACATATATAGGTGTGTACTTACCTTAGTTTGCCTCCCAGGGGCCTAGTGTACTCTGTATCTCCCTCATCAGCTAAGTTGGAGAACTGCAGCCACATAATATCTTCAATGCATGCGGAAATTTCCACATCGAAGTGTTCCGTCTATGTGCATGTCATTTCGGTTTATACCCACTACCATGCCACTTCTTTCTTTGAGCTGCGGGGGATCGACCGTTAATTGCCGTTCAATGTCCATCCTGCCTCGAAGCTGTGCGGTTGGCTGCAGGGACTAGCCACGATGGCCGCCTTACTGCATGACATACCTGCAACATCGGATAAGAATGACAAGAACAGCAGTGTTTAAACAACTCAGCCTTGCTACTCTTCAAGAGAGCGGGTGTGGCAACATCCCAGAGTTCGACACCGATGTAAGCCTCAACGTCACCAGACTTCAGGTGCCTATCTCTCCTGAAACTCATAATGAACAAGGGCGGTGCAATTGAAGACCGTCTTACAGAGCCGTGCTTATATCACAGGTTTCCACCAAACCCCAATACCTAATAGAGCTCATGTTTTTCCCGGTGACGGGATTATAGTGCTATTGATCTCCCAAACTGAAACTCCTACTTCACCAAGTGCTTTCAGCTATTAGTGTTGGTGGTGGCAAGAAGCAGTACGCTCTCTGTCACTTATTGTAGTTCATTCTTTATGATTGGCCTTGACTGTTCTTGCGGGTTCGCGCTGTGCCTCACGTTTCAGCAATCACAGCTTGCAACCTCGCCCCCAATGCCAAGCCATTGCACCTATTACACCTTGCTTGAGACGGTGGTGTAGTGGGAATATCGATTTTATACTCTGGATTCTCAACTCTAGTCACATATTAATGTGCTCAGAGAGTTTGGGAGGGGCTTCTCCGATCAGTACCTTCATCGCCATCGTCGGCTTCAGCATCGATATCAAAATTGCAATCATGATAGCCAATCTAGACAACGACTCGGAAAACCCGACTAAAAGTGTGCTCTTTTCCTTGTCGATACACACTATCAATACCGCAATGGTAAGTCCAAATATCAAGAACACCCATTATGCACACCGCGAAGATCAGGATGCCAAGCTCAGCGCAACAGAGTGGGCATATCATGAAAGAATAATTACATGTATTGATATGTAATACGTTCTGGAACACCGGAGAGCCAAGAAGTACTGCAGCATACCATACATTCCCGATGCGCTGTTCGTGTATTGGTGGGTGTTGATAGTCAGCCAACGGCTTGATGTAACCCCCATCCTAGCTTACTATGCCTATGGTTACAATCTGAACTTACACCTGACTAGGATCTGTCTGGAAGTTCCATTGAGATGCATACCCCTATCTTCTGGTCGGTCGTTATAAGCCAAGACGTAACTTTACACGTTATGTGGGTTCAATATTCACACAGCGGTTCTGCCTGGTTGTCTAGAACCTATCTGACCTCGAGACATTTGGTAACAATGCGATCCATAGATTTGACTGAAAGCGTCTTCATCCTGTAGTACAAAAGGATATATGAATCATTCTCTTACATCCTAACCACCAGAGTCCATGTTCACATGGGTAATGTGTTTGTCTAGAACTCCTGGCCAGTGGATGCAAGGCTGGCTGAGATGGTAGTATTATAGTCTCAATTTATAAGGATTGTAACTAGTAACAATAAACATGAAATGATCGCCTTGAATATAGGGGCTGGATCCCAATAATGAGGGGGTTTTCGGATGTTCCGAAGAATCTGGCCCCTTCTAGAGAAGCATGCATTATCTCGCAAGAACGCAGATTTGCCGCCTTCTCTTGACTCCCACGTCACGCTGTCACTGACCCTAACAGCAACTAAATTAGAATCACCATCCTTGTGGAAAGTGGACAAGCTTTACACTTTCTGCACTTAGTAGTAAAGTGCAACTGGTTACAGAGACGGCAATACCCGAAGATGCAGCCAACTTATCCCAGTATCCAACGATTTATGAGTAATATGAGTAGATACTTGGGGGCCGAGACGCCCTCCTTTCCTTATGCTTCTGTCTTGACTGACTCCATTAGATCCGCATTCTGAACTTGCGAGGGCCGAGTAATGATACGTAGTCACCAGAAGTCCAACATTTTCTTACTACCTTTTCCACATTTGATGGCTTATATAGTCCGATGCTAAGACTAATAATGGGTGAATCATGATATAATTTGCTGAATTAGAAGTAAAGAGTGGGGGGTTCTCGTTGCTGCAGTCCAATGTAGCGATTCATGCAATTCGCTGCGACACAGCATATGCCGTAGAAATTATCGAGTAAATCGGGTTCGAAGCTGAAATGGATTATACTACACTCTCAGGGTCAGAGCCTTCTCATGCCCCGTTCGACTTTTAAGACGATCATCATGTTCGACATAACTATCAGACTGCTTTCCCATACTCATTATGAGTGTAGTGGTAGCTGATACAATGCCTTGCTCACTACTTAGCTCTGGGATCGTAGTATTATTCACCACGCATGTATACGAAAAGCATGGTGGTTCCTGAAACTTGAGCTGTTGCGGGCTCTGTGCGCTCGTCATAAACGTGTTCGCCTTCTTAGTTTTCAAGTATGGAACACGGCACCGGACTTTCGGCGAGTCCCGTGTTAATGTAAAACACCCATGGGCCTTGACGCGACTGGTATTAGTTGGTAAAAGGAAGTTACAAACGAATCACGAGAATGGATCAAGCGAGTCCCTCGGAATATAGGCAAAACGATGCATTATTAAACAGACAGATGCATGTAATATCATAAATTATGTATATATACCCGACCCAGAGCTCTAAGGAATCCCTAGCACACTTGAAACGCCCACTCCTACCAAATGCGATCCCGAGTCCGGAGTTAACTCTCATGCTCTGATACCTCACCTCGTCAACTCAGTGCGTAGGAGCTTCATAAGTCTGGCCAGGGGCTGAGGTGCCATGCGGGGAGTATAGTTGTTGTTGCCCGGGAGCCGGTGTCCCAGCAGGGGAATACATCGGCTGTTGTGGTGGCTGGTACTGTTGTTGTTGGTAAGGCTGCTGCTGGTAGTGCTGCTGGTTCTGGTCCGGCGACATATACGGGCCTCCTGCCCCAATATATGCCGTGTTCTGCTGCTGTTGGATGTAGGGGTCATACGGTTGCTGCTGGGCTCCTGGCATCTCCTGAGCCTGAGGATATTGCTGAGGGTATCCCGCACTCGGTTGGAGCTGCTGTGGTTGTCCAGCATAGGGTTGCTGTTGCTGTTGTGCGCCGAGGAGAGGGTTAACCTGTGTGGGGTCCATACCCGGCGCGACACCGGGGGTGGCACCGGCAGTAGTGGGGTTGGGCTTCTCGGGGTCGTTGGCCTTGTTGGCAGCATGAGCGAGGCGGAAGTGGTGGCAGACGTAGGCAAAAGACGCAACGAATAGCAGCATAATGATGGCGGAGACACCAGCGGCGCCGCTGAGGGCGTTGAGGATACCTTTGCCAGCAACTCCACCGTCACGCTTGACGATGGTGCAGTGCCCACTGTTGACGAGACTGCCGTCGTTGTAGCAGTCAGTGACCTGTACGTCGATGGTGAAGCGACCACGGTAAGCGGCCAACGCGCCCATAGCCGACAGCCAAAAGATGATCATAAGCCCGTCGAGTGCTAGGACCGCCCATGTGTTGTACAGGTGATGCGCCGCGGTAACCTTCTCCGAGATGATGTTGTAGAGACTTATGATCCAAGTGAAGACACACTGTCATATTACACCGCGTTAGAATTGGCTAGCAGGTCAGGCCCGGCCATGTCATGGCTGTTGAAGGGCTATGGAAAAGAGGAACTTACGCAGACAATGGCGAAGCCCACTGGGTTCGCATATAAGCCGTGTATCCACCAGCCCGATATACCGAGAACGATCAAACTGAGCACGATCTGAACGATTCGGACGACCAACACCCACACGGGCGTGGGGATGATCGTCGCCCCGCTATTCTTCATGGCTATCATCGCGAGCCCTTGTGTCCTACGTCTTAACCCGGCGGCCACCTCCTCTTGCAGACCTTTGGTGCTTAGGATATGTGGGTAAAGTACGTATAGGGGAAAGGGGTATCACAGAAGTCGACATGTATCAAGGACAGAAGGAGAGGGGACTGAAAGGGTTCTCAATATCTTGGACCCATTGTCGCTTTTGTATGAGACTGGTGCCCTCTTCTTCTCGCCACGGACACCTAACTAGGCAAGCTGAACGAAGAAAAATGCCAGCGATTCAGCCCAAGCCCGCACCGGCCAGCAACAAGCTTCTTTTCATGCACGAGGTGCCCATTTCCATGAATCCTTGGCAACCGCTCACCACGATGTGCCTGGCAAAGCAAGCCTAGCCGCCACCTAGTCTGAGAGGCCGAACAAAATTGCCTGAGACAGCAACATATTATCGAGACCTACATATCTCCTAGTCTAGCTACCACCGCCGGCGCGTAAAAGTACTACTAGCGCCCTCAGCCGCACGACGCCAGCACGCCATCTAACGAAGACACAGCGAATAGGACACCACCAAATTCCAAACGTGGTTAGAGGAATCTATGAGGTCGATGGCCCTAGTCTGCTCCTGGCCGCTTGGATTAGAAGACAGCACGCCGGCATCATTATAGCGACCTCCAGCCCGAACGCCGCGGTCTTGCTTCTTGCTTGGCAAGGCGGAATTCTTGTGGTCTCCCCGCGCTATGCTCTTCACTGATTTCCGACATGGGCAAGGGAATTGATTCCGAAGGGGGACGGGGGAGAAAGCTTATCAATGAAAGCCGTCCGTGGGGTTGCTTTCCCCTGTTTAGGCGTTAGGAGAAACCCGATATCCATTCATTATATGTAAACCCACAGCTGACATGGTCATGCACATGATAACGGCATGTGAGTTGCATGCAGGTAGCGTGCCTGGTGGCGGCCCAAACGTTGGAGTTGGAATTGTCACTCAATAAATAAGCAAGCAGTGCAGTGGCAATATGTTCTCCCATGTTCAGCCGACTTCATTCAGTCGAAGAAACGTGCTACTTGCATGGATTTATACGAGCACCTATGCATCAGAGCTAGGGTTTCCTGCAACCACAGCGATGGACAGCTCTTATCTTATGTCCGATACTTGTAGGCTGGAACTGAGATGCGGCCCTGCTTCGAAAGGGTATAGGTAACGACGATTTCCGAGCAATCTTCCGCTATTGCTGCTGAAGATGTTAATTTTATGAGGTTAACGTATTCCGTATACTAACAGCCAAGATCGATGAATTCTATACCTCTGTATGTTGTAGCAGTGCCTTACCCTCTTGCGTCCAGTGGCTGACAGAAAGTGGGCCGTTATCGCCAACCTTCCTTGAAGCGAGATTCAATCGATGGGCAGACCGCACAAGTGTCATACGTCATATTTCCCTTCTAACATATGGTGTGAGAGAGTTTGTTTATGTTAAGTAAGTGAGGATCGTTTTGAGTAAGTCTACGAGATTCATGTTTCTACTTTGTATATAGCCCGAGATGGGACCAGTGAAGTCGCGTTACACCCAGTTGCCGTTGGTAAAAAAGACTGCGGGCTGAGCGGAAATACGCAAGCAGTAGGTCCGTAAGTTATACAAGAGTTAGGCAGCGGCAACGCAATATATTTCTATAATAAGTTCCAACTCTGGAATAGCATAGGGGACTTATTCTGGAAGGACATCTCGGTTAGTTGAATTTCGGACAGCTACTATCCATTGATTGATGATTCGGACAATTCCCGGAGCCGAAAGCAACGGACGGTGCCGAGTCATGGCTACGACCGGACAAGAACCACCGGGAATGATGCTACTGCAGACAAAGGGAGTAGTGAGACTCTATTAGGCTGGTATAAATAATGAAGAGTCACCCCTTCATGAGGTATTTTTTCATGTTCGGCTTGTGCACAGTATTTACACCGGTTACACTACGCAGTGGAGGCCGTCCTGTGCGTGAATTCTGTTGGGAGAGCCCACCATACTAAACGCGACAAAGACCAGACCGTCGGATGCACCAACCGTTCGCACAGACCAAAGGCTTTGTAAAACGAGGACAACGCGAAACAGCCTTCCGTCTTTTCTTCACAAAAACCAAGCCAAATCATGACACCTTCATCCGCACCAAGAATCGCCATCATCGGCTGCGGCCCGGCCGGCCTGACAGTCGGGCTCCTGCTCCACAAGCACGGGATCTCGTTCACGATCTTCGAGCTCCGGCAGAAGCCCACAGAGGAGGAGCTGAGCAGGCCATCGGGGAGCCTCGATCTGCACGCGGAGTCGGGCCTGGCGGCCATCGCGGAGTGCGGGCTGACGGATGAATTCCTGCGGCTGACGGGCGAGTGCGCCGAGTCGCAACGGGTCGCGGACAGGCACGGGAACATCGTCTTCGAGGACGCGGGGCGTGAGGACGGGGCGGAGCGGCCCGAGATCTCCCGTCACGCGTTGACGAAGCTCCTGCTTTCTCAAATCCCGGCGGACGCCATTCGATGGGGCCACAAGTTACTCTCCGCTACGGGCGTCGCCACCGCTTCCTCGTCCGAGCCCGACCACGATAGACAGGTTGAGCTCGACTTCGGTCCGCATGGCCGGCAGACCTTCGACCTGGTCGTGGGGGCGGACGGCGCTTGGTCGAGGGTGCGCAACCTATTGACGGACGCCCAGCCGGACTACGCGGGCAAGCAGTGCGTCACGCTCACGATCCGGCAGATCACGCGGAAGCACCCACGGCTGGCGGAGCTTATCGGGCGCGGGAGCTTCATCGCGCTGGGGAACCGGCATGGTGTCATAACGCAGCGGGGGGCGCAGGACTCGGCGCGGATCTACGTCTTCCTCACGACGGCCGACGAAAACTTCGCCACGACACACGGGCTGGCGGACCAGACGGCCGCCGAGGCGAAAGGAAAGCTCTTGAATGACGACGCCTTGCTGGGCACCTGGGGCGCTCCTATCAAAGAGCTTGTCGCTGCCGCATGCGACGAGGAGACGGCCGACAACCCGGGCGCTAAACTTGATATTCGGCCTCTCTACGTACTTGGTATCGGCCATGAATGGGAACACCGGCCCGGCGCGACGATCGTCGGAGATGCCGCGCATTTGATGGGACCCTGGGCAGGAGAAGGGGCCAACCTCGCCATGTGGGATTCGACATCGCTAGCCCACGCCGTCATAAAGGCATACGAGTCCGCCGGAAAAGACAGCATCTCATTCAACAGTGCACTCGACCCTCTTCTGAAGAGTGTCGAGGCCGAACTGGTGGCGCGCGCGAGGGAGAAGGCGGAGGAGACGCACAGTAATGGGGAGATGATGTTCGGGGAGAACGGCGCAAGGGATTTGGCGGAATTCTTCTCGAGTCTCGGACCGCCACCTACAGAGTAATCCAATTGAGTACTCAGGCAAATTCTCAGTGGTGTCGATGGGGGTTGGAAATGTGACAACCAGACTGCAAGCCTGGAAAGAAAAGCACCCCTACGGTATTAAACCAGGCCTTTATATTGACAACTTACTGCCGACATCACCAATACTGAACCAAACCTAACTACAGAACCCAGCATAAATCTTCATGATATGAGTGATATATTAAATACCACCTTCGTCATTCACTGTACCTGACCTTTAATTACTTATAACCGCAATACTTTTTCTCCCTCATGCCTCTCCGCCGGTGAGGAGGTTCTGGCTTTATATTCACTTTATCGGCCTAGAATGCTGAGCTGCAAGAGAGGAAGCACTTTATTAAAAGCGCCAAAATATTTTACTACTTACCACTCCGTCCAACTCTAGCCGGCTCCTTTATAGACTTCAGGCCACACCCGCAGATAGTTGAGGATCAGTGTTTACAGAAAAGAGGTTTAAAAGAAAATGGCTTGTAATCATGATGACCGCCTTTTATACCGTAAAAACTCCATTACCATCCCATCGCGCCCCTTACTCATCTATGTATATAGTAATCTACCCTCATCGCGCGCGAGATTCCCTTTCTGTTCCAAGACTTGCTTCTCCCAACCCCAATGCCTCTCAATCTACTCAAGCTAACATCAAGTAAACTTCCACCCCTCAATGATCCGTCTACAACCCCAGCTCAGAGGTACCCACGAAGGAAGGAGGTAAAGTAAATAAATAGACAAGCAAAGAAGGATGGGTAGTAAAATAGTAAGACATCTATGTATAAATATCCTTGGCGTAAGCCATGTAAATTATCATACGCCATACGCCCGCCCCGCCCGTACGAATATATATAAAGTAATTATCCAAAAGAAAACAAGCGCGGATCGGGTCGTCCCGTCCCCATGCCCCACCCTTCCCCCGTTTACATATGGGGCCGTTTCACCACCATGTCAAGCACATGGGTCGTTGCGTGGCGGGTTTGCCAAGGGGAGGATCCCGGGTGATGATGGGTATGGTGTAAGGAAGCTCCGCATTTCTCCCAGCAGCTAGTCGGGGTGCCGGAGGGCCCCCTATGTCGTCGTGCCGAATGCATGATCACATCTTGTGAGGATGGTAGTGGGATAAAGGCGGATCAGTCGTGACGGCAAGTGACACACGATCATGGAAATCAGAGGCGGGCTTTCGATCAACCGTTCTCCCTCGGGCCGCTTGTACTTTCTCATGGTACATAGACGTCGTAGCCCATCCCTCCGATCACATGGTCAACACCGCCAACGCCCTCTATCATGTTGTGATGGTGGGTATCATCCACAGCGGGCGGATACAGCGCCTCGGGCGTGACGTACGATGCGAATCCGACGACATTGCAACTGCCGTCGGCGGGGCCGTAACACTGCGTCACGGGGCTCACGTCCAGCATGCAGCGTATCCAGTCACGGACGACAGAGCCGGGCGTCGCCGAGTCCGGGAGCAGGTCCGGGTCCGGGTCGAGGACGGAAGGCGGCGACGCCCGCGCTCCCGCACCCTCCAACACGCACCGCGCCATGCCCAGGGGGAACAGGTACAAGCATATCTGGTCTTGATCTGTGTCTCCGGGTGACGAGGAGGGGGGGGAGGAGGATGTTGATAACGGTGACAGGGAGGAGGGAGAGATGGATGAGGAGGACGATGGCGACGAGGTCGCGGTCTGTCCCCCGCTGTGATATCGCGCCAACCAGTCATAGGCGCGGCAAATCTCGATGGCCGGGCCGCGGATGGACTTCGAGGCCCCGGGTGCCTCTAGGGGCTCAAAGAACAATGGTGCAAAATGTGGGCTGTACGCCTGTGCCTCGTCGTACGTCGAAAGAGCACGAGCTCCCAAGGCAGCGCGGCGAGCGCACTCGATCACGTGAACCGCCCCAGTCAGCGGCCGGTCGATTTTCCATAGCAGGGCAATCAACCACATCAGCACTGCATTGTACACCATGATGTCGTTGGCGTGTACGGGAGTCGAGAAGGTTAGGCGCTGGAGGCCCCTTTCCTGCGCTCCACTGGCGGCAGCAGTGGTGGCCGTAGCCGTGTTGCCTGTAAACACCCTCCATGCGGCTTCGTAGCCATCGTCATCATTATCGATAGCAGTGGTGGCGACGTGCCGCCCGTTCTCGTGTTGCCAGTCCCAGCGCCAACGGTAGAGCCTCTCCAGCTGAGCGGCAACACGCTCACGAAGTGCCATGAGACGGTATATGTGGGCTGAGTTCGGCCCCGGACCCAGCGAGGTTGAACCCCCCATCGAATAATAGGGGTTCTCTTCCTCGTCTTCCTCGTCACTTAATCGCCGCTCCTCCTCCAGCAGGCCCGGTATCGTGACGAATATGTCCAGGAGATGCGACTGCGGCCGCTTCGAAGAGGCGGGCTCGAGCGCCCAGGGCACGGTCTGCCAGCGGTGGTCCTCGAGGAATAGCTTCTTCCTAGCGAAGAGGGCATTCATGAGCTAGACAGCACGTTCTCGTTAGTTCGATATGTCCGAAGAAACTTGGCGGCAATAACTCACCAGTGTTGACCGAGCTGCTTCGAAGGCACTCCGTAGAGGCCGATTCTGGAATGGTTCGGGGCCACATATGCGCAAGGCCCGGGAAATGGCGTCCAGGTGCATAAATGGCGCATTGCGATCTGTCTGCAAGCACTGTAACGACCAATTAGCGGCTAGGGCCCTAGATTGCCGAACATGGATGCTGATGAGCAACTCACAGCCAACATAATCATTATTAGAATGGGGCAGACGAGACGATGGACGCCCTGTGCGAAGGCGGTACCCGTCTGTAACTTCTCCCTGACGACACCCATGCATTCCCCATAGTACGTATCGCCCTGCTCCTCGATGCGTCGGGCCCTGTTCGATTGGCCGAAGCTGAACTGCGAAAAGGCCTTCACGGCCTTGAGGGAAAGGTCTCCGAGCTTGCCGCGGGCGGCGACATCGAGCCACCCGGCGCCGTAGGACCGCCAGATAAAGTTATCGAACATACGTGCGGCGCATATCTCCCACTGGAAGGCAGAAAGATCCAGTTCCGGCGGGGGGTTCGGCACGAAGATCATGTTGTTGATATCGCCGCGTGGTGATGTTCGCCTTCTTGCTTTAGGCGACTTTGATATCTGTGTCGTACTAGGGCCGGCGAGTCCAAGCGACTGGCTCGTGTATATGTTCCGGAAGAGCATCTCCCTCTCATAGCCCAGGCATTTGTAGCCTCCCTTAGCGCAACGATCGCAGGTCGGCTTTACCTCATCTGACGGGTATCGTTAGTATCCCGGATGGTCATGGAACAGGTGACGGGTGAAATGGTATCACGAACCGCAACGGACACGGCGATTTCTGCAGGTCTGGCAGCCCTTGCTACGCGGGACGCCGACCATGATTCCGCCGGGGTCAGGTTGAAATGGGACAGTTTGTGCAATGATCTGCGGTTAGGATAGCGGCGTTCTTTCCGGGCCGAAGAGTATATGCAAATAGTGCAGGGTGGACCTCACTGCCATTAACATGAGGTCGAATGTCGAATAAATGTCCAACCGAGACGAAGTTCTTGAATTTAGAGTAGAACTCTATGCACTATACAGCATATAGGATGTTAGGGCGTAGATCTCGTATCGGAGCCGGCTCCTCTTCTACGCCGTTCCCCTTTTGATGTTTGCTGTACTTTGCGTCGTACAAGCCAAGGTCGGATCAGGGGCACAGCTGATGCCACCACACTACAGGTCCGGGTTGCAGTACGCTCCCACTTCAGCATGGGCTCTGTTTAATGAACGAGACGTATGGGAATCCTTTTTTTTTTGCCGCAATATATCAGGTAGACTTGGGTCCTGAAAACTTACCCACCGATCCGCACCCCATCACCTCAGACTCTTCTTTCCCACAGAGCCGGGCGGCCTTGCGGGTCCAGATTCTCCGGTGAGCTAAGGACAGGGCAAGGCGAGGTAAGGCAAAGGTAAGGCAAGACCGATGGCGTTTTGAAACAGAGACGCCCTGCCACGTATGCAGTGCACCACACACCGATGGTACCTCAGCCCGGCCGGAGAGATATACAGGCGTGACGACCAAACAAGCGTGGGATGGCTCACTTCAACAACTAATTCGGTCCATCATTCGCACGTAAGTGGGATAGCCTTTGACGGCGTGGTTGCGTCAAGTCAAGGTGAGCGAGGGGATCTGCTGCTGTGCTTGAGCTACCTGAGAAAGAAGGGGGAGGGTGTGGGAGTGGGAGAGGGCAGGGGCTGAGCCAGTAATGTACCGGGCGAGGACGGGGCGTGATTGGTCTGCGTCTCCTGAGCGATTACGTCCGCCCGTCAGACCGGACGCGGGTTCGGTTCGCTGGGGCCGAACGCGGGTGGTGGTAGTGCTCCCACACGCTCACGTATTACTGGCGGATATACCGTGCGTTGTTTGTATTTGTTGTTAGCTAGGTTGCCTAACGAAGCGGCGGAGTCGTTCGCAGATCATGTGTCACTGGAAAACCGGTGCTACGAAAAGAAAGAAAAAAGAAGGAGGTTCTTCAGCCCTACTTCTCCGAAAAGCTGGAAGGGAGGTTCCGGAGAAGAGTGGCGGCAATTCATGGGGTGGTAAGCCGGGTGGGTTGTTAACGATGGGTTCGGCTGCAAGGACCTTTTTTTTTTGTAACCCCCGGCCTTGCAGTCTCTTTTTTGTTTTTTTTGGTCACTCAGTTTCAGTTTAATGTTGCTTTAAGAGAATAAAGACTGTCGAAAAAAAAAAGAGCAGTCAGTGATTCATCTCGGCCCCCTTCTTCCCGTCTTTCTGTCAGTTACGCTACCGTTGGAACTCGGTTGATCATGGAACAAGAATAAATATAGATATGTAAGTACATAAATAAGTACCTACATAGGAGACAAGGAGAGTTGGGGTCCGAAATGCGGAGATGATGTCTGGAATAGGAAACCCGCCAAGAAGCAGCTACTTATGAAGCAAGGCCGCCCTTGCATCTGCTTCCCAGGCTGCTGGTGCTGGGCAATGCAGCTAATAACTATACTTAGGTGCCTAGGTAGGTAGTTATCCGTCCTCACCTAACGTTGGAATGTATATAAAAAAGCAACAAGCAGAAACTAACGAACATGCCCGCATAACTTACCACTCTGCCACGAGGTCAAAGAAAAGAAAGTGTATGTAAGGTTCAGGGGTGGTATATTCAATCTATCAATAGTACCTTGGAAAGTCGTCTAACGGACCCTAAACGTGCAATTAGGGGCCTAGTAGGGGGGGTCCAAGTACCATCCATACATATCGCTGGCACCTCGTCCCCTCCCTCCCCTCTTTGGATCCCCCCATATGCAGGTCTGGTAGTAGAATGCCTGGGTTGTATTATGTGTTGACTCCGACGCCGAACAGCGAATACTACCCAACTACATAACACAGCTGATATATAATCAGCAAGACCCAGGCCGGGCCGGGAAGGTCGGTCCAGTCCTGAAGAGTAGCACCAACCCACCATTGCGCCCACCAATGGATGCATGTATAACAATTAGAGCTGAGGTCCGCTTGGTAAGTGATGATTATATCACAAGCTGACCTACTACAAGGTAGTACTGCACGAAGTAAGTACGAAGACCTCAAGGACTTCAGGTCTACGGGTGCTGCAGGTTATCAGCTGTACCATTATATAGTGCAGCCTTGTGGGGTCCCCCTGTTCCTCCTTTTCGGCCGTTCCCGTGTCTAACTAAGGTATACTTACACATAACTAGTAGGTGGGGCTTACTACATACATAGAGCTCTACATTTAGTTAGCAGTCCGGGAGTTGTAGGGAGAGGGCCAGGCCAGGCCCAGGCGCCAGGCCGAGATATTTGACTAGAGATATACTTCTATACTGCTGACCTGAAAGTAAAGTATCTCTCCACGTTTGGCCAGCACTCCCACCCCTTATTAACCCCGCCCCTCCCCTTTTCTTACCCTTACCTAAGTATATATAGCCCACCTATGTACGGGCGTATCTATCGACCCATTTCAGTATACCCGGGCGTCCCCTACGTAATCTTACTACGAGCGATCGAAAACCTTCCGAAGAGGTATGTGATAGGATACGTAGGTCGTACGGTTACCGGGGGTCCCCTGTGCGTCCAGGCAGCATACATTATGGAATGCTTATTGGATGCCTTTTGACTTTCTTTTTTGCATATTATTATTGTACATGGGTTATTGCCACATGGCCGGGACTATGTAGGTTAGATTTCCGTCCCGGCTTTTAACATCAAACCGGGACCGAAAAGGCACCCAACTCCGCCCATCGTCCACACACTACGCCCCAGCCTATCCAGCAGTGTAGCAGGTGCCCCTATTAATCATTAAATATGGGCGAGAGAAGGGGCAAAGTCCTGGTATGCAATTCCTTCTCCTCTTTCGTTTTTTTCTTTTCCGGCGCCCATATCGTCATGCTATATTTATATAACGATGATGGGACGGGGGAAGAGCGCATTGTGCATCCGACCCCCAGCTTTGCACCCAACCAAGTATAGAAAGGGTATAGCGGATATCGTGATAAAGATACAGTAGGAAAGGAACGGAGCGGCAGGTCTAGATCTGGCTGTGTCGGGGACGCTTGCGCGCGCTGCCGGGCGTTGGGTGTAGCTTTTCGTTGCGTTCCCGCTTGAGCTTCTCGTCCAGGACGCGGGCTGGAGGAGCACGTTAGTCGCGGTTCGCCAACAGCGCGATCCCGGATTAGGGATGAGGGTAGGATAGAGGGGGAGAGACTTACTGAGTACATCGTAACCGAACTGGGGGAACTCGAGACATAGGGAGCGGAACTCCTCCTCGGCCTCGGCGCGCAGGGTGTGGCTGCGGGTAGCCCAGAAGTTGGCGATGGGGGCGCGCACGGCGGTGTCCTCCTTGCGGGTGTACTGGTAGACGTAGCGGGCGTAGGTGATCTCGCCCTTGGCGGTCGAGTTGACGCAGTGAATCTTGCTGCTGGCCAAACTTCTAAGTTTGTCCATGCCGAACTTCTCTGCGAGGGTGTAAACGCGGGCATGTTTGAGGAGCTGTACGCCCGTCTCGTCGACTTCGGGCAGTGAAGGGTCGGACTCGAGCGTGCGCTGGCCCGGCAACTTTCTCGGGAAATAGTCGCCCGTATACAGATACTCGAGGAAGCATCCGACAGCGTCAATCTCCTCGCCCGTAAGCTCAATTTGTCGCGGCTACACAAAATTAAGGAGAAAAAAAGTCAGTACAAACTCTACGAAGATAGGCGCAACGACTGCTAGACGATTCACTACGTACACTCCCATCATTAGTGAAGGCGGCGCAAGCCTCGGCGAAGAAGGGGCTCTGGACTAAGAGACCCTGGTGGGCACTAAGGATGGTCTCGCTATCACCACTACCAACGATCAGGGTCACAATAGGGCTGGAAAGATAGCTGACGAAGGTAGTCCGGGGGTCGACCTCGCCACCTTCGGCAAAGGGCAGTTCGGTATTGTCGCCAACCTCATTGGCGCCGGTAGCAGGAGGTACGCCCTCAGCCATCTCAACGTCCCCACCCTGGTTAGCGGGCTGTTCCGCGATAGGAACCTCCTCGTTGAATGCTTCGGCCATCTTTTCTCTCTTATGCGATTCGTGTGTATATACTGAAGTGAGTATCCGTAATGCGACAATGGAATGCGATGTCTCGATGCTTTTTTATACAAGGAAAAGGTTCCAGCGGTTAGGAACACGGACAAGCGGCTGAGAGTGTCGGCGCTAAGATATTCAGGATTCGTAATTGAAAAGAATGGAATACTTCGATGGAAATAAACGTATTTCAGGTCACAGGTTGAACGAGGGAAGGACGATTACGAAGTATGAGAAAATGTAAAAAATAAAAAAAATATGAAGTACGAAGTATGCTCAGGTGAAGTTATGAAGTGGGAAAGTATCCATGCGACAACTTCTACCCGGTACAAGCTACTTAGTACACAAGTAGAGGTTGGCCGGGCAGTGCCAGGCAAGCTTCTAAGCTTGAGTTCAGAGCTCTCTGCGTACCTACCTAGGTACACTTCCACTACTTCTACTGTACTTAGGTACCTACTATTTGGGGTTTAGCGGAAAAGCAGGTGGTTGGGGAAGCTCTGGAGTGGTCCATGCAAGTGCTACCGGTACCTGGTGTCCACTAGGTACCTACATACATACTATGCCTACTATGTATACAACCACAAAACTTTGTCCTACATGACACCACAAGATAAATCACTGATCACTTGCTTAACGCGAAGAAACACATTCCAAAACGATTTACTGTTGTCTCTTAATAGCTACCCAGTTTTCAACTACCAGTCCACGCTCAAGTCCCCATCACCAGTGACTAGTTCATCCAGTCCCCCTTGAAAGAGGGGTGTTGAACATTAAGTAGCTATACGAACACGCCTAAGCCTTGCCTAGGATATTGGATTCGGAGACGGTGGTGGTCTTGCCGGTGCTGTCGTTGACAATCTAAATATGTGACCCGTATAAGTTAGCCAGTGTGCTTTTCGTGCCCGTATCTCCTGGGCTCAGCGCGGAGAGAGTAATGAATGAAGGACAGAGGCTGGCGAAGTGTCTCGTTTTTCTTGGGGGGGTTTTTTTTTTTCACGCCTCGGGGGAAGGGTTGGGGGAAGGGGGGGCATCTGACCTCATAACTTGGATTCTCCTCGCTCGCCTGCACATTCTGCTCCGCCTGCACGCCGGGCTCCGTGAGAATGAAGATGATCTTCCCAGTGCTCTCGGAAGTGTCCGAGTCGGGGCCTGCGGTATAGTAGCGTAAGTAATAAGTTTCGCCGGCGGTGGATATTCCTCTCAAGTAGTATAATAGACATGTCAGGGCAAACGCATAAAATGGGGTTGCTTCCTACCTCCGACAGGCTTGTAGCGGACAGTCTGCCCCTTCTTGTATTTGGGAGCCATATTGTCGTCGTGATGGTTTAATATATGCTTATAATTGAGGCAGACGAGTGCTTGATTTGGTGCGTGGTTTCAAGGCTATGATGGTGTTTAGAGCTTTAGATATATTGCTTAAAGGAAAGAAATCAACTCTCTTAACTCGGGCAAGAGAGTCTCTTTATATACTTAAGTTTAATACACTTCAGTCTGATCTTATTATTCACATATCTCCCTCCCCTGAAAGTCATTTCTCTCTTTTGTGATACCTGCATAACGTCATGACCACGAAACAGGGAGCGATAAATTCCTGGACAACGCAGGGCAAGTCAGCCAGCTGGGCGGTGGGCAGCGGCAGAAGATACAAGCATGGAATGACTATCTAATGTCATGATGAGGATTCTTCAATCATAACTACAAGTGATTGCTTCATCCAGCTGAACGTTCAGACATTCCGCGACAGAAACGTCGGCTTGCCGTGAGTTGAGGCACCGGAGGTCGAGCTACCTTCCATCCACGGCCCCAGGTCTATCGCTCATCTATACCGTCATACATGCACCTATGCCCTCACCGTAATAAGTTCATATCACTATGACAAAACCCTAGCATATTCACATACTATGACTCACGATCCGCGGGTTGCGGATCATGCTCTTCACCTAGGCCAGGCATCACGTAGTGTGCGGGATGGAGTTTGTTGGAAGTGTATCAAGCCACATCAGTATTATTGGGGAGCAGACACAAGCATTCAAAGAGTGAACTCATAATCGTGTATTATCGATGCTTTTGAGAACCTGAGCAATCGTCATACACCCTGAGCGGTGACCGGAGCATAAATACTCTAGGCGTCAGGGGCTGAGGCGGAACTATCCACATGGAACCATCACTTTTCATCGTCGTCATTCGTCGCCGTGTCTTATCATCATCATCATCATCACCGCCGTCATCATAATCAACCTCTATACCCCCACTCTAT
Source organism: Eutypella sp. D-1 (assembly GCA_023313575.1). NCBI lineage: Eukaryota > Fungi > Ascomycota > Sordariomycetes > Xylariales > Diatrypaceae > Eutypella > Eutypella sp. D-1. Next base: position 521,686 of record JAJTTP010000003.1, read on the forward strand.
CCAAAAAGAACAACCCATGAACACCGCTCGGGGGTTAACCCAACCCTCCTTCCTCATCCCCAAACCTTCCCCCTTCTCATGACGCAGCCCACGACGCTGTCATCCTCGAGATCCTCCCACGAAACCCGCGTTCCCGGGGCTACGTCTGCTTCGGAACTGGTCGGTAGTTGAGGACCTCGACGTTGTTACCCAGGGGGTCGAGCACGAACGCCGCATAGTAGTTGGGCGAGTAGTCCTTGCGGACGCCCGGCGCGCCGTTCGATATCCCGCCCGCTTTCCTACACGGTCCCGTCCGGCAAAGTGCCGCCGCGTTAGTAAAACCTGTCCCTTTCCGTTTCCTGCAAAAAAACAAAGTGAGGGTGTAAGGATGGGGGGTAAAATGTGAGGGCCAGAGAGACGGAGCGGGCGGTGCCATAGGTAGGGCGATGTAGGGATATAGCCACCAATACCCCCCCCCCCCCCCAACCTCCCAAACCCTTTCCAAGCGACCCGCACCCACCACAAGAAAGGGAGAGGGGAAACTCACACAGCGACCTCGAACCAGCGATCCACGAGCTCGCGACTCTCGGCCTCGAAAGCAACGTGAGTCCTGCCGGGGCGGCGGGCTTCCACATCACTGCCCAGGTCCTTCGGCAGGGGCTCCTGCTCGCCGTTGCCGACGTGGAGCCAGAAGTCTGGGGCGCCGCCCGCAGGGCCCAGGCCCAGCAGCGTCAGTCCGCCGCTCCCGGACGAGACGTCCACGTACTTTCCGTACCCGAGCACCGCCAGGCTCTCCAGGTAGAAGGTCCGCATCGCCGCGAAGCGCGACGCGCCCGTCGCTAGAGACACGTGGGAGATCGGCATTGTTCGTGTTTACACACGTCTGTGTGTGGACTTCACCAGCTAGGTAAGTTCTCCGATACGTTTCTCTCGTCCCGATAGATCTGGGTTTATCGGCTTCCTATGAGTAGGTAGTGTGGTAGTGTGTGAAACTGTTGCTTGACTTGCCCCGGCGCTAAATAAATATTGAAGTCGAAAAGAAAAGAGGCAAGGGAGAAAGAGAGAGGGAGAAGAGTTGGTGGGGTGGGCCAAATATATATATGAATATGCATCTTCTCCTCTCCCGCCTCTTTTCCTATAACAACACGATAAGAATAATCAACTAATAGCACATGCCCTAATATACGTAACACTGCTAACGCCAGAAGGTGGAGTTTGTCGCTTACTTCGCATCTGCTCCTCAGCGCAGCTACTGTATAACCCCCCAGTGCCCCGGGCCTAGTGCTTACTTATAGACTACGACCTGCCCTGCCCTGCACAGCGTACATATAAGTAAGCAGACTTGACGGGATCCACGACCTGCCAGCATTGTATGGTGCGAGAAAGGGGAGGGGTTGAAAGCAAGGACTTCCTTACACAATCGAAATCGGCTTTTCGTAGCCGTGAGATAACCCGGCTTGAATTCAAGGAAACTTGGGAATAGCGGTAATAAATTTCTTTCCTTCTTCGACGATATTTCAGAGTCCCTGAAGAAATGGGATTGTCCCACAACAGAGATTCGGCTGGATTGCCCAGGATGTGATATAGACTCACTCGGTCCGTAGGTAGCTAATATAACCATGGATGAAGGATCGCAGGTCTCAACTAAGTCGGCTATGGCAAGAATCGGATATGAATGCGTGAATATCTGTAAAAATGCAAGCTACCTAATGGGCCATGATTAAAAACATTATATCTTTTCTATATTGAATGCAAGCGGCAAGGTAGCTCTCCGCTACAACTACACACTAGCAATGACCAGGTCTGTTCAACGCCGCCTGGCGGAATCAAAGAACGAGGTACCTCTCGCCGAGCAACCTGACAGTCTCCAAGTCGCCGCCGACGAGGCAGAGCTGCTGGAGGTTAAACGCGGCCTCGCGGGAGATATCCTGGGACCCCATGACCCCCTTCCCCTTCCCTTCCCCTTCATCCTCCACCTTCTCCAGCAGCGCGAGGTGGTAGTACTCCATGGCGAGGTGGGGGAGGCCGACGCCGTGGTAGGTGCGGGCGAGATTATAATGGGCCTCCTGGCGCTCCGCCGCCGCCGCCGCTGCCGAGGTTGCCGACGCCGACGCCGACGCGATCCGCGCGTTATAGTACCGGTGCAGGAACGCGAAGCCCTGCGCTAGGAGGTACTGGCGGTTGTCGGACTGCCGCTTCAGGCCGTCCTGGATGTAGCACTGCGCGATGCTGAGCGCGATCATCATGTTATCCGGGTCGAGGCTGTGGGCCCTGAGAAGGAAATCTGTGTTAAGCAAAAAAGGAGAGGTTAGGTATCAGAGTCATCACCTCATATGCCTCCCCCACGAACGAATCGGATGTACGCTTTACCGGGGGGGGGGGGGCTGCACTTACTTAGCGCATAGGTGAAGCTATTAGAGATAAACAGCACATGTCCGTAGATCGTGAGTAGGGTAGAATCGAGTTCCTTCCCAGGATAGGTGGCGAGCTCAGTGGGCAAGGGGCCGCCATCCTCGGATCCGGAGGCGGCGGGGCTCTCTCCCCCAGCCCCGGCTCCAACCCCGGCCCCCCGATTATCGTTCGTGGACTTGGGCACGAGTGTGGTGTCCATGATCCTAATCTGGCGTAGGAGGAACTTCTGGACGGGGCCGGAGGCGTACCAGGAGGCGGGCGATGGGCAGAGCCTGCTGAGCGCGGCGAACATCCGAAACGCGTCCGTGTCGAACTGGTGCTTGCTCGTGAAGTACCGCGCCATGGCGACGCACGTCTCCTCGTCCCTCGCGCGCAGCGCGCATGCTACGTCAGAACGCAACAAAGGTTTGGTTAGTTTACGCAATCAAATCGCTCGACACCTGAGACTGGGTTGTAAAGCATATATATAGAATAGGCACAAAGGTACGAAACTTACCAGCCCACGCAACGTGAATGAGGAACATATCCTCCTTCGAATTCGAGAAGACCACGGCATCGCGCGCGGACTCGCACACCTTGTACGCCTCCTGGGCCTTGCCCGTGTGGGCGAGCCCCATGGCGTACTCGAGGAACAGGTCCAGCCAGTCACTGAAGGGAACGCCACGGTACCCCACGGCGTACTTCTCGCCCGTAGGCCTCGCGGGGCCGGACTCGCCGGGGCCCAGATCTAACGCAAAGTCGATTGTCAGTCAGCCTAGCCTAGCCTGGTGCAAACCTAATCTTGCAAACAAGGGGTCGGGTATGTGAGTATATACACTTACTGTGAGACAGACGCTCAGCCATCTCCACCAGGTTCAAGTTCCTCATCACGGGCTTCCGGTCGGTGTGCTCGATCCCCAGGTGCGTGAGGTACTTCTCCCATGGGTAGAAGTCCTTGTAGGACCTGAAATCCTCGACGAGAGCGCCAGCGGCCGTCATGAGGGCCTCGGGGGGCGCGCGGTCGTCCGGACCGGCCTCTCGCCGGGCGGCGCGCACGATCTCCCATTTGATGGCCATCTCCTCCGAGCGCCTGTTCTCCTCCCTCAGCACGTCCTCCGACAGCGCGAACACGCGCGGCCTCTGTCTCTGTACCCTTGGCTGTGCCGGCCTCAGCGGCCTGGGCTTGCGTTTGGGCTTTTCAGCTCTCATCCTGGCGACGCGGCGGGCGGGCTTCTTCCGGGGCGGCTTTTTGGCGCGGGCTCCCGAGTCCATAGAGAGGTCGGGAGGCCCGAACCCTTCCCCATCCATATCCTCATCTGCATCATCGTCATCATCGTCCTCGGCGTCAAGATCAAGATCGCCATCCTGGGGCTCGTCCTCATCCTGGGCCTCCTGGAGCTTCATGGCCTCGGAAACTAGGATATAGGCCTCCTGGTCCTCTCGCGCCGCCTCGTACATCCTCGCTAGCTCTAGGCGTGCATCGATACAGGGCTGGTAATTCATTTCGTCGGCGTCTATGGCCGCCGTAAAGCATTCCTCCGCTTGTCTCTTGTCCCCTACATTCAGGTAGCATCTGCCGGCTCTCAGGAGAGACGTGGCGTCCAGAGCATCGGGGACATCCCATAGTGGCTCGTAAAATCGAAGTGCCAACGCGTATTTGGCCTTTTCGTAAAGCGCTGAGCCAGCCTCCACGACGAGGTGCGCGTTCTCGGATAGAAGCTCGGGCTCCATCCCGCTGCTGGGATCAATCCAATCGAAGTGTCGCTGAGGAAACGTTAGACAGCTAAACATGATAATGAGAATACTCTAACTCACCATAGCCTCGTCTTCCTGGCCCAACTGTAGTCGATAGACACCGAGTTTCGTCCTTAGTTGTAATGGAAGCCCATTACCGTATGATGTATCAGGATATCGGCCTTCAATGAAGTCTGGGACTTCAATACGCCGTCTATCGTCTGCATCCCATTCCCTATCGTCATCGTCATAATGATGGTCATTCCCATCGTCGTAGTCCCAAAAGGACTCATCATCACGTCCGAGCAGCCACCTCGCGAGCGACTTCAGTTCGCGTATGGCTTCCTTGTACTGTCCGACATAGCCGAGGAGATCCACGAAGACGTACACGTCTTCCCATTCGAAGGGGTAGTCCGGGTCGGCTCCGTGTTCGCGGAAGTGGGCGATGCATCTGCGGTAGGCCTCTATGGCCGCCTCCGGCGTGAGCTTGGTCTGCTTGCGCTTGCTGCTCTCGGCGAGCAGAACGGTCGTCTCGGCTAAGCCTCGGAGCGCATAGACGTCGCAGAAGTTCCGGTTCACGAGGAAGACGTAATCCTTAGCAGCCCCTTTATACTGGCCCCTGTCGAGGCAGAGGGCCGCACGGCTGTGGCGCGCGGTCTGGTGCTCCACGTCGGCCCTGAGAGCACACGAGTAGCAGAGGATCGCCTGCCTAGTAAGATCCTCTGCGTCGTCGGGGTAAATCTCTTGTAGCGCCACGGCAGACTGCGCAACGCTGAGCCATCCTTCGACGTTTTTCGGTTCTAACTGGGCCGCGCATATGAGCGCTGTGAGGCGCTTCTTCAAGTCGCCTTGTTCTTCAAACAGCTGGGCTAGGAGGATCCAGGCTCGGTGAATCTCAGCGTTGATCCGTATCGCGTCTTCGACGAGCTTGATAGCATCACCGACTCGCCCTTGGACGTATGCTTCCGACGCCATGTTGAGCCGGAGTTTGACGTCGCCTGTTGGCTCCGCGGCTCTTCGGGGACCGCGCTTTTTCACGCTACGCCCTCGGCCGCGCATGGAAGGTTGATTCGAGTTTTGGGTTCCAGTTTCAAAGTATTTTTCTGGCTGAGTATTAACTTTTACCCGCTTCCGTGGCCCGCCTTCAAGGCTGGCGAGAACTTGCTGTTCGACATCGTCCAAAGTATCTGAATCCGGTTCCTCTGACTGGCCACGTTCACCACCAGCAGCAGCCTCTTGTCTGACAAGCGCAATTTGTCGTTTCAGGAGAGAATCTGTTCCCGTATCCATCGGCGGAGCTTGGATTCCGGCACCAGGCAGCTCACTAGGACCTGTCTGCGGCGTATTGCTGCTGGCAACATCCAGACTTGGTCCTGGAACGGCGGGAGTCGGTTCGTTCATGAAACCACCGGCCGTCGGGGCGATTGTCCTCGCGATTAGAGAGTCAGCGCCGGGAGCGTTCTGGCTACGGTAATGATGTGATACTTCAGCTGTTAATAGACCCGGGTTTCTGGGTTCCGAAATCAATTTTTCAGGGCGCGTTGTATGATCGAGGGGCGGAGATCTCCCCGTGTGCGGTCCAGATGCAGATTGCTGGAGAAAACGGACCCAGGAGTCGGAATCCGTTCTGCTTGACCCATCGTTCCTAACCGTAGGGGCGGCGATAGGATTAATATTTGGTGCCCACGAGCTCGTATAAGAATACTCAGGCCTTTCATTCACAAGCGAGCCCGCCGGACGCATAGAAGGGGCGTGTTGAATAGATGCCCTTTCTGCGGCGGAGGTAACGCCAGGCGCGGCGGCAGCCAGTTCTGGAGTCCGACTCTGTCCACCAAAAGCGGTCGTCGAACCCGCCGCGCCACCCGCATCCCGAGGGCCGGATTGCTCTGTGGAAGGAGAAGCCGGCGCCGGAGCCAGGGGTGAAGCGGTAGCGGCAGGAGCAGGAACAGCGGACTTCTTCGAGAAGTGGGCCTGGAGGGCGTCGAGCGTCGACGAGAACGGGTGGCTCATGGTGGGCCCAAGTTACCGCCAGCAGCATAGATTGGCGGGATCTCTGTAGGTATCAGCAGCAGCAGTAGCAGCAGCGCGGGAGCGTGTACGGCGCTCAGCCTCATTCTCCAGGGGCGGGCTTGCCCTGGCGCTGCGCTGCTGCACTTCACTGTTTAACACCCGCGAATAGGGGGATTCGCAAAACCACACGAGATTGATCCGCGGAATTATCTACCCCAGATGCAAGGACAGAGATGGGGGGTGGTGCCGGAACTGGGATCTACGTAGATAAATCAGGGACTGTTAGTCCATCACGGGGTTTCGACTGCTACTCAGGTTAGTTTAAGTAAGTACTTAAGTAGTATCTAAGGGGAGAAGCCATCTAGTTTCGAAGGCCGGGAACCGACATCGTGACCTACATGAATGATTTTGAAGTTGCATTGATGAGAAACAAAGCACTCCGTTATTTCTTGCATTTACAGACAAGACGATTTGACGATGTACGGTTGTTGGAAAGTGTCAAGGTTCACCAACTAGAAGTTTAAAGGTTATAGAAATAAAGTACGTGCTCCCTGCCCATTGTGACAAGACCTAGCCTAGAAGAATAGGTAGCAATAACTGCATATATGCAGATGAATAAGGAAAAGGCTATGCACTTAGTGATATTATATTATTATACCGAGTTTATTCGCGTCGCCAGTTTGTTTCCCTTACAGCATAACATACTACAGGAGGCCGGGTCTCAGAGTCAAGGATGGAATATCACGATCGTCTTTCTCCTAGAATTCTAATTTACTCGTCGTTACCATAGAGCGCTTCGTTTCGTATTTTACTTCGCATTACCAAGATTCGCAAAAGGGAGCCCCACTACGCTGACAGGATAGTAACGTTATATACACCGATAATGCATAGTACCCAAACCCCTATGCAGCTCGAGATCCCTTCTTCGTACTCTGTAAAGAGGTGCTTTCCTGTTACATCTTCTGGCCTATGAGACATGTCATCATCAACCAAAAGAGCTAGAAACCCCTCTACTGTGTCTCCTCCCAAGCATCCTATAGCCCGGGCTCGATTCGGACGGAATATCATGTCTCAAAGATTACGCTACCGCAGGCGCCCATTTCTAATACGCATTATGCGGTGCTGATTTTGCCCTCAGCTTTGGCTTCTGCGAAAAGCGTCAGCAATCTTTCCCATGGAATTTCCCGTAATGGTTATCGATTCTGTTTGAACTTACCCTTGACCTGCTCGAAGACCTTCAGCATCTTCCTTCTCGCGCCGAGCGCGTTAACGCCACGTTCCTCCAGGGCCTTGTCGTCGAGCTCGACGAGATCGGTCCATTTCAGATCCTTGAGGTTATCAGTGTACTTGTGGAGGCGGAGGCTTCGCAACCAAGCCGGGATGTCCTGGAGAAGGGTCGGGTCGGTCGGATCCTCCGGAGGCTTCGAGCTGCCACGACGACCGCGCGGGGAACGGCCTCTATGCATCTCGGCGGAGTTATCCGACAGATACGATGCATCCGGAGAGAGTCCGAGCTGGCCCATACCGAGTCCGCCCAGTCCGTTGTTGAGGAGCGGAGTCTGCATAGGGTCATAGGCACTCAGGAAACCGTTATTCTGAGGAGATGCGAACGGTACAGACCCTAGCGCCGGCTGGATAGCGATTCCCGGAGAGTTGGGTCGGGAGCGATGCTGACCAAAGCTACCCATGCCCTGCTGGTTTTGTAGGGCCATCATCTGGTCCCTGCTGAGCACCTGACCATGTTCGTTGACCATAACAACATTGGCGCCGGGTATGCTCGTTGGGGAAGGCTGGTGCTGGCCACCTGCCCCATCGTTGGACCTTGCACGGCGATACTTGCGAACATCATCAAGAGCAAACCGGTTGTTAACCGTCGAGAGCGCGGCTAGCTTCATCGCCGTGGCATTGGCAACCATGTCAGCCTGGTTAGGCGGGTTCTGCTGGAACGACGCCACCATAGGCGTGTTCACCATGGACGCCCAGTTCCCACTGCCGGCATATGGAGAAAGGATGCCCATATCCGCAGCCGCCTTGTCAGGCGCATTGAGAACGGTGTTTTGGATATTGGAGTTGCCTCCAATTTGGGGACGCGGGGATCTCAAGCCCGCAGACGGCGGTGGCTGGGCGAACTGACCCATAGGCGCCGCCTTGCCGGACGAGGACTTGGGGCGAGAAGAACCCTGCTCGTGGTTGTTACCCCACGGGGACGTAGGATTCTGGTTGGCCGAATCAAGTCCTTCGCCTGGAGCCGAGATCGTGGGCGCGGCAAGGGAGCTGCGCGCATCGACGGCGGTGCTGTTGCGGTTGGACGGAGGTTGGTTGCCGGTCTGCTGTGTGAACTTGGCCTTCTCGGTGGCAATGGCAGCAGCGGCATCGGGGAACATTGCGTTAATGGTCCCCTGGTCGAGACCCGAATGTCTCTTAGCAGCAGGCTGAGCCTGGGCGAGAGAGTTTCTCGCGGAGCCGACACTGAGCTTGTTCATAGCATCGCTAAGACGGTTGGACATGGGATCTAAAATGCTATGTTAGTTTCCGAAAGCCGTCAGTTTCCTAGCAATGGATAATTACCTTTGTCAAAGTTGGCGGGAGACAGCACTCCCGACATAGGATGATTCTTGCCCATCTGCTGGAGAACCTGAATGAAGAAGCGGATCTGGACTTGAGTCGTCTGCTGCAAAAGCGCATATAAGGCTGCGGTTCGCTCGGCCTCCGAGAGGACACGGAACCATTGTTCAATAGCACTCAACTCGTCCTTGAAGTCCTGGTCCAACGTGGCAGCTGCCATCTCCTCTAAGGTAGTCTCGTACTGGTCGATATCTGCAATCCATTGTTGCGTCATCTTATCCTGCGGATCAGTCTCTCCACTACCCTGACCTTGGCCCTGTTGACCGTAGAAATCGGAAGAGGGGCGAATACGGCTCGAGGCTCCGGGGCTGGCGAGGGCAGCCATATCAGCGGAGGCGCGCAGGTGGTGACCAGCGCCAACTGTTCTCGAAGAAGGTGGGCGCAGAGAAGAAGCGGTGCCGGCCTCGGGGGTGCTATTGCGGTTCATGGTGTATGGTTCAGATGAGATGTCGATTTAATGGGTGAAAAGCAATGTCGAGAGATGACAGCGCTAAATATGTTGATGTTTAACGAGAGGATTTCTAGTGTTGCTATGGTAGTAGGCACGGTACTTTTTTTTTTGGTATGTGTCTCGCAGCTGACCAAGTGGTCGACAAGAGTCAGCGATATTGGTTCAAGAACCTTTTGAGGAACCTCAATTTGCTCACGCCCTGGAATATGGGGCCGACACAAAACGAGGGACGTGTTGTGGTTATGACACCTAAGACGTGGTGTCGCAGAGGTATGATCTAGATCGAATGGATGGAGATATTAGGCTACGTAAGACTGCAGTCGGCCGAGGGGGGCTTCGCTAAAAGAACGGCCGGTTCCGTCTATCCGATTTATGCAATGAGACTGGAGGTTCGGATTGTAGATAGTAGACTGAAGATTGCAGATTGCAAACTATAGACTGTGCTTCGGAAGTTGCGGTTGAATGGGTAAGCAGAGGCAGAAAAGTCGGGGCTAGTTCAACTACGATAAGGCAAACTCCGTTTTAACGGTCGGCAAGGCTGTTGTTATAAACGAGTCGCGTTGAAGAGGTCGCGTTGTAGAGGATGATCGAGGTCAACTCTTTTGGGTTTGTCTCTTTTTAGAGAGAGGCAAATGGCGATAGAGAAGTGATTTCCTTTCGAGAAAGCTCCTGCAGTAGCCTGCTGACCTCAAAGGAGTTTGTCGAGGGGAAAGGGGGTGAAGAGCGTTTTGACCAAATGCAGCAAAACGTCTGTCGATTTTTTCTTTTATCGATCGAGAAGCGTACGCAGTTAAATCGTATTAGGTAGCTAGAGACGCGCAAGTGTCAGAAGGAGATCCCAGCTTATCATGGTAAGTTCTTAGGTAGGTTATAATGGTGGGCGTGTTAATGATTGTTGGGACAATAGTAAGGAGGCAATAAGGAGGGAGAAACTCAATTGAACGAGTGAACCAAGCCAGCCTGATCGGCCTAACCTTTGGAACCCAAGTCTCAAAGGGTTACACCTAGTAATTAGAAGACAATGGGAATCACTCTTAATGATGCGAAATGGGGATGATCGAGTGGCGTGTAGGGTTGGGGAGGGGGACAAAGGGAGGAAGTACGAAATCGGTTAACTATGCTCAAACATAAAACATAGAAAAGCGGCTAAGTGTGATTGATGTTCGAGGGGAAATATCACATCTGATCTGCCTATTGACTACCTTCCACCATCCCAGCCATCAACAAGAGGGAAAGGAGGTGAGAGATCGGAGAGATAAGAGTTTGTATGTGTACGGATTGTGTGAGGTGATAGCGGTGGTAGCGGTGGTGGCGGTGATAACGGTGAAGATGGTGATGGTGATGGTGATGATGGCGCTTCTATAGTGAATTTGTTCTTCGGGGCTAATGAAACGCAGATAGATAGGCAGGGGAGATAGATGCTGCTTTTTGCATCTTTCCTTTTTTTTTTCTTCTTCTCTTCTTTTCCTACCGTGCTGCTTTGCTTCCTGTACTTACAAAATATAATTCCAATATGTGCTGCTTCCGAGAGCATCGGGGTAGTTCCAAAGCCAAAACCAGTGGCAGCAGAATTGCCGTCAAGGTCTTGAGTTAGGTAGGTTAGGAGGTTAAGGGGGGGGACGAGATGGGACGTGAGGAAGAAGAGGTGGAAGAAGAAGACAAGTTAGAAGTATAACTAAATCGAACTAAACTTTTTTACTACGTGCCCAGCGACTGGTGGTAGTGGTGCTGGGGATTTTTAGGAGGAAGCCCGGAAAGAAAAATTATTAGTTATACGACTACAGCATTACTACTAAAGTACGTAAGTACCCAGCTTAAGGTTAGGTAGGTACTTGAACTACTAGGGACTTAGGTAAGGGAAGAGGTAACAGGGTGCCCTGTACCTTCCAAACTTAATTGATGTATTGATGTGTTCCAAGGTTTAGTATCCATAGGGGTGCTGACCTGCCCAGGTGGTTACTTGCCCCCCAGGTACATAATTAGTATGGATACAAGTAGTATGGTTCAGGTACCTGACAGTTTTGGTAGGGGGCGGGTAACTCAGAATAACTTAGTGGGACTTGGTACGCAAGTATATATGGACATACATGTCACCCGGGCATACATAGATGGGCGGTAGGCGGTAGGCAGTGCTAATGGTGGTGTTAACTAGAGCCTACTCTACCTACTTAGGTACTTAAGTAGAGTGCATACGTAGTCCCGAGGTCTGCTCGTATGCCCAGGTGTGTATGCATGTACCTCAGTATGTAGCAGTGATGATGGCGATGGTAATGGTGGTGGTAGTAGTCTGGTGGGTAAGCCTTGCTTCCTGCAACGCAGCATGCAGAGACCGACATACATAGAGACACAGGAGTTTAATTTTAGAGCTTCGAGGGAGAGGTATCAAGACCACTAGGATCTCGCGGCTTCCTCTGCCTCCCCCAAAAACGGATGCGACAGACGGGAAAAAAAGACTGGGTCCGGTCCAACCTCTAGACTCATAGTAGGCAAAGTAAGGCAGGTTGGCAGGTTTAGGGGGTGAGCTTGCGCAGAACTGAAATGTTTCGGAAAAAAAGGCGTGGGCCCTCCAACGAAGGACGAACAAAACACGAAGAAACCGTCCGCCCCTCTCCCTCCCCTTTTTCCCCCCGGGGCCTGAGGCCGCACCTTCAGGGGGTCCTGAGTGGCTCTCGAGAAACAGTTTAGGACCAATCAAGTCTCCGATGCGCGCACCCTGTCAGGACCGATTATCAGGGCGGGCTGCCGGACTTGTTCTTCATATTCTTCAGGGGAGCAACGGAGATCGGAGCTCGACTACAAACACGCTAACTAATTGTAGGCAAAAAAAGGGGAAGACGACAGTCCTACATACATACAAGCCCCCCCCCCCTTCTCCCCACCCGTACTATAGTATAACAGGAGTAACCTTAAAACCTAAAAAAAACTTCATTCGAAAATTCCATCAACCTTGCAATCCAAGGTTCCAAAAAGTTCCCGTCCCTTTTTGTTTTTCTAATCGACCCGTTTCCGTCGACACTATCCGAGATCCAGGCCCGGTCCGAGCTTCTCGAATCCGATCAAAGGAAGGAAGACGAAGAGCCTCGGGAATTTTTCTATTTTGGGCTGGGAGAGGGGGGTGTTTTCACCTCTAGGCTTCGGACCACACGCTTGGAGGTGGACACTGAAGGCGGAACCTAACTAGCTCTGCCCCTGAAAGCCTGTTCGTTTAACCTACCTAGGTACCTAGGTAGTCGTAAGGTTTGGTTTAGTCAAGAGGACCTATCTGCAACAGTAACGTATTACACGCAGAATTTCGAAAACGTAAATAGGTGCTTGGTCGTTTACGTACGACTGTTGGCCAGAACAAGGAGCAAGTAAGATGCAGTGGTACTTTGAATTAGGCCCTATCATTCGATCAAGAGGGATGCTATGAACATACCTAGGTACATACACAGCCTTATGGCCATGCAACACCGTATGTCTAGTGCAGCAGATGACACACCTGACAACTCTCCCCCTTTCCGCGTATGATAAATCCCATTAAGCAAACAGGCAGAGAAAGAAGCCCTGGCTTAGAACCGAAAAGAAGGTAGCCAAATAATCTAAAATCACATGCTACTGCGTCTACATAGCAGTATAAGTAGTACTCTGTTCTGGCCTTTCTTTACCTATTAATTTCTAGGATCCTGCTCCTTCTGGCAGGTATTACCCTCCTCCTTGAAACGTTGCGGCGGAACCGTAGCGAGATGTTTAATAGGAGGTGGTGCATGGATGGCCGGCCGGCTGTCTTATTGGCAGCAACTGTCGTCAGCCCAGCCAGCCCGACCTGGCACCCCCTTCTCGAATGCTATCGCCTATAGAGAAAGGCTGTCCCGATCAAGACTTAATGGCCCCTTTTGGCCAGCCTTGCGAGCAAGCCTTTCTTCACCTGCACATACACATATTCATGGCAATTAAAACCCAAGTATTGTATTTTATAAGTAGATGGTAGTTCGGGAGTATCCCAATAAGTAAGAAACGAGAGACCGCGTAGGAGGCTGAGCGAAAGCAGTCTGGACAGCCCAATTGCCCTCGCATTGAAACTAATACTTATACTTTACCTCTTAGTACATAAAGCATATATATATAAACCGACGGAACAAAAGTCGTTCAACAGCTACTAAGATGTGGCCCTGTCTCCATGCACTCTTGCCTTGGGGTATAAAAAAGGGAAGCACGAGTGTTTGGTAATAGACGGGCCTCCTCTCTCTCCCCCTCCCGGAGGAGTGAGAGAGAAAGGGACTCACTCTTGGCACGAGAAGGAATCCTTCAGCAAATGAGCATGGAGAAAGGCCCAACGCTGTACACACTAATGCCGTATTTTGGTTGTTTTTTTTGGTTCGATTTTTCCTTCCCTCTCCTCTCTTGGTTTGCGCTGAGGCAGGCAAGGAAGCGGGTGGGAAACGAAGAAGATTGGGGGGAGGAAGCGGTTCATATCATCATATCCGACCACATCGGAGTGGTGCTCACATAGTCTAGCAGGGAGAACCGGCAGGCAGGCAGGCAGGCAGGCACTAACGAGCAGGCGATGTTGGGTAGTCGTGAAGCCCATTTCGGCTCATTTTTTTGGTTTGGTTTTTTTTCTTCTTTTGTTGTATCTTCAATTCCGCAGAAGATAATACCTACGCCTGGATAACAAGCGGCGAAAGCAAAAGTCCCAAGACTCCATGATCCTTGCCTAGATGTTTTCCCAACTCTTCGCGGGGGGTGGTGTGGGAAGAGGTGCGGTCCGCAGGAAAAGGCAAAACACCTGCCGTCGTCATCGTCCGTCCGTCATAATGCCCTTTAATAAAAAAACACCAGTCGTCCGCCGGAACCAGCTCATGCAATCTCCCGCTTGCCCTCCTTCTTCTCCTTCTGTATATGCTGTTAGTCCGACGTCCGTCGACGGGGCCTAACGACTCGTAACCCGAGTTGTCGCCGGAAACAGAGGGATGAGGAGAGACATACCAGAGCCCGCATCGTGCCGTGAAGAGCATGCCTGTGGTTCCTTCGGAACTTGGGGTCGGTTCCGTTGAGAGACGGGTAACGGTTGGTCTTGGGCTTCTTGATACTATTTTATCGCCGGTTCTGTCAGCCTATGCTTGCTCCTCCTTCGGTCGCAGAATCGCGTGATATCCATTCCAGGCTTCGATTCAATAAAGCAGCTCCTCCAGTCCATAATAGCAGACAAGCCGCGCCTGCATGATCGTGTGTATATATGTTGTGTATATATATGTATATGTGTGCGTGGGGATTAGGATGGGATCTCGACGTACCCGTTACGGTGAGCCTTCTTCGACTGGTTGTGTTGGGACGAGTTCTTGGATTCTGTTTGTAAAAGCAGGCGTAAGTAATGACCGATTCAATTATCTCCCAATTCTCTATTCTAGAGGGGGTAACTATTGACTTACTCGCCATGGCGTCGGTGTTTGTGGAATATGTGCTCGTTGATGGGGTTGCGAAAGACACACTAGATCGGAAATTGGCTGCGATGAGATGGTCAGGGCAAATATGGTAGTCGGTGGAGGGAAATTTTGGTTCGGGTTTTCTTGAGTATTATCCGGCCTAAGTGTGGGTGGAAATTTCCCACAAGCGAGGGGTCAAGCCACAATTAAAGGTGGACCATTTAGTACGATAAATGATAACAGGATAAGGGGAGCAACTCAAGCCAGGGTGTGCCAGCTGTGTCCAGCTGAGTGGAGAATGGCCCATCAACTGCAGCAACTGATAGAGGTCCGCGGTATCAGGCATGCATACCTAAGTACCTACCTGTTTTACGTTTTACGTTAAGAGGGAAACATGCCTAAGAAGACCCATCACAGCAGCTTCCCAAGGTCAACAAAGTACAAATATTCAATCATGGCAACATCTTTATAAACCATATATAAGTAGTTACCTAATAGTTATGTGCAAGAAACTAAAAACAGCAGGTTTTATATATCGTTTATTCCAACCGTTATGAACCGAACCGCTACTATCAATCAATCCATACCTATCAACAGAGATCCTTGCCCGTACATACCATACCGTACATACTATGTACTACTAACACTAGACAGACAGACACTTCTATTACCTTTATACAAGATGTATGCGAGTCTTTCCCTCTATATCTCTATGCTGTATCCAAAGAGGGCGAGTTTACTTCGTCGTCAGGGGGACGGGCACCTTGGCCTTGGACGCTAGCTCTGCCGCCTTGGCTAGGTGCTGCGACCGGAGCTGGCGAACGTACCTGAACAGCAAGATGAACAGGAGTTCCATACTACGCGGAGTCGTTAGCTGGAAAGATGCTTTCTCTCTTCCTTTTTCGTCTGTGTGTGTGTGCCTGGACTTACCGCTCCTTGGTCATCATGAGGATCCCCTGGACCAGCAGGCCTTTCAGGATCTGGGGACCGATTCCCTTAAATAGGCCCAGCGGGCCTTCGTGCTGGATGATGAACCGCATCACCTCGACGAACCCCTTGAAAGGCTTGCCCTGTCGCTGCGGCGGAGGCTTCGACTGTAACCCGACCTTGGCGACGATCAGGGGCTGCGTTACGATGGTGGCCAGCGCTTTCGACATAGCGCCGAGCACTAGAACACTCCGTTAGTGGTTGTTGCCCCCCCTCAATGCGAATTGGGGCGTCACGTACAGAATGCCTCTCCCGGCGTCAGACGCGCCTTTCCTGGGAACAGGACCGTCTTTAGCCTCTCGTACGCTCCGTATGTGATGGCCGGGTTGACGACGAGGACCAAGCTCGCCTTGAGACCGCGCCAGAGACCAGTAACTCCGTCCTCGCCCTCGATGACCTCGCGCGCCGTATCTATGAGGCCCTTCCTCTCGAGCTTGCTTTGCGTCTGTTGTCTGGTCGTGACCACGGCCACGGGTATCGTACACAGCTGCGCGACGGCGCCAGCGATGGCACCGAGCGCCAGCTCCGTCACAGTCGAGGGGGGGCCGGGGGTCTTTTGGGATTTGAAGTATAGCTCGCGCACGGTAGAATACCAGTAGAAGTATGCGAAGTTGGTGGAGGCGACGCCGAGTAACGAACCGTTGATACCGGCGTACAGGCCCCTTAGGCCTTCATCGGCGGTGATCTTGGTAATGGCGTCCCATGTCGAAGTGTAGTGCGGGTCGGCGTAGTCGGCCCCGGGGGTTCGCTTCACCTGTACCTGTAATCTCGTCTTCACTCTGCAATGGCCGCGCGAGGTAATGTCAGCAAGCTGTGGGCAGCGCACGAGGGAGCGCATCACAGAGGAGGGTGGCCAGAAGGCACAACTAACATGTCCAGAGGATATACCAAGGCATTGGCCAACACGGCACCGGTAGAACCGGCTACAGCCAGACCCCACGGAGGGAGCGGGGCCGGCTTGGATAATACAGCCATGAGGAATGACGATGGAGATGGGTGATATAGCACAACGCGAAGGAGCCGGGATGTTCTGGTTTCCAATTCTCTTATTTTTATTAAGTACGAGTAAAGAAGCTTTTAAAGCGGCGGCGGCGGCGGCAGCGGTAGCGGCAATGTCCTTTATCCTTATAAGAGCGGTGGTGCTGGGATTATTTCGCGGAAGCTGGCACGGAAGCTGAAACGGATAGCTGGCGCAAGTTTGCCGAGATAAGTCGCTACGTCGGGGAAACTATAACGTCTACCACTAAGAGTAGCTTATGTAGGTGATTGTAGTAAATATAGGATAGGATGAGATCATAAACCAATGCGATTCAGCCGGTGGATTAAGCCGAGCACGGCCAAGGTAAAAACAAGGTAAAACAAGCAGTTAAAAAACAGGCGAAAGGAAATAAGATAACGAAAAGTGAAACAGAATAAAAGAGATATAAAATCGCTAGTTAAAGTATCTGAATATTAACCAAAAGCAAGGAAAGCTTGATCTTTCCAGCAGATTGGTAGAGTGGATAAGTTACACACTATTATGAGCATTACATAGTACATAATAAGTATGAGCAGCATGAGGTTCTTTGCTCGGTCCCTACGCCCATAGATGCATACCCGTGGACCTCCTACTAGGTAGGAGAGCCGTTTTAGGACCCGTGATTCTTTGTTGAACCTCGGCCATTTCACTAGACCCGGTTGTTTTAGCACCAGATCTTGCCTAGGCAGGACTCTAGCGCGGGCCCATCCAGCCTAGCAGCTTACCTAGGTACTCAGTAAAGCTAGGTACTGTATTGTACACTGATGCGCCGCCAGTGCTTATCGGCAATTGCAACTGTCAGTCTGCCGGAACTTCCTTCCTTGCGATCGTTATCAGATGTCGCACCGTTTATTGCGTGATGTAATTATAACCACCAGCCACCACTTTTCCTTTCCAAAGCTTTTTTTTATGAGATTATCGAAATCGCAATTTCTAGCAAAGGGAACTTAGAAAGCTGTTTAATATCTTCAAACTGCCTCCGAGTTTCCTAGATATCATCCCATGCGATGACACCGACAGCCGTCTTATCCGATCTCGGGAGGGACTACTTACTATTTACTGTGTCCCAATCTACCAAATATTTTAACGCCTACTACATAACTACCTACCTAAGTAGGTACATAAGCAGGTAGTAGTGTCCTCTCTTGCCTCTAGAGCTCTCTAGTCTATCTCCTAGAATTCCTGGCCGCACATCATAGAACATCAACGCCGGCTTCGAAATATGACAAGAGCAAGAAGAATCCCGGTATAAATTGGATGGATAATATGTATAAACCCAGTGGTTTTTATCTACTTCTCTCGGCCGCTCTTCTTCCGATTATGTAATGCAGGGACGGAGTATTTAGAGTAAAGCTCACTTCGCGGTTCCGGCGCCAAACACTAAAAACGCAACTTCCTGCGAGATGCTCGAGGTCTACTATATAATACCAAGTATCAGGGTATTACCACGACTCGCCATCGAAGACTCGAACCTGTGATGTAATTCGCTCGGGAAAATATCGGTGGCCCTATAGTGATACTCTACTCCAGGACTGCTGCTATCTATTCCACCATTACACACGAAGTAAACCGTATACCGCATGTTGTACCGCAGCAGCCAGCTACTAGTTAAGCAGTTAGACCACCACCAAGTAATATCCTAATAATCCACCTGGGCACCTGACCAAACCAACCTAACAATCCTCCTCGCCTAACACCATGTCGTCGCTTCAGTGATTATGGATTGCAATTGTTTGTAACGATGGATGTTGTTGCACAAATGTATGTTTCCAGTGGTTGATGATTGATGATTTCCCGGGCGGCGTCATTATTATTTCCCTGCATAGTCTTACGACAATCACCACATGTGGCCTGGCTCCAAATCCCTTCATCTATTGACGGCTATTAATACCTATAGTAGCTGGGAGGTAGACAAGGCAGACTTCTGGTCATAGGTCCTGCTATTCTATGTCTTCTCAATTTCACTCCCACTTGAACGAGAGGTGGTGGTCCTCCTTACTATAGTGGTGAGTGTTGCATGAACCAAGATACTTGTCCATTCATCCCATCACATGGCTTTATCGGGTATATGATTTATGTACCTCTTCTCATGCGATCAAGTCATAGAACCTCGCAAAGCCAACGTCTCTCACCCAATCATGGAGGCAGAAGCAAAGGTAACTAAGGAAAACCCACCCCCTGCATTTCTTTGACTAATATTGTTGCAACCCCTTTACTAATGTTTCCTAGGCACGAGAAGTATTGGCTTCCAGAGCCTCTGGCAAGGAAGCCCTTGACCATGCCATCGCGGCCGCGGAACTTTATATGAAGGCTTCAAGGCAGGCCTCGAGTGCCGTAGAGAGGTCTCGCTTCAAGAAGAAATGCGCGGAGTTGATCTCCATGGCCGAGGGTCTGAAGATCTCAGCTTCCCCCTCCCCCGCTGCCGCTCCGCGCACCGACACCGTTGCCGCAGTGGAAAGGAGGCTCAAGCTACCACGTCTAACCCGCCAGATCCCTACCGGTGAGAAGAATATCCTTCTCCGGGGTTCGCGCCTCCATGGAAACGTATTCCCTCCCTGGGAGTCGGATCCTGACCCTAAGGAATTTGACGGTCCTCCATTCATGTAAGGACTTGTCATCCGCCGCATGCCCCTAGCCTGTGGTCGAAACTGACATGCGCGTAGAGATTCTTCCGAGTTCACATTATCCGAAAGGCAGAGCGAGGTGTTTGCAGGATGGAAACGACCACTCGAGCTCGCCAGGAAGGACCCCGAATCCGACGAAAACCAGATCAAGAGCCGGCTAATGGGGAATAGTGGTGATTATGACCTAGTGCAGGACATCACGACGGACTGCTCAGTCGTCGCCAGTCTCTGTGCCTCAATGGACCACCTAAAGCCCGGCCCTTCATCTTTACTGCCGGCCCTGATGTTCCCCATCGACCCGGACAGCGGGCAACCGCAGATATCCGCTAGCGGCAAGTACGTCTTTCGCATGTACTTCAACGGTTGCTTCCGCAAGGTGGTGGTGGACGACCGGCTGCCGACCTCGCGCAACGACCGCACGCTCTATGTCGTGGACCGGCAGAACCCAGACCTCATCTGGCCAGCGCTGATCGAGAAAGCGTACCTCAAAGTGCGGGGCGGCTACGATTTTCCCGGCAGCAACTCCGGCACCGACCTCTGGATGCTGACGGGCTGGATCCCCCAGCAGATCTTCCTCCAGAGCGACGAGGTCGACTGCGACCAGACCTGGAGGCGCGTCAAGAAGGCCTATGACTACGGGGACGTCGTCGTCACCCTCGGCACCGGCCGCCTGTCGCCCGACGAGGAGGAGGTCCTGGGCCTGGCGGGAGAGCACGACTACGCCGTTCTCGATATATCAGAAGAGTCGGGGAATAGAAGGCTTTTGGTTAAGAACCCGTGGTGTGACGGGCTCGTGTGGAAGGGTGTAGGGGCGCTCGAGGAGGCGTCTCCCTCCCGCTCTTCCCCCTCGGACGACGACGACCGTCAGCGCCAGCGCCAACCCGCAAAGCTGAAGCCGGGTACGTTCTGGATCGGCTTCGATGACGTGGCGCAGAACTTCGAGTCGCTCTACCTCAACTGGAATCCGAGCCTCTTCACGGAGCGCCAGGACCACCACTTCACCTGGCAGCGGCCCGAGCCCAATTTGGCGCACTCCTTCGCCCACAACCCCCAGTACGCCATGACGGCCTCGGCTGACGGAAGCGCCTGGATCCTGCTCAGCCGGCACTTCCAGGACGCCGAACTCGACATTGCGCGGGGCAGGAACGCCGACAGTCACGATCCTGACAGCCCTGGCGGCAGCGGCAGCGGCGGTGGTGGCGGCGGCGCGACGACGACCCTGTCATCGGTGTCCAACAAGCTCGGGTTCATGAGCCTGTACATCTTCGAGACGGGGCGGGACGGGGACGAGGGCGACGGCGAGCGGGCGCTGCTGCCGGACAAGAACGTGGTGTACCGGGGCCCATTCGTGGACTCGCCGCAGACACTGGCGCCGTTCGAAGCGCGCCGCGGCGCGCGGTACACCGTGGCGGTGGCGTCGCAAGACCTGCCGCTGCCGCGGTACGCGCTCACGCTCTCGTTCTTCTCACGATGTCCCTTGGCGGTGCGCCCCGCGCGCGACGGGCTCGCCCATCGCGCCGAGGCCGACTCCGCCTGGACGCGTCGCACGGCCGGTGGCAACGCCGCCTCGCCGACCTACGGCTCGAACCCGCAGTTCCGGCTGCGGATCTCCCCATCTCCATCACAGCCCCTATCCGAGCCAGGCCCCGTAACCCTGCTGCTGTCGACGGCGCGCGACGACCTGCCGGTGCACGTGGACGTGGTGTGGGCGGGAGGTGGGCGGGTATCGGCGCCGATCTCACAGCGGGACCTCCTGGCATCGTCGGGCGACTACCGGCGCGGCAGCGCCGTGGCGCGCGCCCCGCGCATCGACCCAGGCGTCTACACCGTCGTCTGCTCGACCTTCGACCCAGGCCAGCTCGCCGGCTTCGCCCTCCGCGTCGCCTCCGCCCTGCCCTGCGCCCTCGAACCCGTTCCCGCCTCCGCCGCAGGACGTCTCCGTCTCCGCCTCCCCGGCCTCGTCTTCGCCGCCGCAGTGTCCCCCGAAAGCGCCTTCGCCGCTGCCGCTGCAGTCGACGGAAATACCACCACCACCACCGTCCGCCTCGTGAAACGCGCCGCGATCCGCGCTTCGCGCCTAACGCGCGCCAGCGTCGTGGTGACGGGGCGGCCGCGGGAACCTCAGACTCCCCACCCAGGGTCACCATCATCCTCACCCTTACACCAACACCCGCAACATCAGCACCAGCATCAACACCAACAGCTGCGACGCCACGACCCGCGCACCGCCGTGGTGCGGCTACGCCTAGTCTACGGCAGCGGACCAGACAAGACGGTGATCGCGACGACGACGGGGGGCGCCGGCTCGTCCTCATCTTCGTCTTCGTCAGCAGCGGAGGAAGACACGGGAGGCTTCCGCGAGGTCGGCGTCGGCGGCCTCCGCACCCCCGAATTCGACATCGAGCCCCGCAGGGGCCTGCTGTGGCTCGTAGCCGAACAGATCGGGGGTGTTCCTACCACTACCACTACCACAGCCACGGCGGCGGGGTCCTCGTCGCAACCACAGCAACAACAGCAGCAGCAGAAAGCAGAGGACACGGGTCTCCAGGTCGAAATCCTCTGCGATGCGCACCTGCACGTTGGGGACTGGGAGGTCGTTGATGCGTAGGGGAGTTGGTGGGAAGGAGGGGGGTGTGGTGTGGTGCTTATAAATATACATGCATTTTTTGCGTAGGGTGGAAATGGGAAGAAGAGGAAGGAAAGGGTGCGTGTGTAAGATATACATTAGATCTATGATATACATCGTACGGTGCTTGTTAGATCAGGAATCAGATGAACTACTTGGAGACGGTGCTGTGCGTAGGTGAAGCGGGTTTCTGTCGCAATTTATATATATATATACTCTCTCTCACACACACATATGGGAGACGGCAAACATATATACCATTGAAGTAGCGAGTGAGTCCATCATTTATAGAACGTCTCTTAAACCATCTAGATATACTTTGGCACGCACACACACACACACACCTGCATACACGCACATATTCTCAGATGATCGTCATCTTACGATGTTCTTTCTTTCTTTCTTGTCTGGTTACCTATATGGATGGATCTATCTGCTGCCTTCATCATATCTCGCAGACGTACCTACAACCTCTCAAATCAGAATCAAAATACTACTACTAAGCCCAAGTTGACTTGAAAACGCCAAACATAAGCCCAAAACATCCCAGTTGCCCGCTCCCCGAGTCCCAAGCCAGATCAATCCTTTGTACGTATAGAGATGTATGTATAAGTGATGCAATAGAACCCCGAATTGTAAAACACGCCGCAACCGAAAAAACAAAAACAAAACAGAGACCAAGGCTAATAGGTATGAACGATGCTCGTAGTCCGAAAGGTGGGAGCAAAAAAAAAGAAAACACGAAGGCTTGGGCCGGAGGCACGAAACATATATATATGGTGCCAGACGCCTCGGAATAGTGTGCGCGCGCGAAGAAAAACCGAGATACAGATTTGGGCCCTTTCAATGTCTGCGAGGACGGATAAAGCTTGGGACTGACGCCCGTGAGGGCCAGCTCGACTAGGGCGCCTCTCAACCGGACCGGACCAGACTAGTGTAGACCTAGGATAGAATAGACGTGATCATTGCCCTAGCGCTCGCATATCGGTATGCGCGTCCTCCATCAGTCTGGTTCTTAGTTATGCTCGATAGGCTCCTCGGGGAGGAGCTCCTCGACCTCGGCATCGTCGGGGCGGAGGAAGGCGAAAGGGGGGCTAACGATGCCGTTGAAGAGGAAGGTGAAGTAGACGAGGAGGGCGAAGCCGGCGACCTGGAGCCACTTGAAGGACTCCCAGCCGAGCCCGAGAGACACCACCCAGATGAACAGCGTCCGGCATGTGTCGATCGTCGACCGCGACGTCGCGCTCACGCTGCGCGTCACCGAGAGCCCGAAGAAGTTGAAGCCTCTGCCCGTCGGGTTTCTTGGTTAGCAGTCGGTCGGTATAAGGAAAAGGGGGCTTGGGGGGGGATAAAGATAACGTACCCGATGCTGAGCATGATGAACAGACTGGACACCCAGACTTCGTTGTTCTGGGTCATCTGACGGAAGCCCTCGACCATGTCGAACATGCCATAGCGGCCCTGATCGGTGACGCCGACGGTGAAATGTAGGACGAGCATGACAATGAGGGTGACAGCGAAGCCGAACATGCCCTCCCAGCCGACGACTTCGAGGGGCTCGATGCTGGAGCGCTCGAGAAGGAACTCCTCGAGTACGAACTGGGTGGCGGTGAAAATCTGGGCGAAGGCGATCAGCAGCACGCCGACGATGACGCGCACGGCCTCGGCGCCGACGTCCTCGTTCAGGACAGTGACGAGGGAGTCGGCATCGACGACCTTCTTCGCGTCGGGCCAGATGGCGCCGGCAAGCCCGACCAGCGCGACGCCCAGGACGACGCCGACGAGGGAGATCCACTGGAACAGGTGCAGGTGGCGCTTGAGGAAGAGAACGCTGAACAGGCCGACGAACAGCACGAGCGCGCCCCGAGTCATCTGGTAGATAGAGGCGGCGACCATCAGCAGACCGGCGTTCATCAGAGTAGTGCCGCAGATGTCGCAGATGGCCGGAAGTGCAAGCAGGAGGATACCGAATCCGCGGAGCAAGCCATCGGGGACGCCGGGCTTGGCGACATGTTTCTTATTCTTATTCTTATTATTGTTGTTGAGGAGGGTATGTTCGGAGTTGATGCTCGCGGCGTCGTCAACGGGTGTCTCATCGGCATCGGCGGAGGTGCTGACGGCTTCGTAGCCGGCGTGTTGGCGATTGGAATAGCGGCGGTACAGGGCGATGAGACCAACAACCAGCCAGCAACCAGACTCGCCGACAAACATCTGGGCGGTCTGCAGCACAGGCTGCTCGAAGGTCTGCCGTTTCCTTGGATCCGGATCATCGCAGTTTCGGACACATTGATTGTCCTATAAATAGATGGAAGGTAAGTAAGAGTCGGGTACAAGCTTGGGGGGGGGGGGGCATTCAATGTACCTGATATTTGGTTAATAATGTATTGCATACTCCGGTGAGTAGCATCATCCCGACGAGAAACGGGACAAGAGCCTTGGACGTCATCTTGACAGGTGGTGAGGAAAGACTTTCCAGAAGTCGTAGTAAGATAGATGGATTTGGTTCGCAATATAGGATAATCAATAATCAATAATGGAAATACATAAGTATTGACGAAGGAACGAAATCAAGTGAATGGAGTCAGTCTATTTATTAATTTGCCCACGTGCCTAACTGAAGTCCCTAGATAGAGCGTGAAACTCTAAATAAAGTAAGTATTGGGTTGTTGTTCTAATTATACCAGAGTTCTCTCGCCTCATAAACTTCAAGAAGACCTACAAAGCTATCCAACTCTGGAAAGGGGAAAGGTTATGTTCATTGAAGGTTTATTGTTTGAAGGTTTGAAGAGGAAGAGAAGGGGAAGGGGGAATGAGAGAGAGAGAGACAAGACGTCAGTTAAGGTTGACGTTAGATGAGATAAGGAGACGACCACACCTACAAGGGTTACCCAGAGCTCGGCGTTCCCAGGTGTCATTCCCCCGACTGTAAATGATAACACATGTACCTACATACCTACTACTGTGCTGTACGGGTATCTACTATTACATCCTAACCCCACTTACCCCGGTTTTAAACCGCACGCAGCGAACAGCTGTCAGTGTAATAAGGGAACGGGCTTGACCGGGGGTCTTTTGGTCCCTGAATCCGGGGGGGCAGCAGTGGAGTCAGGCGACCGCTGGGCTACATAGGTACCTACATACCTGTCCATCAAGGTCGGATGCAGTGGATCGCCCACTGACAAGTGTTAGATATGTAGCCGTTGATAGGCTGCCCCCCGAGTCCCCGGCAAATCTCTCCCTACTACATATGGGCTGCCCTGACTGATATGGGTAGTACTGTAGTTATATGGATCCCTGAGCGCCAGTGCTCAGGTCTCGTGAACATATCACGTTTCTCTTATTCGAGCACCTACTTCCCTTCAGACCTCACGATAGGAGCGTTCGCCTTATATATGTACGTAATAAGAACCTTGGAAAATACTTCCAAGCTCAAAGCGAGATAAAAAGTTATGTCTGAGTTGGAAGATATATGCAAATACACACCTACATACCTACAGTGAACTTACTTTGTTATTAGGTAACTTTCATAAGGCAAAAAAGCAACTACTGCAGGCTGGGTTCTCGGGATCTCCATAGACATACTAACCGTCCCTGGAGGTGCCCGGTCACGGTAACTAGAGAGGGTCCCCTATGATGGAATAGACCATTTTGACCGCTCCCCTTCGCAAGAGACAAAAGAAAGCCTTGGTATGGCGTCTAGCCTCTTTCTTTTCCACACACACACACACACACAAAAGGCGATGCTGATAGTATGTAGCAAGTACGTTACGATAATGAGTTATCTATACCTGCACCTGGATCTGGGAAGGGAGGGAGCCCTTGGAGAGTTGCGCCCGCCGCGCGCCCCTCGTCGGCATGCATTACATATGCAGTCCTACTTACTTAAACATGAGGATCCATTCTATTGGGATCGGAGTTTACAGCTAGCTGTAGCGTAAATAGGCAGCAGGGCCTACTGGAATTAAGTCTATAAATGAATAAATAAAATAAAATAAAACCTTGTCTCTTCGAACGAAGAGGGCCTCGTTTACTTTCATGATTACAGAAGGCAAGTGAACATAACATAAATCTATAGTGGTTCTTGTTCTTTAAACGAAGATGCTTGCTGGTAAACCCCTTTAAAAGACCCTGGTCATCTCATGGTCATCCGTCAATAAGCCACTCACTCCCCCCCTCAATCAACTCCAGTTTTGCTGTTTTTTTGCCCTACTTAAAAACGCTCAGAAACCAAAAAAATAAAATAGAATAAGGATAAACACGATACGACAGAACAGGACAAGACGTAATCAAGTATATACGTAAAGGTAAGCTCGACATTTTTCTTTTCTATCTGTCTGTTCTCATCATACCTCGGAGAACGCGGGTTTCTCCGACGGGGCGGCGCGGACGCCGAACCAACGGCGCTTCTGCTGCTTCTTCCTGCGCTTGGCGGCCTCGACCTCGGGGTCCTTATCGCCGTAGTTGTTGTGGTGGGGGACGCCGAGCTCGCGGTCGCGGGCGAGGCGGGCGAGGTCGCGCTTGGTGAGGGGCACGCCCTCGATCTTCTTGACGGCCTTGCCCTCGGCGCCCATGACGGCGCCGGCGACGGCGCCGACGATGCAGGCGAGGCAGACGAAGAGGCCCGTCGACCACGACGGGCGGTCGTACCGGTCCAGCGCCCACATGAATGAGCACAGACACACCTGGAACGCGGTGTTGGACAGCTGCAGCCACACGACCCAGTCGAGCTTGCGGAGCGGCGTCGGCGGCGCCCGCTCCCCTGTCGGCGGCGGCTCCGGGATCGTCTCCGGCGGTTCCGGTACCGCGTCTGCGTCGAACGTGCCCGCGGCCTCTTCGATGTTCTTGGGTCCCAGGTGCGGCGGTAGTTTCTGCGACCCCTCGAGGCGGAACCAACCGCGGTGGACGCCGGCGAGGGCGCGCAGGGCGCGGCGGTCCCCGCGCAGGCGGTATCGGAAGAGGAGGTAGGCGTCGCGGAAGCGCCAGGGGGCGAGGCCGAAGCCGGTGACGCAGAAGAGGGCGTTAAGGATCTGGGAGTCGGTCTCGATCCAGATGCGGCGGGGCGAGTCGATGTGGTCGCAGTCGCCGTCGAGGCACATGGCCGGCGCCGCGTTGCACAGAAGCAGGAACAGCATGCCGCCCCAGGCCACGACGTTGAGCGAGTAGATCGTCAGGAAGAACCCGAAGCCCGTGTTGTAGAACTCCCAGAAGTCCACCGCCCAGATCGCCACCTGCTCCTTCCACGGGTATCGCGGCGGGAAGTGGTACCCGTTGGCGTACGCGCGCGCCTGCACGCCGGTCGCCGCCGCGTGCGTCGCGAGGGCCTCACCGACGCCCTCCTGTGCCTGCGGCTGGGGCACGGGCGCCCGCTGTTGCACTATGTTGGTGGTGGTGCCATCGGGCTTGGTGGTGGATGACGACGTCGTCCTCGTCACGTCAACGACTTCCTCTTGTTCGGTTTTAAGCGGGATCATCGATGCCGTCTCCTGAGGGTCGTAGGACATTTCGATTATGGTAGTAGTGGTGTCTGACGGGCCCTAGGCGCGTAAAGCCGCGCCGTATGTAGGCCGAGGGGGCCAGTCGCTTGACAGTAGATGGAGGATCGATGAGAAGGCCGAGGGAGGAGAATATTCGGCGTGAGACTTCGAACGATCGATGAACGGGCTTAATTGTTGTCTCTGGTTTTGAGGATACCTAGACCTGGAAGAAATTGTTAGATCGCTAACTCAAGTAGGTGACCTTCATGATGGCCCTCAGGGGTAAGGTCGTAAGATAAGATATATGTATTATATTACATACCGAGTTGGCAACACGGTCTTTCTCCTTTCTCTGGAATTGAATAGACGGCCTGTAGTGATGAGTGGCTATGTCCGCGACCGACTTTCATAGACCAAGATATAGCATATGTAACAAATAGTCGAGGTCTCTCTGATGTTTATGGGTTTATGGTATTAGAGATAGGCACGACAATTCCGGATATAGACAAGAGCCGGAATATAATTATTTCCAAGTTGGTAATGTATTAAAAGAGGATTTGATTATCATTTATTGTATGTACCCGTCCATAGAAAAAACTCTACCTACATGGTAGTTGAAATAGATAAAAAAGAAAAGAAGAGTCAGAGTCAGAGTCGGTTGGGTTAATGTCTAAAACGTTTCCATTTTAGTTGGTCTTTTTAAGAAAGACGGAGAGAAGTGGAAGCGCCTACCCGTACTATTTCTCAACTCGATGTCCCCAAGGTTTTTAGGAAGAAACAGTTGTTGGTTGAATCCCGCTCGTACAGAACTTCGTACTTCGTACTTCTAAGGCAGCCATCAATCGAAGAGCGAAATGGCGGATTCGCCTCTAGTTAGTGCTAACTCATAGAAGTACTAGTAACTACTAGGTACATAAGTAGTAGGCTTAGATCGCCAGGATCGATGACAGCTAGCGGGCACCTGGGCAATGTTGATATCCATGGACCAATTCTAGGGCCAGTCCAGAACCCCTATGTACCGACCCTGCTACACCCCTACCTGGTACATATCGGGTGTTAGGGGAAGATCTACAGCCCTCCTTCTCCACTGAATTTGGCTGTGAGTGAAGGACAAGTCCACGGGTACTCCTTCGTGCTTGGTTACTTCCTAATGCTATTGGCATAGTAATCAATAGTCAATTCTCCGCTTTCATTTAATAAGGCTGATGATAGGTACAGAAAACAGTCAGGTTGAACAGTGTGGTCGTCATCGGTTTATTTGTGCAAAGATCAGGATCGAACCTGTCATTGATATTATGCATTCCTTGATTTGAATGTGACTGCGTGGCAGCGGCCAGTGGATGGTAGCAAGAAAGTAGATATGCGAATCGCTGGTGTCGACGTTGACGTCATAGTGATCCTCAACTTGCCGCCCCAGGGCTGCGGTCCATGATTCCACGGGTTGGGAGTGCAATTGACAGTGCAATTGACTGAAACCTTGGAAGGACAGCCAGGAAACCCCAATCTATCGGGTCGCAGGGTCAACTACTATGCTACCCCAGAGTCAACGATTTAGAACGGATCTAAGATCTTGCGATTTGGCGTATCTTAGATTTTGCATTAGGCACTCCCACTTAAGTACAAATCATGCCATCAAAAGTCATGGGGGCCTGGGCAGGTGCAGGATTTTACCATTTGAAGTAAAATACTTAATTGCTAAGGTGGTGTTTGGGAGCATAATCAGAATTCTGATTGTGGCCCGTGGGCACCCTGCTATAAGCGGTGCTTCTTTATGGACCTGCCTTTTGATTATAGATATTCTGGTACCCATAAATAACCGTACGTTAATGGCATGTGTATATAAAAAATAGTGGTTTTTGGTGGTGGTTTTTGGTGGTGGTGATGGTGGTGGTGATGGTGGTGGTGATGGTGGTGGTTACAGTGGTTGTTATAGTGGTTATAGTGGTTATAGTGGTGGTTACAGTGGTGGTTACAGTGGTGGTTACAGTCGTTATTATAGTGGTTACAATGGTGTTAGCGTACTGTTTAGCAAAAATAATTTTTTCAAAGCGGCTTTTAAATTATGGGGCGTCTAGCAGCCGTTTTAAACGATCCTATTGGCTATAACGTTAGTGTGATTATCATAACCCACCAGCAAGATTTTGGTAGTGGCTTATGGCTGACACCCAGGAACGGTAAAAATCGGATTATGATTCTACCCACTTTTAACCCATAAGTACGGGTTTGATTCTGCTCAGGAACACGGCCTAATAGTCGTTCGTCGGTTCTTGTTCCATGTGATTTTGTGATTTTGCTTGTTTCACTCGCCGTCCCTGGCGTTTTCTCCTATCTATCCGTCAGTCCGGCCATACCTAAAGCTTTAGGTAATACTTACACGGGGTAGTTAGCGCCCTGAACTTTCGGGTGCGAGTCGCGTAGCTGCGGCGTTCGGGCACAGGCAAAAACCCCGCCTCCCGGGTCGGCAACTGCATGACATGCTGAGCCCTAATTCTAGCGGCCGAGTCTTCAGAGGCACTTACCTGGGCTGAAGACTGGGTGTCGAGGCCCCCCCGGGGGGTCTTTTGTTTTCCGGCGTTTCCGTTCTACCAGAGTTCACGATATAACTGAGTAAGGGTTTCTTTTCGCTTTCGCTTTCGCTCTTATCATCTCGTACCTGATCGGGTCAGTCCGTTCCACACATTTAGTGGCTCAGTACCTGATAAGTTAACCTACTTCCTAAGTAACCTAAAAAGCTTGAGTGTGTTGGTGCCAAGGTGCATCTACTTAGGTATGGATGGGTGCCTGAATTATGTGCCTAAGAATAACCACCACAATGGAGCCATGGATGCCATTTGTAGGCACTGCCTCGTTACTAGATTTCCACATACTTAGGTAGTACTAGGTGGTCGCTTATCGTCATATCTTGCCATACCTGAGTATCATCATATCGATAGGAAGATATGTGCTAAGCCCATGCTATGTGGCATGCCAAAAGGGTTCTCAAGTCAAAGCTTAAAAAAAACTTAAGTACTTACTTACACTATCAACCTAAAAATATACCAGTTGGAACCTTAGAACTTACCATTTCTACCACTCGTACTCATACCCAGGTATTCATGGATGCCACGATACAATCGCAATGGCAGACACTGAATACACCAGGGAGCTTACCCGCTCCGTTCTCGATAACCTGCAATATCAGCACGACTGGACCGATCTGCAGGTCCATACGCACTCGTCCGCGGACAAGTCACCTCTACCACGGCCCTTGATCTCTGGCCTACCCCCGCGCCGGTTATATCTACACCCGGACGACCAGATCGAGTTGCTCAAGACGCACCGAAACCCCGACGACGCCATAGCCGAGACCCCCGAGGTGGAATGGGTCCTGCCGACTCACCTGGCTGAGAAGTGGACACTGAGGTCGTTCGCGAGGGTCTTCGATTCAATGGAGCCCGAGCCGAGCCACCAGACTCCTCAAAAGGAGGACCGCCCCAAGAGGCTTGTGCTAGCTACGGTACATGATGATTCTACAATCGTTTACTACTTGATGCATGACGGCATTGTCAAGCCCCGACAAAACTGAGCCAAATGCGAGCCAGCCATTTGCCTCTTCCGCTTCTCACGGCGTGAATATCACCTTCTGCACCTTCATCTTATCGAAGTCGTCATACCCCGATACAGCGTCCGACAACGGCATGACGTGTTGGAACATGAATCTGCGCAAAATAAAGTAAGCCTCAACTCTCTGCTCGCCCTTCAACGAAAAGGGGGGGGAAGGGTTGAGAGTTAGGGTTAGAGGGGCATACGTACCCGAAGTGGTGTTGGTTCCTGCCCAGGACCTCGAGTGCGTCGGCGAAAACGGCGCGGACGGGGCACCTACCCATCTGCAGTCGCACGTTTTTGCTATCAGGCCGGTCATTAATGCATTCGCAGGTAAGTTGCTTCCTCGATCTTACTTGTATCCTTCGTGGCCATCAAAAGGGATCTAACTCCATGTCAGTTTCCTTCCGTGTCAGACAAAGCTCAAACGTGCTCTTTTTCTCACCTCGGCATTGTGGACCCCGATGCTGCTGATGAACCCGAACGGTCGCAAGAGGTCGAACGCCGTCTTGAGAGCAGGGCTCAGGCCGACCACCTCGATGACGATATCCGCGCCGCGGCCGTCCGTGACTTCCCTGATCCGCGCCGCCATCCCTTCGGGGTCCGTTTTAAAGTTGAGCGGCTCGGCTCCCAAGCTCCTCGCGAGCTCGAGGCGGCTGTCCACGCTGTCGACGGCGAACAGGTGCTTCGGCTTATACTCGAGCGCCGAGACGACGGCGCATAACCCCACGGGCCCGCAGCCGATCACGACCGCCGTGGCCTCGGAGGGCTTCTGCACGCCCAGAGAGTTGAAGGCGTTCCGGGCGCCGAAGAACCCTGTTGGGAAGATGTCCGCCATTAGGATCAACGCCTTGTCGTCTATCTCCGCCGGCGCCTTCATGACGGTCCCATCGGCGAGGGGCACCCGGACGTACTCCGCTTGGCCGCCCTGATGCCGCGTTAGCGTCTTAACCGAAGCAAGTCAAGAATTCACCCCTCTCTGATGGGGGTCGGGAAAATGTCAGGAAAAATAAACTCACTGTGAACGAAGTCAGTTCCGGTTCTCGGGATTCCCAATAGGAGACAGATGTTGGCCATGATAAAGCAAATACATACCGTCCAAACCCGGCGAGCCGAATAGCTTGCCCCGCGTGCACCGGCCTGTGTAACCCATCTTACAATAAAAGCAGTCCAGGCTTTGAGGAGGGGAGGAGGCAAAGAAGGCAATTCATTCATCAGCTCGGACGTCGTGTCACATCACCTACACCATCCCCGGTGTTCTCGTCCTCGGGGGGGCACGCATACCAGGATACGGTGAAGGGCGCCACGACCCTGTCGCCGACGGCGACGGTCCGCACGCCCCCGCCGGTTGAGATTACGGTTCCCGTGAACTCATGACCCATGATGAAGCCGCCCTCCACGCCCCGCTCCAGTCCACGGTATACGTGCAGCTCCCTGCATTACGTAGGTGTGAGCCCTGGGATCCCCGTGCCGATGGAATAGAATAGAGCAGAGCAAGATCAGCTTTAGGGGGCAGACGAGAACTTACGAGCCACATAGCGCGGTCGCTTGCACCTTTACGATGATGTCGCCCTCTTCTTGTACTGTGCAATTTTAGCCAGGCCAGAGACAAGGAGGGGGGGGGGGGGGCTCTAGGGCGGACTTAGACTGGCTAGATAACTTACTCTTGGGCACCGGCCGCCGCTGCACCGAGACCTTGTACGGGCCCTCGAAAACCACCGCGTTCATTGTCGTGGGGAGCGCCATGGTCGGGGTTTCGACGGGCAGGTGGGTTAATCAGAGTTTATCTTAATTGCAAATTTGATCAATGAAAGAGAGGACGAGCGAGACACAGAGAAACAGAGAGAGGTTTTTGTCTGAAACTCTCGTGTGAATGTAAAGACCGCTCTAATGTTTGTCTATACCTATACCCTGTATCCCACCTTCCTTACCATATAGACTAAATCTACCGACTACTACCTCGGAAGCGAGCGAGCGAGCGAGCGAGGTCGCAGCTGCGGGGGCGGGAGAGGATTTTTGGATCTTTTCCTTCTTTTTTTTATTTTAACTTCCCTCCCACTACCGCAGTAGCAAAAACAGCGGGGGTCCGGGGTCGGGGCGAAAATAGTTAACGGGTGGTTACGGTACGGGTGCTAATTTGTAAATAGCTCCAAAACTAAAAAAGCGATCCGTTTCTACCTATGGATGTGGATAAGTACGTTTTTGGCATCTCCTTTTATTATATAAATGGTGATTGATATCGGTTTGGTTTGTTATTATTTTGTTTTTGTTTGCGAATAACTTCCCTTATATATGTACATGCTTGCTAGATGTTTGTTTATCATATCTCTCTCTATGCAAGTTGCCCAGGCGAGATATATATCTGGGTTGGCTAATTATTTTGGAGGTTTTCGACATGGGTACGTGATGATGATATCGTTCTCCCACTCCCATCTTAGTCCTCTCCATCTTCTTTCTTTTTACTAGCAACTCCTGGGTTTAACCTAGAGGAGTCTATCAATCTATTCGAGTATACTCTACATATATATACACATGTGTGTGTGTGTGTGTAAACTAGGCGCCCTCATAACCCGCCCTCCCCCATTCCTTCGAAATCCTAGAGCGGGAAACAGGACTTGTTTCTGTCGCCTGCCGACAGCATCGTGACACAGCTGTGGTTGGTGTTCACCTATTTCCATGTCTCCCCTTGGGGCCAGATGATCAACCAGTTAACAGCGCAGTCGCATCTACCCAGGTGGTTATGTACACGACGTATTGCATAGGCAGCGGGCGGGTAGGTGAATAACGCTGTCCTAGGTAATCTACCTACCTACCTACCACAGCTTTGTCAGGAAGCCTTGGGTCTGCATGTCCAGTGCTGGTACTTAGACACAGTTAGGTGGATGTGGCCGATGCGCGATGAGAAGGCTCGCAGCACCTGAAGGGGGAGAAAGGGGCAGGGAAAGAGGAGGGATCACCATCACCAAGATGGCCTCAGTCAGAAACGAGAGGCTGCAGCATCGTGGTGGCCCTGCCACGTACAGAGGGCTGCTACGCACGAAAAGTGCGGTAGGTGGGTGAAGTGTGTCATGGCGCCATCTCTTAAGTATGACTGACTGGTGATAGGAGGAGGCCTTCTGTCGATCCTCGCAACCTCACATGTGCTCGGTACGACCAGCGGACTCGCAGATCAGCTGCATAGTGATGTTACTACCACGATGGAAAACCAGGACAAGTTCAAAGTTGAGGTCCAATCTCAAACCAGACGGCAATTTCAAGTTACCCTGAGAGAGAGAGAAAAAAAAGAGTCGTCTGGGGAGCTGACTGGCGTGTGACTAATGCATAGAACCGGTTATAAGGGAGGGACGACGGTCGCAACTAGGTGCGGCTCAGGCGAAGGAGGCTCACCTTTACATACATACATAGTACACCCCGCAAGCCCGCGGTTCCCGATGGCAAGGCGGCTGAACTTCCCTGAACCACGTTCGTTCCTGATTACCCAGGTAGGCAGCTCGTCGCACGTATGTGTGTATGCATGTAAGACAACGCTCTTATTGGTCTTTGCGCGGGAGGGCGGGAAACTTGTCAGGACTACCTCATTATTCCCAGGTCCTCGAGGTGCCACGTACGTTACGATGCAAGGTAGGCGTTGATAGGGGGGCTGGTACCTGAATTAACTAGAAACCACCCCTCCCCCCTCCCCCGTTTGTACGTGGCCCCCTTTCTCCTTACATACACGTCACACATCACACACGCACTCTCTCTGAGGCCTACATTTCCTACTCGCTCTCTTTTACACCGGAATTTCCAAGACAACTGTCGATAGATATGGGCGCTTTAGTACGGGGACTACCCGAGTAGGAGACTGCGAACTCCCCAACCGAATACAGAAAAGTACCGGTATGCGCGCCCCTGCAGGAGGCTGAGCATATGGCCTCACCACCACGGCAATGTGGCCTCTTCGTCCTGCTACACAGCCATCCACGGGAATAGAGTGCTAAGTGCGTGATACGAAATTTCTGGTTGATAGGTAGTTTGGGTGGTTATCAACTTTGTGTCGACCGCTTCGAGTCCTTGATTGCACACAGCCTAGTTAGATATCAGGGGTAGTTTTTGAGAAAAGGGGGGAGAAGAATGGTCAGCAACAAGTTACATGGGCAATCTGTCAACTATGCGACGATTACTTCCCCGGTGCAGTCATCCTTGGAATACCAAGTATGGCAACGCGGCCGGTAGGAACTGTGCCTGCACTCACTACCCGCTACTCGTACGTCGTCGCAGGCGATGCGGGTAGTAAGCCCTGCGTCCTCATCCCACTGTTGGATCAGTAGGCAGGCAACTTAGGTAAGACCTATGCAGCCAGCGTCCACCGTATCGTTATCTTTCTCGGAAACCCGCCCTTGCCCGGCCTCGACGCGGGATGATTACATCGCGGCCCGATGCTGGTTTCGGGAGTTGTTGCTGACTACACAGACCGCCGTTTGGCCTATCTTGCTATATAGGTATGTAGGTAGTAGCCTGTCCAAAGGATCAGCGCGCAAGAAACAGGCAAAGAAAGCCAGCCCGCCTTAGGCTACCGCGAGCAACCTGTGATAGATAGATGACCGTGACGGCGAAATCTCGACCCCATGTCGGCCAGTCAGTTCGAGCTCCGAAGAGGCCGAGCGAGCAAGGGGGTAACGGTGACTACTTAGGTAGTTTTGCAACCCCCCTTTCTCCCAGGTCCTGTGTAGCGGTCGAGGGGGGGGTGTGGTCTTGGTTGGAGAGGCTGAGCTGGAACCCTGCTACCATCTGTCTCATCTAGAGGAACCAAGTGTAAGTGGTCAAATAGTGAAGTAATACTGCCTTTTTTTTTCTCCCCTGTCCATCTTTTTTTCGATGAGGCGGAGCCACTTCTTGCGTCGATCCCAGGTCCCTGATTAGCGGAACGGGCCCTAAACTCCTCGGCCCCACCGTATATCCTCCTCCAAGATCCTCCTCCCCGCCTGCCCGCTTGCCCAGCTTCTAATGTTGCGCGCTATAATACCCAAGTAATCTAGCTACTCGCGCCCCTTCCCCCTTATCTTTTAGCTCGGCTTGGTTCTTCTTGAAAATACGCGAATTTAGCGAGGACTCAACGAACGAGGGTAGGTGGGCAAGTTAGATAGAATTCCTCCGCGGCGGGCATGTCTATAAGTTTACTACAACACAAGCCCTTTCCAACTTACCGCCTTATCGTGAGTGACGTATTTTAAACTATCTATGATGCCTTTCGTCTAGACACCCCTACCTACATCACCACCAGCTGACTGGGTAAAGGTTGAGAGCCCCGTCTCACCCGCATGTCGCCTTATCGGGTAGTAAGAGCCGCTGACTATATACATACGTACCTAGGTAGATAGGTAGAGGTATTTCATCATACTTACTCGACCCATTATATGAGCAGCGATTCCCCAGCCCCTCCCCCATAGTCTTGGATAGTACGGCCGGAGGCCTTGGCCCGCATTTAGAGAGGACATCGGGGATGGGAAAGGGTGGGGGGATGTTCTTTAATTTTTCTTTTCACCGCAAGATGTAATGGACGGCGGGTTTTGGGGTCGGCGGGTGGTGCTGTATGTTGCGTACGTTGTCTATGGCATGGCCGTGCGGGAGCGGGAGAAGCAAGGAGGAAGTGGGAGAGAGTCACATCGGGGGGGTTTTCTTTTCGGTTGTGAGGCTGCTTTTCGCTGCGTAACCCCCATATGGGAACTGTGACCCACCACCGCCTGCTTGATTACTACGCCCTTTCAGGCAAGTCGGACTTGCTTCCTTCGCCAGCTCCCACTTGGTTCGCGTGCGGCGTAGACGGGAGAAACCCTGGATGGACATTGGAGTATCTGGGGAAAAGTAGAAAAAGAGGCCTCCCATGCATTCTAGCCATTCCAGCCCCCTGTCCCTTATCCACAGTCACTGCTGCGCGCCGTCTATCTTCGCTGTATTCCGAGATCATTCCTTGAATGCATATCATCTCCTTGGGGCGTTGAGGTATTATGGGTGCGTAAGTTACAGTTAGGTATCTGTCTATTGGTCTATTTGACCAACTATTCTTCATGTGACATATCAACTACGAGACTCATCATGATACATACACGTACCTACGTTGAGATAGGAGCAACTGCGCCGGGTTACGTTAAGTTGACGGATGTACCCATAGCTTTTCCCCCAGACTTATATTCTTAAATGGGGGATTGGCTTAGACGGCTTGGCCCCGGGGGAAGGGGAAGGGGGGCAGCGGCTTATTTATGCGTACCATACCATGCGGCTGTAAATCGAGGGAGGATGGCCAGTTGGAGACCACGTCACTGTTTGTTCTCGTTTTCTATTGTTCGAGCAGAGCCCCAAACACGGACAGACCACACCACCATCAATCTTCGGGGTCTCTGGCGCCGGACCCCACAGGAGCACTATCGAAATCAGGAAGAAAGAGAGACGGAGGTGATCAGCATCAAGTCACCCGGACTTATTACTCTGGGGTAGGTAGACCAGGTGTGGAGAGGTGAGGTGTGCGCGTGTGTGACCTATGCAGTTGCATCATGAAAAAGACGTTGCAATAGGCGTGGAAAGAGGCGCCACACGTGGACCACTGATGAGCGCCTCGCCTAAACGCCTCGTCTGTTCCGGGATCTAGGTAACTGGGTAGTTTATCTAGGTACGCCCGGCGCAGTCCGATCGATACGGTAGATAGATTCCTGCTCTCTCGTCTTGAGTTATGGACCTGGGCGGGCCACGTTGTCCATTATTAGGTAACCCATGATATTCACCCCTCCAATTCCAATCTGGAAGCCTGGGCCGTATGTTCAGCCAAGCCCAAGAGGCCTTTCTCGCCGGCGCGGAGGTGTAAATTGGCGAACTGCGGAGTTGTACATTTGATTGATGGGTAATGGTTATGTAAAGCAGGCCATATTACGTGATGGGGATCGCTAAGGGCAAGGGGGGCCTCATACCTCCAAAAGACTCACTCTTAAACGAAGCAACGAACAAACGAATAGCGGCGGATGGGCGGTGGCCGTGACGGGTAGAAGCTCGTCGGCGGGCAATCATTGTCACTCTGTATCTGCACCCCTCGAGTCGGGCGACACGTGGGGCCCGGCGGTGTGATCATCGTCATTGGATACCTGGGCAGCCTCGAACCGGGACCGTTGCAATGGACGCAACTCCTCTCTTTCAGTCGTAGCGAGATACATCTACCTCCCCACGACTACAGGCATTGATGCGCGCTGGCGCACAATGCCGATGCAATCCTGATGCTACCTATAAGACCCTGCCTGTTGCGTGCGCACGAAGATATAAATATAAAATGTGTGTGTGTGTGTGTAGTATATCGATGGTGGCTGCGCCCCTCGAAGCCGATGCCGAAGCCGAGGAGAACGTCGCCAAGAGAATCGATCATTATGGGTCCTGCTAGCCTACTCTGTTCCCGCATCTTAAGACGCCCGGTCACTGAGCAGTTATTCACACTTGCCTATGTCAGTCGCCAGACAAAAATTGGGCACTGATGCACTGTTATTGGAAGCCAAACTTGGATGTTCCCCAGTCCCTTATAATAATTACTATGTACCTAGTTGGGTACGACTACGTAGTCTCGCATAAAATGTAGCGGCGAGCCATCCTGTGAGCGAGTGGGTGAGTGAATGTGTGCCGCACAGCCCGTGCCGTGCCGTGCATGTAGACCTATATGAGCTCCGTAGTATTAATATCGAAGGCCTCAATGGTTACCACTCGCTTGCCCGTCCAACCCCATATACCTAAGTTGAAACCTATGCGTGCAACCCGGATGGAAAGGCTAATGGGTATCCAAGAGGTTGTCTATTTTCAGTTGGTATGTTACAGTTCTCTTCTTTCTTTCTTCCCCTGCAGAACGACTACACAACAACAACATGCCTGAGGTATGGCTTGTATGATTGCCATAGGTGGCAATACTTTCATTGTATGAACCCGTCCTTGCCTTACCCTACCATGTTTGCCCGCTTTCGAACTCGGGCGGATACCGCGTCGATCGTCAGCGCACTTGGATCTACTGCCGGGTTCCGAGTTTTTCTGCTGGGACGAGATAGATAGAGAGGGACAGGTGAGCGAACATGTAGATAACCCCGACGCCACGGCTAGATTATGTAGGTGTTGAGCCTATGCGTGCTTGCATGCGCCGAGATGGGATATGCGGACATGGCCGAAATCAGAGAGGAAAAGGTAGGCTGGCCAGGGTGGAAACTCCATCAGATCATCCCAAGTACTAAGCGGGTATCGTCCAGTCGTCTTCATCGTCCACCCTGTACCGATGGGATGGGATGGGCGCACAGGTACGGAGTACATACATACTCAACATGTGGTAATTGCGCAGGTTGCCGAAACACGCCTACCGACGGTATCTATCGATGACCTTGCCTTGCCTGCGGCCTCCCTGGAGCATCCATCTCTCGGTATCCATAGCACACGCACGCATTACAATTCATTTCCTTATAAGTTTCGTTACTATATACCTGGGTCCTATTTCACAGATCCCAAGTGGTAAGCGTCGGCCGTGTCGTGCCTGGGGTTTGATAGACATACCAGGTATACAAAGAGGTAACTATAGTTATAACTGGTCGGCTGTTCGCTGACTGGCATTTCGCGGCACCATCTTTTGTGCCCCGTGCCGTGTTGTATGACAGGGCCTGATATGCGGTCCAGTCCAAGTTTCCAGCCAGCCTCAAACATATGTAACTATATACAAAAGTATGCAACCAAGGCAGCTCAGTCCCATGCTTGCATACCTGCTTACATGTACCGTCCAAGATCGTTCGTTACACTTGACCGATGAGTTATGAAGGTCCGGGACCAGGAAGCTCTGCTATGCCAATGCCTATGCCAATGCCAATGCCAATTTTCTGGAAAGCTTCCATACTCCCGGGCCGGGAGTGTGTCATAGCTCCTCAGCTTCTCAGACCTGGAACATGTGAAATACGTACCCGGACATGTACATAGGTAGGCAATTCCAGGGATCCATGGATGATGTGGGCAGTTAACTAGTGCGGCTCGGCCTTTCTCCCCCGCCAGCCCGCCCTTCTCTGGCGTTTCTACTACCTACTTAGGGTAAGTACCTAAGTAAAGAGCTAACTTAAGCGGCTCATCCTCGTCTATTTCCCTTTCTCCAGTTCTCATTACTTAGTACGTTGTCCGCCTTTTTAATCTACGAGCATGTGGTTAGCGGCAAGATAAGGCTTGTTTCCTACCTATGCTATTAGACCTTACCTCCGAAACGTTTCGTTTCTCGTTTCTCGTTTCTCTGCAACGGTGCCGTGAAGTTAAGGACCTGGCAGATATGCCACTGCCAGCATACTTACTTATATGAATAAGAGAAACAGTAGATATTACCTAAAATAGTCCTCCTACTGGAGTGTGTTCCGGCTGTCCGATAGATATGATAGTCTCTACAATCAATCACAATCCCTAATGACAGCAGCACCAAATTCCCAGTATCCCTAGGTGTCTCCCGCGAAGTCCTCCCTTAGATGATGGAGAAAACGCCGAAGCACCGAAGCTCCGAAGTGCCAAAGCCTGTATTTACACTGCATTGATGAATATCTAGTAGATGGTATCCCCGTGCCTGCCTCGGGAGGCACTGGTTCTGCGGTGCACTTTCCTCCATGTATGATTGTTGGAATCCAAAACCTCCGAGGGGCCACTATCTATCCCTAGGTAGATGCTATATTCCTATTGTTGCGGCTAATAGTTCCCGTACCTCGGTACCTTGATTAGTATGGACTTCTAGCAGCACTGAGTGTCTACGCATTTGTAGCATGGGCTATAATAAATTAACCTCCAGGGCTGGCTTTGGAGAATCCCGTAATCTCCACTTATCACTGTAGTCACCTCCAGGGCTTTACATACCTGTACTTATTATAATTAGTTACTTACTCAGTGCGCTGTTCACACACCAAACTCTGGGTACCATTCATCATTCTAAACTAATACTCACTCACTCACTATTTGCTCATTCACTTGCTCATCCCCCCATCCCTCAGGTCTTTGTCAAGTAGCCGCCTACGTATTGCACACATTCACATACTTAGGTAGGGAAATGGCGACCCTTGAGATCAGGTCATTCCCGTCCAGTCCAGTGCAGCTGAATATAGATTCTCATTATGGAATACATACCTACCTAGGTACATATATAGGTAGCTAAGTATCTTAATTTGATAACGGTTTTAATGCAAATACGATTTAAAAAAAATTAAAAAAACCAAAAAAAAAAACCATCCAACGTTGCTTTTCCAAGGTGTGTTTCTCTTGCTGACAACAAGCAACCCAAGCCACCAAATTCAGACTGCAGGATCAAAGTCACCCACAAACACAACGACAACACCCTGCCCAACTTCTGGACTGCTTGCCCCCCCTGTTTTGACCCATTACAGCGTCACCAGGCGTTTCTCCCAAGCATTTTTTAACGCACCCCGGATTTACCCACCGAAACGTCTTTGTTTCCATAATATTGAATCCCGGGCAAGCGAGCCAAACCAAACAACTTAGATCCTAATACACACCCACCACCTTCATTTCACATGCCGGCACCGGCACACTAATTACTTAGTGACCTGGCAATCTGGCAATCTGAGAACACTTTATTCTCCCTCACTCAATACTCTCGAATGACTGGAGTATCGTTTACGTTCTTCATGGTCCCCCAGTCATTCCGGCCCAGCACACGCCCAGCCGACTTAATATTCAGCTAATATAGTGCCACCCATCTCTTAAGCGGCGCACCCTTCCTTGTATCACTACTGGCTGGAGTAGTACCTGAGTAACTGGGTAGCCATTAATCTAAACCTAATAGCGACAATAGCGCTCTATCTAAGACTCTCTTGCAGAGACCCCATCCTTAAACGATATCACGCGAGAGGCGGCTCCGCGGACCCTTTAACAGCTTCCGCACTTGCACAACACCAAACAGACCAAACAGACCAAGCACACCCAAGTATAACCACCTCCCCCCCGCCTTATCTACCTTGCGGAGGTTGCAGCCAAAACCCTGTCATTACCAGGTAGTTTGTCCTTGGGTTTGGTTTGGCTTGAACGATCAGGGCAACTAGGATAACTGGATCGATCACTCTTCATCGGTCTGCTGGTTGCAAGTCTCGAAGAAAGAGGGCATTGATCTTCACTTCATAACTTGCGTTCACGGGCATTAGTAGACCAAAGTCTCCAGGTCTCCAGATCTCCAGGTCCTCCCCAGGTTTCTGTGCCTCCATGTTTCTAGGTCCCCTGGATCCGTGACTAACATAGATATATTTCTTTACTGTCTCCTTACCTACTATACTACCTGACTACTTACTACTAAGTACGCACC
Organism: Eutypella sp. D-1; assembly: GCA_023313575.1. Classification (NCBI taxonomy): domain Eukaryota; kingdom Fungi; phylum Ascomycota; class Sordariomycetes; order Xylariales; family Diatrypaceae; genus Eutypella; species Eutypella sp. D-1. The sequence goes on from JAJTTP010000003.1 coordinate 563,912, forward strand.
CGCCTACATCCTACAATCCTAGTGGTTGTCCTACTGTACATCACATTACATTACTAGGTATATTACATACATGCCACAAAGTAGAGCCTCCTCCACCCTAGTTGACTTCCCCTCTTCCTCCACGATTCGCAAATCGTCATCCCATTAGGAAGTCTACTACTGTATGTGTGTTTCAAGGAACCCTGGAGCTTAATTACGAGCCTCACATAGTGGCTGGTCTGTACTTAGTACATACCTACCACATATATTGAGTCCTACAACGTACGGTACACACCTTACTTATCTACCTGCCCCCTACCTCCTACTCCTACCTTTACTGGAAGGCCGAGTCGGATTGGGTTGAGTTGTTTATTGTTTCATCGGTCTGGACGGGTCTGTCCTCCACACCTGAACCACATCTCCCGCGGCTCAAGCACCCAAGTCACCTAATTTTAACAGCAGCTTGGTTCTAAAGTTTTTCCTCCAGCTACTATCACGATCCTTCAGACTTTTGCCGCTATTTCCCTTCTTAGATCATCTCATCTTCCTTGCTTTCAACTCCCTACCCCCCTCCATCTTCTTTCACTTACATACATACACAGGGCAGACAGGGGCCCAACAAGGTGTAAGGTAGCACAATAACTTGGGTGGACAAGCGGACAAAGTCGCTGAGGCTCCAAGCAAGCCAAGCTAGACTACTACTGGTATCCATATCACGCATTCGTGCCGCTGGTACATACCCACCTTTTACACCCATTCCTTATGTACGGGTGGCCCCTCCAACGACCGCTCAGTGCAAGTCACACACTTGAGGTACAATACCACGGTCGTAGCTGTAGTCCTGGTCATCCAGTGCGAATCTGTGGGGGCGGATGACCTTTGGTGACGAGGGCGCGAAGCGAGATATTCCAGAAACTTGGAATTTCATACAATAGCTACCTGTCTCTGCTCTCTGCCAGTATATTTATGTGTGCGCACATTGCTTATACTTGACGTATATATATTTTATACGATTCTTCCCACGGCGCGTATATACGTACGTCTTACTCCTACAACGGTGGGAAGTTTGGGGGGATTTTGCAAACTCGCCGGGGCCAATCGCAGTACGACGTGAGCCCAGAATTTCCTATCCCATACTACCCTGTTGTCCCTATCTCGATATCCGCCCTACGCCAATCGCTGTCCAACTACTTCTGGCCTCTTCCTTGACGCCCTCAACCGTACTTACGCCCGAGCGCAAACAAGCAGAAGTTAAAAGGACAACGAGCGGTGGTTCAACTGCGCCGCTCCATGGCGAGCTGAGAGCGACCCATTTTCTCTTTCTTTTTTAATTGTTTTTTGCGTGAGTAAAGGTCATCGCAACTTCATATCCCAGAGCGCAAGCATGGCTGCGACCGCCCCGGCGACCTCAGCTCACGACCCTCCAGCCAGCGACCTCTATGATCCAGACGAGGTGTTTCTACAAAACAGCCCCTTGATGAAACCTCACCATCCTAGGCTCGAGCCTTCGCCCTCTCCGCCACCGGATGTGCCTCCTCCTAAAGTCAGTCATTCTCCCAAACGCGGTCGAAAGAAGTCTTCTAATCGTCGAGGAAAGGTCCGGCCTAGCCAAGGCGATGCTGTCTTGATACGTTACCTCGACGGTGGAAAGCGCCCCGAAATAGCCGACGAGGCCCGAAAGCAACCTCTATTGCCGCTGTCCGACGAAGACGAAGAGAGCAGCTCTGGGCTTGGGATTGAGACTAGCGACGAGTCAGGGGATGACCAGGATATTAGGAGTAGCGAGATGTCACCCGACGTGCATCCACCTCGTCCTGCCCAACCTGCTGGTCCGATAGACCCCGCTACCGTTCCCGCGGCGGTTACCACTGCGAGCCCGATAGACCACCTACAGTCTTTAGCGACAACCGCGCTCGCAGCCGTGACCGCAGCCTCGCATCCCGCAGATGCCAACGATCGACGAACTTCGAACGGAGACCCCCGTATAGCGCCAAGGGCAAATCTCCCCGATGGCCTGACGCTCAACGCCGCTCGGGATGACGCGCGAGAAGGGAACAAATCCGCTCTGGCGCCACCGTTTTCTCCTTACTCCCCACAAGGGTCGCATGATGTCTACTCCCCGCGGCATCAAGCCCCAGGCCAAATCTTGGTGCACCGCAACTGTGCCCAATCTTCACCTACTTCTTTGTCCCCGACTGGAATAGGAGAGCTCGCCCCGATCCAGAATTCTCCGCCGAGATCGGAGACCAGCAGTCATGACCCGTTACCGTCTATAGAGCTACTCCTGGATCAGATAAGCCCTTCGCAAGACATGGAACGTCGCGGTAGCCAATTTGCTAACTCGCCGCCATCAGGGGTACCTCGACTAGGAGGTATACCTGGAAACCATGGCTCACCGCCTATCTCACCGAACGACCCTTACTATCGTCAAGGCCTGCTATCGCCGGCTAGTTCCATGATGAGCCAGCAATCGCATTACCCTTCCGGCTTCAGTAGTACGGGGAACTATCGACCTGGCATAGACTACATTGAGAACGGCAATACACCAGGCACTGACATTTCTTCTACGGCTGGCACTCAAGGCTCCATTACGGATCGCATGAGCATCGACAACATGACGAACCCGCCGATGGGCGCTTTCGTCTGCCAAGTCGAGGGATGTACTGCGCCCGCCTTCTCAACCCAGTACTTGCTTAATTCTCACGCCAACGTACATTCCTCCGCCAGACCACACTACTGCCCGGTCAAGGATTGTCCGCGAAGTGAGGGTGGCAAGGGTTTCAAGCGTAAAAATGAGATGATACGGCACGGACTAGTCCACGACTCGCCTGGGTACGTGTGCCCGTTCTGTCCAGATCGCGAGCACAAGTACCCCAGGCCGGACAACTTGCAGAGGTACGTTGGCATACGCCGAGATATGACACAACATAACCGGGCATAAGCGAAGCTTCTTTTACCGTCTAGAAATATGCTGCTGACTCTACTTAACTAGACATGTGCGAGTCCATCATATCGACAAGGACAAGGACGACCCCCAACTGCGAGATGTCCTGGCGCAGCGACCCGATGGCCCCAGCAGGGGACGGAGACGGCGTGGAGGTCCCTGACAGGAAGAAACAACACTAGAAGACAACGGACGTACGAGAAAGCATGCCGAATATCTCTTCGATGAATACGAAGCCCCGACATCCAGAACCTCTGTACATATCGTGGGCGTACTCCCCTCTTGGCGCAATCGGTAGTGGCGGCGGCGGCGATTTGACTGTTTCTCGGTTCGGAGCAATGCGAACGGCGTTACGGGGAGACTTCTTATGGCTCAGAAAATGGGTTGGGGGAGCGAAATGGCGGCCGACTTTCTTTTTCTCTCTTTTGACGATTCGGAGTTGACCATACCAGGCGAAGGGGATAGGGGGAAGCCGGCGTTTCGGGCGCAAAATTATACCACAGGGAGCCTATGTATTCGATTCGATTCTATTTTACTCCTGCCCTTTTCGGACCTTGGATATTTTTCTTCTTTTTTTTCTTCTTCGTTTCCCATTTTCCCGTCCTGTTCTCATCGGGCCGTCCTGCATTATATTCCCCCGTTCTATTTCTGTTATTTTCTGGCCATATGTCCTGCATTCATTTTCTTCACTCTTCGTCACACACTCAATCCGCTGTTCAGTTTCCCTTTCCTGTCCAGCCAGTTGCGTTGTCTGCCCTGTCTCTACCTCCTCTTCTTCCGGCACCCCGCCCAATGATTTTAGGAAACGAAACCGCGACTGCTATTATCGACCTACGTATAAGGATGGGCGCGCGAGTCAATTGTGCGAACATATGGGATGAGAGGGGGGGGAGGAAAGGGGGGCCATGCTATTTTCTCCTATATTTAGCCTTTTGCCTGGCCATTTTCTATTCGCAGTTTCTTTTGTCACATGACGTCGCTGTTACGAGGTAGATGATGTTGATGAGGAATGGGAGCGGTTGCAGGCAACGGGTGGGGAATAGCATACATATTATGGGGGCGGAAGCGGATGGCGAATGGGGCGGGCGAACAGGCCTGGTCCATATGGAGAGGTGGGATGGGATGGGATGGGAAAGTCTTTGACTATGGCATGGTCCTTATAGTATCATGGACGGCTGACCGTCTCGGTCTCGTACACCCCTCCCCGGGCAAGGAAGACCTCGGGAAGAACCGAACCTACTTGTACAAGTATCCACGAACAAGGCTGAACGATAGGTATTCTAGCTAGATTACCGTCTATCTAAGCAGTTTGCGACTGCTCTTTGTTCTCTTCTCTTCGCTGTGATCTGTTCAATTTCCCATGCTGGCCGCGGAGCTGAGGGTAACTGTTGGTAGGTGAGTCAGGTAGAGATAGAAAGTGAGAGACGGCAAACATTGCCTACCAGACTACACTGGTAAACTTGCAGTCTAGGTTCAAACATCCGCGTCCTGTTCATTACTACAACCAGTCGCGACTATTAGGTGTGTATGTATATATCGTATTTGGCCGTGAGCGTGTAGGATGAGACCTATGATGGTGTGTGTGTGCATATATATACATAGCAATTCCGCGAGTAGGAAACATACGCTTTGAGTCGGACCGGTTTGCCCGGATTGGCCCAGGGAGGTTTGTTACAAAGTTCAGCCCCGGAATATCTCACGGCCTCTCTGTCATAGGGACGCATGTTGGTTCGTTGAACTGTCCCCTCTCTCCCTTCCAGAGCAGGCCAGCTGTTGGGCGAAGCAACAATCAGTGTATACACTCCAGCAGCATGTTGTCTCTAGATGGACGACACCTGGTTTCACGCGACGGTAAGACTTCGATACTTAGCTACGAGTCAGGCCCACAGATGCCAGGCCATCCAAAATATCATTCCACAAAGTTGCTAGACCAGGTAATTTGGAAACCAAAAAAGCAAGTAGCATATTCCGTACGCCTCTAAACGCCCCCCCGAATAACGACGATGTCCTGACAGACCTGAGCTATCCCTTAATTTTGATTTTTGGCCCCCACGCTTCTACGCGACCCTGGATTCTAACCATTGGATGTCGTCGGCCAGCTCCTCAACCTCGACCTTGACCTGCGGCGTGTGTGCCGTCCTGGTATCCGTGCCCAGCGCCGCGCGCTCCTTCTCCATGACGTCGGCGATCGCGATGGCGTGCTGCATGCCCATGTCCCTCCAGACGACCTGCATGACGGCGTAAGACCAGTCCCACAGTTCCTGCGAGACGCCCGTGGCGCAACCGGCAATCTTTAGGTGCCACATCAAGGTCGGGACGCCGGCGGCCCCGCTGCCGCCCTGCCCAGGCGCCCCGAGCTTCCGCGCCGCCACCTTGTCCAGCACCGGGTGATGCCAGTGCGCCGGCGTGCTGACCAGCGTGTCCTCCGCCATCCGCTGGATAGTGGCTAGGGTCCGCGCGCAGTGCGCCGCGGAGAAGAACCGCCGGCCCGACACCGGATAGTCCACCATAGACCGGACGACCATCTCACTGAGTACGATGCGCGCCCACCGATAATGATTCCATATGCGGGCGGCCCAGATCTCGCCGTAGGTGTGCCAGCGGCCACGGAAGAGGGCGGTGGGCGGGTGTTCGGAGCCCTGATGCTCGCGAAAGGGATATGCGTCGTGCAGGAAGTCCTCCATGCGGTCGAATTTGTCCTGCAGGGTGAGCAGCTCCTGCAGGACGGCGCTAATGGGCTCGCGCCCGTCCGCGTACGCCGTCTTGTGTAGCGCGCTCGACAGCCGCACCACGTCCGCTGTCGCCAGCGCCACCTCCACGCTGATGACCTCCGGCGAGCCCTCCAGCAGCTCCTTGCAGTGGTTGAGCACCTCGAAGAACGCCGACGGCAGGAACATGTCCGTCATCTGCGAGGGGATAAACTGTAGCGCGCCGCATTTCGCTTGGTTTTAGCATCAACTGGCCCCTCCGATCTTCTTGATCACTAGATTTTTCTAGGTTAGCACTTACCAGAGTGAACAGGAGCTGGAGCGCCCCTTTGGCTCCGCCCTTCGGGGCGTGGGGGAATGGAAGCCCCGCCTTGAACAGCGCAATGGCGCCTTGAATGTGAGTCCTCGCGGTGTCGGCCGAGACGACGGAGCCTTTTCGGTTGACAACCTATATATTTGGTGAGCACTTCTGAAGACGTGATTTGTTCGTACAAAATTTCACGGATTCGGTAGGCGTACCTCGAATAAGGCGAGGGTGACGACAGACTTTACGCCGAGCCCAAACCCGACGCGATCTCGTTGCGCCTGACTCGACAAGACCAGCTGGCCGGTGTGTCTCAGCGCCGAGATGTACTTCTCGCGCGCGTATAGATTTAAGTTTCGATCCCCGCGCAGGTTAGATAGGCCGGCCAGGCCGACGGCAATCACAATATTTTGCATCGCATCCGTCCCGGAGCAGTACGTCGCTAGCTCCTCCGACGTCCTCGGACCATCCGGCTGGTCAAGGAGGTACCGGCTGATGTAAAACTGGAGCCCGCGCTCGTCTAGGTTCGGGTCGATCGATCGCTGGAGCCTCGCCGGGGCTGCCTCACGCTTTACTATCGGGCTTGTCTGCGGCGTGCTAGACGGCCCTATGCGCCCTCCCCGAGACGACGTGGTGGAAGATGAAGATGAAGATGAAGATGACGAGGACCCGGACGCTGACCTCGCGGCCGAGCGTGCCGAACCCCCCGGCGCCGAGGCCTGGAGGGCGCTCTCCGGGGTTCCCCACTGCGCGTGCGCCTTCTGGATCACCTTGGTGCTCTCATCCCGGAACATCAGCGACAGTTGGTCCCTGTACCCGGGGCATTTTTTGCCCACCCGGATGCATTGGGAACATTCCGGCCGCACTTTGTCACACTAGCAAATCCCATCTTCGTTAACTCGACTAAAGCCAATTCGTTTGTTCGTTCGTTCAGGTCTCGGCATCACTGGCCCTACGCCACCTCTTCCCCACCCATATGCACGCTATAGACATAGGGGAATATACTGCGAGACTTGGAGAGAGGAGCGGGATGAGGGAAGGGGGTGCCAGTACAGTTGATATAGCGTGGCAGAGGGGGGAGGGGGGGGGGGGGCAAAAAACTAGAATATATCAAGGGAGGATAGGCTTCAATGACCTACTACGCACTTTAATACGTCGGCTTCTGCAGCCCTGGCATCCCTGCGAGGCCTTCCCACAATATACCATGATTTAGGTAGGTAGGGCCGGAAGGCGGAGCGGGCTAAGGGGGTTGTATAGAGGCGTGTTATCGCTCGCCGCCTTTGCGTGCTTATTTCGAATAGGGCAAGTAGAGCAGCAAAGCAAGCAGTAGTTCAGGATCCCGAAGAGTTTGGTTGCGTACTAAAAGGGTAACCAGTTCGCGAGGGTCGGCGGATAGAAAAGAACTCCCATGATGTGACGGGGCACATAACTAAGAATCGTTCCCACCTCCCCTTGCTGCCCCCCTTACAACGTGCTTGTGTGGGGGTCTCTCTCTTCGGGTTCTCACCTTGCTCCGCTACCCCTGTCAATTGTCATCGAGTTGACGAGTTAGCGAGAACCCTTTGCCGTGTTATGTATGTATGTGTGTATGCGTGTATGCGTGTTGTGTATATATGTGCGGATGGCGATGGCTTCGAAATCGGGGATTGGCGGGGCGGCTCCTTGCATATGTATTGTATGGGAGTGGCTCTCGAATCAAGCATCCAGAAACGCCCTTACAATGTGGATTGGATGGCTTCGGTTCCTATTCGTCCGCAAGGAGGGATGGTGCCGCATATGATAGGTAGATGTCGGGGTGTAAAGCCCCAGCGCCCACTAGTAGTGATAGCGCGATGTGCGTAGAGGCGGGTTTTTTTTTTCTCTTTCACTTTAGGGCGCCGAACGCAGTAAATCGTACATCATATAGCCGATGATAATATTTCGACCAATTATAAGGGTAACGTTACTGGTAAGGCGAAAACAAGGAGGGAAAATAAAGAGAAGCCGAGGCTACACAAATTGGTAGGGTACTCGTATTCTTTTTCCCCAATGCCGGACCTGCAGAGATTCTAGAATGGATAGAAGAGAACCAGACAGCCTCCGTGAAACTGTCACGGCAATCCGGGGTGGGATGATCTACACCAGGTAGTAAGGTTCCGATGACAGGCTCTTTCTTCTCGGCGCAGCGGTGTCACACTAAACTGGGTAGTGTCGCCAGGAGACAGGAGACAGGAGCACACGCGACACGGAGAAAGGCACTCGACCTAGCTAGCATCGCTGAACACCAGGGACTTGGGGGAAAGCCGTTAGGTTACCAGACTTTAGCAGTTCGGATTCTTGCTGCGATCCATATAACCCGGTGCTACTATAGGGGCATACTACAAGCCGTGGATGCGATCGAGGTAGTAGATGATTAGCTGACTAGTTCGTCAGAAAGGAAGAGGTGGCCGAGCACAACTGCAGGTCTCTGCCCTTAGTAGTGTTACTCTGCAGCGTTCCTAGTTCAATGTAGGTTTGTTGCTGGGTCGGCTACTCTAGTCGAGGGTTTCCTTCTCTCTTTCCTCCGAGTAGAGTTGCAACAGGTTGTAGGCATTCCCTGGCTTCAAGGGCCTTTCCCCGCCCGCCTCCCGCGAGTCCCCATGTGCGATGGGGAGATCCTGCGCATCTGATTCGTTTCCACCGGACGGTTTTCTGGGTATGGGGACACTACGGGTTATGTTCCTAGCGTTGCGTTCACTGTGGCCAGGGAGCAACTGGCAGACTGGTAGTTAGGTAGTAGGTAGCGGCTGGTGCGGGCTTATCAAGCAACTGCCAAGCTGAACACGACATGGGTTCTCTGGCTTTTCTTTCCCACGATGTCCTCATCGGGTCATATCTGCCTCATTAATGTTCAGTGGTATAGAGTATAACGGCTTGTGACGCCATTCGGTCGCACCCCCTCCCCCCTTGAGCGTTTTACATACATCGAATGTCTCGTCCTCTTGTCCCCCCTTCCCCGTACACTGACTACGTTTCTTCGCGACACACAGGCTTCTAATTATTATCGTCCGATGCAGACGGTCCTCAAACGTTCTATGTGTTACTAATGCTTGGTTAAGCGCGTCCGACTAGGGAAGGATTTGGCGTGCCCCACGACGCATGACCCCTGAGGCCCCTTACAATGACATTTATCGAAACGTTCAATGTCGCTCGCCTCACATCACGAAACAAACCGCGAACTGCCTAGATCACGATGCTGCGCTAGCTATTGTCCACGACGCCCGTCAACTCCGAATCACAACATAACCACAACAATACCTAGGCGCCAGGTAAGGTAATAAAGCCTCGATGTGCAATTAGCTGCAGGCCGAGATCCGTCGGGTTGTTCGACGAGAGTGCAGAGGGATGTAGACAGCCTTCATTCGGCTCCTTCGGCGTTTTGTGGATCTGGAACGACGCGCCTGGCTAGCTAGATAGTGAAGGTTTACCTGTTCTATGGAAATTATCAGAATCGTTGCTGTTTGATCCGAGCGTGTTTGGTGGTACGGATCTAGGGGATCATGTGAAACTTGGGGCTCCCGGTCGCGTTCTTTCTCGTCATGTGCTGGCTAAATTCGATCGCGTCGCGTCGACGAGCAGAAATTATATCTCACCCCAGCAGCTTTGAACGACAATTCCCAGCTCCGTGTTTCCGGTATCTTGTATTACTTCGTATTAATTACCCATCCAATGTATTGTGCTGCGCGAACACCACCACCCCCCTACACCCACCCAAAAAAAATGTTAGACAACATACCAGAGTGGGATGGGTGAAATTTTCAGATCGACTAGGAGCCAGAAGAAATTCTTAGGTATCTGATGTTCAATTTTTGGCATCAGGTATCATCATATCTTCATAAGTATCCATGTTCTAGGGCTATGGTTTCCAATGAAGGCCGTCGCGGTCGTAATAGTAATCGGTAGAGGACTGCCCGGAACTTGTACGTGCACTCTTCGGCGCCTAGACTGTGTTTTGTCATCATGACAATGGATTTGTTGCGTGCAAGGTCGCCCTCCGCTGTTAGTGAATGCTCTCTAAACTACCGGAAGGGAACAGGTCTGTGCCGTGAACCCAGCGCCCATGACCGATAGGGTTGATGCCAATCATCTACTGCTTAAGTTATTCTAGATGCCAACAGAATATCCACGGCGGAAGGACTCGCTGACAGAAGAGTCGTCCGCAATACAGTCGATATCGACCGAGGCCTCAAACTGCACTGGATTTCTCCCATAAACCATAGAGGAGCAGCTAGTTGGTCGGAGTCCGTCCATCTACGGCGTTCATGATGGCCGTTCGGTCCCGTTGTGTAGACGCGGGTACGCGAACCGGCGGAGAGCTAGGGGGCGTGCAACGGACATCTGATCTGATTATCTACATACCGTACCCGTCCACTCAGGCGCCCGTTCTCCCGTGTGCACGTCCTATGTATGTAGGCCAGTCTCGCTCAGACACACTCTGCTCGAGAAGTAACTAATCCTATCAGGGATCGTCGTGAACACAGCAGGGCACGACCGATGTAGAGAATGGGTCCGTGACCGACTACCGACCTACTAGTAATGTACTGCTGCTACTATGTACGAGGTAAACCCTCTCGGACTCGGCCTGGCCGACCACATACATAATACCGGTAGTGTCCCGGCTCCGGAAGAAACCCTGGCAGCCAGGGGCGCACGCCTACAATGCATACATAGTACGTGGGTAGGCGTCTTCGCCTCAGCTGCGCAAGGATGCTTGGTCTGTATATATTAGTTAGAGTAAGGCACGGACACATCCCATACCTAGGCAACTACGTAGAAGATAGGCTAGGTGGTTATATGTGTATAAGAGGCCTGCTAGATAAGTTAGATACCTACGCAGTCTGGCAGTATAGTTAGACCCAACTGCGCAGCTTTAAATGACAGACGGGTCCTCAACAGTTATCGCGACGGAGCTCTCTTCCTCACCGCCATCTCCTCGACGCACAGGCACAGTAGTTATGCAGTCAACATCCAATGCGTACATAGTAGATAGATAGTTATTAGACGGCGCCGGCATGCCCCGTTTGTGGTTTATTAACGGCACGGCGTGGCCGTTCGTTCGCGCAGGGGTTAGATATAATTAGGGGGGGTATTTAGGCGATAGCTAGCTATGTAGTATAGTCCATAATAGAGATATATGTAATTAGTTGGTGATGCCGACCGGGAGCACGGAGTCTTGAGTAACTACCTACCTAAGCTTAAAAGCATTGATCCATTATATTGTTGTTAGAGGCTTAGAGCTTAAGTTAGGGAGGATGATACTGGTAAAGTTATGATATGGGTAAGACCCGGGGTTCTGCCGAGACTAGCCGGATACATAGAAATGAATAAGACCCCAGCACTCCCACAATCAATAACGACACCCTTTGGGGTGCGGTCTACAAAGTTCCCGTCGTCTAGGGGTTAGGACAACACGTTGTGGAATCTAGTTCATTCTACCTAACATGGTCTGCAAGACCGTGTAAACGCCGGTTCGACTCCGGCCGGGGACATATTTTTTGCATCTTTTTCTATATCATTCCCTGGCTTGCTCCACCATTAGGTTGCATATAACACTTTTTATTTTATTATTTTATTTTTTAATAAGGAACCTGCCCGGCTTATTCTGTACTTGCCTGACATGTTTGCTTACTCCCAGGCAGACCATTACCACCACCTACTCAACGGGCTACGAAGCCCTACCTAAGAGATGTTTTAGTATGCTGAAAGATCCATAGGCAAGCAAGTAGTTAAGTGTAGAAACAGATAAAAGCCGTCAACAGCATATATGGCCGTTATACTTTAGCTTGTTTGTGGTAGCTAGGATAGACATTTTGCTTCTTTGCAGCAGTTAAGTATGTTGTGCGTTCGGCATCATGAGCATGCTCGATATCACTTCTTGCCGTACCTAAACGAAGGGTTTTCGTAGTTAAAGCACCAACCAGCCTTCTGTGTATGTCATTGCCATGCATGCACATACATGCGGCTCAGCAAGGGTGCATATCGCATATATATATATATGTGTATGCACATTAAGAATAGGCTGGCATTATCATTGATTTGGGTCTCTATAATTTCAATAATGCATGCGGACGTAAACCTTCGTGATGATCCAAGTCCAAGTCCTCCTACCTTATCCCCTCGATTCGACCCGTGCCCGAGGAAAGGAAACCCCCCCCCCCCTAAACCGAAAACAAGAAACAAATACAGATTGCCAACCGCCCAAAACAAAGCCTGCCCTCTTGAACCGGACGCCACCCCCCTTTCCCCCTCCTTCCTCTCTTCTCTCTCTCTAACGTACAAGGGGGAAGAAAAGATGCTGCTGCTGCTGTATTTAAACGAAATACTTTGCCCACCCCCCTTGTCCTGCTCTCCTAACCCCCGCCATTTCCTCTCCGGATTTCGATGTGCGAAAAGAAACTCCGTTCCTCTTACGAGGCCTCATTAACTCATTCATGATGATAAGACGGTACCCTGCGAACCCTTTCTTCTTCAAGAAACTCGTAGAGAACCGCATGTTGTCGCGCTCCAAGATGATGACCGCTTCGATTCAGGTAAAGTAGACCGCAAATGTAGATGATCAAAGTGCTAGTACCGAACCCCCCACTCCACCCCTCTGAAAGCCGATAGAAATTGGAATGGTATCTTCACGCCCCTTCCCAACATTACCACCCACCGGCAAAACAAGACCGGTACGTACACGCGATCACCGACCGCGGTAGCCGGGGTGCTGTTGCATGACGAGGTCGCCGAACCAGGGGTGCTGCAGGGCGTCGTGGGCGCTAATGCGGTGCTCGGGACGGAGGACAAGCATGCGCTGCAGGAGGTCGATGCCGAGCTGGTCGATCTGAGGGAGGATGGCACGGAGGTCCTGGGTGGCGTACATCTGAAAGTTGGGCTTGTACTCGGGGAACTGGGTGATGCCGGGCCAGGTGCGCTCGGTGGGGGTGCCCATTATACGGAAGATGCGGATGATTTGGTCCTCGTTGGTTGTGCCGGGGAACAGGGGCCTACCCGTGTACATCTCGGCCATGATGCAGCCGGCGGACCAGATGTCGATGCTGGTGTTGTAGGTGCGGCTGCCGAGAAGGACGTCGGGGGCGCGATACCAGAGGGTGACGACCTCGTTGGAGAAGGTGTTGACGGGGATGCCGAAGGCGCGGGCGAGGCCAAAATCGCCGAGTTTGAGCTGACCCTTGGAGTTGATGAGCAAGTTCTGGGGTTTAAGGTCGCGGTGCAGGACCCTGTTCTGGTGGCAAAAGTCGATGCCCTTGAGCAGCTGGTACATGAAAGACTTGATGGTCATCGGTTTCAGAGCGCCCCGCTCGCCGTTGGTGTCCATGTACTTCTTAAGGTCGCCGTCCATGTACTCGAAGACGAGCATGAGTTTGTTCTCGGTGTGAATGACGTCGTGCAGCGCTACGATATTCTCATGTTTCAGCTCCTTCATGAGGGAGATCTCGCGGATCGCGGTCGATGGTGTGCCTTCCTCCGAATCGAGGTGTATCTCCTTGAGCGCTACAAACTCGCCTGTTTGGCGATTCCGACCTTTGAATACCTAAAACGGAGGGTCAAGCAGTCATGTTAGTTAACTCGACATACAGATATAACATAGCTCCTAAGACGTCATCCCAGCCCAAGCCTCTCTAACCCCCGCCAGAGAGAAAGAGAAGAGGGGGAAAAGGGGAGCGAAGGGGGGAGGGAAGTACGTACAGTCGCATAAGTACCTTCGCCTAGCTTTTCCAGCTGCTGGAAAGAGCTAGGGTGTCTCTTGGGATCCATCGCGGGTGGTTGAGGGGCTGAAGGGTTGGGGTGGACGAGGTAATGAGGAACGGGCTCGGGAGCTTTGACGGAGGTATGAGTCGGATCGAACAAGACACCTCCAGCAGTGCAAGTCTTTTTCAGGGCTTCTCGAGTGCTGGGCTCTGAGGCGACGTCCTTCGACGCCGTGGTGGAAGGGAGGGGGATGTTCCGGGACTGAAACCGAAACAGCCCGATATTATCTGTCTATGCTCTTCGGTTACTTGGAGAAGAGGAGAAGAATACAGTCGCGGGTGATGGTGATGGTGATGTTGAATGCTGTAGTTTTTACTGTAAGTAAAAATGTTTGCGCAAGATGGTATTCTATTCGAGATCGGGGACTTCGTTGTTGTTTTTTTTTTCTCTCTCTCGACTGGTAGCGGTGTGGGGGGTGTTCTAGAGAAGGTATATATTCGTTCGTTGTTCGTGCGTAGTTGTTTGGTTGAGAATGACGAGGTGGTGCGTTAAGGAACAGAGGTTTCTAGTAAGTAGGTAGAGTACTACCTGTTCTATGGAAAGTTCCAAGTGGTTACTTAATTGAGGCGACTTCTAAGTAAGGCAGGAAGGGACATCTGGAAGCGGGGCGTTGTCATTCTTGTGGAACGATGTAAAACCGAGAATTTCCACCTTCGCAACTTCCAACTTTCAAGTACTTAGTAGTTAGGCGCCTATACGAATATCGGACACTTTTTTGTTCACTAGCCTATTGTGAAGCCCAAAGTTATGATATAAATATAGAGGTCATTTCGGAGGACAAAAGATGCTGATAATAAATCCATAAGGATCTTTGATTTCTAGCCAACTATCAAGGTTTACCTTAATAAATATTGTCTCTTATGGATCTCTCTTCCCTTCCAAGATTGCTTGCTTGCCTTCTGTCTTGCGAAAAGCCTGACCTCATAAAAATGCGAGTAAGTCCAATTCTCTTCTCTAGGGCGACCTTAAGTAGCGAATGAGGGGCGAAAGCGAAAGGGTCGGCGCCTTGGGCGGTTACTATTATTGGACTAGCGACCCCCTTGTTCAGGCGTTAAACTACATATTCTGATATTACAGGCTTGACAGGGCTGCTTCGTGGTCCAACTTGCGACAACGACCCGATTCTGGATATAAAATAGAAATGCCCATGTGTATTTGAGATACAGGATACATATAACTATAGTAAATGCTTACATAATACCCCAAGGTGGTTTCCATGCTTAGATCTTTCACTGCCCAGGTGGTAGGTCTAGTTAGTACATAGGTGTGCTTAAATGTAGACTCGGACCCTGGAATTAGGTAATTGGCCATTACTTAATCCGATGCGGGGTCAGGCTTACTACTAACGATACAGTTTATAGATTGGATAGATCCATCTATGTAAGGAGCTCCCGCCGCTGCTCCCTTCAAGCATTGCCTCGTGCGCTCCCGGTCTGTAGTTGTCCCTACCTAAGGTATGTAAAGGTACGGAGTAGACGAGATAATCTCGGAAGATGCCCAGCGGGTGTTACACCGACATAAAGAGAGATCTCGAAGGTACCTCCAATTAAAGCTTAGCTCTATATAGATTAAGTACCATAGGAGATAGATAGATAACTCCATATACATATACTAGGTACATGGATACCCGCTCATACCTCCTTTTTGCGCAAGTATCACAGATGCACCCCTCCACCTAACCCTTGGAGCATCAGGTAAGTTACTTACTTAACCTAATCTGGCACCAACATACCTAAATGTAGTACTCCACCTTCGTTACCGTCCGCGTTTGGAGCCCTGGAGCTGCTCTCTGGGAAGTTGTTGACTGGCCTGGCCTTATTACTTACCTTACACCTGCACTTCTATACCTACCTACCTGAGGTGGTTGTAATAAGGTTTACTTACATACCTAAGTACCCCATCATCCATCCCGAACGTCCTATCCGACTACGATTACGACTACCTGGACCTACCTTGTAAGCCTACCTACCCGGTATGTAACTAACAACTACAATCAATCAACCCATGGATCGAAACATTTACACGGACGATAAGCCACCTCCAAACCTCCAGAACTACATCCATAAACTTCTCGAACTTTAATTCCGTTTATTCCACCCATTACCTACCTACATGTTGTAGGTACATAATCCATAATTCGAGACAAAACCTTATACTCTATCTCTCTCTCTCTCCCAGTTGCGACGAATCACCACCTCCCCACCCACCCTCGTGCCATATTTGCAGCGCCATCGCACGTACATACATCTAGGTATATAATCCTCAGCATGCGACCGATTCCAGGCAATGACGCCTGGTCAAGGCGCCAACGCCCCGCAACTCATCGCGATACCACCCCCTTAATGACCTCCAGCATGTCCACTTCCAACAGCCAGATGTCTTTCGTCTTCGCCGACGAGGCCACCGTCGATTCCTATATGGAACAATCCCAATCCCGCCCATGCTTCAGGGATCCGCGAAAGAATACATCCTTCGAGCTTGGCCGTACTAAGTCCTCATCCGCCAACCATGACGATAAATATGTTTATGATGATAATGATGAAGATGACGACGATGACGATAATGATACCGATCTTGGATCATCGAGACCAGCTTCGTCGCGACTGGAGAGCGAATACGCGATCCCATACTCACCTATGGCACCAAGTACAACCTTTTCCCACAGCCCCGCCTCCATGATATCCCATCAGCCAGACCTGTCGCGTCCGATTACTCCCATGACGCTAGGAGCATCGATGACCGGCTCCGTAATAAGTGGTCGTTCCTCGGTAAACTCCTTCGCTATTTCCCTCTCGGAGCACGCCGTGAGCTCGGATGAAGACGAGGAATATGCCGACCGAGGTGCTGGGACTCCGGGTGAAGGGGGCAGCGCTCCGCAACTTATAATGCCTAGTATCAACATGCCAAGTCGTCGCCCATTTACCACAACAGGCAGGAGTATGGGACGCTTGAAGGTGCTCGTCGCCGGTGATTCCGGTAAGAGATATAGCCCAAGGTACCTACTCGTATGACTTTTCACTAATGAGATGACTGCTGTATATTCATGCCCTAGGCGTCGGGAAGACGTCCCTCATCAAGTCCATCGTCCAGGCCTGCGAACATATTGTTCACGTTGACCCTATCGGACCGGCGAAAAAGATTAGCACAAGGATCTCTAGATCTAGAAACGCTAGAGTGGGCTTCGATTCGAAAGCCCACATCTCAGAAATATTCGCCAGTACCAAGCCTTATCCTGACTGGTGGAATGAACTGGACGAATATCAGGTCACCCGTAGGCGCAAGAGCTTCGGCGACGGCGTCTTAGAGCGCAATATATGCTTCGTTGATACCCCGGGATATGGAAACGGTCTTTCGGTAAGCTTTATGCTCCACCCTCCTGGACGTTGCTGACCCTCACAGGCCATGGAAACTATCGTGCCTTGCGTTGAATATGTCGAATCACATCTGGATAGGGTGTCCTCAGATACCCTCAGCGAACCGGATATGTTAAACATGCTCGGTGGTGGCGGAGGTTTCCAAGTGGACGCCGTTCTGTATCTCATCTCGAATCGTAAGTCTCTCACTCACCTGATGTAATATGAACCTCGTTTCTGACATATTCGTAGGACTGAAAGCGGCCGATCTTGAGTATATGCGCCGTTTGGTTCCATTAACCAACGTTATTCCAGTCTTAACCCAGACGGACAGATTGCCAACAGAACAGATCTCGACATCCAAGGCGCGGATTGCCAGTCAACTTCGTGATGCGGGGATCCGGGTGTTCAGCTTTATATCTTCACGTGGTGCAGATGCGACGCCGATAACCGTCCCTTATGCGGTGTCCAGTGCAACCGGATCAGACCGGGATGTAATGGATGCGAGCCTGTTGATGAGCCCCGATTATGTGAAACCTCTGATGCCAACAGAGCTCACTTATCTCGTCGAGAATATCTTTAGCGCCAGTGGCACATCATGGCTACGACATGCTGCGGCTAAGAAGTACCTACAATGGCGGAACACGGCGCCTCCGAGACCCCGCCACTTATATAGACCACTTAGCTTTCCTGGCCCGGAACGCACGTCTGAATTAACGGCAACATCGGGTGCTTTGGTAGGACGGCCTCCTCTAGCCGTAGCACGAGCTTATGACTTCGGCCCAGTTGAGAGCGCGCCCCGGCTTCATGTGGCTGATTGGGCGGCGGAATTGCAGAGGAGCCTGGCTAGCGAGCGAGCAAAATTCGAGACACTAGCTCTCGACGAGCGGACAATGTGGCTAGCGGAGAGGCCAGGCGAGCAGCGCATTCACGGCGGCATGCTTGTGCCGCTCCACGAGCTAGACCACAGCAAGAGGTCCGGGCGGCTGGGCAGGGGGTCGAAGAGAACAACCGAATATCACCAGGATCCCCTCGGATTGCTTCAGGTCTACGCTGACATGAAATTCCGGGGCTGGATTGCGCTGGAACTGCTGGGGAGTCTAGGTGTGCTTGGCGGGGTAGCCATCTTGTTATCAAGGCACAAGTGGCAGGCCGAACCCGTCGTGTTTGTCGACGACTGGGCTAAGATCTGGGGTATGGAGTTCTAAGACTCCCCCCTCCCTCTCTTATCCTGCCCAGCGTCATATTGCATGTATTCGTCTGTTCAAGAAAGGAAGGGGCGGAAGGACATACATACGCTCTTTCTATCTCGATTCCCCTCTGCCCCTATTATTATCAGTTGCGCGGCTGCACTAGCATACCATATTAGTATTGATTTATCAACTTATTATTCCTTTTTAACAACCGCTGCGTAGAGGCAAGCCTGGGCGCGAAAGCGTAGATTAGCTTCGGGCGCAACGAATATCGGGCATCTGCTAGGCCTTGTATAAAAAACACCATTCATCGTGAAATGCCCGGTCATCGTTTGATGATCAGCCTTGTGAAAATGTTGTACTGCAAGGAAAGGAGGTGGGTTATGATCCGTCAGCGAAGTCCGCTTGCTCCTTTCGACGGGTTGAATCTGAAAAAATGGTTTGATATATAACGTATCTGTGCGTACACTTGATCGACTTTTTTTTTTTTTCCTTCCTAGAAAAAGGGCAAGGAATACTATATTTAGAGATAACAATATGTGTGTGTGGCATGCACAACCTGTGTACTTACATAAGTACATACATATCCTAGAGCTAGGGTTCTGGTTGGATTAGGTACTTCATGTAGTGCTAAGGTTACGAGCCCACTTTAGATTAGGTAGCCCCAGTTTGACAGCCTTACATACACTATAATTAAGTACCTAAGTAGACAGACAGATAAGGACAGCGCTTATTAAGGCATACTGGAGGTACCTATTGTAGATACCCAGGTGCCAGGTAGGTACATTGTTAGCTAGCCGCGCGCGGGTAATTCCTTCCCTAGTATGCGCGTTACCTGTGTAAATGCTAATTATGTGCCCAGGTGGGACCTACCTAGCCTGTCTGTAGGTAATCAGCTGAAAAGGTAGGCATCTGAGCAACTGGCAACTGGGAAGGAAGGAACCCTCAAAAGAAATGTAGGAGGCAAGTGGGTGACAAACAAATTGGACCAGTCCCACCCACCACCTATTATCTACCACTATCTAGCAGCCTTATTACCTGCCCGTCGGCCTTAATACCGTCTACGATGGCGCTGCAGCATTAAGCATATCCAGCTATTGATACGGTTATTACTTAATGATTCTTATATATTGTTCGTAACCTCTTTAATCGCGTCAATATCTAAAAGAACGAGACGGTGGTGATGGTAGTGATGGTGGTAATGGTGGTGGTAAGTAAGACTGGTCCAATTTGTTTGTCAACTACTTGGGAGGGAACCTTGCTGGAAAGTAGAAAGTTCCTTCCTTCGTAACTAAATACTTATATGGAGTAAATTATCCGCGTAACCGCGTAACGAAGAACAAAGTATATACCCACTTGGTTAGGTACATATTACCTATTGTAGGTAGTAAACGATTTTAAGGTTCGTCATTTCTCAGTGTGGAAATTTCATTGGAAATTACCTACATAGTCGTTACATGTAGGTAGTGAATTTCTGAATTTCCTTATCGTCTCTATGGAAGTTACATGTAGGTAGGCTTCCAAGGTTCTTAGGTTTCCAGGGTTACCTCACGTAGTACTTCCGGAGTTAGAGCTTCCTTTTTTTCTCTCCCCATCATCAACCACCTGGGCATCATCATCATCATCGTCATTTTCTCTTCTTCGCCCGTCGACATCATTTTGTTGTTGTTTTTCTTTCTCTATTCTTCTCTTACACATCTATCTTCCTCTTCCCTTTTTTCTTATTCTTCTTTTTTTTTTTTTCTTTCACATACTGCGCCGTTTCTCTGTGCGCACCTTCCCCCCCAAATCTTTGTTTCTTTCTCCGTTGCGTCGGCTCTTTCCCTTCGTGATCGCGAAAACAAGAAGAGAGGCAAACAAGCTGTACCCGTGCCGCTGCGTTAGCCCTGACGTTGGGGGGATGAGAATAAATTCGAGTAATTGATTGATTCGTCTGTTTAACAGGTTGGTAACGCTTCTATGCGCCCCGGCCTGGCCTTACAAAGCCGACATCGAAATTGTGGAAGTTACCATTTGAGACGCCACTCTTCCTGCTGCAGCATCCTCTTCCACTCCACTCTCCCTCGGACCGATCTCGTCCTACGCGCGACGGACGCGATTGTTGGATATTATCTTGGCGGTGCCGAATACCCTTAACGACGTTCTACCTATACTATCACCACCGACCTTATCGTCTCGTCTAACCCTCAAAACGCCACGTCATATCTCATTTACGCCCCCGTTTGCCGAAGCGCCCGGGCAATAATCATGGAAGGCACGGAAAAAACATGGGGTATTACGCCCCCGATATCGACCCTACTTCCAACCCCCGCAGAGAAGCAGGCTAGTGATACGCTTCTCGAGGAGCTGAGAAGACAGAACCAGTTTGAATCGCCGGCTGAGTCGAAGAAGAGGTGAGTTTGACACCGTATTCAACTAATCTTTTACAAAGCTAAACTCACAATGCATCGCGTAGGGAGGAAGTTCTTCAGTCGCTCCAGCAGATCGCCGACGAGTTCGTGAGGCGCGTCGCCAGGGAAAGGGAACCTCTAAACGAAGTCCTAATACGAGATGCGCGAGGCGAGATCTTTACCTATGGCAGTTATTGTCTTGGCGTTTACGGTCCGGGTTCCGATATCGATACTCTTGTCACGGCTCCCCGGTATGTCACGCGTGAGGATTATTTCAAGTACTTTCCAGGCCTCTTAAAGGAGATGGCTCCCAAGGGTGCGATTACCGACCTCACCCCAGTCGAGGATGCCTTTGTGCCCATCATCAAGTTCGAGTATTGGGGGATCAGCATCGATCTGATCTTTTCGAAGATCGCTACGCTCAAGCAACTTCCACCGCATGGTGAGCTCAAGCTCACCAATAACGAATATCTTCGCGGCCTGGATGACCGCGAGCTTCGGTCCTTGAACGGAAACCGTGTTACTACGGAAATCCTCAATTTGGTGCCTGAGCAGAGCACATTTCGTCTTGCTCTGCGCGCCATCAAGTTATGGGCGCAACGCCGCGCCATCTACGCGAATATCATCGGATTTCCTGGTGGTGTTGTATGGGCTATGTTGGTCGCACGGACTTGCCAGCTTTACCCGAAGGCAGCCGCTGCGACGATTGTGGCCAAGTTCTTCCAGATCATGAAAATCTGGCGCTGGCCCCTCCCAGTACTTTTGAAGAAGAATGACGATGGTCCTGGCAACATGCGTGTCTGGAACCCGAAGGTGAGCTTTTCTCCGTTGTGCCGAGAGAGCTGGGTGAAACTAAAGAAACATTAGATCTACCGGGGTGACAAGAACCACCTGATGCCTGTCATTACTCCGGCTTACCCTCAGATGTGTGCAACGTTCAACATCACACACTCTACCAAAGCCATCATCCAGCGTGAACTCGAGCGTGGCTCCGTCATCGCCGAAGAGATCATGGCGAAGAAGCGACCCTGGAAAGACCTGTTTTCCAAGCACTCTTTTTTCACTGCTGACCACAAGTACTATCTGGCGGTAATAGCCACTAGTACTACCAGGGAAGCCCACAAGGTCTGGTCCGGCTTCGTCGAGTCTAAGGTTCGAGTTCTGGTAGGAGACGTCGAGCGGCATCCGTCCATCGCTATTGCGCGACCGTTCAACAAGGGGTATGAACGGCGACACAAGGTCGAGAACGATGAACAATTCTTTGACGTCCAAAACGGAAGCTTCAAGTATAAGGTCGAAGATGATGATGAAAGCGAACATGAGCAGAAGGACCAGCAGGGGAATGACGCACAGGTTGACGCCGAAGCGAAAGTGAAGCCCGAAATCAAAGCAGAAGATGGCCAGGATGTTAACCCAGGAGATGTCCCGACCCCGAGCGGCTCGAAGGTGTACACTACGACGCACTACATCGGCCTCGAGCTTGCCGAAGGTAGGTTCGGTCCAAGTCGCGTTCAGTTTCCCTCGAACACTTTTGGATGATACCTAATCCCAACACGATAACGTTCTAGGTGCCAAATCCTTGGACTTGTCGTACCAGGTCAACAACTTCAAGACAATGTGTAGCGAGTGGGAGAAATACGACGTCGAGCTCAACTTCCTCACCGTCCAACACGTAAAGAAGTAAGAATAAGATTATATCTTGTAGAGTTGAGTTTACTAAGTCATAGCAGTACGAATCTACCCGACGACGTATTCGAGCCCGGAGAGACGAAACCCAAGCCGCCCCCTAAGAAGACGGCCGCCAACGGCGTTAAGAACGAGAAGAAGCGCAACGCCCCTAACGAAGTATGTTGGGAAGATGAGTGGTGGATAGCTGCATGGGCAGATCAATGCCACAATATCCCACAAAATTGTTCAACTTTGAAGGCCCGGCTAACCCACGATTTAGGGCGGAGCGCCCCCGGCGAAACGGCAACAACCTACGACGTCGGTCGCTGCTGCAGGCTGATCGTAGCCATGCTGTTATCAGCTTTTGCAACATAGCCCATCCGACTTACTAAGAGGTCGCCTCCATCTCGCCCACATGTCGACCATATCAGGCGTCGTAGTCGAAACGCCAAACAACTGATACAACTAATCTAGCAGCAGATCCAAGCCGAAATTTTCGTACGTTTCAAGAATGTATCCGGGTAGCATCAGAACATCGATGCTTGTCTGCTCGTGCCCAGCTACACAATAGCTACTCTCCATCACACTGATTGGTCAACTACACTACAGGAAAAACAAAAAAATAGAAGACTATATGACTGGCCAGATTACTGGCGAAACGATTGAGGAGGTAATAGACCAACTAGGGACAGGCCCTATGTCATGATAGCCCTGTTCGGTCCGTCCGTCACGCCCCTACTACACAGAAATGAAATGACGACAGAAGGATCGAGGATTTACTCAGGTGGGCAGACTTAGATCGACAATCGATACTTCTCCCTCCTTCGGACGGCTCGGGAAAAGATATGTCAAATCGGCCTATTTCAGCCGCAGGAAAGTCCACTTCGATAATCCTCCTAATGCCGACAGCGTCGGCTTCTTTTAAGGAACATGAAACAGGGAATGCGGGTTGGGCGTGAGCTTTCGGTCTCTTATTCGATACTTCTCTTCCCTTACCCTCTCTTTATTCCCCCCTTCTCTCTTTTTTTTTTTCCAGTTTACAGGAGTCCGATATGACGATTGATGGCTTGCCGATTGCAGGGTGGGTACTACTTGGTACCAGCACCGCCACTACTACTTCTACAAACACTTCTACTACTACTGTTACTATTGCTTCGCTATGCCTTTGTATCTAGGTAGATTCGACAATAAAATCACGGGTTTTCCGAGGGGGGCACACGTGCCCCGGAAGTAATTAACCCATTCGTCCTCGTAACCTCTGGTGCTTAACTTGGTCTTGGATGAACGTGTACGTGAGCGTGGTGGTCGTAGTCGTAGTCGCCGGTGAACTGTCCGAGAGGGAGTAGACATGACTGCTTAGCGTACGCATATATGTATGGTGTAGTTGACGAGCTTCAGATTGCCAACATGTACACGAATCTATGTATATAATATACGTCCCGCGACTAAGCCCGGTTGAATCTACAATCCCATGCTCCTCCTCGAGACCCAAGTACGTATACATGTGCACACATACGTACGACCGTAGCCGTGTCATGTCATGGAACGCTATCCGTGAAACGGAGCATTACTTCCTCCCTCACCCTCCTCCCCCTTTACCCAAACAAACACCTATTTACATATACACATACATATCGACACATCATAGGTCTCGCAAACGCGAAGGAGGGATGCTATATGGAGCTCACGATGCTACGAAGACATGACGAGCCGCCGCATAACTATGTGCATAGATACGTGTAATATACCTACGTGGATTCATTGGTGGGGGTGTTTTCTATCTATGAGCGTGCTGCCTTTGCCTGCCTTGGACAAGGGCGAGGAGGCATTGATTGGATCTCTCTATACCTACCTCATAATTAGGTATATAGACTTTGGCGAGTATTTTCCATCGTTAGGAATACCAGCTTCTATTCGCTCTTGTTGGCCACCCGGGGGAGGAGGGGGTATCGCTTAGTTATCCCTCCATTTAGGTATACATGACGCTCTCTGGGTGCACAACAGGCTGAGCAGCATGGTCTAGAGAATTCGACTTGAGGAACTGCGAGGTGGAGACCCGTCAGGGGGTGTTAGGTTGGCGTGTTATTACTTACTGTATTCGGGGTTTGATTCCTAGAAAAGGGGGTGTTCCTGTGACTCTGACGCCCTTCCTTTGGATATCCAGTCCATGAGGCCAGTTGCGCTGCTGTTCTCCTATGTAAACCAGATCTAGGTCGAAACTGAACTCGCCTTCGCGCGTTTCGCCGGGAGATAGGGGTGTTCCCTATGTATCTTTCACGGAGTGTCCCAGGGGCCCATCTCGCGCCCGTATGGTGTTTGTGGCTCATGACTGGCACGACATCATCATTGTCTTGACCATTTGAAGAACACCAAACTATATAGCCAGCAAAAAGTTAAACCAGAGTGAAAGTTAAATTTGTCTGATTCAACCACGATTTCCTGGGTTGGACAGACTCCCTCCTTATCAGCCATAGTGTTGTCTGGTTCTGCCGAGAACTCTACGAATGCGCTCCCTGAGTATAACGGAGGTGATTTCTACCGAAGCTGTCACATCATTGGCTTCGAAGTGACCTGGACGCAGATGGTTATGGTACAAGCGTTCCCGTAGTTGCGAGCAGCCACGCTCGAATCATAGCACATGTAATTGAATGTTAAGCTTGCTTTGTTTACTTTGATAGTAGCGTTGCTTCCCCTCTGCTACCTAGCTACTAAGCAGGCAGACATGAGTCATCACACCTGAGTGAGAATGTACCTATTGTTAGCGAGTTTGTAGTATTGTATGGAGCTACCTAGGAACCTGCTACCGTGCTGATTTCTAACAATACGGACCACAATGGGAAGCTATGCATAGATGAGGCACTGATTGTTGATCTACCCTCGCCCTTAATATTAGGTTTCTATAAAACTGGCAACCTTCTCTACTGTCAAGGTCAGAAGCGACACCAACACCAACTATCCCAGATAGCGAAGTCCCTTCTCGTCTCTGCAACTCACACAACTTCCGTGACACAAGGCGACAGTCTAACACACGCTCATCCCATCCCTCTTGCCGCTGATGGAGGAAGACAACAAGACTACACCAATCATGCTGCAGTTCACCCTCTTCCCTCAGCTTCCCACCGAGCTGCAGCTGCTGGTGTGGAAGGCGGCGGTCGAGGAGGCGGGCGAAAAGGGGCGCTGCATCTTGATGGATGCCAGCAATAGAATCAGACCCACTCCGCAGCTGCAGTGTCCGTTCCTGGTCACCTGTCGGCTCTCGCGGGACGCCGCGCTGCAGTTCTATTCCACGAAACTCGACGTTTTCGTCGACGACCCCGCACGCGACTGGAAGGACACAGCGCAGGGCAAGCGCGCGGGCGTCGTCTACCTCAACCTCGACGAGCGGTGCTCCGTGTTCAAAGACCGCTTCCTCGAAGACGTAATCGACAAGTGTAACCAGCCGTCGCATCCTTTGCACAGCCCCGGCTCCTGGAAGCTGCCCTTAAAGCATACGACTGCCGAACTGCCCGCCAACTTGCGTGAGCAGGTTGTACATATGTGGGAGGTGATCCATAAGAGCCGCGCACACCCTATTTACCTTCAACTCATATTCACGGCAACCTGCCACATCTACCCCAACCTCACGACCCACCGTCTCTGGATCCTCATGCAAGAGAAATCTCACGACAGCTTCGTCAAGTACATCAGCCGCATGAGCGCGCCGGAATTCAATGAGGTGGCCAAGAAGTATCATCCTAAGAGCGTGGAATATATGGTATGAAAAGGACGGGAGACAGCCGACCGGCCGTCAATTCGCACAGTCGGATTGGAGACACAGGAGCGATTAGGGCAATCTCTAGTGTTGAGGCAGATGTGCTGAAGATTATGCTTTGGAGGTTCGGAGATTTTTAGGGTCCCATCACGGTCTGCTATAGTGCGAAAGGGTAAACCCGAGGCCCTGCACGATATCGAGATGGGTGCAGGCTGTATAGGTGTGCACCATAATTTTTTAGGAGGCGCCAGATATCCTCAGATGGACCTGTAGTACTCTCTGTACGTCGATATGCAGATAGCTCCGATCGGTAGTTTCTACCAAACTTGCCCCCTTCGCTATTTAACTCTGAAGTTACGATGTGCTGCTATGAAACGAGAGGTGAGAACGATCGAAGCCTGGGCAGCGACCGGTTAGTTGCCGATATGCGGAAATTCGGTGACCAGCGACTCCGGGGGCTTTATGGCACACCGCTTAAAGCTGGACCGCCACATGCCCTTACATTACCGCACCGTACCGTGCCGCACCTAGGTGAGAACTTCTCTCTGCATTCTAAAAATACTCGTGCTCCATACTGCCTACGTGGGAAATCCACGACGACGCTACTATTGCTCCGCACGAACGTCTCGCACATATGTGACAAACTGCTTCCGGGGCGTGGATTGCCAATTGGAGTTCTCATTGCACACCCCTTACCTTACTTTTAGGCTAACGGCCCAATCAATCAGCCACGCCACCCCCCTGCTCTAGCACGCATCACCTCCATGAACTCTACATAGGTAATTGTAGTATAAGCGAACTCCCCAAAGGTTTTTCACCCGGTTCCTTAGGTACTCAAGCTCCATTGCGGAGCTACGGAGCTATCCCTGCCATCTTCACCGACTACGGCTTGCACCAACGCTCACCTAAGTACCTACCTTACTTCGCTAGCACTCCGTTAGGATTCAGTACTTGGACATCCACCGATCCGATACATTTGCTCCGCCCTCTGGCTTTTCAGGTCGGGCATCTGTTCAGGTCGCAACCATCCACCTAATTATGAATAAAGGAGGATCCACCACCACCGTCGCGTTCCGCAGCAAACCCAAGCAGCAGCAGCAGCAGGCACAAAAAAAGAGAAACGAACCCGCGCCGTCCCGGGAAGGTGCCGGGACGGCGACGAAGCGGCGGGGGCCCAACGGCCAGCGATCGGCCGCATCCTCTTTCCCGTTCTTCCGTCTGCCGCCGGAACTGCGCAGCGAGATCCTGAGCATAGCCATTGCCATCGCCGGCGACTTGGATAGCTGGCACCGCGTACGCCGCCGCCGCCGCGGACGTCGTGGCGGCGGCGGCGGCGGCGACGTGCTAAGCCTGTTCCTGACCAGCGCGCGCATGTACAGGGAGGCCGCGTCGATCTTCTACCAAGACGTGCGTGTGAGTTTGGAGGACGCGAACGGGCGTGGTGGTGGTGGTGGTGGTGGTGGTGGTGGTGGTGGTAGTGGTAGCAGTAGTAATAGTAGTGGGGCCGACCCATTCTTGGGGGTGGGCGATCCGGGGACCCGCGTCGTCCTCGCGCCGCCGCGCCGCCTCGTGCGTTGCCTGACCGTCGCCTTCCTCCTGCCCCCGGGGAACCACGTGCGTCTGCTCCGCGAACGCTACGGCCCCGCCCTGCGCGACATGGTGGAGAATGGGGCGCTGGAGCGCCTGCGCTTCGAGGTCGGGAGTAGGTTCCCGGCTGCGGACTTCTGGGGTGGCGGATATGATTACGGCAACGGCGACGGCGACGACGATGACGAGGAGGAAGTCCGGGTGCTCCTCGGCGGAAAGCGGGAGGGGGCAGAGATCAAAGCGCCGCGCTTCGTGACGCGGGCGCCGTTCCAGGGCTTCCTGGCGCTGCTTGGCGAGCTGCCCGTCCCGCGGTTGGCGCTCTACGTCGACGCCAGGGACCACGGCGACTTCTGGTGCGCTTTCCACCGCCCGCGACCGTCCGGTGCGCGGTGCGACGGTGCGTGGGGTGGTCGGCGCAAGCTTCTGAAGATCAGGTGGAGGGATGCCGTCGACGTGCTTGGAGGGGCGCGCGTCGCGGCGGCACCGACTACATAGTTGGGGACGTATATAGTATTACAACTGCCAACTACAAAATTCACGACACCCTACCCAGGTACGTAGGTAATACTACTAATAGTAGTAAGGCATCCTCGAACCATTTATTTCTTACCCACAGTATAGCCTGGTATACTTGTATGTGCTACCTAACTATATGTACTTACTAAGTAAAAAGTAGGTAGTGTAAGTAAGAAGGTCTACAAGAAAGAGTGTTCTGGTCGCAACCGATAGGATGTCGGGAATGCTACTTAAAAGTTTATCCCCAGGCCAAGATTGGTGTTGAACCTCGGGGTAGTCATGTGATATCTTTTATCAATGACAAAGCTCTCTGGACTCTTTGATAAGATAAGATAAACAAAAGCGACGCCAATACCAATAAGGCAAAACTTAAGGTTCGGGTACCGGGGTAGCAGCTAACCTACTGGGGGTACCTACCTAGGTAGCTAGGCTGAGGGGGGGCGCGGCCCCAAGGTTTCTTTAAGGGGATTAGCGTTCTTGGCCACAGTTCAACGACATCGCATTTCGCATTTCGCAACCTTGAAATTCATCATCCCCGAGCTCATCATTTAGCTCATCCTCATCGTCATATCTCAAGAGTCTCAAGAGTCTCAAGAGAACATCCATCAAGTTTTTTCTCTCTTTTAATTATACGCGCATTCAATCTCGAAATCGACCAACCCCACGATACGATACGACACGACACGACACAACACAACACGACGTCATCATCATCATCATCGCTTTTGTCCACCAATAAACGACTACATCACGAAAAGAGATATCGTGTGTTTCCGTCTGTTTTGAAGGCTATTCTGTTGAAATAGATGTCTCCCCTGATATTTTAATATTTATACTGAGAAGAACTTTGGTTATACCTGTGGACATAAGGTGTTATATAACTATTTGCGCGGATTACGCGGACTACGCGAATTACGCGGAACATGGCGACTCAAGGTAAATTGTGCCTAGTCTGGTCATCTGATCGCGCATCAAAGAAGTCCTCGAATCCTCTAATGTATGAATCTGGATATATCTACAGGCGCCGATGATGAGGGCACCATCAATGTCGCGCCCAAAAGCGCGCCTAAACGTGGTGTTGTCAAACTTAAGAAACCCCCGCCTAAGATCATCAAGCCTGGGAACTGGAGGGATGGTTATATCGACGGTGGTATGTCTAAGTCAATCTATTCATCCATATCTTCTAGGAGGCCAATGCAGGGTCTGACTTGCGACCAATCCTCAAGACGAGAAACGATCAGTCAGGAGTACAGAGAGCCCCGAAACCAATGCCCAGATTGGCAGCCCCATCATGCAACAACTCGACGACCGACTCCGAGAGACCTTTCTTACCGGCCGCCCCTTAGAAGATCCGCTAAATCTATTACAATGCAAGCATTGCCGGAAGGGTATCATCAGAAGTGCCGCCAAGGAACACATCGCCCGATGCCTAAACATCAAGAGGGAGAAGGCTCAGCGCAAGAAGGAGGCGAGAGAGGCCCGAGAACGCGCCAGGGAACAGGCGAGGGAGCAGGAGGCCCGCAAGGCTGACGAAGATGGCGACGCCAAAATGAATGACGACAGCGGCGACGACGACGATGACCCATCGACCGAGAAGAAGGGTGCTAACGGCAAGGCCCCTAAGAAGGTCGGCGGCAAGAAACCCGACGGCGAGCCCAAGGGCAAGAAGCGCAAGGCAGACGGGGATGCTGAAAAGGGTTCCAAGAACAAAAAGAAAAAGGAGGAAGCGAAGCCCAAGGCACCCAAACCCAAAGGTACCCGCATGCATAGGATGACCCTGCGATCTCGAACTTCCCAATCACGTGTCTTACCCTGATTACTACCCACTACTACACTACTTCCCCATTCGCGATTTTATTCATGATCTATTCACAACCCCTTGTTCCCCTTATGCCCCTCGAACCCCTTGTATACCTAACCCGCTTTGCCTAACTCACTATTCCTAGGCCCCGTCGACGTCGAGAAGCAGTGCGGTGTCATGCTGGCGAACGGGCAGCCATGCGCTCGGTCTCTCACATGCAAAAGCCATAGTATGGGGGCCAAGAGAGCCGTTGCCGGGAGATCACTGCCATACGACATGCTACTCGCAGCGTATCAGAAGAAGAACCAGGCAAAACAACAGAGTAAGTCGACCAGAAATGCCAATCAACGAAATATCTACTTGAAATATATATGTGTATATATAGTTATATATACATAGTGTGGAATTCTTTCATGGTGACTAACAACCCTACAGAGGCTGCACTCGATGCCAATGCCCCGCTCGAGGACGAGGACGATGCCAACGCCGGACCTGTCGATTCCGACGAAGAGACCGCTGCTGTCATGAGCGCCTTGTCCAGATGGAACCCTCAACCCGTATTGCCTCCGCCTGTCTTTGCCCCGCTGAAAAGAACATACCAGCTCGCCCGACTACACGAGCAACTCCAGACGGCAACCAGTGGTGGGAGAAACAACATCTTCAAGGTGGTTACCCAACAGAACGACCAGAACATCGCGCCCTCTGTTATGGATCTAGATGACGCGCCTGGAGAGCCAGATATAGGCATGATGGGTGGCGCAAATCCGAGAAGATCGTCCAGCTTCAGCATGCAAGCCGCTTCTCGACGTCCGTCGGTGGCAAGTCGTGCATAGGATTCTCGCCCTGCCGACCCTGAGTGCTCTTCTTTACGAGGGATAACTTCTCGTCCTAACCGAGGACCTACTGTCAGCGAAGCAAGCCATCTGCAACCAACCAAACAGGCACCACCAAGGTGTGCGCGCGCGTCGAACGAATTCGATAAATAAAGAATCGTACCAGAGAGTCGCGCAAGGGTGTCGGCAACTTTGACACACGTTCTACCTTTCCTTTATATGGTATGACGCGTGTGTTAGCTCGAACTGCCCTGTGATTTGATGGGGATTACCTCCTCACACCCTGACTCCGCATGCGCGGCTAAGTGGATTATGAATGATGACAATGGAATACGAAGCGAGAGACTGGCAAAGAGAGGGTGATATTGGCTGTTTTTGTGGGAGGGGTTTTTGGGGCTTTTCTTTTTTTCTCTTTTTGTTATTGCTGCATCTGGATTCCCCATTTGAGATATCCATTGGCCCTGGCTGACTGACTGTCTGACTGTCTGACTGGGTCGATCTGGCGTTTGGACAAGCATCATCGTGCTTTCTGGAGGGTTCAAGCAAGGCGTTCATAGGTTAGCCCATCGGTCTCGATCCTCGATCTCCCCAGGTCTGTGCGTTGCAGCATTGTATACTTTATGGTTGGCTGGCGCCGGAAGGGGACATCGTCAGATCGCACAATGTGTATTTTCTTTTATATAGATACCCACACCCCATCCCCGCCGCCACCCTTCTCTCCACTACGGACGGAGTTTTTATCATCATATGTAACAATACGAATTGGATCAGGGGAGAAAAAACACATAAATGTTTGTTTTAATATTTGTGTCACATGAAGAAACTTATGGACTCTGAGCCCGTCCCAAACCGGCGCGTCGTCGTTGTTGTTGTTGCTGTTGTTGCTGTTGCCGCGAGGGGCACCTGAGGTCAGTTCAGGTGTGGTGGGAATGCGTTTGCGTCTATGGATGTGTATGGGGCTATGGGCTATACACGTGTCGGTGCCCGACTTGCCCGGCTTTGAGATGCGCGTAGATGTGCGTCGGGAACCCCCAGAAAGGCGGGCGGGCGCCAAGTTGATGATGGGGGTACGACGATGGGGGTACGACGATTGCGATACGATATGATACGAACGAACGGAACGGAGGGAGGCAAAAAGGTGTCGTGGTGAGAGGGTGTCCCGAGTAAAAGAAAAACACAAAACAACCACAACAACATTAGAAGTAAAGTACGTATTTCTACACACGAAGTACACAAAAGTAAGATATCTACATCTACACTACATGATCAGGGTTCGATACATACCTACGTACATAACACTACATGGGCACTACATACATACACAAGTCGACGAATACGTGGAGCTCGGCTGCCCTTCCGGGTGGACTTGTGATGGGTCCCTATAGGCCGCCCTTTCTTTTCTTTCAGGGTACTATCTACATAACTACCTGTCTATTGGGATGTAAGCTAACTTTCTACCTGACAAACAAAACAAAACAACTTGACCAACCGGTCGGTTGTAGGCATTGGGCCGTGTAACATAGACTGCCGTTGTAAGAGAGGCGAGGTGGGGGGGGGGGGGGGTTGGGATAAGAGAAGGAGGGGCCAAAGGGGCCAAAGGGGGATCTATCGGTCTGCCTGCTTGTCTGTTCGTCTGGGGATCCTCCTGTTCGCACCGTTTCCCCATCGCTTGTTGTCCTTCATATGTCAGAAAGACACACACGCTTTAGATACGCTCTAGCAAGTTAGTTAATCAGTTAGTAGCCGAGACATGGAGTTGTTTACTTTAGTGGATGGAGGAGTTTCTATGTAAATATGTACATTGCGTACTATGTAGGCTACATGTGTGCTTTGCCCCGGTGCATATTTAGGGGCGGGTGGCTTGGGACGGGTTGTGGAGGCTCTGAGGCCTAGGTCGGTAGATTTTCTACCCATGACGTCAAGGCCCTGTCTCTGAACTGCATCTATATGGATTGTCGGTACCCTATTCTATAGCTACCTTGGATATAAAAGCCTTCGGATATAGATACATGGGATGGTGCTAGAATACGCGTGAAGGGCACCCCGGTGACGGCGGCGGCGGCTAGAAGGTTGGAAGACTGAAGTAAATTCAGGGATGGTTGGCCCGATGCTTAAGTACTACCCCCCTGCTACCTGAAGTATGCATGTACAGTTGACTGGTTGAATACTTAGGCCGCTAAAGTAGAGAACCGACGGGGCGGGTATTAGGTAATGTATTTACTATTTCATATGTATGCATCCATGGATGTATCCATGAATGTATCCATGAATGCATATGCGATTATGATGATGGATACTAGGGTACTAGAGATGTACTCCTTTTTTTCTTCTTCTTTTTTGTATACCCTTACTTTAGGTTTCTCCTGCAACTCGCATACTCACTTGCACGCCTAAGATATATCGTCACATCACATACATACATGCCTAACGACTTCGCACACCTCACACCTTACACCTCACCTCACCTCACACATACGTACGTACATAGGTAGAACACATCATCCCAATCCCAGCCACACAATTCATATCCATCGATACCCATCGATACCCATCGGAAACCCATTTTTATCTCCCATCCCCTATGTATGTGTGTGCCTTCGTGTGACATAAAATCTGATATAATCCAATAGGACATAAACATATATCAAACCCAGGGATCTAGAGGGACGGCACGCGCATGTCGTCTTCGGTGATCAATGCTCTAAACTAGCTTTCCTGGTCCCGCCCGCTCCATCCCGCCCGTCAACCTCGTTGGCTCTAGCTTCATAAGCCGGTGGAGGGGCCTCATGGTCTCAGACTCTCTCAGTGTGGAAAACACTGGAAAAATAGTAATGAGTGGAACCTTTTCATCGCTCATCCCTTCACCCCCTCACCCTTTCACCCTTTCACCCCCCCATCACGTCTCCAGCCAACCATCACCGCCCATCACCGCCATCACCGCCATCACGATACCCCCCCTTTCGATATCTGTGCAGTGCGTTGGTCTCTGGGGGGACCCCCATCCTGGAAAGACGGCAAACGCACTACCCGTATCTTGGGGCTATACCTGCTCATAGGTCGATGCTTCACGACACTAGACCTTTCTCCCTCCTCCTTCCGACTTCGTCTGTTGTTGGAAGGACGAGCTGATTGCGTTTGTCTTGAGGAACGACCTCCATCCGCACCGCTACATACTTCACATTGGTTGCTACCTCGCATTGTCCTTTTTTTTCTGGACTTCGTGCGTGCGATCTCTCTTTTTTTCACTCGTTATAAACACATCTTCTCGGTTGCATCGCGCCGCCGCCCCCCTCCCCGGTTCTCTGCCCATCCTATCCCGTATATCTCAAACCATGTCGTCGACCTCGTCCTTTCCCAGTCCCAGCACTCTCGGCCCGGCCATTCAGCAAGCTACCTCCGGTTCTATCGGCACTCTCATCTCGACATGCGCTCTCTATCCCCTATCTTTAGTAATAACACGTCTGCAGGTCCAAAGGGACTTCGAGCAGGAAGCAAAATCGTCAGCAGCCCACCGTCAAGCCAGGCTGGCGAGGGAAGCGGCTGCCACGGCAGCGGCACGCTGGGCTGCCCGAGAGGATGCGCCGGCAGACGCAACGCGGTTTTCAAAACGATATCAACATGGACACGCTCCGTCCGATTATAACGGCATCGCCGACGCCTTTTCCAAGATTTACAACACGGAAGGCGGGCTGAAAGCGCTCTATAGTGGCCTGGTAAGTGGTGAACGACAACCTCTGTATCTCGATACATGACCATCTGTCACATCCTATTGGTTGAAGGATAGAGGGGTCTCCGTAGATCTTTGGGCCGAACCCTTGAAGACTGCTCTAGTGCTCTTGCCAAACCAAGCTCCACCCGGGTTTCCGTAAGAACCGGAACAGCTGCTAATTCGCTGTACAGGGATCCGATGCAGCCAAATCATTATTGGACTCTTTCCTGTTCTTTATGTTCTATGAGTGGTTCCGGAGCGTTCGTACCCACAGACGCATAAGCGCCGGCAAAGGAAGTCTAGGCGTCCTCGAGGAATTGACCGTGGGCGTCGCGGCCGGCGCGTGCTCCCGCGTTGTCACGACCCCCATCAAAAATGTCATCACCCGCAAACAGACGCCCAGTATGGTAGCCGAGGAGATAGAGAAGGGAGTCGGTGATATTGCACGGGGAATTAAGAATGATAAGGGCGTTAGTGGGCTGTGGTCGGGGTTTTCGGCTGACCTGCTGTTGTCACTGAACCCAAGCATTACCTTCTTCCTGCAGGACTTCTTTAGGAAGAATGTTCTCTCCGAGAAGAAATCCCACAACCCCGGCGCGTTCATGACATTCCTTCTCGCCGCCACCAGCAAAGCCATCGCAAGCACCCTTACCCACCCGGTCCAGACGGCCCAGACCAGGCTGCAGACCGGCAGCTCGCATGGCGAAGACGAGGATGACGAGGACCTCATCTCACTCGCGGACCGGGACGTGGACTACGAGGTGGACAAGAAGCTCCGGGGTGCGCGCGCTATGCGGAAGGCCGCGCGCCGGTCCATCTTTGGCATGATCATGCACATCGCGCGCACCGAGGGCGTCGGCGCCCTGTACGCCGGCCTCCAGGGCGAGCTGATCAAGGGCTTCCTAAGCCACGGTCTCACCATGGTCGCCAAGGAGGCCGTCCATAAAGTGCTCTTCCGCTTCTACCTCGCCATCGCTGCCTGGCTGCACAAGTACCAGCACCGCTTGCAGGGCCTGCGCGCCCGCTTCAGCAGGCACCAGCAGCACCCGACCGACACCGCCACCGCTAGCCGCCAGATCACTGCCACGGTAACGGAGGACATCCTGCTGCCGAAGGGCTCCGCAGGCTCGGACGTAGTGGCCTCGCACATACAAACCCACCCGCTGATCCCGGCCTCGGTCTCGAGGCGGGAACCGGCAGCGCCACCGACGCCGATGACGGCGAATCTACTAGAGCAGTCACGGGAAGCGCCGGCGTGGACGCCAGCCCCTGCCCCGGCGCCATCGCGGACGCGGGCGCCGCCGCCGCCGCCTCTGGCCCTCTCCAGGCCCAAGATGCTGGAGCAGGGACACCGGGAGTCGCCTTCCTTCGGCCCGATGTCGTCCGACCGCGGCATCCCGATGCCCCCGCCGACGCCCCTGCCCCCGGCGCTTCAGTACCGCATCGACCCGCCGCTGTCGACGAGCCGGCGCGCCCCCCAGCCTCCGCAGCGCTACATCATGAACATGATCGACAGGTCGCACCGGGACTTTGAGAAATAAATATGAAGAAGAAGAAAAAGAGAAACCAAAAAAAGAAAAAAAAGACCAAAAAGACATGATTTAGCAGGGTCGGGTTTTAAAAATCTTTTTTTTCTTATTAATATTCTAATCACGTTATGGGATGGGATGAACTCAAAAGTTCGGTGTACTAATGTCTTTTTCTTTTTTGGGAGGGGAAAGAGAGGAGGGGAGAGGGGGTTTGTTTCATGACAATGAACGAACGAACGAACGACTTTGGATGGATGGAACTTGACTCGACGACCTTTTTATGTTTTTGCCGGTGGGGGTTTTTGAGACGAACGAGCCTTCTGTTTCCCTTGAGACGCAATTTGCGACACACACTCCTTTTTTTCACTTCTCTTTTGTCATGTGTGTTTCGCGCGTTATTTATGCGTCGAGAGTTTTTTTCGGGTTTTTTTTGTCTTTGTTTTTTTGCGTTTTTCGGGTTTGCATTTCTGCGTTTTGATTGATCGGGTTTTGGAAATACATCGATGGCGACATCATCACCATCTTCGTCATTTTGATCGATATATTAGGTATTCATACCGTACCATATAACATATAGCATTAACATAGCATCGCGTAGCATAGCATAACATAGCATAGCACATAGCATCCGTAGCATTACAGCATTTAGCATCCATAGCAGCAGTATCTGAGCCATATAGTATTTATCTTAAGGGTCTGGGCACAACGCACAGGACACATACATATATAAATATGTTACCATGTTTGTTGCTTTGAAGCTCGTCAGCCTATCTACGGGGGAGGAACCGGTGTCTTTGCCTACGCCACTTGTATTATGTTGTACTTCTGCTCCAAATTCGTTTCCCCGTTTCTCTGTCTATTGATTTGATGAGGGGAGGATACCTCGGGAAGTGGAGGGTGAGGGGGGGGAACTGGCTGGGTGGTTTGCGCGGGTGAGAAGATGGAACGGTGATGATGGTGACGATGGGTGTGGTGTATCGTTATGTCAAAATGCTCAAGGGGAAAGGCATGAGGAAGATTGGATCGAACAAGCCAAACGTGTTTCTTTTCTTTCTCTCGGCCAGATCAGGGTCTGCTATAGCCCGTGGAAGATAATGCATGACAGGGTGTTACTTATTAGTCTAGATTACTTAATGATATAGATATATATATCTAAGCACAGAGAGAAGAGTGCGCGCACTGAGAACTTGAAACGAGACTACTAACGACACATCGACATAGCACAGTGTGATACACGCGTGAGTGATCGTACAGGACTTCGCAGAGAGCCCCGTTAAGGTTGTCATGTATCATGGTATAATTCCCACGTTAGTAGCGCTCATCGGACGCTGTCCTCTCCCGGGCTCGATTCGTAACCTCTGTTACTAGGTAGGGTATTGTAGACGGGCAAGATGGGATGGGTACATAGGTAGATAGATTCACGAGCCCACATGCACACACGAACGGCTTCCCATCAAACTCAGCTGAGCTGAGCTCTCTCAGCACTGGAACGCCACCCCAACCTTCTTGACCTCGTTGGCGCCCGCCGCCGAGAACCCGGTGCCCTCGCTCCGGAGCTCGACAAGGCCCGGGCGTATCCTCTCTTTGTCCCTGTTCTTGTCCTTCTTCTTCTTTTTGTTCTTCTTCCCGCCACCATCAGCATCTCCGCCGTCTCCGTCCCTGTCGTCGTCATTGTTGTCGTTGTCGCCCTCGTCGCCGAGATCCTGCACCGGCCGGTCCGTGAGGTCGGCTTCGCACACGTAGCAACGCAGCTCCGCGGCACGCGATGCGTTCGCGTTGGCGTGTGCATGGTTATGGGCGTGGTGCGGGTCGTCGTGGGAGGCGGGCCGCATGAACCTGTCGACGCAGCTCCGGCACAGCACGTGGCCGCACGGCTTCGCGAGCACGGCCTTGGACGCGTTGCTTAGGCCCTTGCGACATGCCGGGCATATCCTCCTCTTTTTCTTGTCGCCGCCCCCGCTCCCGTCGCCGTTCTTGTTCTCCCCTCCTCCATCCTCCTCAGCCTCCTCTTCCATGAAATTCACGCTCACCAGCGTGTGCAGCGTATACGGGTGCGGGTCGTCCGGACGCGACGACGGACACATGGGCGTAGTTTTGGGCGCCTTCGGCTGCTTCTTGCCACTATCGGTGGCCGGGGTTTCGCTGTTGTGGAGGGTAGTGGTGGCGGAGGATGGTGTCATTGACGGCGTCCAGAACGACGGCAGCGCGGTCTTGGAAGCCGCCTCGGCCCTCTCATCCTCGAGCAGGCGCCGCGCCTTCACGCGATCAGCCTCTGCAGCGCTGCGCGCCAGCTCACCGACATCGAGTTTGCGCTTCCGCCGGGCGGCGCTATTGTTCTCATCGTCCCCCGTCGTCGCTATCGTGTCGTCGTCCCCGGTATTTCTCGCGCGCTCGTTCCACCCGGCGCCTAACGTGGTGATTTTGGCATCGGCAGCGGCGTCGCGGGTCCTCCTCCGGTCATCTGCGGGATCGAGGCCGCCGAGGGTCATCTCGAAGTCGCGGACGGCGCGGGCGTGGGCCTGGTCGTCGTCGCGGTCACGCTGCTCGCGCTGCTCGCGGTCGGACTCGGCGGCACGAGCGGCGGCGCGGCGGGCGGCGCGACGCTGGGCTAGCAGGTTGTCTAGGGCGCATTCGCGGCAGAACAGGTCGCCGCGGGCGCCGCAGGCCACGGGGTCCCGCGCCGCGGACAGACACAGCCCGCATGACCCGAACGGTAGGAAGCTCTCCCGCCCTAGACGCGCCGCCCCCGTGCCCCACGCCCGCCGCGCCAGCTCCCGCTCGTGCGAGGTGAACACTGCTCGGGAGGTATTGCGCTTGCCTGTTTTATTGTGAGAAAGGTTAGTTCCCAAGGATGTGTAGCGGTTTTATTTGTAACTTGGTGATACCTTAAGCTAAGCTATGTAGCTGAGACGGTGAATAACTTGGAGGGGATTTTTCTTCCCCCTTGGTATTTCCTGTACTTACTATGTGACATTGTCGGTGCTTTTGCTTCTACTATAGAGCAATTACAATGGATATATGTGAAGGAGTTGTGTAGAGAACAGCATTGAGAAAAAGTTGTAGTAGAGAAACTTGAGAAGCTTGAGACTTCTCAGAGCCCCGTGGTTGGTTGGTTTAGCAGTCTGCGATTGACTACCTTTACCTACACTTCCCCGGGATTCTCTTTAGCGCCTTTTTTAGTGATTTCACTCTGTACCTAGGTACTTACATGTACCTAGGTAGTGCATACTTTAGCCCCCAACAACTTTGAGCTGTTCCAAGGTCACCTCCGGGCTGATAGGCCTGAGTAAGCGCAACTGGCCGGTACACATGCCTAGAGCAACTTCTACGGTTCCAAGGTTGCCAGCTAATAGCTACTACTACTTTAGGTACAGGGAGCTACGAGTAACCTATAGAGTACGCAGTAGGAGTATGCAGTAGGCGGCAACGCTACTAAATTAGTTACATTTTTTCTAGGTACTAAGGTGGGTATCCGTCTCAACCTTTTTTTTCCCTCGGAAGAAAAAGACACGACAGAATATACTACAGCGGCTCCGGCCTTCATCTTCTCTCTATTTTATGAACAATGCTGTTCTTATATTCGACGTATCACCCTTGTTCCGCGTACTTTTGTACGCACTTTTTTTAGCCCATTAATACCCGTCCCCCTTCGGCCATGATCCTTGCTGTCACCCGGAACTC
Organism: Eutypella sp. D-1; assembly: GCA_023313575.1. Lineage (NCBI taxonomy): Eukaryota > Fungi > Ascomycota > Sordariomycetes > Xylariales > Diatrypaceae > Eutypella > Eutypella sp. D-1. The sequence continues at coordinate 603,628 of JAJTTP010000003.1, forward strand.
TCATGGCGTCATCAGATGAGGATTCCGGGATGTCCAAGCCCAGCGGTCCCGGCGTGAAGCCGTCGGCGACGCCCCTGCAGCCTAGCCTACCATGGCGGATGACCTCCTCGCTGGTCATGGGCTTGACGGCCGCTTTGTCCAAGGGCTTTCTGTATACCTTCAACAGCGTCGAGGTGACCGGTCTGGACGGGTTCCTGAAGATACTAGACGAAAGGAAGGATGTTGAGAAGAGAGAAAGGGGTCTAATTACAGGTACCTACTTATCAACCCAACCAACCATCTTATGTTCGAGAGGGCTAATTTTACCTTCCAGTTTCAAATCACACCAGCGTGTAAGTCCACCTCTCTCAGCACAGTGACGGTGTGAGGACGGTGTGCTATAGGGGTGTGTAAAAAAATCTCACAAGCCTGCGCTACTCATAGACTTGACGATCCTCTCATGTGGGGTGTGCTGCCCCTGCGCTATGCCTTCAATCCCTCCAACATGCGATGGGGTCTGGGGGCCCACGACATATGCTACAAGAACAAGTGAGACATGACCAAGTTACCTTTATTTTCCCTCCTCCCATGATCTCGTTGGTCGGGCTCGAAGCTTATTCGAGTTTCCTCTCTTTTTTCGCTCCCGCTCTTCCCCACAGAGCTCTTGGGTCCTTCTTCTACTGCGGCCAGGTCCTGCCGACACACCGCTCGCTGCACTCACCGCACGGCGGGCTCTTCCAGCCCACGATCCCCCAGGCCATCCGCCTGCTATCCGCACAGCCTTTCACGACCTCGCCGCGGGCCCTGGGCACATCGCAGAAGCCCAGCAATGGCAACAGCAGCGATAGCAGCAGCGACAACGACTTGGCGACTTTCACGACCACGGGGCTAGACCGGTACGTGTCGCCGTCCCTGTTCGCAGGCTCGAACCGGCACGCCTGGGTGCATATATTCCCGGAGGCGTGCGTGCACCAGCACCCGCGGGCCGCCCTACGGTACTTCAAGTGGGGCGTGTCGCGACTGATTCTGGAGAGTGAGCCGGCGCCCGACGTGGTGCCGATGTTCCTCGACGGCACGAGCCGCATCATGCCCGAAGACCGGGAGTTCCCGCGGTTCCTACCACGCGTCGGCGTCCGCCTCCGCGTTGCCTTTGGTGACGCCCTCGACGCCGACCGCGCATTCGGTGACCTGCGCGCCCGCTGGCGCGACCTCGTGCGCCGCTCCGCCGAGCGTGCCGGCCGCCCTGAGGTCGCGTCCGCCGCCGCCATGGGCGACCTCAGCGACGAGCTCCGCTACGGCAAGGAGGCCGTCGAGCTACGCATCGAGTGCGCCCGCCGCGTCCGCGAGGAGGTCCTGCGTCTTCGCCGCCGCCTCGGGTACCCGGACGAGGAACCCGCCCTCGGCCTCGCCGAGAACTGGACCCGCCGCGAGCCCGCCTCCCACGACAAGTTCCGCAGCCCTGTCGACGACAGCCTCGTCAACAAGAAGTATTGACGAGGATTAGGGAGACAGAGGGGGTTTAAACTACAAGGTAGGTGGCATGGTGCTGTAAAATGGCAAGGGGAGCAAAAGGGTGAGGCGGGCTTCCTCATTACTATGTGAGAACTGTGCGCTCATTCTGCCTCCCCGTCTTCTGTCTGATGGGAATTAACAGATTAAAGGCTGTTTATGACACTTAAGCGGGAAATGTGGCCTCGATGGAAAGGAGGCCAAATTCTTCATCGCGGCGGCGTCAAGAGAATGGGCGAGGTGAGGGGGAAGAGGCTATACGGGACCGACGGGTAACGAGAGCATATCCATATCCATATACATATATATAAACACACTTATATATACATAAGTAAGCATAAATAAAGAAGCCAAGGAGGTCAATGGGGAACATGAACTATAAACAACCGAGGGTCGAGATATCAGCTTGCTTGCCTTGATTGGGATAGTAATCACATCGGCCAGAGGTCACTTTCGAAATAGCTTTACCCCCGTAGCGATCGCTAGTCAGGTCCTCGTTTATATAGGCTTTGACATGGTCCTCTCTACTTACATAACCATGCTTAGGATCGCATATACGTCCACCCACAGGAAGGAAGCCCATGTATCAGAGGCAGGGAGCTAGCTAGCTAGATATTCCGAGCTTTACTTCACCGGCTCTCTATCTCTCTCTCGCATCTTAGCAACAGGGCCAGGCAGGTTTCAGAAGCGGGGTTGGTATAGAAGCCAACAACCAGCCCAACTCCCGTCACAGAACTAATGTAAACCTCGAAGCGAGTTAGGAAAAAGATGATCTCGTTTATTTTTACCTGCTTAAAGTAGTCACCGCCTACCTACTCTTACACATACGCCTACTACCTCTTAAGCAGCACAAGCCTCTTGCCATCCGGCTTTAAATCGCGTCTCCTTCTCTCTCTCTCAGATACACGCACGCACGATGAATGCCCATAGTTGCTCTGCTCTGTTCTGCCCTGTTATATCTATGTCTGATTTCCCCAGGGGAACAAGCAGAAAAGAGACTCTCGTGTCATGGTTAGCAAAGGAGAAAAAGTCACCAAGCAAGAACTATATCTTTTTTTTTAAAAAAAAGAAATCCTTTTCATTGCGTTAATTATGTCTCGCCTTCCCTTGGCCTCCTTCCCTTAGAAGCCCCTTGCTGCAGACATATCTAAGCTGCTTAAGAAAAAGCTTGCTTACTCCTATATTGGACTGTCTCACTTCTTAGGGGTGCGACTAAGCAACAATGCTGCCACTGCCTATCTTCCCATGAGGTACTACACCGACCTGTATCTTCAAATGCAGCCATGTCTGCCCCGGCAGCGCCTACGCGACAACCGCCGCCGTGGCGCACGCTGGTCGAGATGTGTACCTGCCCTATTTCGCCCTGGAGTGGAAGATGAGGCGATGATGAATGGAGGTGGCAACGGTTATTTCGCCCAGGTTTCTATCGTACCAGCAGGCGGCGCGTAAGGCTGCGAGCAGTTAAACGCGGCCGCCGCGGGCATGTTCCGGCTCGACGCCGGGTACTGGCAGATGCTTCTCACACTTCTCCAAGCACAGCCAGCATGTCCTTCTCGTTCTTATCTACTACCCGGGCCACTCCAGCGACGAATTCATCATTGAGTGGTGTAGATTTTGCTCTTCGTTTGTTCGTTCGCCTGACCGGTTTGTTGCTAAATGGACGTGTTTGTCGAAGTTCATCATGTTGTCGCCCACCATCACCAATACCACAGGGGGGCTCTATTCTTGTCTCCTCCAGGAGATGCAGCTCCACTGCTCTAGGCGTAGGTGCCGAGACGATGATAGTGACTTTCGATTCTAGATCAATTCTCCAGGCTGCTGAAGCAGAGATGAGTATTTGCGGGTCATCTTCTAAAGTTTCAGCTCACATTCTTTCTGGCATTAGGAGACCCTATAGAGGACGAGACGTGGCCTATTCAAGTATCAATCACCTTCAGGTTTACATGTTATGATGTAGTGGGACGCAAAGACCCTCACGAAATATCAGATGGGAACGCAAGGTAGGCTCACCACTGAATCACCGGGGAGCAGAAGGGTAAAGTACTCATCCTACATCCTGCATTATTCACCTCTAGCTGCTAGGACGAGCTATAGCTGGCCTGAGACATATAGATGGCTAGATGGCCCACGGCGCAGCCCGGTGGTACGCAGTGAGCCTGAGCTCTCATCCAGGTCCTACCTCGTACAGGTCTGGCAGGCGTTCTTCCGAGGCTGGTTGACACGAGAAAACCCGCCAAACATACGGCAATCTCCCCTGGGCTGTACTTGGCGGCTACGCCAATAGCCATGAAGTCGTCCATGGATGCTTCTTGGATATTGCACATAGGGCATTATCAATCATATTTGTGCCTCTCTTGTATCCCGAATGTGGGCCATCAAAGCTTGGGAAGAGCCTTGATGAAGTGATCAATGAAGCTTGTTAATAGTAGTGAAAGGAGATGAATAATTCCCCTGGAATACCAGTCAGAAGTTGAAGTTGTTTGTTCTTAAATGCTTGGCCTAACATTGCTACAACCTGTCGATTCATGTCACTAGCATATTTCTTTATGGGGATGCAGCCTAGCAACAACCCCTGGACTAAAATGCTTAGTAGGATGTTTGTTGGTTAACAGTTGACAGGCAAGACAGGTGGTTATAAAACTGTGTGTGTGGTAAAACTTTAATTTCTGGGATGTGGGAACACTGACAACAACAAACTTGAAAGATAGAATAAAAGAAGTACGATTGCACCTGCATACCTATTGTTTTCTCTTAAATATATATGCTAACTGGAGAAGTGCTCCTACCTAGGAAACTGGGCAATGAGGTATTGATAATCATGACGTTGGTTGTTTCTGTTAAGAACCGATTCACATTTAGGAGTTCTTAGGTACCAGGTGCATGACATTGAATGCCGATCTCACCTTTTTAGTGTACCTAGGTACTCAGGGTACGTATCTTGATTAGATAAACCCGAAGGGTTGTTGCACAGACTCGGGGCAGGTTCTACACACATTAGGTAAGTACATATATGGGTGTATGTAGATATTAGACCTCGGAGCCGGTACCTGCCGTACCTGCCTGCGGAGAGTACAGGTCCGGAGATAATTAAGTGGCTGCCAGCTGGAAGGAAGTAAAGTTCTACATGTATCCCCGCATTACTACTTCCATCCAAAAGTACCAACAGCTGGCAGTTGCATACAATTAGGGCATGCATGCTAGAGTCCGGTACGTCCCTCATTAACAATAGGTACTATGTCGGGTAGCATTGAGGAACAACTGGTTGCGGGATTCCATGGATGTACATATCTATGGAGAACCCACCTTGGGGCAACTGACAAATTTGGAGCTCTTGGGGGCACCACCACATTCCACCCACCACCACCACTACTACCACCACCACACCACCACCAACCACACTTGATTTTGAACCTCCAGCCCTGAGTTTCTTTTGAAGGCCATCATCATAACTTTGCACACATACTTATTAAAAAAGAAAGAAAAAGTACAACCTTCCAAACCTATATCGTTGCCACCAACACCTCTTTTCACTCAACTACAATCACTTTCACCCGCGATTTGTGCGATCCATCATCTTTTTTGATATTTCCCACATTTTCCACACTCTTCTTTCTCCTCCCACCTCTCCCCCCGCCTTTCCTCTCTTTCTTCGACTTACTTAACTGAGTCAACTAAATCGACCGGGTATTAGGGTATCAATTTAGACGGATTAAAACGGATTAAAGATTTAGATCAGATCATATCTGCTATCTACTATCTACGATCCATTCCATCCCATCCCATCCCATCCCATCCCATCCCAATAACCCAAAACCTACCAAACAATAATTTCATTATATTCACTCGAGAACAAACAAACAAATCAACCCACGCACCCACCTAAACACTTTTCCTTCTCTCTTACTATCCACCAAGACTATATCAAGTTATTCACTTGTGTTGTCTTGCCTCTTTCCTACAACAACGATAGTAAGGAACAATAACCTCACTTCCGCACACATCACCTGCGCCGCTGTGAAACTTTTTTTGGGTCGTTGTACCTTACCACCTACCAGTTTCGCGACCACACCATCCTCCCCCTCCTCCTCCTTCTCCTCCTCCTCCTTCTCCTCCTCCTCCTCCTCCTCCTCCGTCTATACTCGTCTCTACATATTCTTCATTTTCCTGGTTGAAGACTGCACTTGATTTGACGACTGCAGGGAGTTCCTTTTACCTCGGTCATCTTCTTTTGATTTTGCGTCCAAGCATATCAGCGAACGTTTTTTCTCTCTTCGGCATCTTCCCTTTTCTTCCATCAAGGTTCCCTCCTTCTGCGTGGCGGTAGCAGCCGTAATTTCGTAATTGTCGTTCTGTGACTTTTACTCACTTCCCAAAAAAGTACATCTGCTAGGTATGTATGTGTATACATTGCACACTACACATTCATATGCACCGCTTTGTCCAGTGTATATACCCATGCGATTCCCTATTTACCCAGGGGTCGAGATATATATATGCGCATATATATACATAATTATATAATTGGGCTACGTTTAAATTTTACTAACAGCCCGATTGCAGTTCTCTAATCTACGTACCGTTGAATCATTGCTCTTCTGCGCAACTCACCCACTACCAACGCAATCATGGCAACGAACGGTAACCTCGGTCACGCAGACCAATTCCAGTCTGCCTCTAATGCGCCTTCAACCACATCTACCAATGCCCCTGCCGACTCAGCCTCCGCTTCAAACAATAGTAACCTGGGCAAGGATGAGGTCGCATGGTTCTTCGTTGAGCAGTACTATACCACCCTGAGCAAGACACCCGAGAAACTTCATGTAAGCACCCTATTCATACCACATATTGCTACGTCTCTATGTGTAAATCTCTCCTAGTTCACTACTAAATCTGTTGCGCAGCTCTTCTACGGCAAACGCTCCCAGTTTGTCTATGGTCGCGAGGCTGAGGTTGCCAATGTCTCAGTTGGTAGACAGGTAAGTTAGACCCGGTGACTAATTTTTCACATGCCTTGCTAACAATTCCACAGCACATCCAGGACCGCATCAAGGAGCTTGACTTCCAAGACTGCAAAGTCCGCGTTTCTAACGTCGACTCCCAGGCCTCCCATGATAACATCGTCATCCAGGTCATCGGTGAGACATCCAATAAGGCAGGCGCCCCCAAGAAGTTTGTCCAAACCTTTGTTCTCGCCCAGCAACCCTCTGGTTACTTCGTCTTGAATGACATTCTTCGATACATCGATGAGGAGTCCGATGACGAACCTACGGAGGCGGCGCGTGAGAAGGATGCTGCTGCCCAGGAGCCTGTTGCAGTTACTGCAGCTGAGACTAAGGAGGAGGCTGCCGCCCCTGCTGCTGAGCCTGCCGAGGCTTCTGCCCCAGCTTTGGATGCTGGTGTTGTCGACCAGAAGTTGGAGGAAGTGACCAAAGAGACCGCCACTGAAGACGTTGCCAAGGCCCAAGTTCCGGCTGAGACGACGACCACGGCCGTGGAGACAGCTGCCAAGCCGCAAGCTGAGCAGGTCCCTGATCCTGACACGACTGCCCGAGAGGTCGCGGAGGAAGCCGCAAAGGAGGTGGAGAAGCCTGCTGATCCCAGCCCCACGCCAGTCCAGACTCGTCAGCCCCCTCCCGCCCCTGCTGCGGCTCCGGTGGCCGCGCCAGCCCAACCCCCCAAGCCTATGACCTGGGCGAGCCGTGCTGCCGCCGCCGCCAACCCACGACCTGTCGTGCCCCTTCCGAAGACCGCTTCGCCCGCCGCCCAGCCTCGACCTGCTGCTCCGGCTCAGCCTGCTGCAGCGCAGGCCGCCGCCCCAGTCACTCAGGCCGCCGTCGAACCTTCAACTCCCGCTGCTCCTGCCAAGGATGCACCTACTGAGTGGCAGACTGCTGGTGCCGACTCGAAGCGGCAAAACAGACCCCAGTCCATCTCTGGTCCCCAGCATGACAAGGAGGGCAAAATGGGATATGTCAAGTTTGTCAACGACAAGGTGAAGAGTGAGGATCTTCAGGCGGCCCTGGCGCAATACGGCGAGTTGAGCTACTTTGATATTAACCGTCAGAAAGTAAGTTGCCAAGATCATGTTTACACGATAATCACGCTAACAAAATCACAGAGTTGCGCATTCGTTGAGTTCGCGTCACCTGCTGGTTATCAATCAGCCATCGCTGCCAACCCCCATACTGTGAATGGCGAGAGTGTCGTTGTCGAGCCGCGGCGCCCTAAGGCCGGCGCCTACGGTGGTAGCAACTACACTGCGGGTCGGGGCAATGCTTCTAACCGCGGGCGGGGTGGCTTCGATGGGAACCGATCCGGAAGCCAGGGTGGCCGAGGCGGCTTCGGGGGCCAGAACCGCCCTAGAGGAGGTGCTGCTCGCGGTCGAGGTGCTTCTCAAGCTACTAATGCTTGAGTCAATTTCTACTTGCATAGCGAGTAAGGGCATCTTCTTGCCTTATAATACAGGGCAAGATGTGTCGAATGGCCCAGAATCACGAACTACCATCAGGGCAGAGGCAAATTGCTGACTGCTTCTCGGAAAACGCGAATTGAATTGGGAGTCTGATATTAGACTTCTTGACCCGAATCGCGCCGTCTCAGAACAGGGCCTATCTGTTTGAGGCGAGGGTCTTGCCATGAGAGGAAATCATCAAGAGCTTTTGACACAATCATGGAATATGATGTCAGGTGACGTTTCGGTGTTTGGTGTTGCTATCTATGTACGTGTTACTGTACCTGTCGTGGTGGGGTGCCGACGGTGGGATCTGTACCAATTCAAATGGACATGAATGAATGAACGGCTGGCGGGCTGGAAAGAGAAAACATGAGACTCTGATCTTCTTGCATGGCATGGGAGGAAAGGGGCAGCGGCGGTGAAAAAGGCATTGTTTTATTGGCAAATGGTATTGGAAGGCATGGGAGGAAGAAAGGAAAGGGGGGGCGGCGGTGTTCTCGATGGCTACTACGATGATATCGATGGGAGAAGTCTCCCCACATCACGTCGTGAGTGTCTTTTCGGTTGGTTGTACAATTACATTTCAGGGAAAGGGAGTGATCACAGGGGAAGCGACAAAAGCAATGGGCCGGACTAAAGAAAAGGGGCGAGGGGCAAAAAGAGACGGAAAATAGGTGATGGAAAAGAGAGACAAAGTCATAAGAGGAGGCTGCATGATATAAAGAAGGAAAGAAAGAAAGAGAAGAACGAAAAAGCAGTTATTATTCCCCCCAAAAACTTCATAGGTATCCATACCCGCCATGTTCCCCCGTCCTATTAGTGCTCGCTCCGGTATAGATGGATGTTATCGACGAAAGGAAACGAAAGGAAACGAAGCCGACGACGAACCAGCGCATTCATCCCCATCCTTGACTCATGCTCCTAGCAGGTGGTGCTGTCCGAGTCTCTGATGTTACTCCCCGAGGCAGCGATGGCGAGGGAAGAGAAATGGGTTGGCACGGTAGATACTACTTTAAGCGACTCATACCACCACGAGTATCACGTGTGATCAAGACGCCCACGATCCGATCCGATATGGTCCATACTAGTGCAGGGGGGACGAGATCTCCTACGTAGTCGCCATGGATATATATGGGTGTAAGCGCACGCAACGCACCGAAGCCGCTCGTGTGCCGACGGACAGGAGTCCAGGCTCGTCGCCCAAGCGTGTTGTTTGGTAGCTTTCTCTAAAACACTAAGTCGGTCTAGTCCGTACGGCCGGTTCTTAATAGAAAGAGATGGCCGCGAAGAAGCTCGCCGGGATTGAACGCCGTGCGGGAAGATCAAATAGGTCAGATTTGACGAGCGAGGGGATTTTTCTAATCCATGAGCAGTTTATAGTCTACTTGTCTGTTCTAGTCTATAGTACAGATAGAGACGATAAGGCATCTAGATAGATTCGCAGGGTTAGTGGGCCTACGGGGAGACATGTTGATAACTCATGGGACTAAAGCGCTCCTAATTCCGATCCGATCTTCTCCTAGTAGAGAATACCTTATCGCTTTCTCGTAGTATCAATCCGGCGCGTCTGTTACCGGGAACTTCGGTTCGCATCTTAGGTTAGCACAATATCAGACGTCGTATTTTGCTACCAGACACTGGACCCGACAGCTGTGAGAGATAGGGAGATAAACGTTATCTAATTATCTCCAATGATCTGCATACTTCCCCGCATTCAAGACTGGCGTCGCCTTGGTCGCTAGAAGGGGGTGGAGGGTGGAGGGGTTGTTGTTGGTGCAGTTGTATAGATTACCTAACGCAACTTCATGTCTATAGAAGACCACCCCCCCCCCCCCCCCCGGCCGGGGAGATGCTCGTCTTCTACTTATCTTTTTCTAGTGCTCTCACATACCAACACAGGTAAAAACCATAACCGAAGCCCAACAGCCCACACTAGCACAATGGGGAAGAAGAGGGTACAGATAAGCTACGGCGTGGATGTGGACGCCGTTTCCGGCTGGCTGGGGTCCTACGGGGGCCAGGATTCGACGAGCGACGTGAGCCGGGGTATATTCGCGGGCACGGTAGGAGTGCGCCGTCTCCTGAAGATGTTCGACAAGTACTCTATGAAGACTACGTGGTTCATCCCGGGCCACAGCCTGGAGACGTTCCCCGAGGAGATGGCGGCCGTGCGCGACGCCGGGCACGAGATCGGCCTCCACGGCTACACTCACGAGAACCCCAAGGAGATGTCCCTCGAGCAGCAGAGAGACGTCCTCGACAAGACGTACCGCATGCTCACCGAGTTCTGTGGCGGTAAGAGGCCGCGCGGAAGTGTGGCGCCTTGGTGAGTTGTTTTTACCTGAGATTTTCGGTCGAGGTCCGGCCTTATTGACTGGATCCTCCTGTATCGTAGGTGGGAATGTAGTAAGGAAGGGGGCCAGCTTCTGCTGGACTACGGCATTGAATACGACCACAGCATGAGCCATCACGACTGCCAGGCATATTATCTGCGCATCGGCGACACGTGGGACTGCATCGACTACGGGAAGAAGGCGGAGGCGTGGATGAAGCCGCTGGCGAAGGGGCAGGAGACGGGTCTCGTGGAGATCCCCGCGAGCTGGTACCTCGACGACCTGCCGCCGATGATGTTCATCAAGTCGGCGCCTAACAGCCACGGCTTCGTCAACCCCCGCGACGTCGAGGACATCTGGCGCGACCAGTTCGATTACTGCTATCGCGAGTACGACGACTTCGTATTCCCCATCACCATCCACCCCGACGTCTCCGGGCACCCGCAGGTCCTGCTGATGCATGAAAGGTAAGTAAGAAAAGAAATGAGACGTACACACTGTATTTGTATTCTCTTGGGAGGGGGGAGGGGAATGCTCTGACACTTTCCACAGACTCATCGAATATTTTAAGAAACACGACGGCGTGGAATTCGTAACCATGGCAGAGATCTGTGACGACTTCAAGAGCAAGAACGCTCCGGCCCCCAACGCGATACTCCCGGCAGAGCCTGGTGCACAACTCCGTACTAAATAATTTCCATGTTGGGCGTCTCATAACTTAACTTTTTTTTTTCAAAAAAAAGGGCAGAAAACCAAATAATCTCTCAAACAAATCTGCTACGATCTCCTAACTGTACCAGTTAATTATGTAAATAAGGCAGGCCAAGGCGGCCACTATCTGGGCTGAAAAAGGAACCCAATTTCTAATGACTAGGCGGCTATGGCCCGGCGGCTGCGGGTGCTTGCGCAGTCTGAAGGGCGGCTCTACTTGGGGGTAAATGAATCAAAGAGGTAAGGGATGCAGTTTGACTACGCCTACTCTATGTATGTATATATACGTTGCGGACGGAGGTATCGTGGGTGTTCAGGTGGGATGGATGATGGATGCATTTATTCAATTCGTGTGAATGAGCCACAGAGCCTGATGACCTCCCTATCTCCTCCTAATCCGTTAATCAATCTATCGATCTGCCTGTATGTCCTTGCACAGGACTGGAATAGACAAAAGGAAGAGCTCTTGAACGCGCGCCCGCTGGGCAGGAACAGTGGACCGAGGATCTGTGCACAATATATGCAGAACATGCGATGATACAGCATCGGTTTCTTCGACTTCCTGATTCCACTAGACCGCCATACATCCATGCATCCCTGCTACTTAATCCTACCTACCACTCAACTTCCAGCGCCAGCACTGGCGGGCGTCGCAGCGGTAGCAGCAGGGGCGGCTGTAGCAGCCACACCCGCGCCACCACCACCACCACTCCCAGCGGCAGCGGCGGCGGCGATGTCGGCCTCGACGTCGCGAGACTCGCGTGCGAGGTCTGGAGCCTCGGCGGCGAGCATATCGGCGGCGGCGTCAACGTCGTCGAGGGCGGCGACGAGGAGGGCGACGAGGTCGGCGGCCTCGGCGCGCTGGCGCTGGACCTCGGCGAACAAGCGCGCGTTGTGCGCCTGCGTCGTCTGCAGCCGGGCATTGAGCTGTCCCCGCTGCTGCGCCAGGTGCGGCGCCAGATGCGCGGCCAACACCGCGTCCGGGGGCAGGGTGTGGGGTCTGGCGGGGTTGAAGTGTTAGATCAAAAAGGCGAGTGGAAAGGGAAAAAGGAAAGAGAGATTATCGAACATTGTTTTCAGTTCAATGAAAGTGAAGGGAGAAAAGGAAACAAGAAAAGAAAAATAGACCTAAAAAAGAAAGAAAAAACATACAACACCGGGGATTCGCTGGTCGTCACCGACCCAACTACTAATCCGGCCCTATCTGGCTTAACTAGGGGAGAGCGGACGGGATCCCGTGCTTTCCAGATGGTATGGTCGTATGTGGAAGTGAAAGCTCTTCTTTCGCCTTATATGGGGCGCTCTCTCACTGGTTTCTCTCCACCCCACATCATCCGCTGACCCGCAATACCCAGTACTGCGCAATACCAACAATACCAAGCCCTTATTTGAGCTGTAAGAAGTCCCGGGACGAATTGGGCCAACTTGAGGAAACTTCGGAAAGGGGGATAGGCAAAGAAAGGTGTAAGGCACGAATGGGGGTTAAACAAATAAAAAAACGTGATGCTGGGAAGAAATTGAATGTAAATAGACTTACGGTATAGGAGGTTCCTGTCCCACACCCGCCTCATCTCTCCGCCTCTCCGCCTCGCTGACCAGGGCCTCAAGCTCGTTGAGCTTCGCGACGACGTGGCGGGCCTGCATGATGGACGTGAATTCTTTCTGCACGGCGCATCGCGGTCATTCATGGTCGTCAAAGTCAGCCCGATGTTCACGTCCCGCAGCAGAGCAACATATATCCCGCCTTCCCCGCAAGATAAACGTGAAGAATGAAGGGGGGGGGGAGGAAGACGCACCTTGCACAGCGCACCCAGACGGTCGACCATCTGTTTCTGGACGGCGCGCAGGGTGGAGGGGGCCTGGGCGGCGATGGTCGGGTAGCAGGCGGCGAAGTTGTCCCAGCCGATCTTGGCCAGGGTGTGCGCGAGGCTGCGGTCCAGCACGTCCTGGAACCGCGACGCCCGCGGCCCCGGCGCCTGTGCCGTGTGCCGCGTCGGCAGCGGTGGTGAGTCCGGGCCCGCCTCCGTTGTTTCTTCTGCTGCTGATGCTGATGCTGCTGATGTTGATGCTGCTGCTCCCGGTGCACTTGGTACTGCTGTTGTGGCTGTTTCTACTGTTTCTGCTGCTTCTCGCTGTAGCTGTTGTTGGTCTGCACTCTGCGCCTGCGCCGGTTCTGAGGCCTCGGCGGTGGTTGGCCGTGTCGTTTGGGTTTGGGGTCCTGTCTTGGATGGTTCTGGTTGCCGCGCGGTGGCGGTCGCATTCGGGGGGTCTTTTCCTGCCATTATGCTGTATTCTCCTCTCGCTGTCTCTGTATTTTCTGTGATCGGGCGGCACAATGGGGTTTTAAAGAATTGACACAAGTATGCGTATTGGCGTATTCGTTGTGTTATGTTGGCGGGGTGGTCTTGTTCGGTGGGTATCTAGTAGGTATCTAGTAGGTATCTAAGGAATATCTAAGACCTACGGACAAATGCGACTGTGAGTCTTTTCGGGTTTCAAGGTTGGACTTTAAGATGATGTTTCGATTAATGACTTGACCCTTCTTTTTTTGTTTTATCTCCAAGTTGGTAGATCTTAGGTACCTAGGTAGAGTTGGCCTGGACGCCGGTGGGTACTCCGAGATACAAAGCTTCCATATTAGTCGATTGGCGCTAAAAAGCCATTAAAGTTGGTGGTACCTTAAAGACGCGTCTCAACCGCGTTTTCCCCTTCCCCTTATCGATAGGTAAGTATCTAGAGTAGAAGTGCCAGTGTCCCGTACCCGTGGACCTGACCTTCACCTACGTCACATCTGCATTTCCGGGGTTATCGCTTCACACGCATCACGGGCATCATGGAATTGAACACATAACAGGTAGACAGGAGCTTGAGAAATAGGTAACATGTATCTACAAGCTTATTCCCGTCTGTATAGATAACTGCTCTCCCAGACCTATCTCGACATCCCTGCCATGCTTACTTATCCACCTGTGGCCGTGAGAGTTCGTTGATGAACAGGGGAGTTCATTTTCGATCACCAAACCACCCAAGAATGGGGATCATGATTCCTACAGCAGATTCAATATAGGGCAAGGTTTACTATTACACTTCATCTCGCTCGTGCTTTGTCACACACAGAGAGACAACATCCTTGTCCGAGTCAGAGTCAGTAAGCATGCCAATTGAGCATACCTCGAATTTTTCCATCCCTTTTTCCCTTCTCATGAAAGCGATATTAAAGCGTCCGTACAGCCACCAAAATATACCTCTCTCTCTCTCTCTCTCTCTCTTACTGCAGCAGTACAATACATATTGAGGTTTATAAACAGGGGAGAACTCGTATATATAAACAACAAAATAAAGCAAATAACGACAGTGAACAAAAAACCCTTATGCGCAAAAGCCCCCTGGGACCTCATCATACTCTCTTCCTCCGGAAGAAGAAGAAGGTAAAGAAATCATTCATTTCGTCCCGAGGTCGTCGTCGTGGTGAGCTTCAGTTCGTCGTACGCATCCCATCCGTTCATCCATCCCTCGCAGGTTTTCCTCTTCGCTCTTATAAAGAAAAAGAAAACACACACATCATCATCCCCTTCCATCCAAGGTTTCCCATTATGTCTCCGTTTTTTTCTTTTTCTTTTTCCCTTTTTGTTTCCCAGTTCAGCTTCAATCAATCCCTCATTTCGTCCGTTTAAGAAAATCGTGCGTGTGGTTTACCCTCTTCGTCAAGAATTGCAACCAATGTGCGTTATATGTGCATTCTTATGCGCGTTATATCCTCAGCTATAACCAGGATGGATGGAATGGCCAATGGAAAAGAAATTAAAATCAAACTCCTCTAAACGCCACCGCCATGAGATTTTTTGTTCTCGGCGCAATTCTCTTCTTAGGTAAGGGAGGAGGAACGAGGGGGGAGGAGCGGGGATGCTCGGGATAAGGAGATCAAGAGATCGGGGATCAGTTGAACTCCATGGTCCCCGCGGGCCGCGCGTTCTGCCTCTCGCTTCGCCTCCGCCTCCTGCGGTCCGCGGCCGACGCCGCCACGGACCCCGCGCGGTTCGTCACGGGGCTACTAGGCGTCGGGCTCAGCGCGCTCCAGGTGCCGTGTGTGCCGTGGCTCTCCGGACTGCCGATGCTAGAGACAGTCTGGGCCGCGGCCGGGTAGCCACCTCCGCCTCCGCCGCCGGAGGGGCCCGGCTGGCCTGAGTAGTACGCCGAGTCCTTCTGTCGACGGCCGGCGAAGGAGGGGGCGGGCGGCGAAAGCGCCGAGGGGGACGGCGGCTCCGCCGTCCCTGCGTCCTCAGAGCCGCCGCGCCGCGAGCTCGTCGAGCTCCGCCGATACCTGCGGCGGCGGCCTGGGGTAGTCTCGCTGCCTGAGAGGCTGCTGACTGAGTTCGACCTCCTCTGGCGGTCCTGTCGCGCAGCAGCTGCCTCTTCATCCGTCAGCCGGCGCAGCGTCACGTTGCCGCGGTCGTCGTGGTACTTGACCTTGACGCTGACGGGCTGGCTCCCGGGCGGCGCCCGGCTCTGGGCCCTGCGGCGCTCCTCCTCCTGCTCCTGCGCGAGGCTGTGGGCCGTCGCGGCGGCCGCGGCCGCCGCCCTCTCCCCGTCCTGATATCTGTGCGAATTCTGTCTCCTCGGTTGCGGTCGCCCCGCGCTCGCAGACATGTAGGACTCGGTGGCCGACTGTGGCGGGTTCAGAGAAGAAAACAGGCCTGCGGGGTCGGGTGGCATCGCCGGCATGTCGACAGGTCCGTTACCGGGCTGGGAGCGGGAACGGGAGCGGGAGCGTGAGTCGCGGCGCCGCTGCGGTCCGCCCATGGGCGGCGGTGGCAGATTGTCTGCGCCGAGCGGCGGCATCGGGGGCCCACTGTGGCTGGCTCCGGGCGGGCGTGCCTCGAGCTGAGAAGAGCCTGTTTCCTCGGTGAATGTCGTCCTCGTCATGACCGATTCTGACGGTGCCGTTGCGCGGCGCGCTGGCCGCCTGGACGGCGTGCCGTACCCGTCTCCCGTGTACCTCGAGCCGTGTCGGCCGTCCCTCCTCTCGTCTTCTAACCTCAGCCGCTCTTCCTCCGCCTTCTTGTCGTTCTTGCCCTTGAACTTGTTCGCGAACCATCCAAGCCCGAGACCGCCGAGGATACCCTTGCCAGCGCCGCTACTCTCTTCCTCCTTCTCTACTCGCCGCGACGGACTGTCGTAATCCTCGAAGTAGTCGGACGGTAGGTAGCTGGTTACTCTCGACTGAGCTGGTCGTGCAGCCGGCGGTGTCACGGGTCTGGTCGTTCGAGACTCAGCAGCGCTAAGAGCGGCGGCGGCGGCGGAACGACCACCTGGCCCGGAGACCATCGACGCCCGCCCCTTGCCACCTAGCGCGGTGCGGTCCTCACTAAGTTCGCTGTCGGTGTAGTCGTCCCGGTGAAGTCTTCGAGGACGACTAGGCGTGGTGTCTGTCGCGACAGCCGAATACTCCTCGTCGCCGTACCTTCGCTTCTCACGTCGGTCCTTCATGTTCTTGGCGAGACCTCCCGCCCCGAGAACCGCTGCCAGACCCAGAAACTTGTTTACCAATCCACCTCCTTTGCGGTCGTCGGTCCTTTCGGAGTATTTCTCGTCTAGGTAGCCGCTCGGCGAGTCTCTCCTCGATGAGACCACCTCCGGAGGGCCCCTGCGACTTCGGGACATCGACCTGCTGCGGCTCCTGCTCCGATCGCGTTCCTTATTCTTGTTGTGTCGCCGGAAAAGGGTGAGCGCCGCCGCACCCAGGGCCAACGGGCCGATCCATCCGGACTTGTGCTTCGACGTAGCGTCCGAAGTCGTCCACGTGGCTTCCGATCGCCCGCCGTGGATCATGTAGTCTTCGCGATAGGTCTCGTGCCGCCAGCTGAGGACGAAATACGTCACGAACAGGAACGCCATCCATATGGCGTACAGGATGAAGGTGACCTTGGGAGAGCCGTAGAGCGCCAGGCCCAGGGGCACCTGCGCGAACCCCAGCAGTGCTATCGCCCTGCCGTGCCAGCGGTGGATCATCAGCCGCAGCGACTTCTTCCGGATGCTCTTGACCAACATGCCGCCGACGGCCTGAAGCAGGAACATGACGTAGATGGTGAGGCCGATGACGTGGTGCGGGTTCGTCCAGCTGCGGTTGGGCCCGACCGCGAACCAGCCAAGCACGAAGACGACGGTCAGCAGCAGCACCGACAGGGCCTGCAGGTAGATGTGGATCCGCCTGCTCGGCCGGGCCCCCGGCGGCGGCGTGTGGAACCGCGCGTGCATGATGGCGGCGGGCACCAGGAAGAGGAAGACGATGGTGGCGAGGACGCCATGGCCCGTCACGAGGCGGTGGTACTGCGGGACGGTCGAGAAGCGATTGCCCATGCCTTAAAGGAGAAGAAGAAGAAGAAGAGATATATCGTCAGCATTGTCATGTCCAGATCACTGGGTAGCCAGCATTGTAACAGTCTCACAAAAAAAAACTTACCGTTGTACCGCATGGTCTCGAAATTCGGGCCGGCGAGGTTCGGTAGCAGGAACGTGTTCTTGGTGAAGTCCCACGTGCCGTCGCCCACGGTCATGGTGTCTGACGAGTACTCGGCCGACCCTGGGGCCGACAGCCCTTCGGCTGACGCCATGCTGGCGACGAGCCCGTGCTTCCCGGCAGTCCGGTCAGAAGGCCGGGCCGGGTGATTTTGTATAAAAGTGTTAAAATTTCAAGAAAGGCCGTGCGATGATGGATAGGGCTGCTGCGCCGGTGGTAAGTTCGACGCGGAATCCTGCGACCCCAAAACTAAAAATAAAAAATATATGCTTCAAAAGGAAAGAAGAGAAACAAAGTTTTAAAAAAGGAAATCCAGGACCTTTCCTTCCCTTCTATCTCGTCGGCGATATGGTGACGAGAATACAAAAAGATCCGATCATATAAGGCTTGCACCGCAGCCCCGAGTTACCACGACGACCGCAAGTCTCATTCATCAGAAAGTAGCAAACGGTCCTAAAGAAATTCGCCCGGGGGGTTAAACGAGTACCCCGTCTAGATTCCGGCGGTGAAGACGATTGCCAGTCGGTCCCTTTTTTCGACGGAAAGGGGAGTTTCAATCAAAATGGAAAAGATTTCAATTAAGAAAAAAAAAACCAGGACCAGAATTCGATATTGAAGAAGTGTGTGTAAAAAAAAAAATTGGTCGGTTGGTAAACGCAGAATGCGCAGAGTGAGCCGTTCCCCCCTCTACCTTGTAAGTTGGTAGCGGTGACACCTCAGCCTCAAGGATGTGTGCATACATAGTGAGTGTGTGCCCTGTGTGTGCGTGTATAGTGCACTTGACAGCGCATTCAGTGGCCGGCCTAGGGGGTTTAGCTGCTAGGCAAGTCAAGGAGGGGGGGCAAAGCTGGAGGGCTGACGCTGAACGCTGACTGGTAGAATGACGGGCTGAGTTGTTTTCCTTGGTGGATCCTGGTTGGGGTCCCGCGGGGTGACCGGGCAACAGGGTCCTAGCAAGCTAATTGGTTCCCCAGCTCCCGCCCCTCCCCACTTGCCCAATCAGGTATTCGGGTTACGATGCTTTTTAGAGTACTTCGAGGGCTGGTATTGCACTAGCCTGGTTAGTTCTAGTCGATAAAATATCTGGATATACAAAGCACGGTACCTATTACCCACTATTTATTTCGTAATGCTGCAAGTGTTCTTGGTGTTTCAGCTTTGTCGGGCAGTCGGGTCGGGCCCAGCAACCTTGGAATCCCGACCTCGGGCCCCCAAGCTCAGATCCACATACGGGTACAAGCGGCCCCTGCCCTTCCCCCACGTGTAAATACCTCCCTAACTTAAGCAACCTGGGCAACTCCCCTCCCCCATCGGCCTCCCTCCCGTAGTACATACATACTTACACACAGATATATAGATTCCGATGTCATAAGACCGGGGACGTTTCCAGATTAGCGATTTATCTATCCCACTTCGAATAATTCAGAAGTAGGTACATACCGACTGATTACCGACTTTAGTCCTTGTGCTCTTTCTCCCTTTCTCCCCTCATCAACTAACAAGTAACAACACCAAGTAGCTTCAAACAATGTCTTCTCTACTACATACGTAGACATTTTTCTATTTTTGTTAGGCAGGATCAGGCAGGACGGCCATATCACCCACGACCATGTCCACGGCCCGCTTAACATTTTTATATCCTCACTTATTCAGGAGCGTTCGTCTTGCCGAGTCGTCGTCCGCCGCCGCCACCGCTGCCGTCCACCAGACTAAGGCCCCGTGTCGGAAGCCCTCCGATCAACGCAGACGATATGCCGCCTTCTCCAACTCCGCTCGGGCAAACCAGGCCTCTTTCGAGAGACATGGCAAGGCCGTGGAGCCCATACCCGTGACCCCGGAAAGTGCGAAATTACCGCAGTCCGGCAAGGGGCCCCCCTCCGACAAGCCCAAGCCCAAGCCCGAGGCCAAACCCGCGCCCGCCCCTCACGCCCCTCCGAAGGATACTAAGCCCGCTAAGCCGATCATCGGAGAGAAATTTGAGGCTAAGGGGAGCAAGAACACAAAGGCGACAGAACAACCAAAGGCATCCGTAAAGGCATCCGTAAATGAGACAGAGATACCCAAGAAAGAAGCCACCGCCGCTGCTGCCGGTGCTGCTACTGCCGCCGCCGGCACTGCTACCGCCGCGCAAGAGCAGGACCAGAAGGAAGGGTCGTCCCCCGGTCCCGATCCCGGCCCAGCCTCCACGGCCTCCGCACAGGCGCGACAGGAGGCCGAGAAGACGGCGGAGGAGGAGCGGATGCGGAAGAGCGGGCCGATGGAGGTGGTACTACACATGCCACCCCCAGGCGAGGCGGAGTCGACGGCCGAGTCACCGAATTCAAATACCCCCCAGCATCACCACAACCACCCGCTGAACAACTTCACGCCGACCCGGTACATGCACCACTTCGACACGTACACGCTGGTTAAGCAGCTCGAGACCGGCGGCTACACCAACGAGCAGGCCGTCACCCTCATGAAGGCCGTGCGCATCCTGCTCGCGGACAACCTCGATATGGCGCAGGACGGGCTGGTCAGCAAGAGGGACGTGGACAACGTAAGGCCTCTCCTCTCTACTCCAATTTCTTGAACTCCCATCCCCCTTCTGAAGCTTTCTCCCCTCCCCTTCCCGATCGACAAACGAACAGGCTGATCTGATATCCCCCTCTTTTTTCCCTTTCCCCACGCGCAGGAGACATATCTGTTCAACGCGGCGTGTTCGGAGTTGAGCGCGGAGGTGAAGAAGAACCGGCGGGTGGCGGACGAGAACACGCGCCAGCAGCGCACGCTCCTCCAGCACGAGGTCGACATCATCACCCAGCGCATGAGCCAGGACCTGCAGACCCTCAAGGATGACGTCAAGGGCATGTTCAACGACCGCAAGATGACCGTCCGCGAGGAGCAGCGGAACATGGAGAGCCAGGTGGGTCCTCCCTCCCTTCCCTCTCACCCCTCCAACAAATCAAACCCCCTATCCCGTCCCCCCCCCCCTCCCCCCGGCTTCAGCAACGCCTAACCTTCCACCCCTCAAACAGATCCAGCAGATCAACCTGAAGATCAGCGTGCTGCTCAACAGCGACGCCAAGTCGGACATCGAGTCGCTGCGGTGGATCCTGATCCGGCGGTCGGTATTGGGAATCTTGTTCATGGCGGTCATGACGCTCGCCATGCTGCGCTATACGACGTACGTGGGACAGAAGCGCCAGCGCGAGGCCGACGAGGCCGCCCGCCACGCCGAGCAGCTGCGCCACAGCGCCGGCAAGGAGGACCGCGCCCCGCCCGTCGACGCCGCCCGGATCCTCGCCGCCAATTAACCTCTTCCCCCCCTTCCCCAATTTTTCGCGGGGTGAGAATGTTGAGCCTATGGCGCGGGCTGCTTGGGTGTGCGCGGCGGCCGGGGTTTCGTTCAAGCCGCACTTCTTGGTGGCAGAGCTTTTCTTTTTCTTCATCATCTTTTCGTTCACTTCTTCTTTCGATAAAACGGTGCATGTGTGCTAGCATGTTACATGGGTGGTTGGAAGGCGGAAAGGATGAGCGGTTAGGCATTGATACCCGATGCATAGACAAGATACATAGAAAAGCCACGTCTTCTTTTTATTCTTTTTCTCTCTTACCCCCTTTTTTGGAATAGATGAAAGAGAGGAGAATAAACAAGAGAACAAAATACAGCCCGAGAGGGAGCATGCTTATAATAGAAACCTTTTTCACACTGGAATTGGGCAATCTTCCCCCCACCACGTCTTGCTCGACTCTCCTCTTCGTTCTCCCGTTCTCGTAGACAGCCTGGTAGACCGGCGTTGCGACTCGAGGGGGAAAGGCTCCTGTCAGCCCGTTCTCGATGAAGAAAAGAGGGAGACAACTTAGAGATCCTCCACCACTACAATGTTCTCCGGCCCTGTGTCCAGAATCTTTCACTACGGTTCGGCAATACCCACTTGCTACATTGCAGCGTGTATT
The DNA here is from genome assembly GCA_023313575.1 of Eutypella sp. D-1. NCBI lineage: Eukaryota > Fungi > Ascomycota > Sordariomycetes > Xylariales > Diatrypaceae > Eutypella > Eutypella sp. D-1. The sequence goes on from JAJTTP010000003.1 coordinate 625,070, forward strand.
TGGATATTTGGCACGTACAACAGGGTCAAAGCACACTCTTCTTCCATCGCCTACCCACCTATGTCATCAAACAACAGTATTTACATTGTATTCCTGCTATCTTATTAGCGTACTTCTGGATATAGCACACATTAGGGCGGTTCACGCCCAACGGCTGCAGGTAGGCAGTCGATCCGATGGAAAGATCAAGCGGAAAATATTGAAAATGGAAAAAAAGAAGAAGAAAAAGATTTGAAGGAGAAAATCGGTCGGGGGGGATTCTTGCCGTCTATGCATCCAATATATATTATTCCATGCCTATGTAGTAACGAACACCGCTTAGAGAAACGCCTCCGCCCCCCCGAACGCCGCGCGGAAGCAAACTTATGAAACCTATACACATGCGAAGCCAGTGGCGACACCAGAGAAGTATCTCGTGCGTCGCTAATTCACCTCACCCCGCCTTTTTCTTATTCATTTCCCCCGTTTATCGTGGTCATTCCACGTTGTTCTACCCGCGCGACCTAGCAAGCCCTTAATCAATGGTTAATCACGCCCCCTGCCCCCGTACCTCTCGTCGTCCGGCCCCGCGTCCCTATAATCATCGCGGTACCCGTCGTTATCGCCGTAGTAGTCGCCACCGTCGTCATCGTCATCGCGACGGCGATCCCTCGCCTCCTCCTCCGCTTGCAGCTGCAGCCGCTGCTGTTCCTGTTCCTCGGCCTGCTCCTTCTCGCGGGCCTTCCGCTGCCGCTCCTCCTGCCGACGCCAGTGCCCGCCCTCCTCGTAGTCCCGGCCGATGCGCAGCGCCGTCCGCAGCCGCTCGCTCTCGCGGATCTTGGCGTCCGCCAGCTCGTGTACCTGGTGCGGCTTGAGCTTCTTCGTCTGTCCGGGGTCGCGGCGCACGGGGCCCGGTGGGTGTCTGTCGCGGCCGTTGCGGTTGTGGTGTTGGTGGTCGCCCGCCAGTTTCGCGAGGAGGTCCTTGCGCAGCGCGTCGCAACGCTTGTCGATCTCGTCTTCGTCGAGTCTGTCGTGATAGTTCGTTAGCTAAGGGATAAGGGGGGGGGGGATGGTGGTATTGGAGCTCAACGCACCCGTCGTCCTCGAGCTGGTCCCGCAGCTCTAAAACCTCGACCTCGACCTCCCGCTTGCGGTCGTGCTCGAGAATGCCGCGGTCGGGCTGGCGCTGGCGGTGGCGCAGGGCGTCGGGTCCGGTCCCGCTCGCCGGGGGGTACGGCGCCGCCCGATCCCGTGGCCGCATGTGTGCCAGGTTGCGCTGCACGTAGCCCGAGGTGCCGCTGCCGCGCGGCGTCGAAAGACCTACATTATCGGACATTGTCTGTTTTTTTTTGGGGGGGGGGGGGGGGTGGGGGGTGGTTTCTATTAAATTGATGGTGTAGTTTTGCGTGGACTCCTCCTGGTGATTTGTGTTTCTTGTTTATTATGTGAGGTGATAATATGCAATAATCAGAAAGAAGTTGGCCCCGGGGAATGGAACCTTGAAAGGTTTAAGTTTACCTGACTCTAGAATTAGGTATGTAGTCAGGTACTTAATGTATCTTTAGCTCCATTAGCTTTTTAGGCGCAGTCAGCAAGAGTGAGGAAGTACTATTTAACTTTCATGCATATACAAAGACAATAGGGGAAGGTGGTGTGAGATGGCAAATTCAGCTTCTGTGGGGCTTGAGTCAGAGCTCCCCACCAGCCCACCTTGTAGCATGCTAGTCAGCTAGCGAACCCCCCCAAGAAAACCCCTGCAACTGCCCCTCCATGAACATGGATCAGAGTCATCTTTTCCATCAAGGTGGCGTACAACCTTGCCAGACAATATCATTTTCATCTCGACCAAGTATTTACAGCTACTGTATTAATTTATAGATATTTTCCTTAGATCTCACAATCTATCCCAAATATTTCCTGAGCAGAACGTCTTTGGATCTTTACAGCAATGCCGGCTATCACGGAATCAAAACCAGCCCCGGGATCAGCGAACGCCGCTGCCGCTCCCGTTCAATTCCCGCCTATCACAAAGGAGCATATACTCCACTGTTCATATGACTCCTGGTTTCCCAAGTATGTTGTTGACTTGACGGATAGAAGGGTAGGAGACGTAATGATCTAACAGTTACATACAGATTTCGCACATCATGCATCAAGTCCCGGATAATACCCCTCTCGCCAGAGTTTGTGGAGTACATCCGCGAGGACGGCATCGTATTAGCAGATGATGATAATACGGACAAGGATGACGACGAGGATGAGGAGTGGCAGTCCGGGCCCACGGGCGCCAACCCAAGGATTGAGAATGACGAGGATGAGGATACGGATTCAGACAGTGACGACGATGAGCCTCCTAAGCTGCCACCAGACCAGAGGTTCCCGGAAATCCACCAGACCATTAAGGACAAGATCGCAGAGCTCGGAGGCGCCGTGGCACCCAAGCTGAACTGGTCCTCCCCTAAGGACGCTACCTGGATCTCACCGCACCAGAACACCATCAAGTGCACGTCCCCGAACGACATCTACCTGCTACTGAAGAGCTCCAACTTCATCACCCACGACCTGGAGCACGCCTTCGACGACTGCAGCGCCCCTCCCGCGCCTTCGTCCTCGCCATCACGCACTACCCCCAGCAATACGCAACCATCACAACAGCAACCACCGCCGTCATTCAAGCCGGTTCTAGTGCTCCGGTCATACTTCAACGTGCACACGCCGTTGGAATTCCGATGCTTCGTGAAGCAGCGGACGCTGGTGGGGATATCGCAGCGCGACCTGCGGTACTACGAGTTTCTGGGCCCGCTGCGCGACGCCATCCTGGCGCGCATCGCCAAGCTCTTCAACCGCCGCCTGCGCTTCGACTTCCCCGACGGCTGCTTCGTCTTCGACGTGTACGTGCCCGAGGCCGACCCGGACGACCGCGACGACGAACACGCCGACGGACCCCTGGGCCGTGCCCGCCTCATCGACATCAACCCCTGGGCGCCCCATACCGACAGCCTGCTCTTCGGCTGGCAGGAGCTGCTCGACCTCGAGGTCCCCGGCCCCTTTCTGGGCACCTCCTCATCCAGCGACGACGGGTGGGAGAACGGAGAGGGGACTGAAGCGGAGGAGGATGACGAAGACAGCGACGACGACGAAGAGGATTACGTCCCCGAGCTCAGACTGGTGGAAAAGGACGACCAGGCCGCCTTCAACTTCAGCTCGCCCCAGTACTCGGCGCATAAACTGCCCAAGGACGTCGTGGATGCGAGTCTCGCCGGCGAGGGGGGCATGCGCGATTTCGCGCGCAAGTGGAGGGAGATGGTTCACTGATTGCCGGCAGACGGTCCTTACACCCTCAGTCGAGATCTGGCTGGCACACGGAAAAGGGGTGTCGGGTAGTAGGGCGGCGTCGCACTTCTCTAGCACACCTATCCTCCCGGCTTGTATATGCAGATAGGGTTCCGTAAGCGGCCGGAATGTTGCACTTGATGCTCCACCTCAGTGTGTTAAACGTGATATGTTCGTGTGATTTTTAATATGCTAGCATGGCAAACAAAGAGAGCGAATAGACTATTAGTCAAGCCCTTTCTTCCCCTCTACTCAGTAGGGATAGTGGGGAGTAATTTCTGGATGATGCCTATGAAGGATAGATCGTGTGTCTACTTTTATTGATGTTGTTAAGAACTATGTGGGTTCTGTTGATACCCCCTATTTTGATAAGTTTCTTATATGGACCGTATAATGTTCCTTCGTCCGACTCCGTTCCTGCTGCGCCCATAGTTAGGCGGGGGTGGGGGAAGATGACTTTTGACAGTATGCACACCTACCAGATGAAAGCCGGGAACCGGAAGCTACTGGCTTGTGCTTTGCTCGTGTAGAACGATAAAAAAAAAACCAAAAACCAGAACGCCAAAATAGGGGCTGAGTGGAGCGGAGGGTTGCTTTCCTACATGTACCGTGCATTGTGCAGACCACTGGCAAGATACAATAACAATGAAGATAGAAATGCCGCTGATAAAGAATGCACTTGAAAGGTTTAAAAAAAAACCAGAAGATTCAACGGGAGCATTGAAAATCGAGGAGCGTAGAACAAAAAAAGAAATCGACACCTGTGTGATTCGAACACACGCCCCCGAAGGGAATGCCTTAGCAGGGCATCGCGTTAACCACTCCGCCAAAGTGCCAATCGGTTGAGCCGGATTTAACCCGTTGTTGGTTAGGAATCTCCGAGACTAATTGGCTATATAAAGTTAGTGCATTCTTGTGCCATCCATATTGGCTTTTAGGTTGTGCCGTACTTAGAAGCTTCCTAAATAGGAAGTTCCAGAACCTTGGCATCCATGGATAACTGGAAGCATCAAGCATCACCCTCGACGAACTATAAAGATATGTTACTACCTTAGATTATAACGGACACCTAAATGCTCGATGTAGGTCTGTATTGTACTCCTTTCAGTTCGAGTTGACCAGCATCAACCAGCAGAGTAGGTAGTAGAACATCTGATGTCCTTACTTAGCACCGGCGACGCTAGCCAAAGCGGCCAGAGGCAGGAACCCAGGCGTCGCTCTGGATGACGAGGTCTTCCCACTGAGTAGGTAGGCGTTCCTTATACATAGCAGCCCAGACATCAAAGTTTGGAATATCGCCTGGCCTATATGTTCGCACTACCGTCTGTCCTTCAAATTTCCTGGTCAAGGGCTTGGGTCTTTCGCTCCACGCATCCCAGTGGCAGATCCCTAGACGTCTCCAGTAGATACCAGACACGTCAGCCTGCCGAAGCAGGATAAGTCCGAAATGGGTCTGCGAGTCCGGGCTCGGCTCGAAGAAGCCTAGATGTAGAACTCTCAGGTCCTCCGCCTCGAACGCCGTCGTGAGCGCTCTCGCCACACGGAGATGGTCGCTGGATCGGCGGATGTCATAGTCCTCTGGCGTATTCCAATGGGGGAAAAGGTCTGGTGCGAAATCAAGAACGAGTCTCACGGCTCCGCGATCCTCACCCCACTTTGGTTCGATCTTGTCCATGTGTTCCGTCCAGGGGCCTTCCTCGTACGCCCAGGCACTCTGGAGGGTCGAGAAGGGGCAAACCTTCCCATCGAACCAACCCCAAAGCACGTCATTTACTAACCGAGTCCCAAGGGAACATTGGCCTTGGTAAGTCTCGGGCTCCCAGGGCATGGAGTCCTGGAAAACTCGAGGGGGCACGGTCGATAGCTGTCCCACGCGCCAGTTCTTCCCGAAGGCCCGGGGATATTCGACATGCCTAAAGCACTGGCTCAAGACGGGACTGAGGCGCATCAGAGCGAGCCCCAGCTCGTCTTCCAACTGTTGCAAGGTGAAGATGGAGCTCGGATCCGCCGAGGGATTCGATTGGCCTAGACGAAACTCGAAGACCTGCATGATTCCGTAGACGCTATCCAGCCTGTTGGACGGCCTCCGGTTTGTGGCTGCCGTGTACAGCTCCATAGGGTTCCCACAATTCAGCGCATTGAACCCGGATTTGTCAAGAAGACCCAGGGTTTGCCTGGCAGCTTCTTTTTCGGCCTGAGTGAAAGCATCGTCAACCAGGAGGTTTCTTTCCAAGCTTAGTCGCAGAGTATCGCATGCGTTGAGAAGCCCGTCGAGACTGAACACGTCCTCTTCCTCCACCATGTTGTTGACCATCCAGCTAACTTTTGACTCCCATCTCGACGGATATATGCAAAGCCCCTCCTTGGACAGAAAGAGCGCATCCCTGCGGAGGAATGCCTCCTGGAGTGTCCACAACGACGTGAACCAGCCCTCTCGGCACAGCTCACCCAGATCGCGGAGTCCGTCAGCGATCCACGTCGTAGGAAAGGAGCGGTTTTCGGCTTCTTCCTCCATATACGCACGGACTTCCTCCCTGCTCATTGGCGCCGATCCCGGTGTATCTTTCATCGCCTCCCAGGCCTCATCCGTGTCTTGATGAAGCGAAGGAAGGTCTCCAAACGCGTAGGTCTCCAGATAGACCACTGAACCCGCCAGCCTGGATAGTTCATCTGTCGATGTACAATTTAGCCAGATATACACGTACTGGGCACCGCGGAAAATCTCGGCCTGCCGCCCGATCTCCAGCATCGACTCTCTGTTGAAGCGCTGGTCAACACAGACGATATCGATCCACATGAACTCAACGCGATCCGAGTCGTCTTCCTCCCAGGCCGCCGTCGTCCTTTTTATGACCTGGTGTAGTTCCTCGGCCGAAAAGTGCTCGGGATGCACCCGCGGGATAGACCATGGTGTGCCGTGGACTTGGAGTCCAGCGACATCCAGCCTCTCGCCGTGGTCCAGTTTCCATCTTCCCCATGTGTACGATATGGCGTTGTACCTCGGTTCTTTGATGTCCCGGTACACATTGCCTGGATTCCAGGCGTACGAGTGCATGCTTTCGACGTGCAGAAGCCATCGTGGCCACGGCCCAATCTGGCTTTCGATATCAATGCCAGATGTTTCTTTCATGCTAGATTGAGTGCCATGTTCAACCGGAAGCTGGCATGTCGTGTCAACATCGCCTTTACCCATTTTTGCAACTTAGAGATAGTCGCCTGCCTCGGCTTCACACATGTGCCTAGCGAAAGAGCTCGCCCCTCGCCGCATCCGATTCTAGGGGTGTCAAAGCCTCATCAACAAGAGCCAAATTCAATGCTATCGTGTCAGTAATTTCCCAGATCAATGCTGCAGGTTCAAGCTGTAGTATGTGTAAGCCAAGTTGGGTGCTGCAAAGGGAGGCCCCCATGTTATCTACACTACTGCCTACGCCAAGCCCCCGCCCAATACAATAAATTCCTGCCTTAGTGCTTATTATACATGGATTTCCAGACCCTAGGGAAGTAGGAGGAAAGGGCGCTTAAGACTGGCGATTTGCCGACAGATTCCTTCAGCTATACCCCCAACAGGAATGTCGCAGATGGCCCATGATATCGCCGTGTAGACGTTCAGTCTATCAGAAAGATGTCTCGTCCAAATAATACCTATCGGCCTATCCCAGAAGCTCTAATCTATGTACGGGGGCTTGTTATTACTTGACACTTTGATAGAAGAAATTAACCCAATTCTTAAGATTTGTGGGGGTGGAGAGGGTGCAGGTGGGAAGAAGACTGGCTCTTTGGACGATGTTGTGAGGACGTTGGTTTGGTTTAAGGTATTGCGTTCAAGTAAGCGTATTAAGTGGGGCACATAAATAGGGGGAGGTCCGAACTAGGTAACGGAATCACTCCACCTTACTTTAGTGATTCTTTTCCCTTCAGACGATTTACATTTCCTACAATATATAAAAGTATACTAGTTACGTCCAGGGACATTAATAAAATGGAGCACAAAAGTTTCCCGCGTGTATTCGGTGAGTTATTGTAGGTTATTTTGGTTTGGAAAGACAGCAACTTCCCGTTTAGACATTGTAGCATACTTTGATTTACATAGAACGTGTTAATTACTTTATAGATCGAAGGCATAATAAACCTTCGATGAGAAGTAACTTAGGAAAATCGCCACACACTGCCTTCCACACCGGCCGCTATGCACCTCATACCCATTTTCTCCTCAAGCCAGGACTCGCATCTCCATTCAACATATCCAAGTTATACAACGCCGCTCCGCTCTTCCAGTCAACCTTCAACGCCATGTACCCCAGTGCTACAGTTCTCCCCACCTCTAGTCAACGTCGATGACTACCTTCAAGGCACCATGCTTAGACGCTTCGCCGAAGATCTCATATGCCTTCTCCATCTCACTGAGTTTAAAGCCTATCGGGGTCCTGTTAGCTGAAAGGTTCGTGTTGGATGGAGTGGACCATAATTTGCTTACGATGAGTGATGAGCTGAGAAGGCTGTAGCTTGCCAGATTGGACAAGCTTCAGCAACATCGGAGTGGTTACTGTGTCCACAAGCTTCGAAGTAATGGCTGTGTTCAGTTCAATCATATTAGCCACGAACCGGGCATGCACTTAACACAATGGCCAAGTCGTGATGTAACTTACATATGTTCTTGTCCCACAGATTTTGCAGCTGAAGGTCTACCTTGGTGCCGTGAACACCGACATTGGCCAACACACCACCCGGAGCAAGAAGCTCTTGACAAAGATTGAATGTTGCAGGAATACCCACAGCTTCAATCACGGAATCACAACCCTTCCCGTCTGTCAATGCCTTGACCTGACTTATAGCATCCTGCTTGGAGCTGTCGATTGTTGCAGTGGCGCCTAACTTCTGAGCGACCTCTAGTCTCTTAGGGTCCATGTCGACCACTATGATCTGAGATGGCGAGTACATTTGGGCAGTAAGGAGGGCTGCCAGGCCAACGGGCCCGGCTCCAACAAGGACGACATTGCCTCCAGGTTGAACTTTACCGTTAAGGACACCGCACTCGAGACCAGTCGGGAGGGCGTCGCTCACCATCACCAGCGACGCTTCGTCTACGCCTTTAGGAATTGGGTAAAGGCTGGAGTCAGCATGCGGGATGCGCACATACTCGGCCTGGGTGCCATTGATAGTATTGCCAAGAATCCAGCCGCCAGTAGTACAATGGCTGTACATGCCCCTGCGGCAATATTCACAGGTCGCACAGCTGGAGATACACGAGATGAGAACTCGATCGCCTTCCCGGAAACGCGACACGGAGCTGCCTGCTGAATGAACAACCCCGACACCTTCGTGGCCGAGAACTCGACCAGGTTGGCAGGTCGCTACATCGCCCTTGCGAATATGCAAGTCTGTGCCACAAATAGTTGTCTTGCTGACCTTGATGATGGCATCACTCGGAGAAGAAATGGCCGGGACAGGTAAGTCCTGTAGAGCAACATTATCAGTGCCCTTATAAACGAGAGCCTTCATAGTGGAGAGAGTTCTCAAGGCGAATGGGCTTGTAGTATTGGGCTTGACTTGACGTAGTGAACTAGCTCGAGTAGTGCTGGATAGTGCGAAAAGCGAATATCGCGGAACTTGAAGCAGGTGAGACCTGACAGCTCTAACTGAAGTGGCCATGTTGACTTATATCTTGTGAGATGAAAATACCGCAGCTCGATGGCACTACTATGTGGTTGGTGTTTGGTAGATAAATAGTCTCGAGCTAGAACCTAGTTTCGTGGTGATGAAGGCAGGTCTAGAAACCATCGGATCATGATACAAACCAACAGGAGAACATCATATGACTTATTGGGAAGTCAATTGAGGGGTCGGAGTGGGTTTTGCGGGGTGTGGCCAGCTAAAACAGCGAGACTTTCTACTACGACGCCGGCTCCACGGGGAACATTGAACTAACACGACCGGCGTCCACGTATCGAATGCTGAATAGACTGAGAACTTAACTCAGTCAAAATCTCCCCACCAGTAGATCTTCAGTTATCTGCTTTCCAGATCCACGTCTCTCACTAGACTCCAGTCGGAGACAAGATTTATTGCGGTCAAGCTGTGGCTCAGACGTGCCGGAGGACGAAATTGAATTCCTGGTGTGCCTCGTTTCGTCTCTGGGTTTTAATATGAAAGGCAGGAACTTTATACTACTAAATAGCATAACTGACGTATTCCTATCATCTTCTAGGATACCTACAATTGACATTGACCCTATACAGGTAATGGGTGTATGAGCGAACTGTTACAATATTGGGTCATGGCTACCGCTACCTGATCGCCTACTCTTTGAGAATCTTGATCGTAGGAATCTCTCTTCCCACGGCTTCATTAAATATAGATTAAACACCAGTCAGTTGATTACTTCCCATCAGAGACTATGCAATCTCAGTCGGGTGATAGCGGCACGCCACTCAGATGTCAAAACACGTTCCCGGCTCTACGGAGACAAATTTGCGGCGCTACTATAGCTAGCGATGGAAACCCTACCCGAGAAAGGCTTTTTTTCTACCGCGAGTTCTAGCTTTCGTTCGGAGTCTTCGTTCTCTGCGAAGAGATGGACCACGCCGTACGCCGGCGTACTTCTCCCCACCCCCACCTTAAGTCAATCGTACTTCATCCACGGCTATCTCTAGTGCTTCCGCACGTTCCTCTAGCCCGACCACTAATTCGTAATCGCACTCGTAATGACGATCTGAGACTGCCATACTCACAGCTTTGGTGCTAACTAGACCTATAGCTAAACAAGCGACCAACAGCACACTTTCCTACCCTTAGCAAAAGCGTGCGGGTTAATCTCATCTTCGACTGGCTCGTCCCAGGATAACCTGCGCAGGCATATCCTAGCAATTTTTTGACCTGTGGACGAAGTCACTATCACCTGTTGTTGTAAGTGAAAGAAGGTCCAGGGAAAGTCAACACCCATAGTTATCATATCTTGTATGAAGTGTTGCGAACTCTTATCATCCTCGCCTTGTCAACTTAGTCACAGTTTACGCTATCAACTGATGACTGAAAAGACATAACCGCTGAAAGGTCATTTCTAGGTGCGTGGAGAGTATAGGATAGGTTATAATCAGTATCAATCACGGTTCAGAATCTTACCCCCTATTATCATAATTGGGGGCCGAACCCCTTTCCTGACGAGAGGAAACTAGTCTACCGTAGCTTGTATGTCCCTGCTAGTGCCCTTGCCACTATTGTCCCGTTAAGTAGAGTACATAGAAGCTGGGACGGTAAACCGATACTCCCGCCATCTCTATATCTTGGCCGTAAGACTTGGTCGTATGGTATTGAATCAAGGCGTCCAGCACCACTCAGTATGGGCATTTGTATTTGCCGATATGCATGTGTGCTACGTTCACGTAATAGAAAACAGTAATTAGTGCGCGACCAGAGGTTCAGTGACAGAGTATCTCCTATCATCACTATTTGAAAATTCTAATCCTTGTTCTCTCCCAGATTAGCTATATAATCCATCCACGACTTAGAGATGAAAGGAATTATCATGGCAATTCAATAACGACTGTTATTGCACCATTACTACCCTACGCCCGCTCAGCACACTAACACCATAGTGCATTCCCAGGGCGACTGAATCCAAGGTACCGATCCTGATCAAGGAAACCGTGAATATCTCTCGAAGTATATCAAAAATGCCCGCAGAAGTTTCGGCAGGCTCCCGCGTCACGAAATCACCAACGTTCAAATCCGATTTCTACCATGCATCGAATCTCCTTCTAGTTCCGCATTGTGATGGTGGCCCGGCATCTCGTGGATCTCTGTGGTGTATATCTCCTGGATCTGCGTCGAGTTTAATTCCTGAGGGTCCTTCGCTCCCATCCATTGTCCATTGCCGTTTGCCGGCGAATTTGGTGAGACTTCCACCGGCGACCAGCCATTTACCGCTGTCCCGTGGGCCGATTGCGATGCCGAGTTCATGCCTTTGCGTGACATGGACTCCGGATCCGACCCCGAAGACGGATCCTGTAGCTCGGCACGTTTTGAATGTGGATCCGCGGCTTGTTTGCGGCGGCGTAACCAGAACATAACTCCGGCTATAATGCCCCCGAGTCCGACCACCCCTACCGCAACTCCTATCCCAGCTTGGGCACCTGTGGATAACGTGGCTTCATCTCCGGGTGCTGCTGATTCGGTTGCTGATACGCTAGGCTCGCCGGCCGCCGCCAGGGTCGTGGAAACTACGGCATCGGACGAGGTAGTAGTAGCTGTGGGCGCCCTGGACGTGGTAGACGAAGCGGAAGACGTGGTGCTTAACCCGAAAGTTTTCTGAAGTGGCGTACAATTGTCAGCAAATCAGATGCTTTAACGCCCCCGCGCTGTGTCGACTCGACCTCCGCGCGTTGCATTTAGGACATGACCAACCTCATCCGCCTTCTTCTTGATATAGCTAAACTCGGGGCTGTCGACTCCGTCATTGCTCGTGGTACTCTGCGACTCAGGGGCGAGCCTGAACCAACAAGTGGTGCCCGTGAACTCGGTATTCGATGTCAGCTCCACCGGCTGTGACGACTTTCCCGACAAGGCGCTCGGGCTGTAGAAGAGAATCTCTGATCAATATCGTTAGTTTATCCTGTCATTGATTGGCGATGAAGACGCTTGAATTACCTTGTCGCGCATCGTTGGCGTCCCAGCAGTAGAGATACAGCCACGGCTCATCGTAGTCGGTGGTGTAAGCGACGTTGACCGTATCTAGGTAGTGAAATGTCGAATTCTTCGGCGGATAGAGGAACTTGTTTTTACCATCGATTTGATCTGCCGCTCTCACAGCTTGTCCTAGTAATACTGCCGCTATTACCGCGCAAAGCCGGAGTTGATGTAGCACCAGGCGAGCCATAATATGGATGAGTAGGATGAATGGAGCAACATTGTGATCCGTCCAAAGTCGGCGGCATTGGAGAGCGGCGGAATGCCTAGATGAAATACTGCCATGGTATGCTCTCACTCCGTGCCTGGATCTGAGGGACCCTCAGAACTATGGCCACGAAAGGTAATTAATGGGGGCCGGTTGTGATATAGTGGACATCCTCAGGACTTCTTAGCGGAACTCTTGGAGTTGTCCCATACCAAGTCTAGCCGTTGACTCCGCTGGACTACGTTCCGATCCAGTCTGGAGACCAGTCCGCCAAGACCACACCCTGGCATCTTGCTGCTCTTATCGTATCGACACGCTTGGACACGACCTTTAGCTTGATGATGTTTTGGCCAAGGTGGATTCCACTGGAACGCTGTTGAATAACGATGAAAGATATACAAGGTGCCCCTTACACTAGTTGAAGTAAGTTAGCATGATACTCATCATGAAAATCTGCTTTAGATAAAGCAACGAAATTACCGTAGGACGAAAGGATATATCATGAACCTCTAATTGACAATGTCGCCTACAGATAATTTAGGCTTCGCCTAGTCGGCTCTGACTAGCGCGAAGCGTTTGAGCAATCACATCATCTCACGACGCCAGGCACCTCTTACAGAGCGATGGTCTCCGTGGCGTGGTCATAGACTCGTAGTCACACATAATATTGACTCAGGAAATCATGATATGTAGCAGGGAAGTTTCCAGACTTCAAGAAAGACGACGCGGCATGTTGACCCCTACGATGTGCCTACAGAAATGCAGGACCACGACTATTAGGCCGGATTTACACATGTCACAACCGATTATTGTTCCATCATCATCTATACCACCCGCTGCACTTTATCGACGAGGCATTCCCAACTCATCCGTCGCGAGTAAGATTGCAGTTGCTAACCTGTGGCACTATATCATCGCCGTGACTACTACGCCGTAGACGAGGACGCAAGCACATAATTAATGATATATAGGAGGGCCTGACTATAGTCCTACACTAATTCGTTATACATGAAGTAACGGAGTCTTCCGTGACTCCAACTGATGTGATCATCAGTAGGACTACCAGAAGGCGTTTAGAGCCCTAAAGTAGTCGGGCTATGGATCCGACATGCACTGAGACCCGGGCACAGGGCTGGTAGGGGCTTATTCGAAGCGGGTCGAGTCCGAATATGTACGTACTACTGCGATATTGGGCCAAAAAAACCCCTAACACTGTGGTAGGTAGAAACCATCGCCCGTACAAGTAACTATGCCGCCTTTACACCGCTGTAAGAGCCTTAGTCCCCCATCCCTCACGTCAGCCCTAACGGGTGGTGAACGGGTGGCTTATGCCCCCCCCTATCAAGTCCGCGTGGCATATATCGTACCACGTGCTAACTTAGCACTAAGTCGCTTCAGCTTTACCGGTAGCTAGAAGATCCCTAGAAGATCGGCAGGCAGCCCTTCAGCCTCATGCTCAACCTTTGAAGCATGCCGCGAGATGCGCATCTCCGCGGTAAGCGAATTATTTCCCGCGACTGCTACACGTATTAGGCGAACCCCCTCTCGCCACTTCAAACATAAATTTTACAAGTGTAATCGTCTTGCCACCGCACTGTCCTGGTTTCAAGACTTGAACTCTGCAAGCATCATTGGATGTTATTTCTTCAACGATAACTGTCGGGTCCTGTCATCTTATATTCGATCGGGCATCACGGAATAAGCACTAACTAACCACTCAAAACTAGCTGTTTTCGCGTCGGATAAGTGCGCGCATCGCCTAACGACACGTCCTACAATCTTCGTATTGTACCCCGTAAGACCCGCGCCTGGGAACAAGCTTCAAGTCCGGGGTTGCATATCGAAATCCTGGTTTTAACATTGTACTACGCAAAACCTCAGCCCTATTCCGGCACCACTACCGGACACAGCTTCCCGATGTGTATATCTCCATAACGCACCTATGCTGAAAAACCGGCAAGGTAAGAGTGTAGATGACGTACAAGTCATAAACGATATTGCCCTCGAAGGTGTAAATAGCTTATCTATGCCTTGTAACTAAACACCATGAGACGAGGGTAACAATGTGGATTCATCGAGAGCACACCGCATTAGAGTACCAGTATATACGGAGTATATAGCACTACATAGTAACAATAAATCAGCTCCTCACTGGCATGTTATAACACTTTTCACGTGATGTTTGAGTCTACCAACTTTGATTTATAAAAAAGACAGTTTCATGTTTTGACTATCTTAGTGGCAAGCCGATCGGCTATGCGTGTCGGAAGAAAAGTTTATAGATTACTAATTCCTTAAAAATATCACGAAAAAGGGGGTTACCCCGTACATCTATCTTTGTCTTTTCGACAACTTGGCCAATTCTTGGCTATGCTTTGGTATATTGTTGGCACAGAACGCTGGGTTTACATATAGGCAGATCTTGGCAGGGGATAAGTCGACATAGGAAGATTGTCACTAAGTGGTAACTCTGCATAGTTTAGTAAGTTAGATTCTTAGTATACAGTTGTCATGGCTTTACCTATCTTTCGAAGAATTTAACTTTTCTGGGACCATAAGCAGTACCAGACCACCTTTCTCTTTTAAGACCGGCTTGGTGATGCTTCATGATATTCTTGAAGTGCTTATCGACGTTGGGGGCTCGCTCCGTTACTTCTTTAAGCGCGACCAGGCCCACGTGAATATTTTTAGTGTCCCATCGCATACTTTTAAGTACGCTATGTGATGAGGACCCTGACCCTCGCAACAATAATAGAAGCATATCAAGAACGCCATTACCTAATTATCTTGTAACATCTATAGACCAATCGACGCTTAATGATTTTCATATCCCGAAATCAAGGTTTCTTTCCCTATCGAGAGAAAATCGTATCAAGAAACACACGTCACGGCGGGCACGGCAAGGTTCGGGTTAGAGTTTGGTATTAAGATATTCCGATTATAGTCTGAGCTACGGACTAGGCAACTTGATGTTACGATCGACGAGAACGAAAAGAAAGAAAAATCAAGAAAAAAAATCAAAAAGAAAGAAATCAAAAAGAAAAATCAAAAAGAAAAATCAAAAAGAAAAATCAAAAATCAAAAGCTTCTTTGCGGCCGGTGTTGCATGCTCTGATGTGTAGTCCTCCTTACAATCCTCCAAAATCGCTGATCAGATACCAAGATTGGCAGCCCTGCTGCCGTGAAACCTATTCCCTCCACTGTAAACACTCAACCTCCAGGAAACGCAGTGGTGCTTAGTGCTTGTCGTCAGATGCGTTCGTCGTCTTGTCTTTTTTGTCGTCAGCGCCAGGCCGCCTCATGAGCGGAGCCGTCCGTGATGCCTCCCCCTCTCTCCTCTCGCTTGATTCATCCAAAGGTCTTTGGTGAGTTGTATCGGATGCGGAGATGTTCCTTCCCGCGTTGTTGTCCGCCATACCCACGGCACGGCGGGACTGGGCGAACAGCCGTTCCTGTTCCTGTTGGAGGCGGGCTAGCTCTTCCTCGCTCTCAAGTACGGGATCCTCGAGCATAGCGAATACTGCTCTCTCGGCAGCGAGCTCAGCAGCACGATCCTGATGGTTGTGGTGGTAGTCATGATGATGATTGTGGTGGTGATATCCGTGAGGGACGATGTCGTCCTCATCGTCTATTTCCACATTCCGCAGAGAACCTCGAGGGATTTGAGTGAACCCAGACCTGGAGGTACGCTGTCTAGGTGTCCGCTGCCGATTCATACTCGACTTAAGCCTGCTGTTACCGCACATACCCATGGTGAGTTGTGGTAAGTTTGGTTGTAGAAAAGTTCTTGTAGAGATTTTTCTGATAGAAGTTGATGGTGTTCAGGCTTATAGAATGACTAATAGTTCTTTGTGGGAAGGTGGTGAGGTTGGGTTGTAGAAGCTCTCGTCTGGACCCTGATATAGTTTCGTGAATATGGGTGCTGTTGTTGGTTCTGTTGAGAGGTTCTCATAAGCTTGATGAGGGAAACATTGAAGTTGAGAAGTTATGAAATTCACAGCCTCGAATGATCAAGTCAAATTTACTTATATCTGAATTCTATGCGTCGTCTTGCTAGTCTGCTGGCTCAGTTTAGACAATAGGTAGGTAGCTTGCAATAGGGCACTGTATCATATTGTGGGTGAACGTGAATAGGATGAGTACAAGTCTGCCCTCCTTACTGTAAATTGCATATTCCAAAACCTGAGGTTCACCTATTGAATGTCCAAGTTGCATTTTATGCGCCAATGCATGTGATAGCCTAATCGATCCCCAAGCCAACCAGCAACTCCTTAGCTACCTTCCCGAGTATATCCTGTGCAACTGCCTCATCGTAGAAGCTCTGGTTGAAACAGAGCGAGAGCGTGATCTCGTCTCTCCAGCTCCAGGTGTGAAACTGCATCGACCTCCACAGGATCTCGGTTCCCATCCAAATATCAGCCACACACACTTTTCCCTGCCGAGCAGCATTGCCGCTCGCCGCCGCCGCCGCCACATTTCCCCCGAACTCATATTCTCGCTGGATGTACCTCTCCAGCTTCCCGAGGCTGCTCACGTCCGGGTTCTGCACGGGCGGGAAGCCGGGCGGCGGGGGCGTGTTGAAGAGCCTCGTGGTCCGGCGCACGTAGGGCGCGGCGAGCTCGAACAGGCTCAGGAACTGCTCCCTGCCATCCGTGCCGATGTACTTCCTAAACCGCACGAGGTCCTGTGAGTAGACGGCACCTAGTTCGCGGGCCACGGTCTCGAAACTCTTGCTCGCCCCCGCCGCCCCCGCCATCTCCTCGATGCAGACGGGCAGGCCGGAGTGCAGCAAGCCAAGCGGGCTCGGATTATCGCCTCCGTCGTCGTCGGCGGCGGCGGCCAGGACCCTGCGTAGATCCACAGGCGCGAAGGCGCTGTACGCCCTGCTGGCGAGCGGGTGCTGCGGGAAGGAGGCGGTGGCGCGGATGACGGCCGCGTGGACGGCGCTGGTCACAGACACGCCCAGCCGCGCGCGGCACGCGGTGGTGATCCGGGCGCTGGTCGCGGCATCGAAGCGCATGGAGATCCGCGTGGTTGGCCCCGGGGCCGCGGTCTCGGAGCCCTCCCGCGTCGGCAGTCCGATGCTCGGGAGCCCCTTCAGGAATTCCCCGACCAGCGCGTCTGCGCCCGCGGCGAGGGCCGGGGGCGTGCCGGGTCGGAACGGCACGTCGTCGTCACCATTATCATTATCGCGTGATTCTGCCTCCGTGAACTTCTGCGCTAAGACTTCTAAAGGCGGGTCTAAAGGGGGGTTGGGAAGTTTCTGATGGGTCGTGTAGTCGTCGAACCCGGCATCGGGGCCGTGGCTCAGAACGTCCGCCAGCGCCGTCATGAACTCGTGACCCAGCATGGCGATACCGACGCCGTCAATGCGCCAGTGAGACGAGCGGAGGATGAGCTGCCGTGGCCCGGGAACCCAGTGGCACGTTGCGGTGCGGGTTGGGCGTAGCTGCTCAAATAGTGCCTCGGCGCATGCGCCGCCATCATGCACGATGAACGTCTCCCGCGCCCAGGCCTCGGCATCGAACGGATCCACAGCGAGAGTCGGAACCGCCTCCTCCTCCTCCGACCCAGGCGAGACGGCAGCAGCCGCCGGTGGAGGGATTACGGTGGCACCCAGGGCCGGGTACCGGTGTCGGAGCACCTGCCAGGCGCGCACGAGGCAGGCCGGCGGGTCGTCGACAGACGAAGGGAATTCGAGGCCCAGGACTAAGCTGATGGTCCAATGTTCCCGGTTGATGGGGACGCCAGTGTCCGCGAGTTTCTTGAAGAAATTCTCCAGCGTCCCCAGGGGGCGAGCGTATGCTTTCTCGGGAGCTTGTGTGCTCATCCCGTGCGCGCAGAGGTTCACCTAGATCCGACTGCTTACTCCTTTTTCGAAGACGGCGCTGTATATCAGAGTTTTTCAGAGTGTGTGACAGCGAGATTGCAAAAGTAGTTTCCAAGATAGCTAGGTCCCGTTCATTCGCCTACTCTATATACGAGATGTAGATAGCCTTATATACAATGTTGTCACGTCTATAGATCTAAGATAGTATGTGGGAAAATCGTAGATTGACATAAAAGGAAAAGACGATCTTCTAGGTACAGAACGGGGGTGCCCTGGGCCTATATATATCCTGCCGATCCCCGGAGATATGGCTCACGTGATCACCTACATCCGATTTCCCCCTTTTTATAATATCCCTATTCTAAGTGAGGCTCAACTGACCGTGATAAATGTATACCCTTGACTTGTCTGATGTGATGGATTGAGTCCCAGTAGGATCTTCGCTATGCTAGGTCCAGGTTTTCACTAAAATCGACAACAACAATATCACCACGAATTATTGCTATACTTATGGTAGCTAGGTTAGGTCCACCCATTCTGGACCGGATATACGGAGACTCGAAGCCTTCCCGGGTTTCTATCGGACGTGATCCGAAACATATCCAGTCTGTCGAAATCCTTCAGGCGTGGCACCTAGAAGGGCCCTCAGCAGCACCAAAAGAGGAAGCGGAACTAAGTCCACCAAGCCATCTAGCTGCAGACCCTATTTATAGGGCTGGGTAGGGCAAGCCTATGGGTTGCAAAGGAGTTAAGCAGGAGTTGGGTTGGCGCGCGGTGTTATAGGCCCTCTCAAAAATTATCCACCACAGTGGCATCGTCGAGTCGAAAAGGAACAGCCAGCCGATCGCCCCATGCTTCCACGGGAAAGAAGGATTGCCCGCTAGCGACGCGGACTGTGGCGGTGTCTTATGTTTTGTTAGAGGAACGTGGCCCAGCCGGGCAGGGGAGCGGGCCAGGAAATTAGGTTAGTTGAACCTATCTATGTGTAGGCAATGTAAGTAAATAATAGTAACGGCGACCAAACAAGCAAGAGTAGGAAGGAGAATAAAAACACACAGACTGAGTGAGATGAGCCATAAGTCAAGAGGGAGGGTGTAACCACTGCTAATACTCCACGAGGAACACATCGCTTCGTTAATATGCCTGAGATGTCCTTAGATAGGTAGGAACTCACTCCCTAAGTACTAGGTTGAGAATGTATATACCTAGGGTTGCCTAATGCGAGTTATTACAGATCTCAACGCTCACCGCCCAAGGGGCATTTCCAAGCCCTGGCGCCCCTTCCCGATTCATGCTTCCTGTGGCGAGTTCTTCCTTCCCGACTGAAAAGGTTCGTGAAGCCTGGGATGGCTGTCCTATGTCGTTACACCCATAATCGCATGATCGTCCCATAATTGCACTCTTCGAATACCAAGGTATGAAGGGCGAGGCCGGCCGTCTATCTATTCATTTCCATATCACATACATTTGCTCTTCAGAACCACTTGTATCCGCCCGCCTTCCTCCTCGCCCACCCGCTTTATGTATACAGTCAACGTCTCCAATAATCATTACACGCCCGGCCAACCTTCATTATAGCCTCGACCCGTATGGTCGTTGCATCATCGAAGCCCAACAGCACGGACCAGGTGACCGAACAATCACGCTACACCGCCTCGCCGGGGACGGCCTCGTAGCCACCTCTCCGCCTCCCTCCCGGCCCCAGCGTGATGTCCATAGCGGCGGGGCTCTCGTAGATGTCGGTGTAGTTAATCTTCTGGCCGTCGAGCATAGCGTCGCCCGTTTCCCTGCGTCCGAACACCGGCGCAGGGTCACACCAGAAGTCACGGCAGTTCTGAAGGTAGCCACGGCTGTAGGGGTTGCCGCGCTTCCTACGCGCATGCCTGCTACCGCCCGCAGTCGCTGCGCCGCGACCCGTTGCTGTCTCGATGAACGTGTCCACACCCAGAAGACGGGCCCACTGTCGTAGAAACCCGCGATGTCCGTGGGCGTGCGCGCCCCCACCCCGAGCACCCAAGGGGTCATCAGCAGCAGAGGGTGGCGTCGCGGCATCTGGATGACTCGGGTCAAGAGGGGCGCCCGTACTTGTGAACGCCGAAACAATGGACGATGCAGACCCGTCTTGGATACCATACATATTTTCGTATGTAGTCATCGCGCGCGCTACTTGGATGAATTGCACGAAGAGCAGCATGCCGACCCACGTCAATTGGAGAGTTGTCCATATTGCGAGTAGGACCGTGAAGGGATCGTAGTTGATTGCTCGGCAGAGGTGATCCGCCAGGATAAGGCACTTGGTATCATCAGTCGAAGGGGTGGTTTCGAGTCCGATGGAGATGTAATAATAGAATACCCAGTCGAAAGCTAGGATGCCGAAGGTGAGGCTGATCAAATATAAAAAGAAATGCCGGTGGTTGTTAATTCCCACACAATTGTTGATCCACGGGCAGTGGCTACCTAACGTTAGTTGATTTCAAGCTTACAATGCAGATCAACTTACTGGTCATGCTTGGCAACACAACGCTTGCACCTTTTGCAGTGCTTGCTTCTCAGCGGTGTACGGATCATACACGTGACGCAAAAGTTGGACTCGTCGAATTTCCACATAGCCAGCAAGTCGTCAATGACGGCCTTCTGCTCGGCGATGCCGTTGAGTTTAGGGACAAACCCAGGGTCAAAGACCATCGCGGTGGCGTAGAAGTATGTGGTGAGGCCGTAAAGAATGAGGAAAAGTAAGTTAAGGAAACCATGTTTGCCACTGAGAGTACCTAACGTCACCGGTCAGTAAATGATATGTTAGGGGGAGTAGACTGAGAGACATACTGGACAGCATGACCGTGACCCATCGAACACCGACAAGAAATAGCGACCCTGCGAATATTCCAGCCAGCCATGGCTACACCTCGTTAGTGGGAGTCAAGCGACCTTAGTATACTTAGGTAACCTACGGTTTTATGAAGGTGTCGCATATCCGGCGGGGCGTACTCGAGGACCTGGTTCGTAATCCATGAAAAGCCAAACCCTACGAAGATGCCTAGGGGGATAGCTATAACGAGGGGTAGATGTGCTAATATGGATAACTCGACCAGGAGGAGGGCAGTCGGAAGGAGGAACAGGAAATTGTTCATGAAACCCCGCTTGTCTTTGAGGAAAAAGGATGATCCCGGCCACCAGGGGATGACGGCGTACCCATTCTGATCGTAACCGCACTCCTTAAGCGCCCGATGCCAGGGGCCGACAGTGTTCAGATCCTGCGCCGTTATCGCCGGAGTCTTGCCCGTCTCGGTCTTGGCAAAACGGTCGGAGCCGTACTCTATGAGCTTCAGGATGCATTGGGGGGAGCCCTTTACCAAGGCCCAGTGGAGAGCGGTGAACCCCTGCTCGTCCACAGCATGGACACTGGCGCCCCATCGCAGAAACAGATCCACACACTGAGGAAAACCTTTGTACGCAGCCCACATAAGACCGGTGTGTCCGTACGCATCGGCTACGTCAACCGGAATACCCTGGTGTAGCAGCAAGGTTACGAGGAGAATGTTGCCGTTGAAGGTTGAGATATGTAGGGTATTGTAGCCCTGGGCATCGGTGATGAGGGGATCGGCGCCGTGCTGGAGGAGAAGGTTGACGGTATAATAGTTGGAACGCTGGGCAGCCCACTGTAAGGGGGTGGCGATGGAATCACCGCCCTTCTTGTTCATATCGGCGCCATTTTCGATTAAAAATTTGCACATAGCAAACTGGTTATTGATGGCGGCCCACTAAAAAGTCCCGAGAAAAGGTCCGCGAGAGACAGACAGACAGGCAGTTAGAATACGTAGATACTTAGATGAGTGCTAGGTAATAACGAGAGTGGCATGATGTATGTACATGGGGAGAGCATGGGGAGAACGGTAGAGACATACGTGTAACGGAGTGATGCCGTCGTTGTCGGCATAGGTGGCGTCGATGTCACCAGCTTCAAACAGCTTCTGCATCGCGGGTATGTCTCCTACTCTCGCCAACTGCATGATATCGGGTTCGGGGGCAGCAGCCTCGCCGTTGGTAATATGACCCATCTCCATATCCTCCGAGTTTAATCTAGGAGTGGCGGCAGTTCCTTTGGATGATGGTTGCACTGGGGCCCCATTAATAGAGGCCCCGTTCGGTTGTGCACTCGGCGACATGCGTCGACGAAACGGGCAAAATTGTAGATTCCCGTATCACTCGAGAGGAGAGCGCAGGCCAGTGCAGGATACGGCAGGATAAGGCAGGATAAGGCAGATTAAGACAGGATATCGCAGAATATAGCGTGGGGACCTCGGGATTCTCGATTATCCAAGATTATTCTCTTCCTGGTGGTATCATGGACAATGTTTCATCGACAGTCGCGAAAATACTCGCACTATTATTCTCTCTTTTCTTTTCTCCTTCTTATCTCCCACCTCACCCCTCGACCTTGACACAAACAATTACAACAAGGCTGAGAAAGAGAAACACAACAGAACACAAGAGACAGGGAACGGGAATGGGGCGGGGGAGGATTTTGCGCGGCGCAATGTAATGCAGTTGTGTAGTTTTGTGCAGCAACGACACTCCCGAGGTCACTACAAATTGCGATGGGAATGAGACAAGAACGATATGATGGCTCGACTTGGCCCAAAAAAATATAACTGAATTTTGAGAGAGCTCAGGTAAAGGCTCAACAAAAAAAAGTTTACGTATGTGGTTGTCGAAGTCGTCAAGCGATTATTGATCAAGTAAAATAATGTGACTTCCACCAGTGTTGAACCAACCAGAACGAAACAACATATGGAATGTATAATGTGCACCACCAAGTACGAAGTACTCAAAAGCAAATAGAGAGAGTCTCTACTTCACTTTACCGGTCAAGCAAGTCAAGGCAAGTCAAGCCCAGGCCGATAAGCCGACCACCTTGCATCTCCACATTCAGCCCTGCCTTTCTGTGCCTTCCCTGCCTTCCCTGCCTTTCCCAAAGCTGATGATTGATTGACGCGGCCTTGGCCTTTCCACTTCTGCCACTTTTACCTGGAACGCGCTTACTTAGTACTGCATAATGCCGCTATATCCATTAAGTATCTACCTAAGTACCTCTAGCAAGCTCTAGGTGCCTAAGTACATCTTAATGCTGTATCTGTCCGGGCTTTTAGCCATCTCAGCGATGTCGCTAAGCCACACCAACGCGTCACGGGTGTACCTGCCTACTAACTAAAGTGCCTCTGAGGCTCAATTTCAGCTGGTATTGAACCTTAACTACTTACTACCTAACGAAGTACCTAGTTAGGTAGTACCTTCTGAAGGGTCTCATACTGTGGGGACCTGTGAGCAGTGGACCCTTGCCTACACCAAATGACGCCAGTCCCCTGTCCTTTACCCGATATGCCAAGAAACCAAGATAACGATAAGATTGATTACAAGCCAACATTGTTAATTAAGAACCGTGCTCTGCTTTTTGAACACGGTAACTAAGAACTTTTTTTAGAGAGTTTCTGTCCCGACCGACGCTCAGTCCGGATCCGCCCCGGTCATACGTCAATCGGGCCATTATCAGCAACACGGCTGTTCCCCTTTCCGTCCGGAGGAAGGAGCTCACCAACAATTAACACAACACAGAGAGAGAGAGAGAGAGGAGAGTAAGAAACAGCACTATAATAGAAGTACTCAGCTTCTCACCCTCTCTCCCCCCAATTTCCTCGCTGCACCCATTCATTGCATTGAATCCATCTCGACCAGCTAGCTAGCTAGCTAGCTCCTTCACCTCCTTCACCTCCCCCTTCTTCCTCCTCGTCCTTCTCCTCGAAGGGGGGGACAACGAAAAAAAAAACGACCATGGACCAGCTCAAGGACATCCTCATCTACCTGCTCACGCCCTCGACGCCGATCTTCCTAGTCGGGGGCCTGATCGTGCTGCTGGTGCCGATCCTCGTGCACGTGTTCGTGCAGCAGACGACGCCCTACACGACGCTACCCTCGATCCTGCTCGCGGGTCCCCCCGGCGGCGGCAAGACGGCGTTGCTGACGCTGCTGGAGCGCGGCGACGCGCGCCCCGTCCCGACGCACACCTCGCAGGCCCCGCAGGCCATCGAGCTCACGGTCTCCGACGACGCCGGCAAACCCCTGCCTTACCGCCTCGCCGCCCGCGACGACGCCCCCGGCACCCACCGCAAATTCCTGCTCCTCGACACCCCCGGCCACGGCAAGCTGCGCGCTCAGCACGCGTTAGCGTACATCGAAGCCGCCGGAAAGAACAAGAACAAGGGCAACAGAAAGAAGAAGGGCAGCAAGGACGAGGGCAAGCTGCAGGGCATCGTGTTCGTAGTCGACGCCGCGGCGCTGGACGAGTCCTCCGAGAAACCGGGCGGTGCAGACGGCGGCATGGCGGCCGCCGCGGAGTACCTGTACGAGGTATTACTGGCGCTGCAGCGGCGGACGGGATCGGGACGGACGTCGAAGGCGCCGCGCGCCGTGCACGTGCTGATCGCGGCCAACAAGACGGATCTGTTCACGGCGCTGCCGGCCTCCCTCGTGCGCAGCGGTCTCGAGGCCGAGCTCGGCCGCATCCGTCGATCCCGGAGCCAGGGCCTGCTGGACTCGGGCGCCGGCGCCGACGATGTTGCCGGTGATCAGGACGAGGAGGATTCCTGGCTTGGCGCCTACGGTTCTGAGAAGTTCGCCTTCGGCCAGATGCGTGAGTTCGATGTTGAGGTTGATGTCGTCGGCGGCAGCGTCCTCGAGGGCAAGGTCGATAAGTGGTGGGATTGGATCTCGGAGCGGATTTGAATTGAATGTGTATATGTATGCATATGTGTAGGGAAGGGGAAACAATTACGACCCATGATCCTTTTTTCCTCGTCGCCTTTTAACGCCCTAGAATAACTATATTAATCGATCCCCATAATGTATGAGCAACGACACCCATATATAACGACTCCGCGGCTTGACTTTGACCAAAAAAAACTAATTATTATGACCTATATCAATGGATATTGCCTACATTAGAGAAAAGGGGAGTGCTACAGATAATCATGGTCAAAAAAGGGCCAGTAGGAAAAATATTAATTCGATATTCTGCGTATAATGCTTGCTAGATTAGAATTTGTTGTTGTTTGTGTCCGAATTCCATTTTTATTACAATTGCCTGGTGGCATAAGTCATTCTAGATTATGTGTCGTAAATAAGAACCTTGCGTTGCGTTCTGTTGTCCAATGCATGTGAAAGACTAGTAGTGTGGCCCCTGTGTATATGTGTCTGTCTGTCTGTCTGTCTGTCTGTTTATCTACCTTGTCTAGATGTATCCGCGATAGAAGTCACATCTATTCTTTAAGCCCACAACGCCGTCTCGTTTATGCATAAAGGGGAGGTTGAATTCCACTTTTCTTCTTCTCCCTTTCGAATTCTACTATGTATCGGGGTAATTAAAGAGAAAGAGAGAAAGAGAGAAATCCGGGCGAGGCAGATTAGGACTTGACCTGCTTGACCATCCAGGTCAGCAGGTCGACCTTGGTGACGACGGCGACCGGCCGGCTGAGGGACGTCTTCTTCCCGTCGCCGCTGGGCTCCGTGACGACGGCCGCGCTGTTCCACTCGAAGAAGTTGCCGAGCTCCGAGAGCGGCGTGTCGAGGGTGATCTCGACGAATCCGCGCCGCCGGCCCCCCTGCTTGGCGGCGGCGGCGGCGGCGGCGCTCTTGCCCTGCCGCGGGTCCGTCACCACCTCGTCCAGGCGGCTGAAGTCGAACATGACGTCCCGCACGGCCGACTGGCTCGTCGCGCGGCCCCGCGACAGGAAGCTGAGCAGGTTGCCCAGCGTCACGAGACCCACCAGCCTGCCGCCCGGCGACGCGAGCACCGGCAGCTGGTCGAAACCCTTGTCGCGCAGCGTCTCGATCGCCTCCGAACACTTGGTGTCGGCGGTGACGGACGTCACGGGCTTCAGCCTCAGCGAGCGGACCGTCGCGCCGGCATATGGGTCGGCCGCGTCCTTCTTCGCATCGCTGCCCTCCTTTGCCGCCTGCTTCGCTGCCGCGTCCGCACCGGGCAGGAGGTCGTTGGCCGCGAGCCAGTCGTCGTCGGCGAACTTGGTCAGGTAGCTCCGGATGCTGTCTGGCAGCACGACCACGACCACATCGCCCTTGCCCAGCCCCAGATCTTTGATGGCCTTGAGGGCGCCGCTCAGGGCGCTGCCCGAACTACCGCCGACCAGCAGACCCTCCTCGGCGATGAGTCTGCGCGCGAGCTGGAATGATTCCCGGTCGTCGGTCTTGTACCACTTGTCGACGATCTCGCGATCGAGGACCTCGGGGATGAAGTCGTAGCCGATGCCCTCGACCTTGTAGGGCTCGTCGCGATGCTCCTCGTTCAGGGCCTCAGGCAGCGCCAGCACACTTCCCTGCGGGTCCGCGCTCACGACCTTGATGTCCTTGCTGTGCTTCCGCAGGCCCCTCGCCAGGCCGGTAATCGTGCCGCCGGTGCCCGCGCCCGCCACGATGCAGGTGATTTTGCCGCCGGTCTGCTGCCAGATCTCCTCCGCCGTGCCGAACTCGTGGGCGAGCGGGTTATCGGGATTCGAGTATTGGTCTAGGATGTGTGCGTTGGGGATCTCCTTCACTAGCCGCCTGGCGACACCGATGTGGCTCTCTGGGGCATCCCAGGCGGCCTGGGTGGGGGTTCGGATGATGGTAGCGCCGAGGGCCTTGAGGACGGAAACCTTCTCGGCCGACATCTTCTCAGGCAAGGTGATAATGGTCTTGTAGCCCTTGATAGCGCCGACCAGGGCCAGGCCGATGCCCGTGTTTCCACTCGTCGGTTCAATCAGGGTATCACCAGGCTTGATACGGCCGCTCCGCTCAGCCTCCTCGATCATGCGCAAGGCGATACGGTCCTTGACAGAGCCGCCGGCATTGAAGAGCTCGACCTTGGCGTAAACCTCGCACTCGACGCCATAGGACTGTGGGATCTTGTTGAGCCGTACCAGCGGGGTGTTGCCAATCAGTTCGGTGGCGGAATGAGTTGTGGTGGGAGGAGGCGGCCGGTGCGGTAAGTTTGAGGCACCAGTGGTGCCATCTGTCGCAGCCATCTTGATATTGAGATTAAAGAGATTAAACTGTGATAGTAGGGGTGACTGTGGTTTGGAATTAAGATGAAGCCAACCCAGCAAAAAATGCAAAAGATGCAAAAGATGCAAAAGGTGCCAAAGGTGCCAAAGGTGAAGGTCGTAGTAGCGTTTCAGCGTTCGTTCTTATGAGGAGACAGGAGACGGTGTTCCGTATTATCCCAAGAAATAGACCACTTTTACTTACGTATGTTGCTAATGTGGTGGTATAAGAGTGAGAAAGGAATAAAAGGTGGGAAGAGGCAAATTATGAAAAAATAAGTTTGCTTGAATAAAGTAAGTTATAACCTTAGTCTCGCAATATGTACAAACTATGAGACAAGTTTATACAAAAAAAAAAGTCGTACCAGTAAGTTATCAGCTGCACTACGTACTTAATACATATGACCTGCTTCTAGAACTCGTCCCATTCAATGGAAAGTTGCCTCAGGTCATTGCCGGTGTTGGCCGGGCAGAATTACCCCGCCAAAGCCGAGGATATGCGCTACGTATATAGGTAGACCGCCGGCCTGGGTAAGTGTGGGGCCCGGATTATGTCAGCTGAGAAGTATAACCGTTATGAGAACATGTCTGGGCTTTCCGTCGTACGTGTGAAAGAAAAGAAGGAAAAAAGAAAAAAAAAGGCAGAAAGAAAAAATATATCATGCCCATGGTGTTTCGTAGAATTCCTCTACTAGGTAGGCGGGTAGACTATTTTAAATAAGCAATTCTGCTACAGCATTGAATATATATATACCCAGGGAGGCAGTTGCCCGCAAACGCAACCGTATATAAATATGTAAAAAGGGGCTGGCCCCACTCCACCCATTAACCTCCCCTAAGTACTTATTTACTCAGGCTCCAATCCGATACGACTACAAAGTTCACCTCAACAAACTCGTCTCCCAAAACCTCGGGGGAGGGCGCAACGGCTCTGGCATTATATATATGGTATATTCCTATAGTTAATATAGTATGGGTAGATAGATAGATGAGGGCCTAGAAGAAAAAACGAAACCCAAGAACACCCCAACACGCCAGGAAAAATAGGCAGGCCAGTCTCTCTCAAACTTCAGTTCAGTTCACTTCACACCAGAGACCACCGCTCGCGCGACCGCAGCACGACGTCCCGGTCCTCCCGGCAGCTGCCGCAGTACTCGTGGAACCAGGCGCGCAGGTTCTCGCGCCTGCGGTCCCTGCCATCACCATCACCATCACCATCATCATCCGCACCGCCGAGGATCTTCTGCTCACCATCATCACCAGCACCGACAGACGGGGCAGCGTTCTCCTTCTCCTTGGCCTTACCCTTGTCCTTCCCCTTGCCTTTGACATCATCCTGACCGCTAGTTTCATTACCGCCCCGGTCCGCGAGCGCAAGCACATCGGCGACCTGGTCGCAGCGGAGGTTCTCGTCGAGGACCCAGTTCTCCCACTCGGAACGGAGGAGCTCGCGCTCGACGGAGTTGACGAGGCGCATGGCGACGAGGAGGTCGTGGCGGTAGCTGCCGAGTCTTTGGCGCGTGCGCCGGAGCCTGCGGGCCGCCGCGCGGCTCTCGGGCGTCACGAACCCCTCCGCGGCGGCGCTGCCACCCGCGTGGTCGCCGTTGTTGTCGGCGGCGGCGTACACCACGTCCATGTCCGTCGCGTTGGCGATCGCCTGGAACGTGGCGTAGCAGTAGCTCTCGCCCCTGATGCGGGCGAAGTCGTCCTCGTCGGCGGCGGCTGATGCCGTGGACGGGTAGGGGGATAGGAGCGGGGAGGAGGAGGACCCGCGCGCCGCCTCGTCCAGGTCCGCGAGGTAGATGGCCTTGCTCATGACGAGGTTGGGGCCGACGCCCACGCGGCGCATGAAGCTGGCGGCGCGGCGGTCGGCCCACCAGGACCAGGCGCCCTGGGACGAGAGGGTGAGGTTGGTGAGGGTGCTGAGGGCGAGGAGGGCGAGCAGGAGGCGCTGGGCGGAGAGGGCGCTCCAGAGCTTGCGGACGCCCGCGAATATGAACATCACGAGCGACGAGGCCACGCTCTCCGCGAACGACCGGATCGTGTCCAGGATCATGGAGCCCAGCGTGCGCGGGTTGATGCGGGGCTTGCGCTCCGCGTCCGCGTCCGCGTCTCCCGGCGCGAACGTCAACACGTGCGTCTGCTGCCCCACGTTCCCATAGACCTGGATGGCCCGTTTCGTTCGGCTGTGCGCTCCCAGCTTGCGCACTTGATCCGTCGCGATCTCCGCCAGCTCTTCGCCGCCCTGCTCCGCGTCCTGCCGCGCCTCCCGTTCGATGATCCTCTTCCCGATCGTGGGCGCGTTGCTCCACACAATCTTGTTGTATAGCGCTAGCTTGCACTTCGATTTGCCCACGTGTGTGATGACGACCTTGGTGACGAGCTTGAAAGTGTCCGCGTGAGGTAGGTGCCACAGCGTCTTAGCGTGCGCCACCACGTACGTAACGTGATCTTCGAATACTTCGATCGTCTGGTAGTCCGTGACGCCTTCATTCTTGGACTGGCCGATGAACCTCTGCTTATAATCCACATTGAACTGGAAAGTCCTCCGCAGCCGGCCATCGACAGACGTCCAGGGGCCCTGGGCGATCTGCCGGGCACGCCTGTTGAAGTAGAGCTTTGGGAAAACAAAGCTTTTATCGCCGAACAAGACGTGAAAACATGCCTTGGCGCTGATCTCGAAGTGACGCTCTGCAACCTTGAGGTCCATATCCTCGGGCTCATATACTACAGGATGCGCAGGAAGACGGACTTTCGAGCGATTCCTGCGCGTCGTGCGTGATCGGATTGGAACGCTGAGCTCGTGGGGTCGAGGACTGACGGTCCGACTAGCTGCACCGTCGTCCGGGAGTTCGCTGGCCGAGGCGTCATCCCAGCTATCGACGCTGGGACTTCTCTTCATAGCGAGTACATCCCTCTCCAGGTCAATAAACGTGCGGATGAGCTCCTGGATGCCCATGGGCTCTTCCGCCTGCAGATCATCGATCAGGAGATTTAACCGGGCGTGTAGAAGGTCAAGGTTCTCCAGGAAAGTCTTGATCGTGATCCTGTTAAACGGGTTATGTACGTCCTGGGCGAGATGTAAGAAGATGAAATCGCAGTCTTTTCCGGGCGCCGCAGTTACTTCCGTGATACGGTCGAGACTGAAAGCGTACGTGACTACTAGCCCTAGCTGATGACCGTAGAAGAACATATTGCCTTCCGAGGTTACATATACTCTTCCACTCCCTTCCAGCTTCTGGGATTCCGGTCTTCCTTCCGCCGTGCTAGTCCAGGAAGCGCGAACCACGAGGACTAACTTCTCATCCAGCGGAACGCCGGGGAAGAGTAATCTAAACTGTGCAGAGTTTGTCTTGAGCTCCACAGGATAATTGTCCGGAAACGACTCTTGTGTAGGCCTCTCTTGGGCCTGGTTTATGACCGTCGTGTCCATACTGACCGATTTCTTATGTGTAGATGATGGGGACTTAAGCTCGCCGCCTTCACGCGTCATCGTGATGGACGGAGAATTTGGTCCAAAGGGATCTTCAGGGTTTAGATCTGTGTTGGTAGCCCTGGGCATCGACTCTTGTGTCCATGCATTGCTACCCCAGTAGTTGGCCAAAATCGCTGTCGGTATCGTGTTAGTTACGGCATTGAGTACTCGTTCACTACTGTATGCGACCGCCGTCTTGCTAAGGCTAGTAGCAGCCGGTGGTTTGGCAAGCGTCGCAGGTCCGAGTGAGCCAGGCTGCGATTCGGGACCTAGCGATGCCGCAAGACCCTTGGACACGGTCATCTGGCCGACCACGGGAGGAGGGTATCCCGGTAAGAGGCCGTGGCTAGCGGATATTAGGCTGGCAATGCCACCAGCCGCCGGAGGCATTGGCGATGGTGGAGCGGCCGCAGGATCCGAACCTGAGGCGAACGCCTTCCGGTGGAGGTCGAGCTTTTGCATGATCCTCGCTGCATGTTCCCTACTGCTCTCCCCCTCCTCGCGAACAAGCGCCGAAGTTGCTGAGCGTTTTGGAGGGGCTGCAGGATTGATATCAAAGCTCGCTCGAGGGATCAATCCACCTTCGGCACCAGGCACTGGCAGAGTCCCGGACCGGTCGACACTGCCCGAGCCATCATCAATACCAAGTCCAACCTGGGCGTCCAGTGCCTTGGCAGAGAATTCTGGTATGGAAGGCGGCGTCACAGCGAACGCCGGATCAACACCACCAGGCAGAGTCGAGGCCTCCCTTCCTATGCTAGCTTCGAACGCGCGCTTCTTCGCGACCTCAAACACCTCAAGCCATTCCATAAGGTCGGCCTGCGTCTCGGCCTGTAGAAGTAAAGTTTGAATCTTGGTCTTGATCTCAAAACAAAACCGGCGTTCTTCGGCAACGGAGGGTTTGGCATTGCAAAGAAGAATGCCGATTTCGTCTCCTTGTAGAACCCCTTGGGGAACGTTTATCAGCCAGCCGAATTTCCCGTCGCGGCAATAATACCACCGCCTAATCCAGGTATGGCGGGCTGGCTTCCCGGCTATCGTTCTCAGGTAGAGCCACCCATGCTTCTCGCTTTTACCCGAGGTTTTTTGGTGCGGCGTTACGCTCATCGGACCTCTAGACCCTAAAAAGGGAACAGTGGACGCGCTATAGTGGTCAAGCTCGCGTGTCGGTGCGAAAGCTGAAAGGGCGTTCTCTTCGAGCTCGCGCCTGACCGTTTGGAGCTCGCGCTTAAATCCGGGCTCGGCCAGTTCCATATCCTTAGTCCAACCCTTGACACGATCCATCTCGTGGCCGTACTTGGCGAAGCTGCCGGTACCGTCCTTAGTTCTCTTCAACTCGCGCCAAACGTCGGAAGATACCCTGATCAGGAGCTTGTCGAGCGTTAAACGCAGCTGGGGGGCGAGCTGGCAGAAGTCCATGGACGCCTTGAGGTAAGCCTTGCGTGTCTCGAAAACAGCAAAGGCGTCCTCGCGGAGGGAGGAAGGCTCCTTTGTCTTAGATTGGGCAACGTAACGGGACAGTGCAGTATCAAATGCCTTCTGAGTGTTTTCCAGGTTCCTCTTGGTCTCCTTGAAAGAACGAAGGTCGCCGTGCTGGAAATTCCGGATGGGTTCTACGGACATGGATTCGAGTTTCTTGGCCGTGCCGAGGACGGACGTCCACCATTCCCTAGAACCATCACCTAGCCTCTTAAGCGCTAATGCGGTGTAATCGTGGTCGAGGGATCCGATGGCGGGTGGAGGTAATATCTTGGATAGGTAGCTGTTGATGGTCTCCTCTAGACCTAGCATATCGTGAGACAGTTTGGCGGTGGTCTTCGCGTATCCGTCTAGCCATTTCTCGATGGCGTCAACCTGGTCGGAGAAGTGTTGGGCGAGAGCTCTAAAGGAGGGGGAGTCGAGTTGAGCTTCGGTGAGGGATACGGGGATTGTCAATTTCGAGTTTGTTGACTTTAGAATTACGGCATCAGCAGCCGCAGAAGCAGCCGCAGCCGTAGCCGCAGCGGCAGCGGGCTGTATAGCCTGGCCTTTATCGGCCATCTCGAATCGTTTGGACGTCCCGTTGGAGCTCCCAAGGTCACATCGACGACGTATGTATTAGTTATACTAGTATACCTGTAGGAGACCTGGAGCTCATGGGAAAAGGTATGGGAGTAAATAGAGGTCAATTGCTCGGTAAAGTGGCATATATCGCGTCTAGTCGAGTCGAGTAAGTTTCAGTGTGAATTTGAGTTGCAGGTTTAGTCGAATTATGTAGTATTTGAGGGAAGTTCGAGGGAAGTTCGAGATGTCCGCGCTCGAATAGGATGAATAATGGAGTGAATGGATGGAGAATGGGAGTGGATTATCGAGATTATTCGAGGGAGTTGGAATGATGATAACCACTACCTAGAGCTCTAGGTAACTATGGCCACTATGATTATGAAGTATTAAAGTATGAAGAAGTATCCTGGGCATGTGTAGTGTAGTTGCATGTACTTATGAAAGTAGCCAATCCATTAGAGAATCAGGGGCTCGCCCGGCTGTTCCCAAGACAGCCACAACCGCTAATGCACTATAAACAACACAGGGAATACCGAGCAGGCCGAGTTGATTATGTGGATTGAGGCAAAAAATTAACTTGAAGAATCAGAGGATAAGTTGTTCATTGGGGTTAACTACCTAAGCTATGAAGCCCGAACTTGTTGAGGTTTCAATTCATGAATGAATACTTATTCAAAGAAAGAGCTGTCTTATGCATTCCAATAGGTATATGCATAGCATAGGCAGGTACCTACTCTAGCTAGTTACTTAAAGTAGCCCTAGGCAGAAGTTGCAGTTGCACTGGTTATGGGGAAAGATTTCCACTTAAGAAGGCCCGGAGCTTTCGGGTTTAAGCGTGACGCAGGGTTGTCGACAAACCAATCATATATAACGTCATGTCATATACAGAGAGTGCCTATCGAGGAAGAGGAAGCCGCTACCATGCAGGGTCCCCGACATAAGTAGCACATGTAAGTACTTATTTAGCACATGACAGAGCACGCACTTTGTCTTCTGTCTTTCACATTTAATCAAACCCATCAAAACGCATCGCCCTAGTATTCAGTGTAGAATTATATACCAAGGTATATATATATAATCACTACATCTCGGAGTCGAGCGAAGGCCGAGAAGTCGAACCCCCCTGCCCCCCCCCCCCCTCCAAAAAATACATACATACACGATGGAGGGGGAATCCTGCTGCACCTGCGCCCGTCTCCTAACCACCGCGACGGCGGCCGCGAAGGCGGCAGACCACCACGACCCCGCCTCCGAGAAACCGACACCACCATCATCACCACTACAACCCGAAGACCACCGGCGACCGGCTTGCTGCGGGCGCGTGATCTGCGGAGCCTGCATACGCGACAACGCGCGCTTCGCCGCCTACTGCCCGTACTGCCAGGTATCGACGACAACGGGGGAGATCAGCGCGCTACCGCTGCCGCCGCCGGGGCCCAAGGAGCCCCCCTCATACCACGCCTCCGTGACGCCGGGCGGCAACACGAGACCGCACCCCTTGCAGCCGCCACCAGCATACACGGCGACGTCGTCAGCGCACCAGCACCACCACCCGGAGGAAAAAAGCAGCAGCAGCAGCAGCAGCAGCAGCGAGGGCGGAAAAGACCGCACAACAGCAGCAGCGACGACGACGACGACGACAACAGGAGGGGAAAACGACACGGTGGTCCACTTCCTGCGTCAGCCCCACGACACGATCATCTCGCTGTCATTGCAATACGGCGTGACGCCCGAAGCGCTGCGGCGCGCAAACCGACTCCCCAGCGACGGCGACGCGCTGCTCGCGGCGCGGCGGACCGTGCTGATACCCGGGGTGGCGACGGCGGGGGGAGGATCGAGGTCGCCGCGCCCTCCCGGCGGCGAGGAGGCCGAGCGCCGCGAGCGCGCCCTCCGTCGCTGGATGCTGCGCTGTCGCGTCCACGATTACGACGTCGCGCTGCTGTATCTCGGCCAGGCTGCCGGCGACCTCGATGCTGCTGTTGCCAGGTACCAGGCCGATGAGGAGTGGGAGCGCGCGCACCCGCTCGAGGCCCGGCGCCGGGGGAAGGGCACGGCGGTCGGCGGCGGTGGCAGTGGCGGTAGCGCTGGGTTGGGCAGGAGTAGAGGTTGGCTGTGGTGAACGGATGAACGAATGAACGTAGATATGTTCGATCAGATTACATACACGGATGGGAATTTTTTTCGATTTTAACAACCATATTCGCACTTGTACTATGCGGAGCCCCAGCAAGCGGAGTTTTTTTAGGACCGGCGTTTTTGGGGGGGAAGTCATTTGTTGTATATAAAAACATTTGTTCAATAGCGGCTCCCGTTTCCTAACGCCGAGTCGCCTTTGGCCATGTACCGTCCATCCTTCTCTCTCTCTCTCTCTTTCTCAACGTAGAATACAATATACCATCATTATATCTCGGCGTACGATCGCAAGAGCATCGATCCAAATCCCCACTAACAACGACGCCTGAAACCCGGGCGTAGGACCTACTGAATTAAATAGCTTCTCCAGGATTGATATCATGGCTGACGGGCTGACTACGTCGCCCTGCACGATGTTCATCTTAACACTTTACGAAGCTTTTTTTTTAAAGCGGCATCACACAAGATGGACCATCCTACTTAGAATGCAGACCGCGTACGGAGATCCTAAAATTTGATGATTAGCAACACAACTTCCCTCGATTGAGTCATATCGGACAGTGGGGCTAGCTTACCGATATCTTCCTCTCGATCTCGCGGACCGAGCGGTCCAGGTCTCCCGCGATCATCTGCTTCTTGTCCGTGGGGAGCAGAGCGAACCTCTCGCACAGGTCGCCGTCGATGACCCCCTTGACCGGGACGTAGTAGCTCCTGTACATGAGGTGGTCTCGTCCCGCCAGGGGAGGGTCCTCCGTGCGCATGTGCGACTCGAGGCTCTGGAAGAAGTCGACGTCTTCGCGGTTGACGAAGGGTATGAACACGCCGACCGTACCCTGCACACCGCTCCATAGGAGGACGTCCTGCCCGCCGACGACGAGGTTCGTCTTGGTTATGCTGGTCGGGACATCTTGCGTGTAAAAGTGCGTCATGAGACTGACGCGATGGTTCGCGCCGTGTAGATATTCTCTCGCGTGGAGTAGATGGGCGCCAGCAGCGTCCTCGTCCGCTTCCTCACTGGCTTTCTGGGGACACCGTACAATCCATATGTTGCCGAACTTATCGCCGCCCGCAACCGACTCGTAGTCCACCATAGTTGTGCAATTAGTCCACCGCGCGATGCTGTCGTCCGCAAACGGTATCAACTTGTTGCTCTCGTACTTATAAACGACGTACGTCACGCTCTGCTGAACGTCCCCGACAATGATACGACTTCCCTGGGTCTGTAGGGAGACGATCAGTTGGGGTGCGACCTCAGCTTGCGCCTTCCGCAGAAGTTGTCGCAGGCCAAGGTCATAGGCTCGGAGGGTCTTACCGATACCCGCTAGCAAGCGACCCTGGAACTGGACAAGTGCCATGGGCGGCTCTTCAACCTTGGTCTTGTGGATGAACTCGAGCCCTCGGCCATCGTCGCTGAATCTATAGACGTGTATAAATCCGGCGCTGAATTGTCGAGGACTGACAATCAAGTCTTTGCCAGTTCCCACTACTAAGAACGTTTCATTGTCTTGGCTAGCAAAGGAAACTGTCGCCATGCTGACAGCTGCCTCATTCTCCGTGAGATCGAGCGTCTGTAGGACTTTCTTCTCGGTAAGTGGATCGATGACACTGATACACGACGCCCACCGGCCACGACCCCGGGGATAACCAAAGTCTACAGGCGGTAGTACAGAAGCATCGCCGTTCACAACTCCAGGATCAGCCAGGAGCTTAGCACGCAACTCGGGCGGGAGCGTGTTGTTTTCAGCTTCGATCGTGTAGAAATAAGGCTGCTCGGGGTGTTTGACTAAGCGCTTTGGCGTGTATGTCAAGG
This sequence comes from Eutypella sp. D-1, assembly GCA_023313575.1. NCBI lineage: Eukaryota > Fungi > Ascomycota > Sordariomycetes > Xylariales > Diatrypaceae > Eutypella > Eutypella sp. D-1. Next base: position 661,652 of record JAJTTP010000003.1, read on the forward strand.
GTATCGATTCTTGAAGGATGGTGTCGCTGAGCTTTTCAATCGAGAAAATCCTATTGAGTGTTAGCCACGTTGCCTGTAAGCAAACTTCAAGCAGTCGTCGCAAAGGATACGAGGAAATATCAGTAGGAACAATTGGTACAAAAATGTTGTTGACCTCATCACCGATGGCATCGGATCCCAGTTTCTCATCATGTTTCCTCTCTGCGGCAGAACAAAAAGACGATGCGTTCACTTACTTTAGTTCTTGTCCTTGTATTCCCACCATGCCCTCCTCGCACTGTTCACTGCTGAAATTCCAGCCCCATTCGAGATCGCTGTAATCTAGGGGGGTCATCATGAATCCTTTCGTGATCGGATCCGAGTAGCCCAGCCATGTCCGGGAGCTGAGCGCCAGAACACAGCGTTGCCCTTGCACGGAGACCTGGAACAGACGGACATTTTTGGGGCCCAGGAACTTTTGTCGCGTGTCCGTTAGCTCTCCGGTGATCTCGTCGAGGACCGTTCTCAGATACACGCCGGAATGAAGACCGATGTGAAGATACAAGGTAGAGCCGCCGGTCGAGGAATCCTCCATGGACATGATAGAAAGGGCAGATGGAGCAGCAGTCAGGGCTTGTACCGACTTGCTCTCTAAGGTGGTCTCTGGATCCAGACTTAGCACCCGGACGGTGCAGTCATCGCACCCGACTGCCAAGAAGGAGCTTCGTAAGCGACCCTCGGGCACATCGCCCAAGCTGAGGCAGGTGACGGTGCCGAACATCTCCTTTTTCTCATCGTACTCGGCCAATGAGCCATCCGTATCCATCTCGAAGTAGACAATCTCTCCAGAACTCAAAGCCACAGCGACTTGGCGTTCGTTGGTTGAAGCGGCCACGATAGAACGGTGCTGCGGCGCCGCCCACTCGTTCACGCGCCCTCGAATGATATGCCTGATACCCTTGGGATGTACCTGAATGAGACCGTCCTCGCCCAGTTGCTGGACTGCGAGAGTAGGGACTGCTGACAGGAAACCAGTGTCGGTTACCTCCTCCACGGTCTCACCGATGCTGAGTACTAGAGTACCATTGCTGAAGGAGAGGATGATGTATGCATCGTATTGGTCTTCGCGATTCAACTTGGTGGTCCAAACCGCCGAGGGGATGCCGGGCAGCTCAGAGGCCACTATCTCGTTCACTTGGAGGCCATGCTTCAGAGTCCTGAATGTACTTCGAGCTCCGTTTCCACATATACCGTAGATCTGCGGTGCGTCGTCACTAGTTAAGTTCGCGACCTTGCAGTCGATGAGGGGGTTCATCGCGTCTATGCTCTCCACCAAACTGAGGTTTTCAGCCGTCCGTGGGTAGAAATAGACGGGGTCATATGGTACTCGCGGGTCGGTCGGGAAGTCATCGCTGGAAAACTCGAGCTCTTCATCGTCGTCACCGAGTTTCTCGAACTGGTAGAAGTGGTGGTTGCCGAACTCGCTAGCAACGAAGAGGAAACCACTCTTCAAGATGCAAAGGCTCGTTGAAACCGGGACAGTATCAAAATACTTAATCTTGAGTCTTCGCACCTCACCAGTGGGATTTCCCTCGTCATCCTCGGCCATGTCGATGGTAACTTTAAAAAGGTCGCCGTCCTCGGTTTGCAATAGGAAGAAGAACGCACCCGCGTTACCTTTGAGCTTATGCATAACTCCGGAGACTATAGTCCGTTTCCTCTGGGGGTCCTCAGTAGCACCCTTTCTTCTGGGTATGGGCACACGGAACGCCTCCTGGTTAGAATGTCTATAGGTGATGTTTTCCTCTCCACAAACCAGGACACCACTAGGACCATCGTTGCCACCAGGAACTTGAAATAGCGTCGAAGAAGTAGGGTCGACGGGCTCATGCCATCTCCTGACAACATGATTTAACCCGAGATCCAGCTCGTAGTACACCAGCTGGGTCTCGACCTCCTGCAGAGCTTGGCCTGATGGATCTTGATCAGCCTCAGTATAATCGACCTCCAAGGCCGCGAATACAGGATTTGCGTAACCAACATCCAGGGCCACCATGGAGAGAACTATAGTGCCCGGCTTATGCGCTTCTAGCGGTGAAGAGATGGTAAGCTCCGCCTGAGCATTTCTGTTCAAGACGTAGACAAGCTTGTTCTTCTCGATGGAGGCAATCAAGCAAGCTCTGCCTTTAGGGTCGCAAGCCAGGTACTGGCCTGGGATTACTCTTCGCACCCCAGATTTTCCAAAAGTCTCGAGTTTTTGCTGCTTGAAACGATTTTGCTGGGGGTTATACTCGAGGATGGCGATTCGTCCGGAGTCAGTAGCGAGGATAATGTAGTCTAATAGAAGATGGCCATTAGCTTATATTCAGAATTATCAGGTGATGATCAGGGGAAATGAGCACCGCACCATGTTTCAAGGTGGGATAGACCGGAAGACTTCTAGCGACGCAGCTTCAAAAAAAATCACTAAGTGAAGCTTCAGAAAATGGAGGTGAGTATAGACTTACCCTTGCTGCTTCCCGCGAGACGAAATGCTGCGATTGACCTTATGATGCCGAAGATATCATGAGATAATAAAGTCATGACCTTGGCCTGGGACGGGTCAGGTCGCAGTAAGGTAAGACGCGAGCCTGAGGCTGTGATGATCTGCTGCTCCTTGGTGCCGGAGAACTGACCCAAAATAGCTTGGGTCATGGAAGTCGGAGGCTGAATGGTCAGGGAATAAAGGAACATATTTGAAGTTGTCGCCATCTTTGCGATAGGTGGTGCGCAGTTGACCTGCGCTGCGCTTCCCTTGCTTCCTTCGAGTGGTTTTGAGAATTTGCCTTGACGGAACAGTGATATTAAAATCAATTGTACCTAGGTAGTGTGTGTAAACGTGCGTGCGCGCGCGACGCGATGGCGGAAGTGAATTTCTTTCGGGATCAAATATACATTAGGTGAAAATTATAAACAGGTATGTGAATCAGGCGCAGCCTGTCACAAGACCTATAAAGCTGTTTTTTGTTCCAAGGTTTGTTTTCTCTTGCCAGCGTGAACTGTTAAAGTGTCAAATTTTGAGTATGAAGCTGTTTAAGTGTTGAGAGGTCTCACCTTAAATCGCTATACCTAAGTATACTCTAGAGGGCACAGAGGATGGAAGGAAGCTATGAGAAATTTTGTTTTTGATTGGAAGAAGCTTCGAATTAAGGCTCCACTAGATGCAGACGACACCGAGCATAGATAAATTGATAACAACCCCAGGGCCGTTTATAACACAGGCTTCATTCCTCTCATATCTCTTTTTAATCATACATGTATGCATCTAACCGGCTAAAAGCAGCTGGCTGGGGCCCCGCCATATGATATAATAATGTACATACTAATTGGCCTGGATACTCTACTTAGGTAGGTACCTTGAAAATGGTTCGAGATTTAGATATCTTTAAGCCGAAGCTCAATAATAATTACTTCCCCAATACCAGTGGACAAAACCAAGACCTTTCTCATAACATCCCCGCGCAAGCAAAGCAACCGCATCAAGGTTGTTTGAGGACGCCAAAAATGGAGCCCTCAATGCGCCTAGCAGCCTCCAGGGTCTGTAGGAATTGCCTACAGTCAACAGCAAGGACAACAACATCTTCTCGTGCGCACATTGGCAGATCTGTCTCGACCATAGCGGGGGGCTCGCGATCAGGACATAAACAGCCTGTACAACCCAGATCGAAGATATCATGCGACACGAAACGAAATCTGTCACTATTTGGACGACAACAGCCCAAGGAATCTTCCCAAAGTGAACCTGTGCAGTTCGGGGCAGCAGGCTTACCTTCCAAGGAACCCTCCGGCACCCCCGTCCTCCGACCCGACGATCTCTTCCACTCCTTCACGAACTCGCCTATTCCTGAGATCAGCCGTCGCGCCGCTTTCATAAGACAGCATGCCTACTGCCCCCACCCGGACCACCGACCTACCCGCCTGCCAGCGAACGAAGCTGATGCCCATGCCCACGCCCACGCGAAAACGGGGAATCGGCCGCCGGCGCATGTTGACTTCGAGTGCCCCGATTGCGGCGTTCCTGTGTACTGCAGCAAGGAACACTGGGCAGACAACTACGAGGCCCACTTGGAAATATGTGACACCTTGAGGCAGATCAACGAGGACGACCACGACCTGCGCTCCGGCCGGTTCTTCCCCGAATTCGAATATGCGGGGCCCCAGATGGACGAAGCCCCCGTAAACATGTTGAATTGGGACACCTTCCTCTATACAAGGGAGTTCGAGGCTATCAATGATGATCGAAGCATGCGGCAAGTTACCAGGCTACTTACTTACCCCATGACGATCGGAAGTATCATCCATGAATTGAGTCCCTATAACATCCGAAAGGGGGGCAGATTAACCCCAGAGGGGCTGAAGAGTCTAAGTGCCCTGAGGTACACTCTACACCCGCCCAAGTTAGGTGGTGACATCGACATCAAGGGATTGAAGCCGGAAGCTCCGCCGGTCAGGATATTCGTCCTGGGGGCTCGTGCGGAATCTTCGCTCCCTCGGAACGTCTGGGTACAGCTAGCCCACCTGTTTCCCAGGGGGAAGTTCCACCTCGTCTTCATTGGGCCGGAGAGCATGGCCAACCGTGACGACGAGTTCCCCTTGCCACCGCGGACTCCGTCGAACCCCTTCGGTGCCATCGTCGAGGACCGGGTCTGGCCGACGATGAAAATCAGCACGATTGTGGATTACTACCACACGTTGCACAAGACCGGGCATTTCTACCCCTACGACCCCTATTTCGACTGCTTCGTCATGTTCCACCCCGGTCTGGGCCACCCGGCCAGCTCCCACGAGTGGTCGGAGACGGTGCCGCTGCTCCTCGAGACGAAGGCGCCCATCATAGTGACGGGCTACACCCAGTACGACATGGAGCGGGACATCGAGTGGGTACGGAAGACGTGCCGCGGCGAGTTCGACATGCTCATGGAGCCCGGGGAGAACTTGTTCAGGAGCCTGCGGTGGGACCTGAATGACCTCGACCCACAGGACATCAGCTGCGGCAATTGGGGAGTGTGGGCTTTCCGAGGGAAGAGGTACGTTGCGATTTCGCTCTTCGCTCCTGGCGACAAGGAGTAAATAGTGTCGACCATCTACTGACTACAATCATAGGTACGAGACGATGCGTAAAGATGTAGAATAAGTGGTGTCGCAGCTGCACCCATAGGCCAGGCCGCCACCATTTCTCACGGCCTAGGAAGCAGTGATATTGAGTCAGTGTATAAGATGAAATGTATATAAAAAACGTATAAGTCGATACTACTCTATGATGCATGGGAGAATCGAGAACGCGGAAAGCATATGTGACTCGATGCCTTTCGTATGATTACCTGTTTTTACCTGTCTCATACCGTATAGGAGGTGTGCTAAGCTCTCGGGGCTTACTTACCTAATAGGCGGGCGCCCATAGGAAGTCGAGCGGTATGAGGCTCAAAATAGCTTAAAAGAAGTGACTGAGACATCAGGGAACAGCGGGTAGCCTTGCAAAGGGACACAACATGAAGGTGTCGCCAAGCACCAAGTACCAAGCAGGCACAACTTATAATAAGCCTATAGTACTTTACTGTGTGCTCTGTACATACATGTATGTGGTGAAGTATGTGTTTTATACAGCTAGCGCAGCTACCTGTGTACTTACGCAGCCCTATGTATTCCTAGAGCTGGTACCTACGGGCTGGCCGGAGCACTTATATACTTACTCGTATGTATACCTACATACATGCAGGTGCTGCAGGCAAAACATCCCTGTATGATACGCCTCTCGTACCTACCTAGCCTAAGTACCCTAGGTACTTATTAGTTACTGCCTACGGGCTTGTATCTATGGGTACAGCGCGCTGCAGTGAATTTGGCACCTGCAGCGAGTACATAGCACTTAGCCTGGGACTTGACTGGCCTGATAGTGGCGTCCTCACTTGGGCCTTTAAACAACGACATCTCTCATCTTCAACACAGCTTGCCACATAGCCACAAACACCTTGAACGCGTTTTGGCGTCCGATAAAATATCAACCGAAACGGGGAAGAGCCGGATTTGCTCGACAGCGCAATCTAGAGGGGTTTGACAGCGGCGGTTTGCATAACGAGCAGGCCTGGCAGTAAATTCCAGATTACTTATGTTTAATGTTCGTTCGCTAGAGCCCCGAACAACATAACACCGGCACAAGACGACGACGACCGGAATAGCGGCCAGCCTCATCTCGCATACAGAGTGGTCGCAACGTCAATCTAGACAACCAACCGGTGGGTCCTGAAGCGACCAGGCAGGCCAACTCCAAAGGATCGAAATTATCTTAAGCTCATGCCTAACCTGAGCGGTGTCGTCCAGCTCAGTCATTACTGTTGCTATTAATAGGCCTGCCTGCCTCTGTCTGGCCTGCTTCTTGGGCCTCCCCGTGGTCCACTCTTGTCATGAGTCCTGCTGCGCCTGGCCCCTCATCAACGCAGCTGCCGCAACAGGCGCCGCAACACAAACAGGCGCCGCAACCGCAACCTCAGCGCCGTAGTGCGCGTTCTGCAGCGGCCGACTTCCTCTCAGATAGGGCCACCGCGGCTCTGATCCGCCGGACCCTATGTGCCCAGCAGCTGGCCCCCGGGGATCGAACCAGAAACACCCCGGCCCCCATCCATGACTTATTACCCCCTCTGACCAGCCGCAACGACGTCGATCTCCAGCTCTATGCGCTGATCTCTATCGTCATAAGAGAATATGTCCAGGCCTGGTATACTAAGATAACGCCGGATGAGACCTTCGTTGCCGAGATTGTACAGATCATTGCCCACTGTACCCGTGCTTTGGAACAGAGGCTCCGCAAGGTTGACCTGGAAAGTTTTTTGCTTGATGAGCTGCCTGAGTTACTGGATGTCCATGTTCGAGGTTTGTCACATGAACGCTGCCCCTCGTATGCTGTGATAGTCCGACGCTGACCCTGTCACCTTGTTTTCACCAGCCTACCGCGCGTCCAAGGCTTCCGCGGTCCGGCCTCCAATTGAAGCTAATCACCGCGAGATCTACCATTCAATATGGCCGCTGCCCGCCATGTCGCCCATCCCCAGGCCTGAAGACCCCAAGAGTCTCCAGAGCCAGGCAGACAGCGAAAGGGCTTACCGTCAGCTCTTAGTACAGGGCGTGCTGGCTATACTACTGCCAACCGAGGATCTAGAAAACACATGTTTAACTGCCCTGGTCGGAGAGATTCTCTCTGAGCTTGTTATTGGGAATCTTCTCGCTAATAGGATCTCCCAACCTTGGCTACTATGGGAGATCTTCATTATACTCACCAAGTTAGCTCATAAACGAGATGCCACGGATTCGTCTGGCACCTATACTACTCAGGCAGGTTCCTCTAATCATGAAATGGCCCATCACACTAGCAAAAAGCGCGGTTGGTCTGTCCATCAAGTATTCTGGTCCATCGTGCAGTGGGGCTTCCTTGCAGTCCACTTGATCCGCGGTCTCATCGGCGCCTTCGTGTTGTCGAGATCATTACCCCCAAGATCAAGCCCTTCCTCCCGTCGAGTGGATTCTGTTGGACCGAGTTACACCGAGAAGTTAGACGATCCACTCCCACATTCCGAGACACGGCAAGAGCCAGTGAAGGTCCCCATCGTCGACTTTCATCTATGGCCTTGCTTGGCGAATCTTCTTGAAATAGACGTCCGCATGCCTTGGCTGACCGGTGCCTTGTCCATTGCACAATGGGGTGCGATGAGAGGGCCTGGACAGCTTGCAGGGTTCAACGGGCGTCTTGATCGGTAAGCCAATAACTTTCCTGGTATCTCATCTTGTTAGAACTATCCCGTCGTCACGCCGCATACACCAAAAGTCACTGGACCTGGCATTCACCCAATCAGGCTCCAAAAGAGCGAAGTCCATTTCACGAGTGTGAAAGTTAATTATTATTATCCCATCCACTGTTCCATATCCGTTATCGTTGATGGCATGACGCCAACTATCTGGTGTGATACCTACCTACCTAGGTAGGTAGAAGGGACTTTGACCCCATGTCTACAAATGTTTCTTATCACAGCTGTTATACGGCCGTGTCTCGGGGTTCATTCTCAAGCGGACAGCCACATGCCGCCAACGTTTCCCGTCTGTCAACTGTCGACGCTTCAGAATCAGACGCCGTTTTCGCTACCATTCTGATCCATGGCCATTGGCCAATGAACGGGAGACCCTGGTGCCTCTTCGTCCGATTGCACGATAGGCAGCGCGGGGCTGACAGTCCTGACCACCCGGATGCCTTCTTTACGCGCCCGACCTGGATCCAGCAGGGATTATCACCCGTCGATCCAGGATTAGATCTGACAATTTGGCTTTAGCCACGCACCCCTGGTGCGACTCTATGAAGCCAAGAGAACCTCTTGGCTCCTCCCCTTCGCTTCGTACCGCTGCATGGTCTGCCGCGTTGCTCCCGTGCGCAGCCTGCACGCAACCTTACTACCTACTACCACCTTGGTCAGAACTTGGATTCCCCATGACGCCGGATCTTCGCTGGGCGTGGGCTGCATTGCATGCTCCAAGTCCCCTGCCATGTCAGCACGCACTCGTTCTGTCAACAACGGTGCAGTTGGGTATCAATTGATTCGGGCCAGACGAAACCTTGGATAGGGACCTATTCGTTTTCTCATGATTCATTTCCAAGACCGGGAGGCCCGGGGCACAAGCTCCCGAGGGCTGCTGCACGGCGCAGGTCGGGATGCCATTGAAGCTCCGATGAGAGCATCTCTCGCCGACCAGCCAACCAACCACCCTGGCTATTGGCGCCCAATCGCGATTGATCGGCCACGCCAGGCTTTGGGGACACTGTCACCCTCCACAAGAAAGTTTACCACTCATTCCTGCCCGTCTTGATCGGACAACTCAGGGGCCATCTCACGTCGTATGCATGCTCTATAATCACACCCCCTGCGAGGGCTTTATGCGTCCCCCGCAAATCGGCCGGGCCTCGCCAAAGCCTCACGATCATAGGGTCGTCTCATTCCTGATGAAGACTCTGAGCTGTTTCTTTGCCACGCCCATAGTCTGTTGCCAACCCGGCGCCTAATGCCTGTTACTGCCGCAGAACGAGGCTCCCAGGGCAATCCTGGACCCCAAAGGCACCGCGCGTTTTAACCTATCCTACGCTATGTCTCGTCAGATGCTGTGGAACGTCACCCACCCCTTCCTCCACATAAGCGATATCAGAACTGCCATGAGAGAACCTCTCCGCCCCCCTCCCCCCGCCCCCAAAATCTTTCCCCCAAGATTGTCACCGTTACCCCCACGCATGCCCATTTCTAAGCCAACAATAATGCGATATGTTATGGAATAACAACTGACGGGTTGTATAGGCTCCTCTCGCACTACCTTCATACCCGTATTCTAGATCCCGCTCACCTTCCCCCACTTCTTCGCTCAATCCGCGGCGCCGTCTTCCCAAACAACGCCCCAGGAGCCCCTGGACTTGTACCCCCCTCATCCGATGAGGAACTAGCCGCCCTGCGTCGCAAGTGCGCTAGGGCGTTTTTGGCGCTTGTGCCGAAGGGGGTGGGCAGGTTATACTATGGTAGCAGCAGTGGCGCATGGCCCTGGGCCGCCGCCGTACCGGCCGGGAGCAACAAGCACAGCAGAAGCAACAGCAGAAGCAGAAGCAGCCACAACAGTGAGGCAAGCACCAACGTGCGGTTCGGACCGCCCGCGAACAGCGAGAGTAGTAACACCGGTCGCAACGTGAGCGATGCCAGGAAGGAGGAAGGACCATGCGACCCTAACCCGACCCTTACCCCTACCCCGACCCCTACCACCTCCAGGGACAAGCGTCCCGGCGCTCAGGAGCAGAGGGAGGGCGTAGATCCAAATACCACCTCTGCTCCATCCGTAATTCGTAAGCAGCACGGTCATGAGCCAGTGGTAGCGCAGACCGGTGAGCGACCTGTCGCCGAGACCGGCGACAAGAGCAGAAGCAACAAAATTAAAGATTATGCAGCCGAGCCGCGCGACGCCATGGACGGGAAGGAAGTGGAGGTGGCGGTGGCAGTAGGTGAGGGGAATGAAGAAGACGAGAGAGTCCTGGCGGAGATCGAGGAGGGCGTCTTCGACGTCTTCTCCGACCCCTACTGCAATAAGCATCTCGTGTACGGGATCCTCGAGCTAGTCCTCGTCCGCCTCATGCCTGAACTCGCCGAGAGGGGAGTCCTCGAGCTGTGGGAGGAGCGGCTGAGCTGAATCTAGCCTTGCCTTTATCTGTGCCTATGTGTATATCTGTCTTTCTGGTTCTGATTTCCGATTCCCTTTTCTCAGAGCGAGGCAGGCAAGGCAGTATGGTATAGTGCATCTTGTCTGCTGGGTGATAGTTAGATACCCCATCACGGTTCTTAAACTACGTAGTAGGTAGGCAGTCTAATAAAGTGCCAATCTGTTGTTGGTAGTACCATATACCTAAATACATCACAATGTATGCATGCATGTTATACACTGGGTAAAACCTTAAGACGGAGTGAAACTTGGGGTTTTCTGTTCTTTTTTTTCTTTTCTGGCCTAGAAAAAGTTCAAGCAGAGCGCCGCCCAGGATGCGAAATAGAAAAAGGAATAATCGGCTGACACCCTTCTGTCTTTGTTTTTTCACACTCTCCTCGTCACCCCATGATTGCTCTGGCTCGCTTGTTCTTCCAGCTCCCGCAAGGCTGATTTACAGTCAGGCCAGTCTGTTCCGTCACCAAACACAAAAAAGAATCCGAATTACATCCCTCCACTGACCAGTCCATCCAATCCAACCCAAGTCCCAAGTCCCAAGTCCATCGATCCATCCATCCGTCCATCCGTCCATACCTAGAAGTAGGTAATTGAAATCCCGTTGTTGGTGTCAGGGGCGACCAGCCCACAAAAGTATAAGGTTAGAGAACACGAAAAAGACAAAGGGGGAAAAAACCGAATCGATAATGTTGAACAAACAGGGGAGTTCGGTTGATCGCGCGAACTTCAAAGGCCAAGCCTGTAACGCCGGGTACGACGAGGTAACCCCTATATCCTTACACCCACCTAAACTCGCCTCAACTACCGACAACCGACTGAACCCATTTACCCATCTATCATCCACAACTACGCCGCCGGGGGCAGGTTGCGAGGATGGGACAGATGTATGGCTAGATAGGCTGAGTAAAAATAGACAGAACGAAGAACAACAGACAGACAGTTAAATTCCCAATTGTTGATGATCCAGGGTTTTGCAACCCCAACGCTTATTCTTTTTTTTTCACCTCTCTTCTCTTCTCTTCTCTTCCCCCACCCCCTTTTCCCCTAACCCCTAACCCCGGCGTGTCCATCTCACTCCTCTCTACCCTGCCGTCTTCTCCTCAACCTATACTATTATCCTTGTTTCATAGTCCTCGCTGTACATCAGGTGAGAAGATAGGAAGGTACGACAGCAAGGTAGTTGTAGTGAGAAATGAATGAAAGGGGGGATGAACCGATGGACATGGGTCGTAGGTACACACACATATATATATCGTATATACTCTCCGCACATATTAAACTAAACCGGGGATAAACAAATCCATGCAGACGGATAAAATAAGGGGCAGGAATCAATCAGCAAGATCTCTCACGAGTAGAAAGAAATATTGAAATCAAGGTTAAAATAACAATAAAAAATCAGGCAATGGTCCTTGCGGCCGGTTGGGTGTTAAGAATTGGTTTGTTGTCCGCGTGAGCGTCCGGGAAAAATGAAGTCTTTACGATGAGTTATTTTTTTGCCAAGTAATTGCAAAACATGTCAAAAACAAGCAAATATAATGACAAGGAAGTGGGGGAAATAAATGAGAACAAGAAGGATACACGAGAAATATAATAACAAGATTTGGACAGCGGCTGGTGTTTTGCTGAAGTATTCCTGTGAGGAGGGGGGTATCGTATCTGCGATCGTGTGATGCTGCATATAGATAAGGGTCAGGAGCCAGGGGAGAAGAGAGCATTCTTGCATTTTCCCCTCTCCCCCCCCCCTCTTTCCCTGGGTCTGCAAGTTGCGCGCGTGGGCGGCTGGTACATGTTGCAGTAACGTATGTATGTTTTTTTATGGTTAAGGATGGATGGACGGGTGGTTTCGTGAGAAGTCCGTATTCTAAGAAGTTGATCGTAGATCCAGCCGCGGTCCTAATAGACACGCGGTGAAGGTGTTTTGTATAAGTATATATATAACATGGCGACGAGACGGGATTCGTTGGAGGTCGTGCGAGGCTTGTCGCGAGGCCTCTGAGGAAAGGTATCCGCCGTGAAGCAGCGCGCAATCGGTGAGGATGGAGGAAATGGCTTCGTCGATAAATACTGCCTCGGCGCGGCAATCGTAATTCCTGCTATCGAGCGAGGTCCAGTATTGCCCGCAAATAGAGCGTGCAACTCGGGGCACCATATTCACTCGCTCATGATCGCCTCGTTCTTCATCGTCATTGACGCAGGAGGGGTCATCTCAACGTCACCTTCCGGTATTCTTGATAGGCCGCCGAGGCCTTGTAGGGAGGTGCTTGTCCTGAGTTGGTGGTGTGGCTGTTGGTGCTGTTGTTGTCCTTGCTGCTGCCCTGGTTGTTGCTGTTGTTGCCCCTGTTGCTGTTGCTGCTGCTGTTGCTGCTGCAATTTCAACTTTTCGGTAAGGCTTACAATCACCCTATACTCGTTCTGGTCGAACATTCCCGGTTGCGAGAAGCTGTTAAAGAAGCTCAACAGTGTGTCGGCGGCGCGACGCGCATCCTCCTGCGTTGGCGAACTGGGAGACGACCCTATGGGCGTCGCGCCTGATATTCCCGTCCCAGACGCAGTTGACCTCCCGCCGAGGCTGTTGGTGCTGCTGACGCGGTGGAGTGCCGCAGGCGAGGAGATTCCCGCTCCAGCGGCGTCCAGGCCGAAGGGAGGCGCCGCGATCTCGTGTGCTGGCGACTCAAGCGCCGAAGACGGCGCTGTGTTCAGCGCGCTGTTGCTGTACTTGGGCGTCAGGGACTCGCCATTCTTACCGCTACTAACGCTGCTGGGTCCGTTGATGTACTCTAGGTTCTCGAGGTTCGGGAATGTTTGGCTGCGGGGGCGGTGGAAGTTTGAGGCGTCGGCGCCCGGTGGCACTCCTACGGTTGACATTCGGCCGTGCTGCTGGGGGTGGTTCTCAAAGAGGCCGCTGTTCGGGTCGGGAGAGAACGTGAATTGCGAGGTCGGGCTGAAGGCGCTCCCTGAGAATGTCGAGCTCGTCGGCTCTGTAACCGCGCTCGACAGCGACGTCGTGCTCTGCGAGTGCGGGTGCTTGTAGTTGCTGCCCTCGAGGTCCATGAACCCAGAGAGTGCCTCCTTCGAGTCCGGGTGCGCGGATGAGGTCGCCGGCGATGACTGTCCCGCTGGTGAAGCGGGCGAGATTCCGTTCGGCGTTTGCGAAGCCGAGATCAATGGCGAGTCCGTTTCCAGGCGGTGGGCGCTATCTGGGATGGCCGTCTCTGAGGCCCGCCGTACCAATTTTCCTGGCCCAACCCCGTGCTTCTGCTTGAACTTTTCGAGCCAAGAGGACGTGATCATCTTCAATGCATTTTCCTGGCCGGCACAGAAAACTTTCGCTCTCTCTTCCATCTGGGAATCTGTAATGATCTGCCCCTTCTTCTGCATCCCCTTCACCCAGACGGCAAGGGCGCGCTCAATATCCGGGGGCGATTTTCCTTTGCTCCTCTGAATTGGAGAGCCACCTCTCTCGTCGTAATTAAGCCACTTCTCCTTGTGCCGCAGGGTCTTGGAGACCGTGCTATAGGCGCTCGTCAGCCCAGGAAAAACTTTGCATCAGACAGCGGTTAAAATCTCGCTCACCTTCGTTCTACTCCAAACCTAAGCCCGATATCCGTCTGCTTGACGTGGGGGTTCTCCTGGTGAAACTTGCACATCTCTCTCCTGTCTTGAACTGTTAATGTCTTCCTCGGCGTCGTCGTCGTGATGGACGGCACTCTTGGGTGTTGCCGTGGCTGTGATGGGGCTGGTGGTATCATAACCGGAGGCGTCGAATAGTTTTGCGGCGTGTTTATCCGCAGACTTGGCCACGATACCTGAGAAGGTTGTTGAGTCGGAATTATCAACGCATGTGGTAGCTGGTTAGTATACGGTAGCCCATGGTGTTGATGATGCTGCTGGTGCTGGTGTTGGTTCTGTTGATGGTGTTGTTGCTGCTGAACCGCATGTGGCACTGGTGGCGGAGGCATATGCCCACCAATGGATTCCGAAGGTAGTCCGTGAGCCGTTGCCGGTATATAGTAGTCGCCCCCATAAGTTGTCATTGCCATTGAATTATATGGATTCATATCGACCCATGCCTCATTGCTATAGGTGCCATCTTGGCCTGAGTGATTCTGCTGGTCCATACCAGTAGAATGCACCATGTTGTTATGCATCCTGGCCGTATAACGAAGAGCTCTAACGCAAGAGGCTCTTCAAATAGGCTAGGAAGCCAGAAACTGCATCGACTGGCGAACGGCCAGACACTACTACTTTGAAGTCGTCTAATTCCCGTAATTGTAGATTATGGCATCTGCCCCCCTGGGATCGCCAACGAGAGGAGGAATCGATGGTCCTGACGATTACACGAACCTGCCGGACTGAGTTTGGCAAATTGACCTTCACGGCCGGGAGACGACATGCATGTTCAGTCAAGGGATTTGTTATCTGGGGACGAGACTGGCAGCGAGTGAATCGGGTGGTAGTTCAAGAACCCTCGTGGGCAGTTGGCAGCTGCAGCAACGTTGATGGGTTTATAGAGCCTGGTCGGTAAGTCTCCGAAAAGGGAGTGGCGGAGCGGCGCGAGTCTCGACCTTAACTGCTGATTGTGTATGCCCGTGTATTCCCACCCACGGGACGAGGATCGATCTTTTCAGGAATACCAGCCAGCAAACATCCACAACTACTCTACGAGCTTCCGCCTAGGTAGCCCGAATATCCACACTCTTTGACAACAATATGCTTCCCCTTTTCGGGTTGGTCCCGTATGTCCGCTCTCCCCGATTCGGTCCTGTATTGGTGCAGCGAGGGACAAGGAAAGGCGACCTGTGTCTGTAGTGTAAATGTAATGACCGGGCGGTTGACAACTGACGTATGTCGTAGCAAACAGGACCATCTGGAGCAGGCTTCACAATTCCCTCTCACGGTATAATAATAAAAACAAGGAAGTCCACTACCACAGGAGCACGACGCCAACTACAGTTTAAAGACTCGAGTCTCCGCCGTCAGAATAGCAATATCAGATGCAGACAAAAGCAACACTAAAATGGTGGACGCAGACATGTGGAGGGCAATACACTGATACATATGTATGCAACGACAAGGATCTAGTTGTGGCTTTTCGAAATCGGCGGCGTGGAGGGGGGTTCGATTTCTGAACAGGGAAGAGATAGATTGGGGGGGGGGGGGGGTGGGAGTAGCCTTCGAGGGATGAGAGAATATGGTATGACAAACCCAGAAAAATTAAGTCCCAGGCCAGGGACTACGTACCGTACCAGCCGTACTTACTCGATGGGTACGGAGTACGGATGAATCA
Source organism: Eutypella sp. D-1 (assembly GCA_023313575.1). Classification (NCBI taxonomy): domain Eukaryota; kingdom Fungi; phylum Ascomycota; class Sordariomycetes; order Xylariales; family Diatrypaceae; genus Eutypella; species Eutypella sp. D-1. The sequence goes on from JAJTTP010000003.1 coordinate 677,187, forward strand.
AGTAGCCTGTGGGTGTAAAGAGGGCTGACTTGGCCGGGGGGTTGTTCCCATCCAAAGCATTGGACGAGAATCAAAGGCAGCCAGAAACGTAAATGCTACCATGACCTTAGCTCGCCAGGAGACGTACACATGCACACATAATAGATAGGTACACACAAGCACGCACACACACACACGCACATACACACATACACACATACACACGCAAACCAAAAAGAGTTCCCGGGGTAGGCATGGTATGTATCCCAAACTCGAGTACAAGCCGCACAAAAACATGTAGGACAAACCGGGCTAGGGTAGACAAAAGCAAGCAAAAAAGAAAGGAAAAAAAGCCACGCAAACTCGGCATGCCGTCAAATTCGGGGACACGACTTTGTGAGACCTAGCCGAGTCCCCAAAGCACGTGTACAGTACGTAGTTACCTATCACTAGAAAGTAGTCCAAACTTCCCCGAAAAGCGAGATCAGCGACAGAAAAGGACAGAAAAGGGAAAAAATGTCTTTTTTCTTTCCCTTTGTGGGGTTGAAGGGAACGGGGAGCAGGTGCCAGGTGGGTTCCAGCTAATTACTAGGAGGTCACGTTTTGTCAGCGCTCAGTCCAACGATGTCGAGTAGTCTACCCGCCTTATCTAGAAACCTAGGTGACCCTCTGGAGAGAGATCCAGTATGATACAAGAGTAGGGCGACAGAGCGACACACCGGGGAGGGGCCCAGCCCTGGCCAACTTTAGTTGGTTGGGGATCTTGATTTTCCAACAGGGCATACCACCTGGGTATAGCCCTAGGCAAAGCGGATAGTGGAAGCTCCCGAGGCCCAAAACTGGGGCATAGGGAGGGGCGTCGAGGATGTGTCGAGGATGGTGGGGAGGGGTGCGAGGTGGGTTTAGGTGTTGAAATGCAATGAAAATACTAATGTAGACGACAGGTGGTGGATACGATTACCCATACTTGCATTGCATATACGTACATGGTAATGCTCCTACCTAGTTGACGGAGAAGTATACCCCTACCTCAAGAGCGGTAGCGGTAGCAGGAGAGGATAGATATCAGAGGCTACGTCGTTGATACTGCATCCATAGTGTGTTAATATTTCCTATTGACAACCCCAACCATGGATTACGGGCTTTCTCTCGACAATAGTCTCTCAGACATATTGGGAACATTAACGATCAATAATGTCACCCCTCTGACGAAATGAGAAATTGAAAGGGGGAACGTGAAGAGCCCCAGAGGCAGCGAATGAACACCCTGCTGTGGCCAGTGACCCGCGCTTCTGGTTTTAGTGTTGGTTGTGAATGTCAAGCCTAGCCGTCGTCTAACTGCCTGCCTAGTTAGCGGAGCAGAGCCAAGTCCTCACGATAGGACGCCCGGGCGGCTGCGCTTATGCTATGAAGGATCGGCCATGACCAACATAACCATTAGTTAGTTAGTTGGCCGGAGTATAGATGGGGGAGGAAAAAAAAGGTAGCAGTCAGCTGTCATTCAAATCATGGACGACCTCGGCCAATGCTCGAATCAGGGTAACTATCTCCATGAGACGTTTCGAATGGCATCACAGAACTACAACGAAAAAGATACTTAGCCCCTGTCCACTCTCCCCCACTATGGAGCAGCACATAGTAGAATGGAGGAGGACATGGTCGACGGCTGACTGGACAAGGGGCCAGGGTCGTAGTGGGTAGAAGTGGTCATCCCCACCACGCGGGCGTTACCTGATAGGGCGTGAGCAGGGGGCCACTCGACCACGACCGGCCCCGTCCAGAGGATTATATCACGACTCTCCAATACTATTTGCTAGTCGCTGACGAGCCAGAGCTCCCCGAAAGCTTCAGTCGCTTCGAAGGAGGCATAGGGGCTCCTCACTATTGGAAAATTAGCCCAGGTAAAAAACGCGAATATCCGCTTTTCGCCGATCTTGCTATTAAGCCCACACACCCTTTCCAGGTACATAAGCATCTAGTTGGACAATTAGATAGTTAGTGCCTACTTTAGTAGCAGTTATCTGTTCAGATGATGAAGTTCCGAGGCTCTTCGTGCTCCAGCGTTGCCGCGAGTATTCTTCACCAAGCCACATTAGTTATAGTCAAGGCTCTGCTTCCGCTCTGGGGTGATAGGCCAGCTAGCATGGCTAGCCGGTCAGTCCTGTCTGTCAGCCTGTCAATTGTCAAAGTCTCCATTGGAAGAGACGGGATTCTGGTTTGTCTAAAGGATCGACTGGTTAGTCTGGTTGTCCGGACGCTTTCGGAAATCGGAATACATAGGTCATCGATATGAGAGAGAGAGAGAGAGAGAGAATGAGAGGGAAAAAAGAGAACAAGGGCAGTTGCGGAGAGTCCCATCCTGGCGCGCAACGATCTGTAACTGGCCCGTTCGCCAGAGTATACATACATACAAATCATTGTACATCCAGGTACGATACTATGAAGACCAGGTGTAACTGTTTATAATCCATGACCAACAGTTGTGCTCCCGTAGGGGACCCCCTGGTTCCCCTAAACAGACAAGTAGCAGCAGGGGTCACCTTGAGCATCTCCAACGTCCACGAGTCCGGACGGTTCTGGTTATCGTTTTATTCCCTACGCCGATCTGCACCTTTCCCAGAAATGAATTAATGACCGTTAAATCCCGAGAGCCTCAAGTGCGCTTTTAACCAAAGCCGCTACTGTACGAATAGACATGTGGTAGTAGGGTAGGAGGGTATCGCTAGGTGTTGCGGACGCCGGCGAAGATCATTCATGCAGGCTGGGGGGGAGAGGTTTTCATCATAAGATCTAGGTTACGTCGAAGCCCATGTAAGTTAGCAACTTCTGGGTACCTACCTGGGTAGTTGGCTATCTCTGCCTCGCGATCGGTATGGAGTGCGCTCGTTTCTTATATTCGTCACACTTCTGAGGGTGTTGTGTCGACATTAGAATGGCAAAAATGTGCATAGATAGTTCGGGTTCTAGATGAGCTTGTCATTGCCTTAATCTCAATGCAGGATTCGTAGCAGATGAACAGCAATGCGTGGACGATAGCGGTGATAAAAGTCCTCGACAGCAGACGCTACTAAGCATTCGATAAGGTCTGGTAGACTATGTTTTTCTTTCTGTTCAGGACCATGTTACTTTGCCGGAACTTCATTCTTTTTTGTTTCTTCCCTCTTTTCTCCTTGGATTTTCAATGTGCTTGAGGCCGCTGAACCCGTGCAGGAATGATCGCCTAAGGAGGATGCGGCGCGGCGACGGTTTGCTGGAACCAACAGTTTAGTTAGCCATGCACCTAATTTCCAGTTATAGTGACAGGCTGTAGTTTGTTAGTTCTCTCTTTCGCCCGCTAACTAACTAACCGCGCGATCTACCAGCCGGTCCAGGCTAAGAAAGGGACGGCCCTCTCCCACACCTTACATCGCCATCACGACGGCGGCCCGGGACAACTTTCTTCAGCGACAGGCACCCCTGGCGAGAAGCTAACGTTATTTCGGGAAGAAAAGCAACTCCCAGCATCAATCAAGAAGTAAGGTAACGCGGATTGCAAGGACAAACAAACTTCACCATTAGGTTTCCATCTCGAAACTACCTTCTTCCTGGAAAGCGGCCCAACGGCAACATGATGATGTAGTCCTTTGGAGGAAGCTAATTCCGAGGCCAGAACCCCTCTCCCACGACCCTTCACCGAGTTCAACATCGGGCTACTCTAGGTACTGTAATTATTGGGCAGGAATGGCGCAGTAATTGGGGGGGGGGGGGGATGGGGGCAGAGTTCCATGTGAGAGATGGATCCCCTCTACCGGGCTTCCTTCCAGTTGGTCAAGGCTCGAAGATCCCGGTTGATATATGGCCTATTACAGCCTAGCTTCCGTGAGACGCGGCCTATTTAAGCTGTAATATTGCGAAGTTAAGGTTGTATCTGGGCACATTTTCGCGAGGCAGTCCCCGGATTTCATGGCAGGTCTTCTCCTGGGCTGGTAATTGACCAGGTCGGCTACTCGTTCCGTCTCATCGCCGCCACTCTTTCTACATAGAGATGGTTGTTGTTAAGCACAGCAAGCCCGCCGATGAGATTCCGGCCCTAACTTATAGGGGCTCGCTGCTTATTTATAGCATCCGGTACGGTACATAACCGAGCATCTATAGCCATCCGACTACCCAACTAGGGAGTTGTATATATGTTATATACTCTTGGATACGGTGATAAGCTTCATTAGTCATGAGCTGTTAAGAAATGCGATCGATCTAGGTACGGGGACCCAAGAGCTCGTTGGTCCTTTATAGCTTCCCATGCCCTCGGAACGCATGAGTCGTCTTCTCATTAATACAATAATAAGTTTGCAAGCAGAGCAGCAGACACGCTGACGAAATGCTTTGGAAGCCATATTACATATACCATGCAGGTGCCTAGGAAAGTGCTACGGGAAATGAGGCTTTCATGCGATGACGCCCAGGTGACTGTTGTAGAGGATCATATAGATAAGCGAGACGAAGAGGAATCTCAAACCTCATACTGAAGTAGAAAATTTTCAAAATAAAAGGTCCGTTTTTTTTGGGGTCACCCCTCCGCCTCTTGAGATTCTGAGAAGTGATACGAAATGGAAACCCTACTTGGCAGTTGGCTGGCTTTTAAGAAGAGTTGTTATTACAACAAGGGCTATTGTTATACATGATTGTCTTCCTTGGTAACTTCGCTTCCAAGAAGACCCCTGGTGGGAGGGGGGGGGTGTGGTATGGTGGGAGGGGTGCGCAGGCGCCGCCGGCCGGGGAACCCATGGATGGATCGGGACCGTGAGTAATCCAGCAGCAGCAATTATAGCGGTGTCTATGCTTCACTGAGGCTCTAATGAAAGGTGCTAACAACTACTGTAAATATTCATGCAAATTTATGGTTTTCCCATGTGTCGATGTACAGAGGTACACACAACAAGAATTGACAGTTCTGCTCCGCGCGGCAAACTTGTCTTCTACATTTTGTGTCACACTAGAGGGGTCCCCCCTTGCCCTCTTGCCCTACCCTCCACACATACGTACAGCGGCATTGACAGCGGCATTGGCAGCAGTGGTTGAGTGGTGATAGCAGCTGGGTATAGCGCAGCACGGGCCCTGCATTTAGTACTTGGTGATCGGCAGTAAAGAGAGATTTGCACTACGGCAGACAGGCAGGTAGGCCGGTCTGCGGCCAGTCTAGTTGGGCTAAATAGGTAGTCTAGTATGCAATCTAGACTAAGTCGCGGGTAGGGTTGCTTGGGATGAAGGAGTATTTCTCCGCTGCAACATAACCACCTATGATGTAACTCCGATATCTACCAACTACATTGCAAGGCTTATTAAGAGAGGTGCGAAACCCGGTCAAGGCAGGTATGGGGTAGGAAGATCAACCTGCATAGCTACCTGTTGGTTTTTCTCGTCCGAACCTGGGTCGCTCGGGCTGCGTGGTCAGATGCAGTGGTGGTTACAAACTTGTCAGGTTGTAGAGAGGGTCAAAGAGAGACTGGGAGATCCCCAGCTAGCTACTAACCGACCAATCGTTACCACATAAGTGCAAAATATCTGGTATGGCTGGGGTCGAGATAGAGGAACCCCGTTCTCACCTAACCTACGTAGGTAAAGCCAGGTAGCCAGAGATGTGGGAACCGGGATACGAGAGATGATAGGTATCAATCATTACGAGTGGCCCATAAATCAACATCATTATCATTTTCCGGCGTCATTGTAGGCACGCGGCGCCCCAGATGCCGTAGCTTAGCTCCATGGAGCAACCCGCAGCAGCACCAGTACATATACGTAAAGTAGGTGAAAAGGGAATAGATAATAAAGGAATGAGAGAAAAAGTGGGCGTCGTGGGCGGCAAGAGACGCGATATGAAAGGTCGAATGCAGGCACCAATTTGCGGCCCGGCCGCCTTTTCAAGGAGGGTCGCCTTTGGGGGATGGTGGGAGACGGGGGACGTTCTCTCAAATCGGTTGACTGACTGGCTAGTTGGCTAAAAACTTTCCGATCGTGGTGGTGCAAATGGTAGCCGTAGAGTAGTATCCTGCCAATACACTATCAAGCTACATTAGTAGTAGGTAAGTTGAATAGGCAATGAAGGCCCAGATAGGTCAAACGGGAAGCCCTAAATGGAAGCGACTCGGCAGAAAGGGTGGCAACACTAGTCAGTGTTACCCTCTACTATGCGGCCAGAACGAGAAAAGTGTTTAATACAGGACGTACTTACATCTACATGAACATGTCTACGGTGTTTGGGTGTATACTACATGGTATGGGAAATGTATGTAAGAGGGGAGAGGGCGACATGTCCCAGCACTACACGTCACTTCATAGTTCGCAGGTAACATCGACGATGCGTGTCTACACACACAGACACATCACCTGGGTATACCTGCCGGTTCTATGCAAGTACCCAATCTTGAACCCAATTCAGCACTGCGGTACATTGAAAATATAGCGTCCAGCATGTGGGCATATGCGCACAGAGAGGTACGTAGGGCAGTATGATACATAACTAGCACTCGCATGTGTCGAGGTCATGTGTGATCAAGATGGGAGGTGCGGCCAGGCGGCCTGGTGGCCTGGTGAGCTACTTAACGATGCATGTATGTCCAAAGGATAGGAAATCAATATAAAAGGGGAATGAGGTTAAAGTAAAAATTAAGGAAAATAGAACGAACGGCACGTAAAAAGACGTTCCTGGGTGGGTGCTAGCTAATTAACGTTGCTACAGGCTAACGTACACTGCACCGCGCGCATTCAAGCCCGTCGGGATTCGTCGCGGCCGCACGGACAGAGGCCCTCGGCTATGCATGCAAGACAGATATACACTACTGATGCTGTTCCTGCCCTTTCCCCTGATTTCTAGATTCACCAATCTGGGCTTCAGCTTTTACCTCGTCTCAACCCCATGGTATCCTTTTCTGTGGGGAAGACCAGGCGTATACGATGTTGACGTCTTCGTCGCCTCACTTTATATATGACAGAATCCCCCCATGCGAGATGACCTAGGTGCATGGTGCAACTAGCCGAAGTCCATTAATTGAAAGCGACAACGATGGCACGTAGCAGTGGTGGCGGTTTATGAGTATCGTTGCTATCTAAGTCTCCATTACTGGATCTAGAGGGTAACATTGACGATTGAAGTACCCCTAATTGCTTTTACGTGCTTGCCCCTGCCTTCATGATTTACGAATTGGGAACATGAACAAACTCGTGTGCCATATCGGCCAGACTTGCCGCCTTAACCTCGCCTATTCGACCTACTGGATGGCAAGCAGTCACGAGACACTGTGGCTTCTGCAACCATCCGCCTGCTCCGCACACGCGATGATGCCTAGCAGGTGCGAACTCCGTGTCGTACGTCGCGGTATCGGAACCGGCCCGCGAATCTGACGTTGTGCTCTATCGGAAGATTGCACGTAGCAATCTAGATGGCCCGTCATAGAGACCTCTACGAGTTTGTAGAAGGCTCTCGGATGAGACCAACCAATTGGTCTCACTGTTTATCGCTTCACGATCGTGACTATTTTAAGATATTAGTGACGATACATATATTGACGGGCGATGCACGCTATCTCACCGATGTCTTCGTCTGCCAGTTCATGAGAAAGCCCCACGCGCTGAGGTTGGTGCTTCACGGACTTTCCGTAGACAATTGCAGTCTTGAACTGCTCCAGGATGCTTCGGTGGATTGAGTTACACTGGTTGGAGTGGTTAGCGCTGTTGTCATCGTTCAAATATCAAATCTCCGACGCGTGAACTTACGAAGTCTTCAACTGTACACTTTGTTGAACGGAGCACAACAGGGGAGTCATAGTCCGGCATCTTGCCCTTTGGCTTCGTGTAGACCCGGACGAGTTTCAGCTTATCCCACCTGCAGCACGAGTTTCATTAGCCGTATGCCCCGGAAGTAGTATCTAAGCACGCGGGAAGACGCACATAACTTCCATCAATTCGTCAACGTTCCATCCGTGTTCCGAGCTGATGGGCACCGCATTCGGAATCCGGTACAATAGATCGAGCTCTTCGATGCTGATAGCGTCGATCTTGTTCAGGACGTAAATTACGGGTATGTAGCTGCGGCTCTTTGCTTCGAGTATGTCGATCAGGTCATCCACCGTAGCATCGCAGCGGATAGCAATGTCGGCGGAGTTGATGCGGTACTCGCTCATCACAGCTTTTATCTCGTCATGGTCGATGTGAGTAAGCGGCACCGTACTTGTGATGTTCAGTCCACCCTTGTCCTTCTTCTTGAAGGTGATGTTAGGCGGTTGCTTATTGATACGGATTCCGAAACCTTCCAATTCAGACTCTATAACTCGCTTGTCGGTTAGAGGCTTGTTGACGTCTAAGACGATAAATATCAGATGACAAGTTTTGGCGACAGCAATGACCTGTCGACCACGTCCTCGACCATCCTTGGCTCCCTCAATGATACCTGGAAGATCGATAATTTGGAGAGGAGCGCCTGTCAAAGACATATTAGTACTATACGGGACCTTGGCTGAGCCATATCACGCTATATGCATGATTAAGGGGCTTGGATAGGAGAATACCGTTGTATATGACCTGCCCGGGCACTGATGTCAAGGTTGTGAACTCATAAGCAGCGGCTTCAGAGTGTTGGCCAGTCAATCTGCTCATCAGCGTACTCTTCCCCACTGACGGGAACCCTATGAAGCCGATACTGGCAACACCTGTCCTGGCGACGTCGAATCCAGCACCACCGCCGCCACCGCCGCCTGACGGAGTGAGAAGCTCCCGCTTCAGCTTAGCTAACTTGGCTTTCAGCTGGCCAAGATGGAAGGATGTTGCCTTGTTCTTTTGAGTCCGAGCCATCTATAGACAGCTTAGCCATCCTATCTCGCTTCTCGGAAATGCGTTTTCCCCGGGGATGAGTAATCTACTTACCTCAGACTCGATCTCCTTGATCTACGACATGGTCAACATGATTTCCCTACTGACTTTATTTCGGTACTAAACATACCTTATCCACCGTGGTCGCCATTTTGACTGTAGTATATATAACAACTCTTCTTTTATCGCTACTGTCCCTCACTGAAGCTTTTTGTGTAATGTCTCCCCAGATACCTAGCGGTAGTAGGTCGATGTTGAGTTCTTCGTTCTTGGGTAGAATCGCCGAATCCACCAAATTTTGGCGGGGCAAGTAGAATTTCCTCGAAGATCCACGGGTACTACTACTAAGTATTGTAGCCCTGAAGGCAATGATGTCAGCCCCACACCCTCGAGACCCACAAAAAGGATAAAATTTGAGCCGGGTTTTATCCGACTCATAGGTAGACCCGTCTCATGCATACCTCCTTTTCTTCAACCCCTCCTTAGTTGATTAGCCCATTGTTTCTCAATATTGAGGCTTTCTTCACGGCATCTACGGAGTATATTGCCCAGTGGTTTGGGCATGCGACAATCTTTTTACATTCTACAGTACCTAGGCATTTCCAATAGGTGGTAGTATGTCATCACTTATGTACCTAGGTATGCATGAAATAACGAATCAACTCGCCTTGATAGAAAACAAATATGGAGATACCTAGGACGATCTAGGCATAGGCAGTTATTTACTTCGTATCCATATATATTGTCATAATAATATCATCCCCAGAGAACAAAATTGCGCCGTCGGACGGGAACTAGTGAAACTTTACATCTGTATAGCTACTAGGTACAAGTAGTAGGAGCCCCTATTCTTTTGGGCGGGAAGGGAGCTGGCCCTGGCAATAATCCATCGAATAGTATCCATAGGAATGTCCAGACGCGGCGGACAACCCAAGACAACACACCCCAGTGGTCCGACGGCCTGCCCCCTGCTATCATTCATGGATGCCGTGCGATAAATTTGGTTACTTATAAGTTCTAACCATGTTGCTATGTATGTATGTATGTATGTTGTCTGTTGGACTCTGTCCGGCCGGCATGCGATAGTATTACGTACTTAATTCTGTATAGCTAATCATCATTACTCACTTCGTATTTTTTGTCCGTCAGCAGCACTACCTCCCTATGAGACCCCTACTACGCCAATGCACCTCGATGATGCAGCCAGCATACTGCATGCCGAGCCTCGTGGTATACTAGCGATTCTCTAGCACGTGAGTAACAAGCAATAAGACGGACGTCCTGCAGGCATAATGAGCTGATTCTTCGGGTGCAGGCAGTCCTAGACAGTCCTATCGCTGCCATGATACTAGCAAGGCAGTTGATTATAGTGGAAATATCATGGATAAGTCTAGGTTAGGTTCGGGGCCCATGAACCATGCGGACGGAGCATACACGTGGTGGCAGGCGGGTACCGAGTCTCCATCTGCAGGTTCAGGGGTTAAACGGCCTATATCCACGCGGATCTTTACCCCTTACCCGAGAGGCTGTCTATTCCTGAACCCCGTTTCGCGCCCCATATGGGAAGGAGACACGTACATGATGATGATCAGATAGGTCCGAATAGGATGCAATGGGTGTTAACCTCTTGCTTATGTGCAGTAGTTTACCAAGACAGTCGCGGGAGATTTATTGCCTAGCAGGATTCTGTCTATGTTTTCGTCAAGTTGCTACACCCTTGAGGCTTCTCCATGGTACATATTGTGCTGCCATGTGGTGCAGTAGCACCGCCCAACGGCAGCGGCGCTGCCCGTCCCGAGAAAATCTCGGGAGAGAGGGGCCGATGTCCCCACCACAAACCGCTGCGCCGTCTCGCCGGCCGGCATGTCAACTTGCCGTGGGAGTCCGCCGGGGCTTTCACCATTAATCAGAACCCACGATTGCGTTCTCCAAAGTCTTGTAAGACGCTGTGGAATACGTGATCCTGGTTGCCACTGCTTTACCGACTGGAGCCAAGGGAGCCGCGAACAATTCATGGTACGATCAGTTTAGACACTCCAATAGACGGGCGATATCGCACTAACGAAGTGGGTAGTATATGAGATGCTGCAGCTGCCGGCCGCGTCATATATAAGCCTGTAGCCACGGTATCATGCCTTCCAACCGCTTTGAAAATCCATGCTAGAGACCGATAAACTGTTTTGGCTAGGCCACTAAACATTGAAGCCCTTGTTGTGGATGCTAATCATGTCTCAAATCGAGTAAGCATACATGTCATTCGCTAAGCAGAGGCTTGGCTCGGTGGGAAGTCTTTCTCCAGCCTGTCTCTGGAAGTAGAATATCTCGTGGGTGAGCGATGAACATCCTATATATGCCGTAACTTATTAGTCATGAGTTGGACTCGAATCCGACTGGGTGGGCGACCGGGGTCTGCCAGTAGGATTGTATTACTGACTCCCTGTGCGCGAGAAGGTGCATCATTGACAATCACCTTTAAAGATGGGATACAAGGTCACGAATATGCGAGCTTACTAAGGTTTGATGAATTTATTTAGAACTTTGAGGGAGACAAGGTCTACTCCCGTGTATATGCAGTATGCATCTTGTCCCTTCCCTTTGCTCGGTATGACATGGAGAAAGACACATTGACTGGATATAACAGTCGGCTATGAGCAATATCTCAGTAACGATACAGACCTGCAGTGTATGGTACCGCGAGGCAAGAAAACCAGGCGGTGGACGATCTGCTTCGACAGGAATTATCGTATAATTCTACTGAGAAAGCAACTAAGTAGGTCATGAGCTTAGAAACCCCCCTTTTTGGCTCGATCAGCTTCAGCTGGGAAAAGTCATGACTGTTGGGAAAAATGATTTATTATAATATGGTTCGACCAATGTATCCAACCATGCACACTAGGATCGGACTTGACAACTACTTCTATAACAATCTATACTCGGTCTCCGGCTTAGCTCCTTCCGCTCTGGGGTTTCGTGTCTCCACCCCAGGCAATATTTTACCCTATTCAAAAGTCATCCGACGCATCTGTTCGGACAGGTTTTCCCTGGCCATCTCTAGTGACGGCTGGGGAATGGGGGCCAACGGCTCATCCCGTGGCCGTTGACAATAGACAGTCACCCTGACTGGAGTTAGCTGGAGACGTGCCGATCAGCGGTTCAAAGATGGCACTTACAGCGTCATGAATGCGTGGATATTAGTGTTCTCCAAGTCTTTCTTCACACCGGGGACCAGCTCATCCACGTCACTTTGGGACCACTGCAACGCACGAAGTTAGTAACAGCATCCCGGAAGCATATTGGAAAAGCGTAGCAGCCATGTAGTGCATCCAACTTAATAAGACGTCTCCACTCCACCTTAAACACTTTATAGGGAATGCGGTATGGGGTCGGAGGGGCTCGAAAATACTTACCCCTAAGCCCCCTGGAAGCACTGCCATCGACATCGGCTCTACTACCGCAAGAAGATTCATCTTATTCATTTCGCCCATCGCCTTGGAATGCTTTCCCGGTGCCCAGGGGTTGACGGGAACGGCATATTTCCTCTCTACCACGTTGACAAACCCGGCATCCGATAACAAGTCCTTAAACTTGGTAATATGTGTTGGGTCTTTCTTGAGGTTTCGTACAGCTGTGACCAGGTTAGTTACAAGGACCACAGACCAGGGTTTAGAAACAAGGAAAAGAAAAGAAGGAAGAAAACACGAGGCTTATTGTACCTTTCATCACCAGCTGGTTCCACTTATACAGCTCGGTACCCTCAAGTGAGTGGTCTGCCGAATCGAGTTTGAGGCTCCATTCCTGGAACTCCGCGAACCCGTCTAATGTAAGATGTTCAAATATCGACTTGAAGAACGCCCCGTGGTTCAGCACCAGGCCGATGGATCGTACATGGATATAGTCGAACTTTTTCCCTTCCGCGAAATCCCACGATTCATCGACGTCTACATTTTGGAACCGAAGATTTGGGGGGCATGGCATTTCCAACTCGATGGGGTTGATGTCAATTCCGAGGACTTCACTTTTCGGGTGCTGGTTCGCGAAGTCTACCGCCCATACGCCAGTGCCTGTTGCAGGTCCCAGACAACCATGTCAGCACATGATGACACTCATTGTCGTATGATAATAATACGACGACCGCATGCGAGTTTGGTATGTTCTGTAGGGATGAGGCTCGTGTATTGCCACTTCAGGCTCCCTGCGTTCAACTATGCAGAATGGGATATGCTTACCTGTGCCAATATCGAGAACATTGCGTGGGGACACGAGGGGTGCCAAGTAAAGTGACTGACTGTGCTATAGCGGTTAAAGTTAGTTGGCTCTGTCGGCACTGTAGATCTATGTCTTGGGGGGGCGAAGGGTCGAGGCTGAGCTGAAGTCATGTTTAAGTATGGGGTATGGGGTACTTCGGAGCTCTCGCCCTCGATACGGATTGCAGCCGGTATGGGTGACGCGGAGCGAAAAAAAAAAGGGAAAAAAAGCAGCAAAACAACTGAGGCTCAGAAGAGTTTACGTACGACAGTAAGGCATAACTGATGGACAAGGTCTTCCAGATGTTAGCAAATACGTACAAAAGGATAGGTAAATGTGAAGAATTACTTACCTATTCGCCGTCTTTCTTGCTGGATATCGGTTGCTCGTTAGCGGGAGATGCCCGAATTTGTCGGTTCCGGATTTCTTACACTATCGAGAGGAAAAATATATTCTTCTACGCCACACACACGATCAGCATCGATCCAACCCTGCTAGTGACCCTTAGGGCCGCGCGGAGGGGGAAAGAAAAAAAAACAAAAAAACACTCACCTCTTGACGATGTTTTTGATTGGCTTAACTTCCGAATGAACTCGCTGAACTTGTTCGACGACTTCGAGTTGTGCCTCATAGAAGAAGACCTGTATTCCATGATCTATTAATGGAACCTGCCAACATTCGACCTATGGATTGCATGCAGAGCATGGGACGTGAATGGATTACCTGCTCAGCCCGTCGTCTGATGCGGAATCAGAATCTTCCTGTCCAAAGTGCCTCCACACAGTGCTCTTGGACAAACGTGGATTACCATATGGGTGGCTTTGGGGGTTGGTTTTAGGATGCGGTCTGATAGTAGCAGTTGACGAGACGGACTGGGAACTACTGCGATTACGCACACTGAGATAGAGTCTGTGGCTCGTTTTGGTACCCGCTGGCGAACTGGACCTGGACCCACCGATAGCGTCCTCGGGCGGCCTCGAGCTACCCGCAACGTCAGTATCAACTCCTGGGAGATGCGCTGGCTTCTCCGTCGGGCCGGAAAGGGGGCCACCTCTCTCGGGAGTTGGGGCGGGCGACGGCGAGCGCCCAACAACAGCCCCAGCTTGGCCACAATGTCTTGCAGCGTGCATTATAGTAATCCAGCCCAAACCTATTGCATTGATCGAACAGATTTGACGGGCGGGCTTCAGATGGCACCTGCGGCGAATTAAAATCCAGATGTCTTGGTTGTGTCACTAGCGTGGCAACGTTTCGCCCATACTAGAAGCGGAATCCCACGTGGAACCGTGCGAAGGATGAATATGCTACGGATATTAAAAAAGTTTAAAAATGAACGGACGTGTTAATCTATCCTCCGACGGAACAAGGAGCAAAGCTGTACCAATGAACACCAAAAGGGTGAACTGTTCGGATTTTTGGTGATCGGATAACACGAGTTTACATACTTAAATGCTCGGACGGCACGCACCGGCGTACTAGGACAGCACGCACCAGTTTAAGGCTCGTGAGAACGGACAAGAACCGCATGAACGGCATGCCCGATATGTCCGTTCAACCCACCAGCCTACTGAATAGCCGAAGCCTTATTGAGCCGGGATCGTGTACCTCATAACTCAAAAAAGCACAAATTCCTTTCATGCTGATGTGCACGGAGTACGAGGGCCCTTGTTTCCTAAAGCCATGCCGCAATGGTGGCCTGATGATGCTCCCGAACCTCTCCTTCTCCCGAATATGACTAGGGGAAGCTGCGGAAAGAAGATCGGATGCCCGGATCTGCCAACTCATCACGGCAGGCTCGATACACTGGTCTTCTGTGGTTGCCTGCCCAACGCAATAACGAGCTAAGCGGGTATGCTTGTCAATGCGCCGGGCGTCCTCGATTCCGCACTAGTGATTCGATGGCTGGGCGCTGGGCGGGTTGCGGACGCCCCGTCTCTGAACCGGGAGGCAGGTGGATCAAGTCGATTTGTTCCTTTCCTTTTTAGAACGCTAGTTCATGTGTAGAACGACGGGGATTATGTAGCGGGAATCTAATAATCCCTATCACTGCCACGAGGCAGTTACTTCTTAATGCTGCAATCGGTTGAGAAGAAACAAGAAAGGATTGGCCTCGACTTCACATAGTAGTTGGCCGGGATTTCTTGGCCTCATTGAATTAGGTATAGATCGTAATTCGGAAGACGCGGTTGCTACGCCGTTCGGATTAGATCTCATAGTAGTTAACCGTATATAGACAGACTGGTATATAGAGATGGAGGGTCGGCCTTGGCGGTCTTATTGTGTATTATGTTATTCGATCGATAGTTATAATCTGGAAGTACTGCCTACGACATCCCTATCCCGGAGTTCTGGGTCGGCGAATCTCCCCCACGTACCAGCATCATGCGAGGGGAACGAGGCTATCTAGTGTCTAGCGGCCTAGCCCGATGGGTGGGAGCCGGTTCTTGACCCTTATTTATAGTCCCGCGCGAGCTGTCAAGTAACACGGAAACACAAGACCCCACGTCTCGTTCCGATATATCTGTAAAAATGACGACCGATCGCTCTGGGCAGGAACTCAGAGGAGGCAAAACACTAGAGACCCGTGGCTTACAGGGCCATAAAGACTGTAACGGGATCCCCGATGGTCTGACGTCTACTTCTCCCTGGAGTGTGATAGATTCAGAAATGGGCCAGTCCACGCCGGCCAGCGAATACACCTCGACGGGGCCAATGAGGCTCGATATAACTAATGCTCGCAGAGACGACGTTAATGGTGCTGGTGGGTCCTGCCCCATCGCCATCTGCGGGATCGGCATGCGACTGCCTGGCGGCATCCATAGCGGCGACGAGTTCTGGGATGTCCTCGCGAACAGCCGTGATGTCCGCCGCAGAATCCCGGAGGATCGTTACAATATCGAGGGTTTCGACGATTCGCTAGGGGAGAAAGAAAGCGTCAAGACCAAGCACGGATACTTTCTCGACGACGACCTCTCTCGTTTCGACCCCTCCTTCTTCTCGATGACCAAGGCGGAATTAGAGAAATGCGATCCACAGCAACGACTATTGCTGGAGGTGACGCGGGAGTGCTTGGAGGACGCCGCTGAGACTGTGTACCGTGGACAGCCTATCGGGTGCTATGTAGGCACCTTTGGGGACGACTGGGTCCAGTATCGCAGTAAGGAATCCCAGAACCCTGGGAATTATATTTTAACCGGGTCGGGGGATTACATGATTGCCAACCGTATTTCGTACGAATATGACCTGCGAGGGCCGAGGTGCGTCGTATCTCCGCTGTTTATCTCATAGTTACCGTGTGTATATTTGACGCGGCTAATATCACATCACGCCATAAATAGTCAAGTTGTCAAGACAGCTTGCTCTGCGTCCCTCGTCGCACTGCAGAATGCCTGCAGAGACCTGTGGGCCGGTGACGCAACTGGCGCCATCGTTGCGGGCACGAATTTGATAATGGGCCCGGCCACCTCGGCAGCGATGACTTCAGAGGGGGTGCTTTCACCAGAGGGTTCCTGCAAAACATTCGATGCGAACGCAGATGGGTTTGCCCGGGCAGACGGTATTTCTGGCTTGTACGTCAAGCGCCTGGATGATGCGCTCCGCGACGGGAACCCAATTAGAGCAATAATCCGTGGGGCGGCGACAAATAGCGATGGGAAGAGCAACGGGTTACTGATGCCTAGGGCCGAGACCCAAGAGACGTTGATTAGAAAAGTGTATGCTGGCGTTGGGTTGGATCCCGCAGAGACGTCATTCGTCGAGGTATGTCTCACCTCTCTTCCCACGGAACCCCCACCATGGGCTTTGCCGGCTAAAGTAATTTCACCCTGGCTCCAGTGCCATGGAACTGGGACTCCAATTGGAGACCCTATAGAGACCACCGCAATCGGGAATGTATTTGGGTCTCATGGTGTCTACATTGGATCCGTGAAGCCAAACGTTGGTCACGGAGAAGGTTCTGCTGGTGTTACTAGTGTAATCAAAGCGGTACTCGCCTTAGAACACAAGACGATTCCACCTAATATCAAATTCAACAAGCCGAATCCGCAGAGTACGTTGCACGTTCATCGCCTTGTCTACCTACCAATGACACCTACTGAAAATTGGAATGCAGTACCATTTGAGGAGAAACAGCTCATCGTGCCGGTAAAGCCAACGCCTTTTCCAGCTGGCAAGGCAGAGAGGATAAGCATCAATTCCTTCGGTATCGGTGGATCTAATGCACACGTAAGTAGCCCACACTACCGCAAAATTTCTGCGTACGAATATCAATCGGCTTTAGGTCATTATCGATTCATTTTCACCGGAGCGAGATGCGGTGGTGCGAACGCAAGAAGTACAACGTCCGGAGCTTCTCGTCTTCTCGGCAAACACCCAAACGTCGCTTGATCGGCAGGTGGAGCTGCACCGGGAATACGCTTTGCGGAACCCCGATGACATCCCGAACATCGCATACACCCGGGCGGTATGCCGCGAGCGTCTTCCGCACAGGGCGTTCGCAATCTTGCAAGGCGGGAAGGTCACCGAGACGTCTCCCACGGTCAAATGTACCTCAGAACCGTCTGATCGCAAGGTCGTCATGGTATTCAGCGGCCAGGGCGCCCAGTGGGCCGGGATGGGGAGGGAACTCCTACCTAACAAAAAGTTCCACGAGGACATCACAACCATGGACGGGATCCTGCAGAACTTGAAGAACCCACCTTCTTGGTCAATACTGTGTACGTTGCATGCAGGGAAAACTGACCATTTCCAGTTAGAAGAAGTTAAGCTGACGCCATCATAAACCAGCTGAGCTGAAGAAACTCGGCGAGACTAGCGAAATCAACAAGGCCGAGCTAGCACAGCCCCTGTGCACGGCGCTGCAACTGGCAATGCTCCACCACTTCCGAAGACTGGGCGTGGAGCCGGACGCGGTTGTCGGCCACTCAAGCGGCGAGATAGCCGCCTCGTACGCCGCCGGCTACATCTCGCTCGAGTTCGCCATCACCGCGGCGTACTACCGGGGGTTCGTCGTCAGGGACGGCGGCGTGACCGGGGCCATGGCCGCCGTCGGTCTCGGGGAAGACCAGCTCTCGGGCATCCTGTCGGACCGCGTCACCCTCGCTTGCGAGAACAGCCCCAAAAGCACGACCATATCCGGCGATCGTGAGAGAGTCGAAAAGGCCATCGCCCTGATCCAAGAGCGCAGGCCGGGCGTTTTCGCCCGCATGCTGAAGGTCGACGTTGCGTACCATTCTTGTGAGCCACTTACCTCTGTCCTGGTATACCTTCTGAATACAACTAATATGCGAACCTCAAGCACATATGATCTCGGCACGCGATAGGTATCTAGACCTCCTGCAACAGGAGAACCTACCAAAGAAGTCCCCGCCCGGTCGGGGCGGTGTTCTATTTGTATCGAGCGTGACGGGCAAGACACTGGACGACGGGAGCGCATTCGGGCCTGAGTACTGGGGCGCAAACCTTGTATCTCCGGTGCGGTTCGGCACGGCCGTCGCGCATCTCCTCGGACTCGACTCCAGCGCCGGCGGGAACGACGTCTTCCTAGAGATCGGGCCGCACTCGACGCTCGCGGGACCGCTGCGCCAGATCTGCAGCGGCGTAGGCCGCGCGTGCACTTACGTCGCGTCGCAGGTACGGGGGTCCGACAGCGCCGTTGCGTTCCTGTCGGCGGTGGGGAGGTTGTACCAAGAGAACGTTAGGATAGACCTGGAGGGTTTGTTCCGCGACGGCGAAGGTGGCGAGGGGTCGCGGGCGCGGGCGATCTCGGGGCTGCCGCCGTACCCGTGGGACCACGGGAGCGGATCGTTCTGGTGGGAAAGCCGACTGTCGCGGGCGTGGCGGACGCGGCGGTACGCAAGGCACTGCGTGCTGGGGGTGCGGTCGCCTGAATCGCCGGATAAGGAGCCGCTGTGGCGCAATGTGCTGAACCTGGAGGACGCGCCGTGGGTGGCGGACCATAGGGTCGGCGACAACGTCGTGTTCCCCTTTGCGGGGTACGTTTCAGCGGCTGGCGAGGCGGTGCGGCAGGTAACCGGCATGCCACCCGGGTCGGGCTATCGCCTCCGCCACGTCACGGTGCGCACTGCGCTTGTGATCAACGACGCCTCCAATCCGGTTGAAGTCATCACCGCCCTCCACCAGAAGCGACTGGCCGACAACGATGAGTCTAGATGGTACGACTTTACCATTACGTCCTATAACGGTTCGGGCTGGGTGAGGCACTGTGAGGGTGAGGTCACCCAGCTGGACGGGCCCGGCAGACCAGCAGCAGCAGCCACCGTGAAGCACACGGCCCTGCCGCGCAAGCTCGCGGCCCCTAACTTCTACCAGGCCATGAATGAGCTGGGTTTCCGCTACGGCCCGGAATTCCAAGGCCTGAGCGAGATCGCCACGTCCGCGTCTGAGCACCACGCGGAGGCGGCCCTGGTGGACGCGCACGACCATACCTCGGCGCCCTTCACCCTCCACCCGGCGGCAATCGATGCCTGCCTGCAGCTGCTCATCGTGGCCGGGGTCAAGGGCCTCGTGCGGGATATCGGTGGATTGCAGGTCCCCACGCTGATCGAGGAACTTGAGATTTCGCGCGGCGAGGAGAAGATGCACGCACGCGCCTGGAGCGAAAAGGGTGACGTCCGGAATGGCCATATCGAGTGCATTGCGGGTGATAGGACGGTACTGCGGATGCATGGACTCCAGCTCACACCCCTCGACAATGACGACGACAACAGTTCTAATAGCGACAAGTCCAGGGCTGAGGCCGACGTGCATGCCGCAGCCCAGCTGCGGTGGGTTCCCGATTTCGACTTCGTCGACCCCAAAACCTTGCTCCGCGCCCCGGAGTCCGACAAGTCGCACACCGCGCTGCAGCAGGAGCTGACGCTGCTCTGCATCCTGGAAGAGGTAGAGAAGATCGCCCCCCTCACGCCCTGTCAGCCGCATTTCGAAAAGTACCGCGCCTGGGCCAATAGGCAGATAGAGGACGCCAGGGCGGGCAATTTCCCCTTGGTTGAGGACCCGGCGCGGCTGACAGCGCTGAGCCCCGGCAAGCGGCGGGAGCTGATCTTTGCACACCTAAACGTGCTAGAGAAAGGGACGAAGCGTGCGCTGGCGACGGCAACGGCGCGCATCTGCGAGCACGCGGGAGAGATATACACGGGGGCGAGGGAGGCACTGGACGTGCTGATGCAGGACGGTGTGCTGACGGAGTTGTACAACGAGGACTCGTTCGGCTACGGGGACTTCGTGCGGCTTCTCTCGAACTCGCGGCCCGGCCTGCGCATCCTCGAGGTCGGCGCCGGCACGGGAGGCACAACGGAGCTGATACTGCGCGACCTCGTCAACGAGGCTGGGCTCCCCGCCTACTCCGTGTACACCTTCACGGACGTCTCGGCGGGCTTCTTCGGCAAGGCGAAGGAGCGCTTCTCCTACGCGCACAACATGGAGTACAGGGTATTCGACGTCTCCAAGTCCCCATTCAAGCAGGGGTTCGACAAGAAGGGCGACGCTTACGACTTGATCTTCGCTGCCAATGTTGTCCACGCCACCCCGTACATCAGAGAATCCTTGAGCAACATGGCGTCATTGCTCAAGCCGGATGGCATGCTCGTATTGACGGAGCTGTGCGCCATGAACCGATCGCCGAACTACCCGTTCGGCCACCTTTCCGGGTGGTGGCTGGGCGAGGCTGATGGCCGGCCCGACCAACCATACATCACCGTAGAGCGCTGGGACGACGAGCTGAAAGCGGCTGGGTTCACGGGTGTCGACGTGGTCCGCCATGACCACGAGGAAAAGGCGTATAGGACGAACGCTGCTATTGTTTCGCGTCTGAAATGGGACACAGCCGCAGGGGAGAGGACAATTGCCGTGCTGTGTGACGACGAGAAGTCCGGCGTGGCTCGGACCCTGATAGCCTCATTGACGAGCGCTGGCTGGGAAGTTACGCTATGCCGATTGGCGACGGAGCCGCCTGCCAACCAAGACATCATCAGCTGCCTGGACCTCGAGGGTAAGGGGTTTAACGAGCTCAGCGAGCAGTCATTCTACGAGTTCAAGTCGTTCGTCCAGCGGATCGGGAAGCAGAAGCTGCTCTGGCTTACCCACGTCGTCCAGGTCAAGTGCAAAGATCCCCGCTCGGCGCCGGTCATCGGCGTGATGCGCACACTCCGCAGCGAGCTCGCGCTGCCGCTATACACGCTCGAGATCGAAGCCAACGAGCCGGGGTTCGGCAGCCTTGTCGTGCGCGTTCTTGGCAAGATCCGGAGCCAGGAAGACGATGGCAGGCTCGCGCCGGATAGGGAGTTCGCCGTCGACGACGGAATGGTCTGCGTCCCGAGATACCACCCCTTCTCGCTGCGCGACAGGTTGCGCGAGGCCGGGCCAGCGGGAGTGGCGCCCATAATGAACAGGACCGTGCAGGTCGGGAAGCTCGGCACCCTCGGCACGCTGTACTGGCGGGAGGAGCCGTTGCTGGTAACGCTGCCCGACAACTACGTGGAGATCGAGACCCGGGCCATGGGGCTGAACTTCCGCGACGTGCTTCTGGCTATGGGCATGATCCCGCAAGACGGCGCGGGGTCTGTCGCTCTGGGGTTCGAGGCGTCGGGTGTGATACGCCGCGTGGGAGCCTCAGTTCTCCACCTGGCACCGGGTGACCGCGTCATGGCGTTCTACCCGGGTTCCCTGCGGACGCACCTCGCAGTGCCCGCAGGGCTCGTACTAAGGATACCCGATCACATGAGCTTCGAGAAGGCCGCCACCGTGCCCATCTGTTACGCAACTGTCATTCACAGTCTGGTCAGCGTCGGGCGGCTCGTGGAGCGACAAAGCGTGTTGATCCACTCGGCGTGCGGCGGGGTCGGTCTCGCCGCCATCCAGGTCTGCCAGATGCTCGGCGCCGAGGTGTACCTCACAGTCGGCAGCGCCCGCAAGGTCGAGTACCTCGTCGAGAACTACGGCGTGCCGCGCCGGCGCATCTTCAACTCGCGCGACGCCTCGTTCGTCGAGGGCGTCATGCGCGAGACCAAGGGCCGTGGCGTCGACCTGGTGCTCAACTCGCTCTCCGGCGAGCTGCTGCACGAGTCCTGGAAATGCGTCGCCGCATACGGAGCCATGCTGGAGTTGGGGAAGCGGGATATCATGGGGTCCGGCCGCCTGAATATGGCGCTCTTCGAAGGCAATCGCTCTTATCATGGAATAGACTTGTCCCAATATGGTCTGGAACGACTCATGGATTTGCAAAGGTATTCCTCATTTTTCTCTGTCCTGGATTGCGCTGACAACTTTCATAGACTTCTAGGTGATTTCCTGAAACACTACAGACAAGGCCTTCTGAAACCGCTCGAGCACACGGTGTTTGATGCAGGCGATATCCGCGGCGCGTTCCGCCACCTACAGAACGGCGACCACATCGGCAAGGTGATCGTCACAATGCCGCCGGAGGAATCCGTAGCCGGCAGTCTCAACTCCGTGCCGTGGACACGCCAGACCCGATTCGATCCCGACAGCACCTACCTCCTCGCGGGCGGTGTCGGCGGCCTGGGCAGATCGATCGCGACATGGATGGTCGAGCGCGGCGCCCGCAGCCTGACCTTCCTGTCCCGAAATGCCGGGCGGTCCGAAGCTAGCCGGTCGTTGTTTGCGGAGCTGGAGGACATGGGCTGTACCGTGACGGCGATCCCGGGCCGTGTGGATGTGGTAGAGGACGTGCAGAGGGCGATCCGCCAGTCGAAATCCGCCATCAGGGGTGTCCTCCAGCTGGCCATGGTGCTCCAGGACACGCCAATAGCAGATATGAAATGGTCGCAATGGAAAGAGGTGCTGGCTCCCAAAGTACAGGGGACGTGGAACCTTCACGAGGCATTTCTGTCCCACCGCCTCGACTTCTTCTGGATGTCGAGCTCGATCATCACGGCGATCGACTCGCCCGGGCAGGGTAACTACGTCGCGGCGAACGCGTTCCTCGAGGCGTTCTGCCAATACCGCCACACGCTCGGGCTGCCGGCGTCGGTCCTCAACATCTGCCCCATCAACGGCGTCGGCTACGTGGCGGAGAATGCCCACGCCCAGCGCACCGTTAAGTCGCAGGGCATCTACACCCTCGGCGAACGCGAGTTCCTGGACTTCCTCGACCTCGGCCTCCAGGACGTGCTACCCCCGGCCGAGGGCGCGCGGCCGCTGCCGACATCCTGGTGTAACACCACGCAGGTCCTGATGGGGCTACGGTCGGAGCAGGCGCTGGATGACCCGAACAACCGGACGAACTGGCGACGCGACCGCCGTATGGGCCTATACCACAACGTGCGGGTGGACGGCGGCGCCGGGGGTTCCGCGGGGGCAAAGTCGGCCAAAAGCAACGCGCTGCTAGACTTCCTGGCGCGGGCGGCGGAGGACGGTCCGGTGTTTCTGGAGGGCGAGCACAAGGAAGAGGCGATCGGGTTCCTGGCACGCGAGATCGGGCGCAAGATCTACGACTTCATGCTCAGGCCCGAGGAAGAGGAGCCGGACACCGGCATCTCGCTGCAGCAGCTCGGGCTCGACTCGCTGATGGCCATCGAGCTGCGGCGCTGGTTCAAGGGCGTCTTCGGGTTCCACCTCAGTGTCCTGGAGATCATGGGCGCCGGCTCCCTCGAGCAGCTCGCCGCCGTGACAGCGACGAAGCTGGCGGTGAAGTTGAGGGCGGCATCCGGAAAATAAGGTAGAAATGTGTGTGGAGTTCCAGAGATTTCTAAGCCGCAATTCTCCTCCCTAAGTTACACTGACTCGACTGTATAACATGGGCTGATCATAATGTCGTTGGGCATCTACGTACGTATGTGGTGGGTGGGTTTGGGTATTTTAGTACGGAGTTTTGGAGGATGGTCTGGTAAATAGGCCATCATAGTGACCTCCGCCGAAATGAACCAGAATGATAGGATTCAAGTGCATCACGGGAAGCAGGAAAATTAAATCTCGTGTTCGTCTCTCGTTTTCACAACTCGCCATCTGCGCACTGATAGACAGGCACGGGAATGGGCCAGTATCTCATGCTGATACTGATTGATACTTGATACTTTGCGGATTGCCTGGAGGTCCCCAAGCTTGCGAGGTGTAAATGAACGATGACATGGATTGCATTAGGGCGACGACTATGTACATGCGGGGACCCGCTAGTACCGGAGGCTATAAAGCTTGGCAAACGTCTGATTTGAGCCAAGATATGCCCAAGACATGTACCAGTAGCTGGAGTCTGCTCGTAATAAGATAAGGAGGAGACTTCAGGACCTCGCTAGCCGATGGACTGGTGACCAAAGATCGAAAGGTGATCTGGGTAATTGCATATGCGCACACAGTAGCAGGATAGACTGGCCAACTAATGAAAAAGAAAAAAAAAATCGCGAAAGCGTCGGCGATCGTTAACACAGACTGATGGATACCAACCTACTTAGGTAGGCCAGTTAATCAATCACACCACAGACGACAAGGGGATCGCATTCTAGAGTAGTTACTTTGTTACTGCTCATATATTTGTTCTACCACCCGTGGCCACCAATTCGCCTGCAAGACCTTCGATTGCCAAAATGCCTACGACGGTGGTGAGCTGGTCGGATATCCTAGACGTCAGCCCGGCAGTGATCTGCCAGGTGTTCTACGTCCTCGCGTCGGCGGCCGTGCTAGCCGTCGCTGCGCTGCCAGCGTCCGTGCGACAGCTTCTCACCCAGTACGGGGCTCGCGGCACGAGAGTGAACGCGTCCAGGAGCGAGACCGAGGTGGGAGCGGCGGCTCGTACGTCGGACAGCGACGTGTTCACTAGTTTTGTCGCCTGGGTCACCTCCGTCTCCAACATTCCCCATTCGTGGTTCACGCACTTCTATGTGTTATCGGTATGCTGCTCGGTCTTTTGGGCCGTTCAGTACCTCGGCTCCGGGGCCCTAATGGAGATCATTACCAGACAGCAGATCTCGGCCGAGGGACCACGAAGCTCGATGTCGAGCAGCCAAGTCGTTCTCGCCTGGTTTCTTATGACTCTTCAAGGCTGCAGACGCGTGTACGAATGCTATGCTGTAATGAAACCTTCATCATCGAGAATGCTGATCTTCCATTGGTTCCTGGGAATTGGCTTCTACTTTGTCACAAGCATAGCCATTTGGGTGGAAGGATCTGGTGGGTAACACCGCATTATTGATTCCCCTCTCGCAGCACATTGACGAGCGGTTCCACAGGGTCCATCCGGTATGCGGACAGAACATTGCTCAGACCAGAGGTGCCATCCCTGGGAATGATTCTCGGCACCGCAGGTTTTCTGGTCGCTTGGAGTACACAGCATAGGTGTCACCGCTATTTGGCTGGTTTGAAGAAATACAGACTTCCAGAAGACGGGTTATTCCAGTATCTGGTGTGTCCTCACTACACCTGCGAATGCCTGCTATACCTTTCTTTGGCAGTCCTGGCAGCGCCAGAAGGTCAATGGTTTAACAGAACACTCATCTGTGCCGTCATCCTCATTGTCGTAAACCTTGGGGTGACGGCAAATGGCACCCGGACGTGGTATATCGAAAAATTCGGCGGCCGGGAGGTTCAAAAGCGATGGCGCATGATACCATTCGTGTTTTGAGAATGTCCCACGGTGAACACGCACATGTTACTTCTTCCCGAATAATCGGAGCTTGCTGCCCAATTTCGAAACCGCCATGACATCCCGATAAGTTAGGCTCGTCCTCGTTCCTCGAACATTCCTACCCTCGGAGAAATCGTTTGGGGATCTAAGATAATCCCAATTCGCTACCGTATCTCTAGATAGCTCTGTGTCCTCGGTAACGTCGGCGATACCATGGAGATAGTCATTATAGAGGTCTAGAGTGGTAATGAGGAGGCTTCGAGGTTCCTGGAGAATCCGCCAAGCAGGCTCCGAGTCCATAGCTCCGTCCTCTTTGCTCTTGAATATGTCGAGACATAGGCTAGCACCCAAGCTCACAGTACAGACTACCGGATGATAAGCCGACCCATCCTAAAATGTCACGATGAGCCTTGAGCCTAATTATACTATCACCATACCTGCTGCCTACCTTGTGTGGCATGATGCCGATGCCGGGAGGGTACTCATTGATTAGGACATGGTTAGGCCGTGTATGCGGACTGCCGAAGAATATATCAGGAGCCTCTGGGTTTGCAGAGAAAGGAATCGACTTGAGACGAGATACGATAGGCTCTTCCAACCAATTTGGCAACGGAGCCTCCATCAACTTATTGTTTACGAGATCAGACGGCCAGGTCTGAAGCCGCCGATGGGTGAGTTGTTTCCAACGAGGCTTAGGCGCTGACGCTATCTGCGATACAAGTCAGGCCATATTATTCAACCCAATTCTACTAAATA
Source organism: Eutypella sp. D-1 (assembly GCA_023313575.1). Taxonomy (NCBI): domain Eukaryota; kingdom Fungi; phylum Ascomycota; class Sordariomycetes; order Xylariales; family Diatrypaceae; genus Eutypella; species Eutypella sp. D-1. The sequence goes on from JAJTTP010000003.1 coordinate 703,603, forward strand.
TGCACGGGACCTTTTCCAGAATGTGCCTTTGTTCATCTTCCGTGATGAAATCCGCAATATAGTATGCAGCGGGCGGTAGGCGTTCTATCCGCACCTGATCAAGGGACCTGGGAAGCGAATGGCTCTTGCTCTGAGTGTCGTCTAGAGACATCGAAAGTCGAGTTTTCACAACCGGTGTATTTCAGAACGATATCAAGGGCGGAATAATCGGGAGTGGTAGCTACTTTGCCGCTGTCCGTTCTCCGTCGGGCCAAGATAACGCGAAGTCCCTGGTACTTATTTTTGGTGCCAGTCTTGACCAATATGCTCGAAATTCGGATCAACAACTCTTGTGTTGCAATGTGACTCTGGGTGGCCCTCAACTAGATAGGCCAGCATGTATCGTTCCCTTCAACCTTCGGACGATTTGAAAGAGGGCTCTGCGACGATGTGCTAGAGATCTAGATGTGGGAAAGATTTACGCAGGCTGAGGGAGAACCGACTATGCTGTGATCCGAAAATAGGGACGCTTAGATGTGGCTGCCTGGCAACCTACATAAATGTAAACGAAAAGGCAGGTAGCCTGATGATACCTCAGGTCAGAAGGTAGGACTTTTTAAGATCAAGAAAGAATAAAAAAGAAGGGAGGCCAGAGAAAGGCTGCTTATGGGAGAGATACCCTGCAAAGTCCTGCAGATCGTCCGTAGTGGTCGTTTAAGCTTCGGAAGAAAAATGAATGCAAGGCGAAGAAAGAATTTTATAATTCCACATCTGCCTGTGGAATCTGCCAGATGAAAACTTGTTAAGGCTTGACTTTGGTTGGGAAAAGCAGAAAGTAAGGGGAAAGTTTTTTCTGGGGGGGAGGGTTAAGGGGGTGGGGGGTGTGAGAGATAAAGAGTTGAGGGGGTTATGAGGGGATATGTAAGAAAAGGCATAGTTATCTACATAGGACCTTCCAAGGTTCAGGTAAGAGTAAAGAAAGCTTGCAGGGCAGGTTGGTAAGTCCCTATTGGTACTGGATAACACTTGGGCAGTCTAGGGAGGGTTACAAAGCTTGAAAGGTACAAACAAGGTACTTCGTATAAGGAGGAAGGGGATGATTTAATAATAAAAAAGGGAGGGAAAGAGGAAGGAAAGATGCAAGATGGCAAGATGACAAGATGGGTTTGGGTGGGTAGATACGGTGGGTGATTGGGGCAAGAAGGGGGCAACCAAAGTAAGGAAGCAAACGTTTAATCGAAGGAGATTGGAAGATTGATTGTGCACGGCATTATCGGCCCCCCCATACAGACTTCTCGGCCATAGGACTCAGCCAATGAAAGTCCATGATGACTTTCAAGTCTCCAAGCTTTTCTATCTTGGATGTATCAGCGACATGAGCAAGAACTTTGAACTTTGCCTTGTTAAGGCTAGCGCCACCATTTAGTGAAAGTTAACTGGGCTTACCCTGGCTTGACCTGGTCAGTCCTAGCAGGTGCAGATATACCCAGACTAAACAAGACTGACAGAATTGGAAATGACTGTAACTGCATAAAAGCAACATATAAGTGCCTAGGTATAGGTAGACCTTAAGTAGGCTGGCGTTTAGCCAGTTGGCCAGTAGAAAATTAATGACAGAAGAAGTGTAGTAGGTGAGCAAGTGAGTTAGAAAGTTAGTATATAAAAGTGTAAATTTGTATATCACCTACGAGGCAAAAAGTTGCTTATATGTAAGTAAGGTTTCTTGTTATCATGACTGCATTTTGGTCTACTAAGTATTACCCACAGACCCAATTCTTATACATGTAACCTTATGTCTCCTATCCACAATTTCTCATCCATGACCACCTTTTTCTTTCCAGCTTGCAACCCACCTACCCAGCTTGCCAGAGACAGGCCAGGCAGGCAAGGCAGGCAGGCGATTGGGCTGTTGGGGCGAGGTCTCCTTACTTAGTACACGTACCACGTATATACATATATACGGAGTACCCTTCAACCCAGTTAACCATAGATAATAACATACCAGGAAGTACCTAGTCACTACGATATGCAGGTGGGTTACTGAGCTACTTGCTTTTCTAACATTTGATCATCTATGAATGTATGTTCGGATATATGCAGTTAGACCCATCCATACCCAGGTCGAAATGTTAGCATCTACTCATGCATAAGTGCATACAAGTCTTATTATAATGCACGATATAATGTAATGTATCATATATCCATGGTGCGCGTATAAATACGTACAGCTTTATCTTTCAATGACTCTTAACACTGACCGTTTGAAAATGGAACTTACCTCGATACATCTTAGGGTGGATGTGGGGAGGGGTGTGATCGATAAGTGGTAGTGGTGGCAGTGGTGCTGCAAGTGGTGGTGGTGACTGCAGCTGGAAGGCAAGGAGGTACGAAGTACAAGTCCAGAGGATCTCGGGGAGGGAAAGGGCAGAAGGGAAAAAACAGACGAGGCGTTAACTTGCGTTTTTCCTTCTCCAGCTTTCTCCCCCTCCCCCCTTCTAAAAACCCAAGAAGTTCAACCTGGAACCTTGGAAGGAAGGAAAGACCACACCACCCAGACCACCTACCACCCTCCACTCTATCACGTACCCTAGTGCCTACATACGGCTACTTAGGTACATAGGCAAATAGGTAGCCCGGTAGCACCCAATCTTTCCATACATAGTACTAGCCCTAGGTAAGCCATCTAGCCGTCTAAAAGGACCCACCTGGGTAAGTTGCCCCAGTCTCAGTTTCTCAAAGTTCCCACCAACCCACCTGGGCAAGTCGTCTCTGTCTTGGTCGTCCCAGCCGCTGTCTGTCCGTCCCGTCTTCTATCTGTTCGTCCGTCTTGCTTTCCTCACCATCTAACTTTATCATTTTAACCATTTTCCTGTTGGAAGTCAAAAAGGAGAGTTTGAGAGTTTCTTATCACAGGGGAAAAAAATCAAAACAATAACAAATCAAACTCTGAACCTGACAGCTTTTTTTTTCTCCTTAAACATTCTTATACCTAAGGTAAGCAGGTTATCCAGTTATTCTTGTTGTTTTTTCCCCATTAGTTGTGGTGTTTGTTGTTATTGTCAAGGTTGGGTACTGAGCTTCCATCCGTCTTTTCTCTCTCTCCTCTCGTATCTCGTATTCACCCGATCAATTAATTCTCCCAATTACATATCGTCTTTGAACTTAACTTAAACTACTTATGTATTTGCCTACCCATAGTTTAAGCTGCACGAAGTATATAGTCTTTATTTCCTTCGTCTCCCAACCTAACCATTGATTCATTTAATTAGAGCTCTCTTGACCTTCAATCCCGAGGTCCTCGATACCCAACACTTGACACTCGACGCTCGACACGACAACAATAACAACATACGATAACAACAACAACATCAACAACAACATCAACATCAACAACTATTCCCATTCATCAACGCGCAATCGATCTAGGTAGACTGACGACACCCGTCTTCGGTCAATACCAATCACTACGGAGCGGTCATGATGGTGCACTGTAGACGATCGTGGTATTTGATCTAAATGCTATGGATGCGCAGAATGTTGTCGAGCCCGCGAGCACGAAGCAGCCTGCGCCTGCTTCCCCAAAGCGGGGAGCCCAAGAGTCTTCGAAGCCTTCCGAATCTTCTCATCCCATTCACCACAAGCCCAAGTCAACGACAGCCGCGACGGCAGCGACGACAGCGGCGGCTACTACTACTGCCACAAACAATACAAAATCAACAACTACTGGTACTGCTGCCATCACCAACAATAACAACAACAACAACACCCCAAATACAATCACAGCCGCTACCATCTCCGCTGCCACCTCCGCAACACAGAACAACAAGTCTGCTGCAGTGACTGACCAACCCTCAATTACAGCTAGGAATCACTTGAAGCCGGAGTCTACTTCCAATAGCCTCAATACCCACGACGACAATGATACAGGTCCCGATCAGAACTCAGACGCCGAAACCATCGTGTTGCCTGGAAAGGATGTTTCCCCTTCGAAGAGACCATCCCGCCCCAAAACCATCAAATATGAGGAGCAGAGTGATGGCGAAATCGATGAGTCCCTGCCGACCCTCAAAAAGTCGGTCAAAGGTAGCATGAGAGACGACCGCAACGGCAACAGTAACGGCAACGGACATGGCAACGGACACGGTAGCGCTGGCCCTCACGATGACGACGACGTCTCTTCTACTTTGTCGAGAAGGAGTCGACTGCTCGACCACGAAAAGCATCCACGAAGCAAGGATAATTCCAGTGGCCTGAGTTCCGCCCCACCATCCCCGCCCGCTCAATCCCGCCGCAGCGGCAGTCAACAGTCGTCCCATCGACGTCGAAAATCTGGTGATGCCCACTCCGAGTCCGGTTCGGAAGCTTCGAAGTCCCGCCAGAACAGGGTACCTCTGAAAGACAAGTCTAAGTCCGTGGATAGACTATTACCTGGAAAGCGGAAAGCTTTAAAGGCCGAATCAGATGACGAAGGCGAGTCGCGCAAAGTCCGCCGACCCCGCATTTCGGATGCTGGTCTTGATTCTAGCAGGGAGAAGGATAACAACAGGATGTCCTCGAATTTTCGTCAGAATCACGATAAGCAATCGTCTCAGGCCCGATCAACATCTCCTCATGAGCGTTCCCACCGGCGCAGCCTCTCAACCCAACTCCCATCGTCTTCCTCCACGAATGGATTCAGTAACAAGAAGAGACGCGTCCCTGCTCCTCTTCAGTCCACTGACTACAACTCCGATGACTCCTCTGCTGGCGGTAGTCCGCACCCCCGAAGCTCCAAGCTAAGAAATGTCGCTACGCCTCTCACTGGGGACTCGACCATCTCGCCCGCCCGGATGGTACCTCACAAAAAGCACGTCGACAATCATGGTCAGACACTGTTCGCTAAAGCCTGCGCGAAAGGGGAATACGAAACGGCCAAGAAGCGATTGGCTGAGCGGCCTGAGGACCTCAATTTTGCGGATTATGCTGGAAACACCCCTCTTCAAGTTGCGGCTCTAAATGGCCACGAAGAAATCGTGAAGCTCTTGATTGAAGCAGGGTGCAAGCTTGACTGTCGAAATAGCGATAAAGACACGCCACTTCTCGATGCTGTCGAAAATGGGCATCTGGGCGTGGTTAAGCTGTTGCTGGAGGCCGGTGTGAACCCCCGAAAGGCTGATGCCGAAGGACACGAGCCACTCGATAAAGTCCCCGAAGATCTGGATAATGCCGAGGAAATTCGGGCTGCTCTTATAGAAGCTAAGGAGAAGATCGGCGAGTTACGTCGCACGTCAGAGGACCATCAACCACAAGACGTGCAAGACACTGTTTCATCTCATGAGGCGGAAAGTCCCCGGCGGTCACCAGCCGCTTCGGGGAGCAACTCGCTAGCAAGTCAACGGCGAGGTGGTACGGTCCGGTCTACCAAGACCAGTAATCATCTGCTGTACATGAGTTTGGATGAGAAGACGTTACGACAAGCGGCCGCACGTGGCGATGAAGAGACAGTTACGCGCGTTTTGCTCGTCAGAGAAGGCTGCAATGACCCAGAAGCATTGGTCAATGCAGCACGTGGTGGTCACGATGTTGTCATGGAACTTCTTCTCGCTCTTGGCCGTGCCAATCCAGACCCAAGCCCCGTACCTGGACTTCCCACGCAGTACGGAACGCCCATGCTCGCTGCAATTGGCCAGGAAAACACAAAGTGCATTAAACTTTTACTCGATCAGACGAATTTCGACCCCACACGCCGGTTCAAGAGCGAAACGTATTACGAGATTGCCAGACGCCGGGAGGGTCCCATGTGGAAAGAGGAAGAGCACATGTTGAAGGAGGCCTATGATGCTCGCAAGAAGATACCAAAAGGCACATCCAAGAATAAATCTCCAGGGAAGCGGGAACGCGAAACTGAGACAGAGTCAAGACGAGCTGCGCGAAATTCCGACGGCAGTAGGCCCCCTAAGCGGGCACCGCTAAGCCCTTCCCGCGACGCTGAAAACACAAAGAAACACAGCTCGTCCAAAGCCCCTAGCAGCCCGAAAGAAAAGCGACGTTCATCACCTTCCGGGAACGACGACCAGACTTCTCCCAAACGCGGACCAGGTAGACCCAAAAAGGAGGACCGTGCGGCATCAGATCGAGAGCACTCGCCAGTGACAGCTAAGGTTCCTCCTAGCAAACCTAAACGAGCTGAGTCGGACCTTGTCGTGGGGTCATCTGATGGAGAGGCCGTGAAACCAAGACGAAAACTTATCTCGGGCAAGGACCTCAAAGGTGAAAGAGAAAAGCAGCGCCGTGCAAGCATGGCCTCGAATAACTCTGCCACCGACCGCGGAGAGGGTAGAAGTGATGAGACCCCCGAAAAAACCCGAGTATCTGAGAAATACCACGACCGGACCAAGGCCTTGAAGCGAGATGAGTCACGAGACAGGTTATCCCTAGGTGACGGGTCAAGTAAAAGGCACCGTTCGAGCGTCACGCCTCCACACCACGGCTCGGGAGATAAGGACGAGGGCGAGGCTCCAGTTAAGAGGAGGAAGCTAGATCCAGAGAGCAAGGAAAAACGACACTTGCAAAATCCTTCCCCCGACCGTAAGAGCAAACGAGACGCCTCCAGAGATCCGGCGAAGCGCCCCAAGCTGCAAGAGAGCGATCGCAAAGAATCCTTCAAAGCTAAGAAGTCCGATCGCGATCGGAAAGAATTCGACAAGTCCAGCCCCTCTGAAAAAGCTAGCATCACTGTTTTCTCCGAAAAGCCAGACGTCGAGATGCACGATGCACCTTCGGGGTCCTCAGAGAGCAGTAGGGAACAGCTGGAAAAGGAACGCAAAGAAGCAGAAAAGCGCGAGGCCGAACTCGCAGCAGAAGCCAAGAAACAAGAAGAGGAGAGGAGGCGGCAGGAAGAGGAGAGGAGGCGGCAGGAAGAGGAAGAAAGACGGCAACAGGAAGCCGCGGCAGAAAAGAAACGCCTTGAAGAAGAAGAGCAGAAGCGGATAGAGGCGGAAGAGAAGCGGCGTCGCGAGGAAGAGGAGAGAGAAAAGGCAGAAAAGGCTCGCTTAGAGGAAGAACGGCGGCAAAGGGAGGAACAGGAAAGGAAAAGGCAAGAAGAGGAGGAAAAGAGACGAAAGGAGGAAGAAGAAGCTAGGCAACGCGAGCAGGAAGAGAGAGAACGGCGCATTCGAGAGGCCGCTGAGGAAGCGAGGCGGCTTCGTGAAGAGGAAGAGCGAAAAGAGCGCGAGCGGAAGAGACTTGCTAGGGAGGCAGAGCGAGAGGCCGAATTACTACGCATACGACAGGAGCAAGAGCGGATACGCTTGTCCAAGCTGCCGCCTCTGCTACGATGGCTCGAATGCTGCCCAGATCCGAAGCAGACCGAACTGGCGAAACTCTTTGCTACAGCTCAAGGCGTGCGCTACGACACAATCAACCCAAATGCTACGGGAACCGCGGAAGGGCGTGAACAGTGGCTGCTGAATACTCAAGCTGCGCTGTTGCTTGGTGAGAAGGACTTATCACTCTCGAGATGTAAGCGTTATCAACCAACAATATCAGGTCGAATATGAGCTAACGGTCATTCTAGACACCGCCTGGGAGAAAATCAAGGCGTCAGCCATCGCCAAGCGAGTCATCTGGCGCCTCGAGTCCGATCGGTATGCTCTTACCCAGGGCAAGCTCTACGACCTTGGTCAACAGCTCCCCAACGACTACTATGGGGGTGACCCAGCGAGGGTTGGCTATCAGAGGTTGGAGTACCTTCGCGGCCAAGCAGCAAAGCTCTTCTTCGAGACGGATATGTGGTTTGTCAAGGTAAGCCCCCGCCCTTTCAGTCATATCCCCCGAATACCCACGCTAACAATACCCAAGGTGTCCGATTTCCTCTACACTGTCCCTACTATCCCTCATCTTCGCGACGTCAAGATTTCTATCGATTATCGCGAACTCCCAGAGGACCAGTCTGCCCTGAACACGTTCAGCTCTCCGGCAAAGTGGAAGCAGGACCCGGACGCCTCCAGTCGTGGACCTTTCGCGCCGAGGTACAAGTATTATATAAACGGGCAGCTAGTAGGCGAAGATCGGCCCAAATCGTATACGCCGAGCAAGGACCCGTTTCCCGAACACCGCGTCCCTCGGAGGGGTGGCCTGGTAGCTGTCAATGCTGATGAGCCCGACTATGCGCGCCTTTGCGTCGAGCAGGGACTAGCACATCTTCTCACGGACCAACAAAAGCAATCGGTCCTCAACGGCGCTCACCTAACACCTCGCAGTCTAGCCTCGACTGAGCATGCCGACTACAGTGATGCCAACATTTCTCCCACTAGCAGATCACCAAGAATTCCTCAGGTGAATGGCGTCAAGGGGGCACACGATTCACCGACAGGTGATTAACTACTGAATATATAGTAGAGTTGTGAATAAATCGGCAACTACATTCGAGTCCCATTCCTGCCAAGAACTCCTGTCGTACGACAAACTAGTCCTAAACAAAACCTTGTTCTCCTACAGCTTTTGCCTATCTTCTGTACGATACTTCTTGCTCGCCTCTGTTACGATATCATTGCGATCAGTGTTCATACCCCCAAAATCCTTTTTCGGCTTGGCTTTGTTGGCTTGGTGTCGAATTGGTCCGGTGTTACACTTTCCCTTGGGTTTTTTTTTACCCGGGATTTTTCTTTTCTTTTGTTATGATGGTAAACGACGTTTCTGAGATAAACTGTTGCACTCACGTATATCAATCTACGGTGGTTTGTGTGTGTGTGCGTGCGTGTTCTTTCATGGGGCGGAGTTTCTGGTTCCTTTTTGGTTCCCTACTTTTGGTTGGTAGATCAAAGTGTTCCACGTATTGAGGTTGCGCGAAGGGGGCGGTGAGAGAGGGAGAGAGGACCCCTCTCTGTTTTTGGCTCTAGGTCCCAAAGTTCCCCCTTCTATTTCTACTCTTCCTCTTTTTGAGCTTCCTGTCTGGCCTTGTCCGACCTCGCCAAGTCTTATAACAAATCACCCGTGTATATCCATTCGTACTACATGGCAATCCTGGAAACCAAACTGGCAGAAGGATCTGCGGGCAGGTAGATGGTAGTGGTGGTGGACGATGATGGTGTAGGGAATCTTGTGTATGGGCGAGGATGTTCCCGGCTTCGAGGCTTTTTTAGGTTGATCAGGCACTCCCGAGCTGCAGCTGCTGTAGCAAGTATATATATGACCTCTTCGCGACAACGATCAACGAGCGGCCGGTCAGGCCAATGTCAAGTACTTAGGAAAAAAATTCACACAAGTGTAAATATGCACGCTGAATGGGCACTCGGTGCTACACCATGTTCCCGTTCCGCCTTACCCATCCCAGTGCTGATATAGAAACTATGCAACCTAGCGAGACGGGAAAACAAAACTCATATGTGATGCGCTTCGCTATTGGGGCAACCGCAAGAGTCTCTCAATTCAAGGACGTTCATTCCTTCCAGCATGCAGGCACACCCGGTCACGATAGCAATTTTCCTCGAGGGTAAGTCGGATAGTTCTTGAATTCCTGATAGAACCATGGGGGGAAAGAACATCACCGGCTTGCTAAATAAGCAAGTCAGAGGATAGGAAGATAAATGCAGACTTTAAATCTCAAGGGGGTATATATAGCGATCCGTCGTCTTAAGGGGACCTCACCTGACGATATATCGCATACAGACATTTACTACCGTGTAGGTGTAGTTCAGTAAGTAGGTAGTTAGATGGAGCTCACTTTGCGCATGTATCCATCTAACCCACCTATCACTCCTTTCGTCTCTCTTCCTTCTTTCCTGGGCCTTTCTCTCTCATTCGGTAGAATGCGCCCGGGAGCCCCAGTCCGAGCGCGTCTGTACTGCAGGTATGCAAATGTAAGGCGTGGGTTTGTAGGTGTGGACGTTTCCACGTATCTAACTAAACTATGTAGATATTTGCCTATGTATGCTATATGTGATCTATTATTGCCGTCTCTTTCACATGGGAAAGTAAAACAAAGCGAGCAGACTGGAAGGACCCATCCAGCGCAGTCAGTCAGTCAGTCGCGCCCAACCACCCAACCACCTAACATCGATGACCGTGCGCCCCCTGTCCACCAGACAGAGAGAAGGCCAAGAGGGAAAAAAAGAGGAGCCGGAACACCTGCTACGGTGGATGGGGGGTCGGGGATGAGAGATGATTATCGGTGTCGCGAAAACTAGAAGAGAGAATGCCATATGTAGAATTCAAGAACTGGCGGAGCCAACCCGCAACAAATCCTTCTCTTACCTCCCGCGTGCCACCGGACAGACAACAACGGCATCTTTAAAATACACTACCATTCAACGATATAGATCGTTCTGCCTTCGTTTGGATCCTCCTCTATCTCACTAATTGGTGCGGGACAGGAACATGAGCGTTGAATAGAATGGCATGACATGTCGTGGCTTCAATGGGTGGGCAAGTCAGGTCACCCGGGTGGGACCGGGGCTGGTAGTGGGAACCGTGACAACCAAACCTTGCCCCGTTTCCCATCCATTTCGAGATGGGGGTCGGGTGGATTGGGGAGGGTCCCGTCGTACAGTTGGTCAATGGTTGCCAGCACGACCGTGACTATGTTCATCCGAAAGGAAAAGGGAATTTTGTTTGCCTTCCCATCCCTTCGATTTTTATCTCGACAAGCGCAGCTGAGAGCAACAAATGATCTAATCGTCTCATGTAGACTTGTCGGCCTGCCTGCCTATCTAACTTCACCCTGTACTAATCAGCTCTGCGGTTTGTAGTCCTCACTTACATATTTATGGTCACGAGAATGGATATTTATGGTTCTTCCTTTTGAGTTTTTTCTTCCTTTCCTCGCTGATACGGCCAAATCCCTGCTCGAGAGCTTGCCTATTGGACATTGGTCCGCCCTCTCATATCTTGGGCTTCTCTTCGCCCAGTCTGCCTGTGTGAGCTCACGATACTGTCCTCTGAGTCTAGGCTGGACTGGACTAGACACAGGGCAGCATACGTGTCGATTCCTCGCTCTGCTCTAGAGTCCGTGGTAGCGCAACCAGAGTTGCAATGCTCTAGTTGCATCCATCTCTCCCCTTCACCGACCTCACCCACCCTCCTTCCCTGCCTAGGAAAAGAAGAGGCGCCAGCCAGCAGCCAAACATGAGCACTTACACCATTCTATCCACCCTCCTCACTATGCTCTTCCTCCAGCCAGTAGCGGCAGCATTCCCGGCCCCGCTCACCACCGCGATGGCGGTGTCTGCAGCGCTGCAGCTGAGCCTACTGGTGCGGACGGCCGGGGCCGGGTCCGCGGAGAACGACTTCTCAGCATACCCGGAACAGGCGCTCCCGTGCCTATGGCGGGCAGCGGACGGCAGTGGGTGCTCCGGAGACTCGGGCGCCGAGCTGAACGACTGCCTGTGCTACAACGGCGGCGACTTCGTGCTCGAGACCGCGCGCTGCGTCGCCGCTGAGGCCCCCGATATCCTCGCCGCCGTCTACAAGCAAATGCTGGCGAACTGTCATGGCACCGGCGACGAACTCTCTATCTCCGAGGAAGAGTTCCTCGGGGCCGGCCGAACCGCCACTGGCGGCGGCAGCAGCGGCGGCAGTAGCAGCACCGGTGTTAGTACTGGAACCGATACCAGTTTGTTGGGAAGTACCACCACGACTACGAGTCCCAGTACCAGCGCAAGCGCCACAACCACAGCCGCACGCACCCCGACCACGCTGAAGACTGCGGACTCCCTGTCTACAGCCCCGGCCACGGCCACATCCCCAGCGGCCATGCCGCTGCCCACTGAAGCTCCAGGCACAGGAAGCCTCTCGACTGGTGCGAAGGCCGGCATAGGTGTCGGCGCCGGCGTCGGCGCCATAGCTGCGGTGTTCGCCGCGTGGTTCTTGTGGGTAAGTCGCGTCTCTCTCCCTCCACCCCTGCTTCTTCGTTTCCTTTCGAAAACCCCGGTGTTCACACCCGGACGTATACTTGTCTCTCCAAAATGTACTGACTGACTAGCTTCACCTATAGAGATGCGCGCGGCGCCGCCGCGACCAACGCCAGGGTCACGTCGGGAGTGATGTTAGTGAAGAGGGATCCCTGCCCAGTGAACCGAAGTACCCGCCGCCACCACCACCACCGTCGCGGCCGAGACGGTCCCGGCCCGAACCGCTGGCATCGCTGCCGCACCACAATTTACAGGCCGTCGCGGGAGCGCCTACGGAGGACGCCGTTAAAAGCCCCGTAAGCGCTAAAATCGCTGACAGGGATCGCGATGCCGCAGCGCCTACGCCAACGGCCAGGAATTTCGACCGACAGCAGCCGGGCTCGAATCCGGATCGGAGCCCTAGTCCAATGTCACCCGTGACCTCTAATAGATCGGACCCTCACTCGGAGCTGGTCTCGCCTGTGACGGTTATCTCGGCTGGCGGCGGCGGCGGTGGCGGCGATGCCCGTACCGAGCTCAGCTCCTCTTCCTACGACAGCGACAGCGTGTGGAACTTCTCCAACATGACGATTGATACGTGGGAGCGCACTGCGTCGGTACAGTCGTCGACCGTCACCGGGGTCACGGGCGCTGCGTCCCGGCTGGGCCCGGAGTCGAGCTTATCTGTCGCCCCGCCCCGCGATACTAGATCCCGCGTCGGCGCACCCTCAAACCTATCAAGCATCGACGGCAGCCGCCTCGGCAGGTCCCGCGTTGGCGCCCCGTCGACGCTTTCGGATGTCGATGGCGGTCTCGGCAGCAGATCCGTGGCCGGCGTTTACGCCCCTGGCGCAGAGCCGGCCAGGCGGTCCCGGGCACAAATCCGACAGATCCAGAGGTCCGTTCGCAGGAGCGGGGGCAGGATAGGCTAGTTTAGGTGGCAGATGCACCGACGGCGATGACTATAATTACGAGGGGGGGAGGCGAGGCAGCGGCATAAAGTGGTGAAGATTCTTGGGCTGGTGGTCTCCCGGATTTCTACGTGTAACTCTATCGATGATGCATTGGGTGGCAAAGCGGTTGGGCTGGCTGGCGCATTTGGTATTTAAAAAGGAAATGAAGCGATGGAAATGAATACGGGAATATACACCTGGTTGTGTCACTGGTACATGCGAATATAACTATATGCTAGTCCGAGATATATAGAAGCAAGGCAGGACCTACATTACTTAAATACCTTGCGTCCCATCTTATAGGTGGTCTGTCTTGCCATACCTTCTCTACCCACGGCCATCATTTCTATGGTCTGATTTTCCGAGGCTAGACTTGCGATAAGTTTAGGACGGAAACTTGTGATCTCTCAGAGTTCAGAAAAAGGAGGTTCCTTGATGCCGCAGGGCTTTCCGCTAAGGATACGCCTAGCTGGTAGAATGCTTAACCCCTCCCCCCCCCCCCCACCCTCTCACGAAGTTTAGCTGTCGAAAATTGCATACAAGACCGCCTGATCCATGCTCAGGAGGTGCTCTCGCGTTTATTCCCGCTTACTCAATATTCGATTACGATTTTCATCTACAGCGTTATCGGTTGAAGGTTTATGGCATGAACTTGATACGCGCTTGTTCTGCTATGGTGACGGCATTCATCTCTTGAATGAGTATGGTACGTGTTTAATTCCGTCTATACTTGCAGGTGAAAATATTGCTCCTGGTATATTATATTCCACCAAAGTCAACATTCCCTTATATCCCGTAGTATGGGATAGGATAGGCCTCTAGAGAACGGCGATGCTGCGTGCCTGTCGCAGACGAAACGGGCTCGACGGATACCTGGCTTGGTAGGACGCGAAGTGTCACGTGGTAGCCCTCCGGTGTGGGACTACATACTCGGACATGGTGGTATTCAGCTCAACTAGGACGCAGAAGTCCCCACCACTCTAGCTGCCGCACCCCTTCACCCGACCTACGAAACGGCCAGGAACGGTTCCCGGTGCGGCATAAGTGGCTGCCTAAAGCCCATGGGCGCGAGACCCAGACAAGCAGCAACTGGCGCACGAGATGATGAATAGAGCCTCCCTAGGTCACAGACCGGGCACGTGTACACCAGTCAGACAGATACACAGGCAGGGGTTGCTAGGCGGCAAGCGGCATTCAAGAGGCGAAGTTGGCATTGAAGGGGGCTGATTCGGATAAGGTACACAGGGCGACAAGGACTGTGTGGAAGGATACTCGAGGGGTCCATTTCTTATAGCGTATCTGTGGCCAAGTGATTTAGCTCGTCCTCGTTAGATAATATGAAGATGGGTATATTGCTTGTGCTATAGTCCCCTCCCGCCCGAGTAATCTGTCTTCGCAACCGGGATGGGTGACTACTGCACGCAGGGGAGATGGGGTATTGAGCGGAGGTGATCTCAGCCCCATTCATTGATCATGGCCTCTTGGTTACTTCCACCGATGCGTGGATTGTCTTGAACTTCGTTGTCGACTTGACCCTGCGCTTCTAACCTTAGCCTCTCGTTCCACGAGTGATTGGATTGAGCTTCAAGAGGGGATAGGAGCGAGCCGGCAGCGCAGGGATGTAGCCGCTCAGCCCAGAGGGGCTGTCCAAGGCCCGCGACGGCTCCGGTGCGTTGTTCGGGCCGCTCGGTAGGTTGGCAGACCCCGATTCCGGGGGTTGCAGGAGCTCGCGAGTTTGCCCGTGACGCATGCTGACATGCAGAGGTTCACGCGGGAGGTTCCGCTTGTCGAGCGTGAGCTATAATTATCTTTCATTTTGTTAAGAAAAAAGAAAAGGTAACTACATAAAGCAAGAAAAACAACCCCGCGTCTCATGATTGATTGAGAGCTGAATATACAGAATGATGAAATTCTGGGGTATATACTAGGCAGGCACTTCGGCCTGGGAAGCATGACGGACTTCGAGGTCCGTCTCACGAGGCACACTGGCACAGTGGCATGTTGTGGTGCTATCATGCTGTCATATTGTGTCGTTGGGATCAAGAGCTGATAGGGATGACATACAAAGGTGCCTGAGATTGTCCGTAAGAATAGCTCCCTAGCTGAGGCATTTCTCGAGCCTCTTGGGTAGGTGCACCAGCGTGTAGGATATTTGCGAGAATCTCTCGCTGCGATATCTTCTGGGAGGGGGGAGAAACTGCAGGTGTACTTGGGAGTTCGGCGCTAACCGAGACTTTCACCATCCATCGCCGCCCCTGATCGGCGCAAGCTGCGCGTAATAGGGCAAACTACCTCGTACTTCGTACGCATGTCGTAAATTGGACCAAGTCGTCCTTCCCCGATCGCGAAATTTCGAGCGGCTCGTCGAGAGGGATATCGATGACATATTACCTGCCTGTTTGCGTATGCAAGGCACACTTAACTCCATGTCTAGGAGGTAGCACTAGCGACAATAACCCGATGCCGGGAATATGTAATGTAAGGCATGTTTTACTGCTTATGTTAGGTGGTAGGCTTTGACATGCACGCAGCCTGATAATCTGCCTACGGCAGTGCCGATGCAACCCTACCTGCGTTTGGAGAGACAAGAAGAGAAAGGGAAGAAATAATAATTTATTGGTTGGACAGCATTGACGTCGAGGACTTCTAGAACTTCCAGCTTGGGAATTTCGGACCCCAATTGGAGTGGCGATCATGGCCTATGACGACGGGAAGAATAAGTGGACAAGTCGGAACGGTAGCTGAACGAACGGTTGGGCGTGGAAAGCATCGGGGCTCCAGTTGAGATCAGAATCATGAGATGTTGGCCACTGAAGGTTGCGTCGAGTTTGCCCATCGAATAAATGGCACAATATCTCTTTCTTCCCTTCCCTTCGTCCAAGCCGGTCCGAATATTAATCAACCATGTTGCATCAGTAGGTAATCTTGATGATTGCAACAGGCTGTCAGCTGGCTCGGCTGTGCGGGAAATTTCTACAGGTCACCGAGCATGAAACTTATTCTGGAAGCATCACATCATCCCACCCCCTTGAGATATGTATGCACAGTATCTGATGGTGCCCATTGTAACGCAAGGTTTCACACGCGGTCTGGCATTGCATCTTCGGTATGCGAGCATTGACCCGGGCACATGGGGAGCGAAGAAATGCACGAAGCGATTTATATCCCGTGGTTATGTAACAGTTATCAGAATGGAGGATGGTTATCAAACAGCGGATATGCATCGTCAAGGACCAGCCTGGCAGAGCTGAACACGTAGAGCAGGCCGGCCCGTCGCTCCTGAGACGAAACATGATGGAGCCCTCGGGGTAATAACTAACGGTCAGGATGGTCCCCTATATAGTAACTAGTCAACTAGGTATATCTATAGTTCGCTCACCCTTCTGTATGTATGAGCAGGGACCACACTGGCGGTGACAGTCCCAAGAATCCCCCTTAAGAGGCTACCGCGCACCGCTAAACCGCAATGAGCGCGACGGACCAACCACCAGACGAACGAAAAGTCCGAGCCGTGGCCAGAGCTTTTTACCCCCTCCCTTTTTCGTCGAGACGACGGTACTGCAAGGGGGGGCAGGGAGCATCCCAGAGGCTGATCCTGCGCCGTCGGAGAAGGGGGTAACAGAACACCAGAAAGCCAGAACAGAACGCCTGGGCCCCGGTGTTCCCTTCTACGACGGATCCGGGCTTGCATATAGGAGGGTGGCACCGGTGCGCATCTAGTGAGTTCGAGTCAGACGTTCCGTCTCGTTCTCTGCGTGTTCTGCGGCCAGTGGGCGAAAAAAAAAGTTACCAGTACCCAGAAGCCGGGAACCGCACCGTCTCCAGCGCCTAACAGGTTAGCGGCCACCGGCGCCGGATCTCTTTTTTTTTCTTCTCTTCTTCGTTGCGTATGCATGGAGAGTTTTAGCCACTCACTACCTATCTAGGCAGATAACTACTACCCTACAGTGGCGCTGGCAGCCTATCGTAGTATGCGAACTATCAGAACTAGAGGGCCAAGAGCCCTGCTCGAGGCTTCCTGCGTCTTTAGGCCGTTCTTCGGCGACGTCGAGGAAGAGGCAAGATAGGAAAAATAGCGTGACGTCGTCCCACACACGGTCCTGCACCGTCTGGAGAAGGAGAAGAAGCAGAAGCAGAACAAGAAAACCAAGAGGAACTACATTGTACATATGTACATGATAATCAGAACCAAGAACCACTGCCCAGCCTATTATCTATGTACAGATCTTGGACCCCCGGCGACCCCGCGCTTATAGACCAGGATGGTGTCGTTAACCTGCGAGGCGGGCTTGCTTCCAGTTTATCAGCCAACGAATTACCGGCGATTTTGCACATTGGCCACCTTCTGGCCGGGCCCACCCTAGTCACGATTCAACGCCTACACCAGCAGCCTACGCTACCCTTGACTAAACATGGTGACTACTAAGAAGGAACTACTTATTAAGAAGTACCGCCGCGAAGATGGGGATATCCCTTGAAGCCCGCCTCCTTTTGTAATTATAGAGCATTATACATAACTACTATCTTAATTAATGAATATTTCAAGATCTTGTCTTCTTTGCCATTAATAACTCTCGCTCCTTCAACGTCTAGACCTAAGACTCTCACCATACCTATCTAAGAACTATCTATAATCCACCCAGCAAACCACCCCTGTCGTCTCTCCTGTTGCTTTTTCTTCTACGACACCGAGCGTTCACAGGTGACCTTTTAACGTCCGAAGAGAGGAATCACACGAAGTTTATTCACAACAATGGCTTTTGGAAAGTGGAGGTTCAGCCGCAGCCGGAAAGGCTCGAGCGGTTCTGCGGGGAGCGAGGCGACCACCAATGGCACGACGACGCCGGTCGACGACGGGCGGAGCTACACGAAGTCACAGCCGGAGGAGTCAAGCCAGCCTCGTATCCTGCGGTCCCTGACGGGCAGCTTCACGGCGCGACCGCAGCGGCCGAGGAAGCTGACAGAGAAAGACCAAGAGTACGCCCGCCTCCACAAACCGTTCACCAAGCAAAACCTCGAGCACCAGAAGATCCTGGCGTCCTTCGAGTTCAACTTCGGCTCGAGGACCGCGGCGACGGCCAACCAGAACCAGAGGGCGATGAGCATATGTAGCGGCATCAGCCCCTGCACGTCGAGGCGGGGCAGCGTCCAGCACGACAACCTCTTCCCGCCCTCAAGCCGGACAGACACACGCGGCCGCTCAGGCAACGATTTAACACACAAAGTGCCACTGGACCGGTTGAGGATCGACTGAACATACTCGGGCGAGTGGTCCGGACAAACGACGATCAGGGGTGGAGGGTGGAACCCCCTCCAGTACCCCTCAAGTGACGCGACGTTGTCGAGGCGGTCTGCTGAGCACGTGCCTGCGCACATTAAAAAAAACGATGACACGATTAAGATTTTATGATTTTTGGGAAGCGGTTACTGGCTATACTCGGCTAGACGGAGGGGGGCAACTGGCGTTCGGATTCATGGGATTCGGCGGGTGGATAAATTGTAAATACATGCATGAGCCAGATTTTCGCGCGAACGCGCATGGCTTTTCTTTTCTTTTCTTTTTTTCATCATCTTCTTTCTATCTTGTCGGTCTTGCATCATGGGTAGACACAAAAGTTGGGACAAGACGACAGAACGTCGGGCGACCGGGACGAACGACGACGCTACGCAAAAATTCGGCGCTTGCTTGCCATACCAACAGGCAAGTCATGTAACAAGATTTAGTTAATACCTGTACATAATGAACAGCAACATACTCGGCCTGGCCTCAGAATTTTCAGTGTGAAAGTTATAGTCATTGGAAGAAAGTAAACCTCATAGACTGTGTAAAAAGGATCATCATAGGCCATACCTGTCTCGAAAGACAAATAGTGAAGGGAAGGAATAATGACATAATTGCAGATTCGGTAGGTAAACTTCATGCTTGTCAGGCACCGTCATGCGGACGGAGGCAGATTGACTCGTATGCGACGACGGTCCCTCTATCGACCTCCCCATTGGAGTTACCGGCTTACTGGTTTGACTAGCCATAGCTCTTAAACCAGCATCTCCGCCTTGTCGTCGTCGATCGGACAAAGCTGGCTGCCCAGCAAACCTAGCTCATCGAGATCTACCTACCTAGGTCGGTTTGGAACCTGGGAGAGAAAACGCGGACTGCGTACTCGAGATAGAGACGTTTTGACTAGGTCGAGTGATAGAACCCCATGCATATGAGGTCAAGTTCCATGGGATACGCTCCAGGGCTGTATAATAACAGCAATAGCTATGCATGCATTAGAAATAACTTAGACTCTTATCTTGTCCAGCTGGTGAGTTGCTATGTTTATGGTTGACGAACAAAACAAAAACGAAAGTCCGAGACTTGGGAAGAGAGTAAGAAATTTTTTAGTTACTCTTAGTTACTCTACTTAAGACCACGGGAATAACAGAAAGCGCTCTAGTTGATTTAGGTGCACGGACCATATAGAATCTACTGTCAGCCATAGACAGCTGGCACATAAGCTTAACCGGCTTGATTTGGTCTACCCACCAGCCAGTCACGTGCCACAATCTTATCAGTAGCCCTGGAGAGTTTTTAGTCGCTGTTAGTGGTGCACAAAGGACCTGAGCCCCACTCCCCTCAAAATTCCCTTTCCCACCCACCCACCACCACTGCCCTAATTAAGCGAAACTAAAGCAAAAAACTTCCCTAAGGTCAACTCCCTCCCTTCTACTTAGTAACTTTTGAACTTCGCGATAAACCTTGGAAAGCTACGAAATCCGATCCGATCGACATTTTCAAGGCAACAACTCGACAACAACAGTTGCCCATCATGTCGCTCGTCTCGGGAGAGAAGTCGAACTTCCAGTTCGTAAGTGATTCCTCATCAACGTTATCATTTGCTGTCTTTGTCACCCGCCAAAGCTTCGCACCGCCCAACCCATCTTGAACCGACTTGGCAGTAGCATTATTCACATTAGAACTTCGGTAGTAAGCTAACCAACACTCACTTTAACAGATCTTGCGTCTCCTCAACACCAATGTCCGTGGTGAGGAGAAGGTTATGTACGCCCTGACCCGAATCAAGGGTGTCGGTCGTCGTTACTCCAACTTGGTCTGCAAGAAGGCCGATGTCGATCTGAACAAGCGGTACGAGTCTCCCTTACCTCGAGGAATATGGATGGACATAAACATGAAGGATAATGGAAACTAATATGCATCCCTCCATAGTGCCGGTGAGCTCACTTCGGAAGAGCTCGAGCGAATTGTCACCATCATCCAGAACCCCACTCAGTACAAGATCCCTACCTGTACGTGAACACCGCATGTCCTTCCAGACGAGGAGGGGAGAGGAAAGGAAAGGAAAGAAAAAAGGGCTCGTGTGTTTTTCTAACAAATCGATACAGGGTTCCTGAACAGACAGCGCGATATCACCGATGGCAAGGACTCGCAGGTCCTGGCGAACGGCGTCGACTCGAAGCTGCGTGACGACCTGGAGCGCCTGAAGAAGATCCGCGCCCACCGCGGTCTCCGACACTACTGGGGCCTGCGTGTCCGCGGCCAGCACACCAAGACGACGGGTCGTCGCGGCCGGACTGTCGGTGTCTCCAAGAAGAAGGGTGGTTAAACAAGAAGAAGGACGGAGGAAAAAAAGAGCGTTCAGGGTCGCGCGGGCGGGGGTGTGGTTTCATTGGTTCAGATCATTCATCATCTTCTTCTCTGCGGATGGGCAAAAGGCGTGTGAAGGCTGGACTTGAAATTACAAATACTACATTGATACAAACAACGGCGGCGCCGGCATGCGCGCATGCGCGTGTGTCTGTGTGTGTCGTTTTTTGCTTTGCGTAAAGGGGGTCTTGCGCTACGGATAAAGGCCAATGAATCACGGGTGTACTCTAGTAACGACGAATACAGAGACATCGATTTGACGAACACATACGGGATCCTGCTATTTGTGTGTAAAGGGAGGTGGGGGTGTGTGACGTTTGCACAATGACTTTCGAGCCTCGGGCTATCTCGGTGAGCATGCTGGGGGTTGGCGGGCTGTAATGCAGCGGCGGCTATAGTTCTCCGAATTTACGGGCAAGGCTATCTCTGTCTTAGAGAAGGAATCGTGCCTTGGGTCCCCCTAGTCAACGGAGCACCATATCTATCGCATCGGTCTTTCGTTAGGCGGGCTCGGGTAGTTGATTAGGAGGGGGGCATGAAAACCACCGTAAAATCTCGTGACATGGTTTGTCGTAGAACGGACGGAAACCTCTTAGTTGGTAGTGGGAGGCTCATGATCGATCTTTTTCTTTTTCTTTTTTCTTTCTAATTCTACGTAGCGCTCATGACCTTTCTATATAAAACAACCCCCCCTCCCCCTTGCCTGCGTCCTTCCCCTTCATGATGTAGATAATACCAAGCCGTGACCGTAAATCATCGCGAGCGCTGGGACAATGGAACGCATGCTTCGTATGTACGTAAATGGCGGGGTTAGATCTAGTTGCGTAAAAAGGGGGGCCAGGAAGCAGAGAATAAATGAAAACCAGCGCCAGGGTATCTTTCTTTCTTGCCTTCTTCCATTTCTCCCTTTTAACTTTTTTTCTTTCCTTCCGGCCATTGCTTCCTCCTGTTGTTTCCCCCCCCCCCTCCCCCCCCCTCCCCCCCCCTTTCCCATCATATCCTCCAACTTCCCCACTCTTCCTCAATCATCCTCGTGCGTGACGGCCATGTCGAGGACCTCGACGCGGCCCTGACCCCTTGTCTCGTTGCCGACAAAGTCCGATAGGCCCTTGAAGGCGCCCGGCTCGACGAATCCGACGACCTCCCACTCGGACCCCAGCACGTCCTGGTCCTCCACCTGCTCTACGTAGCTTAGGATCTTGTCTTTGACGGTGCCGACGGCTGCTTTCTGCTGTTCGCCCCCTCCACCGCCGCCTACTCCTTCCTCGTCGCCTACACCACCACCACTACCTCCCCCACCTCCTCCTCCACCGCCGCCGCCCTTCTTGCCTTTGCCTTTACCTTTCCCTCCTGCTTTCGCTGCACCGTCTCCGCCGCCGCCACCACCACCGCCATCGTTACCACCGCCACTGCTGCCGCCCGCGGGCGCCTTGACGGCCTGCTTCAGGACGCCCGTGGGACAGGTGATGCGCAGGCGCATGCGCGCGCGCGCGACGGGGATGGGCTGGTGCGCGATCAGGGCCTTCATGGCCTCGAGGGCCTGGCTCTTCGCGCTCTTGGTGGTGACGACGCCCGTCCAGCTGTGCTCCTTGCCGCCGCTGTTGGTGGCCGGGTCCCGGGGCTTCGCGCCGGCGGCGTCCTGATCGTCGCCGTTAGCCGGGGTCGCGGTGCCGCTCTTGTTACTGTTGTTGTTGTTTTCTGGTGGATGGTTATGGGCCTGGGAGCTCAGCATGTCGAGGGCTTTCTCGATCATGCCGGTGGTGTAGACGCGCTTGGTGCGGGGATCGACGAGCTTGGAGGCGACGATGCCGACGACCTCGTGGTGGACGCGGTCCATCTGGGCGGCGCGCTCGCGCTCGCCGACCTGGAGCTCGCCTTTGTTGAGGATCTCGAGGACGATGTCGTCCTGGGTGCGGTCGCGGCCGAAGGCGCGGGCCAGGTCCTCGGCGGGCGCCGTCTGTCCCTTGGACACGTTCAGGAACACGCTCGGGATCTGCAGCACCTCGTCCAGGTCCGTCTCGATCCCCTGCCGCCACTCCAGCACCTTGTTCTTGTAGCACGCGATCTCGAACCGCTTTTTTCCCTTTTTCAATCGCACCAGCGACACGTTCGTCAGCCGGATCTGGTTGCTCGGCTGCATTATCCGCGACATGTTGCCGGCGGTGGTAGTGGTGAACGCGGGGAGATCTGTGTTTGTGTCTGTGTCTGTGTCTGTTGCGAAGGGTGAGGAGGAAGAAGAGACTGGTGAGGGGTCGTTGTGATTCGCCGTGGAATGGGTTCGGATCTGTCTTCTACCATGGGACCCTCAATGATTATTATGTGTGCCCTGCTTTCTTAAAACTTGGGATGCTGAGTCTTTACTGCGTAGTGAAAATCTGCAGATAATCTTTACCTACAGGTACTGCACGTAAGATAACCTGTAAGATAAGATACGGGTACATAATAAGTTATGGAAAACATCGATGAGGTAAGGGTTACATAGCGGGGTGCAAGGTGGGATGACTGTTTTCTAAGTATTATCTAATCACGGAAGACGAGGCGCTGAAATCGCCGATTCCTGTTATAGTGTTAGGGTAATTTATCTTGTTTATGCACCTGCATAGTATATCGCTGCTCCGTACATAAGCTTCAATTCATTGATCCCGTCTTCCAAGGTTACAATACCAATCTGTCTAACTTTAGTTAATAACCCATCAAGACGTGTTCCCGTCTAGGGTGCGTTCCATCGGGTGGGATCGCCCAAGTCACGCAGGCACGAAAAAGGGGGCTACATATCCGCTTCCAAGCACATGGCAAGCGATTTGATGGCAACCCAAAGTTGAATGAGCAGGAACTCGTTGACATTCCGACAGAGTGCATGTGACGATAGGTGCCAGGTAATTAATATGTGTTAAACACCAGTTAAACACTATTAGTAACTGTCACCCACAACCCGTTGAGTTAGCCCCTAACCTAAGGGGCCCTCCTATTCGGTTAACCTTGATGGGCAAGATCGGATGTTTCTTGAGTACCTGCTTGAAACGCTTCAAGTTCCAGCTCCCCTACCACCTACATAGCCAGCGGGCATCGGATTTGACTCGCACGGGTTGATGATGAACTATGTCTTATCAACAGCTAACCTTGGAAGCGCTAAGTACCTGGTTGCCTGGTGGCCTAGCTACTATGTAGATGCTCGGATAGGCAACGTCATCATATCAATAGTACAATTCACCGGGAATACCGCAAAACATGTCTGAATACAGAATATGGAAACAAATGAGTTGTAACCATACAATACTTACTTACCTAGGTACATAGTAGTACTGGTCATGCAAATGGCAGGGCAATATTAGGAGGTTATGACGCTTATCTCGCAGACACCCCCCGCTATCAAGGTGTCTCGTGGGCCGGTTGCTGTGGAACCAGCGCAGGCCATCAACTGTTCTGGTGGAAGTGTCGTAATCTAGCTTTTAATTAGCAAAGTCACACTCTACTCAGGTAAACGCAGTTACCCCGGAAAGGAGTCAGCAAGGACTCGAAATAGGGGGAGGAGGGACAACGACCTATCAACATGAGTCATGTTTTGACGCGAAAAAAAGCACGAAAGCGCGAATCCTGCAGAGGAAACTGCCCGTTGACTTTTTCTGGAGTCGAAGTGACAACTGTCATGCAATAGAGGCGGTGTTCGAATTCTTGAGGAAGAGTGAGGCAAAGTAGTGTCTGATACGGTGTGACTTGCACAACAAGCTTGACAACCTTAGGCAACATCAAATGTCCCAGAGATGTCCTAGTAGTAGGCAGGTACAATACACCTAGACTAGATAGACCCCTGGGAACTCAAGATTGTCTGACTGGTCTGACTGGCTTCACTGGTTCCGGGGGGCGGCTGGCTGGTTGGCTGGGACACCACCAGACCACCAGGACCAACCAAACCCTCGCAAGGTCCACTTTTCCCCAAAACCCGCCGGACCCGCAGATCCCTCCCTTTAAGCTTGGAGCAGTGCGTAGTATAAGCTCTGCTAATACCTAGTAGGAGCTCTTGCAGGGCTGCAAGTAGTGCACATAGTACCTTGTCTGCTTATCTATAGGGCATAGTTACATCCTAAGTCAGCCCCCGGTATCCGCAGTTACAGTGCTATGAGGTAGTTACGTATCCAGGTATCCGCGGTCACACACTCAAACCGATCCATCCCCCCTTCCCTCTCCCATAAACATCCTCTTTTCAATTCCTATCCCATCATCATCATCCATCTCTTACTTTCCATCGTAGCCATCAACAGTCATCAGCAATAATAGTTTCTGTTTTTGGTTATCTCTTCCCCGTTTCACCCCTTCTGTCATATCGCTGCCCATCATGAAGGTAGCCGCCCGTACATTACTGCTGGGCGCCTCCACGGCGGCCCTTGCTGCGCAGGATCAACAGCAGGTGCTCGGCGGCGTCAGCGACGCCTTCGGGCCCGTTGTTGACTCCTTCAAGCAGCCCCTCGAGTCTTTTGAGAAGGCTCTGGGTAAGATGCCCTCCCAGGCGAAGGGTCTCTGGGATGAGATGAGCCTTCTCGTCCCCGGCTTCATGGAGAAGGCCTCCAACTTCATATCCCACCCTAAGTCACATACCAAGAAGCCCGATAGCGAATGGGATCGTATCATCAAGGGTGAGGAAATCCAGAACATGTGGATAGAGACCGACGGCGTCAAGCACCGAAAGCTTGATGGCCACCTTAAGGATTACAACATGCGCGTGAAGAAGGTTGACCCTTCCAAACTCGGTGTCGACAAGGTCAAGCAATACAGCGGATACCTCGATGACGAGGCTAATGACAAGCACCTGTTTTACTGTGAGTACCTCCACACTGACCGGCGTTGCGAATCGTCAGCCATGTGCTAATTGAATTGAATCACAGGGTTCTTCGAGTCCCGCAACGATCCTAAGAACGACCCCGTAGTCCTGTGGTTGAACGGCGGCCCTGGCTGCTCCTCGATGATGGGTCTCTTCATGGAGCTCGGCCCCTCGAGTGTCGGGAAGGACGGAAAGGTCGTATACAATGATTACTCTTGGAACAGCAATGCTTCGGTGATCTTCATCGACCAGCCCGTCAACACGGGTTATTCGTACAGCAGCAACCCTGTCTACAACACCGTTGCCGCTGGCAAGGACATCTACGCCCTTCTCAGCCTGTTTTTCCATGATTTCCCCGAGTACGCCGAGCAGCCCTTCCACATTGCCGGCGAGTCCTACGCTGGCCACTACATCCCCGTCTTCGCCCACGAGATCCTCTCGCACAAGAACCGCAACATCAACCTGCAGAGCATTGCCATCGGTAACGGTCTGACCGACCCGTACACGCAGTACGCCGAGTACCGACCCATGGCCTGCGGTGACGGCGGCTACGAAGCAGTCCTTGACCCCAGCGAGTGCCAGTCTATGGACAACGCCCTTCCCCGCTGCCAGTCGCTCATCCAGAACTGCTACGACTCCGAGAGCGCTTGGACCTGCGTTCCCAGCGCCATCTACTGCAACAACGCCCTGATCGGACCCTTCCAGCGAAGCGGCCAGAACGTGTACGACGTCCGCGAGAAGTGCAAGGACATGGAAAACCTTTGCTACACTGAGACCGCGTGGATCGCAGAGTACCTGAACCAGAAGGACGTCATGGACGCCATTGGTGCCGAGGTTAATGACTACGAGAGCTGCAACACCGACATAAACAGGAACTTCCTGTTCCAGGGCGACTGGTCCAAGCCTTTCCACCGCCTCGTCCCTGACCTCATCAAGCAGATCCCCGTCCTCGTCTACGCCGGTGACGCCGACTACATCTGCAACTGGCTCGGCAATCAGGCGTGGACGGACGCTCTCGAGTGGCCCGGCCACAAGGACTTCGCCAACACCAAGCTCCAGGGCCTCGAGCTCGACGATGAGGAGTACGGTCAGGTCAAGAGCAGCGGCAACTTCACCTTCATGCGTATCTACCAGGCCGGGCACATGGTTCCGTACAACCAGCCCGAGGCCTCGCTCGACTTCTTCAACCGATGGATCGGTGGGGAGTGGAAGGCCTAAGATGTTTTCCATCTCATTCGTTATCAGCAATGCTTAGTTCGTTAGTACACAAGTTGGATCTTAGATGTATGCGAGGAAATATGTTTGGGCGATTTCGGCCGTCAGGCGTAGCTAGCATTTCAGCGAGATAGGTACATACGTAACATAGATTGTTGAAGGGCTTCTGGATTGAATAAGATTTACTTCTTTGCGCTCATTGTAAACTGTATTGAAGAATATGGATACCTCAACGGTTCGTGCTACTCTACGTCTACACAACTCCGGATTCGTGAACTACGCGGAGCATTGCTCACGCGGTCAATCAACTATCTCGAAAAAAATGTTCCAACAGATAAATTACGAGTGCCTCTACACTTGGAAGAAAAAAGGTCCCGTACTCAAAAAACGTTGCGTTCGCTCTCGTCTCGTACACCTCACACCCGCCACTCGCTCCTCCCCCCCTTCGCTCATATGAGAAAAGGGGAAGGAGATGGTGGGTGGAGGCGCATCCGGCTCAAGATCAGGCGTGGGAGATGCTGTTGCGGCCTGATCGAGCAATGGCAAGAGACATACACTAAGGTACCTACGTAGGCAGGTATATGTATACACACAAACATACCTGGGTATTTATACGACCGCCGTTGACAAGAGAGAGAGAGAGAGAAGGCGAGGGTCGTGTCGGCGGCAGTTTCTTGTAAAATTGGAATAGTTGAGTCTTGGACCTACTGCGTGCTTCTTGAGATATTCGATAGATCGATCTCTCCCAAGTAAATTTGCATTCTCGTACCCAAGGACGTGAGAAGCGGGCATGGAAAATCCCTTATTGTTCCAGATATCTCGTCAGTCTCCCCTGCTTCAATACGGAACCTTGGACATTGGAAGAGGTTCCTTCCACTAATAAATAGCCGGAGTCGTCATTGAATTAATCGCACATGCATTGCATCACTTCGCATCGCTTTGTTTACTTCAGTCGGGAAGGAACGGGGGCGCTGCGAACGGTTGATAAGAGGAGACGGGAGGGAGGAAAGGAGGACTTGGTGTTGCGCAGAGCAGGCCCAGCTTCAGAAATTTTGTACATGGAAAGAAAATTGGGGCTGGTGAATGGCTGGTTGACTGTAGTATGACTAATGTCTTACCTAATACAAGCCACCACCGTTGAAAACTTAGATATATAAGATGCAATACTTGCATGTTCTACCACATACGACCATACCATCTGGAAAGCACGGGATCCCGTCCGCTCTCCCCTAGTTAAGCCAGATAGGGCCGGATTAGTAGTTGGGTCGGTGACGACCAGCGAATCCCCGGTGTTGTATGTTTTTTTTTTGCCATTTTTTGTGAAGAATTTCCACCCGTGAATTATAGTTTTATAGCACCGGACGGGATAAGGTTAGGTAGCGCGCCACTGCTGGCAAGTAACTACCCTAGCTACCTACCACTTCCAGTTCCAATAAAAACCCCTACCAACTAAGTCAAGCTGGGGTAGGCCGGGGCGGTCTTTTTTTCTCCTTTCTCTTCTTCATAACGTGGGCCCTGGAGCTTTCCAGTACATAGGTCATTGTCGGCTCTTCCAAAAGTCAGGTGATTCTCTTAATAAGGGTTGAAACATTTTGCCAGTGATGAAGCACCCCATTTTAGAACAGCAAAATGCCAAGCTGATACGCTCTTTAGAGCTGATAGCTGTGCTGCTGTTGGGTTTTCGGTAAACTGAGGCAAAGTTGATATCTTGTTAATACCAAAGGTACTAAGGGACTGCCACTTGGACCTACAATTGAGTACCAGCTCTATCTCTGGCTGCTTCCCAACGTTCCCAGTGAGTGTGTGGATGGCATAAAGTAGCTGTAAGGATGAGAAACCTAAACTACCCAGGTAGTTGTTTGCTCTGCTCGAACCTGTTCCGTGTCTGGCAACCGGAGCTTCGAATACAACACACTGACTCCCTACTGACTGTATACTCGTGGCCGTCGCAGGAGATAAAGATTTTTTAGATAGAAGAGGCCATGATTGATTGTGGAGTATCAATTTGATATATCAGGTACATATACTTAGTATATTGCTTCCGCTTTCCGTCAACTATTCCGCAACACCAACGGTTCCGCCAAGCCCCCTATTTTTTGCAGACGGGTGCCTTTCATTATAGCCTTACAGTAGCAGGGACACCTACCTAACTAACCGAACGAAATGCCATTTGCTTGCTAGCGACTTCCCTATTTTCTATGTTTTCTATTACTCCCAAACAGGAGCTGAGAGTTCTAGTAGGTACCTACGTTGGTAGGCACGGTAGGGAGGTATGATATCCATGGAATCCAAGTACACTTCCACTTACGGAGAACCCCAGCGGACTTTTCCCAGGAAACTATGTCTCATGCACTCGCTACCCGCCATGAGATAAATCTACAAGGAGGCGTCATTATCTCTACCACGATCTTCATTACACGCTCGATTATTCTTTCCCTTAATATTCAGGGGTGTATGACAGTAGCAAACATATGTAGCTGAGCCTAATGTAAGGAAACTCACGCCTCTATCATCCTCCTTAGGGGTTTCTCCCCGTTACATTCCATTTTGAAGTATTTCATGTCGGTCTTTTTCTTATCCTTCTTGTAGTCTTTATACGTACGCACACATACGTTCCCGAAGATAGTCCCCCCTGATCCGTCTCTCGCCATGGATTAGGTTTCCGTCCAATCCTTCTTTCTCAGCATCCCGTCCTTCTTCTGGCCCCTCGTCGCCTTTGTCATCTTTCTTCTCCTGCTTTTCACCCACGTTGCCTTAGATTCATTGCTCCGCGCTCACCCGCCCTTGATGGCGCTCCTCCAAGGCCGATTCTCTAAAACGCATCGCCTCCCAACGTTTATCCTGTCGACCTTAGTTCCTATTTGCGTCGCTGTCATTTATCAGTGGATTCTGTTTGGTATTATCGCAGACCCCCAGACCCTATATGCCCAAAACAAACTCAACATAAATGTTTATGATCTACAGTGCCAATCAGCGGCTGTATATGCTTTTCTGTTTCTGATTCAAAATCACAGGTCGACATGATCCAGCCAACTGCCGGGCTCTACTTCGGCATGGCAGGTGGCAGTTGGAACGCCAGAACGATCCTTTGGATCAGATACATAAGCAATGGGAGCCAACTGGCTGCAGGATGCTTAAGTACACTAGTCGGGACATCCATGATTGCCTTGGAGGACGGAGGGTGGTGTTTGCTGGAGATTCGACCATTCGACAGGTCTTCTGGGGCTTTGCGGAACGACTCGGAGTACCCAGCGCGGTAAAATCTGAAGCAGTCAGAAAAGACCCGGAAAACAAGCACAAGAATCTATCTGTCCACGAGGAAGGCGTCCGACTAGAGTTCATATGGGATCCGTGGCTCAACTCGACCGAGCTCAAAGATGTGCGCAAGAGCTTCAGCAATGAGTTTCGTCCAGCTGTGCAAACTCACACTGAATCGGAACTTCATATACCCCCCCGCAATGACCCTCCTGCTCTGGTTGTTCTCGGCTCCCCTGGTCTATGGGCTGTGCACCATGGCGGGGAGGAATATTTCGACATATTTCGAGAGAATGTTGACCATGTCATTGGCGAGTTGGCTGGGTCTCTGGATAAGAAAATTACAAAACCATCTCACTCCTCTGAGAATAACTACAGGGACGCGGCAGATATGATACTTCTGGCACCGGTGCAAATACCCGCCTACGATAAACTGTCTCTGGATCGGTCTGCGACGATGAAGCCCGAACGAATCGAAAGAATGAACGCATACTTAGCCAACGTGACGAGGGAAGAGTCTACACACATACTCTGGGCTTTCAACCTAATGACGAAGCCGGAGGTGGTTTTTGGAGAGAACGGCTTGCATGTAGTGGATTTCGTTGCGCAGAACCAGGCCGACCTTGTGCTCAACGCTCGATGCAACCCCCCAGCCGCTGGTAGACGGGACGCCCGCAAGAGTACTTGCTGCGCGTCTTATCCCAAGGTACACTTTGCGACAGTACTTCTCGTCACTGGCATCAGCGTAGTCTTTCCACGGTTTCTAGAGTTTTTGTTCCCAGAATTCTATCGTGAATGGCCACGTACTTCCGAATTCATGACAGCAACGGGACAACTACTCTTCGCAGTTGCTTGGTGCCATTTCACAGACAGGTCTGGCCTCTTTGTCAAGGCCGCGCGGCATTTTCACAGATTCCTCTTCATAATTCTTTCGCAGTGCTGGCTTTTTGCGAGTTTTTCTTCACTGAGCTCAATTTCATTGGACGGTAGAGCTCACATCTCCAGCGGGTTCTTGTCTCGGCAGCAATCCGACGAAATCAAGGGGCTTATGCAGGCGTTTATTCTTCTGTACCATTATTATTACGGCTCCCGGCAATACTGGGTGTACGTTACCGTTCGGGTATTCATCTCCATGTATTTTTTCCTTTCCGCCTACGGGCACAGCACATTTCTACTTAAAAAGGGAGACTTCTCATTCGGACGAGTCGCGACGATCCTATTTCGCATCAACGCGCTGACCGCGCTTCTGCCGTACGCAATGAACACAGACTACACGTCTTACTACTTCGCCCCAGCAATTACGTTTTGGTACTTGGTCATATATTTAACCCTCAGGACGTGCCGGGACTGGAACCATGACATGTCTAATCTATTGTTTAAGGTGTTCGTGGCAGCCGTTCTTGTCAACTTTATTATTGAGGCCCCTGGCATCCTCGAAACAGCTAGCACTGCCTCGCATGCGGTGTTCCGCATGTCATGGGATGTCGAGGAACTACGCTTTAGATTGAAGTTGGACCGTATCATCGTCTTCACCGGCATTGTGGTGGCGGGCGTTACCCAGCGTGTGACACACCTTCGAGCATCCCACGGGGCCTACAGAGGCCATCGCATTGACGAAAAGTCATGCATGTTTGCCAGTAATCTCGATGGCATTCTCCATATCGTGGCAGAGGGGAAAGAAAGATGGTATACTGTCCTGAAGCCAGTGATGATGTCCCTCGGCACGGCATCGATTCCCCTGTTCATCCTCATCTCTATTTCTGGGTTTGTGGGCACCAAGGAGAGGTATAATGCCCTCCACCCCTGGATCTCCTGGATGCCGATCCTGGCATTCATCGCCTTACGCAACGCGGTCCCGGCGTTGAGGCTGAAGTATCTCCGCCTGCCAGCTGCTCTCGGTCGCATAGCCCTCGAAACGTATGTCCTACAATACCATATGTGGCTCGGTGACGACGCCACATCGATCCTATCAACAGGCCTTTTTAGCACGTACATGAGCTCCTGGCAAACGGATATTTTCGTGGTTCTTGGCAGACTTATAGAAACTATGGGTTTTACGACCTGCTTTCTCGCCATCGCGGCTTCCACGCACTACGCGACCGAGGTCCTCGCGAAATGGCTCTTTAGCCCGTCATCTAGCCTCATTGGATACGAGTCCATATCCATGCCAATACTAGCCTCTAATCACAATGCCAGGGGTTTGATGGGCCGCGCCAGAAGTGAATCCCGTCGTGGCCTGACCTCAAGCTCAGAGTCTAGCGGGAGTGATGACCTGATCGAGACCGGACAAATGTTCGAGATGAATGACCTGGATGGGCGCGGGAGAAGGAGTGCCGATGCGTCGTCATCTCTGTCCTCGTCAACATTAACGGTAGTAGGGGAGCAGCCGGTTCGATCTGAGGATATGAATCCTGAAAGCGACGATGACGGCGACTACAAGAAGCCCATGCCCCCCGAGGTAAACATCCGCGCGCAGTCTGTGCGCCCCCCTCTCCCGCAACGCCTACGCGGGCTCGGCATCAGCCGCTCAATCGTCGCCATCCTCGACCGCTACAACCTCGACGCTACAGAGCTCTTCGAGGACCCGAGACTCAGAGCCCTCGTGCTGGTGTTGCCCCTCTGGATACTGAACTGGTTCTACTAATGAGCTGCCATTCTTCTCTTATCGCACAGCAAGTGAGCTCAGCGAATGGGGGTGCTTGTCTTAGAAGTGATTATGGCGTCGCGACGACGTATTTTAAGCATTTGCTTCCGTGCACATTGTATTGGTTAATAAAGGGGGGCCTCGGCGTTTCCGGGACTTTCTCTGTGTGTGTATTTATACTCATAAGTGGCGCTTTCTCGGAAAGGCTCTGTCCCCAGCGTTATTGTTTTGTCCTTCTGTTTCGTTTGTGGTTACGAGTCTCGCTGGCTAGTCGTCCGGATGGCTAGCACCGATGCTGTGTTTATGGTATTATATGGTATCGGAATGGGACTGTAGTAATATAGCGATGTAGCGTATGAAGATATTGGGATCAGTTCTCCTCGCGCGAGCAAGCTTTGCGCGGGAATGCGTCCATTGTGTGGAATCCCGTGTGCGATACGCAACTAACATACCTTCCAATGACTTGTCTACTTCCTGTCTCGGTTATGTTGGTAGGTGCTTAGATAAATGTAGCGGCTTTGGTATTCTACGTACCTAGCTACGATGGTTTGATATCGTACGCGCCGAGCAGCAATGCGGTTTTGGTTAACTATTTAAAAGGTAAGGGCGGCCCGGCTTCTGAATTGGCAGACAGAGCCCCCGCATTGACTAAACTTCTAGTTACGAAGGCCTGGCCATTAGGGGCTGCTGGGTGGGTGGTTGGCGACAACTCATTTGCATGGATGGAGGAGGAATTTTCTCCCAACGTTTTTAAGATATGGGTGTAAATAGAACCGCTGTACATTGCATTGACTTCACTTCTCTGTGGTACGTACATACATGCATACATCCATCTAGGTGTGTATGCCTCCCCCCCCCCCCCCCCCAACCCCTTTTACAACCTCCACTTTTTTTCTACATAGGTTGGGAGGGGGTTTGGGGGTTTGGGGGAGTGGAAGTCTAGGGTATTGTTCGTCGCGAAGAACATGTCGCAAAAGGGGTTTAAAAAAAAACAGAAACAAATAAATCACAGCTGGATCATTCGCGGGCGCTCTCTATCTTGTCTTTATTCACATGACGAAAAAACGAAAAGGAAGAGATAGGTGAAGCATTTAAAATTAAAAATCAATCGCTTTGCTTCGGAAACATGGGATTTAGGGAAAAGAAAGGGGGGGGGGGTAATCTAGGGTATCCTTGATGCATCGCCTCGTATCTCATTACCGTGTCGTATTCATAGGGGTGTCGTTCGTGGAATGGAAATGGAACATGTGTGTGTGTGTGTGTGTGTGTGTACATGAAGGAGGTTGGGTATACAAGGGTTATAGTGCTTAGCAATCTAGAGATCTAAGGATGACGGAATGTTCGGGGTGAGGACGAATAGAATATGTAGTGATGCCCTAGGGATTCGTAGGGGGGTGGAGGTGCCTGTTTGTGGGCTGCGCTCTTAAGGCCGGCATTATACCTACGTCTAGGCCGCCGGTGATGCATGAGAAGTCGACAATAAAAATCAGGACGAGGCGCTGCTGCCCTGAAGCGCCTGGCTTTGGGTCTGTTGTCCCTGACCATGACCCTGGCTCTGCCCCTCATCGTCGTCCATGAGCAAGAAGGATTCCAACATAGACTGGAGACCGGCCTTCTCATCGTCGGAGCGACGGTTAGCGACGCGACGCGCAACGTGGCGGACGTGAACGTCCTCGAGGCCGCGAAGGGCGATGAGCTCGTCGAAGCCGCGCGCGTCTCCCAGCGAGACACCCTTGCCGCCCCGAATCAGCCCGCCGGTGCTGCTGATACCCCGTGGCCCGAAGAACCGCGCCAGCAGCTCCTCGCGGTCCGTCACATTCTGTGTCGTGCGCCGCGAGATCGTCACCGTCAGCTCGCGCAGCGAGCCGCAGGAGCCCAGCTGCGCGATCCCCTTGTCCGCCGACCGCCCGTTCCAGTGGAACGATATATGCGTCGCCGAGCCCCGCAGCAGCTCGTTGCGCTTTAGCGTGTCGTACATCTCGCAGCCGCAGGCGAATTCAATGGTCTGAGCGTTTGGTTAGCTGGGGAATATGAATCAGTTATAGGGTGTGAGGGATATGAGTGAGAATCGATAGGGTGGGCGGATTATGCTGGCAGTGGCTGAATCTTTCAACATCTCCCTTCTAGGTTCTCGCCTACTTACACATCGCGAGTAAAAGCGACCGAGGAATTCGTCACGCATCTGCTTCGAGACAAGAGCGGGGGCGATCGCCCGCGTCGCGGGCCTCTGCCAGTGGAACAACTGCTCGTGCCGGGGACAGGTGCAGCGGCTCGCTCTCCTCCCATCCTCGGCCGACTTCGGGTAGATGACGGGCGCGTCGTAGTCGTTGTATCCTATTCCATCTGCGTCGATGTAGAAGCCGTACACGCGGTCGCGGAGCTCGCGCGGCAGCTTCATGAACGGGAACGTTGTGGAATGCGGTGGCGTCTTGTCTTTTAAGGAAGCTATCAGTGACAATTCGAGGATCGGTGAGAGGGGGGTTAAATAAGGGGCTAAATAGCCAATCCGGCTAGCTATAAGTGCCCAAGCTTACCAGCGATACCGATCATCTCCGTGCAGCTCTTCATGAGGGCGGCGCAATACTTGCTGTCTGGAAAACCCTCGCCAGTAGTGGTAACTTTTGTAGCAGTAGTATTACCAGTGGCCATGATATCGAGACAGCGGTGCAGCGTCTCGACCAGGGAGGCGCGGTTCGCGGGCGATGTCCGGATCAGACGGCCAAGGCCGGCCTCGTCGAGCCGCCCCATCCGGAACTCCTCAAATGCCTTGAGCATCCGTACCGCGTTCTCTGGCACCTCGTACCGCGCGAACGCGTTGCCCATCCGGAACTCGTAGAATGTTGACATCTCTCGTCGCTTGAATGACCTAGGACTGGTCACGATGCAGCAATATGATAAGGGGGGAACAAGTTATATCTGCTGCCAGCGGTACTTTCTTGCCAATGGTATTGGTACAAGGACTTGCCACAGACACCCGCGGCTTCGGCCGTATGTGCGTGCGCGTAAGGCCGGGTACAGTAACCAAGTACTTCAACTCGCCGGACTCAGGCTGGAGCGCAATAGACTGAGTCAAATTAGCGGTGGAGATGGTGGTGCCAGCCACAGCCAGATGATCTCCTCAACTGGAGCGTCGGATCGAAGCGCCAGGCTCGCGATCTTGGGTCGGATGTAGAACTGGGTTTCCTGCGCCAGTTGGGTTATAGGCCACGGAACTTTGCGTCTGTGTCTGCTAGGGGTGGGGAAAAGAAAAAAAAGGATACGATGCCAGCACGCGTGGTGGAAAAAGGGGAAGATACGTCGTGCGCTTGTATATGGTGGTAATGGCGGCGGTAGGCGAGCTCAGCTGCGCTATGTGAAAGTAATAATCGAATGTACCTAGGATGAAGGGGCGAATTCTACAGCGGGTTGGTCCTTATCTGGAAAGCTATCACACACGATAGTAGACAGAGAAGTAACCATGTAAAAGAGTAAGCCGCTGCAGATATGTAATTAGCTGCAGGTGGATGACGTAGAGTGATATATCCCGAGGGGAAGTTAAGGAGTTGAGGTTCTGGATCCCAAGATCGCCCGGCCTGAAGATGGTCAGAGAAGGGAACACTGAATTAATAGAAGGATAGAAAGAAAAATTTATCCGATTGGCCTTGCCTCCGTGTGGAATCGATCACGGTTGATTACGTTGATAATGAGGAAAATGGCAGTGGTGGTGATGATAGGTCCGACGAAGTTGGTACCTGAGGCAATGACTTCAAGCTGAGGAATGAATGTGGGGGCGGTACCTTACGTAGTACGCAGGACAGGATAACTTGGTTTACTTACGATCGAGTTGCAAATCCCCTCTTCTTTTGGGGTGTGTCAGCTTGTCAAGTGATCGCAAGAAAACCCGTCTAGGGCTGAGTGAGTATGGGTGAGATGGCGGAAGTTGAAAGGCAGGGGGTGAGCGATGAAGTTGCGCTGGCTTGCGAGTGAGAGGATCTCGAGATACGTTGGCGTAGAAGGGGGAAGAAGAAGTCGATTTGGGAATATCGAATAAGCTCGAATCAAAATGTAGTAGCTACTTAGCTACCTGAGGCATGTAGCTTATTACCTACAACCTGTATAGCCAGATACCTAGGTAGCTTGTCACGTAGAAGCTTGGTTGCATATAGATGAATTGAGGTGCCGTTGTTAGCTGGGTGGGTGGCTTGAGGAGCTACATACAGCTGAGTGAGGAAAGCGCGGCTTCCCAAGCGTTGCGATAGCTACATAACATACATATCTAGAAGTATTCTACGTACGGACTTATGTATGTAAGTAGGTATGCACGTATATATGTATGTAGCTCATATAACACCATGTATGTAGGTAGAAAAGGGATAGATTTCTTACTCAGTGACGGGGAAGCGGGCAAGTATAGACTTACAGACGTGCGCGGTGGACAGACTCGCGGGTCAGACACTCAACGGGTTCGTGGATCCGACTTCTCGTACCTCGTTAGCGAACCCAAGCAAACAAAACACGATGACAGGTTCCGCAGAAGATGAAGAAAAAGAAGAGAAAAAAAAAAAAAGAAAACGCAGAATTGAGATAACCAGAGCTGTAACTAACTATGCGCCCAAGAGCAAACTCGCTTCCCCTCCTATCCATCGCGATGCTAAACCTGCCCTACCCTACCTGCCTATGCGGCTTCGTTCCATGTCCTATGCTGTATGTCCTGCCGTGCCCTTAAACCGAACCAACCAATTCCTAACCTCCTCTCCCCCTTCTTCGCCTCATCATGCTTCATCCTTTCCAACCATACCACCATACCAATTATACTGCCCGACTAACCGCTTAACCTGAAACGCCAAAGCAAGTTCCCTTCTATCGTCCATCCGATCAGGCCTGGTCGGAAACCGGACCACAGCTCACCTCGAGACGCACTCCCCACCGAAGACGCCCGCGGACGCAGAGGCGAGCCCGCCGACTGCGGTGAAGGCCCACACGAGGGCCGTCGACTCCCAATCCAGGTCGGCCGGCGGCGCCACGTCCCCCTCGACTGCATCTCGCGTTTCCGACGGCGTGGGCTCGTAGGCGCTCTCCTCCTCGTGCTCCTCCACCGGCTTGGCTTTCCTGGGCCTCCCCCGCTTCCTGGGGACCGTGCCCGTTGCCGCGGGCTCCTCGTTGGCCCCGTTTGAGCTCGCGATGCTTCCAAGCCTCGTGGTTCTCTGTCGCCCGGAGCGTCGTAGCGTCATTGGAGGCTCCAGCTCTGACTCCGAATCCGGCTTCGCTCCCTCGACTTTAATATGGGATTTCGGTGTCTCCTGCTTGGTAGCTGGCGCTGATGGCGACTGGGCGTTAGTCTTATAGAAAGGCACAGACGACCTGATAATGTCCTGGAGACTCATTGCTCGAACCGCCGCCCATACTCCCAGACTCAGGGCGCTGAGCAAGACATCGCAGCCCACAGCCGTGACGACTGGATGATCGCCGATAGAGCTGATGACCTTCTCTAAAGAAGTAGTGCTGCGTTCCCATGTTGTGCGCTCCTCGACATCCCACGGAATCAAAACGCTGTGACGGTGGTAATGAGAGTTAGGGGTATTATACACCAGAGCGACAAAGGTCGCCTTGAAATGCAGTAGGAACGAAACAGTAGAGGTAAACCGAAACTTCTTGGTTATCGATTTGTAGGCATCGTGTGGGTGTAGGTGGACTGTGCCCCAGCTGACGGGTACGATCCTCGGGAGAATGAGCGGCAGGAAGGTGGAACCCCGGGTTATAAGTACGTTCTGCGTGAACGATGATGTTTCGGCGGCATACGGCAACATGAACAACGAACCATAGTTCAGAACCAAGACGCTATAAACTAACAGCGGGTGGGGATGCCAGTTTGCCGGCTTAGGCGGAAGTACCGCGTCCCGGATTCGCCTCCATCTCGAAGGCGCAACGGGTAGCTCGAGCTCATCCGAGGAGAGGGGGGCCGGAGTGAAGAGAAGTGCGAGGTAGAAGAGATTCTGGGCGAAGGAGAGATTGACGAGATGTGCGAGGGCTAGGAAAGCGGTGACCAGGGGAATACGGCGACGACGCCCTTCGATAGCGAGGAGTAGGCTGAACGCTGTTGTCGCGAGATCTACCTGCTGACCCCACCAGAACCGACGGGCTTTCTCCGCGACGATTTCGAGGGCGTCATAGTAGACGGGCGTATCACTTAGCCACTGTCCGATATACAGTTGACTGGGGTGATCAGTACTTGGTAGGAAGCCACCTTCGCCGATGAAGCTGTTCGACGAGTCAGCGCATTCTGTTTTGTGTACAGATTTGTGCATGGCAACTTACCGATGTGGTAACTCAACCCCGTGACGGTCAGCCCAGACACTATACGATAAGATCACAGCCTTGATAGATGTGTAAGTGGCAGATGAGAGCGCGGCTATAGCCAGAGTCAAAAAGACGGGGGCCAGCTTGAAGCGTTGGGCTAGTCGAGATCGAGTGTCCTGTGCTGGCCGTAGAGACTTATACGACGTGTATAGACTAGCACCGACAGCGTAGATCAGATAGACGATGGATATGAGGTGTGCGCCGGCGGCTATCAAGGGCGGGTACCTGACAAGGGTGTTAGCTTAAGGGGCCATTCGGTATATATTTTGAGGGACAAATTTAAATACGAACCGCACAGGATGCTCAAAAGGTACCGGGGCCATAGTGAGTTGTCCGTGCCTAAAACCAAATCATCGGGCGACGAGGGTTCTTTCTTAAGGAGGGGCTGATGTGACCATATGAAGAAGGTTGTGGTTAAATGAGAAGTTGATGAAGCTATATCGAGATCGGCGCTGTTATTATGCGGGGGACTGATTATGGTGAAAAGGAGAAGCAGAGAAGGTAGAAAAGGTAGAAAGTAAAAAAAGGCAGAATGAAAACCTTAACTACTTAGATCGCGTCTTGTCTTAGAAGAAACCTGACGGGACAAGGTCGCGTTAAGTGCTTGCTCAGGTGTAACTACCTGAGGTGTCTAACAACAACTGTAATGCATGGATATTACCCGTCTATAAACCCGTGGACCTGACCTGCCTAAGTCTTAGTTGGAACATTGGACTGCAGGAATGTGTACGGGTACGTATCTGTCATACGTGAAGTTATGTACATAAGTAGGTTACGTCACTTTCTTCCCTACTTAGGTACGTGTTGGTTGGTTGTCAAAGGCGGGCGGTGGGCAGGCGGGCGCCGGGGACAGTGATCTAATTAGGGGTAAGTCTTTGGGGGCATAGGCTAATGCCTATAATACATGCATACATTACTCCGTACTGCTACATACATCGAGTAGATGCAAATCTGATGCAAGGAAGCTGCCACCAACCTGCCTATCAACTTATGTATTCATATCCAGGCTGCAAGCCAGGCTAGAGTTCTATCTAACGCCTGTATACCTGGCGTCTCTTAAACATGTGCCTACTTAGGTAGGTAAATCGTACCAAGGTAGAGGCTCCCGAGGTCCCTGATCTGTCAACTGCCATGAGCGGGCTAACCTAATTTAATCCATAGAACGAAAGAAGGGGGTGAATGAATGCGCTTTCCCTAAAATGGGCATATATCTGTATGTATGGAGAACCTTTAAGGAATACTGCATGTGTCGGGTGCTACCTACAGCTACTTAGGTACCTACTAGACCCCGCGAGCTCCCGTCTTCCAGCTTACCATACATCCATACATCCATACTACGTACACCTTAATTCTACCCTACCAGTGTAATTTCTGTCACTCCCGTCCTTAGGTAGTCATAACCTCCGGTCTCCTTAATTACATACTATTACATACATACTATCTTAGTTACCTCCAGCTCGATCAACTTTATGTGATATGTATTGATCGTTCTTTTGAATTTAAGTAACCAAGAAAAAAACAAACGTATGCAGTTGTCGCATGGCCGCTATCGATCACAACGCCATATCCAAAGTCGTCGGTCAACATGTACCACCTGGCTAAGGGTTTGTATCGTCTCGCGACGAGCAAAGAGGGTTCGTTTTTTTCTTCCTTTTTTCTTCTTCTTTCTTTTCTTTTCCTTTCCCAGCATCCACGTGCTATTTAGCTTGGGGGAGTTCGAACCTATATAACTAACACCTCGACCTCCTCCCCCCATAACAGAATACTCGGTGATCCTTCTCGGGCTCGACAATGCGGGCAAGACGACGTTCCACGAGCAGACGAAGTCGCTGTTCCTGCCCGAGCACCCGGACCCGAAGCTCCGGACCGTGCCGACCGTCGGACAGAACGTGTCCACCATCGACCTGCCGGACATGTACCTCAAGATCTGGGACGTCGGCGGCCAGCTGAGCCTGCGCCGCCTGTGGCAGAGCTACTACGCCAGCTGTCACGCCATCGTCTTCATCATCGACAGCACCGACATCGGCGACGGGAGGCTAGACGACTACTCTTCCCCCCATGCCAACGCGAGCGCGAACGACGACGTCAACAACAACGATAGCACCAACGACGGCGGCGGTGGCGGTGGCAGTGGCGACGACAACAACGGCCGCCTCGACGAGTGCCGGCTCGTGCTGGAGGACGTGCTGCAGAACTCCGAGACGGAAGGCGTGCCGCTCCTGATCCTGGCCAACAAGCAGGACCGCGAGGACTGCGTCGAGGTCGTCCGCATCAAGGAGGGGCTCGTCAAGAAGGTCTTCGAGGGCGAGAAGGCCTCCGGCATCCGCGACTCCCGCGTCCTCCCCGTCAGCGCCCTCACCGGCACCGGCGTCCGCGAGGCCGTCGACTGGCTCCGCTCCAGAGTCCGCTGGAACAAGGAGTCCCGACCCCCCGTCATGAGGTAGTTAATGGGGCCCGCCAGACGGCGGACGGCGGGATATATCTGAGGTTGCGCGCGTGCGAAGCGAGGGAAAGCAAGGGGAGAAGGGAGATCCTATTTTTGTTTTACATTTCCTTGTGCTTGGAACGGAGCGGCTGGCTTTTTTTTTTCTTCTACGGATCGGTTTACGGGCATTTTGTCGGCATGTATCAGCGCGGGGCGTAAAGGACGGCTTTATATATATATATATCTTGGGCACGCAAGGGCAAAGAAAGGGTAGACAAATGCGATTTTTTGAGGGGCTTTTGCTCTCATTTTTGAGGGTGTTGAATTTGGTTTCGTTCTAATTTTGGATTGAAGAATTTTTTTCAATTTTTTTCATTACTATTTTATTTTTGTTTGTTCTTTCTTTTTCATTTTTTCCCTTCATCCAGCGCGACGGCCGGTTCCGTCTCCCGGGTATCCCTATCATTTTCGGCGGACAGCTCCGCGATGAGGCCCCCCTCGTCCCTCCGCCGGGCGTCCTCGGCCAGCCGCTGGTCCAGCAACGTCGAGAACTCCTTGACCTTGATGAGCGCGGCGTTGGCGCACTGGATCAGCAGGAGAGCCTCGGTGGGCGCGCCGCCCAGCTTCGCGACCTGGCAGATCTCCCCGTGCCGGTTCATGCTGATGGTGCAGCTGGCGGTCCGCAGCTGCTCCTCGAGCAGCGTGGCGTCCAGCAGCACGACGTCGTCGTTGTTGTCCCCGTCCGCCCCGTCCCCGCCGCCCTTGCTACTGCTGCTGTAGAAGCTGAAGGTCACGCACAGCGGCGAGTGCAGCCAGCTGAGGGGCACGGGCTCGCGCTCGGCGGGGGTGAAGACGGTCAGGGTCTCGCCCTCGATGGCGGTGTCAGGT
Organism: Eutypella sp. D-1; assembly: GCA_023313575.1. Taxonomy (NCBI): domain Eukaryota; kingdom Fungi; phylum Ascomycota; class Sordariomycetes; order Xylariales; family Diatrypaceae; genus Eutypella; species Eutypella sp. D-1. The sequence goes on from JAJTTP010000003.1 coordinate 745,629, forward strand.
TTTCGGAAGTGGCGCAGGGCGGCGACGACGGCGAGGCAGGAGGCGTCGACGAGGTTGCCGTCGTGGGACAGCACGTGCAGGTCGACGCGCACGGACCAGCACTTTTGCCCTGCGATCAGACACAGCGACTCGGTGTCGAGGGCGCTCGACCGGCGCACCGTCTTCTCCAGTAGCCGCGACAGCAGCACCTCGGTCTCGGTCGGCCGGTTCACCTCGAAGGCCGGCGACGCCATCGGGCTTAGCTCCGTCGTGATGGTGAAGACGCCGTCGAAGGGCCGGTCGGGGTACGGGACGGTGACTTCGGCGGACACCTTGGCGAGTATTCTAGCGGGTGGGAGGGGAGGTTAAGTTGAGGGGGGTGTATTATATATATTTATATCAGGGTAGTTCCAAGTTTAGACCTACCTCGTCTTCCCTAACGTGACGTCGGCGACGCCATACTGGTCGCCGAACTTGAGCTCGAGCTTTCGGTATTGGTCGAGGTTGCGGCCGTCGATGCGCAGTCCTTCCTGTAGCGCGCGGACCACGAACTCCCTCTCGTTGAGGGAGGGTTCGGCCTCCCTAGGCATGGTCGGGTGTAGCTAGCTAGCCAGCCGTATCAATGGATCATGGATCTGCTTCGATGGTGTATAGGGATGCTTTCCGGGGGGGGGGAGTTGTTGGGGAAATAGTCGAAGAGGTTGAACCAAGAAACCCACGTGGTCTGGTGGTCTTGTGGTTTGGTGATTCCGCGGTTTGACCCTTCACTTTTGGTGGTGGTAGATCAAGGTTGATCCCGTAGTTCGAGTTCGAGTTCGAGGTTTTGTTTGTTTGGGTACGTAGGATCTATAGATAAGACGGATAGAGTCACTCGATATAGGTACCTACTAGGTAGTATAATATGGTGGGGCAGTTGTGTTATAAAGACCTTCTCTTCGTTACAGCTACGGCTTGGTTGGTTACTTCATAAAGCTTTCCATGGTCTCTTTTTTTTGTTTTTTTTTGGTAAAGCTTTATCGCATTTCGGTATTTCTGCCAGGCGGTCAATGCAGGGCCGGCGCCGCCCCCCCCCCCCCCCCCACCCCTAGGAAGAATATCGGGATCCCTGTCTAAACCTTGGAGGTACCTAACCCACACTAGCGCGAGCCTACTAATTAATGTATCTGGGTACTTAAGCCCCAGACATATCCATATGGATACGCTAGGAACTTCTACTGGATCAACTAAACAATTACAACTTTCCATCTTCAACCACAACGCCGACACACCTCAATACTTCACCACCTCACCACTTACCACCTCACCTCAACCCCATCTGTCAATCTTTCTACCACGACACACTTCATTATCTCCAGGCAGAGCGAAACTATAAATCAAGATGACTACAGCCCACAGGCCCACGTTTGATCCGGTAAGCCGCCCTTACGCCGTAGCCGCAGCGCGTAGGTCTGCACAAACGAATCACTTAGGTAGCTAACCCATCAAACTAGGCTCGTGGAAAGGAGGCCCTGCGCGGTCCAGCATACCACCAACGACTTCTCCCCGCCCACACCCAACTCAAGTTCCGCCAGCCTGGCCAAGGAGGCGCTGCCGACGACGGCCCGCGCGATCTGCGAGCCGAGCTCCTCGCCGCCGAGGCCGCCCACTTCGCCAAGAAGAACGGCGGCGTGCCCCCTCCCGCCCTGACCAACGAGTCCGAGTCCGACGCGGCTGCCGCTCACGGCACAAAGAGGCCCCTTGAGTTGACGTCGAACGCGGACGGCGGTGGCGGCGGTAGTGGTGGTGACGAGGACCCAGACGCAAAGCGGCGGCGCATATTGGAGGAGACGAGGGATATAGACGCGGACTCGGACCCGGGGTCGGACGGGGATGATGACGACGACGGCAGCGATGGCGACTCGAGCAGCGACGACGACAGCGACGACGACGAGGACGCGGAGCTGCAGCGCGAGCTGGAGAAGATTCGGAGGGAGCGCGCCGAGAAGCGCGCCCGCGAGGAGGCCGAGAAGGCCGCCCGCGAACAGGAGGACAAGGAGCGCGACATCGCCTACGGGAACCCCCTGTTGAACCCCAAACAGCAGCAGCAGGACTTCAACATGAAGCGCAGGTGGGACGACGATGTTGTGTTCAAGAATCAGGCTAGGGGCACCGAGAACAAGGGGAAGAGCAAGGAGTTCATCAACGTGAGTCGCTGCCCCCCCACCAACACCCCCCCCCCCCAACCTTTTAAAACTGCATACGGTACTAACACGTGCGCGCGCACACACAGGATCTCCTACGCTCTGATTTCCACAAGCGGTTCATGAGCAAGTACGTCAGATAGGAGGGCCATCCGATATAGTCCATGACATATATGCAAGCCTAGCTAGCTCCTAGGTCCCTATGTACGATGATAGATAGGAAACCAACTGATAACGATACCCTCTTGATGAAACACCATGCCTACCTTATAAATTGGACGGGAAGAATCGTCATCCTCCCCTTGTCTATCCGGGGTTTTAGTTTTATTTTATTACCAGCCCATATTTCTCTTCTTCTCTCGCATCAAGCGTTCGTTCGATTTTTTTTTACCTTCCCCACGGTTCTAGCGCTACCACATCGCCGTCATAGGCGTCCTCGATTAACCGCGTACCTATCGAATGGTACAGGTGCGGACGACTTATCCAACCCTGGTACCAGTTCGCTCTCTTCTACCGGGGGCCGAGGGCGAGGGCGAGGGCGGGGCGTCTGGGTGGGTTTATTAAGTGTCGAGCGGGCTTTCTGGAGTTTGCAAACAATAGAAGAAGGGAAAAGGGGGCGGGATAGTAGCCGAACAGAGACCGTCTGGGATAGAGACGGCTATAGCAGTCAGAACGGGCAACAGGGAAAAAAAGGCAGAAGAATGACAGAAGAGGAGGGAAAGGAAGGAAAATAGGAAAGCATGGGAACGAACCCGCAGGTTTAAGTCGGCAAAGTTGTGCCCGCTCCCCCAGCTACGGGCATTATTGTGCAGTAGGTGGGTAGGCAGACAATTGGGTTCGGCCTTTTGGGGCGGGTTAGACCTCTGTCATGGTGATGAGAAGGGCCCGCCAGCTGGCATCGGTGGCGACGTCCCATCGTCGAGCCTGTTCGACATCGGACTGGGGAAGAAAATTCTACGAATGGTCATGGCGTTGGAGGATGGAAGGTTACGTGCGTAGATAGACAGCAGCCGAAACCCTCTGACTTAAAAGGTCACTATGGTATGCTACGTGAGAAATCACGAGTTCTTTCATATTCACAGTTATTATTCGGACCCCGGACTTCGATTCAACTTCAATTTGGCTACTTACTTCCCTGCTGCCCCCTGGTCAAGCATACATACATACAGTCACGTCTTCTAATGCAACTTCCCCTCCCGTCTACCGTATCTTAAAGACCCCGCTTCATGGCTTGCTCTATAAATCTACAGGCTTTGCCATTTTTTCTTGTATTCTAGTTCTCTAGGTACGGAGTTCTGTAGATATGGGTAATCAAAATATCTGCTTTACTTCCAAGAGGTTGTCTCTTCATTTTGCTGATAGACGTACGATTGATTGTTTTTGCGGAGCGGGCCAGACATGTTGCCCACGCCTTTCTTCGGCATCGAAAATGCTTCACCTGGTCTTCCTGGACTCGCCCTCGACGACGCCATCCCTCTTGGTCCGGAACCCCTCAAGTGTGCCGTCGACTCTGTCGAGGGCCCTCAGCGTCCTCCTTACCGCCGTGAAGCTATTGGCCAGGATGACTAAAGAAGTAAAGGTGAATTACGTTAGCTGGGTGTCCGTTCTCTTCAATCTCAGCGATTGAACCGCCCATCCCGGTTTCTTGTATCTCGCATAGCGGAAGTCTCGCAGTATAGTACGTGAAGGGTGGAGGAGGCCTGGCGAAAGGGGGATGGATAACAACAAAAGAAGAAGAAGAAAACTAGACTTACAGGCGGGCACAACAACCCACGGCAGGTTAAACCCGACGTAGTAGACCCAGAAGTAGAGCGGCTCGGGCCGGCTATGCGAGCGCCCGCGGAACCAGAGCTCGCACGTGCTCGTCGCGTAGTACAGCGCCACGCCGTACAGGTGCCCCGTGCTGGCCACCACGCGCAGCGGGTGCCGCAGCGCGCTGTCGGGCCGCGCCGTCGTCGCGGCGCAGAGGAAACAGAGGGGTCCCCAGACGAGCTTTTCCCCCCCGGGGATGCGGTCAGTGTGTGGGTGGTTTCTGGGTGACGTTTGTTGTGGTGGGGGTTGGGAGAGGGGGGGAGGAGGTGCACATTGCTTGACACTTACCACGGTGATACTCTCGACGCTCAGCATGAAGAAGTCCGAGGTTAGGTACCGGGAGTCGGAGAGCGCGTACTCCTTCCACAGCTGCGCGAAGAGCGACTGCGAGGACGCGATCGTCTCGTGGTTGAGCACGAAGTATCCTGTGGTAGGTTTTATCGGGTTAGAATACTACTACAAGTTTTGACCAGCACAAGACCGCGTCCGGGTGCAACTGGCCCCCCTTCCTTTTCCGCCTATCCTAGATAGGCACACGCGTCTGTCGGCCCTTCCGGCTCAACTCACCTTCAAAGAAGCAGTGCAGACAACCGCCTAGACAGAATTTCACATTAGCCACTGTGTCCCCGCTTCCCCTCTATACACACACCACACTATCCCGGGAGGCAACCCCCCGGACAAGTACCCAGATCGAGGACCACGTACACATGACGAACCAGCAGAAGACAGCGAGCCGGGAGCCGCCGAGCCTGGGGTCAAGGAAGCGGCGCGCCGCCACGGACGCCAATAGCAGCGCGGACCCGAGCATCGCGGCCAGCGCGGCGATCAGCACCGGCACGGACGCCTCGTTCGGCGCGTATCCCGGTATCGCCACGCCCTCTGGGTAGTACGGGTGCAGGGGCCCCCGCGGGGGCTCCGGCTCCGGCTCCAGCGTCGCCTCCTCCGGCTGGCTCCAGAGGTTGCCCATCGTCCCCTTCCCCCGCTCCGCGTCTCTCACGTCGCGTCGCGTTGCGTTGCGCGTCGACGGTGCACGGACTACGATGGCAGACACTTATTACGTGCGTTGCCGAAGATGCGCTGGCTAGATCGCTAGATAAATGGGAGGTCACCGGTGTTAATGGAGGTTGTGTTAAAGCCGGCTGGTTGAGCATATGTATCCGATACGATGAGTGTGTGTGAGAGTGCGAGTGTAAGGTCGGTGAGTTTCCCTACAGTCAATGTATAATATACGAAGTAAGCACTATGAGTAGGTACCTGAGGTACTAAGTTTCAGGGGCTATTGGTAACCCTATTTTTGGTAAAGGGCTTGGCGCTATAGCCGTTCCGGCTCCGAAACTCAAACTGCATGAGCAGTTGTAGTAGCGATAGGGCATCGACATACCAAAACCACCACCGAATCATTCCAGAATTCCGCTTATTATAAACCCATCATATTCTCTCAAATTTTCTTCGTATACATGAAGTGTAAATTCGATCCTTAACATCACCAGTTCTTTGGAAGGGTTGAACTAATCTATAAGGCAGCAGCCAATCACATCACGCCTTTTCGATCCAGAATTGCCGATTCGGGCTAGACTACTTAAAGCACCCAGCAACCGGGTTATCCCCCGTACCGCACCAGACAAGCAATCCCAGGCCCTCGATAGGGTAGAAAAAACCCTGATGGCGACGGCGCTGCTCGAGGTGACACTCTCCTGGCTCCTAGCCAACGCCAAGGGGCGCGACGCGCGGAGCTTCTACACGCGGGCGGCGTTTGCGGAGCACGGTGGGCGGCAGACGATCGCGGTTACGTCGCCCGAGTGCGGGCCCAGCGGCGCCCAGCTCGACGCCGTCAAGCACCTGGCCGGTGGTGCCGGCAATTTCCCCGCGCTCGAGTGGTCGGCGCCGCCGGAGCTTGCCACCGCCGTCCGCGAATGGCTGCTCGTGTGCGAGGATGTGGATGTGCCATTGCCAGCCCCGGTCACGCACGGGTGAGTCTCATCCCGATTCATCCTATTCATGCAATTCCCCCTCACACCTATCCTCTTTTTCTACCCCTTAGGTCTCAACCTGTATCATGAACGGCTACGTGAAATTTTCTATTCCTTCCAGGGTTCCTAATCCAGGCTTGTGCAGGATATACATAGGGATCCCAGCCTCGAAGACGAGCATTAACGCCGCCGACTTCGAGATCACGGACGCTGGCGCGGCTAGTCTCCAGGGTGGTTTCCACTACGGAAAGACCTTGCGCGGCGTCCCGTACGTCCCGCCGCGACCATTGATGAACCACGGTCCGCACAGATGTAGGTTTATACGCAGCGATCCCTGGGGACGTGTCTGATCAGGAGCTTGACTTTACGACTAGTGAGATGTAATGCCCTTGCGGTTCTGACGTGGAAAACGCAGATTTCTTTCAAGTCGTGGCCCTCAGTGAGCCGCTCGATCCTAAACTTTTGCGTTCTAAGCCGACAAAGGAACAAATCGCCGATGCGATTGTGGGCAAGGTGCTGGGCTGGGGTGTAAGTACCGCCAAAAAGAGCACTTCGGGAATGACCTATGTGCCCGTCCCTCTGATAGGCAGCAAATTCCGATACATGACTAACACACAGTCTCTTTATAGATGTGGGTCGGCGTGGCCGAGAGGAAATGGGAATGAACCAACATTCCATCTAAGCTATTTAAGGTCGGCGCAGACAAGAGGAGTCGCGAGCAACCCTTTGTTTTATGGTAGTTGTGTTTCCGTAGCTAAATGGCACTAGATCGCTTTTTCATATAAGCTTCGAGGAGCTCTAGGGTGGTATTTTCAGCTCAGTTTATAGGGCCCCACGTTCAATAGGCTCCATTAGACTCGATAACTGGTCCGAGGTTCCAGTCGAAGTCATTCATAAAGCTCCAATCGATGAACTGCATCGGATCAGTGTTTGCCATGGCAGCCGAGCCGTCCGTCCCATCGGGTGGCGGGACCTGGCCCTTCGCGTTGATAAGATTCTCCTGGTCGTGCTTCCACCGCCATAAGCAGTCCAGCGTTGGGCCCGCGCTGAGGCGCTGCGTGAAAGACGAGACGGGTTCCTCGTTCCACTCTTGCCCATGCGCCAGTTCGAGCCACGGCTCGAGAATGTTCACCAAGCGTGAGGCCAAGTCACCTTCCATGATGATCGACTTCCTGATCATGAAGATTATGTCGTCCGTAAAACGCCCAACTTCTCCCCAACTAACAAGGTTCTTGTATGATGATCGTATTACCTTGCATATAGTGCACGCTGCACATATAAGAGCTCTGAAATAGAAATGTGGCGCATGGAGAAGGAAATCAGTCTTGCTGTCGAGCTTTACCATGTCCTTTACAACAGTCTGAGCTGTGTTGTACGCCCTGAGGACGTCATTCTTCAATGTCTCTTGGTCATAGCCGGGAATCGGCAGCATATAAAATTGCTGTATCTCCAATTGAACTAAGAGCACATTAAGTCTCTCAAGGTCGTCTACTGAAATTAGCCTCGTGAGACAATTAGACAACGAGGCGGTCTGCTTACCCGCACGACCAGGAACGATGAGACGATGAATACTGGCCCATTCGTCTTCAAGTAACCGAACCAAGTGCGCCGAGACGCCTTGTGAGTCCTCGAGACACGCAGCCATGGTCTTGTTTAGGCGATTGCTGAAGTTCTGGCATTTAAGAAGAACCCGAATCCCGGAGGGCACTGGGAAAGGTGTTTTACCGTTCACGAAGTTTTGCGTAGCATTGTTAAATAGGCAACTAAGAGGGGGCAATCCTAAGCCAGAAGCCATCCTGGGAGCATGTCAATTTCCACCTGGTGCCATTCCAGCGAATGGACGGGAGGGGGAATGTACCTTTGTGACACAATGTTGTAGCCAGCCCAGGTGAAAGTAGCCTCTTCGTCGGTGAACTCATTTGGGAATTGCCCTACAGTGTGTTCCTTGTGTCTACCTTGCCCCAAATGAATCCCTAAGAGGAGGCAAGCATTCATTGCTATACCGGGGAAAAGAGTGCTTCTATCTGTGACAAATCGAACATCAGGGGAGCGCCACGTACACAATAGAACCAGGGCGTTGACGTGATGTAAAGTGAGAGGAAAGGTCGATATGGCTGTTGATGTCTCCTTTTTCATTGCATCTAGTAGAAAGGATAAGGCCGTATCCTCCCTCGCATAGCGCCGGGCGGCGACAAAAATGATCACCCAGAACAAGAAAGGGCATAGGTCGTAGCACTTATTTGGATCCCTGTGCCGCACTATGGGCATATACGGATGGAAATATTGGAAGTACCTATGATTCCTTAGTTATGCGCCATGCGCCTCTAAAAGGTTACCACGTTTAACTCACTTTTGAAAATAGTGGTCAATATCTTCACCCGAAAATGATTGCGAGTTCAATGCTCTTGGGAGGCTAGGGTCGATATTTGAACCCTGTTCTAGAATAGTCTGGCATGACGGTGGGTTGACAATCGCTTCAGTGTTGATTGACCGTCCAGTCGTGATGGGCCCGCCCAGTGTTGCACCCAATGCTTCTGAAGCCGTAAAGGGGGCGACGGTGCTCTGTTGCTGCGAAAACCCAGAGACTGTCGAGGGCGGCACGGATCTATCGCCAACACTCTGTTTGATGGACTGTATCTCCCTGGCCAGTTCATCCAGCTTACTACAGCCGATGTCAGCGATATTACTATGGTAGGCCTGGTAGGCCGTTATTGGGTAGGTGGCACAAAGCTCACCTCCTACGACTAATCCGCTTGTGCGTTTTATCCTTGACGCATGCCAACTGAAGTTTACCGCACCGTTGACATGGTAGGCTGGGATCAAGGCTCGGGTTGCACCGTACCTAGTAGGTTGTCAATAGATAAATTACATGCTATTTGGATCGCACGGTTGCCACGCTTGCGAGCCCACCAATAGGTCCGCGGTATTTAATCGAAAGAAACTACTCTGTGTTCCACGCGAGATCGTTTGGGGATAAAGGCCAGAGGGGCAGGGAATCAGGGGTTTCCCCGGAGTAACGTGCTAATCATGGGTTCCCCACTTGGAAAGTCATGATACACATGTACGAACGGACGTCCATTAAAGGGAGTGTAACGGAGAATAGCAAACACAATGCGGATTGTCTACCTACCTTAGCATCACGGCAGGCCGTACAAGCGGAATTCCGCTTCATACGAGTCGAGGCTGGCGGTAGATCTTGGGAAATTGGGGGCATTGCCAAGACCTCAACTTCCACGCAACGACTCTGACGGATTTAAGGAGTAGTACTTCGTACAGATAGTCAGGATGGCAAGACGAAACATTAGAGTAGCACTTCGTGATTAATATTATGATTATGATTGCCGAGCGGCATAGTGTGTTAATTGAAGTGAGAAATTGTATTCAACCTTGGAAAGTAAGGAAAAGAAGTATATGAAAAGGATGTTTTAAGATATTTAGTTTAGGTGTTCGCATATTGGAGTTACAGGACCATACTTCCGAATCTTAAGCCCGCAGCCAGGAACATATCCGTTTTAAGGTTAGAGGGGGCTCTAGGCTTCTAGGTAGCTGGTACAGTCCTACTGAACCCTTCTTTTAAGCCGCACTGAAACGCCAGTTGTCGCCTGTCAATTGCCAGCCGTCAACCAGCTGAGGAATGACGTTGACTGGAAATTATCCGGTGCCTTCCCCATTCTGTCAAGCCGGGGGAATAACACGGCTTTTAATTGGTCTGTTGGTGCGTCACACCTTATCGCGTTTTATTCAGATCGCAGTTCTTATGCTTCATTCAGCCTTCATTCCACTGTCCTTTAAGTGGAAAGGGAAACATTTACTATGCTTCTTGCCTCCACTTCCAACGGCAATTGACCTATTAGAATGCCGTCTACTAATATTCGAACATTTCTGGTAGTTAACCTAGATTGTCAAACTCGAGGTGGAGCAGTTTTCTTGTTTCCATTCACACGAAGTCAGCACCGGGCGATGCAGTGGAACATCGGAGAGCAACTGTCAGTAGAATCCTGAAATCTTGCCCCAGCCTGCCGAGGGATGCCAGTCGAGTCCAGCTTGTTTTTTTGTTTATTTAAATTTTTTTAAAAAGTGTACTTCTCTCTTCTGTTGCTTTCTAAAGTTTGCCGTTTAAAAACTGGGGTTGCATTCAACAACGAAATAATGGGATGTGCAAATGCCCCCCTAAGTTCGGCAGTATGTCACCGGATGTAGCCTCAAAGGGATTCCCCGTTTCTTTCCCCCAGCACTACGAACGGGTGACACGATGGATGACTCGCCGGGTGCCCGGAAAGAAATGACAATCGACTTTCGAGTGTCTGTTGAACTCTGGTAGTTGTTAATAGACTACGGAGTATTGGGAAAAGCATTATAAGTCCGGCAGTTGAGGCAATTATGGAGCCATTTGCGTCTCTTGGCTGCCAAGCTGCCATTTACACTACTATGTATGTAGATACTATCATGGATCCATATATAGATGTAAGTTGGGTTGGTAAGTTCGCCGATAACATACCTCCAGGGCTAAAGTTGCCCAGCAGCCCCAGGTACCCAGAATACTCCGTAGTACGTCGATAATTATACCAGCAAGACAAGGTAGGTAACGAATCGAATATTTGATTGGCGGCGTGGCTATGATTGCCTCGATTGGGACACCGCGCGACATCCCCAACTTAACCACTAAGCCCAATTTGTTACCGACATGGAGTGGCCGCCCTGACGCCCTGGAGTTATGGGCTGGAGAGTACTTTGACAGTTGATGAATTCCCCAGTTCCCCTCCAACTCCAAAAAAGCGACCCTGACTTGCAGACTTGTCAGCTTGACTGCTTGTCTGACTGCTTAACTGCCTGTCGATTTGACCTTGATAAGCCTGATGTGATTGATGACTTGGGCACATTTGGCTACTCTCTCTACAACTCTATTACCTTATATCTGCTTGGGTGCCTGCTAGGTAAGAAAAAATCGCAACCAACCATCCATTCAGCCCGAATATCGTCCCCCAGAAACTCAGAAAGTCAGGCTGGACCTGAAGAAGTCAAGTTCCCGGACACAGCCGAAATCCAAGTCTAGTTACGTTATTACCATTCGGTTATTCAACCATTCCATACCCATCATTTTTCATCTGATTAACAACCCTCATTATTCACATTGAGGTCCATCTCGTATATTCATTTCCATTTCTACGAGCCCAATTCTCTAGTGTCTAGGTTTATTTAATGCATCATACCTTTCGGAAAGGGGCGCAGTAGCTTTATGACGATGTGAAGCTCCCCGCGCCCCTGAGTATTATATATCTGTGCACCTATCGCTAGATATCCCGACGGCAATTACATACTTAAAGTATTATTCGTGTCTGGGACGATCGCTTGGATTTTCGCAATTCACGCAATTACCGCAGTCATGGCCGATAACCTGCCATTCCTGACCTTGAGTTCAAGGCGACCCGCCGACGGGAACAGCACGAGTAGTAGCAGGGATTCCGCAGTACGTGCGAAATTGGTGAAGATTCAAAGCCTCGTAGTGACGACCACTTGAGACTAATAATATGTCTTCAGTATGGCTCCAGCTTGGGAGACGACCGGACGCCGTCCGCGACACACGATATTAGCCGTGTCAACTACCATGTGAAGCACTTGCCGGACTTTGCGCGGACACTGGAAGAGGTTCGTCCCTCCATGCCCCTCCCCGCCGCGCGCTCCTCACTGACACCACAGCCGGCAGTCCGCTGCCCGGGCCTTTCCCAACCATGGAAGTTCACAGCGCTATAAGAAGGTGCGCGCTCTTCTATTGCATTGGAAATCCGACGACCTCTTCGTCCTTCCCGAATTGGAAGACCTCGATACATGTCTGCGCGAGGACTACAACTTTGAGACGGAAACCTTCTCGATGCCCTCCGACAATGCGCACCTGGAGTTGATGTTGAAAATCGGTGCCATGATTAAGGATCACGAGTCAAAAGATACCTTATTCATCATATACTATGGAGGCCATGCAAGGATAGACAATGCGAGACAGAGCACTTGGTGCGCGTAAGTCTCAATGTCCTACCGGTCTATATAAGGCCGTGCTTTACTAAACAATATCTGTACAGAAACCGTAGCTCGGATTCTCCATGGTTACAGTAAGTCGTGCGGTACACTTCGCACCTCGATCTCAAGTACTTATGATATATGCAGATGGTCCGCGATTCAAACCCTCTTGGAGCGATCGTTGTCCGATGTGTTAATTCTACTCGACTGTTGTGCTGGGGCTGCAAGCGCTACGTTCCCAAATGGAAATAGCATTACAGAGACAATATCAGCCTCTAGCTGGGATGCAATTGCCCCGGATCCCGGGCGCTACTCATTCACAAGTACACTGATTGAGGTACTCCAGGAGTGGAACAAGAGGACTTTCTCAGCGGCGATGCTTCATGCTGAGGTGCTGGCGCGTCTAAAACACCCTAGACCAGAGATGAGGAACGGACAACACTTCGAAGCGCGTTCCACACCGGTCCATTTTATGATGACGGCCAATCACCGGGCACCGAGCATCGAGATGTCCCGGATTCTACCACTCGAAGCCCGGCCTCCATCGCCACCACAAGAGCTGGCATTTGATGAGGGTGCCGGGCCAGCTGAAGGACGATCTGCCGCGCCACAGGAGATAATTGGGTCAGAACCAAGCGTGGATGTGCCGCATGTGATGATCTCACTAGCATTGGAAGACGACCAGCGTCTCAACATCAGTGATTGGGAGCAGTGGCTTCAATCTATACCAGCAATTGCGAAATACGTCAAGGTCCAGGGGGTGTTCAAGAGCCATTCCACTCTGCTGCTTCTATCCATGCCTGTCATGGTTTGGGATCTACTACCTGAGAACCACGCGTGCAATTTCGTGGCATTTGTTCGATCAAACAACCTGATGCTCAAGGACCACGATGAGCCGATATCGGTAGATGAGGATATTCAAGTTGGCGCCGACACAGATGCGGAATCCAGGTTTTCCATCTTCTCGGGGACCACTGCATACACGTTCAACGATAGGCGACCAAGTTTGAGGTCGTCGATTGGACTCGGCGCCAGGACGATGCATGGCCAAAGCCAACGAGGGTCCTCGATCTATTCCAGAGAACCACACACGCCAGATTATAATTCCCGGGGATGGACGAACCATAACCTAGCGGCGCTTGCAAGGCAACAGACCGCGCCCGCAACGACTACCCTGAACAGGAGTGTATCACATGACATATTGCGGACGCCCATTATGAACCAGCAACGCGATGCGAGGAGGGCTTACCTAACTTCCCGCGACAATCTCCCTAATCGGCCAAAACTGGCTGTCCACGTAGAGTCACGGCTTGAAGAATACTTTACAGACAACCCAAGCCCAACTATAGCTGTCAAGGAATTCCTGGCGTCGAACCTTGGAATCGAGACAGCTGATATTGACGTGAGTTATATATTCTCGGAAAGTTTCACGTGACGGACGTGACGGACTGACACATACTAGCTTTGGTTTTTCCATCGTCGAGAACAGCAACAAGTGTCCGATCGTCTACAGAGCCTGAGAATAGACGACCAGGGCCATGGCCGTCCTAGAGAAGCGCCGTGGATGATTCTCCCGGGTCATTTAAACAGACTCCTAGAAGTCATCCCCCAAGATGAGGTGTTGATGGTTGACTTACGTTCCCCAGCCGACTTTGAGAGGTCACATATACACGGGGCGATCAACTTCAGGGCCCCGGCATCGTTCGTCTCGAGAGCTACAATTGATCTGATCGAGAAGGCGCTCCCCAGTGAGGAAGCTCGTAGTGCATTCGCCAAGTGGCATGAGTGTAAGTGTGTCGTCTTCTACGATCGGCACGTAGAATTTGCCTGGGAGGCTCCCATGGCGGAAGCCTTTTATCAGAAACTCAGATCCAAGGGGTGGGTCGGGCAGTGCTTCGTGCTAAAGGGTCACTACCGCGAGTTCTCGGCATCCTTCGACAAGTATATCGAGGGGACAAAAATGACGGACGACGCGCGGGATTATATTCTCACTCTCCAAGAGAAATCCGAGGAGAAACAGGTAAGAGACTATAGAGAACGTCTTCTTGTTGTCCTAGCTAATTTGGAGCAGAACCAGGACTCTCAGTTATACGACGAGTGGTTCAGACAGTTGGAGGACGAGGACACACACCATACCGATCTGGTGCCGGCTGTCAAGGCCGAGCGGATGGAAGCAATGGTGCAGCACCAGAGGAAACTCGAGGACGAGTTTGAACGCCAGCAGCCTTCACTACACAGGAAAATCATGCACCTCGAGCCCGGCCACCACGATGAGAAGTGGGACGTGATGGGTCCCATGGTGGCGCCCTTCGCGCGCAGCATAGCAAAGATGCAACAACACGACCCTTCTGGGACGCGGACGGGGACCGGGCTAGGCAACGAGACTGGGAAACCCCCGCTTTCCAGAGGCGGTGATGGTTACCAGAGTTACAGCAAGAGCTACCACGACCCCGACGACAAGAGTAAGCCGGTACCAGCAATCGCGACGCCTCCCGGCATAGACGAATACGACCTTCTGGAGTCCGACGAGGAGCAGCTCGCCAGCGAGCGCGAGCGCGCATCAGCGGCGCAGAAGTCTATGTCTGCCGCCACGCCTTCCTCGGGGTCTAGGGAGAGGGCCCCCTCGTCATCCACCGACGACGTCGACGCGCAGAAAAAGCAGGCACGCCTCTACGGCGGAAGGGGCTTTCTGAACAAGATCATCCGCAGCGGCCGGTCGGACGGGTCGCGATGAGAAGAACCCTCTCCCTGATCTAGTCGATGCTAGCGCCCAACGTCCATATGAGGACGAGGAGAAAGGATGCATACCGGCATGTGTCTAGCTTTGGGCGTCTCACGATGTTGATGTAAGAAGAAAGGATGCGGCGGTCTCGGGGAAGATCAGAGGCCCCGTTTGGTGTTCATGGAGTAAAGGGGCCCTAGAAAGGAGGGCCGTATATATGTGTCTTGTTACGTCCTATGGCTGGGCAGGGTTGGTCTTGTCGGAGTTCCCCTATTGTCTTTTTTTCTGTATTCAAACCACGGCCTAGAGGGAAAGGGACGGTCTGATCTACATTGAGGTTTAATTGACAATGACGGTGCGATGTTGCTTAGCTATAGAGACCAAAACATGCTACTTGATACCTTACTCTCCCGTCCTCGGTCTTCTTAAGCACGCAACTAAATACCCACTGTAAGTTGAAATGCACACACGCATCACCTATGTACTTTTTCGTCGGACCATACGTCCGGCTTCACCGTATCTTCTATTCACGTCAAGCCATTTATCTCTCCCCTAACGCCATTTGACTATATAACCTAGATAGATAAGCGTAGGACTAGGCCAAGGAGAACGCAGCCCTTTAACTACCGCCCTCCCTCCTCCCGGTTTGTTTGTGCTTCTGGGTGGCCGGAGGGGTGGGTAGGTAGGCTGGGATAAACGATGCGAGTTAATTCGGACATTCGTCGACGCGTACGTTGGTGTATCTATGTATATATCTACTTGCCTTCGCTGTGGTGACAGCTGGCTCGAAGATCTTGACTTATTACCTCACCTATGCGAGTTTTGGACAACAAACGTCTTAACTTAGCTTTAGGGTATTGAGAATTAAGTGTCAATATATATATCCCTGTGAATATGCGGCCAAAGGATCACATACCCGAACGGATGTGTCTACGGCGTCGCAGCGGACGGGTCTACGGGGCCATCTGCCTGTGGCGAAAGGGAGGTCTGCATTAGTATGTAAGTAAAGTAGGAAGTAGGGATTAGGTATTGGGTATTGGGAAGCTCCGTGAGATGACGTGACATGACGGTAAATTGTAGGACTTGCAGACGCAAAAAGACGGGAATGGAAGCGAGTCAAGGACACAAGGAATGGGTCAGTTGAACTTGTGTGTCCACGACAGAACAAGTCCTCGTACACGCATGTACGGGAGAACATGACTGTGTAGTGCATCACCTAGCTACATGAGCGGCGAGAGTGGGCAGTCATTCGGACATCTCCAGGAACCGGATGCGGCACTTTTCGGGTAAGAGTGAGGATTCCAGCCGCTGGATGCAGTGGCCACAGTGAGAGAAAACTAACAATTCTCAGTAAGATGCGCATGATCGTGAAGGGACTTCTCATCCATCAGCTAGGTAAGCAGTCGGTTCGAATACTCGAGTACTTACTTAATCACATACTGAGTAGCTAGTCCAGCAGGCGACCCAATCCATCGGGCTACATACGTTGAACTAGTCCTCAACCCTCAGAGGGATGGCGTAGGCTGTGCTATATCAGATCCATCCGCATAGGTCAAGTAGGGCAGGGAGGTAGATAGGTAGATGCATGGATGATGGCTCGGGATCTAGATCTGTCAAACGACGACACAAATCAGGGAGTGTGGTAAAGCGGGGAGAAAAGTCGTCTATCTATCTGCCTACCCAGGCAGATAGATTAACTTCACACCATGGACAAATTTAAGCTTACTGAGATACGATATATATCATCTGATGCCTCACCTCGTCTCGTCTTGCCGCGCCTCGCGCTGTGCACAACAGCATAGGCCGGCGAATGGTAGGGGGGCGTGATGTCGGCTTTCATATCAAGAAGTAATGTTCTGCGCGAGCTTACTGCTACTACAACGATGGCTGCGTATGTATGTCGATCTAGTCTCACTGTACACTGTCGGAGCAAACGTACAAAATGTATACATACTTATCAAGATGAACGCAAACAATTCAGGTTACCCTAGGAGACTGAGCAGAGAAAGGCACACAAACACTGAGTCCAGCCTATATACATGCCTCGCTCCCTTACATCTTAGGCGAGAAACTGAAACTCTCAAACATGGCACCCAGGGTATTGGATGATAGCTTGGCCAGAAGCTTGAGCTACGCTCACAGCAGGCACGCATGGGTACCGAGCATCCCCTGCTCAGCCGTGGAAACCCTACCACATGGGCGACTTCAAGCGCTCGGGGCCCCTGCTGTGTTGGCCGATAGAGAGTCATCAAAGACGCCACGCGGACCATGGCACCTGTCCTCTTCACACCTGTCATGTAACGTGGGCGTGATGTTCCCAGGATGTCGCCTCGGTCTCCAAACACCTCCATGCCAGTCACCATTGCCGACCAACCACCTTCCTCTCATCACCACTGCATCTGCTGAGTTGCGCCATCGACAGCCCTGAGTGACTTTCCCTTGGCCAATGGGTTATGATTTGCCTGCCTACCTGCCTTCATGTTTTGAAGGGGCGGGCGGATGATCCCCCGATCTCAAACACCCCTCAAAACTTGTCAAAACATTGTCCACTTATGCGCCATGCCAAATCATCACATTTCACATTTGAGTGCGGCTCAGACCAATTATCTATCGTCGTCCGAAGTCGCGATTCTGGTGAGATGCGTACCTGCCCATCGCTACACACATCTCGATGCCGGCGTCGTGCTTCGTCAGATGTAAGCCAAAATCGCGGTGGCTTTGAACGACATCGCACAAGAATAGTTTTTCTACCTCCACATAGCTCCGGAGGACGCGAATTTGACGGACCTGTTGTTCGTGATAAGCCGTATCTCGTGGATTGCACTCCGGGCACCTAGGTCTCGAAGTAACCCTCACGCCCCCATAGCACCATAATATGTTCTCACAGTCAAGGTATGATGGCTCCTAAATCCAGCAAAGACGGCAAAGCCATGGGGGCCAAGGACGAGTCCAGAAGAGTCACAGACGGAAGTCGGCACTGCTTCTTGACCATTGGGCTAGGTATAACTATATGCCACAATAGGCGCCCCCATGCTATGAGCAGCGGCCATCTTCCACATACCGGCATCCGTGGTAGGTGACTCTGCACATGCATAATGATGCTTTTATGGCCTGAGGCGGGTCTCGCCGGATGATAACTGGTGGCTGCGCCGAGTCGTTGACTTCGCATACATAGCCTTATGCCATGAAGGGGGGGGGGGGTGAGGGGGGTTGTTCACTAGGCGGCCTTTTCGTCACACATCCGCCACACATCCAAATAGACTACCTCCCCACTACGATCACGCAATTATGAAAGGGCCTCGGTGTCATAGTACCATGATAGAGCGATCCTGCTACCTTGTGCGAGTGGCTTTTTCATGTCTGTGCACAGAATCACCAGTTAATCCCGAAAGTGCTGGGAGACGGAGTAATGCTGCATACGCTCGCCCGACATGATAGGATGCGGATCCTGAGCACCGAAGGAAAAGCAATGCGTAGGCATCTTTATCCCGATACTAGCTCCGGCAGTTGCAAGGGAAAGGCAGAGCCAGAGCGCGTGGAAATAGGCCTGTATACAACCACACGACCGTGCCAACTTGCCTATGCATCCCCCGTGTTCGCCACAGGCTTCTTCCTGGACGCCACTTGACGTTGGTCGCGTCGGCAACAGATCATAAGCAAGCTCAATATAGGTTCGAGGGGATGGAACGGCTTGAACGGGTGCGCATTGCTGCGTGTGTATGTAAGTGGCTCGTGGCTCAGTTCGGCTTAACTGTATACCCACATAGCATAACAAATATGACAGCGCACCCTGACGAATAGTAATAGGGAAGGTCATTTAAGAAACAAAAAGTGGCTTGATATGGGCTAGGTATGTTATAATAGAAGACGGCCAAGGCAACGAAGGATCGCGGGAATCTCGATAAGTATCAGATATGACCTGTCTACAAGCATATATGCAACAAGTTATAGGTAAAGCTATACTTGGTCAATTAAGGGGGGAACCGTTGGCCGTGTCTGCATATACCCAAATGCCCAGTTGGTTAAGATGGACAAGCGGATATGGTTCAGCATGCTGCAAAAGCAACGATCAGATCCCCTCACCCCCTTTCCACGTTACTAAATGGCGGGGAGGTGACTAACTAACGCGCCCGTGTTTCGCATAGACGAGCAGTCGGACGCCGCGCGAGCAGAATTTCCCACTGCGGTAATGCCGTACGCGTCCGCGGAATCCCCACGAGAGCACCTAGATTACCTACCACTACATGCTGGATCATTGTAAAATATGGAGGCTCCTTTGTTTGGTTTCTACTTAGGTAGTTCCCGATGGGACACAACGGAAACGTCAGTGTAGCTATGTATGTACGTGGGCGAAGTTTTTACAAGTGTATATTCTTGCAGGTTGCAGGTGACAGGGGAGAAGAGACCAGTCAAGAAGGAAGAGAAAAAAACATAAAACATTCCAGATTGTTACTACCGCTCTCGCCCTTCAGCCAGCCCACTTTCTTACCCCCTTTGCTTCCCCTCTCCCCCCCTGAAAATCCATACCGATGGGTAGCGGCGCTGATCACTGGAGTAATCGGAAGAGCAGGGGTGCCACACATCTTCGTGAGGCGCGGAGCGGGGGCTACCGGGGCCACCAGGGGCCAGGGTTCAGGGATTCTGCCAAGATCACAGGATGACCGCCGTTGTGTCACTACCGCCTACTATCCTTGACGGGTTGCATTCTTTTGGTTATACATACTCTTCCTTGTCTTCACAGCTTGTGTGCGGGAGTAGGATGCGGATGCCCTACGAAATCCATACTTATACAGGTCATGGTATTCGTCTTTCTGAGTCCTTCCCAGCCCCTACATACCAGCCTGCCTGTCTGATAGAGGCCATCGTGATTCGTGCGCTTCTTGGCCTGGACGCGGTCATATTCCTCCTTCGCAACTATACTTGGCAACGAAACATAATCTAAAGCTCGACTGCATAGTTAAGTACTGAATCTAGACCTGGCCTAGGCGCTGCTACTCCTATGAAGACCTTCTTCTATCCGTACTGTACGTAGGTGGTGCGTTAGCGCAGCCTGTCACCCGTTGATTGACACATGCAGGCTCGCCAATGCTCCACATAACGCTGTTGGCTATTTTGGTTCCTCAACGGTCTCCTTTTAATTCTGGGACTATATTCCCGCCATGCCGTCCTGCCTTCCCTGTTATGCAAAAATAACTTATTTTTTGAGTTCTAAAATATCTGACTAGTTACTAATGATACTATCGTACCTCGGACTTCGGACTTCGTATGCCCGTATATCCTCCAATGCGTGGGCTCGTCCCGGTAGTGCTTCGTTCGATGTTCTTGGCCGGCGTAACTAACTAAATTAGGGAACAGGAGGAAGCACTAGAAGCTGTTCATATTCATGTAAGGTCCGACTGCCTATGTACACACATTGTTGGCATGGTAGGCATTTCTATTTTCCCCAAATTTACATGGGGTAGCTGGGCGACGCAGGGGAGGGGGTGGTTAGCCACGAGCCAAGGGGTAAGGTGTGAAGGTGACCCACGGGGCAGCGTGGGAGGTTCCGCCATCTTAACTAGCTAGGGTGTGCATCTTATTAAGGATTAAGGGGATTGGGATACCGACACAACAGGTCATACATGACAACTACCAGGTATGCAGTGTCAAGTGCGTATAGACTCATCTTTATGTGTGTGCACGCTTGGCGGAAGGTAAGCTTGTTGGCTGTTGCAATGCCTATTACATACCTGATCTGGCTAAGACAATACATGTGTATGTGGGATGCGGATCTGTCACCAGCGACGTATGTCTCGCCTTGACAACGAAACACCTACCGATTATGGACTGTTTCTTATCATCAATGTAGGTTCAAGACAAACAGACATTGCACGTGGCTTCTAGCAATGGCGATGCTGTAAGAAAATTTCCCGACCCCTTAGAACAGTAAGTGGCATTATTGTGCCTTTCAATATACTTCTCTTTGTTTTCTATCGCTTACGTTGTTGTGTAGACATCGGGGAATAACCCATGTCTGCAATTAGGAGATAATCGTTTTGAGTGTCACCTGGGGAGTTTTAGATATAGAGGATATGTATTGTGGCGGCGAGGGGAGTTCGGGTTGTGTTGCGTTGTTGCGTTGCCTTTTCTGCCAGATGGCATCCAGCCGAGAGAACAAAAAGTCCAAACTCCGTACTCAAATATAGAAATTGTAAAATATACTCTGTAGTAGGAATATGGCAATTACAAATGCTATATTATTTTATTTAACATGGAGACCTTCAGCTGCTTTGACTACGACTATGGTTGCTTTGGAACATGTAACGGGTCAACAGATAGAGACACTGACAGCCTAGCCTGTTGTATAGGCAGTGATTACCGTACATGTGGTTGTAGGTTTATCTCCCTGGTTCAAACCAAGCGGCAAGTCAGATATGGGAACCGAGTGCACACAAGGTCGGCCCGTGTCTCTGCATCCATCGTAAATTTAGGGGTCCACTGATGATTCCTGTAAGAGCCAGGCGAAGGAGCGATGGACATTTCGGGTCACAAACAATAGGATGATCCCCGGCTTCATGCTTGCGCCTGTTATGTCCGCTTACCCTGGACCATAAGGGGGACGGGAAAGCTGCATGGAGCTAGACATGTCGTCTTCGGATGTCATGTAATAGGCGGGTTTGACAACGGCTTCCTGGTAAGTGGGGGTCTACTGTGTATAGATGAGGGTCAGAGCAGGAACCACAGGTGTAATTCATTCGGACTGATGTTTTCGTGGTACACCTCGGGATAACAATGCAAACAATCCAAAAGAGAAATCTAGGGATTGCCCATGATGCCTCTTCCTGCTCTCTTCCATCCTAGCCATAGGGAAGGGGGAAGCGACTGACCCAGTAATAGCTACTGTGAATGAGGATTGGCGAATGCGACTTGCCGCATATATGTAAAGCGTCTCTGTATCGAAATGTATGTACCTAGGCGTTCTCTTAAGCGGCACGGCGTAGCATCTAACCTACGCAGGCAGCCGGTGGATGTATGCAAGTTACGTATATGTGCATTACTGCTTCGTTGCCCAGGGTGCATATGTACACCTGATAGCCTCCATTTAGATCTTGGTAGCTTGGATCACAGAAGGGAAATTGACACGTCGCCTCGTCCAAGATCTGTAGGGCATGATATATACCAGTGTGGTTACCTTGCAGCAACTGCGAAATCCAGAACTTCCCCGCAGTAGGCGAAGGGGAGAAGGGGAGATTTTCGAAGAAAATCAGTCACCTAGGTAAGTCATATGCCACAGGTGGATCGACAAAAAGAAACGTCGGAACTATGATATGATGAAAACAGAAAAAGTAGTAACGTTTTTCGGTGATTCCTACAAGGCAGGGGCTTGTTCGTCCTTTTTCTTTCCAGTTTCCTCGTAAGATTGACCAGGGGCTCTCGGCTTGACGATGTGTGAGGCCGCGAAATGAGCTGTGCTGTATCTTTTCTCCCTTTGTAGGATGGTGACACATACAAAGTGAAGGGGGTCGCGGAGAAACTACTCAAATGTACAAGTTCCGATGCCCTTGCCAGCTTCAGAAACGATGGCGTAGAATCGTAGGGTATCGTTTATCGGGAATCAAGACCTGTCACGAGTCACAACCGCTGAAGAAAGATAGACTTTCGTTCGTGTCACGGACCACAGCAGCCCGCTGGTATCCAAGGAATGTTCGACGTTGAGATGAGCACGGTTCAGCAGCCGCTTGGCAACGAAACTTAATCCCAACGTCCAGCGATTATGTACTGGTGCTACCTACGGCCTAAGTCTACATATGTAGGCCACCACGGGCTGTTGCTTTTCGGGAGACAGCCAATCCCGCTATGATACGTCCTGCGGTGCGTCCCCCCCTTCCTCGTTGTTGTGGTCGCGATAGGGAGGAGGTAATGTAAGAGCGGTGGCTGTGTCAGTAATATGTTGTCATGACACATGCTCTTCGCTTCCGAAAATGCTTGTGGGTTCCAATATCCGAATACCATTGGCATTTAAAATACCGTGTAGACTTGCACTTGTCACTCGGACATCTGGAACATGCCACAAGGCCCCCGGCGCAAACAAAGCCACGGATTGGATAATCATGTATAGAGTAGCTTGCCAGATAGTAAGCCGGGCACTAGGTTGCTTGTAGGGTATGTCCGTCGAGTCTCTGGATATCATTTTTTAGATCTATAGGGCGTGCTCAACCGGTCTCGAATATTACTCTGGAAACATTATACGCACATGCGCACAATATCAACACAGATGTCAGGTTAGCGACATGGTGTCCCAGACATCCGCCGCTCACACCGGTTACCAGGTACTTTTGTGCGCCTCCCACGTTGGCAGACGTCAAAGAGATTCGTATGTTGCAGCTAATAATCCGGAAGCAGAGGCACTCGTGGAATAAAAAGAAACGAGTCTGAGCGCGTGGGAATGGCAACGAGACATCGAGACATGAAGCATGGGGTATTATGAGACATCTATATGCACATCTATAAGACAAATACGACCTAGTTAATAGGTCGTATGCAGGACTTGACGTCTGATCGGATTTACTTCCGTATTTCCTTCCTTGTATATCACGAACCTCTAGTATATCGTTGACGAGAGGAGGGTACCAAGTACAAAAGTGGCATGCATTGGTAGCGTCCGGAGATAAAATGCTTTACAGCACTAGGGAAATATGTGGCTTCGGGGCATTTAGGGGTGATCCTTGGTTTGAAGAGGCGGCTACCAGTTGTACAATGCAGCAGAGCTGAGCCGGTGCTTCATCGAAAGTGCGAGCGAAATACAATAAGCCGAGCGTCGAAATGCATTTTTACTCTGTACTGACGATCGTCCGCGAACCACAAGCATAACGCGATGATATAGAACTCGCCCCCCCCCTTGCTAAAAATTTACATCGGTACATAATTTAGCGACAGATTTAGCAAACTAGGGCTTTAATGCCTGCATAATCTTGAGCCCATGGCTATCAACCCCGATGGAAGTGATGTTGCGTCAAGGTGGCGAGAAATCGTAGGTAGAAATTTTGTATGTGTTTTATTTCCCTTGTCACTATCACGACTTCTACGAAGCTATGCGTACTGTTGTAATTAGGGATGTGAAGCTCAGTCACCTCGGACTCAGAGATAGCTCGGTCAAGAGATCTTCGGTCTTTACCCGATTCAGCAATTGTCGCGAGTCCCGGCATCTGCTATCGGCTCGGGACCAACTAGCAAGAAGCAGAACAAGAAAAAGAAGACTAACTAACTATTATGTATTTAGTATAGGGGCGGCTACATGGCTAGCGGGCTTGTCCGACGACTTGCGATTCGGGAGATCCGTTTACCGTTACCGGTGGATAGGGAAGTCTAGAACAATATTGAACAAAGCCAATTGGCGGATTGAATTGACTGTGCTTCATCGATCGACACCTATGTACTTCTTTACACATATGATGGCGGGATCAATGACATGTTGATCATCGCGCCAAGGCTTTTGCGTACGCCTCGCTGTCTACCTCCCTCTTTTCACCTCAACCGTGTGGCTTGGGTAATACCAGTCCAAAGAGACAATCTCATGAGGAACTAGAGGGAGAGAGGGAAAGAAGAGAGGGTGTGCGACGTCAGATGGGAGCAGAATGGATGTTTGCATACCGCCACCCATCAGCCTCGGGAAGGCAGTTAGGTGGGTTTTAGTTAGGTTGCCGGTCGAGGTTCGTCGCAACTCAATTGGGTCGCGTCTAAGCTGATGGGTAACAGCATATAGACGACAAGGGGTAGCTGATGTATGCTAGACAATAATCAAGAGGCTACATCCTCACCCTCTCACTCGTGGTGAAGCAGCGACTAATTTTAAACAAGAAGCTCCCGGGGCTATGTCTCTATATTGCTGGCTCTTAGTTACGATGCAAGGTGATGGTGGTGAATGGTTCTAGTTAGAAAGTCCTCGACGCCATCGTGACTATGTACAGGGAAACGGGCGCTGTGTGTATCATTTAACTGTATGCCCTAGGGGCCCATCACAAGGGAATGCTCGTTTTCTCTTTCCCCTCTCGAGCGCCCTAGGAGCACACGGCAATAAAACAAAATTTGATACGAGACATGCAGATGCGCGGGCACACCTACAGAAGAAAAGAAAGAGAAACATCGTGGGGTGCCGACCGTGTGTACCTCTAATGCCCAACAGCTGCCACATGGCGGCCAAGGCAGCCTCGTGTCTCAGACACCAGCCAACTGGGTGCTGGGCAGCGAGGTATGGTGCGGCGGGATATGCTGGCAAGCTGGGGAGGGTTAACGCCGGTGTGCTTAACTAGGGCGTGTGGGTGACGGGCAAAAGACCAGGCTGGCCGTCCCGAGAACCCGGTTTGGAGGCCAGGGATGGAGGCGGACTGGCAGGGGAGCGCGTGGGCAGGCATTCGGCTTCTTTCATCTTCGGTTTCGCAGCTGCAGCATCAACTAATTGATTAGGGGGCTACCCCTTGCCCCCTTCTGCGTCCCGCCGCTTGTGATTGGACGGGTTTGGGAAGCGCCTCAGCTCGTTAGAGGATCTAGGGATGCGTGTCCCTGGCAACGACTGCGAGGCGTTGGACGGCCGCCGCACTGGATCGATCAGCTATCATCGCTCCGTTGTCTCGGAGATAGGTAGAAGAAATGACAGGTGTCTATTCATTTTCATCTCGTTCAGCGTCCACTTGGCTGACTGGGATTCCAGGATGCTAGGAAGATACCATACATCCGATATTGGGTTAAGTCCCTTTATATATACATATACATATGGATTAATTAGCCCTCGTAAAGCAGTTTAGCGTGACCCGAATCTTATTTCTCGTACACCGGCGCAACCGTGAGAACCTAATAAAAGAAGTTGATACACCTGGCATATTATAACTAAGGTTCATTCCACTGTGCCGTGTACGTGCACACATGGACAAGCTCCCAAGGGACTGGTAATTGGTAGCCAACGGTGGCACTAGGTAAGCCATCCCTGTTGGATCTCGCGTGCGGGCCGGGTCCGCGCAGGGGAGGGCTGCTGAGGAAGCCTCCCAAGTCAAGGATGGGATTTCGCTACCTATTTATCTGCCTGTCTGCTTGACATATAGCGATGGTTAACCCTGGACCTGCACATTGGGAGGAAAATAATAACAATAAATCTTGAGAAGTAGGGCTGACGAAAAGTGGCTCTGATCCGTTCTGTTGATAGCCTTTAAACCTGATACGTATTTACATGTACAACATCCCCCCTTTACGTTGTTCCTATTTATTCTACTATGTAACTAGGAGAGCCCAAGAGACCGATTGGTGAAGACACTGATCCGTCAACCATCAGCCCATCCCACTACCTCCCCGCTGCCCCCGCACAATATCCCGCACCATTTATGATGTGAGCTTGGACAGGGGTAGCTGCAAAAAGAAACATGACAGGCATGGCACGTCTTTTGACGTGTGCCGTAGTAAGGATGAGATGGCGATATGGTTTCCTTAAACAGTTCGAACAATCTGCTTTAATACATACATACGTTAAAACTTGACCAGGGCCACAGGAGCGGTTGAACGAACCAAACGGCTGCTAAACTAATCGGAACACAAACGTAATCTACGAAGTATAAACTATCTTGGCAACTTTGCATATTTGGCCCCTCCGATCAGAATTATTCAATGCCCTAGAAGAGTAGGTGTTTAAGTTAATTCGTGAAGTTGTCCTTCGACCTTCCTTGAAGCGAAGCACGAGTCTACATATGTTATACCTCTTTTGCAGCCTGAGCCAATCAGTCTCAACTTGCATCACTCGAATATAGGTCGCGACATCCCAAAGCCTCTTTAGCTACACCTTAGACGTGACGGTGGGTGACCTTGATCGACTGCCGAAATTATTCTCGCTATATCAAACAACCGTCTGAAGACACGTGGCGCGTACGTAGCTAGACTACAAGGATGGAATCATGTTTTCTAGTCGGTTGGTGCTAGTATAATACTTAGCTACATACTTAATAGAAAGGCAGTAAGTAGTACGGCTTCAGGGATTTCATATACAGGCTCGTGTGCAGTGGCGCCGCCTGTCACCTGTCAAGTAGTGCATCTATTCTTTAAGCTTACTTTCTCCGTGGCGACATGGAACGAGCATACTATGTATGTGAGTCCAAGGTGGAACAAATCCCGCTTACCGCGGTACCGCGTCACGGCCACATTTTCCCCTTGGATATCGGAAGCTGTCGGTATCAAGTCTACGTACGAGGCATCTGCCATTGAAGAACCCCGGATGTCATTTCCGACAGTGCAGAACGGTGACGACGTCTCGTACGGTAGTTGGTGTGAATGTCAATTCACTAACAGGACAAGCGCGGCTCTATTTGTTTCACCGTAAAATGTTTAATAATCATCACGAGCACGGCCATACCTCTCACCTATCACCGACACCCTCTTGCCCCGTCGCATCCCGCGGAAGCTACCGTGCTTTTCGCACATGGATGGTGTTCTATATTTGTTGGTGGTCTCCGTACTTTTTAGTATTCAGGAACCTTAAAGTGGGTAGGTTGGGTTATTCGGAGGACCTGAAGGGCTCGAACGATAAGTTGTGTGTTGACTTGGCTGGTTTACGTATGATTACACAGTGTCACCTTGCCTATATATACACGGTTTCCGCATTATCTTCACGGTGTTCTTCCGCAGTTGACGATCTGACGGTACGGTGGATTAATTTACCCTCCATAGCGAGCCGACTCCCCTTCCTAATTACCCCCTTTTCCCAATAATGCTGCCGAGGCTCTTGCTGAACTAGAGTACAAGCGCGTAACCCGCAAAGCCCACGAAGCCCGTGCGAGTCAGTGAACTCGCCTTGCCTTGAATGATTCGCCAACCGGGCTCCGGCGCCGCTCTGGGGTGGGCCGGCCGCGGCCGCGGCGTCTACGATATACCATAACGGCGGCGACGCCATGACACGCTACTGGGCAAGCCGGGCTATGGTAAGGCAGTTGCTGGTGTCAATTGAGAGCCTCGATGGCTACGTATATATGTACGTACGCTTACTAAGTAACTCCCTACTTTCACTACCTGAGTATAAGTACGCAGTGTATTGTAGGGCAGAACCGAAGAAGGGGGTATGTATCCGGACGCTAAAAACGGCGAAAATCTGGCGACAGTCTTCTCCGTAGGGCGCGCTAGGCGAGAGCCAGCCTGTCTGGCTGTCTGGCAGGCCCTGGCGGCCTGGAAGTCTTGTGCAGTAGTTCAGTTGATCAGGTATACATAGTACATGACCATGCATGCACAAAGGGCAAGCTGGCAGGCTGGCAAGGCAAAGGATTCGTAATGCGTGCCCAGGACCCTGCTATTCCGGAATGTGGGCGGTTATCCGGTTTAGGCTGGCAGGCTGGGTGGGAACTTCTGGAGCCGCACCCTGGCCCCCCTGGACAAACCTGTCAAGCCCTGGCCGCCTTGGGCTAGAAGCCGATAGGCCGCGACAGACCGGACAGCCGGGGAACGTCACAGACCAAGTCGCTCGTCCGCCCGCCAACCCGCGCCTGCCCGCTACGAGACATCGTGATTTCGGCTCGGCATAGTCGCTCCCGGGTGCCGAAACTGTCCTCCACTTCCCCTCTTAGAGGAAAAGGGAAAGAAGGGAAAGAAAGACGGAAAGAAACGAACCCACGCCCAGGAAAGGTCGGGGGTTTTCATTGTGATGATCGGTTTAACATCCGACGATGGCACCCGGTACATATATATTATGCATCCATACTACAGGAGAGATCTCGCGGCACAGCTCCCGCCTCCCCTTCCCCCATGGCCACCCCCATTCTCCCACAACAGTTATGTAGCCCTAGAGCCCCTCCACCCTGCATCTACTTACATAGTAGACGGGGTCGCATGACTGCCATGACATGCTTTAAGCTTCGGGTTCCTGGAAGGGGCATAGCCACATCAGTAATTTACGTACTCAGTACCACGTACACAAGTATAATATATCAACATGCACTCTCCCCCCTCTTAGTAAGACCGAATAATCTGAATACACGACGTGAAACCGCTGGATCGTGTCATATAAGCTCAATCTCGGACTTCGATGCTGACTGCACATATAACAACCGACCAGCGATGATTCTTAGTGCAACCCTCGATACTGCCCCCCTCCCCTCCAACCCCCGGCCCCCGAGTCTACAGTGTTTGTGCGGCAAGTATAGACCGAAGTGATCTACTAGTCTATTACTACTTGTACTAATATGTCCACGTTTAGAGGTTGAAAGCGTCGTGGGCTTCGTGGGGCACAAGTGCGTTAGACTTACAAGGGACTTACGTAGGTACCTAGGTGGTAAGCAAGCAAGTAAGTAGTTCTATTATGTACTACGCACTTCGTAGTCCGGCCATTTAAGTAAACCTCCTTACCTACATATGGTTAGGTAAGTCCGTAATTATGTCATATTTTATACATCCCAAGAGACTTACTCCTGTATAATGACATAACTTCTATGTATACTGACTTAGCCTTAGAGTTATCAGAGATGGTGGGAGGAAGGATGAAGAAAAAAAAAGCCCCAAAAAACCTGCCAAGGTTCAGTTGTTAGGTTCTTACAGCTATCCATAACCTTGGAAGGCCATCAAATCATCGAGCTATCCACTACCACTAATGCAGTAAGAGAAGGGTTGACAAGTTGACAAACAGTAAGCTGCTGTATCAGTGACAGGTGACAGATCCGACTGATCTTCTAGCATCTACATAAAATAAGGCACATTCCTTCCTAGTTGGTAAATTACACATGAGTTTAAATCAATGTATGTCATTAGCGGGAGTTGCATAGCTTCCGTACTTGCGTAGGTACTTCGTATCTTACTAAGTCCCGAGTTGTCTTGGGTGTCCATCCAGATATGATACGCACGCGGCCATTTTCCGGGTTGGTCATCATGGCCTTTAACGCCAAGATATTACCACCCACTAACAGCACTTAAGTACACACTTTGCTGGAATATGTATTACTTACTTAAATTTCAGAGCTCGATGTAGCCATCGTCCACCTATGCAGATCTCTAAATAGGTAGTCTATACATCACAAGCTGGCTACAGTACTATATAGGCGAGATCGTCATCGATTCCGCCCCCTGGGGTGGACATGAATCGCTAGACCCTCCCCGGACTGACAACTAACAGCAACTACAAAGGTACCTATGTACCGTAGTAGTTATGTAACAGAACCAAGCCAAAAAGACCCTTGAATTTTTTTTCTTCTTGGAAATCGTTTTCCACATTTCCCACATTTCCCACATTCCCATGATGGTGAAAGGTTCCCCAAGTTCCTAGGTTTTGCCGCCCGAGTCGAGTCCGGTGTACTAAAGTATTCCCGTTCACTACGGCCTACAAGCCTACCCGGCCGAATCGGAGGAGTTTAGTACCTACCTCTAATACTAAGTAGTAGACTAGTAAGTGCCTTACCATATAGGTAGGTAGGAATCCGACGGGCTGACAGTGACCCTCGGTATCTTGTCGATCTAGACATCGTAAGAAAGTAATGTACATCGATCTCGACTCGTGCGACAGCATACGCTAGGCACGTTTCCATCTCCCATAGCCTTAGGTTATCTTTTTTTTTTCCTTTCCTTTCAACAGTGAATATAGCGCAGCCAGCCGGCCGGCGTTGATGGGCTCGATCTAGGAAGTAGTGTTGTGTATCGAACCTTGGAAGAGATGATGGCGACGGGGAAGGGGAATAAGCAGGGGAAGAGAAAACTTCCATCATTCTATAGGATCGATTGCCATTGGTTCCCACCCACGTTAGGTCTCAGACGTACCCCCAACTCAACTCCCGTGACATCTCCTTGTTCCGAGCATGAGGGTCGGACCCTCTTGGTGGTGCCAATTCCTCGGGAACTCCTGTGTCGTATCATTTGACCTTGGGGGGCGACGCCCTCCGCCGAGTTGCATATGTACGCAGAGATCTCCCTCCCGGGTCGGCAGCATGCAGTTGTGGTAATCAGCTTATGACTGACCATCTCCTCTTCTGTCGCTCGGGTCATGTTACTGCTGCCGCTGCTGTTGTTGCTGCTTCTGCTACTAGCAGTAACCGTGATACGTTGTGGACACTCTGCCACAATAAGGCTTCCTCGGGGGGTCACTCTGGTCACTGGGTAGACTACCCTGATGAAGTGACTGGCTTCGGAGTGTGGCGTCGGCCGAATATGGTTAGGGACGTAAAGGGCAGTTATACCCTGTCTGCCAGCATCGACCTTCAAGCAATTCCCATCGTCCTCTTTCTTTCTTGGCAACGCCTACGCAGCAAGGGCTAGAAGTCGGCGTGTGATACAAATCTGTATAGGGCAGTAGTAGTATCCCGTTACCCGTCTAAACCAGGGCTCTAAACCATCAGACACCAAGCACCGAGCAGCAGGTAACAGCGGCAGCAACACAAGCCAGAGGAAGTCCAGCCCACTCCCTGGAATGCACTCTCCAATGCACTCTCATACATATGCCATACATATGCAATGGTACGTGCGTGTAAGGTTAGCCCCGGTAACGTTTTTCTATCCATCGGCCAATTCCACCTGTGCTGCTGGGCCCAGAGGAATAAAATACCTGACTTTCGAGTCAGGGATCCATCACCCCTGCTTACAGATTGCCCTCCCATGTCCCATCTGCTAGACTAGCCCCAACTACTATAGTACTTATTTTCGCTTCTGTAGCCGCGTCTCCTTTTTTCTCGATACTTGTTAGACTTAATTACACACTCCTCCCTTTCTCTCCCCCCCGGCGCCGCCTCCCGCAAGGAATAAGTTTGACAAGCCATGTGCAGGCTCGAAATCCCGGTCCCACCCTGAGCCTAGCAAGTCTTAGCCCATCGTGGGAGCCGCCACGAGTAAACTAGGATGGGTCGTCTGTGGGGATGCGGGTACAGTACAACTCGGTGATACATGCCTGCTACTGGTAAGTATATCGTCTCTCCTTCCTCGTCGTGCCTTGGTGGGCGAATTGCCCTGACATCTATGTCATCCTTGTTCATGCCTCGCATTTCCGGGTCCTATTTGGCCTAGTCCGGCCCCATCACAACTGTCTCCCACACCATTGGTGAAGTCTTGCCCGGCTTCGAAGTCGGGAACCCATTCGGGCCTCCCTGTCAACTACTTTGGCGTCGTTGCTCTTCGCCTAAACTAGACCTCGATTTAGTTTTGCGGGTAGCCGCTCTCACGGATGCTTCGTCTTAGACGTTCTTCGTCCTCAAGTACTCTTTTTTTTCTTTCTTTCTTTCAACAGGCTTGCCGTCCCGCCTCCAGGTTATACTTGCTTCTTGCGCCCCTTCAACCGTCCAAGAAACACCGTCATCTTGCTCAACTATACGTCGATGCTCCGCCCAGACGTAGGACTATAACGTCAGGGTTATTGATTAAAGCGTTGTCAACCGTACTATATCCACGATTTGATATTAGATCAGGCCTTACGGACTGTCGAATTGTTATCCAGCTACCACTCCGGTCGAAATTGCTATAGTTTGGGTTGGAACACCCAAGCCCACGCTCGTTAAATACACCAGCTTCGTCAGAATC
This sequence comes from Eutypella sp. D-1, assembly GCA_023313575.1. Lineage (NCBI taxonomy): Eukaryota > Fungi > Ascomycota > Sordariomycetes > Xylariales > Diatrypaceae > Eutypella > Eutypella sp. D-1. The sequence goes on from JAJTTP010000003.1 coordinate 777,797, forward strand.
TTCTTCTAAAGTTGTATTATCTTCCACGGATTTGTTATCGACAAGGTTGAGACGACGGCCGTAAGCAAACCATCGTATAACGTTGAAGGATAGAAAGAAAGAAAGCCGGGGAGATCTGGGAATCTCGTGATTCCACCGTCCCTGTAATTTTATCTGTTACCGGAAGCTGGACCATAAGAGACGGGGCACAGCTGCACATTTCCAGGGCCATATCCATTCGCTACTTTGCCGACTTCGACTCGAAACTGTTCAAGGTAAGCCGTTTTTTAAGGTTGGGGGGGGCACCCACAAGATCAAGGCTCCATCGTGGTGTATCGTAACGACTGACCTCACAGTAGGAGGCGCCCGCGAAACTTGGTTTATCTAAAGAACACTGCTTTGCTTGTCTAGAATAGCACTCCCGCGGGTAGTACGATGTCAACTGCGCTCACGATGTCTGCTTATTACAATGGCGATTTTAATCGCGATCGCGCATGGCAAGATGTTGGGACGCACCGCTACGAAAATGAGGAGATCACACTCCCCTCTATCCAACAAGTAAGTGTTTTCCTGTCTAGCCAAGCGGGAGTATAATCGAGACTTCCTACTAACGGCGCCGCAACAGGCTGTTCCTGAAGTGTTGATACCAGTTCACCGAGACAATGCTAGGAGGGCAGAGTCTTCCGTGGTATCTCCGAGAAACGGACGTGGGTTTGAAGTGCCGACGCCGCCTGAGTATGTCCATTCGCCAAACCAGTCCAAGCGACGACGATTGTCTCTGGAGGGTGAGATGAGCGTCGAGAGAACCGGACAAGTCCCAAGACTCTATGGTGCTCCGCCGCAACATGATCACCCCCCGCATTCGCCCGTCAGAGCTGGGATGCCATCCGAATCGTGGGGTGCGTCTAACAGGGCTAACCCATATGCCGCGGGTAGCCCCTCGATACGTCCCATGCATGCCAATGGCGGGCACGACCGAGCCGAACAACGGCTGACGTTACCCAGCCTACCATTTCCGATGCTCGAGCGAGACCACGGTGAGGTCCAGAGAATGCGAGGTCACCCTGGGGGTGAATATCAGAGGGAGCCTTTTGGACGGCCGAGCCCATCGCACAATACGAGCTACAGGCCGGAGCCGGGAGCATCCGCGTATAGACCCGTGGATCCAGGCTACGACTACTACCCGCCCGCCAGGAATCACTCGCTCTCTGTTGGGTCAGCCCGCCCCTACGACCGCCCGCCGTTCTCCGCAGGGCCGTACGGGCACTCGTATCCGGAGCAGTACCTTCCCGTGCAAATTGGGGAGCTTGGGATAGGCGGACCTGCCGACAACAGGCATCGTAAGCGCCGCGGTAACCTGCCGAAGGAGACCACAGACAAGCTTCGCAACTGGTTCACGGCCCATCTGGACCATCCATATCCGACGGAGGACGAGAAGCAGGAGCTCATGAGGGACACTGGGTTGCAGATGAGTAAGTTTTCCTATCCCTAAGTGCGCTCTTTCATTTCTCCCGATCTAGCACAGCATTATAAGACATATACCCCTCAAATTAATGCGTGAAAGAGCATTCGGGGTTCTTTTACTTGATTGATTTTACTTCTACTCTTCTTTCTATCGATCAACGTGCTTTTGTCTAATCACTTCCGCGCTTTACAGACCAAATATCGAACTGGTTCATCAACGCACGGCGTCGACAACTGCCGACGCTTCAGAGGAATGCCCGGGCCGAGTCGTACGCGCTCTCGGGTAGAAATGGCGACAGCGGCGGTGGCGGTAGCGTCCTGGTCTCGAGAGAGAGCGACTCGGTACCCCTGAGCGACGGCGAGACTAATAACTACGACGACGCCGACCTGGGCCACCTGAGCCGCCGCAGGGGCGCCGGCAACAAGCGCGGCAGCATTTAGATACGTTTGGGACAGGTTTTGACTTGTCCCAGGGGGAGAAGACGATTGTCGTCTCTTCTTGTTTTTCGGGTTCTTCTTTTCCCGCATTGACTTATTCAATACGTTCACCTGCATTCTTTTCCCCAATCCGGACTCAACGACTTATTATAGATCGCGCGGCGTTGCTACATATACGAGGGAAAACGCATGCATTTTAGGGTTATTGGGGTGGAAGCCGAAAAAGTTCGATGGTTGCTACGTCTTTTTCTACCTTATCCTTCTTATTTTTCCACGCCTGTGGCGAAGAGAAGCTTTTTTTTCACGGCATCCCCCCGCACCATGCCCGTAGGTTTTGGTCCTTCTATTTTTCCTGTTCTTATGGGTTATACTTCTGTTACTCCTTTTTATTTTTACATATCACCCTACACGGATGGACGGCGGCGGCGCGAAATATTTCCAACAAAAGAAGGGTCAGGAATGAGGTCAAAAAGGCCACTTGTACATACTACTAGGTATCGGAAAGGGTCATTTACAGGGAGGGAAGGCGAACTCGGGGCGTCGTTTTCTGGTTGGGGAGTTGTTTTTCTTTTGGGTTTTGGATACTCGTTTTCTTGGTTTGGTGGCGGGGATGGGAAACGGTGACGAATAGAGGCAACATTTGTCTCTTTGACACTCGACTAGGGATATGACGGATTCACGGCACATATGTGCTTTCTGCTCTGTCCACACTATATACATATAGTCGATGGACGAGGGACCACTACCCAGCGGTCTGACGGCCCTACATAGACAAAATAGCTTTGGCTACCTAGCAGCCAGCTGTGTTGCTACTACGCAACAATTGAAATCAGACACAATTGGAAACCAAACAAGGGGGGAAGAGGGAGATCCTGCTGGCTAAGTGAATGGCGTGATTTTGACTACCTAGGTGGTGGGTGGTACCTCAACCCCTTGATGCGCCGCCCGGAACCTTGCATTGACACGGCCCCATGGCCGACCACAGGGTCGCGTTCCACGGGGTCCAGGACAAAAGGAAGCGGGCGGCATACGTGCCTAACCAAGTAGACTGGCCAGTGAGCAATTGGGGCGGTAGTGAGCGAGTGGGCGAGTGAGCGGGTTAATGGGACTCGACTTGTATGGGTGTGCATAATATTCTCCTACCTTATCTAGAATATACACCAGAGGCCAATATTGATATCAAATTAACGCCATACCCCCAAAGCTAGACGGAGTGCCGGAAAATCTCGCTGGAACAAACGTCACTTTTCTTATGGCACCTTCTGTCTATCGCTAATGGCGCTACAATGTGATGGAGGGTGGCTGGAGCCTGATGGGTGGAAGGGGGGCGGTAATGAGATCCGGTCCCTTATACCCGCGGTGTTATTGTTGGACATCCCTTTCACAGAATACTTATAAGTTCAGCGGGCACAGTCCCCTCCCCGCCCTACCTTCTTTACTTATCCAAATAGCAATATATAAATTAAGATGCCCGGGTCTGTTTAGACAGCTAGGTAATGCGTGGCTTAGAAGAACTCTTGCTTGATCGCGCTGGACAACCCCTTTGTTCACTTCGTGCAGTCCGCCAGATGGAAATAAGCCAAGGCCTTATTTGGATGTGACTGAAGACCGGGGCAAAATCATAGCGAGCAGGCTAGATGTCACATATCATATCCTACCCCCCGCCCCCCCCCCAATCCTCCTACCAGAAACTGCTAGAAGGCTGGCTGGTTGGCTACCTACATACAGACACGCATACACAACTCTCAGACAAGTATCTACCACCGCCACCACATGCATACAGTTTGGCACAGTATTTAATGTGTATCTAGACCCGAGGGGAGTGGCCTTGGAAATCGAAAATTGCTTAGAATCGAAATCAACCGGGGGTCGAAGAAGTGCATGTTTTACCCTGGCTCTTGAACAAATACAAGAGTGCCAATTACGCTTAAAAAGTAGTAGATATTCTTAAGGGAAGGTTTCTTTTCTAATTATTGAGTATACACGCCTGCTAGCTAGGTGAAACCAGTGAAAACATAGGAGCGGATGATTCTATCCCTAACCTATCCTTCCTTGTGGTTTAGTCACGACATTTTCTTTTCTCTTCGTTTTCTACCGCTTCACTTCCGAATCAAGGCGGTACCTGGATGCGGATGACCAATAACTTCAGAACTCCTGTTGCAGAATAAGTCTGTTAGTGGTCTGGTGGTAGAGGCGATTTATAGTTTGATAGAACTCGAATCACCGCTACCGATCTATTCATTTTGCATCGACTCTTTCGCGAGGTTGCTCCGTTTTCAGTCGGTGAATACAATTAGCTGGAGGGTAAGGTCGCTCTCCTTTCTCAACTCTCCTATAATATTGGTATTTAAGCATAATTCGTTTAAGATACTTTCTATCTAGTCACCCCTTACCTAGACGAGGGTAACCATGGCGAATCGATTCTGGCGTCAATGTTAGATATGGAGAATCCCCAATACTACATGACTGTATGCGGCGAGGAACACAAGTAAGGCCCAGATACATGGTTTTGATGCATTGCATGGGCACTCAATCCCTCTCAGCCGGTATCCTATCTGACGAGAGGAGTATATACCTTCCCATATATGCCTCGGTGAAGATATCATGCGTCTGAGTGGCATGCGAGGCGTCGTAGTTGCTCTCACAATCGTCAATTCCCGACGTGTCATCTTTCCAGGAGAGCAAAATTCCGCCTGCTTCAGAGCCGGATCACTACGGTTCGCACCTAATATGTAGGGAAGGTCCGTTACGAGATATCCTGCCTGCCTGCGTTGCAGTACCGGCGCAAAGGTTCAGCATGACAGTTCTCTGGTCATCATCCAGGGGTTCGGACTCGGTCACACGCCCATATGCTTCTAGGTTGATGAGACTCGTCGACTGGAGTAGCCAGACCCCTTGCGCCGCTGTGAGCCCCTTTTACCAGCCCGGAGTCTCCGACCCACCTCGGTCAGCACAACCCCTTGCACCCCTGTCATGAGGGGCAATCCCTACGATACCGGCTTCGGGACCACCACTAATCCTTGGGCCAACCCTGCCAGCCTGTCTGCCTGCTCATGATAGGTTTGCTGCCTAATGATTACGCTCTTGGAAATGTTATAATGGGCTATCTTGAATAATAGCGGTTCTTCACATTGGTACGCCAATTCGACAACTTTGAGGGTTGTCAAAGCGTGTATGTAAGTCAGCTATAGTAAGTAGTAATCGTGAGTAACAGCACTGAAATCAATTGTACTGAACCTATCTCTGACTGTGTATGCCACGCTAATTATATAGTACGACAGCGATGAATCCCGGAAACAGATAGATTCTATACCATAGATGATAGGCTTTCGTATCCTAGAAACCCGAGTTCTTAAATGCGAGCTAGTTGTATGACGCCAGATGAAGTAGCTGTAGGTATGTCCTGCGATTCAGCATTAGAATAACTCATTTTCCATCGATGAGGTTCAACGTTGAGAATGATACGTCTGATGTTTAAGAATATATATTGAGACAATTCGTCTACATTGCTCAAAATGGCGACCCCTGAGTAGGTCTTGTGTCTATATTGACGTTATCTCGCTTCCGCACAAGTGGTAAACGTAGTCTACTAATGAGAAAGACGGAAACTATTGGATTAACCTAAATTTCGTACTGCTTTCGGGTAGAAACTTCCGAAATCTTCATATAAATCCGGCCGATTCCGGGTCTGGTGTATCGGTCAAGACGGCCCCACCAACTCGGATATAGGTCCCGGTCTCCACCACCGGCAATGGCTGGCTACTAAGTAAGCTCCGGGTTAATAATCGCTAACTACTTAAAAGAATTGATTGCGTACTTCTTTGACGAAGCACGAGCACCTACTTGCCCAACCATGCTCCTTAATTCTTTTTTTTGGTATTACATATGCCCGAGAGAATAGGCACTTAAATAGAAGCCTAAATCATCTTAAATTTTATGCGAATATGCCAAGCCAAATGCATGCTATTTATGTAATCAGCAGCCGAAGATGATTGCCTAAAAAAGGAGAGACAAGGTATAATTAGCATAACGCGTCGCCTCTTGATTCGATATCTACACTTTCAAAAACTTCATAGTAAAACCATTCATCAATCAACACATACTATGTTATTATAGATGATAGCTTCCACAATCAATGCTTTCTACCTTCTTTTCCTTTCTCATCTGTTAGTGATTTTTATCCCTAAGTACTATGGCCGGGCGCGGAAGCACGGATGCTGTGGACGGTGCCCGACCCGGCGGCAACCCCATCGGAGAACCCCTGGTAGGTGATATCCTGCGTGCAGAACTAGAGCTAGTCTGCTCAGGACGCTAACTAAGAATGATCCATCCAGTCCTGCGTGTCCTGTCGATCTCGTAAGCTCAAGTGCGACAGGGCGAGGCCCACGTGTTCCCGTTGTGCCAATGCCCAGGCCGAATGCGTGTATCCCGAGTCGCGGCGTAAACCGGCGGCGAACAAGCGCAGGAACTTCAAGGAGCTCGAGGCACGGCTAGGTGACTAAGTAGCAATCATGGCAAATGTTAAATGGCGATGCCGGCCTTGCTAACATTCGATTAGAGCAGCTCGAGGGGGTCCTAGGCGACCGCGGCGCGAACCAGCCCCCCCAGCCAACGGTGGATGATGTCTTTGACCCGGAGAATATCGACTTCGATGAGCCCCTGGCCGGGGATGTCTTTCTGGAGAACTTAGACCATGCGGCACCGGGCGCGACTTATCACAGCACTGACCCTCTCGGCACGTGGGCTTTCGCCCGCTCGTCGGATACACCCAACCCGCAATCATCAACACCTTCTCCCTGGGAGATGATGGATCTCGGTGGTTTGTATGAGACCCTGCCGCCGATGGAAATGATAGAAGAACTGTAAGGACCCTCCCAACTTCAACATCGTTACCAGCCTAGTCACTCACAGCGTCAGTCACCGGATATTTTTCGAGCAGCAGCAACACCAGATCCCTATCATACACCCTGCTCTCTACTACCAGGCGTTCTACTCCGCGCCCCACATGAAGCCGCCCATGTCTCTCCAGTATGCCGTGTGGGCGTTAGCGTCCAACAACCACCCGAAGTACAAACCTTATCACGAGGTATTTTACCAGCGGGCCAGGAAGTACGCCGACGCGGACGAGATGAAGGTACTTATCACTCATCAGCCTTGGCGCGGAAAATAACATCGACGCTCACGCCAGCTATGCTAGGGATACGGCGAGCATTTCATCACGGTTCATCATGCGGTGAGTGAGGTTCGGGTGCTCCGAGACACCCACATCTCGGAGCATACGCGTTTACTGCGCGCAGCTACTAATTCCGGGTGTAGCAAGCGTGGTGCCTCATCGCGACCGATGAGGCCAAGAGCTTGACGTTTACGCGGGCGGCGATGAGCTGCGCCCGAGCCGTCAGGCTAGTCCAGATGATGGGGCTCCACCGCCTCGACTGCGCTCCCGGCGAGGCCATCCCGACCCTCCTCCCCCCGCGAAGCTGGGCCGAGCTTGAGGAGAGGCGCCGGGTCTTCTGGGGAATCTTCTGCGTGGACAGCCACTGCTCCCTCTCCACAGGATGGCCGCACCTCATCGACTCCACCGAGGTAGGCCTCTCCATCCGAAGGGCTGGGCTTCCGGACACTGCTGGGCTAAGTTTGCTTCTTGTCTAGGTCACCACGCACCTCCCATCATCCGAAGCCGCCTTCCACGCCGGCGAGGAGACGGAGTCGTTCAGTCTCCACGACGCGTTCAAGGGGGGTCGGTACTCGTCGTTCGCTAGCGCGATTGTGCAGAGCCACTTGTTCAACCGGATCATCCGCCATGCACAGCGGCGTCGGCCGGCCGACAACGTCGACAACTTCGAGTACGGCGAGTACTGGCAGCGGCATCGGGACATCGACAACGCGATCTCGAGCGCCTTCATGTTCCTGCCGGAAATGTTCCGGCTGCCGGAGAACCGCCGCAACCCGGCCGCCGTGTACGCCAACCTCAACCTCCACGCTTCCGTCATCTGCCTCCACCTCACCGCCATCGAACAGATCGACGCCCACGCGCTCCCGGACCACGCCCGCGAGTTCAGCCGCAACCGCATCTCTACCGCTGCGCGCGAGATCGTCAGAATAATGAAGCTCACCGACACTCGCGGCCAGACTCCTGTAAGTTCAGTTCGCAGGGTATATCCAGAATCCTTTTGCGCGACCCGGCCCCCATGCCCTACTTAGACTTGCATGTATCACTAAACTCCCACCGAAACAAACAGAGAAGCCTCCTAGCCGCGCTGTCACTCTGCCTCGCGGCCTCGGTGTTCATCTACCTGAGCAGTGAGCCGTCGGAGGATGGGAGCGAAGATGAGGACGGGGACGGGAGAGACGAAAACATCGCGAACCTCGAGTTCATAACGTCGACGATGGAGACCAGTGGCTGGGACCACGCCGTCACGCGGGCCTACCTGAGGCAGGTCCTGGTGGACATTGAGCATAACGAGGCGAGGCGGCGCGCACCCCGCCGCCCCAATCCGGAACGCGTACCGCCGGCGCCCGCCACGGCCGCGGGGCCAGCCGCTATCGGCGCTCACGGGTCCGCATGGCAGGCTGCGCTCGGGGGCCGGTGGGATTTCCTGGGGATGCGGTTCCCGACTCCGTCGATCGGCAGCCCTGATTTACCCGACCCCAGCATCCCAAGCAACAAGAAGCGCAAGCGCGCGTCCGATGCCCCGGCCGCTCCCCAGGTAATGAGAGAAACGTCCTCCTTTCCGCTAGGCGGCGATCCCGATGAGCCGTGGGCGTCCGCGGCGGCTTCGGCTCCGCCATCGCACAACGACTTCATCGACACAGGCGACGATGACATACCAGCTTTACAGACAAACCTCCCACACCGGACCCCCGCGTCCGCGCCCACACCCGCACCCACGAGCGCCACAATCCCAGATCCGCAACGTCAACACGCATCCCCGACCCCAACCCCGTCTCAACACCAACACCAGCAGAAGCATGCGCAGCGAGACATAAACGACGGGCCAGGCGTGAGCATCGACGCGACGTTATTCTCGCATTTCGGGCCGCGGCCGTTCGCCGCGGCGGCGGGGGGCGAGGGGTCCGGTGGTGGTGCTGGTGTTAGTGGCGGGGACCTCGTGGCGCAAAAGCAGCAGCAGCAGCCGGGTGGTGGACGGCCCGGGACCGGCCGCTGGCATCTCGCTGCCGTCTGTATGTATACGCAGTTTTTGCACAGTCTTTCGGGTACGGGGGGTGGTAGCGGGGAAGGGGAAGGGGGAAAGTGAGGGTAGAAGAAAGGCAAGGGGGGCTTGACGATGACGTCAATGTCCATGTCCATGCTAGTTTGGAACTTTTTCGCTACGGGTAATAGCGCCGAGAGTTTGTGGTGGGATGGAGGTGTGGATAGATAGGTATGTGAAGTAGAGTTATAGACTAGACACAGGGATATAAAGACGGATGTACGATCACAAAGAGAAAGCGAGAAGAGTTTCGCAATTACTTCTGCCCCCTACGAGTCTACCCTCTTGGGTCGATCTGGCGGCTACATTGCTTTGCATTCTACCCACTGCCTAAAACTCGATCACAATGCCTTGAATATTGCTTAGTGGTAGGGGTTCACGATAATCGGTAGGTTAATCGGCCATTTATAATACAGGCTTTACAAATTTAGTTTACACGGAAGTGGCCTCAACAGTGGCAAGCGACCTTTCCTGTATTAAGCTTGAGCTATTTCTCCCTCAGGTGATCTTGTAATCACAGCCGACATCGATGGCCTACAATAACAGAGCGCTGTGCCACCACCGGCAGCCAGAACTTTGATATAGCTAGGCAGGTCTCTTTCACGTCCTGCCGAGGGAGTCGTTCCTGTCTCTTACGCCCTCCCTCTTGGTAGCTCGTCGAAAGCATGCCCGTCGCTTCTCCCTAATTCTTCGGGTCATAGGATGAGAGCTAGGTCTTGCCCCCTTCACGCCACAATATGGAAACCGAAAAACTAGGAAAAATAAAATAAAATAAAAGCAAGTCCTTCGCAACGCCGTCCCCTGGGGTATACCTGTGGTCCGAGTTTGTGATCCATAGTCCGAAATGCCAACAGTCCAACGGGGAAACAATCCTGTAACTATGTATGTGCTTGGAGCCCGTACAGTGGGGCCAGGACTTGAGGTGCCTAAACTAGATGTCTTGTTCTCTCTTTACGACTCTTTCCTTCGGTGTGTTGAGGTTGATTATAGGGATGAGTTGAATGATGAGTAGTCGGCATTCTCCTTTCGTATGCGTGCGCGCGAATTTCGAGATCGAGGGGGGATTGGTTGTGTCGAGTCGCTTGTACGTAGGGAACGGAAAATGAATTTTAAGGATATGAAAGAAACACTGCTTGAACTCCGGAGTCAATGCATTTCATGCTTACCGCCCTTGGATACTGTGTCATGTTATATATCATGACGATCGAAGGACCTCTACATAAGGAAAATCGACATGACGATTGTATGGTGCATACAACTGAGACGCCTATACCTCGAGAGACGCACTCAGGGCACGACGTGTCCCAAACCTTTGCGCTATTGTTTCATGGTAATGCCACAAGTCTATGGGCTTCGTCTGGGGGTTTGATGTTGCTCCTCGATCTCCTCCCTGAAGAAACGCTCACTGAAGCTCCTCGGTTCCCCCACGAATTTCATAGTTTCTGGCCGGTAACTAGTAGACTCGTCTATGCCGGACCGCCCATCCACACTCCCGATGAAAGACTGAAAGTCGCCCATGGCCTGGGCCTTCTTGTAGACCTCCTCGTTTCGAACGCTGCTCATCTGAATAGGTTTGCCTCTGTACGAACCTATAGAAGTGCCCTGCCTGAAACTCGTAGGGGGGCTAATCTTTGGGGAACGGGGCTTGGGGATATTTCTCGATAGAGATGACGAGTAGGGTGATATAGGATGTATCGAGGGAGTCTTCTCATCCGCTGTCCTGACTGGTCGTTTTCCCTTCGAGTCCTCGACTAGATCATCATAGTCCTCAGTGTACTTAGTAGTACGATCTGTCGGAGATTCTCGACCAGCAGTGTCCTTAATAGAGTCATCCTCAAAACCAAACAAGTCTTCTTCTTCCTCGCCACCGTCGTCTAGTGAAAATGTGCTGCCTAATTTTAGAGGTATAGGTATGTTTTCGGTTGGCGTTTTTGCTCCGTGGGTCTCGCGTTGTCGGGGCGCCATTTCACCCGATGCTGCGCTTGACGGCTCGGGAGAAAATCTCTTTTTGCCCTTGAACGAAGTTAATGCCGGCATGCTATTCTCTGCGTCGTCTCCATCGAGATCGGAGTCGTGTTCGCTTTCCCTAACTGATTGTAGAGGCGTCCCGACTTGGGTGGACGGGCCGGGGCTATTTATAGAGGGCAGATGAGGCCCAGGGTTTTGAGTCGCCGCTGCTGCCTGGGATTCGCCCCTGCGCCTTCTTCTGCCCAGATCTGCCATGACTAACTCATCATCTTCGTCGTCATCAGTACCCTGCGGGTTGCCAACTACGGTCCAGGACGAAGTGTCTTCTGTGGATTGTCTTGCGAGTGCTTTCAGCTTGTCGGTAGATGTTATCTTCTTCGGACGGGGCGGAGAGCTGCCCAACAACCCCAGGTCCCCATTTTCTTCACTCTGGGGAAGGTCTGGCTGAAATGACTCATTAGCGACGTCAGAGATGCTGCCTGGGGGTTGGCTTAGGTGATCAGACGGCCGGGGCTGAGGCGAAGCAGTAGGTAGCACCTCCTGGCCTTCGACTTCAAAGCGCACTCGGCGAGGACTGAAGGTTTTAGTTGATGAACTAGAAGAGCGACGAAGAGCACTTCTCTTAATACGCGCATTGCTATCATCAGAGGTGATTGAGGAAAGAGTGTCTCCTGTATGACGTCGCTTAGGATCTGGACGAATAGTCACCAGTGATGTAAGAGATGCAGGAGACTTGGCTTCACTTCTGTTAGGACTTCGGTCGCCGTTTTCAGGTACCGTTGGAAGTGATGAAGCAGGTGTGGGCGGGGGATTAGGACTTTGCCGGCGCTCTGGGTCCTCCAGTAGGGGAAGATAAGTTGGGATAAATAAACCATGAAGTTCAAGCTCACGTTCACGCGGGCTAGTAGGACTATGCTCTGGAGAAGCTCCCGATGCCGGTCCCGATCCCGATCCCGATCCCAGTCCCGGTCCCGATCCTAATCCGTGGGGTGAAGTCGGAGGTGGTGAGCCTCGGTTTCCGGACCGAGCCATTCGGTTTAGGTACTTGATTTGGGTGGTGTCATGGGTATGTACGGTACTTGTAGTAGAGGGGGTAGAGGGGGTTGAAGGGGTAAATGTGGAGGTGGAGGTGGAGATAGGAGTGGAGGAAGGATGGTATGAAGAGGGGCTTGAGGGGGTCGCGACCGTGACAGTGGTGGTGGGAGTGGTGGGAATGGTGGTGGCGCTGCTGGAGGAAGAGGATGAGGAGGAGGTACCGGCGTTGGTGGTGGTGGTGTTGGTATTGGTGTCAGTGGTACCTATAGTGTCTAATGGTGGTATATATGAGTCAGCAGTGCCGAAACTATGATGTCGCCGTTGCTGCTGCTCCCCCAGTCTTTCCTCCTTCTCATCATCCCGCTCCTTCTCTGGATGGATTTGGGGCCAAGACAGTTGTTCCTGCCGTTGCTCCCGTCGTAGTTGCTCAAACCCGGACTTCAGCGCCGGGTATTTGTGTAAGGTACGGGCAATAGCCTCTTCTACCTTGGATGAAACATGCCCGGGCGCGTTTTCCAATACTTCATTTTGGTATCGGGTGAAGACCTGAGCCTGGGCCCGACAAAAGCTATCGATTTGGCGCTGGTGGTCGGCAAGCTTTTGGAGAAGCTCCGATATTAAGTTCGTTGTGTCATCATCCATTGTGCCGATCATCCACACACACAATCCACGCGCCGCATCAGGCAGTTAAGCATGCGCATGTGTACATACACACACAAAACAACGGGCAGAACAGGGTCGGATGACCAGATACCTAGAGCTCTAGGGTATAGGTAGATAGAGCTCTAACTAGATGGGTAATTGATCAGTCGAAAACGGCCAATGAACAAAGAGTATACAAGGTCCATGGCAATATGTATGGGAAAGGAACATAAAAATGCGAAAAGGCTATTATTTTTTTTTCCCTTCCTGTCGGTAGTCGAATTCCGTATTTCGTATTAGTTTTCCGATCAGTTTTCGATGCACGGAATAGTGCCTAGGTGCAGTTTGCTGCCCTAAGGAGATAAGTAGATCTCCAGGTAGAGTTCAATCGTGCTAGGTTCGGAGGGTGTAACGCGAGGTCTAGACCTTTTAAGCCGACTAATAACTACTACCTGCTTAGGTAGTACTTTATACTTTGGTAAAGCTGCGGGTGACCTCAACAATTGCTGTCAGTACCTGGCCCGGTGCCGATCAACTTGTCGACATATAGGGTATCTATGTTCAGGGTTGATGTAAGGGGGAGTGAATACATGCAGGTGGATGACGAAGATGGCAATGGTGATGATAATGATGATGATGATGATATCAGCTTCCGCCTCCTGGGATATTTTGTGGCCGTACCAGGTATGACTAATAAAGGGAAAGGAATTTCTCTTAAAACCGAGACAAGAGATTGCCGGGCAATCCGTCTATGGGTCGTAACTGAGATTGATCTGGTTTAGTTCCTACTAACGTCCAGGTGTATGCACCTTTGTAGTCTACCGTTCGGCGGCGTTCGGTTCGTATAGTGGTGAGCGTAGTTATCGTTATCTGGGCGCTACAAAAGAAAAAAAGGTTCTAGGGCTAGCCATAGAATTCTAGGCACCACCTGGAAGACCCGGGCTGCTAGCTAGGGCTGGGTCTGCTGGGTCTGCTGAGCTTGCTGAGCCTGCTAATGTGGGGAAGATGACTTCAGGAATAGATTCCAATAATCATTCCAATATTGTCTTATAATTAGTGGTACGTAGCCCCGGAGAGGTAGTCAGATAGTCTTGCTAATCTGATGCTCCAGAAGTACACGATCCTACATAGGAGGCGTGGTTGCGTGCTGAAGGAAAGCTAGATTGCCTTACGTAAGCTCATAAAGCTCTGGGTAGGGCTGAGGCCGTTCACTATGGATACTTACTTCATTCAATGTGGATATTGTGTAGGGTCAAGTGGTCAGGTGAACAGGTATTCAAGGTTCTCCAGTTCAAGATGTCAAGAAAGCCTTGGAGTTTGAGCTATTCGGGACCGGCCGGTAAGGAACGCCGAATAGTGCTTACTTAGCAATTCGCTGTGTTAATGATACCTAGGTAACCTTGGAATTATTACGAATATTACCTACATGTACCTAGGCAGGCACCTAGAAGAGGTATCCAGATCTGGATTGTATTTGACTACACATATGTACCTACCTACCCAAGGTACCTAGTGCAAGCCAGACCTACTGAACCTCTTGTACCTACGAAGTAGATGTATCCATATAAGTCTTTTTAACGCTGGGCTGGTCAATTACGGGTATCAATAGGGAATCATCCATGGATATAAGAGGAAACGCAGCTCTACTCTATAGGTAAATTTATTTGTGACATCCAAGGTTTGCATGAGCTACATTAAGGTACTTAAATACCCTTAAGTATGTATGCACAATTGTATACGGTACATCTATGTAGGCTGCACCGGTTACCTGGTAAGAAAGCTTGGTGATCTGGGCTACTGGATTGCTGAGCTAATTCGAATCTACCTATTCACACCATAAACGTCGCCGTTTGCTATTTAGGCCACCAACCATTGTTCGTTCTCAATGTGGATGGCCATTTATGCGGAGTGACAAGTCACTTATCTGTACGGAGTAGTAGTCACTTGATTACATGCCTGGCATAAGGTACGCTGCATACCTACCGAGGTCTAAGAGGTAGATGCCCATGGATAGGTATATGTATATCTATCTGTACTTTCACTCCGTGCTTCTACCAATGGACAGCCCTTATAAAAACTATGCTCGTCCGATGACTGCCGTAACTGTCGAATGTATACATGCACGTGGCCTACCTGTGGACGAATCTTGTCAGCCGTGGCTGAATTTTGACTTTCGGTGTGGGATTGAGCAGGAATCATCCCTCCCCAGAACTGCTAGGGTACCCGAAGCACTCCGAATTGCGGATCAGTTATGGTCACTTCAAAAAAATCCTTTGGAATAAATAACACCAACTACCTAGGTATGAACTAGTATAAACCGCTAGATAGGTGGCTATCAACTTAATGGGGGAGGGACGCCGATATGCTCACAGCTGGTCATTTGCTCTTGTAAATTATATAGTGTAATGATGTTGGCGATAACGTCGAGATTGCTCCACCCGGGCGGTAAAGTCAATTCGCACATGTCTATTTGCCCAGGTTGGTAGGTATGTCGGTAGGCCTATTCGTGTTGTGCGACCGCACTCGCTATATTTGGCCAGGCACATAAACGTGTGGTTGTAGTGCTGGGTTTCGATGCAGATGCCTGTCCCGACGTACCAACCATCTACCCTACCTACCGCCAGACTGGCGAGAGCCAGTGTCCCCCTCAAGCCCCTCACCTCGCTCTGTTCACGGATAAACCGCGCTCGCCGCCATCCCATCGGTGGCCGTGACCGTGACGTATCTCTGGCCCGTGCAAGATGCAGCGCCAAACGATTCGATACTCGATATTCTATACTCCGTACGCCTTCAGGTGTATCATCTACAATATCTTAGACTGTAGACTATATACGCCAGCACGAACCAATGGCAGCGTTATCTTGGGAACTTAACTGCGCTATGCCCCGGCTTCGGCAGTGGCTTGATAGCCCCAGCGATAACTCTCCATACAAATCAATCCTTGGAGGAATACCTTCGACCATCGGACCGTCCGGCCGACGACCTGAATCCACTTACCTAACTACACAAGAATGTGTATGTCCGATCCCATAAGTGCGTGGAAGGGGGGTTGTATTACAAGGTACGTAAGGTAGGGTTATACTACCAGAAGGAGGTCATAGTAGTTGATAGTATACTAGGCAACAAGTATCTAGTTTAATCACATGTTTGGTGAAGTAAAAGGGCAAGGGGGAAGAGAACCTCACTCCCCTCCCCCTTCGATCGATCGTCCGAATTGTAACCAATCGAACCGCTGTCCCGGGTTTTAGGCGTTCTCTGGCGTTCTGGGCACGACGGCCACGAGGCGAGAGGGACGGCACCCTGTCAAGTTTAAAGTGCTGGGCAATGGGTAATAGCGATCAATTGTGTAGATGTTGGCCGCTCCCGGGTCGGCACCCGATCGCCAGACTTACATGCATTAGGGGTCCCCGTTGGTGGATGTTACCGGATACGGCAATGTCCTGGTATGTACAGATCGGGTAGACCGACCCGGTCCTGGTCGCTTGCTGAATACACCAGGTTCCAGAGCCGCTTCCAGGTACTCGACCTCGGGACTACTCGAT
Organism: Eutypella sp. D-1; assembly: GCA_023313575.1. NCBI lineage: Eukaryota > Fungi > Ascomycota > Sordariomycetes > Xylariales > Diatrypaceae > Eutypella > Eutypella sp. D-1. The sequence continues at coordinate 794,076 of JAJTTP010000003.1, forward strand.
ATGCTGATTTAGGGAGACTTTGAGTATGATACTACAAGAACTTGCACAGGCACATACATCCGCCCTAGCAGTATGTCTCTCTATATGAGATTAAATGGAATGGGCTATGTCGTGTTACCGGGCTCGCGGCCGGAGTGCCATCCCCGCGACGCATCTCCAAACCTACCGACCTACTTACCTACTTCACCTAGACTTCCATTTCCTCTCGCATGGAGAAAAGGGAGAAAAGAGCAAACAAGAACGGCCGACCGGTCTCCGGGCCTGAGGTGCGTTGAGCGGGGGTGAAGGAGGGGGAGAATGGCAGGGCGCACCGTTACATCCGGACCACGAAAGCCCTTGTCGTGGAACCGGCCGAGGATGTGTTATACGACCACATATCCCGAGAGACAACCCCCCTCCCCCGCAAGCCGGCAAGTTAGAATATGTATATGAGTGCCTATAAGGTAGCCCCGGCAACCAACTAATATGTATTTGTTAGCCGCCCGTCCGTCGTGGGAGGAGAAGTGACGCGGCGGCGCACACAGAAGGACATGTGATCGTGTTACGTAGAACCGCATCCCTCGCCCCTCTCCCTTCTACCTTGGTGAATACGCTAGTCACTGCTTATCATACTCCCGGGCGCGGTCGCCAGCTGGCCATGGAGTATACAGCGATGCGGTTCGTCTGTAGTGACCCTCTGAGAATGTTCTTGATATTGGTGGTCTACGTCTACCAATGACTGCAATCTTGACCAGCAGAGAAGCGAGCCGCTTGAAAAGCTTGTCATGGTCTAGGGCTGTTTAATCTGTGAGCTACGTCCCCCGGCCCGACTCGCACGTATCTCGAGGGAGAGTACTGCCTATCACATGAAGAGAATCGATGGCTTCTGAATAGATTACGTCCCATATCTAACATCTATTGCGTATGATTGACTTCAGCGCCGGGCGTATTGGACTCTGTCACTGTCATGGTGGGCGCGGAAACTCCCGGTAGTCTCTCTCCCGTTTAATCATGGGAGATGATATCTGCCCCGTAAAACAAGATGGTGGCCTGGAATTCGTCGACTAGTAGAAGACGGCGGCCGTGCCGCTGGAAGCGATCCGATTGCATCCTATATCTAGAGGTATCTCACATCCCGTATATATATAGAGAGAGAGAGGGAGGGTGCTAGAAGGGAAAGAGGCTAAAATATCAAGTAATGAACAACCTGTCCGCTGGACCCGAAATATCGTAACCCCCCCCACCCCAAAAAAACCAAAGAGAGAGAAAAGATACTAAAAAACTGGTAGCACTGGCACCGGCGAACTCATCTTAACGCCCGAAAAAAAAAGGGGAGGGAAAAGGGGGGGGGGGGTTGAATTCGCGATGGCGCACGTGCGTGCGCGCACAGGTAAGAAAAGGAGAGAGAGAGAAATGCCGAGCCAACCCCGAAGCAAGACAAGCAGTTTTCCTCCTGACTAGAACGTTAGCGAATCTCCCCCCACTTTTGAACTCGGCCCAGGCCGGCGTTTCGGAGTTGGGGACGTGTACACGATGAGCCTCACGATGTCAAGTCGGCGGTTCGGCCTTCCAAAACCGGTGGCTGGCTGGCAGGCAGGCAGGGCGCGGCGGGGGGTCAGTTGACACTTGGCCGGTGTGGTGTCCTAGTGCCTGATCTTCCTTCTGGTAAGCCAAATCAGTCAGTCACTCTGTTTATCCGGGGTCCGGCTCCGAAAGCCCGGCCACGTGAGTGGAACTGCTTTCCGTTCCCGTTTCTGAACCATGGGTATGTTACACCGTGGATGCCGGGCCACCCGGCGCCCTCCCGGACCACGGTATACCTTGTGTAGAACCCGTCCACCGTTCCGCCCCCACCTATCCATACCTGGCTCCCGGGATTTCGGGGACCATTTCCTCTCCTCTCTAGATGCCCAACTCCGGCATCGGGGGGGTTCTTTTTACGACATGTCCTCCCTGCCTTCCCTCCGTCCATCCGTCGGTGGAACCGCCTGCTCCGGAGTGTCAATGTTTGTTACGTAGTCCACAGAGAAGTTGGGCGGAGGGGGGAAAAAAGAGGTGGTCTGGACCGGAGAGTAATGAAAAGAATGTTTTTTTTTTCTTGTCCCGAGCCCTTTGAAATACTTCACGTCAATCTCGAACTAGATATTATGCTAAGCAGAGGGGGGGGGTCACCTGTTGTCTAGTGGACGCCCAATGCCATGCACGTGAATAAGGTGTAGTTAGACTTCACTCATAATTGACAAGCACACGGGGGTCGTCGACACATCCACAAGTAGAAGAAAGAAAGTTTTGGTACGTTAAGGTAGGTAGGTAGGTAGGTAGGTGGGAATAAATAGATTATGTGTTGAAACTCTGCTCGCTATAATCAAGCCAAGTTAACCTCGGGGTTTATCTACCTGGCGGTATATCCCGGCATGACCCTTCCGCACGCACGCACGCATCGCCCATCAGTCAGACAGATATATATATGACCAAAGAACAAGGCAAAAAGCTGAACACCTTCGCTATCCGATCATGAGACTGGGACCGTTCTAGATGACCATCCAAATCTATATATCGTAGAAGGGAAAGGGAGGAGGGCCGTCGTAGCGAGCTCCGCTACCTGCCCTCTAACTAGAACGCGAACACCTGGTCCTCCAGCTTGCTCACGGGCCGGGCTTTCTTGAAGCCGAGGGCCTCCGTCGACTTCTTCAGTCCGCTGATCATGGGCGGCGGGCCACAGAGCAGGATCTTGACGTCATCAGCCGCCTTGGGAAGCCATTTCTGTAACAATGTTAGTATGGGTTTTTTGGTCTCTCTCTTTCTGATGTGTACAAAGGTACAGGGGAGGAGACATACGGTGATCATCTCGGGGGTGACGTATCCGACACCACCGGTCCAGCCCTCCGGCGGCTTGTCCAGGACGTAGTGAACGCGGAAGCCGCTGTCCTCCTTGGCGAGTGCGTCGAGGTCCTCTTTAAGTAGGATGTCGGTCTCGGTAACGTTGGCAAAGATCAGGTCGACCTGGGTGGTGTCGCCAGCGGCCCGTCCGCGGATAATGGCGCGCACGACCTGCAGCATGGGAGTGATGCCGGTGCCGCCGGCGATCATGCCGAAGTGGCGCACCATGTTGGGGGTGTAGACGAAAGCGCCCTTGGGACCCCGCACGCGGATGGTCTGGCCGACGGCCAGCGAAGCCATGTGCTTGGAGATGTTGCCGGTAGGGTAAGACTTGATGAGCAGGTCGAAGTAGCCGGGCTGGTGGTCGCCCGAGATGGGGGTGTAGGACCGGACAATCTCCTTGGTCGTGCCATCGGGCTGCTTGATATCAGCGCCAATGGAGATGTGCTGGCCAATGGGGAGACCCAGGATCGCGGACGGCGCAGGCAGAGAAAACCGGTAGCTGGGAAGTGCAAATTGCTGATGTTAGGCGCCAGGTTGCGAAGAATGCTTCGGGGGGGGGGGGGGGAAGCGAGCAAAGGGTAGAAACTAACATGGCTACATTGTGGGAGATGACGGTCTTCTCCTTGAGCTCGAATTCTTGGAAGGCGTCTGGCTTGAGAACCTTCTTGGGCTCTGTAGTAAAGTACGGTAAACGGTGAGCATTTGGTGGTGATTTGGTAGCGGAGTGTGACGTAGAGCCGTAGGCAGGCAGAACTTACTCGAGTTAACGAACTTGAAGGAGCCTAATGCGATAGCCAGTAAGACGGCGTAGGGCAGCCATTCCTTCCTGACAATGTAAGTGCCCAGGACCAACAGACTGGAGGGGATATATATCCCGTCGAAGTACTGCCTAGACAGCAACGCAGGCTGCTGCGGCTGGCTCATGATGGCGGGATGGCGGAGGGTAAGCTAGCAGATGTTAGAAGAGCGAGCTTATGGAATGCGCAACTGGCTGGCTACTCTAGAGGGGGGGGGGGGTTTACTTGAAAAAGAAGAAGAGTAGAAGGCTTTTAAATTTGACACCTCTGTCTCTCTCCCCTATGAACAATGCCCGAAGCCGAGGGTAAACTACTCGGCGGAAGGTGGGAAACGAGAGCGGAATTGTCGGTGATATTTTTATACGGGCATAATAATTATCTTAGTACAGTAGGGCCCCAGGCATAGCAGTCGAACGTTTTTAAGGTTCGTGGACTAAAACCAAAAAAGTCCACCCCAGCTTTTTATGCATAAATGGGGGGACTAGGGTACGTAAAGGCCCGGTGCCGGTGCCGGAGACTGCCGAAGTTGTGAGAGAGCTTGAGAGCTTTAAATAAGAGGGGCTCCGAAAGATAAGATTAAGGTTATCCGTACCCGTGGGTCTACTCACATATTACATATAATTATTTCTAGATAATGGAATTCCTATATTGGACAGTCATGGAAACTTCCAACTTGACTATAATAGAAAGTTTCTCCGTTTACAATCAATCACATGCTACTAAGAGGTATTGTCGCAACATTCAAATTGCTAAATATGGTTAGAAACTGGCCACGATTCGACTATCTGCATATATCTGCATTTAGCGTCGCTTATCCGCTTCTTTAAATTTGTTGAAGCTTGAAGCTTCTTGCCTGCCCAACTAAGAGGTTAAATCGGATCCTGCCCAGAGGTATAGAAGAACTGCGTGCGGGTACGTAAGCACGCCGTTAGGTACTTAGGTAATGATAATGATTTTATTCCAAGGTTGTCAACTACGATCCATGGATGACAGTTGCCAGTTGATACGATACTATATTTGTTATGGCCTGAGCTTATTGCATACCTAGCATAGAAGAAACGTGGTCGAAACCCCATGCTCTCCAAGGGTTGCTGAACATAATAGTGTTAAAAAACTGTCAAAATTCTATTTACGGACGTACCGACTTACCTCGCTCAACCTCCCTTGCCTACTAACCCACTCAACTCATCACATACACTTTTACCAGTTTGCTTTGCGGAGGAGGGAGGTTCTATCAACCGGTGTGTCTGATTTTGTAGATCCTAAATTGTTGGGTAAAATATGGCGAGCAATGACATCCCGGTCGAGCCAACGAAAACCCCTCCCGCCGACCCACCGTTCCCTCTGACGGATGTGGACAGATGGGTCCTGTCCTTGACCGACGAGGAGTTCCATTATCACGACTGGGATGACATGAAGAAAATCATCGGTACGGCACGTGATTCATATTAGCATTGCATCTCCCTGTCTGTCTTTTCTTGTCTACGTGTCTGTGTTCTGCGGCTCATCATCGTCATCATCATGGGTGGCTCTCTTTAGGTGAGAACAACCTGTCGGTCTTGAAGCGCAAACCCTCGGACTTGCGGAGATACATGAAATGGACCGCGGAGACTAAGGCGGAATACGGGTCGATGACTAACTACCTGATGGCCCATCGCCTGCCGAAGACCTGGGGCCCGCCGCCGTTTAAGCCGGCTTCGGACGTCCCGTTCGCGGACCCCTCCGACTACCGCGTGCTAATCAACGACTGGCCCTATGGCATGACGCCCAACATGACGCACATCGTTGTCTGGTCTCGGACTCCGATCGAGACCGACAACGTCCGGGGCGACATGACCCCCGAGAGCCGCAAGGTGGTCTCGGACTTCATCCAGAGGTTCTTTATCGATAGGCTCGGGCCGGGCGGGGGGGATCAGGTTCTGTGGTTCAAGAACTGGGTCGCGCTGCAGAGCGTCAGGGCCCTCGAGCACATCCATGTTATTGTGCGGGACGTCGAGAAGGACATCCTAGATGAGTGGGCGAGGGAGCTAGAGTGTCATAGACTTCAGAATTGAGAGGCTAGAGATTCAATTCCAATTCCAATTAGAAAACCCGGGCAAGCTGAACTTTGTCATATTTGTGTGCCAATGGGGAGAAAGGGGCCTGAGGGCGTCTCCCGGATGCAGCAAAAATTCGCAACAAGGCTTCTCTCTCTCTCTCTCTCTCCCCCCCCCCCCCAAAGTTGCCCAAAATTGAAACCCCCACCTCTTTTATGCAGCACGTCTTTGTTTTCTGTTCCCCGCGGTCGGTGGTGCAGCGGCATTCCCCTGCGGCTGCTGTGGCATGCCAGCCATACCGCGCGCGGCGCCCAACAGGCCGAACCCTTTGTACGCGCCGTAGGCGGGGACGACGCTCCACAGCAGCCAGCCCCAGTTGCCGAAGAAAATGACGAGGACGACGGAGGCCCAGGTGACCCAGATGATGTCGAACATGTAGCCGGTGAGGCCCTCGGCGGAGAGGTCCTCGCCGGAGTTCCGCAGCGCCTTCGTCTCGGGGTCGTACCGCGGGCGGCCCGAGGACTCGAGCACGTACTCGCAGATGAAGCTCGGGATGGAGAGCCCGACGTACAGCAGCATCGACGCTCTCCTCCCGAAGAGCAGGTTGGATAGGAAGAACAGAGTGTTGACGATGACGGTGCCGATGTGCAGGTTGTTCAGGGCGGAGGCGTTGGACTTCGCCCTGTCCTTGCGTGCCTTCTGGGCCATAGTTATCGACGAGAGGGTGGAATTGTTGGTGGTGAAGTCTTCAAAGGAAGAGACTGCTGCTGATTTTCGAGTATGTAGTACGTAGGAGGTAGTAAAAGGGTTGTTGGAATTTCGCGTGTAACAGGATAAGAATCGTCCGTCACTAGCTATCCGGCCGGGACCCTAGCTATTTATTTTAAGCCGGGGTTTTGTGAATCTGGCCAGTTGGAGGTTCGGAGCTGGAGTTTTCCAGGTGGGCCGAGGCTGGTGAATGGATGCGCCGGATGTACAAGTATGCGGTTAGGCTGGATATGAGGTGAGGCTGAGATAGTTATTGGGTAAGGTGGATGGTGAAGTGACTGCTTAGACCTCACCTGCAATTGAGATGTAGATATTTGTCTGAAAAGGCCCGGAGATATGTACCCATGTACATAAGTACCCAGGCACTTACTTCCCGAGTTCCACAACCACCCGCCCGAATTGCCCCACCCCCTTTCAGCCCCCTCCACTAACCGCCTGGCAGGAGGGAGTCCGGAGTGGCAGCAGTGGCTGGTTGCTATGCCAGTTAGGGTGGGCCCAGCTTTTACTCGGCGCGTAACCAATCAGACCTCCTTTGTCTTCCCGCCTGTCAACTTTCAACTTTGACGAACTAAATAAATCAACTAACTAGATCCACTTCATAATAACAAATCCTACTTGCTTTTAGTAAACCTTGGAAAGTTATTATTCTCCATAACTACATACCTTTTCAAGTCGCGCGAGGAGGAAAAGCTCGGACTTGCATTACGGGGTAATAAATCACCTGCATCGAAGACCTGGCAGTCCGCAGTCAACAAAGATGAATTCTTGAGGTTGACGACAGACAGTCGAAGGTCGTCGTCATAACCCGGGAAACATTATCCGGTAACGAGCGAGTGAGCTGGGTACTTGTACGGTACAATAACTTGAGTATAGCACGGTACGGTACGGATCCGGAGGGGTTGGTAGTGTCTACCCGTGGAAGTTGCAGTTGCACCTCAAAAGGCTTAACTGGACCTCGGGAAGGCTCAAGGGCTTCAGGGCTCAAGGATTTTCAGTGTTCATTCCGTCCATTCATTCAATTCAATCTGGGGATTGGTTGATACAGATATCCGTCACCATCGGTGCCCTTGAAGAAGCCTTTTATGATTACCTAGGTAGGTTATCATTCTTTTTTTGGCATTTCCACACACCCTCCACTTACCTGGATATACGCATCCATGGATCTATACATAGAATCTTCAATGTTAAGGTTCTAATAATTCCGGGTTGGTAGGCACATATGAGCTATGTACTAATGTATGTACCTAAGAAGTAGTCAGTCACGACCTCACATAACACTCCCCGGAGCCTTCCTCGACCTCCAACTCATAGCCAACTCCGTTCGCCAGATATGCTCATTCACAAGGGCAATTACGACCACCACCGAGTTAAACCTTGGAACGTTTTGGCTTCTATTACTCTTACCTCCATTCATCATCATCACCATCATCATCACCATCATCATCACCATCATCAACATCATACGACACTGACTTCGACCTCGACCTTCACCTCGATTTTGACCACTACCTCCTACTATTTCCACCTCCGTCCTTACCAAACCGATTCCGATACCAATTCCGATTCCGATTTCGAGATATACGGACTCCCCTAGTAATTCTACTCATTGCACCTCAAATAAGATAAAACATTAACTCGACTCGATATCTCGATTATATCTCCACATTGACGAAATTGCACGCCAAGCCTAGGCACCTGCCCGCTTCTGTCTGCCTCTGCCTGCCTACCGACCTGATATCATTTCACATCATATCATAACAGATCACTTATTTAGGTAGCTACTCACGAGGCAATCTACCTATCTTTGTGTGCTACCAGCGTCTACTCCGTACCTCACAACAATCTTCACTATACTCGGAACTTCTCCTCATGGCCAGCCCCCGATAGCCTTCCTTTCCTGTCAATATCAACATCGACTTATGCCCATTCCTTGCCCGGTATGGCTTCAACTGTCATGGCCGTCACTGGCCAACTCAGACAGATCGTCTATTACCACCTTGACAATTTATCTTACGACAATGCACTCTTTTTCGCTGAACGACTCGCTGCCCACGATCCTCGCTCCAGCGAATCCGCATACCTACTTGCCACATGCCACTTCCGCCTCGGCGATTTTCGATCGGCTTACGAAGTTAGCAAGGCCGCTGGATACCGCGGCCAGAATCTCGGCTGTGCCTATATCTTTGCACAAACATGTCTCTTAATTGAGCGGTATAGAGATGGTATCAACGCGCTTGAGAAGGCAAAAGGTTTATGGGGTAACAAAGTCAGCTTTGGCAAACACAGTGCAACGACCAGGTCTCAGCATCCTGATGCCGCCAGTGTTTGTTGTCTGCTTGGGAAATTATATCGCGCTTATGATGACAAGAAAAAGGCCATTATCAGCTTCGAGGAGGCGTTAAAAGCCAACCCCTTCATGTGGGATGCGTTCACAGCTCTATGCGACATGGGCGTTAGTGTGAGGACCACAAACATTTTCAAGTTAAGCGAAGCTCTGCTCGAGGGCGGGAACCACAGTCAGTCGAATGGCGTCACGATAAGCATAAGTCAAAGGGATGTCAACGGTTCTCACCCTCTAGAACCCCTGGCTAAGAAATCAGCGGCCCGCTCTGCGAATCTCGATGTACCGGACCCTTTCGATTCCCAGCGGACGATAGGCGTCAATGACGCTGCTGGGACCAATTTGTTCTCGTCAGGGTCTGGGGAAAACGAATTCATGTCCAAGGTTAATGCAGCACGCTCTAGGACGGCTGCCGCCCTCGAAACTCCTGGACCACCTGAAGGTCTAGAAACACCTACAGTTTCGAATTATGATAATAATATACGTGGCCTCGGCTACCAGCCCGAGCCTCCACAGGCTCCAAACCGAAGGACCAAGAACACGGCACCAACCGATTCCGGGGTGATCGATGCCCCTCTCAAGGCAGGCTCGCGACTAACCACAAAACGAGCTCAGAGGGCACAGGAGAGACAGCAGGAGGAAAGCCATCACGAGCCGAACACTGCACCGTTACGAACAGCGGCTTCCACTGCATCCGGCCATGAAAGGAAAAGGACTGTTTCGGGACATCTCGTCCAACCGCGGACACAGACGGAAGAGCCTGGTGCTCCTCAGAGGAGGAGCGCGAGATTGAACATGTTCAACCGCACTAACTCGAAGGCCAATTCCGGCGCTTCAGCAATAGGAGCCGGTGCACCTCGCGAGCTGAAGAAGGCTAGGCCCCCAATATCCAGGATCGTAAGGCCGAACTCCAGTGGGACCAATGTCGGCAGAGCTGTTAGCGGGAACAGGAAGCCACTCGAGGAGAATGGCATGGATGTAGATCACGCCGAAGCACCGCGAGTGAAGGAAATCACGCAGCCACCTCCAGCTCCGAAACCGGTGGAACCAGACTCTGCTAAGATCGAGGAAACCATGAAATACCTTCTTGGCTTATTAAGAAAATTTGGCGCTGGGTACTTGGCATTGTCCCAATACCGTTGCGCCGACGCTCTCATCGCATACAACTCGCTACCTCGTCAACACCTGGAAACACCCTGGGTTCTTTCGCAAGTCGGACGAGTGTATTACGAACAGGCGTCATACGCGGAGGCCGAGAAGTACTATAGGAGGTTACGTATTCTGGCACCCACGCGCCTCGAGGATATGGAGGTCTACTCTACGATCCTGTGGCATTTGAAGAGAGAGACGGATCTGTCCTTCCTAGCTCACGAGCTAGTTGATTCTTCGTGGCACTCACCTCAGGCCTGGTGCGCTTTAGGGAATGCTTGGTCATTGGCTCGGGACCACGAGCAGGCTTTGCGTTGTTTCAAACGTGCAACCCAGTTAAACCCCAGGTTTGCATATGCGTTTACGTTACAAGGTCACGAGCACGTCTTCAACGAAGAGTACGAGAAAGCACTCACAGCATACCGCCAAGCCATATCGGCCGACCGTCGGCATTACAATGCCTACTATGGTATTGGGCGAGTTTATGAAAAGCTCGGCAGCTACGACAAGGCCTACACGCACTTCCACTCGGCATCCGTGATCAACCCGACCAACGCTGTCCTCATATGCTGCATCGGCAACGTCCTAGAAAAGCAGCGGCAGATTGTCCAGGCCTTGCAGTTCTTCAGCAAGGCCACTGAGCTCGCCCCTCACGCACCGCAGACTCGGTACAAGAAGGCCAGGGCGCTGCTGGCCCTCAACCAGCTCGAGGCGGCCCAAAAGGAGCTTGAGATCCTGAAGAATCTTGCCCCCGATGAGGCGACTGTGCACTTCCTGCTCGGGAAACTCTACAAGTCGTTGAACGACAAAGGCTCCGCCGTCCGCCACTTTACTATTGCATTGAATCTGGATCCGAAGGTTTGTTCCCCACTACCTACCTGTTCTCGAAGAATGTTCCCCCCTAAACTTTGTACTAACCCAACGGGATTATAGGCGAGCCAGCAGATCAAGGAGGCGATCGAGAGCCTTGAGGACGAAGAGAGCTTTGACGACTCTATGATGGGATGATTCGGGAGCACAACATGGGACTAATATCTTTTTTAATTGGGCGGAAGGGGGTTGCTGCGTAGAAACTGGGTTCGTCCATTTACCTCGCCAGGAAGAACTACAGCAGCAGCAGCAACGACAAACGATAATGCCCTTCCGTCGTATTTCGTTACACAAGCTATATACCATACCGCACGGCAAAAGGAGTTGAGTTTCAGTTCAGGCATGGTCTATAAGAGGAAGGGGGCCCGGCGGGCGAAGGGGGTTGGTTGGTTGGCAGGGAGGCGATTGGTGATACACAGTTGGTTCGGCATCGTCTCTTTTCACCTCCCGGTTTGGCCCGGTCTGGTCTTGGTCTGGCATGGCATCGGCGTTTTTCAAGGAGGATAAAATTTTTCATCAGGCGAGGGCGAGGGCGCGACGCGGAAGGTGGCCTGGCCACTGCTCTTCATCATCATCAGGAAACTGGTGTTTTTGTGCTGTGTCCCGTGCCTGCGTTGTGCGCGCGCGCGCTCTTGTGTGTGTATAAGGAAGCGAAGGGAGAAAAAACTCATGCATTGCATTGCGATTATTTGTATATTAGCAAGGTTCCAACGGGGTGGAGAGCCCTTTTCGTTCGAAGCTACCTATCTGAGGTGGCCCCGGAGCTCGGAGCCGGAACCAAAAGCCGGAGCGGGGCAGTAGCTCACTCAGGCAACCTGGCACGCACGTACCTAAGGCAGTGAGCGGACAAGACATCCGAACTCATTTACATGGTCTGTCGAGGCTATGCCGGGGGAATAACGAAAAAGTCACATTCCATTCCATTCCTTTCAATTGTATTGCGTTACGTTGCACTGTGCTGCCTTTGGTGACGAGGGTTCGTTCTATTTGATCCTTTGTTCGAATACTTCCTCACCTTTTTATCATGAACTCGGACTGCTACCTGGCTAGGTACTTAGGCACTCGTTTAGTTACACATGAGCAGGCGCAGACATATGTTCCTTGTATAACAGATATGGTGACATGGACGTATCTCCCAAGGATCTACTTGATTAAGATGCCGTCGACGACCAAAATCCTGTCAGGTAGGCTCGTTATATTGAGGCCCCTATGGAACCTTGGAAGAGTTGTTTGTTGTTCTTTTAGATGCTGAGGTGCTTTTTAGAAGCGGCTCTGATTGGTCGGATGTCAACTGCATATATGTTAGACGGTAAGTTGGATCTGACATGTAATAATGCACAGGGTAGGGCGGGCTTTCCGGGGCCTCAGAGTTGAATTATCAGGACAACTGACAACTGACCAACCGTCCTGGCCGCCCCGTTCCTTGCCGCCGTTGACGGCAGTAACAACCTTGTAAAGGGGCTGAGGGGGAGATGTATGGATCAGGGCAAGAAAGACCCACATAAACACGGTGTTCTATGGGCTCTTGGCGCTGCAAGGATTCCGTCAGACTTCCGGGTAAGGCCCTTTACGTACGGCCCCTAGTAAAACTGGTACCCCCACCAAAACATAGGCGCGGTTTTGACTAGCGGCTGTTTTGAATCAGGAAAGAAGCACTCAGAAAAATCGAACCGCCCTTTTCCCAGCCAGAATCAGCAGGAACGATAAAGCGATTTTTAGTCTTAGTTTAGATCACCCGTTATACCTTACCAACTTACCTTCCTGTACGTATTTAATTGGCCTTATTTTCCCTTTTGCTCTTTAAATTCCCTTACAAAACCCTGCCATAAATAGACTAGCGTGCCTTCCTCATAACACCCCCCCCTTGCCTGACTTTTGACAATCAGTAAGTGATAGATAAATCACCTATTCCCCCCTCTTTTCCCCTTAAACCTGGAACTCCCGTCCGTTTCCTTCTTTTACCTCTTCTCTCTTCTACCAATTTTCACTTACGGTTTTTATCCATCAACAACAAAGCTTTTACGCATCAATACTATCAACCAAACCCACCCATTTTCATCACCAAAACACACTTACAACAACACTAAACCTCATTCAAGATGACTGGACGTAAGTACATATCATATTTCATCATCGTCATCTCGCTGTCGCGTCACGAAGTTGCAGTGATGGTGGATCGTTGGATGTTGTTGGGTGTGGGGTCATCCCATGGTGATAGTTTCAACCCACCGACGCGTCGAACCATCCATCCCATCTTGCATCAATGATGCATGCATGCATGCACGCGACAACATCATCCCTCTTGAAATAATCCAAGACACCATCGTGGAATAGATTGCTAACGCGTGCTTTCAATAGGCGGCAAGGGCGGAAAGGGTCTCGGCAAGGGTGGTGCCAAGCGTCACCGAAAGATTCTTCGTGACAACATCCAGGGTATTACTAAGCCCGCTATCCGACGTCTCGCTCGTCGTGGTGGTGTCAAGCGTATCTCTGCCAGTAAGTTCAATCATGCATGCATAGCATGCCCAGCATCTACCCTAAGAAAACATGTTACTAATCCGACTCGCAATAGTGATCTATGAGGAGACCCGAGGTGTTCTCAAGTCCTTCCTCGAGGGTGTCATCCGTGACGCCGTCACCTACACCGAGCACGCCAAGCGCAAGACGGTCACGTCGCTCGACGTCGTCTACGCCCTGAAGCGACAGGGCCGCACCCTGTACGGTTTCGGTGGTTAAGCATAGGTTGCATGCTTTGCCTCTGTTGCCTATCTACATCGTACAAACTACTTCTGAGTCTTGCAATTATGTGGGGGAAAGAGGAGGTACGAGTACGCGTTGGGGTTTGTCTTAGGACTTTAGTTGTTGACATTATGGATTTTTCCCGGCATGATACACACACTCTGATGTTGGCGTTGGTGGCTTCTACGGATAATGGACTACATGATATTACTACTACTCTTGATGGCGTCTAGTGGAAAGACGAAAGCCTTCGGAGAGAGATTTGGCCGACGCTGAATATATTTGCGATGCGTACTCATGCTTCGCCATGAGCGAATGAACTACAGTCTTGCCTTGTCATGAACCATCAATCACTAAATGCCTCATCCGTGACCTTGAGCCGAGACCTTGAGCCGACGTAGTTGTAAAGTCTTTGTTGATAAACTTTGGTATCTTGCCACTGAAAATGTTAGAATATGCGCTGTTGCCTAATATGAAACACCGCTGAACGCCGACTACCCATTCCCTGAAGTATCTATGCTGGACAACTGCTATTCGCCCACGCCCGCCCGGCCGCCCGCCCACTTGCTGCCGAGTGTCCGAATACCCGATCGGAGCAGAACAGACCGCCCTTTTCAGTATAACGCCTCCAGAACCACTCCTACGTAATCTCAGTCTCAGTCTCCCGGTGCAGCAGAGGCTTATCGGTATACTGCACTACTTACACCACATCAGAGAGACCGTTTACGTACAGCGCCGCTGTGGGGTTTTTTTCCCTTGGCTCCATCTCATCCATGTATTCAACACCCCAACCAGCATTCACTCAGCTTTCCAGCTTTTCTTTCCTCTCCCTCCTGTTCTTATTTTTTCTTTTTGTTATCTTATTTTCTTTGGTTTATCAGAGGTACTTGCGGCCGGCGGCGGCGACGCGCTGGCGGAAGACGGGGCTGCGGACCTCCATGTTGACGCGGTAGAAGGGGTTCATGGCGGCCTTGACCCAGTTCTCGTAGACCTCGAGGAAGAAGCTGCGCACGGCCTCCTCGGTCTGCGGGCTCGTCGGGTTCGCGGCGATCGAGGTCGAGGCGCTGGCCCCTGAAGAGGAGGTCGCGCGGTTGGTGGCGCCGCCGGCGTTGGAGTTGGAGGAGGAGGAGTTGTTGGTGGAGTTGTTGGCGTTGGAGCCGGCGGCAGAGGAAGATTGCGCTGGTGGTGGTTGGTGCAGGAGTAGGAGTTTTACGTTCGAGCCGGTCATGAAGCAGGATACGTAGTTGTTGAAGAACTTGTCGATGCACTTGAGATACCTTTTTTTCATGTATGGGGGGATTTTGTCAGTTTCTTGTAGAGAGAAGGGGGAGAGAGGGGGGGGGGGGGGGAGAGAGAGGGAGAGAGAGAAAAGAAACACACATCTGCCCCGTCCCCCACTGGACCTCCTCGACGATGTCGAGGCTGCTGTGCACGATGAACTGGTTCATGTGGCGCGCCTGCTCGCTGAACCGGGCCTGCCCGTCGCCCCCCTGCTTCGACGTCCCGAACTCGTGCTCGAACAGCGGGTTGTCCTGCGTCCCGACGATCACGAAGTAGTATGACATAGTGTTTCTTCTTCTTCTTCTTCTTCTTCTTCTTCTTCTTCTTCTTCTTCTTCTTCTTCTTCTTCTTCTTCTTCTTCTTCTTCTTTTTTTCCGGCTTTTCTCCCTCTTATGAGACACGCCTCGACACCGATCGATATCGACCTTTGCGCCGTTGCGCCCCGGATTCCCCTCCCCGAACCGTCGCTCGCTTCTTCTTAGTTTCTTCCCGGGCTGTAAGTTGGATGGATGGGTGTCTAGGCTTGCGGATGATCTATCGTGTTGTGTCGTCGTCTGCTCGTTTCGTAGAGTTCGGTGATGTATGTATGTATTGGGTGTAAGTAAGTACACCTATGGATGAATTGAAGTGGGCTATCCCGAAGCTTATCTACTTTAGGGAGCTTGGAATTGGTCGGTAGCTGTATGTAAGAGGCCTGGGCGGGACCGGGGAGGTTCCAGACTTGCGGTTTACAGGTGTGGCTTACGCTCCGACCGGACCCACACAACCACACTAGTACGTACAGCTCGCATTGCCGTTAAACTTTTCTATGAACCACATCCATCAGCCACGCCCGCATTTATAACTTCTCAACCTCGCCGAAGAAAATCACCCCCGTACATACCCACCCACCTGCCGACCAACCCCCGCCCGTGCGCAACGCCGACGCCGACGCCGAGCAGGGCAAATCAGAGAAGCACGAGACGAGACGAGACGAGGACGAGGAGGATGTTCGGCGCTTTCAGAGTTACGAATCCCCTATCGGGGGGTCTATTATGGTATGCTTGCGATCCGGATTTACCTGCGATCTTTCCCGGGCTACATATGCGCCCTCTAACGAGGCCGCATTGAGACCCCGGCGCTCTCGGCCAGCTCCATTCCCAACCGACATATATATACATATGCACACATGCCAGTTTCCATGAAAAGAGGGCCCCCACCCCCCGGGTGCTGATCGTGCATATGACGTTAATATATAAAAAATAACAGGAAAATACCGTGGCGACTCTCACGGTTCCAGAAGGCGCGGCAGCGGCGGCGGCTCCGGGCCGTCGACGCCGTCGTCGACACCCTGGACCGCGCCCTCAAGAAGCAGGGCGAGTCCCTTAAGTCCCTCGACGTCTGGAAGGAGTCCATGCCCACCGAGGCCGAGATGCTGCCTAAGGACAAGTACACCATGTTCGACCGCAAGGAGAAGAGGTATCGCAAGGGCATACATAGTGAGTCCCCAGTCCAGTCCAGTTCCCGTGTGTGTGTGTGTGGTTTGCTGGGTTGATTGCTAATCACATGCTTGTTTGTTTGTCTTTTTTGCAGAGCTGCCGAAGTGGACGAGGGTATCCCAGAGAGTCAACCCGCCCGGTTACTAGAACTCAACGCTGCTGGGATTGGGATATTGGATTGAGTGGTGGTGGTGGCGAGGTGATGGGGGACCATCCGCCGGTCGAATCCGATGGTAGGCCTTGGACGATGGACCTACCATCCGGCCATACGTCTACGTGTGGACGAACCAATTTGGGAGCAATAGCTAGCTGAGCTGCCCTCTGTACATATATACTCTCGCGCAACGTATGACAATTTGAGAAGAAACGGAGGAAAACGTCCCTTCGTGGGCAATCATTTCAAAAAACTAGATTTTCTGCTCGATAAACGCCTATGAGCCAAGCCCGTATGCCATTAAGTAGACCTTTGTGTGTGTGTTCGTTTGCCATATATATTGGCGGTACATTTTCTTGTAAAAGGGATTCGAGAGGGCAGGAGAGCAAAAGCGCTCTTTCCCCCCTTCATTGTGCGCCCGCTCCTCGTCGCCCAGTGTATCCGGTTGTGCTCTGCTGCGCGCCCCTGCTCGTATATCGTTGGTGAGCTGGATCGCGAAGCCGTGATGCCCCCCCTCTTCCTTAATCCTCTCCCAGGCATAGCGACCTTTCATCTCGCGCGGCCGTAGTCCTCCTCCTTGTGGCCATCGCGGTCGCGCTGGCGCTCGGCGTCGCGGAGGCGCTGGTCGGACTGCTGGACGGCGCGGCCGAGGCCGCCGCGGCCCTCGTCGTAGTCGTCGCGGTACTCATCGCGGACCTGGCCGCCGGACTTGCCGCGGCCGTACTGGCGGCCCTCCTCGAAGCCCGGGTCGAGATCGGTGCGGATGACGCGCTCGTCGAGCTTCGTGCCCCCGACGTACTTCAGGCAGTCCAGCGCGTCCGCGTGCGTGTAGTACTCCACGAAGCAGAACCCGCACGGCGTCTTGTTGTACCGGTCCAGCCCCATCACCAGCCGCTTGATCTCCCCGCACTTCGAGAATAGCTCGTATACCTGCTCCTCCGTCGTGTAGAAGGACCTGTGCGCGCGCGCCCCCAGTGTCGCGTTAGCTTAGCCCCTCCCCCCTTGCATGCATTGGCATCAACTGAGTTATGGTTTTGGATATAGGGGGCATAATGTAGGGATGGAGGGAGGGAGGTAGGGAGGAAGAGGAACGGCTTACAAATTCCCTACGTAGAGGGTGGTGGCGTCCTTGAGGGGATCCTCGGGAGGCTCCTCTGGCTGGTTACCACCCATCTCGGTGTCGCCATCCCGACCGGCGCCGTCGCGGCCATGGTCTGTTCTTCTCCGCTTATTCTACGGCGATTGAATTAGTCAATGGAATCAATGAGTCAACCCAATGAGCCATTGAAGTCATTAATTGGACAAAGGGAGGATGAATATTTTGGGGGGGGGGGAGTGCTTACCCTGTTGAGGTAGTAGGCACTTGGCCTGTCTAACCGCTCAACCGTAGACCGGTAACCGCCTCGCATTTTAAATTTTTGTTTCTGTTTCTGTTTCTTTGTCTCGGTGAGCCGGTTCTCCGAGCTTCCCTTGTGTGTGAGATGATCGGTGAGGATGCAAAAGGTAAGTTTCAGCGACTGCAGAAGATGTATGGGATGTTTGTTGCGAATCGTGATAAAGGAACTGGAAGGCTGAGGAAGGCTGAAGAGAAAGTTGATGATGATAGGTAATAATAAGAGGTACCTTGCAGTAGCAACTTATAAGCGCGTTTGCTGCGTATATACACCATGTACTGAGTACCTAGACTTCCATGCTACCTGACAGTCTTTATAAAACTGGGTCTATTTCTCAGGTCCATGCAGGCGGGTATGTACCTACTTAGGTAGGTATCAGAAAATGCTTACAGAAGCCAGGTGTAACTAGATGCATTCTGGCTGTCTGGGCTGTCTGGGATGTTGCCCAGCCAGGTTCACTTGCCTAAAAGCAGTGGAGGGCCACATGCATTCATCTCTGATCTTGCAAGAAGGCAAGATGTACCTAGGTAACCTTCTTCTCTCATTCCTTCATGCAGGCCGCCTACCTGTACCTAGATACCCACTTAACGGATCTGCCCAGGTGGTTATTGCATGTACTTTATACATAATCTGTCGGTATCTAGGTATATGCAGTACGACTAAGTGCCTACCTAGGTACCTCTTAGCAGGAACCTTGGAAGCTTTGTTGGTTGCTTAAGTGGAGACTACCTAGCTTAAGCAGTTCCTGGAGCATCAAAATTCCAGCCTTAGGAGCTTATAACGTCCACAGGTCAACTTCACAACATCAACATCAACCTCAACGTCAATTTCACTTCTACTTCCACTTCCACTTCCACTTTTAACTTCACCTTCAGTTTTCTTATATTCAACAACCAACATCTCGCAGAACCGGGGCTATTTAGCCACTGCTTCTATCTGTAACATCAAACTTGTGGGACTCTTTATTTAAGAACCTCGATACACACCACAGTCAGAAGATGCAAATCGGTTGTTGATTCCTCGATTTGGGTGTCTAATCTGTACACGTCTAACTCCCAAACTTCCTACCTCCTACTCCTACCTTCTACCGAAACGTGACCGTCAGATCTTCATTTTTTAAATAATAATAAAATGCCTAAGATCCGAAGCTATACCCCTGCTTGGCTCTGCAAGCCCTCGCCAGGCCACGATCTCTTTGCCCCCTCGCCGTCCGACGCCCCTAAGCGCTCTTCGTTGTACTCGTCGGCTAGGCCTAACGTCCCATCGGGTCCACGGAAGACAATCGCCCGCCGCGGTACGGAGGTGTTCGTCGCTGTTGGGAAAGAGATCAGATGGGCAGATCTCGTCTACTTGAAGGAGAGATGGCAGGAGAAGGAATCCCGAGATCACGATGGCGTTCGTATCAAACGCGAAGGAGCCCCGGCCCCGGCCCCCGAAGACGATGACCTGTTGGAAGCATCTGTCGAGAATGGCTTTGCGGAAGGATTTCGCGTAAGTTGGAATTACCACAGCTTGACCACAGCTTTGTCACACCTTGGTCGATATCAACCAAGGGCGCAACGGCTCGGTTTTTTTCTGCATTGGACATGCTGACTTTATTATTTGTACTTGTTATAGACGATCAAGGCACCCATCGGCAGTGACATCGAACAGCTCATTATCTCGCCATATGCCAACTTCATGGCTATCGTTACCACCCATACCGTTCGCGTCATCCTTATACCCGATTCTTCACATCTCACGGCGCAGAGTCTCGACGTCATAAAGCCCAAGTCTTGGACTTTAGGCCCAACTACGCATGTAATAGATCGCTCGCCTATCGCCGCCGCCCTATGGCATCCCCTTGGTGTCAATGGCTGCGCCTTGGTTACAATCACCAAGGATGCTATTGTTAGAGTCTGGGAGCTTTCTCAGAATGACCGCTGGTCTTTTGACACCCCCTCCCTGACCATCGACTTGAAGAAGCTCGCCGATGGTACCTCGCTAGAACAGAACTTCGCGGCAGCAAACGACGTAACGAACAAAGGATTCTCTCCGGACTCCTTCGAGATGGAGGTAGCAGCGGCTTGCTTCGCGGGAAGAGGCTCCGGAGGCTGGTCTCCGATGACGCTATGGATCGCTATGCGTGAAGGCGACGTATATGCCCTCTGCCCTTTACTGCCTACTCACTGGTCCCCGCCCCCGACTTTGATCCCGTCACTGTCTATATCCATTGTTGGCAACCTTGGCGCTGTCGAACACGACCCTCATATATCCGAACCAGCGAAGTTATTGGCACAGCAGCAGCTGGACTGGATGTCAGATCTTGACAACCAAGAACCCAAGGTCGTAGAAGGCCCCCCGGGAGAACCTCCCACGGAGATCTATCAGCGCCCCTCAAAGCCGGGCATAGTCCCGCGACTACAGGGTCCTTTTGAACTGCATTTAAGCCCCGAGAGTGAGGATGATCTTGACATGGAGTTGACGGACATATTTGTCATTGGCGAGAAGTTGGATACTGAAGAGTTGATGATGGGCGAGGAGGAGGATCTAGAGATGGAGGAGATCGAGCGAGAAGGCTTGTCTCTCTCTGTCGTCTGTTTGCTGTCATCAAGTGGCCAGTTGCGCATATGTCTAGACCTGAATGGCGTCCAGGCCCAATGGCTACCACCCCGCAATAAGTTGAAGTCTGTTGGGCGCCTGGCCGCAACTGCCGAGCCACCCTCTCTCCTCACTTTCCAGAGCTTAGACGTCTTGACGTCCCTAGAAAGTGCTGAGGAACGGTGGCCAATGATCAGCCCGGACACGACTTCTCGCTATTCGTTTTTCGTCACTCATCCGACGAGCATCACGCATGTATCCCTAGCGCCCTGGGTATTCCGGCTCGAGAGCGAACTCCAGGGCGATTCGCAGGCAGGCTCCGACTTCAGGATCGACCTACTTGTGAGCGGGCAAAGTTCAACCCGAGAAAGGCTTTACACCAATCCTGGCTACGGCGATTCACATTTACCCCTAGCCGCAGCTGTCGCCATCCGAGATCCTGATCTAGGCTATTTTCTACTATCTGCGACCCCGTTCGAGCCAGTTGCAATGCAGTTCGACACGCCAGATGACGACTTCGAGCCCATCGATTCAGTCTCACCCACGTTTGATAGAGATGCGGAGGTACAACCCTTGGACTTCTACGAGCCTCGTCCGGTCTTCCAACCATCACATGCTTTTGACGAGAGCTCGGCCCTCCCGGCGCTTTTGGAGCAGCTGCGCACCAGTCGCCATAAGACTATCGTTAACCAGGAAGTTCGGCTCTCGCCCGTGACACTACAAATCTTTACAAATGCACATAAGATTCTGAGTGAAGAGACGCACAGACTTGGTTTGGCGGCTTCCGAGCTGTTCCTTCGATGCGAGAAGTTACAGACCGAGCTAAGGCAACAGATCACCAAGGCGAACGAGGTTAAGGGGAGGGTCGAGGCCGTCACAGGAGAGGATCAAGATGAAGAAAGACCAGAGTCTACCAACGCGGCCTTCGAACGACGGCTAAAGGCCGCCAAGGAAAGAGGGGAGGGATTAAGGCAACGGCTAGAGAAGATGCGCAAGACGGTTACGAAGGCGACAAGCCGTGAGCTCAGCGACAAAGAACGAGCCTGGGTCAACGAGGTGAAGGCTATGGATACCAGCATACTCGGGTCCGAGACATCACAGGAAAGCCCTGCCCGCCTGAAGCAGATTTTAAGGCGGTACGAAGAGGTCAAGCAGTTGCGAGAGGATCTAGTAGAGCAGGCGAAGAAGCTGGGCGAGACGGCGAGCGAAGGGGATGAGAATCTGGGGTCTTCCACCATCGACCTGCGCATACCCTCTGACCTCCGTCGGACTAAGATCAACCAAGTCCGGGGTCTCTTGGAACGGGAAAGCGCGTTAGTGGAGGCAGTGAAGGCCCGCCTAGAAAGGCTCCAGGTCGTTGGATAAGGGAAGAACCCGGCTGTAATATTTGGGTCGCCTCAAGTTGGATCTCTATTGACACAACGAAGACCGCGGAACCATTGATGATGCTGGTATTAGTCGTATACTGATTTTTCCTCAACTCCGTGGCCAACCGATGGGCCGAATCTGATTGTTTCGTTGGCGCTTGCTCGCTCGCCTCGTACTTGGAGAAGTTCTCTTGTGTGAGGTTCAGAGTTTGCTGCCGCGAGGCGTGCCCCGTCCCCCCCAAAAAACGGGATAATCCTCGTCGGAAGTTTGCTGATCATTTCCGTGTATGTGTGTGTGTAGCAAGCAATAATCCATCTAACCTCGATCACTTGGGGTCTATCTATCTATGGGCCCATGAGGTATCTTTTTTTCGACTTGTGTTTTGTCATACTTGCTCTGAAATTTATTATTATTTTCCTACGCCAAAAGGAAACCCCACCCGGAAAACATATTGAAACTTTTGAGGTGACTAGCCAAACAAGATCAGATCATTTTAACAGCCTCAACGGCGTACCAGCCATCAACACGTCAGGCGTGTGTGGTACCCCGGGGGTCCAGGACTATCAGCTGCAGTTGTTGATACTCAGGCAGTGGCGCCGCGAAGGTCTAGACCGGCTTGCAGTGCAGTCGAGTCGGGTAGCCAGTTATCCCCAGCTATTACTGCCCCGTACAGACGTATATGCCAATATAAAAATGGCCCCTACGGTAGCGCCTCTCGAGGCCGGGGGAGGGTGGAACTAAGTTTTTCTTTCCCTTTTTTTCCCTCCCAAATCTTGTGATACCATACATACTCTGTCTGGCCAGGCTGGCACCGGGAAGGAAGTACATTCCACACACCGGCTATGCACAGCACTCCTTCTGGGGCCTCCCCCCCCCTCTGTCGATTTTCGCGCGACGGTTTCGCCGAAAAGAAACACAAGAAGGATGAAATAATGAAAGGGTATTTGATATTATAATGTGTTACAGCAGTTGTGGCCTTCTCGACTTTCGACTTTATTATTTTTGTTTTTGTATACGTAGGTAAGGTATTTGAGGGGGACGTTGTCCTCATGTCCCCAACGATACTCCGGTCTATGGTAGGTCCATTTCTTCTCTACGCTTTTCCGCCTTACATTCCATCGGGACCCGGCGTTATTGGTCCGGCACTTCTCATGCGAGGCTTAATCTGTCTATGGGTCTCCCCTGGCAGCGATTGCTCACCCACAGGAAGTACCCCTTGTCCCTGACGGCCTGAATGGTGCATGAAGGAGGGGATGATCGGCGCTCGTGGCCTTGTGTATATTTGTCTTTGGTTTGTTTTAAAAGATGACGCTCTGTTTTGGGAAGAAGAGGCAGGCTCTCGAGGCTCTGTTCGTTCCGTATACGGGCACGTTAAGTTAACAGCCTGCTTTGTTCCATCCTTGGAAAAAAAGAAAAGGGCAGCAGGCGAAAACAGGATGGTGGCGCGAATCCCATCCGCAACACTTCTGTTGTGTCACCACCCCCAATGCGCCCAGCCATCCCGTCAGGCCATATGCTCGTACAGACTATCACTCTGGACTTGAAGCTCGTCCGAGCCGGAGATGGTACAATATTGATCGAGTTGTAGAAAGTCAAACATGCACAAATACGCCCCGAAAACGCAGGCTCCCTCATCCCCCATCCCCCATCCCCCATCGCCCCCTTTATTTTTCTGATCCACCATTCCCGACCATGGCTCCCCACGTATTCCCTACGAGCGGGGGCTACGAAGGCCGTGGCCTTGCACTTTTTGTCATCAGTATATTATTGGCCTTGAGGCTACATGCAAACTGCAAGACATGGTATCCTTGCTTGTAGCAAGGAGTTCGGATGACACATAGCCTTTCCCGCTCCAGAACCTATTTCTTTCCACCTGCACACACGTCCTGCGTGTCACGGTTAGACACTGGTGACCCGTTGCCACCAATTAGGAAATATATAAAGTTCTATTCCTCCCCTTCAAATTTAATGTATTTCTATTTCTCTTCCCTCTAAGCTACCTCTATCTCTCTTTCTCTCTCTCTCTCTCGATACCGGCGCCCCAATGGTGCGTGTCCAGAAGCCCCTTTCCCCAACCATCACCGGATATCAAGCGAACCTACAAGACCTCATCATGGCACCGCCGGTGTCTATGGAATGCGCGCGGGATCAGGTAGTTGGCAGGTCTCTCCCTTTTTCTTTACTTATTTGGCCCGTACACACACGCCAGCTAACTGCAGAGGGGCGTGAAAGAAAACTGCGAATTTATCTGTCACAAGGATGAGTTCATAACCGTAATCGTGGGGAAGAGCCCTGAGGGCGTGTTCAAGGCCTACGCGGTGAGATGTAACGACGAGTCCCGCGAGGAGCTGCTGGCGTCGGACGCGGCTAGGTCCGAGGTCAAGGCCCTCGCATCGCTGCTGGCCAAGTCCTGCGAGGCGGTGCACCAGTACCACACCGCGAACGGTTTCCTCAGCCCCTCTTCCGCTAGGGACAGGTTCTTCTCGGATGATGAAGACGAAGACGACGCTGCGTCCTCCGTGTCGGGTGGCACCGAGGCCACGACCGCTGCGTTCTCCGATGACAATAGCTCTGATGACGAACGTCCCACACCGGCCACCTCGTCGAGGGACGAGGAGAGTTACGCAGCTACCCAGGCGTCTCACCGAGGGAACGATTCGTCCAGGCCCGTGGGGCCACTCGCTAGCAGCAACAACAACCACAAAAATGGTGCGAGGAAGAACCGTAAGCCGACTGCTACTACTGCTGCTACCGCCGCTACCGCTGCCGGACCTCTTCAAATCCCCTCGTCTACCGCTGCGCGGAACTTGCAGGGGCGGTACCATAGGCGCGATGCTGACGACGAATCGGAGGGCGAGGAAGGGGACCGGGGTAAGAGCAGCGACGCACATTACTTCCACAACCAAAACCCGCAGCACCGGATTCCTATGCGGTTCCCGCAGGATGGGGGTTGGTTCACAGCGAACGCCCCCGTCAGCAGCGGCGCCAGGGCCTCGCTGCCCAGCAGCCGCGCGCCCCCACCACCGCCTCAAGGGTGGACGACTGGCCCTCCCCCACCGCCACCTATGTCGTCGACGCGTGGGGGTCCGACGATGGTGCCAGCGGGGCCCCCAAAGCCTACGGCTGCTGTTGTTGCGGCTGCTTCTGCGCGAAAGCTCATGACCATGCCGTCGATGCCACCAATCTACCACCCCCAGCAGCCCCCGGCACCACAGAACCTGCCCGTCGGCCAGCACCAGCACCAGCACCATCAGCGCATGCCCATGCCGCATCCCACGCACGTGCATCAGAACCCCAACTACACACACGGTGGGGGGCCGGCGCTACCGCCGCCGCTGCCGCCGCCCACAGGCATGCAGCAGCCTGCCCTGCCTGCGAATCTGACCCGCGTCCCGTCATCATCCTCGCCCGGCGGCGCCCACGGGGGAAGTGCCAACAGCAACAGCAATAGCAACAACAACAGCGGCAGCAGCAGCAGCAGCAGCAACGGGACCGGCGTCTCGCCCACCGCGGCCCTCCATGACGTGCTCATGACGATCCGCTTGCCGGGGCGCAGCGAGCACCGCGTGCTGGACCGGGTGCGGGCTAGCGTGGGCGCGCTGCAGGAGGCAGCCCTTTCATACGTGCGGGCGCACCCCGTCCCGTTCGGCGGGAACACTCCGCTGACGGCTACGGACCAGCTGCAGGCCGCCGCCGCGAAGCCCTTCACTCTGCACGCCGTCGTCCATAAGGCCCTCTTCGGCGCCGACGCCTACGATATGACATCGTACCGTAGCGACGACCTGTCGAGGCTGTTCGCCGCCATGTCCGCCTCCGATGCCAACGCCATCCCTAGCTTCGACATCAACATCGTCGAGCACCACCTGCGCCCTGGCCCTGGGCCGGTGTCCGCTATGTAAAGGGGGCTGGTGTTGATTGTGTGGTGTCTTATGTGGGGAGGACTCGGGACTCTACGGTGGCTGCATAACATAGCCGGCTCTTCTCTCTTCTCGTTGACTTACCCCTCCCCTCTCCCCTCTACGGGCACAGGCACAGGCCCGATAGGAATCAACGGTGTGACTGATATCTCTAGAGGGAAACGACAAAAAAAAGCCTGAAATCTCGTTTCCCCTCTTCCCTCCTTCCCCTTGCCCTTTTCCTCCTCTCTTTCGTCGGTTCACCGACAATTCCCGGAGAACGCCTCTCACTCGCCACAGGATGCAGAAGAGCGGTGTGGGGGTGCCACCATAAGGCGATTCGTCCACAGAAACACTCGGCAAAGGGAGGGATGGACAAGGAGGTGGCGGGCATCGACAATGGACATGCCCTCTAGTCCGTCCTTGGATTGCGATCCTATCATCATTCACTTATTGGCTGGGGGTTAGCTTATCTCTCAGCAGTGGTATTTCACCAGGCCCCTTTTCCCTGCCTAGGTCTCTAAGGCCCCACGGGCGTCACTCGGCATGCATGACTACACGAGCCTTGCCGACTCAACTCTATGTCATCTGGCCTTGTAGTCCGTGTTTAAACCGAAACGAATTTTGCAGAATCTTGCTTTCTACGTACTGCTCGGGGAGATAACCTAGGTGGTCAAGGACTGGGCAAGTAATCCGGGGATAGGGGGCGAGGGGTTCATGGCTACGTCGCATTGCATGTTGAAGGGCGCGATGCGCCCCCACCCTCACCCCTCGTTTCTTTCAAAGGCAAGAAAAGAAAAGCAAGATTTATGACGCCACGGCTCATCTCACCACATGCGGAAAGGGTTGTATTAACTACTGCGGTTCATTCTATCCACCGAACTGAAATTATTTCCATGCTCACCGAGCGCCCCTCGGGTATCTCTTTCTGGTAAATCCGGCTACGGCGGTTTCTCCTTTCTCTGGGCCGTGTTCTCTCAGCCCCACAACATCAAACTGATCTATTTCCTTACTACGTGATTTCTTCTCTTCAGATAATGACAGGAGGGAGAGGTGGACATTGGAAGGGAAGTCTGTTTCAGAGTGTAGTGTAACGCGGGGGATGTAATCTGGTCTCTCACGAGTTATCATCTCCTCTTTCATACGAAAAGAAAAAGTCTTGGATAAAGTCCACGGGAAAAGCACGAGCGATCTATAAATTGAATTTCACGGGCTAGACTGCTGTTGCGTCGACTCCTCGCCATTTCAGAAATAGGGATAGTTCATGTGTCCGGTCTAACATGCCTTGCGTAAAGTAATCGAACTCGTTGAGTGGGAGTCATAAGCACCCGGGAATAGCTCAGTTCGAGGTGGGTGTGTGTTGTATGTCGCAGTCAATCATACCTACCGGCTGCACGGCGAGATATCCTCTCCATGAAGAATTTGGCTTCCAGGCTTTCATCTGAGCCAACGATATGGTCCTCGTCACGCCAAAAATGGCGCCCACCTTTTCGAACGATTCTGAGATGGCGCCAGAAGTGATCCTTACTCCGGAGGGCTGGTAACACAATGCATGTAATACATGACACGGGAGTATGCGATGTAAGCAGCGAGCATACATAGGGTTTCATTGCCGTCTGTCTATCTGCTCGTCGGGCCAAGGAGACGAACGTTGCAGGTCTGGCCGCCAGAATAGCCAGCGAATCGGCCTGTCAGCCTCGCCTCTCGTCATAGTCGTCCACGTTCCCTCAGCCTGTAGTGCCGCGCCTGTGCGGTTGAACAGATGACGACTCGCACTCGCTCGTGTACGGGACTTTGCGATTGCCGAATCAGCAGTGGGAAACATCAGTGCTGACCCGGAATCTGATGCGTCGGCTGCTTGGGTACGACGTGTGCCTTCTCTAGTTGATCTTTTCGTCACCAATGGCGGGCTGAAAAGGCAAGTTTGGAGCTCATCTGATTCCTGGTGATCGCGAGGGTATCGTCCTCGTCGCCTTCTCCGTGTCATGAGCGAGAGCCATGCTGTGCACAGTTATACAACAGCGGGTACTCGCCGAGTAATCCTATCATTTCTTGTGCCTCCTCCTTCCTATCCCATCCTTACGGTCGAGGAACCCGGGAGGTGGCGGCTGGTGTCCAGACCTGTCACAGAGACCAAGTAAGCGGCTGCGTATCGTTCCATACATGCTGTAGCATGAGGCTGGCTGGCTTGTAGAACTTCTGCCGCGTTCGGGATCCGAGGACCCGTCACTACATTACCCCTTTCCACCCCCCGTGCCATGATGGCGGTATTAGAATCACACAGTGTAGAACGTCACATTCTAGCCCTCGCGCGCACATGTGTTATTACGTGTAAGTGTTCGTGTAGCTTCAGCTCACACCGATACGCACATATTTGCGCCTTCACCACTCACAAACTTAGATACGTGCGTACGTCGAAGCCGAATGAGACGCACGACCAGCTGGCGCAGACGGTGTGGCTCGAAGCCGCATAAGAAGGACAGGTAGTGCAGGAAAATACATAACACAGACGAGGCTGAGGTGACTGGCCATAGGAAACCTGGCATCGAGCTTCCATCAGAGGTAGGATAGGAGGAAGCAGGTGCCCATCACTTTTCCCCACGAACCAAATCCAGATTCTCTTAGCAGGGTCGCAACGGGAGCGACGGAGCTCATCCAGCTGCAGGTTGGCAGCCCCCAAGTGGTAACTATAAACTGTAATCTACATAGGTAGTTGGTAGGATCAACGACTCGGATACCAATGTCATCAATTGGATGCGAAAATGCAAGAAGATTCTTTACGTCCACGTGTGCCATCCCGTACACTATGTATTACATCTATTGGCATCGAAGCGACAACGTAGGTGGGCCCAATCCCGGTGAGATATGCGGCGTCTTATCCACGATGAGGGAAAGCAAACACGTAAGGCATACGAAGGCATTCACTTACCCCCGTTCAGGTCCCTGCAAGCGAGCCACAAAGCGCCTGTTCTCCTTTCTTTCGGCCTTCCACCCAAATTTGTGTACCACCGAGATATGATTTATTACCTAATTACATCGAAAAAGAAAAATGAAAGTACTGGGGATGGGGGTTGAGAAAGGAGGCTGCATGGCCCTCCGCCTGCCATGGTTGTGGTTGCATTGTTAGGTGTGATTATTGATAACTCACCAAATATAGACATATATAGATGTGGATATAGATATAGATAGACAATATCACCATCTACCCCCGCGACGGGCGCCCGGCCATGGTGCGTAGGTCGGAACTGAAATTCCGAAGTGTGGAGAGGTGTGACATGACAGAGCCTCGCATACTTCCCCTCATGGGAAGGCTACCTAGAAGCGGCTGGGATCAAACGCAGCCCACTGGCCGGGAATTTTTCTTCCACGCCACCTCGAGGCTACGGATGATCCTTTCTTCTGAGCGAAGCAATATGGCGTCCACCCATGTCCTTGGGCCTTTGGGGGCTATGCAGGCTATGCGCGTCGTCGCTCAAAGAAGATTCTGCGGTCCGCGGTTGTCAACAAGGGGCGGCTTACTTACCTCTGCCCCCTCACCCCAACCCCCCCTTCCAGGAATCCTGAGGCGACTTATCGTACCAAAGCTCATACCAAAGTGCACTTTTCGTCCCGAGGCAACAAATCGGCCTCAGATCTAGGTACGGCGCCTCCCAGTACCACGGTTCCGGTGAGATCCGGTGGTTACCACATCCGCTCGAGGGAGGCTACCCTGCGGTGTTATGACGAAGGTGGGGGGAGAAGGCAATAACTAATGGAAAGTAAGCACCACCTCACCTGAGCCATGTAGTAATTCAAGAGAAACTGGTGCAGTAGAGCACCTGATTTTATTTGAGAGCTACGCATCTCAAGACGATATGGCGAGGCTGTCGGCTCGCTACCTGAGTGGAACTAGAAGGACTTCCATAAACCTTTCGCCCCCTTCCCCCCGATACTTGTTAAATGGGAGGGGTGTAGAGGCCTGTTTTCCGATCCATGACTCCTCCGCTTTTCTCCCTAGCCTTAAGCATCCGCTCCTTCCTCTTCTTTTTCTCTGCCTTCTGCCGGGCCAGCAGGCGGGCGACGCGGGCCGGCTTGGCGGCGGCCTCGGCCTCGCGGCGGCCTTCGACGATCCACTCTTGCTCCGAACCGTCGAACGGCAACTCTCGCTCAAGCACGCGGCGTTGCGTGCGTGTGATGCGACCGGGCCTGTCCGGGCGGTCGATGAAGTAGACTGTTGGCGCCGGGTGGCCGTATTAGCTGTCCAAAATCTGGAAACTAGAAAAGGGGGGAGGGGGGTGCAGGACAGGCAGACATAGAATTATAAGCCGGGTGAACCTGCCCTTTTCGCCTGGAATTTTCTTCCTTTCTATAGAAATAGACGTTTCGTAATGAAATCCCCGTGCAAGACTTTCAACGGGAAACGTAGAAGATCAACTAGTTACGGCAAGGAAGGAACGGGAAAGGGCAGCATACGTCGGGACGGAAACCGCGTCCACGATATCAGGACATAGGTGAGGTACCTAGGGGCAAGCCACTTACATGCGTACTTCCTGGTCTTCTGGAGGTGGATAAGGAGCTGCCGGACGTCGTCGGTCGTGATGTCCTGGTCGAAGCGGCGGTGGTTGCCGTTGAGGGCCTCGTTGAGCTCCGTCGTGAACGTCAGAATCTGGTGCAGGTGCCGGTGCTTGCACAGGAGCCCGAACACGGCGCTGAGCTCGAACGGGGTCCACTCATGGGTCTTAGTCTTGATGTATATGGACGACATCCTGTAGTTCAGAGACGAGGGCATATGTGTCGTGTGTGATCGGTCTGTGGAGCGCCAGGAGGATGGTACTATCGACTTTCCGCGAAGATAAGTTCTTGGGTAGATGGCTCAGGGAAAGTTACGGTTCCTGAGATGATGAAGCCTATGTGTGTAGTGCTTTGCTTGCATGGAGTAGATTTGCTGGTTGTGCGAAAGGAAGGGGCATCATGAATAATGGATGCCTTCACTGTTAGCTAATGCCCGCGTTTAGTATCTCGAGAGACTCTTCGATTCCACTGAGACTGAACGCGATGTTAGAGAGGAAATACTGGATTGTAACTATGCAGTGTCTGGCGGACTAGAAAGAACCGTTCAGTGACCACCACAAATGGGGTCAATCCGTGAGTGAGAAAACGCTTGAGGAGAAAGTGTGTGTGTGTGTGTGTGTGTGTGTGTACAATTAACCTCCGGGCGGGAACTCGGCGGCGAGACGGGGAAAGAACTATGGACCGAACAGGAACCCGGAGTTCACGGTGTGCGCCGCCTCGAACAGGCTCTCCCTCATTGAAAGCCCCTGCCCGTAGGAAGGTACTGTACCAACCCAGAAATCCCACTCCCAAATATTGAGAGATAGGCAAGCAATAGTCACAGCAACAACCTAGGGAGAGAGGGTCATCACGAAGGCCAACGATCACGAGGCAAGCCAAGAGGGTTATCAGGAAGGATCATGCTGCCGACTTATCAACGAAGGTCGACGTGGATGGGCGGTGGAAACCCATGATAATGTTATCATCGACGGGTTCACCACGGCTGTCTATATACCGGGAGCCAAAGGGGAGACGGGGCGTGCCTACAATGGGTTCTATACGGGGAAGGGCGGTTTGGGTTCGGGAAGAGAAAAGCTAGGCCGGAGACGAATAGACAGCCGATCTACCCCGAATACTAGCAACATTATACGAGATATCGACCATGTGTAATATATATACCCATGCATATCCCGCATGTGCCATGACCGGGAGAATTCAACAACAGCCCGAGTAGACAGGCAGGTGAATCCAGTGGAGTTGGTATCGGGGAGTTTCCATATACATATATGTGCGTGCGTGTGCGCACACCCATCCGTCGGGCTTAACGATGCTGTTGCTTTATGGGAGGTGTCTATATGCTTATAAGTACGTATATGTATGCCATGTATGCGGACGCCTGCCTGTATGTATGTGTGTGTGTATATATATATGTATAGATAAATAAATGTGTACCGATCGAGAGAGAACTTCGCCTGCTTAAAAGGGAAGAAAGAAGAAAAAGACAAAACAGAACGCCAACCCAGATGATGATGGTGATGATGCTAGTCGTTCATTTAGTTTCGTTCGCCCGATCCCGATCCCGGTCCCGGTCTTTCGTTCGTCCGTTCGTTCGTCCACTCGTTCGACGGGCCCGCCTTCTCGATGTTTTTTTGTCCAATCCTTTTCCAATCGACGAACCCCCTTTCCATTTCCTGCCTTCTTACGTAGACCTGCTGGCAAATCCTTGGCAACAAGCCCAAAATTCCCAACTACTCCCTTTGCTCTTCCCAAGACGCCCTCGCAGAAGACCTCCCCAAAGTATGGATGCTTCCTTCTCTGCATCTCGCTAGTATATACCCTGAGTCCGATACTGAAACGTATCATAGCTTCACGTGCTTGAGTTAGTATACCGCAGCATTAATGGTAGAGAAGAAAACCGGGGGGAGGGGGGGGGCAAATGAGGATGTAAATGAGGGGTTTGGGGTTGGCTAGATTTGATCGTGAAAAGCCGAGAAGGGAAATAACTCACAGTCGCGTGTAGTAGCTGCCCAGGGACTTGGTGATGAGATCAGTCTCAACGAAGGCCTCAGCCTCGTCGGCGCTCAGGTGCAGCTGGAAGCGCTGGCGCAGGGCGTTCGTCGCCTGCGCCACGCCCGCTGAGAAACACGGCATGTTCGACTCCCGGCCCATCATGCTGACCAGGTCGATGATGTTATCCGCGGAGCGCCGCAACGCTAGAGGGAATAGTCAGCGGATTGATCGAACGAGCACTCCCATGAATCGACTGAACAAGGCCGGCGAGAATCCAGAGCCGGGGGTGGGGGGGGAGGGGGGGGAGCAGCGGTAGAGGGCAGCGGCTTACCTTGGAATGCCTGCTTGCACAGCTTCTTGTAGTCTTCGAAGTCAGGAGACCCAACGCCGCCGAGGACGTCGACGTACTCGGAGGTCAGTTTGAAGGGGGCGGCCTCGAAGCCGACAGAGCCGGGGGAGTTGGAGAGCATGAAGCCGAAGTCGATGTGAACGATGTGGCCCTCGTTGTCAATGAGCAGGTTGCCGTTATGGCGGTCCTTAAGCTGCAGGATGTACGAGATCATGCTGTAGGCTGCGAGCGAGCGCTTAAAGGCGTCCACGGCCGCCCGGTACGGCTCGCTCTCCGGCTTGCCGAAGGTTTTGACCCAGTGGTCCTTGAGCGTTGCGAACCGCCGCCGTGGGTTGACGCCCGATTCGATCGATGCTAGTGTTAGGCTGCGCTTGAGCGAGTGGAGCGAGACGCCGTTCGTGATAGTCTCAATAAGACCAGAAGATTCGCCCGTGACCAGTATTCGCATAACTTTCACCCAGACCCCGACCCCGGCGTCGGCGAATATCTTCTCGCACACCTGGATGAGTTGGCACGCAAACGCCTCCTGACGCAGGTCCGCTCCGGTCTTGACGATGACACTAATAAGGTCCCAGTTCTTCATCCACCCGTACGGGGAGGATTTCCGGATGCGTTCCTTCTTCGTATTCCATGCTTCACCGAAAACCGCCGCACTGGGATCATCCCGGTCGCCCTTCCTTTGGACACCCCCGGTCATGGCGTCGTTCTCCATCCTAGCTACTCCAGCGGCTTCGTTATTTGCTGGTTCAAGGTCATCGTCTAGTTCGTTTGATTCAGAAACCGACGATGCCGCCGTCTTGGCCATTATCAAGTCGAACGTCGGCCCCTGGCCATCGTCCAGATCGAAACTCTGCTCCTCCAAGCTCTGCATGCTGGCGATAATCTTGGATCTGATGGCAGCTACCTCGTGCTTAGGTCGCTTACCGCTTGTCGCTTCCAGCTGAGCGAGCATCTGGGATGCGGTTCGCATATGTGTTGCGAGAGCGGAGAAGTCGGGCTGCTCGATCGATATGTTCCGCGGGTTCGGTAACGCCATCTTCCTAGTTAGGCCTGGGCTAATCGACTCAGATGTCCCTGACGATCTGGGGGTGTTTGATTCGGACGAGGCGCTGATCGAGCGTTCCGGGAGAGCTTTTATCTTTCCGTTCTTACTAGGCGGAGGGTCTGGAGCATCGTACGGTCTCAGCATTGGAGAACTCCCCAGGTCGCCAGAGGTCGGTTCAAAGACGCTATCCGGCTTATCATCAGCTGGATCAGTCGTGCGGTCTTGATCTGATGATCGTTGGGAATCAGAGAGGTCGAAAATGCGCTTGCGGGAATCTTGCTCCGCCAGTAGAGTCGCTATCAGTCTTTGATTGTCGGCAGAATCCGGATCGAACGTGAAGTCGTCACGTAGGATCTCGACCATCAATAAATACGGCACCTTCTCTGCGCTGTTTAGGACGGTTGCTTCTGCTGGATTCACTCTCACGATGCGGTGGTGACGACTCTTTGAAGGCGACCCATCGACAAGAGAGGGCGGACATATTATCGGTATATCGACCTCAGCAGGCAGATCTCTCGCGATCAGAGCGAGCTCGGCTCGTAAGGCGCTGAGACGGGCGGGCTTCGGTACGATGACGAGCCGGTTGGATATATCCTCGAGTGCGGTTAGGAAGGCGGTTTGACAACGAAAGTAGTTCTGCCGTAGTAATCTCGCCCTCTGTGCCGAAGTCATCTCTGCTTGATTTAAGATCGTCTTCACATGGTGAGAGTGCCTGCGCGAGATGGTCTCGCTGGGGCGTACCGGTCCGGCTGAAACTGGCGTCGGTGGCCTCGTCGGGACCCTGGGCGACCTCAACTCGGGTAGAGGTAGGGACGAGGTACTGAGTCGAGCATCTAACAATCTATTATCGATGCTGGGGACCTTGCGGGGTTCGATGCGGGCTGCTGGGATAGGCTCGGTTATTGGTGATTTCGGCATTCGAGGAATGGGACTGCGCTGGGGTCTCGCCGGCGGCTGAGCATGGGAAAAGGCTCTAGCATCGGAGGGGTTTGGTTCCCTGGGCCCATCTCTATGCCGGCGAGATCTAGAGCTTGCTCCCGTCACAGTCTGACTCCTTGCGACTTTAGCGGTTGGGTTCGATTCGGATATGACCTCGGCCGAGGGAACGGCCTTTCTGGCCTGGGCGACAGCCAAAGGTCCAGCCCATTGTGGTAGGCCCGGAAGACCGATACTGGCTAACGCAAAGCTCGCAAGGACAGTAACGGGAAGGATGTTCTCCTTGATCTTGTCATGCCTCCCCGAGTCCGCGAGACCAAAGACAATATGCTGGACTTTGTTGTATACCCTTCGACAAGTCTGGAACGCTTGCGCTTGCGGTGCTGAGGCGAGGTCGTGCAGGTAGGTTTGAAAGAGCCAAAAAGTCTAGAGGTACCCCCTATATTTAGCGGTGTGTCGTGTGCCATCCAGGTTCTCATACTTTATGCATCACACCGAACCATCACCTTTCGTATTATATGTACAGGCTATCATACAGACACCCGCACAGGAGACAAGGGGAGGAACAAGGGGAGGAGGGGGGGAACGAACCAGTAAGGCCGCGGAGACAGATTCCTCGCACAGATCCAAGAGGAATTCCTCCAGAGCCATAGACTCGTTATCGACGCTTATTATAAGGTGGCATAGCTGCGGGAGGAAGAACTCGATATCCTCGTAGGGGAACTGACGGAGCTTCGAGCACAGGACAAAGTGAATACCCACATGGTCCGCGTATCGTCTGTGCCATGTAGAAAGGTGGCAGGAAAAACATGATAGTTAGCCAAATTGGACTACTTAGTAGCAGACGTTTTGCTTTGCTGATGCCGGTACCACTCCCGCCGCTTCGCAACTGTTACTGCCGTTCGATCCCTTATACCCCACCCCTCCCTCCCCCTTCACGCGCGCACCAGAAGAGAGAGACAAAGCTCACTGCTGTTTCAGGAGAGCACGAGCCCGGGGGGGGGGGTGCTAAGAGAAAGACACAGGTACAGGCACAGGCACGGGCGCACAGGCGCACAGATGCAACCATAAATAAAGCACGGGGACAAGGGGAGACGAGGAACTGGGGGGGGGGGGGGGGCTTTTTATACGTACGATAGATACGAGACGGAAAGAAAGGGGTTCTGGTTGAAGACGTCACTATCGATGAAGCGATGGAGCAATTCCCACGACATTATCGAACAGCGCCGTCGTCATCAAAGAAGAGACAGTGGAGGAAGATGCCAAAAGAAGAGGGATGGAGGGGGGGAAGGAGGAAGGAGGTCGACGACGACGACGACGACGAAGAGGTGACAAGAACAAGATATCAAAGAAAAAAAAAATTCAAAATAAAAATTGGATAAGAGAGGGGGGCTATCAAAGTAAACCCATCAAGAGGCGCGTGCCGTGGATTTTTCCAGGGCACGCCTTCATCGGTGTTCTTCTTCGACGACGAAGTAGGAGTAATAGTAATAGGACGGACTCGGACTGGACCAATCGGGAAAGGCTTCTATCATGGCCGCCGCCGTCGCCGAGAGAGAACGAAACGTCTTAAAGTAGTAGTAATAGTAGCAGTAGTGTAGTAGGTAAGCAGATAGGTACTATGATAAGTTGGTAAGTACTTTGTAGTAAGGTCGTGTTACTAGCTGGAGTTAGGTAGAATGTGGACTAGCTGTGTATTGCATCTTATTATTTGTATTTCCTTCGTCTTTTTTCGGTTTGGCTTCCTCCTTTCTCTTTTCACTTCGTCGTATGTGAATATGAGAATTGATGTTGTAAAGGTGTCCAGATAGCTTCCAAGAAAGGTCCAACGGGTTGTTGTCCGTAGCAAACTAACAAGCCAATTAGTCGGTAACTTGCCAACTTGCCTACCTGCGTTAGTTACATACTACGTACAATGACGGGAGGTGGAAAATAAAATATACATCATAGATGAATGCCTTAATTACCGAGGTAGGTATAGTAGATTCAAGTTTTACATACTTAGCCTAGTTTCCCATTCATCAATATCCCCGATGTGGTTATAATGGATCATACCTTCCAAGTATCACCTGTTTCGAAGACATCCCTCTCCATTGTTTCTTCCAGGTTACTATGTAATTATCATGTATCTTCATTAGCTTCGGCCCTTGCCGGTCTGTCCGCCCGGCCCGACAAGTTTTTTTTAATTGCCTACAAGTAAATACTTAGGTACATGTTATCCGTATTCAATTACTACTATATGGACATGGAACATCTAAGATGATGTAATGTCCTCTCGGTCTTAAGCGCCAATTTTCTGACACACTGCCCACCAGGTCTTGTCCTATGTAGGTAGGTACTTAGGAAGAGAGGCCCGGGCGCTATTGGATTGTTAAAATGTGGGGGAGCGTAGGTAAGAATTTTGAACTTGCGCTTACCGTGCTACTTTTATATAACGGGAGCGTTGCCGCAAATGCTTATCCACCTATGTAGGCAGGTAAGTTGGTGGGGCTTGCATATTCCTATTCAGGTTAGCTGACAGATGGAATAAAATCTACCGCACTGGGAAAAGAGGTCAGCTTTAAACTTACCTAACCGAATTGTTATATATTCCAGTTTCAGCGACGATAAGTCACAACCTTGAGGGGTGCATGTGCATGTACATACCTATCTACCTCAGTAATTAATCTAGGTACTTAGGTAGTCGACAAGAACCTCGGGAGTCCATTCTAGAGTGCTTACGTTGTGACCAAAATAACTCAAGCGACGGGAGATTACGAGAAAATTTACCTGAGTTCTAGCAGTTCACTACCAGTTCCCTACGGCTACGGTCAACTATGATGAGCAATCTAAGATCTAATTCGCATTGGAAATAACATTGGATACAACGTGCGGTGGTAGCTTCGAGTCCTGTAAATGCGGAGGGGGGAAGGGAGGGGGGCTGCATTTTAGAATCAAATGCTTCCTTCACACTCGACCGGTTAAGTATAGTGAGAATGGTTAAGAATGCATTTTTATACGTTCCGGATCTTCCTCCGTCCTGAGCCGCGGTTAGGATCTTATCATCCTTTTCGTGCCTTGGACGCTGTCTATCGAACTTAAAACATAAAAGAAATAGAGCAATAAAAATAGCTGCGGGATGGTTAGGGAGCATAGACAGATGGGAATGGAATCGCCTCTCTTTCTCTCCCCCCCCTCCTCCTTATGCCACCAACGCCAAACTATATGCCGCCTTCCCACGCTCAAACGCCGGGCCAGGTTCCCAAAAACCATCCGTCATGTTTCCCATAATTCATCGTGTCGTTGCAAAAATAAAGAAGAGGGAGGGAGGGGGAGTAGTGAGGAGTTTCCTAAAGGGGTCCCACCTCCACCTCACGCCGGTGCCTTCTTTTTGCGACCTCCCCGGCCCCTCTTCTTGACCTCGCCGCTATCCGCGTCGTCGTCGGTATCGCTGTCCTGGCGCCCCTTGCCTCCGGCGCTCCTACCGGAGTGCTCCTCCTTCTCGCTGACCTTGGCGACAATCTCCTGAAGGAAGTCCCACTCATTAGCGGACTCGACGGCCTGCTTGAGCATCTGCGCCGATATCCGCTTTGAGTTCTTCTCCTTGGCCACCTCGGCGCTCTTCGTCACGAGCTGCACCATAAACAGCTCAAGCGCTTTGCCCACCGCAATGGGCGTCTGCTGCGCGACCTTGCCCACCTCCTCATCAGCCTGCATTATCCGCTTGATGCGCGCAGTGGGGAACTTGGTCTTGACTGGCGACGGCATTATCTCCGTCTGCCTCGATGGTGCCTGGGGGGCTTTGCGCGGCGGCATTGCACCCGGGTGATCGGATGTGGTAGGCGCCTGGGCGTGCGGTAGTAATTCTAATGTCGATGGGCGGTAAGTGGTTTGTAGTGTCTGGTAATACAATCCTTGACCGGGCGGCGCCTGGTAAGAATTTGGTGGTAGCGGGGTTTGATAGTGACCACTAGCTGCCGACGTCGGGCCTGAATAGGATGCGTAGTAGGATTGAGTCGGGTTCGATGTTTGCGTATCTCCGTAGTTTGAAGGTGCAGGGTTCTGCTGCTGCGGAAGGTACGATGTCGGGTTGGATTGTTGAAAGGCCTGTTGTTGTTGGTTGGGCGGATACTGTTGATTCGGGTACGAGGAAAATTGTTGTTGGTGTTGCTGTTGGTGTTGCTGATGTTGTGGATTTTGGTAGTGCTGTCGGGGGTGTTGGTTATTGCTATGATCGACAAAACTAGGACCAGCTCCAGCTGCAATTCCAGAGGGTGTGGATGTAAAGGATGATGTTGGGTTTGGTTGTTGTGTTTGTACTTGTGCGGATTGATGATATTGGTGTTGGTGTTGGTGTTGGTGCTGGTGTTGATTTTGGTGTTGTTGCGGTTGATAGCCCAATTGGGAAGGATGGTGGGGCTGATGCTGTTGCTGGTTATGGTTCTGGTTATGGTGCTGGTTAATAACTTGTCCGTGTGCACCACTTTGAGCAACACCTGGTGCTACTGGAAAATGGTCAGTGGCTTTCTGTAATGGAGCTGACTGATGGTAGTAAATATTGCTGGGAGGTGGTATTTGTGGTAGCTCAGAGCCGTTAGAAGGAATGTCGGATCCGGATAAGAAAGAGAGGTCTGGGGACCTTGGCGCATATGTACCATCATCGGTAGACATGGTTCCGACAATAAATAGTTATTTCCCCCCCTCTTCTACAGTATGTATGTAGGTATGCCCTAATTTGAACTAGGACGAGACCGTAAATGTTGAAGGCTTTTTAGTCCGGGGGTGTTTTTTTTTTTTGTTCGTTTGTCCTCCTTCTCCAATTGTTTCTGTGCTTCTGTGTGGCTGATTAAAAACAAAGACGCGGGAGACGCAGATAGATACCCAGATAGATGGCTGATGGCTGATCTAAGTAGCTGCTGGAATTTTTTTTTCGTCGGTGCCCTATCACTCCGTCCCCGTCCAGTACTGGTCCCCGTCCGTGTCTAATCTTTGCGCTCTAGCCTACTTAGTATGTAGACTTGTCTAGTCGAATCAGAACAGCAAAAAGAAGGCTGTACCTATTGAGAGGGGCTGAAAGGGGGGTCTTGGAAATACTTTGGAAGGGTGGTGGACTGATTGAGGGACAGGGGTCCTTTATCGGATTGGAGGGGCTAATGCAGGTCTCGATAGATGGCCGATGACCTCGTTATTAAAGGTAAGAGAAGATCTGGTAATTCTGGTAAGTCCGGCAGGTAATAATAGGTGATAATAGGTACCTAGGTAATATGGCGTATTGTATCTCTCAATATCTCAAGGCAAAGAAACTCAAGGTCTCCTCAAGTTTCTCCGATCCCATGCAAGAAAGAAAACAACTGCAATCATACATACGGTACGCGTGAGAGCCAAAGTTGAATATGGACTTGTTTCTCTCAAGCCAGATCAACAGCGGATGAACGAGCTTAAAAGGACCGAGAAATTCCTCTATGTTCTCGAAGTTTGCGGTCCTTGCCTCTGGGTTACAATACGAGTTGAGCCCTTGTCTGGAACTACTAGTAAAGACAACCTCAGATAGGGACAGGTAATTGCAATACGTGGTTGCGCGTGTATGTTTGTCCGCGTGCGTGTGCGTTTGAGTCCAGATCGATGGATATTGCGATTTCTTCAGGCAAATCTTTGGAATCCCTGGAACGACACGGCTAGATGAATGTCTCTTGTCACTCTCCGTCAGGCTGTGCCTCGCCCGGGTTTTTATAGGGTTTTATAGGCCTTTCTACCAAGCCCTTGAGACCAGGATGGTTAATGCACGCTGACGGGCTGACTAGGCAGGCTGCAAGGCAGGGTTTCCACGATGACAGAATATCCACCTGTGGCAGGTACAACAACTGTTCCGTCTCTTCTCTTTTCTTCTTCTTTTCTTTAAGAAAAAAAAAGGAAAGAAATACTCCAAGAGTCGGAAGGAATCAGGCAAAAAGTAACTGGTGAGAGATTCAAGATTCAGGAGGCACCAGGGCGGTGAAAGTGGGCTGTGTCAAATAAGGGAAGGAAAATGGGTAACATAGGGGGCTGCAGAGTGTGGTGATTGGCCAGATGCACTTAGTGCGGCAGCACGGGAGAGCTTCAGGCAGCTGTAGGTGTTTTTGTTGCTTGGCTGGAACTTCCAGGATGGCCTCAAAAGTGTTTGAATTTGACCCGACTTTAACGGTACCGGGATGTTGCTCAAGTGGCGGGCTGGACTGACGGGCTGGCGGGCTGGCGGGGTCAACGGGTTGAGAGCTGTTTCTTCCTCTGTTTCTTTTTAGGGGGAGGGGCTTTCCAAGGTTTAGGTATTGGTGACTAGGATTGTATTTAAGTACCTCTCATAGGTTAGGCAGACGAGCCAGGTAGGCAGGCGAATGGTAGGTACGAAGTCGGCAGGTCGGATAAGTTAAGGGCTCGAGTCTTCTGTGGTTTTAAACTCCAAGAGTCGAACAGCTGCAAGCACGGGGCGGCAGGGCGAAAGACCACCGTTTTATATGCGCAAATGGGTCATAATGCGGAAAAAACCTACGCAGGCACATCAGCAGGGGGGTCCCCAGTTACTTCTTCAATTATGATTGACACCACCACATCCAATCATAGTTAACCAAGGGATGATTTAGGTGGGTCTCTCTCTTTTTTTGGGTGTGGATATTACATTATACATCTGAACATTGTCAGACTGTATGTATAATTCACACTTATGCATATTCCTGCTTTTTCCACCTGCAGCTTTCCAGCCAACCAGCCTTACCAACAAAAAAAATATATAGTTATCCCTATTCATTCATTTACACACTCACCTTTGTCTACATAATCAATCAACAATACCATCATCCTATGTGTTGTTTCCATGAGACTCTCATGACTGCGAAGTCTTTTGAGTTAATGTTTTGAAGCTGCGGCCCTACCAGTCATGAGACCCGGACTATGATGTACTATTATGCGTCACGACCCCGATTTGGTCTAAGAGTCAAGACTTGGGATGGGATGACAGGTTTCCAGAACCAAGCTGGCTTGGCTTGAACCTCTTGCCAACTTACATACCCGACTCAGCTCAACACAGCCTTACGGAAACATTCGAAGTACCTACATATTATTGTATATTGTTCAATCGTGCGCGTTTACGTACCCACGTGTCTAGTCTATTAGACGGGGCAACAAGTGTTGCGCCCGCAAAGCAGATATGAAATTTGTATGCAAGCAGGCTCGCAGATTCAGTCAACGCGAGAAGTTACATATTCAGGTGGGCATTATTTTTAATTCTTCGGCGCGCTGTGGATGATGATAATTCTCAAAGAGCTTTGTCGGAGACCGATAGTCATCGACGGTTCAGAAGCCGAGTGCTCACGTGCTATGGTTCCTCCACCATCGTGTAGGTCGATGAAGGCATTACTTGATCTAATCTGACATGGCACTACCACCCTATCTATATAGGTCTATATGTTTTCTCTAATATGCGTTATCAAATCTCTAAGGCCTTTTTGCCGCTCCTCGAGGGAGGTGCTAAGAAACAGACAAGCCACTGGCCACGCGTGGATTCCTCCCGGTTCCTTCCTACCACTAACTTTTATACGATTTCCTTCCAAGAACTTGAGAAAATCCTGGATATCAGACGCGAATACTTCCTCGGCGCCGTATTCTATATGTATCCCTTTGTCGGGGCAGGCATGCTTCCACCAAGAAACATCTCTACAGTCTCCCGGGGATATCAACGGGTCATCTACCGCGACCTTCCCTCCGCTATACTGGTGCCCGTATATATGTAGGTTATCGGCATCAAGGTAGTCACTCCGAGTATTACGGTGCTTGTCGGAGACGAGCGTGACCCAAGGCGATATAAATGCTGCCATTCCGGGTTTCGGAAGCCGCCACGCACCGAGCTCATTCATCTTCTCCGAATGGCGGCCCATATGCGAAAGATGCAGCAATAGACTGAGCATGATGCTCGCGCCGGCGGAATCTCCGCTCACGCAGATCTTGCTGGGGTCTCCTATTCGAGAGAGCACATGCTCGTAGCTTGCGATCGCCTCCTGCAACTGCGTAGGAAAACAGGCATCGGGGACCAGCGTATACTCCAAAGCGAAGATAGCCGGATTACGGTACCCACTCTCAGCTAGCAGACTCAGCCAAGTCAGCAGGAACTCAAGATAGAAGTGACATGAGCCCATGGAAAACCCGCCCCCTTTTCCAATTAGCATTCATCTCATAAGTAATAGGCGAAGAAGCGTCTCAAGGACGCGACATACCGTGAGTATAGAGAATGCAAATGTCAGGCTTCTCTATAGGATCTTTCATGATCCAGATGCCTCTGAAATGTTTCTGTGTTCGAATTCGTATAAGTTAGCTGTACATTACATACCGTCGGTGTTTCCCCTTCCTGGT
This sequence comes from Eutypella sp. D-1, assembly GCA_023313575.1. Classification (NCBI taxonomy): domain Eukaryota; kingdom Fungi; phylum Ascomycota; class Sordariomycetes; order Xylariales; family Diatrypaceae; genus Eutypella; species Eutypella sp. D-1. Next base: position 837,017 of record JAJTTP010000003.1, read on the forward strand.
CAAACCCGCGACAGACTCACAGACTCATACTCGTTCCAATGGACCGGGCATCTCAGGTAGCCGTGGCGCAACATCCGAAACCTGAGGAACGGCAGGGCCACCGGCCTAGAGAAGAATACGCGCCCGACCCTGGGCGGTATGTGCGCGAACGCGTACCGCACGCAGCGGACGACGGAGTCCTCGAAGGGCGTCGCCCTCCGCACGAACGGCGTCTGGTCCTCGCGCCTTGCGAGGAACCGGTCGCGCACGAACTCATATGGCAGCTCGAATACTGATCAGGTGTCCGGAGCGTCAGCAGGTCGCACTTCCCACCCTCCTCCTCTGCGGCGGGGAGGATGCAACGTAGAAATAACGCACATAGGAATGGCAGGCACCGGAGCACGACAGCCGCGGTCTCGAGTATCCCAACATGGATCAGTAGCTGTGGCGCGAGGAAGACACAGAAGACAATGCAGTCCAGGTACGACACGGGGCCCAGGATCATGGCGGCAGAGAGCGTGCGGTTGTTTGTAATGGATGCGAAATCTTTCCAGCCATTAATGCCAAATTAGAAATAAATCAATCAGCATCGCAGGTGCAAAATAGAAGTTTCGAAATGTCGTTATGCATATCAGAACTTACCGTTATAGCAGAAACGGACCTACGCTATGGTACCATCTAAGAGCTAATTGACTGCTCTACTATAGTAATCTTGCCTCATATTATCAGGCCTCGATTTCAAGGTGTGGCAGCGCCGCAGGCGCTGCGCTGGCCCGGGCGAAGCCCGGGCCCAGGTATCTTTAGGGCTTAAACGTACCGACTAAACCCTTTTTGTAAAAGTCAAAACACCTTGAAATAAGGCCTGATACTAAACTAAGAATTTATCTCCGCAATTTGCACGGTTATATATATCCGCTGAATAGATTTACTTAACGTATAGGCTTAAACTTAGGTTATATCGTAAAATTTTAATATATTTAGGTTCGTACAGGTCAGGGCTACCTTACTATATATTTTTGGTCCTGATCGGGACGGAACCCGTTACGTACGCGTTCAAAATGGCCCCAAAACGCAATTTGCACGGGCGGTTATTCCGGACGCCCTCCTTGCCAGTATATCGCAACCACCGGTCGGTACATAGAAATAATGACCTTCCAAGTATTACATAGTATAAAGAAAGCCTGGAAGGCTATTATTTTGATGTACCGACCGGTGGTTGCGATATACTGGCAAGGAGGGCGTCCGGAATAGCCATATCTTAGCCGCCAAGACTGGCCAAAATGGATGGGATAGGCTGCAATAGGCTGCAAGGGATCAATAGAATCGATGGGATAGATTCGATAAAATCGATAGATTTGATAGATCCCATAGATAGATGGGATAGATTTGATAGATTTGATAGATTCTATCGATCCCATAGATCCCATAGATCCCATAGATTCGATAGATTCTATCGATCCCATAGATCCTATAGATTTGATAAAAAGGTGCAAATAGCGCTACTATATTTTCAGTGTTAGCTCAGGCCACCGTAGCTCCGTCCAGGATCGCGCCCTCTTATTAGTTAATAAAAGCGGATCTTAAAAGGTACATATGGTACATAGAAAAAACGGAGCGGAGGTGGCCTGAGTCAACTGAGGTAATAAAAAACCGTGCCACCTTTGTACCTTAGGTAGGCAAGACCCACCCCTTTTCACTGCTTTTTTAGTCCTGCCCAGGGAGGTTTCATACAGCAGCTGGAAAGGAAAGTTAACGTTATAATTCGCGGGTAGACTGCTCAGGTACTGTCCAGCTCTACGAAGGGGGGCGTATCCGGGTACTGTAGCCAACATGTCTCCTTCCATGCCCATACTAGGTACCTAGAGAAGACCCTTTAACCTAGAAATCGACTTAGTGGACCACTCCGTGCGTATGTATAAATAACGAAGCAGGCGTCGATTCGCCCTAATAATAGCACGGGGAAATGGTTAGGAAGGACGGAATAGGTAGCTCTCATATAAAGCCCGGCATATAAAGTCCAAAGGCATCGTTATTATTATATATACAATACATATGCTGGAAATTGTGCAAAAGACATGGCTATCTCTCTCTCTCTCTGTCTCTATTTTACCCCACTCGTACAGCGGCCCCGGCTCGGTTAAAGGGACTGGACAGGACACCTTGTACAGGCTTGAGGGAAAGGGGCTGGAATTTATCCGGATGGACGTAAGAAGGAATCCAATACCCGTAGTCCATGAAGCCTACACCTACACTCATACACCTATGCAGCCATACAATGTACTTTAAGCAAGTAAGCAAAGCGCATGCACAAAAAAAAAACAAGAAAAGAGAGAAGCACCCTGAACTTAGTTGTGAGCGACCTTGAGGATGGTAGCCTCCATCTGGTCGAAGGCCTCGAGGACACCGACCTTGCCGTGGTCGCCGTCGGGAAGACAGCGACCGTGGCCGTGGGCATGCCCGTACATCTGAAAGACGCCCTCGCGGTAGCCGTCGCCGACCCTGCGAGTAGCGCTAGCCTCGTCCCAGCGGGGACCGATGAGGTCGTCGAAGCTCTGGTCGGGGCGGGTACGCTCGAGAGCCCAGACGGCCTTGTAGGCGCCGCCGAGGGCGCAGGCGTTGCCGCCGACGTCGAGCTTATAGACGCCGTCCGCCCCGCCCAGCACGTCGCCCAGCACGCGCGCGATCGCCGGGTTGTGCGACCCCCCGCCTACCAGGTAGATGCGCCGCGGCTGCGGCGGCAGCGCCGCCCGCCCGTCCGCGCCCGCCGGTGGACTGTGCACTAGGCTGTGCGACCGCAGCCGCATCGACAGCGCCTGCGACTCTACGATGGCGCGCGCGTCCGCCTCCGCGCCCCAGTCCGCCTCGTGCGCCTGCAGGTCTGACCCGTCCACCGCGCATGTGTACCGCCATGTGCCCGCCCGAATGTTGGGTACGATCTCCGGTAGCGGGAAGTACAGCCCGATGCGGGCGCGGTCGCCCGGCGCCTTGATGCCGAGCGGTGGCGTCTCGAGCACGAGCTTGTTAAAGGTCTCCCAGGGGTCGGCGGCGGCGGCGGTGTCCTTGCCGGACGGCGGGGGCAGTCGGTCGCGCACCTTCTCGCGCGCCAGCCCGCCGTTCTTGTAGCACAGCATGAACATGAAGTGGTTGTTGGCGGCGGGGTGGTTCATGAAGTGGTAGGCGGGGTCGGGCCGGTAGGTCGGAGTGTTCATGAGGAAGGTACTCGAGGTGCCTAGGGAGACGATGGCGTCCATTGGACGCAGCGGCAGCGACAGGATGGTCGCCGGGTTGTCGCCCGTGAACGACACGACGCGGCACTCGGGGCTGAAGCCGAAGCGCTCGACGTAGTAGGGCGAGATGCCACCGACGCTGCCACCGCCGTCCATGCGCACGTCGCCGAGCTTGCGGCGCAGGTCCGTCATGGCCTCGCTGCCGTCCGCGCCGCCCGCCGTCAGCTCCAACAGCGGCGTGCTCCACTCCTCTGCCTTGATGTTCCACAGGTTCATCCCCGTCACGTCGCTGCAGTCGATGGGGGCGATGTCGCCCAGCAGCAACGACGCCAGGAACGACGACACTAGCGAGATCCGCGCCGTGTCCGCGTACACCTGCGGCCGCCGCTTCCGCATCCGCAGGATCTGTGTGCCCGTGAAACGCTATACAGAATATCGGCGCGCGCGCCTTGTGTTAGAATATCTGGTCTTGGCTCTTGATCATGGAGGTGATCTTCCTCTCCCAAACACCCGTCCCCTTCAAATTCGATTCGAAGTCGACAAGGCGGGCGGGTGCGGGTGTGGGCGTGGGCGTAGTAGGTAGGTACGGGTGATCGTTTTTTCTTACATGATGCGCGGCGCTGCCGGTGATTTCCGCCAGCTTATGGGGGCCGCCGAGGTGGGCGTCGAACTGGTCACACTCGGCCTGGGTGCTGTGGTCTTGCCAGTTGGGGGAGAACTCATAGGCGAGGGTGTCGGCGAGCTGTTCGCGCAGGGTGCGGGAGGGATCGAGGGAGCGGAGGGTGGGCACGGCGCGGGCGTTCCAGAAGACGCTGCCGTGCTGCTGGCCGGCGCCGCTGATGCCCCGGATGTCACGGATTGGACACCCGTTGTCCCGCAGCCGACTCAGCACCAGCTCGAGCGCGTCGAACCACATCGCCACCGGGGCGTACACCTCGCCCTCGGCATCGTTGGTCTGGACGCCCTTCTTGACGCCATATCGGGACCCGAAATCGGCATCGAAATCGACCTTGGCTTCCGACACTACCTTAAGATCCGAGGTGATCACGATAGCTATATTAGGGGGCGGGAGGGGAGCCACCCCGTTCCTCGTCAGCCATTGTGCCCGACCACCAACGAGGCTTTGAAGACGGTCACATTTTAAAATCCAGTCGGGACATGCCACAGTGTATCTACTGCCTACGTACCTTTAAGTTGCTGGGTCGAGAGGTCGAAACCCAAATATAACGGTCCGGAGCCCATCTTCTTTCCTGGTTATTCTCTAGCCGTTGCTCGTCTGCGAGGGTTGAAAGACATATACAACAAATCTAAGCACATGCACATGAATATAGAGACTCAGACGGGAAGGACTGGCAGGATCAATGCTATTATCATGGGAGGAGATATAGGAGACGAGAATTGGGAGGGAAGGGAGGGAGGAAACTATTCTCTCGTTAACTAGCTACCTATGTACATATTTATACACACGTGCGTGTGTGCGTGCGGGTGTGTGAGAACGAAAGGAGCGGCTGGGTACACGATCAGTCAGTCAAACGTAAGTACATACTAAACCTTACCACGCCGCAACAAACTTCGAAGTTTAAAGAATAAGGGGAGAAAAAAAAATATGGCGGTCTAGAACATCCCGGCTGGCATACAAGTGGTAAGTACCAAATCATAGGCGCAAAAAGCTGTTACATCCATTACCCAACATGGGGGAGAACCTGCAAGGCCTTTGCAGGTACACACTCCTGGGGCACACGCTGCCCGACACAACCCTGCCCTTACGACATCCTACGCTATCGAATAGGCTTCAATGACGTGAAAACCCGAAAATCATCTGGGCAGCTTCCACCACGAGCTTTTTCTGAGGGGTCCGATGGCGGGGCCCGCGGGGCCAAGGGGGGCCAGCCCTAGGGCAGCAAGGGCAAGCACTTGGCCTTAACTAGTCTTTTATGTCATGATTAGCCTAAAGATTCATACGCGCCAATCACAGCATGGGAATTTCCTTGAGGTCATCCTTCGCCATTCCCATCCCCCTGGCTCTCGAAGTCTGTCTGCATGTAAAGTACTTACGTAGATAGTTAGGTAGTCTTGGATGAAGTAGCTTTGCAGCTATGCAGAGCTATGCGAAGCTACTTACTTGTGTAGTATCCATAGATGTTGCATTGGCAATAGGTTTACACCATGTATGGATTTATCAAAAGGGTCTATTGTGGGGTTAGGGTAAGAAATTGTATACCAATATTTGATCTATAACCTAAGTATCTAGGCTATTACTGTAGACCGGTTGACTGGCTGTATGTAGAGCTTCATGTAAATCCAAGCAACCTATGTATCTAGTCACATAGTTGAGGCTCTAACCAGAAGAAATATTGTTAGGTCTGATTCCACTTACTCCTTCAGGCCTGTACCCTCCAGGCCTGTACCTGTACCTGGGCCTGACTAGTGATATGTTCTCTCATTTTGGCTGGCCGCTCTGTGAACGCCTTCCATATGCAATTGTGTGTGACGAAGTATAGGTAGTGTAGTACATCCAAACCCCCTATCTCTGTACCCAGAGCCTTTCATAACGGAAAAGAATTCCAAAATCTCAGAATACCTGGTATCAAGTGGGCTTTTCATCTACATTTTGTTCGTAGATGTCGCCCTCGGAACGCCTCCAACGCCGTCTAATATATATGCGCAAACCAAAACTTTTATTCCTGGCATTGGTTCCCTAGTGATGTTTATGGTCGTGATCGTTGTGGTTATGGTCGTGGTTGTTATCGTCTTCCGGCTCAGGGCTCGATTTGGCACTTACGTCGCCGGGAATGAACTCGTCGAACTTGGGGGGGACTGGCACTTCCTTGGGAACAAAACGAACCCGGACTCTTCGGACACCGCGTACCTTGCCACCGACTCGAGTCCGGACCGTGTCCTCAACTTGCTTTACTTCCTCAATGGTCCAGGCACCTGGGATGGCCAGCTCCAGGTCGACAAGATAGTTCTGTCCCGACTTGAGTCCCGTTACATCCCGCAGTTCGACCTTGTGACCATCGATAACGTCTGACAGAGCCTTTTGTGTCTGTTTCCGAACAGAGCTTTTGACTTCGGTATCAATACCCCGATCTGCGAGTTCTTGCAGCGAAGAGACTGTATTCTCGGCCCCAGCCCTGATCACCATCAAAGATATGAGGAGACCACCAACAGGGTCGAGCCAGGCAGCGTTCTGCATAAAATTCGCACCCAGAATAACGGCGAGTGTTACGATCCCAGTAAGGCTATCGACACGATGGTGTACGGCGTTCGATGCGAGGACGGAAGACTTGCGCTCTCGGGCGACTTTCATAGCTGTAAGATAGGGGTTAGTACTGATGTCTAGGAGTCAATCACCCGACACCTGAGAAACAACTTACTCGCATGATACAGCCACTCCTTGATGGCAACCGTGCCCGCAGCAAGCCATGCTGCATGTAAACTAGGTACAATCTCACCCTCATCATGGCCATGCCCATGACTGTGACTGTGGGTATGTACATGCTCCATGAGTTCGGCAGCAGCTGAAGGATCGAGAAAAAAGTGGCCGTAAAGAGTGAGAAGACTGCCGTAGCCCATGTACATCCCTCCAATCAGAAGCATGCTTGATACGCCAAGGGAGCCCAGACTCTCGATCTTGCCAAAACCAGTAGGGTATTTGTCGGTGGGTGGTCGCAAACTCCAGGATATCGTCGCAAGGGTCATAATATCGGATGCGAGGTCGGTTACGCTATGGATGGCATCGGCGACCATTGCTTTGGAGTTGAACATGTAACCCCCGACACCCTTTGCAATTGCCATGCCCAGGTTGGAGAAAAGGCCAATTCGGGTAATGCGCACACCGGCATCGTTCTTGTTCGACGAGGTAAGGTAGGCATTGTCATGGTGATGGTGATGATGACCGTGGCCATGCTTGTGGTCGCCATGACTTCTTGTCTGGGTGGTAGACGCCATGGCTGCTTGTGGAAGACAGGTACTTGGCCGTTGAGAAAGACGTGAAGGACGTGATAGACAAGGTGAATAATGAGTAACAAAAAAGGACTGTGAGCCTGCAGAGTTGCAGTAAGTCTGCAGCACACGGCGAATCTGGAGGGTGATGAAAGAGTGATCTGTCCTCAGCTTGGTGATCAAGGGGATTGGACAGACAAGGGATAAATGAGACAGTTGAGACGGTTGTTGAAGGTACCGCCCTGACCGGTTAATAAGGATAGGAGTGGGTGCTGCAAGTGATGGTGTTGAGATTGTGCGGACTTGGATGTGAACACCTGCACCAGTACCACCAGTACCACCAGTCTGGCCAGTGCGAGTCGCATCGGGCGGCGCAATGGACGCGTTTACCTTCCAGGACTCCCTCCAGGCCTTAGCTGTCTGGGTGGTAGCTGAAGTTGTGGCTGCGACAACGCGGCCTACAGGGCGCAGATGGCCCTGACAGGGTCTACCATATAGCGGGGACATGGCTCAAGTTTTGCCTATTTTTGGTACCTGGAACCGTCCCTAATAGGTACCTCGAGGGCTAGGCCTACCTAGGAAGATGTGGATAGTGACGCGTCAAAACAGGCCCGAGAAGGAGGCTAGAGTAGGGGCGGAGTTAAGGAAAGAGGTGCCTCTTTTTCTACCTAAGTAGGGTAAAAGGGGAGGGGAGGGGGCGTCTTAGCAGGAGACCATCCACTGTAAGAAGAAGAATAGGCTGCTGTCCGGGCCACTGAAGGGAGGACTAATAGTGTGTCGAGTCATGAGTTCAGGCTTGTCGCAAATAGGAATAGGAATGATGTTGTCTGATGTGATGTGATGCCCACTGGGAAGCTGGGGAGTGCACGTACACACACATGCACGCACATGCGACTTGTGATGAAACCAATAAAAATCAAAGTGGAAAAAAAAAGGTGAATATAGGTGAAACAATAATTCATCCAGTAGGACTGGAGCTGGCAAAAAGAGTCGGCATATATATACCTAGGTAGGTATATAGTAGTAGTAATTGTAGTGATATCGTATCTATACGAGCCTTCCCAAGGTTAACGTTCACGTCGTCAATGCTGCCCAGGAGCGGTAGCAGTAGTCAGACCGCACAAAGGCACCTTTGACGCCTGTAACGACCCTCGGTTGAAACTGGGAATAATGACGATGGAGGTGAGGAAAAAAAGTGAGAGGAGAAGAGGCCCGCCCTAATCCAACTTTAGAACCATGAAAATGTGTTCCGGGGGGTTCCTGCCTATGTCGATTTTAGGAACTTAACTTGTACTTGCATTTGCACTTGCACTTGCATTTGCGCTTTCGACGGCGGCTCGGAATGGCACGATGGTTCGGTCTCGGGTCGGAAGGCACTGTGGACTTTGCCCCGATGCTAAAGTTAGATCTCTGCAAGTAGTTAAACTCGGACAGAATCATAAATGGCGCTAACGATATATAGTAAAGTTCCTTAACGGGTTGTGGGCAGTAGTGGGCAGCAACGACCCATTCTTGCGATAACGATAGAACGATAACGAGGTCACTCTACGATAAGGAGGTACGGACAGTTATCTGATGGTTGATGACTTCCCACACTACCTACCTACCACTCACCTACAATCATGACATACTTACCCTCCACACCTCTATCCCAGTCAATTAAGGTAGTTGGTGGTTGGCTACTAAATACCCCAGAAATAGGGGCTAGTTGCATATATACCACTATCAGCAAAGCCATAAAACTACTAGAGCTCTGAAGTAGGTAATTATTTGAATTTGAGGCCACAGAGACTCTATATTACACCCTGGAGGCTTTCCCGATGCGGAAACCTTACTTGCGGATACCCTACACGGAGGCTCTTCCAGCTCCCATTGTCATCCCCAAGACAGCCACAACAATACCCGGCGCCGTTTCGGCCCTACTCGAATTCTTCGGATCCTCAGCTCTCGGGCGCCCCCGCCCCTCCACGGTGGTACTGACCGGGGCCGGCATCTCCGTCGCCAGCGGACTTGCTGACTATCGGGGGAGCAAGGGCACGTATCGCGTCAACAAGACGTACCGGCCCATCTACTACAACGAGTTCATCGCTAACCACGAGGCCCGGAAGCGGTACTGGGCCCGCAGCTTCCTCGGCTGGACCACCCTGCACAAGGCGAAGCCGAACGCTAGTCACTATGCCGTGAAACAACTCGGGGACCTAGGTCTCCTGCGGAGCGTCATCACACAGAACGTAGATTCCTTCCACCCCAGGGCCCACCCCCTTATACCCACTATCGAGCTACATGGCTATCTGAGATCCCTGGTTTGCATCAACTGCCACGGGGAGCTGCCCCGGGACGCGTTTCAAGATGAGCTGGCGAGGCTCAACCCGGCGTGGGCCGCTTTTCTCGAGGAGGTCAAAGCGTCCGGCGCGCTGGACACGGAAAACCCTGAAGAGCGTACTGCTCGGGGGATACGGACGAACCCCGACGGCGATGTCGATCTCCCGAGTGTCCCGTATACCACGTTCAGGTATCCGGCGTGCCCGAGCTGTCTCGCAAGGCCGCCGCAGGCCGAGGACGGAAGTCGTGCGACGGTTGAGGTCGATGCCGATGGCGCGTTGACATCCTCGAGCACAGCCGGCATTCTGAAGCCGGCGGTCATCATGTTTGGGGAGAGTGTTCGGGCAGACACCAAGGTCGCCGCGGAGGAAGCTCTCGAGAATGCGGAAAGACTCCTCGTTCTAGGGACGTCTCTCGCCACCTACTCCGCCTGGCGGCTGGCGAAGAGGGCTAAGGACCGTAGCATACCGATTGCGATCGTCAATCTCGGAGGTGTGAGGGGAGAGGATGCATTCTTTGCCGACCTCGGTGACTCCCAGCGGGGAGAGAAAGGGGTTAGAGTGGACATGTCGACCGAGGAGGTGCTACCACCCCTGATAGAGCGGCTTCGCCAGTCTTCCAATATAAATGCGGCACAGGAGCACCAGGATCACACTGTAGAAAAGCACGGGGCCTCTATCTTTAAGGATATGATGTCTTGAAGAGCCGCTATCATCCGTCTTATAATCATATATAGCTTCTCATATTCCATAAATCAGAAGAAACTCGAGTAGCCGGTTGTGTTAGTCTTTAGTGCAGAAGTGCCCTCCGTCTTGGGTTCGTTCTTAGCGGCCTCAGGTGCTGCAGAGAGTGAGGGTGTTTCTTTCGGCTTCTTAGCCTCCTTGGTCTCCTTGGGGGTCTTGAGGATGTCGTCTCGTTCAATCTCTCGCAGCATCTCCTCCCACGCCTTCTCTTGGGCCTCGTCGCCCGTACCCAGTGCCTTCTCGACGTCGACCTCCTCGCCCCTCTGCAGCTTCTCGACGACCTCACGCAGCAGGCCGATGCGTACCTCTGCCCGCCGCATGAAGTTGCCAAAGTCCCGCCTCAGTGCGATCATCTGGATCGACATGGACCCGATCAGTAGGAAAATTATGATGAAGAATGTGGCTGGGTTCCACTCCTTTGACCACGCATTTTTGCGTTGCCTCCCCCGGCCTGGCTGACCAGAACCACGCCGCAGCGGCTTCGGCACGAGCGACTTCCAGAAGGATGGTTGAGCGATGGTTGGTGCAGAGCTTGCATGACGAGAGAACTGGCTGCGTGCTAGATGGATAGGGGTCGAGCGTAAAATCGTAAAAAAATACGCCGGGTTCCTGAGAACTCTAGGTTTAATGCTAATCGGCATCTTTATCGTGATTATATATTATCTATCGTAACTGCCTTGAATGTGCTGCAGGGTTGGTTGTAGATTGTTTCATTTGATGGTTACGGAAGGACCTCAGGTGGACTTAAAGAAATAATCTTCGAAGACTTTTGTGGGGTATGAACGGAGGTTAATGAGTGAAAAGTACCGAGTGCAAGGTACCGTGAAAGGTACCGTGAAAGGTACCGGTGTTGTCATGGTTGCTATGTCAACAACGCTTACCCCTTTATGGTAAGCTAATATCGGCTTGTGTCAATAACGTTATAGTTAGGATGGGGAAAGTATATGCAGCTCTGCGGACTTATGCAACCCAGTAGAAGCATCAAATAAACTACCTAATTATCTTGAACTTCGTCACTACCTGACATTGTGTTACCTCCTCTGCCCACCTATCTCTTGATCCTACATTGCCCATACTTGTATGCTTTGGGGATTTGGAGGGGGCTTGTCACCTGATTTGCAGTCATTTTTCCTGGCGTTTGGATACCACTCTGCATCATCAAGTTTTTCTTTTTGCACACGATATCATGATTGCATGAATAAGAGCCGATCCCTACAAGAGACAACCTTACAACGACCTCGAAATGGCTTCTGTCCAGGCCCAGATTGATGCCATCCGGGCAGCAGTCGCATCCATTTCAACATGCACTCCAACAACATCAGCTACTCTGAAAGACTTGCTCCAGAGCAAAGAGGCAGATCACGATGCCAACTCATCAAAACCGAACGCGAAGACGCGACCGACCAAAGCCACAGCGGCCTCAACAAAGAAAGCAACAACTACTAAAAGGGGAAGAGCACAGTCTGTGCCATCTGCAAAGGATGCGAGCAGTTCAGGGGCGGGCATTGCTCCAAAGGAGAGAGCTCTGCTAGCAACTCAAGTTATTAACGCGACGCTGAAGGCTCTGGGCGATGCGGTGAAGAACAACACGTCACAAGCACCGAAAGCTCCTACGAAACCAGACCCTGCCAAACCTCGAAAGGGCCTTCGAAGATCGAATTCTGTGCCTATGACGCCCCTGCAACCTCGATCTCTGAACAGAGTTTCGACCTCCCCTGTGAAACCATCCCGGTCACCCAATCTGTTTGTAGCCTCCACCGGCTGTCTGGTTACTATTGAATGCGCTCGAGCTGCCTTCTCGAGCTTGCGGACTCTGCAGGCTTCAGGTTCTATTACACTACCTGAGCTACAGCTGGAGACTGGGATGTCTTCCTTTGTGAACAAGTTAATAGGGCTAAACTTGTTTGAGCCAGCAGCGAAGGAACTACGCATCTTGAAGCGGCGATTAGAAGTTATGGCTACTAAACAGAATAACAAGAAGAACAATTCGAATGCCGCCCCAGACCCGAACGCAGCTGCTAAAACGCTCTCTGACCTCTTGGACTTCCCTCCTATCAACGCGAAAGGTCCACTACTCGGACTGATCATCACTGCCCAACTCCAAGCCCTCCGTATCCTTCATGGCTTGAAGAGGTCCGCACATCTGGACACCGCCCTCCCTTCTCTGCGACAGTCCAATGAATCCTCTCCTCTAAGCCTACTCCTTCTTTCTCTTCAAGAGGAGAAGCCAGACCGCACCAAGTGTGCGAGCCAGTTGGAGAACCTCTCCAAGATCTTATTATCACTATCGCCCAGCATAGCTGCCAAGGACGATGCCACAGCTCTAGAACCGCGACTAAGCCCGTCTCCCGAAACTGCTATGGAGATCCAAGCTCTTGGTTTCACTGCTAGACTACAGTCATGGGGCATTTCAGGCCACAAGGGCGACGTCGACAAGGATATCATCCTACCCCTATCGAAGTGCTTAGCTGCTTTCGTAAGACGAACAAGCTTAAAGCCAGCTGGTGCCTTTCACATTGTTCGCGATTCATTCCACCAGGTCTGGGGCCACGTTGAAAATTTATGTGTCAAGCCATCGACATCTTCCAATGCCCCTCTCGCAATGATCTACCAAGTGCTTGGTACGACGGCACGGGAAGCTGGGAATGATGAAGCAAAGAAATGGACAATGAAGCTGAAGGGTCTTCTAGACCCGAATAATGATTCTGTAGCCAAGCGCTTCGCTGTAGCCGCACAGTTGCTGCTTCTTGCCTTGAAACAGTCGCCGCAGGACGACGAGGGCCTCATCGTCGAGGTTCTAGAGTCCCTCCAAGGACCACTCAGTGGCCAGTCTGCCGAGTTGGATGACCTTCTAATCAGCCTCTGTCTGGTCCGGAAAGCAGCTATCCACATTGTGATTGGCAATGGAAACAAGGACACTAATCCAAACTTGCCATCAGATACGATCGCCAACCTTGAAAAGCTGATTCTCCAACTTCCACGCTTCGCCCTAAGATGGCTGGGATCAGCTCCCCAGCCATCCGGCTCCACAAAGGAATTCCTGCGCTTCGAACAGCGACGCCAGCTGCTGTCGAAATATCTCCATCAGATCCTGGATTCTGCCCTCATGCTCATCAACAAGCTGCTGGGCGAGGAACGTTTGGCATGGGATCAGACGGATTCGATTCTAATGGATACCCTGACGCTTCTCGAGAACATTGGTATCACTTTCCAGGCAGTCAAAAGCGACCCGTCCTCCTCGTATTATGTAAAGGTATCTCATTTCTACTATCGGCAGCACCTCGCTCTACGGAATACCAAGGCTACAGAGCCCGCCTCATTGCGTGCCCTTCGCCGGTCAATCGACGCTGTCAAACAACGACCGGAGAATGAACAGTCTCGTGCTCAGCTGTTCATCAAATGGGAGCGATTCGCAGAGTTATGCAGGACCTACGGACGGCGGGACGATGCGGCGGATGCCCTCCGTTCCATCAGAGACCACGTGGTCCGGCAGGAGATCATCCCAACAATCACGGGAAAACTGGCGACGGAAGACGTCCTCGGGGCATGGCAGCGGACGCCGGGCGCAGAAACCCTCTCCCGGACCGTATTGTCCCTTGCGAAGCTCGATCGGAAGCCAAATGATTGGACCTGGCTCTTGGAAGAGGGCGACAAAGCCACGGCTCTGGAACACGACTTATACTTCGTCATAGCAGCTGACGGCGGTTTCCGCCAGGAGGCGAAGCTCTCCCATCCTAGCATCAAAACACTCCTGCAGATTTACACCCTCGAGGAATACCCAGTTAGGAGATTGAGAACCCTGCTTCGACTGCTCACGATTAACTTGGACACCGGGAACGAGACGGCGACTCTGCGCACGGAAGCTGGAGCTGCAGTCGAGAATTTGACGGCAGCCGACCTGGCGCGCGACGCCGGCCTGGCACATTACGTACCACATCTGAAATCATTGGCTGCCTGTCTATTCATTTTGGCAGATGGTTCTATCGATACTTCGTCGACCGGGCAAGCTTTAGCTGGCTGGAAAACCAATGCTTCAACGTGCCACTCTGCAGAGGAACTTTCCAAGCATGTCGATGATCCATCCCAGCTGCAGATGACTCTACAGTCACTCGCCGACTTCGCCCGGATACGGGGCCTGGAGACACTCTCGGCAGACATCCTCGAAGTCTCCGCCAACATCTCTAAGCTTGCCAGCGCCATGAGCCCGGATTCTTTACTCATTCAGAGCGCAGCACTCTGCGCTCGGCACCTGAGCCTCGGACAGTCGGCCAAGGTAGAGAAGATGCTGGAGCAAAATAAGGAGCTCATTTCTAAGCCCGACCTTTCTACGGAAGCTGTGACCGCATATCACTTGACAGCCGCCGAGTACCACCTGGCGGTCGGGGAGTTCAGCGAGGCTGACCATCATCTCGTGGAAGCTCGTAACGTAGCGACGACGCGTTCGGAGCAGCGGCCTAGAAAAGCCGGCGGCGCCAACAGGAACATCTCGCTAGCGCATGCGTCCTACCTGAACTCGGAGCTCTCGCTCGAGCGCGGGGACACCCCCAACGCGCTTCACTTCGCTAAGCTCGCCGTCAAGGTCCTGTTCCACGACTGGGCGAAACTGGAGGAGCTGAGACGCGCCAGCCAAGACATCGCGATGGGGGATGTCTCACAGACCGAGACTTCGGGCGACGAATCAAGCCTAAACAACTCGCAGCTAGTCAAGTCGGAAGCGGCGGCTCCCAACAGCCCAGGACCAATTTTCTGGGCTATGGTGTACCCCTTATTCCGGTGCATCCTGCGTCTGTCGTCTATGTACGCACACGTGGGCATGTACCAGGAGACGCTGTACTATGCGGAGCAAGCCAAGAAGGTTGCGCAGAGCACTGAGTCGGCGGCCTACAAGTTCCAGTCCGACGCCTGGCTGGCACTGGTGTGGATGATGGCCGGGAAACCCGAGAAGGCCCTGGAGATCGCCGCGGAGCTGAAGACCCAGGTGGCCGACCTCGAGCCCACCTGCTCGGTGATCACCATGCTCTGTGAACTTAGTCGTGTGTACCGAGAGACGGAGGATGCTGTCTCTGAGTCCGAGTTGATGGACAGGGTGAATGCCATGGTCAAAGCAATGAGCAGCAACGGTCTGACGATCGCGGATGCGGAACCGGAACATCAGCTGGAAAAACAAATGACGAAGCTGAGCATCAAGCAAACGTCGACTACGAGGACCGCGACACGCCAGACCAGAACAACCATGACGACGAAGACTACGACCGCCATTGCTTCGAAACGAACCGTGGCGAAGAAACCCAAGGCCACTCCTGTCCAACCACCGCCACAGGCGCAGGCTGAAGATGTTCAAGTCTCGTTTTTGCGGGCCTCTGTCCTTCAATGTCAGTCGATGGACCTGCTCAACCAAAAGGACTGGGCGACCGCGATTGCGAACCTACACGCGGCTTACGAGCTCTCAAAACTCTCAACGGACATCTCCCAGGAGCGGATGCTGATGGCTATGGGCCTCATCGGTCAAAGCCTGGACCAGATGGGCGACGACTCGGTATTCTCCGTCGTACCGGATTCCACGCTCTCATTCCCGTCAATAGCCGCGTCTTTGAAGGAGAGGGGCGAGAAGACACCATCGGGAAAGTCGTCCTCTCCGCGCAAAGCCCGGGGCACCGTGCAGGACATGCATTCTTTCACGGAGAACTTGCGCAAGGCTCAGGAGTATCTGCTGGAGGCCCACTCGGTTGCCAGCGTCAATGGCGACGGGGGTCTTGTGCACCGTATCGCGAACCTGCTGCAAAACGTGTCTATCTTGCTATCTACGACCAGCTCGTCTAGGGGAACGGGCGCGGGACACCCTGCTCATGCCACGTGCTCCATCGAGCTCGCACGAAACCTCATATGGCGTCGGGAGCGGAAGACGCTGCGTCTAGAATCGGCCAAGGGGGCCAAGCCTGAATGGCCGATGCCCATGCATCCCCCGGGTCAAGAGAACAGGCGATTCAGCCTCGGCTTCTCCATCGACATGAACAAGTTCCAGCGGGACTGTGTAGACATCATCCCGCGGTCGTGGAACGTGGTGTCGGTGTCGCTGAGCGACACGCAGCAGGACCTCTGCATTACGAAGCTGCAGGCGGGCCATAGCCCGTTCGCGATCCGGCTGCCGCTGGAGCGGGCGAGCTCGCGCGACGCTGACAACGAGGTCTTCAGCTTCCGGCAGGGCCGCGCGGAGCTGCGCGAGATCGTCGCGCTCGCCAACCGCACGTGCCACGACGCGCGCGACATGAGCCGCAAGGAGGCCAAGACTGCGTGGTGGGCGGAGCGCGAGGAGCTCGACCGCCGCCTCGGCGACCTCGCCACCAACATCGAGCAGACCTGGCTCGGCGGCTTCCGCGGCATCTTCACCCAGCATCACCGCCGTTCCGAGCTGCTGGCCAAGTTCCAGCGCACCTTCCTCAACATGCTAGATAGCCACCTACCCTCGAGGCGCCAGGTCCGTGGTCGCCGGGCTGCTGCCGCCGCTACCGCCACCGCTCCCTCGGCGGCGAAGATCAATCTCGACCCCCGCATCTTGGACCTTTTTATCGGCCTGGGCGACCCCACGGCCCCTGATGCTGATGACCTCGAAGAGCCGCTTACCGACCTACTGTACTTCGTGGTGGATATCCTGCAGTTCCACGGCGAGCGGAACGCATACGATGAGATCGACTTCGACTCGATGGTCGTGGAGACCTACGACGCGCTACACGCATACCACCACGCCATGTCTAAGGGCTTTGGGGGTGACGACGGCGGAGACGGCAGCGGCGATGAGGGTACCCACACGATCCTCGTCCTCGACAACGCCCTCCACATCTTCCCCTGGGAGTCCCTGCCCTGCATGCAGGGCCGCTCCGTCTCCCGCATCCCCTCCCTCGCATGCCTGCGGCGTGCCATCCTGGAGCAGCAGGCTCCGCCCCAGCAGCACAAGCAGCAGCAGCGGACTCCATCGGCCTCTGACAGCGGCAGCGAGGACGAACTGGGCGCTGCGTCGCCATCCTCGGGCCCCCGTCCGCGTTCCCGCCAACCCACCGATCGCCCGCGCGAGGGCCACTACGCGTCCATCGCGTCGGGAACGTACATTCTGAACCCAAGCGCGGACCTGGCGCACACGGCGGCGACGTTCGGACGGCCGCTAGCGGCGAACTTCTCACGGCGTAACAATAACAAAAGCAGCAGCAGCGAAGATAATAAGCCGGGGTGGACGGCGATCGAGGGCCGCGCGCCCAGCGAGGACGAATTTGAGGCCGCGCTCCGCGACTCCGACATCCTGCTGTACTTCGGCCACGGCAGCGGCGCGCAGTACGTGCGGGCGCGGACGCTGCGCCGCCTTGACAAGTGCCGCGCCGTCGCTCTGCTCATGGGCTGTTCCAGCGCCGCACTCGAGGATCACTTCTGGGACGGCGCCCTCGGCGACGGCAACAACGACGATGACGACGGCGACGGCGACAGCGAGAGTAAGAGCGGGCCCGGCATCGGCGGCGGGAGTGGCAACGCCTTCGTCCCCCACGGCCCCGTCAGGAACTACATGCTCGCGGGCTCGCCGGCGGTCGTGGGGACCCTCTGGGACGTGACGGACCGCGACATCGACCGCTTCGCGGCGCGCCTATTCGAGGAGTGGGGCCTGCTGCCCCGCGGCACGTTCTTCTCCGCTGCTGCGGTGAAGGGCAAGGGCAAAGCGAAGGAGAAGGAGAGGAGTCGCTCGAGGAAGAGGACCGCTGACAGTGATGATGATAGCGGACATGGAGATGGGCACCGGGAAAAACAGACCAGCCTCGTCGAGGCCGTCGCCAAGGCCAGGGATGCCTGCCGCTTCCGCTACCTCACCGCTGCTGCCGTCTGCGTCTACGGCATCCCAGTCTACATCAGCAAGTGAGAATATGGAGAGCAAGGCAGTGCAGGTGTGTCGGTGTCTTTTCTGTCTGTCAGGGTTTGGGGTTCAATGGAGTGCTCTGATTTTGTGTTACGTATATTCTGGATCATGTTGCGAGTGGGAGGAGTGTGGGAGCTGGGCCAGCCGGCCCGCCATATCTGTCTGGTCGGATGACATCCATGGGCGGATGGGAGGTTGATGAAAGGAGTTTACTTGTCTGTTGGGTTTATTCTACACTTTCGCGGCATTGCGCGGCGCTTTTGGGAGGCGTCTACGGCTAGAGAAGATGATGATGAAGGGTCTATGGAAGTTCGCCTGTTTCGATTAATACACACGCTTCATTCACTTTAAAGCTCCCTATAAGATCTCCTCCCCCCCTTCCGTGTAGGTCTCCGACTCCGATTTATATCGCTGCTTGTGATGTTCTGCGTAGCCAGGATTATGTGAGTTCATGCGCACAGCTAGATATGACTACCCAGTTTAGCTGGCTAACAAAAGTAAGATGTCCACGCCCCTTCACCGTATCGTTCATATCGCTAGATCAATCTAAGCATCTTAGGCCGCCCATGCCTCTGTGCGATTTGTACGATGCTATAGCCCACACCGTAAATGTCACAAACAGATAAGCAGCTCCTTATTCTCGTTTCCAGGATTTATGGGACGGGATTCAACACCGTGATTGATTTGATATGTTGCTGAGACCATCACCTCGAGCAGATGGACCCCCTATAGACTAATTGATCGGCATCCTGCAAGAGCCAAAATCAGAGCCATGGAAGGTCCTTCACCTGGCAAACTTCCTAGTGAAGCATTTGCAGTGAAAAGGAGACAGTGCCAGGAACTTCTCACTCCTACACCTTTTACTTGTCTATCACGGGAATGTACATCGGGCCACCGGTTCAACTTCACAATCTCACTATGCAAAGGTAGATGTAATGTGCGAAGGAATAGGGCTACGGGATAGAGTATCGGTAGAACCCGGCGAAGAACCCTGTTTCTCTTATCCCTTTGGTGACGGTACTCCGTACGTACAGTCCGGTGACAGATTACACAGCCTGGAGACGAGGAGGGTGAGTAACGATTTATGATGTCCGGCTATTTCTAGGTCTCAGAGTAGGTATACACATAGATACGGGGTTGACCGGCAACTCCTAGGGGGATCGTCCCGTGTATTTCCCCGCCGTTTATTCGTGAGATAGATTCTTTACCATGGGGGTTGACCTTTTTTCCGGGAATAGCTCACGGTGTATCGCAGCATTCTTTTTAAGGGGGGGGGGGGGGGGGGTTATGGTATGATCCCTGATGTAATCGAGTCGCAAACAGGTTCATCAAGACACTTCGTAGTCCCTCCTAGACGTGTTGTAAAATTTCGCCCTTGTCAACTTCCTGCCATCGCCGATGTATGTATAATCATGTCAATCATATCATAGCAGCGATAATGATCAGTCAAAAGCCACATATATCCTTTCTGAGGGGGGCGGAAGGTGGACGGGCGGATGGATGAAGGCGCCTCGGAACCGGTAGGCAGGGTTTTGTTTGGCAAGCGCGTCGCCATGATGTTACACGGCCCCTAGCAATTCTTGCCATACACACGACGCATAGCCGGCGTTCCACACAGATCGGGCACCAAATGTGCGACCCGGGTCCTGGATAGCGACAAGACTCGGTTAACGACCCTCGAACACCGTCGAACGCCAGGGAAAGTTCATCTCAATATGTCATTCATGTACGGAGGAGGTGGGGGCCGGAATATTGCTGCATTGCATTTCTGCTGTTCAAGCGACAAACAGTTGCTAAAATGGACGGCTGTGAGTGACTGGGTGAGTATACCACCGGTAATAGCGATGAGGGGAGACACGTGCAGCAGTGTCGCCAGTAGCAGTGTATTCCCCGGCAAATTCCATGCCCGCTGACGACAAGCGTGGAAGCCAAAATCAAGCTAGGTCGAGTTCCTGCATATTAATGTATCATGTATCCGCTAGGATACGATATAGGGGGGCATAGTGCGCGCTGGAGGGCTTGGTCTGGGGAAGCGTGGTTCTTTGGATTGAACTGAGGGTCCTCCGTAAGTAAGCGTCACGAGGCTCAACGTCCGGTGGACCATCAACCGGCGCGCTGCTTGAAAGGCACGGAGGAAGGGTGAAGTGTGTATGGTTCGTGTCAACATTTTCCCTAAATACCCTATTCGCTGGAGAAGGGTCCGCCCACACTACTGTGGGCCGGGGCTGTCGAAGCTTTTGAGATCTCTTCCTCTTGCCCAAATAGGAAGCGGCGGCAAAATGCGTTATACCCTTTGAGCGGCTGTCTGCAGCTCCCCGCCTTTTTCAAACGGTTCGGCGTATCTGATTATCAACCCAATCTGCTAGGTCGGCCGAGTCATTCGTGGGGTCCTTGTCTCGGACGCTTGCTGACTGAGGTTGTATCTTCATCATTTGCATACGTGACGGTCAGAATTTCGTACTCTGCCTAAGTATTAGTTAGACTGGTTCTGGCACGGCCCTGGTGCGGGTAGGTAAGTTTACACGAGATACGATTAACTGCGTGTGATGTACCCACCCAATCACACCCTTCTCGACAGGACAGGACTAGAAGCACTTCAAGCATATGACACAGGCCAGGACACATCCAACATTCCATGACGTGTTGAATGGATGGTACTGAACATCGCCACTCCCGCAACAAGTATGACCGATGAGTAAGTACGGCACGATATCCGAGCAGGGCTTGAGGGAAATCGGTATGGTATGTCAGTGCTTGGTCAGTGAAATGCTGCAGGTAATAAAGATACTGTTGGGAATTCATATATAGCCACGCACTCGCTTGAATCAGCACGTGCCAAATAGGGATGTGATATAATATAAGGTTGAGTGGCGTCTGAGGTAGATCTGGGGTAAAGTACTTTGTATGATGGGAATCGATTAGCAGAGTGGATACGGGGCCGATGGGATGGAAGGTCAGGTATCGTGATTGGAAAGCCGAAGCGCGTATCACGCTCCACTATCAGCTAAATGTATTGCAGCCGGCCGCCTGCATGGCGGACATGCCAAATGGTTGTCCAAGACCTATCGGGTTGAACAAGGGACTGGGGTTCCTTTGGTTCGTCTAGGGTTGTCTACAGATTTCGCATGCAATAAAGTATGCATCAAGCACTAGAAAACCTCTGATGCTGGTCATCGATGCTGGTCATCCTAGACTTGGCAAAGTACGGAAATGCACCATACCTACCAGAGTTATATGTTCTGCCTCGAAATGATGAGAATTGTAAGGGGGAACGGGAAAGGAGAACACCAATATATAGTCAAACATTGGAAAGAACTAAACCGTCCTTCCTATGGTCTGAATAGGGTAAGTAAGCTGGAGGGCATGAAGCCTAATAAACGATGTCTGGCCCCATTTCATTCTGGCTAACAGTTTGGGGTTGTGAAATCCTTTAGAGGAGCATCTCTTGATTATTCGATACATCAAGGAAAAAGAAAGATTCCATCTTCAATATGTGTTATGAAAGTCTGAGCGGAATTGGATCAGGCTAGAGGGGGGATCAATGTGTGCGCTGACCCTGTTCTGAACCCTTATGGCTAATAAGTCGCAAAGAACAGTTGCTCATCATCATTCTGGATAACAGGATGGGGACCTCGGGTCAAGATTCCAGCAAAGGTATTCGGTGCTTGCTGGGTAACCTAGACCACTCATATGCGGTGGCGATGATAGGATATTACTACATCTACAATTCAAGAACGTTATCTGTAGGTAGTATATATCTTGCGAGAAGGAAGCGACTTCAAGGAGAAAAGAATGTGGCGGGGCCCTCTACAGAGAGCTGCGGGGATGGACAAGACTTCTTCTAGATTGAGGCAGGATCTTCCCCAAAGGCTCTGTTGCGAATTGGGAAAGGGATAAGCATATCAACGACATAGCAGGTGAGGTAGGATTGTCCTTGGCTAGATTGGGGTGAAAGTTACTCTAGCATTGCAGAATGCGGCTGTCGTGGCTCCGTGTCAATATAGCATGTACTTGGAGGTGGATGTCTAATGTATAATCAGGCAGTAGGGCGGTGGCTAAGCTGGAATGCGAATACGTAAATGGCCTGGTAGAACCTAAGTAGGTAAGAGTGAAAAACGTTGACATCCAAGATTGGAAGAGGCGAGGCTATGTCTTTCCAAGGTCGTATATGACTGTTCTTCTTGGATGCTGATGAGGATAGTGTTAAGGTGCCTTACTGGCTGTTGCTCCGAAAAAGAGGCGATGGGGGGGATGAATAACTCGATAACCATTTTAAACCTCACGGTATAAGTGCACAGACAAATGCAGGACTGGCCTGCCGGATCTTATGCTTCTTTCCAAGGTTCCTTTCCTCTTGCAAGTATAAGCACTGGAACATAACTATCTCAAAAAGGTTTATTACGGAACAATTGCGACCTGCTCCGTACGCAATGCCTGGAAAGGAAATGTTTATATAAGTCGCGGGGTTATAAAAATAGCCGAATAGAGAACAGAGATATTTCAATGACTTCAATAATGCCCCAGGCCCAAAATTATTGATTGCATCGCTTGATACCTCCCTTAAAAGTTTCTGCGCAATGATGACAATTGTTTCTACAGATGACCATCATCTTAAGCATATGAAATTAGGAAGTTTTAGCAGTTTAGGTATGTAGTACCTAGGTAACAAGTCTGAGCCCGTCGTCATCATCACCGGGGCCGTCGTTTCTCCATTTGCAGAATCCAATTACATGCACCTCATTAGCTGCATTTCCACGATTACCTTTTCGGGATATTGCCAGGCTTAAAGTTGCTACATACATGGCAGACTTACTTACTTAGGTAGTATTAGTACGACGCAAGACATATCTACACTTGTCTGTTCGATATGACAGAATGTTCCCAAGGCGATCAAAATGCATACGCTCTCCAATAAGAGGCTCACTCTACTATGTGCTGTCCTGCGGAGAGGGTAAGAAGGCCCTCTCGTTGACCTACTTGTATGCAATGCACGCATAACACATGCGCCGCCATCTACATCATGTACGTATATACTAATCGTTACATGGTGGTGGTGGTGGTAGTGTACAAAGTCACGTATCGGGGGATTGGTTGATCGGTACCCACACCTCCGCCTGCGTGTTCTTCTCCGCCTGCAAGTCCGCTCCACTCACACGCAAACCCCACAGGGTTCCCCCTCGAAGGTTACGAGACTGTGGAATCAGACCGGGGGGGTCCATGGAAATGATTCTAAGCCAACCAATTAAATATTGCATCTTTCTCTATGGGCCAGTGGGCCCGTTAGGTCTTTAAGGACCCACCAGGACTATCCATGTAGTCGAATTTGGCTTCACCTTTTTCTATAGCCGATAATACAATGCAAAGTACATAGTACCGATTCTGTTTATAAGTGATATGTGAATTACCCACCTGTCGCTGGTGTGATGTTCATAGTATCAAAAGAGATCAAGTTTCCTCCTTTTATTGAAATATGCAACATATTGTGATATAACCCATAACCTTGGCAGGTAATTGCCTACCTAGATATGTATTCGCTACGGTAAGAGGACATAAAATAAGAGGTATCCCCTTGTCAGGACAGCAGGACAGTTCCAATTCCAAGGTTGGGTTGACAGGGGCTCATGTAGTGTTAGGTAACCAATTGATTTTTTTTTCTCCTTTACCACGGATGTATGAATGTAGTTGTACTTGCTTCGGTGTGCAGGTACCAAATAGTCTATAAGACAGTTGATATGGCTACGGTCCAGGTGCGGATGTCGATCCTACCAAATCTGGATTGGTGAAAACTCTATCGTGCAGCCCGGAAATCTGTACACCAATCAGCCATCCAATACTTCTCCGAGCACGCCGGTACACTGTTAACCGTTAACGTCAAAAGCCCATCCATCAATGAACGGCCTTATGCGCGGGCTGGAATGACAGTCTTGTCGTCGTCTATATATAAACCGGGTGCTATCTAACAATTTATAGTATCATGCACGCCCAGATGGATTCCAAGTTTTTACACTCTATTCCTTTGTACCGTTTGTAGTTAGTAACGATGATCGCCAGCTGCCAGTAGATGCTAACCTTGGAACTGGGGCTTAAGTGAAACATTTCGAAGCCTCGACGGGTCGTCCCGCCTGTATTGAGGTAACAGCAAAAACCGTTAGGCGGTCTCAATGCGAGAGGAAGATTCCGCGAATACTTAGACCTGCAGCTGCGGTCATAGATTTTAGAATTGGCGGTACGAACGCGTTATCGTGTAACGACTGTGGTGACCAGCCAGCCAGCCAGCCAACGATTGATGCCGGACTGCCCAGGTGTGCTGCCCTGCCATTGCAACTACATGGTGCTTCCATGCAGTGCACGCTGAGCTGGACTAGTTGTACAGCATCAGGACCGCGATCAATGCTCTTATGGCTATGAACCATGGATATCCGATATCTAATGTTGGAACCTATTTGTTGTGAAGGTATTTGTTGTGAAGATGTAGTAAAATATTGTACTTACTGCTAATCCGGCTTCGAATTCAAAACATGCTACCGCGGCTTGTATCGCCATACAGCCAAAGCAAGTGTAGTCTGGTTGTCAGTCGTGCAACTGTATACGACCACGGTTCGCAATGTGTTATCATGTACATTCCAACACAGCTTGTCAGCCTTCCCATTTAAATGAACTTCCATACACCCATAATACTCGTGCCGGCGCCATCAGCCAACAAGCTTCGAGGAAACCCCATGTACAACGCCCTTGTACCTATAATGGACGGTCAAATCTCGGGTTCTTCCATTTGGCTGCTCTCTAGTGAGTTTTATGATATTGTACTCCGTATTAGTCACTCAGTACTCACCTGGGCAATATGGTTCACTTAACAAGCAACCAACCGCTCATGACTATGGTGATAATAACACTACACACGGCCGTCATCGCCGCCACTTGACCACCAAACCCACCTGGACCACCTGTATAAATCCTTGTCCATCCCATCGTAAAGACAGAAGGGATGATGTGATGTACGACATTACCTATACTACGTTGTAAGTGGTAACCTGTTACTGTAAGGTTGTGTACAAGTTCACTGATACAACCACCGACCGCTCTTGACTCGTACATATAATCCATACATACCCGTAAGTACTGGTACAGGAGGTACACATTCACAGGATAATAGCGTATCCAGTGAAAAGCGTGCACTCCGTCTCTCTGCACGTCTGGTCCCTACCTAAGACAGTTAGTTAGTCTGGCACTATGTACTTAGCTACTCGACGATCTCCACCACCCTGGCTGGGCTGGATGTTCACCCTGGATCCTCACCCTGTACGTATATCCACCTTGGATGGGGGGCCCACATGGGAGACAAGGGGGGAGAGAACTGACAGACCAAAAGACCAAGACAAGAAAGACTTCAGGCGACTTCAACATCCCAACATCTTCATCTGTGGATGGGTCTCAAGGCTAGAAGAGCCTGTCTGCCCTGTCCGGCGCATCTTCCAAAACCTATCTCGTCCTAGCTCAGACCAATTATAATTTGTGGGCAAGGGAGGAAAGGGTTCAAAGTTATTCTTTTATTCTTTTTCGTTCTGTGTCTTGTACCTATTTCCTGTTCTACTACCTCACTTATCGACCTAGGTAGGCTACTTAGGTAGTATATCCTTGAAACTTGTTTACTTAACTATCCTGGTCCTGTGCTTCAACGTAAACCTATTTACGGGCCCCCTATTCACAGCCGAGGCTTTTTTTTGCCCTTTTCAACGCACCTACTACCCTCAGAAAAGGGCCCGAGTCGCTAGTGTGAGCGAAATACGGCTTGCACGGATACAGACGGAAAACTGGAAGTTGATTACATACTTTTGTTCACAACCCTCACCACTTTCCTCCCACGACCCGACTCCAGTCCCCGACCTCCATTGGAACGACACAGCCCTCTCCGAACTCTCAGTCAAAACGCCGAGAGCTAACTAACTACACTAGTAGCACTTGTTAACCATCCGCCATCTGATCCATTGAGGTGAAATCACGAGACTTCCTATTGGACTGTCCTCCGTCAAGTGGTCTTGGTCCCTAGAAAGTCTACTAAGTACCCCACAATCCCGTCGCCGGCTATGCACTACTAGTAGCCAGACTCCGGAATTCCTGCCTGTGATCTTGCGTAGTCCGGTTACACCCTTGCAGCTAGTTCTTCTTGTCGTCCATCCTCCCCCCCCCATACTACCCCCATACTGTCCCCATACTGCCCCCATACTGCCATACTGTCTCATACTACCATACACCCATACACTCATACTCTCTCATTGCCGGTGTCGCTCTGTTCCTTGCCATAGACAACTTCCGGGTGCTCACCTATTCGCGGTTCACTATATCGCTCAAGCCCAATGGTAATCCAAGCTCGACGATATCGCATGTCATGAGCTACGTTCCTATAGTTCTGAGGTTGCTGGCTACTATTTCCCAGCCGACCGAGCTTCTTCATCAGCTACCTGGGCTCGCGGTGACGGCTTGTTGAATAGATCTGAAGCATAATTATCTGCACGGCTCTGTATATTCGAACCCATTCAACGTTACTCACGTGGGGGCCCCCGTTTTCCAGGGCTTCTTAATTCGCAATCGAAGTGGAAGATCAACGATGTCAACGACTCAATCGCATGTCGCCGGACAGTCATTCACCACGACAGACGCCCAAGGTGCGCAGTCCGCCGTCGATTCCGGACACCCACATCCATCCGTCGAACCTACCGACTTGAACGGGTTTTCTCTCGAAGGCCACCATGACACCATATCGGACAATCCGGCCCATAACGGCCTGTTAGAGACATCCCAGTTCCCTGATTTCTCTTTTACTTTCCAGGATGTCCCCGATGGTAGTCAAATGATGAGTCTGGAGGGTCATGTAAGCGAGATATTCGCTACGCCCGGGCAGGGGTCCTTAATGTCTGCAGGTGACCGAAAAGACTCGATAGCGTCTGGCCCCCACAGCGGCACATTTTCTTTAGATAACCACTCCCACGACAGGCCTCTCAGTCTAGACGGCTCGGACGACGGCGTCCCTGACCTCGGTCATGGCGGTGGTAGCACTCTGGACGACAATATGGATGACGAATTTGGCCTCTCGGCCAGTGCGCCTGGCGACGGCACTGATCTGGGTGGAAAGCTGAAGGATATCAAGTCTGACCCTGCGCCGGCCTGGAGTGAACTGAAAACCAAGGCAGGCAAAGAACGAAAGCGGTTGCCCCTTGCTTGCATTGCCTGCCGAAGGAAAAAGATACGATGTTCAGGCGAGAAGCCGGCTTGCAAGCACTGCCTTCGTTCTAGGATCCCCTGCGTGTACAAGGTTACGACGCGCAAGGCGGCGCCAAGAACGGACTACATGGCCATGCTAGACAAGCGACTGAAGAAGATGGAAGACCGCATCATAAAGACTATCCCCAAATCGGAGACCGATACAACAATTGCCAATGTCACGCGCGCTGTGGTAAAGCCGTCCCTGCCAGGAGCTCTCCTCTCGAGCAAGCAGCCGAACAAGAAGCGTAATGCCGACGAGGCGTTTGGAGCGGATTTGGATAATTGGGCGAAATCGGCACCAAAGACTAAGATCGATTCTTCGGGCAAGCCGGTATCGTTACAGGTACAGGAAGCAGAGGAGAGCAAGTTATTATTAGAGGGTCAAGAGGCTCTGCCTCCCAAAGACCTCCAGGAGCAGTTGGCCAACACCTTCTTTGAGTGCATCTATGGCCAAGCATACCATGTTCTCCATAAACCGAGTTACATGAGGAAGCTCAAGTGCGTAAGGTCCTATACCCTTGCGCGATTATGCTAACACTTTGGTAGAGCCGGAACATTACCGCCGGTCCTGGTCCTCTCCGTTTGCGCTATCTCTGCTCGCTTTTCTACCCACCCTAGGTTTGCGTCAACGCCTAACTTCCTTCGTGGCGAAGAATGGGCCTCGCCCGCTCGCAACATCGTGCTAAGACGACAAGAATGGCCTAACATAACGATATTGACCTGTGCTCTCGTACTCGGGCTACACGATTTCGGGACATGTCACGGCGGACGAAGCTGGGCCTTTGGCGGAATTGCTATCCGAATGGCCATCGCCTTACAATTGCACAAGGACTTAGAATCGGATACCCGGCAACCACCCAGCGTTCAGCTCAGTTTCATCGATCGAGAGATCCGCCGGCGAACGATGTGGGCGTGTTTCCTGATGGATCGATTCACGTCATCGGGAGTTGATAGGCCCATATTTATCAAGGAAGAATGGCTTAAGATCCAGCTTCCTATAAAAGAAAAGCTATTTCAACTCGATATGCCTGGGCCGACGGAGGACCTGCAGGGCCGTGTTCCTCACCCGGTACCGGATGATGAGGGGCAGCTCTCCAAGGCTGAAGACAACATGGGGGTGGCAGCTTACATGATCCGCGCCTTGGCCCTTTGGGGGCGGATCATCAATTATCTCAACCAAGGCGGAAAAGAGATGGACCCACACCCGATGTGGAATGAGGAATCCGAGTACGCCGAGCTTCTTAGACAGGCCGAAGGGTTTCCGAGCAGTCTACCAGACGGCTTAAAATACAGCGCCGAGAACCTTCACCTGCACCACACGGAAAAGATGGCGAATCAGTTTTTATTTCTTCATATTGCTATACAGCAGAACATCCTATTCATGAGTCGATTCGCGGTATCTTCTCCGACGACAGGCCTCTCGCAGGCCGACGTACCGGAGGAATTTGTCACCAAGGCTGGCGCCAAGGCGTTTTCTGCTGCTAATAGGATATCCGACTTACTCAAAGATTCCGAGCCTCACATGGTCGCTGCCCCTTTCGTCGGCTATTGTGCATTCCTGTCAGCCACGGTTCACATATTTGGCATCTTCTCTGGGAATGGAACCGTGGAGCTGGTCGCGAAGAAGAACTTGGCGACGAACGTGAGGTTTCTATCGAAGATGAAGCGTTACTGGGGGATGTTTCATTTCATGTCGGAGAACCTACGAGAACAGTACCGGACCTGTGCTGATGCCGCTCGACAAGGGACTCCTGCAGAGAGCTCAACCGCCTCGCCTATTTTCCAGTATGGAGACTGGTTCGATCGCTACCCCCTCGGAGTCTCGCAGTCCGACTTTGTGGATCCCGCTGCTACAAAAAAGAAGGAGACAGGCGACGATGCGGTGTTGGAACAGAAGCCGGAGCTGCACACAGTCGAGGAGTTCTTCACCCAGCTGTCCCCACCTCAGAGCGCCGAGGGGCGGGAAGCCAGTGGATCTGGCAGGCCGCCCTTGATGAAGCGCAAGTCGATCGCGAAGAAGGGCAGCGGCGGTGGTGGTCCGCCGTCGTCCCGGACCGAGCAGCAGCAACGCCTCGAGCCGCTCCTTACGGACCTTAGCGCGCCTAGCCTGCCCGAGCAGATCCAACAGCGCATACAGCAGCGCGCCAACTACTCCCGCCTCAATGGGCAGGGAGCCGGTATCGCACAACCTCCCTTCCGCAACAGCGCTGCCGCCATGAGCGCCGCCGCGGCGGCGGCGCGCTCCCAGAATGCCGCTGCGGCAGTAGGTGTCTCGGGTGCCGGCGGATACCCAGCCCTCTCACCCATCAGTCCCGTACACCACCAATTTGCGACCGGACACGGCGGGCACGGTCATCACCGACCACACCACGCCGGCTCGTCGGCCCTGTACAATCACTCGGACTTCCTCTCGCTGTCGCTCTCGAACAGCGGCGCCGGGATCCTGCCCCAACTCGACCGCCAGCTCGTCTTCAACGCGTACGGCGGCCTCGATCCGACCACGCCCCTCGGCGGCGGCGGCTCGCATGACCCACTCATGGACTGGGAAGCCGCGCTTAATGGTGGCGGGCAGAACGGGAGGTCCGGCGGTGGCGACGCCGGCGGTAGCGGTGGGCATCACCACCACGACAGTCTGCCGGGTGGGTTCGTCGCTGAGACGTCCTCAGCCTGGTTCATGCCCTTCAACATGGAGCCACCCGAGCTCGGCCAGGATCTCAATGGCATGAACGGCCTCGACCCCTTTGGCGCCATGTTCAGCCCCGGGGGCGTCCACACGCCGGGCGGCACACTAGGGCTAAGGAGAGGCGGGCGGTGAAGCTAGCGAGGATAGCCAACCGGGGCCCATGTCAAGCGGGATGATATACTGACTTCTATCCCCGGCCGCAAAAAGATCGGAAGAGACTTTTGGCTATCTGCTTGATGCTTAGGTGGCATACACGCAATAATGGCGGCGACGCAGACATATATATATCTTCATCATCTCTCGCCTGTACGAACCCACCCCAGCTCTAACCGCTACTACTTAGGCATTTCCCGGCCTTCCGCACCGCCCCTTATATGCCACCTTTCAAACATGCCACAAACATGCCATCCCCCCACGGTGGGGCTAGTCATGTGGGGGTTAGCCCCGACTCCGTTAGAGTACATCGGCATACAGCATCTTCCCCCTCTTTCTTTTAAACCTCGTTTTCTTTCTTCAAATCCTTTCTTTCTTGGTCAGGTTACTCTCTTCATTAGCGACGGCGCTCCAGGGAGGTCCAGGTCGGCGCGGTCGTTCTTCCGATTCCCCATCTTATCTTTCTATCCATCTATCTATCTATTTATCTATCCATCTATCTATCTATTTATCTATCCATCTATCTATGCTGGGACGGTTTTCGTAGAGGGCGTAGGGGTGGAAGGTTGGCAGGATAGGGTTAGCTGGGATGGCTATAGGGATGTGTAGGAAGGGGGGGCGCAGGCGGTGGGGACATGAGAGAATGGAAAGGGATGAACGCGCCGTATATCTATCTGTGTGTGTCAAATGTATGTATGTGTGTACGCGTGTATGTACGTATCGTATCAATTTATTTATTTGTGCGATGTATGCGAGGTTGTCGCTGCTCTGGCTTCCTTACGTGCGTAAGCCGGTAAAGCGATGTTGTGTGCTTTGTGTGTCTCGGGTATATATATCTACATGCAATGTGTGTGACAACGTTTCCGTTTCTGATCTACACTACCCGCTCGTTAATTTTGCTTGACCTAACATATGAGATTCACCGGCCCTTTGGACGTTATGTCTGTCTGTTCTTCTGCGCATCTCTATCTCGGCTACCTATATGGATTGTTATTATTTCTTTTTTTGGAAAGGTAGACATGAGGGCAGGTAGTTCGTGGCCACAAAAAGTTGGATGACAGAAAGGACACCTCCATATCTACCCACCTGTTGGCTTTTGCCTCCTCCAGCTTCACGAACACCTGAACTAAGGGGCCATAACGCGATCGGATGGACGGATGGGGCCCTGAAGGTATATGGGTAAAAGCAGTATAGCGCGAGCCTTTTTCTCTGTACATTAAGACAAGGAAGGCAGGAACCACGGTTGGAAAGCCTGAGGGTGCGGACGGCTGAGATAGAATTGATAAAGAGTATCGATCCGTCCCCCACCCTTTTCTTGGTTCCAACTTTGAACGCGACGGCGACGGGACCGGGGCGGAGGGAGGGGGGGGGGGGTTGAAGTGGCTGCTGGCTTAGGCTGCTTATCGCATGAGGGTCTCCATTCGTTTCAGAGATGGATCATACCTGCTGCCTTGTTAGGTAGACGAGCAAATAATGATTATTCACCCATGAGAACCGAGTGGACACCGGGTTGCCGATGATTTAT
This sequence comes from Eutypella sp. D-1, assembly GCA_023313575.1. Lineage (NCBI taxonomy): Eukaryota > Fungi > Ascomycota > Sordariomycetes > Xylariales > Diatrypaceae > Eutypella > Eutypella sp. D-1. The sequence goes on from JAJTTP010000003.1 coordinate 868,749, forward strand.
GTAATCTTCCAAATTTTACTTGGCCTTCCGACTATCTAGATGCTAGTCTGTCTGATATTTCCCGAATCTACAAGGTCTGCGAAAGGAGAAAAGATGAAGTGATGGGTCTCGAACTCATGATTTTACGGATTATCGCATTTTATCAAGCTGAATATAGACTTAACAATGCCCGCTAGCTACGGCTACTACTACTACTGCTGCTGCTGCTATCGCCATCACAGGGCCCAGGGATATCAAGACTTCTTTGCCTATGTATTATTAAACCACCAGATCCCGCCCATGCACACAAGACTCCCTCATTTCCGTCCTCACTCCACTCCACTCACGCAGCCTCGGCGGCGCCCTTGCCCTTCCTGCGACCAGAACGCTTGCGCTTCTTCTTTGAGGCGCCGCCCTCGACAACATCCCCATCCGCATCCGCATCCGCACCCGCAGCCAGTTCCTTGCCCTTGCCCTTGCCCTCGGACGAGGGAGGAGGGCCGGGGTTGAAGGCGGGAGGCTCGTGCTCGAATTCGTCGCCGAAGGTGTCACGGCGCCAGCGGCGGAGGCGAGCCTTCTTGCCGAGGCGCTTGCGGTCGCGGCGCTGCTTCTCGGGGTCGCGGAAGTGCGCGAGCTTCTTGAGGCCCGCGTACTCGTTGAGGTCCGCGTCCGACGCCATCAGGATGTCCCGCGTCGTCAGCCCGAACGTCTCCGGCCACGTCTCCCGGTACGCGAACCGTGGCTGCCCGCTGCTGTTTTGGTTCTTCGACGACGAGGAGGCCCCGGGGATCTCTGGGTCCTCGACTGTCATGTGCGCGTCTACTAGCGCCTCTAGCTTCGCCCGCTCCCGCCGCACCTCCTTCTGGCTCGCTAGCCGCTCCCTCTTGCGGTCCTTGCTGGTCTTCTGGCGCTTCGCAGCGGGTGCATCGTCCTCGTCTCCGTCCTCGTCTTCTCCACCCTGCTGTTCTTCTACGTCTGATAGCGAGACGTCGGGATGTTCGTCGTCTTCAAAATCCGGCACCAAATCCTTGATGTCGATGTCGTCATCCCACTTGGGCTTCTTGATCTTCCTCTTCTTCTTCTTGGAACCCCCGTCTTCTTCGTCCTCGTTGCCGTCATCAGTGATGTGCCCTTCCTCGGCCTCGGCGTAGTACTCGTCGTTGAACATCTTCTTCATCTCCTCCTCCCACTTGTCGTTATCCCAGGCGTCCTCGAGGACCTTCTGCCAATCCTCCTCCCGCAGGGTCTTGCCGGAGAGGCCGGCGGCCTTCTTGATCTTCTGGAGCTTGCCCTCCGCCTCCTCGATATTGAGGCGCCGCAGCCGGGCCCGCTCCTCCTTGCGCTCCCGCTTCTCGGCCTCCCGCTTCTCGCGCTCGAGCTCGCGCTGCCGTTTCCGCGCGCTCTTCTCCTCCCGCCTGACTGACTTCGCTGCCGTGACGTCACGGGAGTACGTCTTGAGAACTTCGTTGCTCTTGTGCGGGTCCTCGAAGCGCAGGTTGTAGGCGGCCTCCCACTCTTCTGCCTTGTCCAGGTGGCCGTCGTCCTGGTCATCGGACTCAAATGCCTGCCAGCCCCCGCCGTCCTCGTCTACCCAGGCGCGGGACGCCATGAAATTTGACAGGAAGAGCTCAGGGTTCTTGTCGGCCTCAGCAACATCGGGCTTGCGATCGGGCTTGCGGGCCTTCACCTGGCCGGCACGGGAGGGGTGGACACCGGCGCTGGCTTCAACGGGCTTCGGAGCTTCCTTTGCCTTCATGAATTCTTCCTCGTCACTCTCACTTGACGCATCTCCGTTCATCTGGGCCTGGATCTCATCGCGAATGGACTTCTTCAGGTCATCTTGCTCCTGGATGTAGGTTCGAGGGGGTTCGTCGCCATCTTCATCATCTGCCCCGATATCCCCACGTAGTAGCTTCTCTCGGTGGTAGTCTTGTAGGTAGACCGGCTTCTCCTTTTTCTCCTTGGAAACGGACGGCGCGACAGACTCGTCATCGATTGGGGCGTAAAATGTGGTCTTGCCATCGTAAACACGGGGATCTTTGTTCTTGATGGCCTGGAGGGTGGCATTGAGCTGGGCGTCGAGCTGTTCGGTGGCTAAGAAGCCGTTCTCGTCCTCGGTGACGTCCGAAGATGAGTCCGAATCATCATCGTCACCATCTCCTCTTGACTTATCTCCATTGGCTTTGTTCGACTTGTATTTCTCCTCCACTAAGATGAAGACATTGAGTCAGTAACAGACAGACAGGGCAGAAGTAACTCTAGTCCTCTTGGGGGGCAGGGGGGGCGCTCACATCTATGCAGCTCTTCCCTCTTCTTGTTATGCTCAAATCTCTTAGCATATTCACTGTTAATCTTGAGTTTTACACCGCCGTCGGACTCATCGTCGCTGTCATCAAACAGCGAATGCTTGCGCGCGTCGGATTTCGACATCGTTGTTTCAGCAGCATTCAGCAGCACAGCACAACACACCTTTGCGCCGTCGGTGATACTCAGTTGTGTCTCTTGTAATATGTGGCGATAGTTAGATTATTCGAAACTATTATGAAAACTTGAGAGGTCTAGAATAAACTCTAGATCCCCTAGTTTAAGGTAGAGATCTTTTGGTTGAGTGTAAAGGGGGAGGAACGAGGGGGATTTCAGGAAATATTGAACCTGAACCGACTGATAACATTGATGGTCAACTTTTTTTTCCAGGAAGGAGAAGAGATCCACCAGAGATCCACGGATAAGAAGTTCCAAAGTTGTTATCGATAAATTCCTAGGCCAGTAGTAATTTACATAAGAAGCACGTAAGACATACACATCGGGCCTTAACAAAAAATAACTCCGACCTTGCCCCATTACTTTCCAGTTTTGGACTAATGTAAGTGGCTGGATATGTACATATAGACCTCTAGCCCCGTAACTTCCAAGTTGTATCGGCTTGACTGAACTGAACTGTCACCTGTACAGATACTTAGGAGGTAGTTATTGTATCCACGGATGTTGTAAGTGCAAGCAAGCAAGCCGTTGAGGCCCCAAAATACTCCAGGGTTGCCTAAAGGGAGCGGCGCGGGGCGTGTAGAAATAGCAGGGTAGTACTTACACCTAGAACTAGATACCTGTACTCCGTATCGTCACGTCACATTACAACTCACCTGACTGGTTAGCTCTAGAATGGATAGGTGCTATGTATGTATGTACATATAAGTAAGTAGTCTTGCGCCCGCCTAGTATGTCCACGGGTAGGTAGTAGGCACTGTTTGTATGTACGTAGCCAGTAATATCCTGCTTAACGACACCTACTAGGTACCTACAATCTACCCTACCTACCTCCTACTAACTTTAGGTAGGTAACTTTCATACCTCCCGTCTCTAGCCCACCGCATTCGTCACCATTCTACCTACCTATCCTTCTCTTAAACCTCAACCTCAGCCAATTTAGTTATATCCCCTACCATCCTGTCAATCTAGGTATTTCAAGGAAAGCTTCTGCGACATCACATTTCGACTTTCCCGATACTCCCTCACGCTTAGCGCTTCCCGAAGCTATCTCGACCACCAACTTATAGCCCGCACACCGCAGACCGCACCGCACTGGGCATTCCCGAGGCCGCCGCCGACCTTCAACACTATGGCCGACAACGCCCCAAAGCCGAGCAGCAGTGTCAAGCTCGTGCTGCTTGGCGAAGCCGCTGTGGGAAAGGTAAATAAAAATGTTCCTGGCATTAGTTACGCATTTTTATATATCTCTCTCTTTGATAAACTTAACCCGTGGGAATATTTCCTCGATATTTGGTGGCTGACTTATCGCAAAGTCCTCTCTCGTATTGCGCTTTGTCAACAACGACTTCCAGGAGAATAAGGAACCTACTATTGGTGGTAAGTGGCCGCGGTAGCAGCAGAAGTTGCTGCACTAGGCCTTTGAGGCTATACCCTATCTATCTATGTATCTATTTATGGATATCTATATTGATGACAAACCATTTACTGACGGACGGACTTCTTAACATCAGCGGCCTTCTTAACACAAAAATGTAACCTACCGACGCGGACCATCAAGTTCGAGATTTGGGATACGGCGGGCCAGGAGCGGTTCGCCTCGTTGGCGCCCATGTACTACCGGAACGCCCAGGCCGCCCTCGTGGTCTACGACCTGACGAAACCGACATCGCTCATCAAGGCCAAGCACTGGGTCGCCGAGCTGCAGAGGCAGGCATCGCCGGGAATCGTGATCGCGCTCGTGGGCAACAAGCTGGACCTCACGGGCGATGGAGGGGAGTCCGGCAGCGGGCAGGCGGCCGGGGGCGAGGGCAGCGGCGGGGCCGAGGGCGCGGAGGGCGAGGAATCCGGGGGCGATGCCCGCAAGATCTCGACCGAGGAGGCGCAGTCGTACGCCGATGAGGAGAGCCTCCTGTTCTTCGAGACCAGCGCCAAGACCGGCCACAACGTCACGGAGGTGTTTACGGCCATCGCGAACGCCATTCCGGAGACGTCGCTCAAGAACGCGCGGGGCCCCGGCGCGTCGTCGGGCGCCGTCGGCCGGGGCGGCGAGGAGCAGAGGGTGAACCTCAACGGACCGCGGGAGGCTGCCAAGGAGGGTTGCGCTTGTTAAAGTTTGTTTATTTGTTGTTGTTTTTGGTTCTTGTGGTCTACGTTTTGAAATTTTCGGAATTGAGTCTTCTTTGCTGCTTTTTCCCCCCTCGTCTAACCTTCCTGGGAATCAAGGGTCTTTGTTGTCCCCCTCCCTGTCTTGTCATGCTTCGGGATGGCCTTCAAACAAACGTAGGAGTTGACATGTTTTCCCCTTTACATAACTACTATACATGTCAGGGTGGTGGCGATGGCAGCACGACGGCGACGACGACGACGTGGCGTGATGTGTGACGTTGGAGCAACCGCAATGAATACTATTAGAGCACATAGTTAAGAATACAGTGTTTGAATTCCATTTCGTAGACTCAGACTCATACTGGTTGCCAGACTCATGATTGGATCGATACGTCCAGGTCTGATCATTACGCACGGCATAACAGTTGGCCGGCTTGCACCGTGATATCCTATATCGTCTATAGTAATATCTACCTATCAAGCAGGCGGAACAGGCAGCGCACGCAGGTTGGCAGGGGCGGCGGCATAGCTGGAAGGCTCTCAAGCTCTGACTCGGTTTAAAGCAAGATCCAGTAGGATATATGTACATGTAACTACATACATACCTCGTAAGTAGATATGCAGTTAACAATAGGAAAGAATGCTTAGGTAAAGAACTTGGAAGACAATAGGCAGCAGATTTGAGTTTCCGCCCCGCTAACTCTAAAAAGTTGGGGGTACAACCGGGGGTCAGTAGTACCTATTGACCGACCCGATCTCTTTACCAGTCGGCAGCGGTGCGCGCGCGTAACCGGGGCGGAGAGAAGAGAGAACAAGAGAGAGAGGGAAAAAAAAAGGACCAAAAAAAGACCACGCTATCTATCTATCTCGACTACACCTGCTTCAAAAATTATTCTACGCCTACCTACATTGGTAGGTATCTACACCTGAGTAGCTTTAACACACAACTTCTCTCATTTACTTTTTTCTTCTTTTCTACATAACCAAGTCCGGGTAACTGTGATCCATCTCTTGACGAACTCCACCAACCAACCTCTACTCCAACTTCAACCCCAATTGTATTCTCGAGCTGGACAGATTTTCGAAGCGATTATCGTCCTTAAATCATCTCAACAATTACTCAATATCTTATCAATCAACGAAGGAAGGACGAGATATCGAGATTCGTTTAGGTCGATCGACTTGAGTTGTGCGCGCACGTGTTTATGCGTGTGTTTACGTCAATAGGATTTAACAATACAACGATAGCCTCCGAAAAAAACCGCCAAAACCCTCCAAAACCCTCCAAATGACTACATTTTCGTTGGGCTAGAATTAGCCAGACCTTGCCTGTCTGTCTGCGCGTTCAGTGCTGTCCCGCCAGTCGCGTTAATTGACTGATTGGTGACTGACTGATTGACTATACACGTACTTCACTTCACTTTTAATCCAGCCACCTGGGCAGCACGCACACGGACTTGCACGAATAGAACCTCCATAACTACTTATTCTTACATTCGACATATCTTCGACCATATCTTCAACAACAAACAATAACAACAACATAACCCTTCCTTTTCTTTCCTTTCCTTTCCTTTCCTTTCCTCTTCCCAGATGGCCGGATATCTTCAATTTGCGTAGTAGAACTTCACCACAACCACCATAATCATCACCACCCTTCAACTCTACGCTTCATTCTCGCGTCGCCAAATCCAAATACATCACGTATTACAAGCGCAACAATCGACGCCGTCGAAGCTTTTCTTGCCCGAAATGGCTGCTTTGACAGAGGCTCAAGTCGAGCTCGCCAAGTATGTTCTCCAGGACCCCATTGTCTGCAATATCAATTCATTCGATAATACATTGACTTTGTCCCGGTATTGTGGTGATATAAAGTGTTCTCTATGCTAACCGACTACCTCGAAAAGCTCTCTCACGCAGGACGAGTTACCCACGAAGCTCCGCTGCGCCATCTGCAGCAAGTTAGCCATCAATGCCTTCAGGCTGCCATGTTGTGAAACTGCCATTTGCGAAAATTGTATGTCTTTATACACTCGAATATTGGACAAGACCGATTTTACAAGATATATCCCTGTCACCCATGACACCTGCTAACATATCTTAGGTCAATCTACTCTCCCCTCGTCATGCCCGGTCTGCGAACACTCGCCCGTCTCCGGCGACGACTGTACTGTCTATAAGTCCCTCAGGACTACCATTCGGGTCTTTCTGAAGACAGAGGAGAGGAAGCGTGAAGCTGCGAGGCCGAAGCCCGCCGCTAATGAGTCGGCCCCTTCCACCCCCGTTCAAGCTACGCCCACCCCCACCCAAACCGAGGGACCCAGTGTGCCTCCTCAAGATTCCACAGTCCAAGAAAACGTCCGCCGTGGGTCCCAGTCTGTCAATCCCGAAGATGCACCTGCTGCCACCGAATCCAACGAGCAGCACGCCGCCCCTCGGGGTCAGGATGACGATGCCCAACCTCAGGTAAACCGGTCCACAACTACGTCTACCTTGGGACACTATCTAATTTTTTTTACCAGGACCCTTCAACGGAAGACCGACGCCCGAGCGAGTCACGTGAGGTTGAAGACTCCAAGGCCATCGTACCGTCAGGTCAAGAAGGCGAGGGCATGGTACCTACAGAGGACGCTACCGAGAACGACCCGAATCAGGACGATGCCGCCGACGAGCAGTCCGCACAAGCCAACATGGGTCCAATGAACGGGAACTTCATGAATTTTGGTGGTGGGGACATGAACCAGATGCAGATGATGATGGCCATGCAGAATGGAATGAATCCAGCTGCCTTTGGCTCGTTCCCTATGATGGGTATGTTCTTCTTTCACTCCTGCCGCTTTACATACGAATCAGTTCGCTAATAACAATTCTCACAGGCATGGACATGGGCATGAACCCGATGATGATGCAGAACATGTTTATGAACGGTGGCTTTGGCGCGCAAGGCATGAACGGCATGAGCATGAACATGGGTATGAATGGTTTCAACGGTGGTGGCAATGACTGGAACGGACAGCAATCATGGAACGTCGGCCAAGATAATTTCAATCCAAATGCTCCTGGCATGGGAAATGGTGACTTTGGCAACTTTAACACAGGCTTCCGTAATTACGGCCACCAGAACCATTTCAATGACTTCCGCCGAGGCAATTTTGGTGGATTCCGGGGAAGAGGTCGAGGACGTAATTATTACAATGCAGGAGGCTTCGGCCGCGGCGGTTATCACCAGCAGGGATTCAACAACATGGGCGGAAATTGGCCTGACCAGATGAACCAGTTCCAGCAGGGTGGGGATGACGGCCAGGCCGCGGCGAATGACCAAGGCATGGCCAGCAACCCGGGTAAAGAAGTTGACGAGTTCGGTAGAATTGCCCGTTCGGTTTCGGGTCCTGCCGGAGAGGGCGCTCATGGTGATGGTTCTACTACTGATACTGCTGGAGGACCCTCTGGCAACCTAGTATCGCGCGATCAATCGACCAGTGCGGGGGCGCAGCCGCCCGGTGAGGCGCACAATGATCTTGCCAATGGTAATGGTGATGTATCCGCAGGTGGCTATCCTCCCTCCGCCGTGCACCAGCACGGGCCGGGCGGCCTTCCTATTATCGGCCGGCAGTCCCCGATGGTGGCGGTGGAGGCACCCATAAATGCACCCACGGGCCCCAAAGCAATGCGTCAGGGCCTTCCGAACACTAGCTATCACCGTCTTAAAGCGCGCGGCCTAATTAATGATGAGAAAACCACCGCGGCCGCCGCTACCGCCACTACTACCACCACCCCCGGCTCCGGCGCGAATGCCCAGGCTGTCGCCGGACCCGGACCCGGACTTGGATCCGGAGCCGTCTCTGCTAGCCCTTCCCTCCTGGAGGACCACCGCCCGAGAACGCCGCGCGCTAGTAGTTCGTCGCGCGACCGTAGGGACGCCGATCGTCGCGACCGTGAATCTGGCCGGGACCGTGACCTAGACGAGAAAAGCCGGGATTCCCGCCGTGATCGCGACCGGGACCGTGAGCGGGAGCGGGAGCGTGAGCGTGATCGTGGCCGCGAGCGCGAGCGGAGCCGCTCGAGGTCCAGGAGCCGGAGCCCCGACCGCAGCCGAGATCGTAGAGAGTCTCGCCGGCGCAGGCGACACCGTTCGGAATCCGTGACGGACGCCGGCGGTGGCCAGCCCCAGGAGGGCGAGCATCGCGACCGCGGACACAGGAGCCGGAGGAAGTCGACGAGGGACGATGATCCCAACAGTAATAGCAATAACAATAACAACAACGGCGGCAGTGGCGGAGGCGGCGCCCGACCTAAGGAGGACAGGCACCCCGGCGCTTCCCGATCACCGACTCCCAACGAGCGCGAGCGCGAACGCGAACGCGAGCCTAAGCGGTCTAGTCGTCGTAGCCGCAGGGAACGCGAGGAGAAGCGCCGGGAGCGCGAAAAGGAGAGAGAGAGGGAAAGGGAGCGAGAGCGGGAGAACGATCGTGACCGTGCCAGGAACTCGGACAACCGCTCTCACCGCGACCGTGACTATGACCGCGAGCGCGAGCGCGAGCGTGAACGTGATCGCGATCGTGACCGCGACAGGGAGCGGGAGCGCGATCGCGATCGCGATCGCGAGAAGGACCGGAACCACGAGCGGCGGAAGAGCCGGCGCGAGCGCGAGAGGGAACGCCGCAACCGCAACGCCAACAAGGCCGCCACTGCTGCGACCAACGCCAACGCCACGCCCCTGACGCCCGTCGAGCCCTCGGACAAGGCCTTCAACCCGCCCACGGGTCCTCGCGGCGGTGGAGGCGGCGGCGGTAACTTCTCCATCAAGGGCGGCGCTAGCGGTAAGCAGCAAACAACGGCAACGTCCAACAACAACAACAACGACACCGCGGGCTCTCCTCCACCCCCCGCCAAAGATCCGCATACCCTGGAGCGCGAGGCCCGCGACCGCGAGCGTTTGCTCAAGGAGGCACAGCGGATCGCGGGGCTTGCGGGGCTCGCGGGCAAGAAGCGTGCTCGTGAACCCGAAAGCGGTGGTGGTGGAGGCGGTGGAGGAGGAGGGCACCGACGTAAGAGCCGCAGGAGCGAACCTGTTAATACGGATGAGGAGGAGGCGCGCTTGAGGAGGCTGGAGGCGGAGCGCGAGGGGAGGCGGTGGGAGTAGATGTAGTGAGTCTAAGTTGAGACGTGTGTGGTTGGGGGGAAGCGGGTGTGGTGGTGGTGGTGCGGCGGACCTTTGATGTAGCTAACTGACTAACTGACTAACTGACTGGAGCCTGCATGCGATGCGATGCGATGCGATGCGATGGCTTCATGAGTCCAAGCTTTGTCTGTATCTACCACCAGTCTGTCCGTTTGTCTACCTGTCTGCTCCTGTCTACTTACTTCTGTGGTTGGAGCGGGGCACGGATGGTCTGTCTGTCTGTCTATCCTACATAACTACATCAACTACTCAACTCCTCACCCCTAAAACAAAAACCGCTTCCTGAATCGCAGTCATTTGCGCGAAGGCGGCCCATGCAAAAGTAAGGGGGGAAATAAAAGATCATGGGGAGAAGAACCGAGACGCAAGATTCATCACTCATTCACTCATTCGTTCGTTTCGTCCATTCGTTTCATCGTCGTGGCTGTCTTCCTGCGTCCGCTACTACTCGCCTTACCTACCTACTCTACTCAACTCCCAAAAAGAGCTAGGAAAAGAAAGGATCCAGGGCGGGCTACACTGGACCGATCGATTGTCTCGCTGCTGCTTCTTCTTCTTCTTCTTCTTTTCAACGGAACTTCGCGCGGCTGTTTCTTAATCGAATTACCACAGCTTCCCGGCGCTGCACAGGTATCGCGAACCTAACTACATGCATACAACATCATACACAATGCGCATACGCATACAGACTGCTTCATCACTATGCATACACACATACATAAATACAACGCCACGCCACACATGCGGTTGAAAAGGGGGGACTGACTGGCTTGATCGGGGGTCGGGGGTGAGGGGAATAGGAATGGAGTAGATGAGTTAGATTAGACATGAGACTCATTGCCCTTATTTTTCTAAGAATAAGGGGAAAAAAGAGAAAAAGGGAGCGGTTGCACATGCAGCAGATAACAGACAGGCAGACAGACAGGCAGGCAAATGTTTCCTTTTCTTTTCTTTTTCTCCACTTGTCTTACCTCTTTTTATACGAAACAGGTATGCAGCATCATGACCGTCGTCTCATCGGGGAACACAGGACGAGGAGGGCGCGAGGGGGGGGGGGGGAGGGGAAGGGATTAGGGGGAGGAAAGGGGATATGTGATTAAATAAATAGGTACGAATAGATAAATGGCATTACGGCAATTTCCCCTAGGCTTTTCTTCCCTTTTTCCTCTTTTTCCCAGCGACGTGAAGCTATATATCGGTGGCTAGAGAGAGAGAGAGAGGGAGAGAGAGAGAGAGAGAGAGGGAGAGAGAGAGAGAGAGAGAGGGAGAGAGAGAGAGAGAGAGAGGGAGAGAGAGAGAGAGAAAGAAAAAGTTGAAGTGAAAAATTAATGTGTGTTTTAAGTGAAAATATCTATACGACAGACAGCCCCGACTCAAGGTAAGGAAGGCCATTCTGAATATTGGCTGTAAATAGGGGCTGTTCCTGTACCAAGGTACATGCATACCAGAGTATACCTAGGTACTTGTAGTTATTGGGGTTAACCCCTATTTGGGAGTGCCAAGTACTCCAAGTACCCTGTAAAGGGAGCCGCTCGGCTGGGAGGGGAGCTTGGGCCATCAATTGGTGCTAATAACGTCAATTTAGAGGTACCTAGGTAGCTACGTAGTACTTCAATGTTGTTAAGAACACCATTACTGAAACTATCACATGCTCACCTATATCATCCATCTCACCCATCTCATCTACATAGTAATTCACATAGTACACAACATCTTACCACGCCTAAGACAGGATGCGCCAGAGAACCACCTTTTTCCACCATAACGAAGATGGCATCGAACCGACCTCTGTGAAGGTCGCGGGACCCTCAATATCCGCCCCCGATGTGCTGGCCGTGCGCGAGGATCGCATTACCCTGGGCCTGGATGAGCTGCCCTCAGAGATTCATGAGCTCCTCCGCAATACCCACGAGCTTCATATCCGATGGGTTAGCCCTCACCCTTACGATCCTATAGGTCCCTGGAACTCGAGGTTGCCCCCAGGTCTCCACGTTTTCTATACCCCAGCCCAAGGTCAGGACAAGAACCAGGACCAGGACCAGAACCCCGAAAACGAGCTTCTCTGCCCCCTGATCAAGACCATCTTTGGGGTCGGGGACTGCTCTTCGCTGAGTGTAAGCCTTCCTCTTTTACACAAGATAGAGATGTACTACTATTGGTAGCACTACGGACTAACTGCTAACTGACTAAACTTCTCCTCCGCAATTTAGGAATCCTTCACGAAACTACCTAACGACCGCTTCTCCCACTCCGCCGCATACCAATACTACCAGCCCCTTTCCAGCCTAGAGCACCTCGTGTCCTACGCCGGAAAACACGCCTGCGCGCCCTCCGACACGGAATGCATCCAGGAGATACATCGGATCGCCGGCGCCGCCACCCTCGACGTCTCATGGGACATTATAGCCCATATCGCTAGGATGACGGCGATGTGGCCGCGGGAGCGTCAGCCAGTCTCGATTCGCGCGCGCCCGGGACACCGGGTGGAGGTGGGCATCTTGACGCCGGACGAGTCGCCGCACATCGAGGCGCACGAACTTGGCGTCACGGGCTTGCTGACGGTGCTGGGCGAGGAGGAGGCCGCGGGCGGGGAAGCGAAGCCGTCGCCCGTGCTCTTCAGCTTTCCCTCGCGCCACATGGACGCGCGCGCCTCCTTCTCGTCCTCCTTCGCGAGCCCGACCGGGCTGCATCCCGCGCTGCGGCTGCGCCTCCCCGCCGCCGCGGCCGCGCATCCCCCGATGGACGAGGACCTCGCCCACTGCGCCCTGCACGCGTACCTGGCGCTGCCGCGCGCCCTCTTCGCCGACCGCTACCAGCTCGACGACCCGCTGTACCTCGCCTCCAAGAACCTGACCGCCCTGCGCTGGGCCAGCCAGCCCGTCGACCTCGAGGCCCCGGACTACGTCATGAAGACCTGGGGCTCTAGCGTCCTGCTCGAGCTGCGGACGCCCCCGACGGGCAGTGACGGGGGAGGAGACTGGACCGCCGAGGTCCCCCTCCACCTGCGCTACCTGGCCCCCGCGCCCGGCGGCTACCGCGACCTTGAGGTGCCCGCGCCCGCGGTTTTCTGGGCCTGCACTGCGGAGGAGGGCACCAAGTTCGCCAACAGCCCCTTCGAGCGTGCCCACCTCGGCTACGACGGCCTTTTCGGCCCGCGCACCATGTTCTGGCACCTCCGGCCGGAGCCCAACGCGGGGGCAGGGTCCCTCCTCCTCAACACCGTCCGCGTCCCCGTGCTCGACCTCGAAAGGTCCGCCTGGGTTCGTCCCGGCACCGCCGCCGTCGTTCTGTTCGGCTTCGCCTGGGTCGCCTGGAGACTCCTCACCGTCTACCTCAGGTCCGGGCACGGCAGCGGTGGCGGTCAACCAGCGACGTCGCGGGGCGAAGCCGCGGAGAAGAAGAAGCAGTAGTACCCGACTGACTAACTGACTGGCTGGGTGTATGAGGTGGGCTAATAATCTAGCGTAGGGATAATTTTTTGGGCGTAACAATTATGGTGCGGGATAGATAGATAGTTGACGATCTAACAAGTTGCCTTCCACCCTTCACCAAAAAAAGAAGAAAAAAAGAGCATTTGCACTTCGTGGTTTTCTGTGGTTACTGTAGACAATCATGATCCCGATACGTTTTGAACGTATAAAGAAAATGGTTGAATTCTTTAAATACAGGGGGGCGGCTGCCCTTGCGTATATGTAAGTGAAGGGGGCCGGTCTTTCCATGGGCGTTTCCCCCCTATTTTGCGCCTTCTGATTGGACTGACTAGACAAGGAGGTACCCAGAAATATTTCTCACCTACACCGCGCGACTTTTTCTCCTTGTAATTACTATAGAAGCTTGCCCTACGTATCTACATCGTGCATATGCAGATAATGGCAAGTCAGTCATACTCAACGGCCGACTGACTGGACGCCCCATTCGCTCAGCTTGCTTCTAGGCGTTGCTTCTAACCTCATATATTCTTCCCCCTTCGGAACCCGGCGGGTATCGACCCACCCGCGCAGATCTGCTGTCTTGCTAATCCCGTGCTTCTTTGCCCTCTTCTCCTTACCTCTTCTTTATCTTGTTCTTTAGGCTAGGCAGAAACCAGGGCAAGTAGTCAGAGCTTATAAAATAGAGAGAGTGAGAGAGAGAGAAGAGGACGAGAAGAAGAAGAAAGCCCCCTCCGTCTCTCTCACTTGCCCCAGAATCAAGCGTGATGTTCCCGTACGTCGTGGCGGGCCTCGCGTGCCTGCTGTTCTTCTGGGGCCCGTTTCTTGAGTACCTCTCCTCGTCCACGCCGTCCGCCTACGGAGGCCGCGGCCGCGTGATTCCGCGCACACCGCGCCCGGCCATCAACGAGTCGCTGCTTGCGCTGGAAGACGACGACATCGAGGGGCTGCGATGCCCGCCGGACCGTTACGTCGTCCACGTGCTCTCCAAGGCGCCGCTCGTGCTCTACGTCGAGGACTTCCTCTCGGATGACGAGAGGGCGCATTTCTTGGATATTAGGTGAGAAATGATAAATCATGAAGAAAAAGAAATGTTCTGATCTCTCGTCTGTGATTCTTTTGCCTGATTCATTTTTTTTTATATTTGGTTGTCGAGGAGGTTTAGACTTATGTCATCTTGCATTCATCCTATCGTAGATCTCTTTATCCATCTTTGTACATTATCCTACACTGCACCGCAACTACACAGCCTCCCAAACCCTTGCCCTGTTTAAATCGTATGACCTACAGCCTTACCTTACCTACCTGCATAAGCCCAAGCAAGCCCGGCTCTTGCCACACACACACACACACACACACACACACACACACTTACCTGAGCGAGAATACGCGACTAACCAGCGCCGTACGTTCGCTGGCAGCGAGCCCCTGTTCGAGCCGTCGACGGTGACGGGGGACGGGCAGACGACGCGACGGGACGCGGGGGTGCGGGACTCGGAGGTGGCGCTGGTGCCGCGGACAAACGCGGTGCGGTGCGTAGAGCGGCGGGCCCGCGCCCTCCAGGGCTGGCGCGCCGACCTCTGGATCGAGCGCCTTCGCACCCAGCGCTACCACGGCCCTGGGGGCCACTACGCCCACCACTTCGACTGGGGCACCGGCGCCCTCGGCTGGGGGCGCGTTAGTAGTATTAGTACGTCTTTTCTTTTTCTTTTTCTCTCTGTCTCTTTTGTGAACCGCCTGCCCTTTTTATGCATAGGCTAGTCCCACTTCTCTAGAACCCTTCCCCCTTTTCTATTTTAATTTATTTAAATTCCATTCTTTTTTACTATTATTGCTTTTGGAAATTCTGTTGTAGCCACTTCCGCCGGACGAAAGTCGTAGACGCAGTAACTAGATACTGATGACGGGGATCGTTGTGAACCTGTGTAGTGGCCTGGGTCCACGCCGACGCGGAACTCGAGGGCGGCGGCACGGAGTTTCCTCTGTTGAAGTGGAAGGCGGATCGGGGACGCTGGTGCGAGCGGTGGCTGGAGTGCGGGGAGGGACCAAAAGACGGAGAAGGAGAAGAAGGAGAAGAAGGAGAAGAAGGAGAAGAAGGAGAAGAAGGAGAAGAAGGAGAAGAAGGAGAAGAAGGAGAAGAAGGAGAAGAAGGAGAAGAAGGAGAAGGACTCGAGGACTACGTGGGCGCCACGTTCAGGCCCGTCCCCGGCAACGCGGTCTTCTGGGAGAACTTCCGGCCCGACGCCACGGGCACCGGGTGGGAGGAGAGCTGGCACGCCGGCCTGCCCGTCAACAGGGGCGTCAAGGTCGGCCTGAATATCTGGAGTTGGGGCCGGTTGAATTGATGACGCGATTGTGTCTTTTGTTGTGTTTGGTCCTGAAAAGTTTGTATCCTTTTTGTCTCGAGTTGACACGTCAACTCATGCATATTAAACTCTCTAACCGAAGCACGTTTTGACTGCTGAGCTTGAGCATGTTGTTGATTCTATTTAATGGATGGACTTTGCTAAATCATCGTTTCGCTAACGGGATTATGGTTTGTTATTGTTGTTTACTTTTTTGGTATAACCATCGGACTACTCCCGGAGGTCGGCATCTACAGAAATTGTATTAATCTGTATTAATCTAGATTAAGCTCATAAGATAAGCCTAGGTATAGCTACCCCTAGTGATGGTCCACTGATCCAGAGGCCCAAAAAAAGCCGAGACTTATTAACGTCTACGACCCTATCGGTACAATAGTCGACGCTTCACGGCTGGCTGCGGCTACGATTCGGATCACCCGCCCCCCCTTCTGCCCACCCCACTGCCGCTGCCGCTGCCGCTGCCGCTACCACAACCGCAACTCTATTTCAACAACCGCCGAGCCCATGCACTGGTCATCAGCCGACCATAGAGCTGCCCTAGACGCGCGCCTGCTCGCTTGCTAGCCTGTGCTGAAGCTTGGAGCCGGGAGCCAGGGTGGTGGTCCCCAGTCCAAGGGGAAAGGAAGGGTCTGGACCATCTCTTGTTGCGGGCGGGAGGCTCGTATGCAGGCGGAACGGGCGGGCTTGTCTCATTCCGGACGCTACCACGTAGGGACCTGCGTAGTCCAGTGCCACAGCTGTACCCGGCCGCGTTCCCCTCGACAACAACGCCATATGCCGATAGCTGAGACGGACGGCAAGGGCAGCGCGGACACGAGCAGAGGCGCCTCTACGTCGTCGACGCGTCGTCTTGCGCCGCTGGAAGCAGCGTCTCCGCGTGATGCCGAAGGGATTGCGGGCTCGGGATACAACCCCCTCATGAGGCTGCGCAAGTCCCACTGAGGTATTTCTGGGGATGTAGGGAAGCTGTCTGTCTCTGTCAAACCCGGGCTTCGGGAAAGCTGGAACCTGGAGAGGCGGATTTTTCTCTTGGCAAAAAGTTTGAAGACCCAGCTGCTCGGGCGGGTCGGTCGGTTAACGGATAACGGTGATGGTGGGTCCGCCCCTCCCCCTTGGTCCTTAGCCGCGCTGCCGCCACGTTGCCGCACCACCCTAGCAAGCTCTGTTGTTCTGCAGAGTCTGCTACAGCGCGGGGTTTATAGTAGACAGTAGTACATATGTACGCTCGGTTAGCCGACGACTTTCCCGCCGAGCCAACCCTGAACTTAATTACTTACCTACCTAGGCTAGGCATGTATGTACTTTTGGGACTTACTTAGGAACCTCCCCCCCCCGGGTGCCTGCCCGCCACCCGCCCGTCCGCCGCCGCTTGCCCACCGCCCACCGCCCACTTAAATTTTCTTGCATTACGTCATGGTGACCCCCCTTTAAAGCAGTCCAGTCTAGTCCAGAACTCACTCGGCATCCACTGGCTTACAACAGCATCGAGTAACAAGATACAACTTCCCAAAGGTTTTTGTCCTGGTTGTATACTCCTGGCTGTTGTATATACAAGGGTCCCACAAAACCATCAACAGGGTTCAGAGCTTCTTGAGCTTCTATTGGTTCAAGACAACTCCGCTCCCTCACGTCGTACCCGTAAAATTGTTGGTCTACTTCGCCCGACTTTCCCCTACTCTTGCCCTACTTTGCCCTAACTTTACTGTGTTAGGTACCATTAGTTTATTAGTCCCTGGCTGATCCAAACCCCCAATGACGCTTCCTGTTTTCGTGCAACAACCTTGCCTGCAAGCAAGCCTGCCAGTGGGAAAGCTGTACAACGAGACATGAGGCAATACATTATTCAACCTTGGGGAGGTTATACTGTCCTGCCCCCCGTTCAAACCGTTCCCGGGGTTTCTTCCGTCGTTTACCTGTATACAATGTAGTATGTAAGTAGAGTCATCATACGGCTAAGCTTATGTACTTATCTACTTAATGTATGTACATGTGTCTACGAAGATTCTGACTAGTGTACTTCCCATAGGTTCTAAGGTTCAAAGAGCTTCTCTGCCCGCCCCGGGTGGACTTAAGAGTTCTTCTCATAAGCTTCATAAACAACAAAACAAACTCTATACATACGTAAGCATATATGCATACAGAACTCATCTAGAGCTCGCCAGGTTTCGGATAAGAGCGGTTTTGATGATACTCACATGAGGAGTTTTCATGTGTGTGATTGATTGACTCTGCAGAAAGGATCACATGCAACAAGCCTTAAAAGGCTCATAGATGTTGCATGCCTACCTGGTAGTTTAGTCGAGGTAAGGTGACGATGAAAGTATTAAGTGTGTCCGGGGAACTTCAATTCAAGAGAGAATCCTTGCCACTTGCCAATGAGAGGTTGTCTTGCTATACGGTGGGAGCCAACCTTGAAGGAGGAACTACCAGAAACCTTCCCACAACATGTGCACACCTCGTGAACCACGCCACCTACTGGTCAGCCAACAGCGTCCCGTCTGTATGTAATGGGATGTAAGTACTTTCCAACAGGGACTAGTATTCCCACTTCTGAGTAGGTACCTACGATGAATCCTAGCGTCCCCCCGTGTCGTGGGAGGAACCTCGACCTCATGGTCATGGGCTGATGGGCCCCCTTCCTCGGCGCCTCTACCTAATAGGTACACCATCCGCAAGTGCATTCCCGTAGTCTCGGCTCTATAGTCACTCTGCTGATGTACATACATAGGTCCGCAAGAACCACGCGCGCCCCGTGCCATCATAACCTATCTAAGGTATGTGATATCTGTATGTGTGTGTGTGGGATGTGCCTGGGCGCCGGCCGGGAACGGCAACGGCATCGGTCTTGCCTCCAGCTGGGCTTTACACTTCGTTTATCGGGGCCCCAGTAACCTTATATATATTCTGTCCCGTCGCCCGTGTTGTGGGAGAGAAATGTTGCCTGCGTCCCTGAACTCCTAAATTTGCAAACTCGTCCTATACATATTTCTCCCAAAAAGGAGTTTTGCTTAAGTTAAAACCCAACTGGTTTCTATCTTATACCACCTCGTTCCCATATCACACATATATTAGATGCTGCAGGGCTTAGCCTCATGACTACTGGTCTCAATTACTTTCATCGCGGAGCCCTATAATCATACCCCAAAGATCCTCACGCCGGGGCATATTGTGACATTACCAGGTTCGATTGCGCCATCGACAGCCAGCCCCGTTTATTCTCATTGTCAGCATGTCTGCCAAGCCTATCTTCGTCGCTACGCACCCCAGAGCGTGCTCGACAGCTTTCGAGCGGGTGAGTTTCTTTCTCTTTTTTCCAATGCGTTAACAATTGAGAGGGGGAAGAAAAGCTGTGTTTCAGGGCCTGATGCGCCTGGGGGCTGCTTAAGCTTTTAGTGTTGTTGGGGATATTGTGGTAGTGGTTTTGAATGCTGACTATGTTTGTCGAAATTTGTAGGTGTTCATGACTCGCCGTGACACTCTGGTCTGCGAGCATGAGCCCTTCGGTGAACCGTACTACTACGGCCCTGAGCGACTAGGCGATCGTTTTGAAAACGATCCTGAGTACAGGGAGAAGACTGGTTTCTCCCAGGCCACCTACAAGGACATCTTTGATAAGATTGAACAGGATGGCAGCCACGTAAGAATTCCCCAAAAGCCCCCCTCCCCTTGGTTATCGTAACACAACCACTGCCACATAACACTTATCTCGTTTTGCCTCTTCGTCTCCATAATAAGGAAATGAACAAGAGAAGAAAAAAAAAACTGCTTGCCGCTCATACCCGAGATATGGCCTATCTCCTTTCCCTTCACGCGTGGGCCGGATTCTAGGTTTTGGTTCTCCGGCATTGTAAGTACAATGCTGGGAGACCAGGACCGACGAGCCATTAAGTTCACGCTAGACCAGCCGCACCTGACACTTGACTGGTCGCGACGATGACTTGCAGGGTTGGCAGAAAATCCTTCTTCGCTAAACAGATGTGGGTGTGGTGGCCACTGAGGCTGCAGTGTCCAGACACGAGTCACAGCTGGATACTAGCATCGCGGCACCCGCAATTGACACCCCCTTCCTGGCTAGTCGCCGGCCTGGACCATATTGATCTTCATTCGTTATTTTCCCCTTTGTACATACGACTCCATTCATGCCAGCCCTAATCGCCACACCTGAAAACCATGCGTGAGAGCTAGCGAGAGGCGCGCCCAGAACTAACGCAACCAACGTGTTCAGGGCAAGAGGGTCTTCATCAAGGACATGGCCTACTACCTGATGCCGCCGGAGGGCAAGCCCGCGTCAATCGCCCCCTCCCTCCTCAAGGGGGATGGGAAAATGACGGCGACGACGACGACGAACGGCGCCAACCATCCCCGACGCAGCGGCGTCTCCGAGCCGGGCAACCCCACCGTCGTGCCGCTGGAGACGCTGAGCCGGTTCCACTTCGCGTTTCTGATCCGGCACCCGCGGCGCTCCATCCCGTCGTACTACCGCTGCTGCGTGCCGCCGCAGAGCGAGGTGACGGGGTTCACGCACTATATGCCGGCGGAGGCGGGGTACATTGAGCTGGTGCGGCTGTTCGACCTGCTGCGGGAGCGGGGGCTCGTGGGGCCGGCGCTGGCGCGCGACGGTGAACGGCCCACCCCGGGAACGGGAGAGGTCTCCGTCACCGTCATCGACGCCGACGACCTCCTCGACAAGCCCCAGGAGGTCATCGAGGCCTTCTGCCGCGAGACCGGCCTCCAGTACACCCCCGATATGCTCTCTTGGGACGACCCGGAGAATCAGCGCTACGTCTCCGGCATGTTTGCCAAGTGGAACGGCTTCCACAACGACGCTATCAACAGCACCAAGCTCAGCGCCAGGACTACCGCTCATGTGAGTTTTCTTCCTTATAACCCCCTTACCCTCTCCCCACCTTCCCCAAATATACATCATAGAAGACGCTGTTGGCTAACCAAGAGTCCCCTGCGCCTACAGAAAACCGCCACCGAGGAATCTGAAAACGAGGAATGGCGACGGAAGTACGGCGACGAGGCGGCCAAGGTCATCAGGGCCTCGGTGGATGAGAATATTCCACACTACGAGTACCTGAAGTCCTTCGCTATCAAGTTCTAAGCTTATGATCTATGGGGAACCGCGGGGTCAGGGGGCGTCGAGCGCGTTGCTTTGTTATATTGTCTTTTTTTTTTCCTTTTCTGGAAGAGGCGTGGAGGGGTTTGAAAGAGTTTCCTTTGTCTTCGTTTTTCCTGCTCTTTCCAACAGCTTACTTTATTGGATATGATGATATACACGTTTTGGGTTTGGCTTTTGGTAGTACATGATGGATACCTGGGGAGCATCTGTCCCTTCCTCCCCCTTTTTTTTTGTCCTCAACCGGGGGCAGCCCGCCTCGCTCCTTCAACGAGTGGGTGGGGCTTCGTGGAGGGAAAGCTACAAATACACATACATCCTGTTTTATTAGGATGCGATATGAATACATAAATGATCTATGACGAGATTTTGTAATCTTGATTCATTGGGAACCGAAAAAAGACTCATCCCCTGGTCTGTCATGATTTACGGTGCTTGCGGTGAACTTTCCTGCTTTGGCGACTCCTGCTTCGACTCCTGCTTCGACTCTTGCGGCGGTTCCTGTTCTACCGCTGGAGTCTCCGGAGCCGGCGGCTCCGGCGTATTTTCGCTGACAGCGTGGGCGACGGGCGCCGTCAGCGGCGCCGGCCACTTGCCCTCATGAAGAGTCACGTGCGTGACGTTGGATGTCCAATTCCGGGCGTAGTTCTTATCCAACTCGTTGACCCAGTGTACCGTGGTGCGGATAAGGCCGTCGACGACGTCACTCTCTCTCGCCGTATCACCCTTCGTCCCCGTCTTCGCGATCGCGACCACGGGCTCGCTTTCCTCCTCGGCCTCTTCTTCCACTTCTTGTTCTTCCACAGCAGAGGTCTCAGCATCATCCTTGGACTCCTCGGTCCCCTCCGCGTCTTGTTCTTCCAGGGCAGAGGTCTCGCCACCGTCCTTAGGCTCCTCGACCGCGAGCTTACTTTCCTCCTCGGCCGCCTTCACGTCTTGTTCTTCTAGAGCAGGGGTCTTGGCATCGTCCTCGGGATCCTCGACAACTTCGTCGGGCGGCGCCGGTGGCAGGGGCTCTGCGGGCTCCGGGATCGTAGGCGTATTGGGTGTCGCCACCTCGTTGCCGTCGCTATCGGCTTCTTCGCTGATGATGTACTTGGGACGGATCTTATTGCTCTTGCCGATACCGCCGAGGACGGCGGCGATGTCGGCGATGATGTAGGGCTTCTGGTTTAAGATCTTCTTGCCGCGGCCCTCGCGGCTCAGCACACGGCCAGTCGCGTCGTCGTGGTACATCTCGTCGCCCCACGCCAGCTCGCGCAGGCTCTTGCACTCCCGTAGCCGCGCGTACAGCGACCGCCCCACCTCCCCGTACCCCTCCGGCAGCTCGATCATCGCTAGGGGCCGCCAGTAGTCCCGGCGCATCTTGCTCGGCTTCAGCTTCTTCCCGAAGAACGGTATCTGCCTGAGCGCATTTGTAGCCTGCGAGGGGGATGAGGGAAGAGAGTTAGCATATATAACATACATATAATACATCTAGATGTATATGGATATATGGATATGTAGATAGATTAGGGGACATACCTTAAGCACGGGCGTGTTGGAGTACACAGTGATGCCGTCAAGGAAGTGGTGAAAGACGTAAACGCGATCTCCATGACCCGGTGGGAATGGATGTGTTCCTTTGGGTATAACTGTACCCTTGGCCGCCTGCCTGGCCCTTTCTCTGATGGCCTTGACCTCCGCCCTAGACATTTTGGTGGCGAACCGCACATTCGTCGTCGGCGTCAGGACACCACCGACAGGTACACCGACGGGCACGCCGACGGGCAGCTTGGCCAGCCGCCGGATCACTAATGTATTGAGACACAGAGACATTGTTGCGCGCGCTCGGGGGGTTGGTTTGTTGTAGGAGTGAGTGTATTGCGCGCAGCAGCCGTCCGCACCGTCTTCCCCCCCTCCTTTTCTATTGGTGGGCAGCGCGGGTTTGAGGGATGGTTCGTTTGGTGTTTGGGAAGGTAAAGAAAGGTAACGGAGGTATGTATCTATTGATACTTAAAGTGGCTGTAACAGCAGTTAACAGCAATTACCTAGGCGCTACAGGCTTCCTCTCTTCTTCTGCTCTTTCCAACCTCGAAGGTTGTGCCTGCCCTACAAGATACAAGCGCTGCAGGAACTTTAGAATTGAGCTTATCGATTGTCTAAAAATTTCCGATAAGGAAATCTGACCTACATGCAAAATCTGGAACCTGAACCCCTCCGATCTTATCTCTGGCCGCCTACTAGTAGACTACCTAAGTACCTAGGTACTCTAGTAGACGGTTACGTACCCGACATAAAAGCCCATCGGTATTCAAGAAATGCCGTTCCGATATCCAACTCAAATGGTTCCCCATTATGATTGGTTAGCTAGACATAAATAGATTCATGCAGCTGCCAGAGCTGTCACGTTAAGCGTCTCAGGTGCCAGGTCGTGGTGAGCCGAGCTGCTGATTGGTTCATTATTGGTTACAGACAGCCTAATCGGGCAGTGCATGTACTTTACCAGTTTGGAGCACAGCCCCACTAAAAATACCCGCTGGAAGCTTCCAAGCTCTGAAGCTTCAGGCTGCTTCTCCCACTAGCCAGAAGCTTCCTGAATCGATGCCCTCTGCCCTATGATGTAGGTAAGATATATCTAGTGCCAACAAGAAAGGTCCCGAAACCACTATAAACCTCTCATAAGTTCCCATAGGCTCCTTATAGGCTCTATTAGGCACTATCAGGCTCTCCTGATCACTCGTAACTGCCTTCGACTTCCATGGAACCTGTTTTTCGTAATATCGAACGATTCCATTCTAGTGTATGATTCCATGAATCCCCACCGTTGCCATCACAGGAGAAAGATAAATAACTTTCCCGTCTCACACACCCTCTTGGGAACTTCTCTTTGCTTTGTTTCATCAGACGAAAAAATATTTAAAAAGTGATACCCAACTCACATTACACAGATACCCAACTCGTTATCTTGTTTTTTTTTCTCAAGGAAGCAAACCATATAAGGCTTCTTCATCAGGCAAACATTTACCCTGAAAACATACCACACTCACACTCAGTCGATCAAAAATCTCACCACTACTGAAGCAAGAAACACCACAACACCGTCAACATGAACGCCCGTATGGAGTTCACAGACAGGGCCAAAAAGGCCCTGGAAGATGCCATGGATCTGGCACAACAATATTCACATTCACAGCTACTTCCAGTACATCTTGCAGTCTCCCTCTTAGACCCCCCACCGGATCTGTCCAAGGATCAACAGAATGGACCAGCAGCCCCAAATAGTCTCTTCAAGCAGGTGGTCGAGAGAGCAAATGGCGACGTCCAACTGCTTGATCGGTCTCTCAAGAAGAGCTTGGTCCGTCTTCCCAGCCAAGATCCGCCGCCCGAGACTGTGTCCATGGCCCCCACCTTCAGTACCGTCTTAAGAAAGGCGCAGGAGATGCAGAAGACACAGAAGGACACTTATATAGCAGTGGACCATCTGATTACTGCGCTCGCCGAGGATGTCACCATCGGCGCTGCCTTGAAGGAGGCCAACATACCGAAACCCAAACTAGTCCAGGATGCAGTCCAAGCCATTCGCGGCACCAAGAGAGTAGACTCCAAGACTGCCGACACTGAGGAGGAACACGAGAACCTCGCCAAGTTTACCATCGACATGACTGCCATGGCCCGGGAAGGCAAAATGGACCCCGTCATCGGTCGAGAAGAGGAGATTAGACGGGTCGTCCGTATCCTTTCCCGGCGAACCAAGAACAACCCGGTCCTGATTGGTGAGCCCGGTGTCGGTAAGACTACGGTAATCGAGGGTCTTGCCCAACGTATTGTCAACAATGACGTTCCAGACAACCTAGCCGCTTGTAAGCTGCTCTCGCTCGATGTCGGTGCCCTGGTGGCTGGAAGCAAGTACCGGGGTGAGTTCGAGGAGAGGATGAAGGGAGTTTTGAAGGAGATCGAGGAGTCCAAGGATATGATTGTTCTATTTGTCGATGAAATCCACCTCCTGATGGGCGCCGGTTCCTCTGGCGAAGGCGGCATGGACGCTGCCAACCTACTGAAGCCCATGCTTGCCCGAGGACAATTACACTGCATAGGCGCGACCACTCTCGCTGAGTACAGGAAATATATCGAGAAAGACGCTGCTTTTGAGCGGCGATTCCAACAAGTCATCGTCAAGGAACCCAGCATCCAAGAGACCATCTCCATCCTCCGTGGTCTGAAGGAGAAATACGAAGTACACCACGGTGTAACCATCGCCGACAGCGCCATTGTGGCTGCCGCCGGTCTCGCCGGACGTTATCTCACTACACGACGTCTGCCTGATTCGGCAGTCGACTTGGTTGACGAGGCTGCTGCTGCCGTTAGAGTGGCCAGAGAATCGCAACCGGAAATCATTGATTCCCTGGAACGCAGACTACGGCAACTCAGGATAGAGATTCATGCCCTGAGTAGGGAGAAGGATGATGGCTCCAAGGCCCGTCTCGAGCAAGCCAAGAAGGATGCCGAGAACGTCGAGGAGGAGCTGCGTCCTCTCCGGGAGAAGTACGAGAGTGAGAAGAAGCGCGGAAAGGACATCCAAGAAGCGAAGATGAAGCTCGATCAACTGAAGGTGAAGATGGAGGACGCCGCGAGGATGGGTGATCACGCGAGAGCCGCTGACCTCCAATACTACGCAATTCCCGAGCAAGAAAATGTCATCAAGGTGTTGGAGAAACAGAAAGCCAAGGCGGATGCCGAAGCGGCGGCCAATGTTAGCGACTCTGGCGGATCCATGATCACGGATGTTGTCGGACCGGATCAGATCAATGAGATCGTGTCCCGGTGGACCGGCATCCCCGTTACCCGCCTGAGGACCTCTGAGAAGGAGAAGCTCATTCACATGGAGAAGGCCATGTCGAAGGCTGTCGTAGGACAGAAGGAAGCTGTCCAGGCCGTGTCTAATGCCATAAGATTGCAGCGGTCTGGTCTCAGTAACCCCAACCAGCCCCCAAGCTTCCTGTTCTGCGGTCCGTCTGGAACAGGTAAGACGCTACTTACCAAGGCACTGGCCGAATTCCTGTTCGATGATCCGAAGGCCATGATCCGGTTCGACATGTCCGAGTACCAGGAGCGACACGCCCTCAGCAGAATGATTGGCGCTCCGCCCGGATATGTTGGCCACGACGCTGGCGGCCAACTGACGGAAGCCCTTCGTCGGAAGCCGTTCTCCATCCTCCTTTTCGACGAAGTGGAGAAGGCGGCCAAAGAGATTCTGACCGTTCTCCTGCAACTTATGGATGACGGCCGTATCACGGATGGCCAAGGTCGTGTTGTTGACGCCAGAAACTGTATTGTCGTCATGACTTCCAACCTCGGCGCGGAGTATCTCTCACAGGGCCGGGATAGCAAGATCGACAGCACCACGCGGGAGCTCGTCATGAACGCTCTGCGCAACTACTTCCTACCCGAGTTCCTGAACCGTATCAGCTCCATCGTGATCTTTAACAGGCTCACGCGGAAGGAGATCCGCAGGATCGTCGACCTGAGGCTGGACGAGATCCAAAAGCGGCTGAACGACAACGAACGCAACGTCTTCATACAAGTCTCGGACGAGGCCAAGGACTACCTAGGCCATGCCGGCTACTCGCCCGCCTACGGCGCCCGTCCCCTCCAGCGCCTCATCGAGAAGGAGGTGCTCAACCGGCTCGCCGTGCTCATCCTGCGCGGCGCCGTGCGGGACGGCGAGGCTGCCAGGGTTGGCCTGGTCAACGGCAAGATCTACGTATTTGCCAACCACACGGACAGCGAACTTGGCGAGGACGAGGATGACATGCTGATGGACGACGACGACGCTGTCGAGGACATCGCCCCCGACGACAGCATGGACGAAGACATCTACGACTAAATGCACTAGCTGGCTAGGTGGATTTTCTTATGAATGAGGCATGATTTAATGATTGCAAGAACCAAAGAGCACCGGAGGAGATTTCTCGGAATGGAACCGGATAGAGAGGAAGGGAAAAACCGGTGCGAGACAGAGGACCAAGTCTTGGGCATTGTTATTAGCAGGCGTTTTTCATTGAGACATGATGGGATGGTTCTCTAAATGGTTTAGAGCTATGTGCTTAGAGCTTTAGCTTATTGATTGATCGTAATGCAAGCGATTTTGCTGCACCCTAAGTGTGCCTATCTATCTATCTATGCACATCGTGATTCTACCGTGACATGAGCAAGTTATCTATTTGGTGATAAGAGTAGGACATTCGTAATGAAGCACCTTTACATGGTATTTAACCAGATGTCT
This sequence comes from Eutypella sp. D-1, assembly GCA_023313575.1. Lineage (NCBI taxonomy): Eukaryota > Fungi > Ascomycota > Sordariomycetes > Xylariales > Diatrypaceae > Eutypella > Eutypella sp. D-1. The sequence goes on from JAJTTP010000003.1 coordinate 895,681, forward strand.
TCTAGTGAAACATGGCGTATTACATATAGTACACGTACAGAAGCCCTAAGAAACGGGGACCGCCCTATTCGTTCGCGGATTCTTCTCGTGTATTACGCGATCTGGCGACTATTAATCTGATAAGGTGTGCACACGACTTTCCTTCCCGGAGAAGGAATCGTCTATATATAACTTACCCTACACAAGCACGTCGCTTGATGCATGATAGTTACAGTATAATATAGTGTACAAGTAAGACAAGTAGTGAGCCTAGTATGGCTTATCTAGCTAATATCTTACGCGCCTCTATTGGATGGTGGATTGAGAAGGGGGGGGGGGGGGGGAGGAGATAATTGGCGTGCTCTAGTGTTAAAGTAACCGCCGCCTTGGGTTTCATGTTGTGGTGGTAAGGGCGGGCGCTTCGGATGGGCTGCTGTGACAACGCAAGACGGGATAGGGCTTGACGGCTGCGTCAAGAGGCGCAGTTGGCGTCCCGGGTTCACACGTGTGGACCCTACGTCATAAGGGCCGTTTGATTGGAGGCGTGTGTATGTGTGGTGTGGTGTGTGGTCTACTACTAGGAAATTGATAGGATAGGCGGGTTTCCTTTACATTGCTGGCGTAGGCTCATAGGACAGGGGGGAAGCTGCTGTATGTGCACGCGATTGGGAGGCGATCGCGACTTTGTCTCACTGAAGTGGCACCCTGGCCAAGTTGGGTGTGGTAAATTGACAGGGAGGAGGCTGGTGGAGAAGTATGGTGATGGCCTTTTCCCTCCTTCATGTCATTTCAATTCATTTCACTTCATTCATGCAGTTGTTTCAATCCTATTGTGCTTATTATGTATGCAGGCGACTCATTTTATATCGTTGCTATCTGTCAAGCATGATTTATCTACTACGTGCACGCTTACTCGGGCTTTGTTGACAGCTTTGAAAGAGCGGTAGTCATTGTTTGAACTGTATACATTTATTTTCAGTTGAATACGATCGAACCTAAGGCAATCAGAACGGGAAACCTACATCGTGCTAAGCGAACCCGTCTCGATTAAAAAAAAAAATCAGGCGGTAACATGGTCGCAAACTGTACATATGTCCCGCCAAACGCGGCGAGCGATGCGGGCGTCGCAGGCATCGGTGTAAGTCTGACGAAGATTCTTTAATTCTTCTAGCCTACCTTCTGGATCAACTTTATGAAAGAGTCTATAAGTTTTGGCTCTCACATCAGCATGTAATCTATCCGGCCTGCTGTACCCATGTCCGTCATTCAGACTTGGATTGAGGATTACCCACCTACGTCATCGGCTGTTGCCGAGAATCAAGGCTGACTGGTATCCCTACCACAGGTGCTCCTATCCTTCATCGTAACAGCCGCAATCGCGCTGACCATCAGCGCGACGCTGGTCCTGCAGGAGATGCGCCCGGGCTCCCCGGGGAAGCCGTCGGTACTACGGCGGAAGCTGCTGAACTCGTACTCAGACCAGCAGATCCTGACGGGGATCGGGCTCCAGGGGGTGGGACTGGCCAAGGCGTCGGTGATGGTGCCGTACCACTTCTTTATTATCTGGATGCTGTCACTGCTGTCCATGGCCGTACACAACGCGACGCTGCTGGCGCTGGCGCGCGACTTCCGCCGCGACTGGGTCCTGCGCTGGCTCCGCCAGCTCCTTATGCTCGCCAACCTCGCCCTCTCCTGCGCCTACGGCGTCTACGTCCTCCGCGGCGTCCAGACGGGGCTCTCCGACTCCACGCTACCCGTCGCTTGCGTCTGGAGCCCCGACGTGCCGCCTGAGGCCGCGCGACAGGACGCCGACAACATCGCCGCCTCGTACGCGGGCACTATAGCCGTCATCGTCGGCAACGTCGCCGTCTTCGCCCTCGCAACCTGGTACCTACACTCGAGAGCGCGGCGGTTCTACCGGGGCGTGCAGCTGGTGGGACTGGTGCTGATGGCGGCCAGTGCGGTGGGCGCTACGGCGCGCGTCGTAGCCATGGCGCAAGCCTTTACCAAGCCCCCCTTACCCCTGCGCGATGAGGCCGAGCGCACCTGGAGCTTCGGCTCACTCCTCTCCGTCGGCATGCTGCTGCTGCCCCTCGTTTCCGCTATCGAGATCCTCCGCGGTGAAATCCGCTGTGCCCCGCCCCTACCCGACGACAGCAGCGACCGCGCCGATGACACGTCTGCGCTGCTGCCAAATAGCGGTGCCGGCGGCGGGATCAACGAGAACGAGTTGAAGGGAGGCAGGGTTGCCGCCGACGCAAGGTCCAGCTTTCAGCCCAACCCGTTCTGGGGATCGCAGACCAGCGTGTTCAAAAGATAAGCATTTTGCTCTAGTAGCGAAACAGAGAAGTGTTGAATTGGGTTACCCAAGGCACTTGATTCCCATAGGTCAGGTCCAAAGCCTCGCCCAGCGATACGAATTGCATACATACGGGTATGGAATGCGAGATTCGGATGATACTACGTAGTATGACGGATAGATGTCCCGAATTTTTTTCCTTCAAATCAGATACCCCTTTTTCCAACACGCAACAATAGACCTATACCAGATAGTGATGAGAGGCCTAAGTAAGTAACTAGAGCTAGCGCCTCAGAACTTCTCCAAAGCGAAAGCGAAAGCGAAAGCGAAAGCCTGAAACGAGATGCGAGGATCTATACTCGGAAATAGTATGGGCAGATCCGCGACGCCTCATTTCGTATTAATATAGTCCTCAGGATCATATTATTACTGTCAGCCTACACATTAAGGTATCAGGGAGACTATTATCCGTAAACACATAGTTTTCTGTAGATCTATTGATTCCATATATGCGGCCATCTCCCATCGCGCTATAGACGTGTTTAGTTGCTAGGTTCCATTCAGGGTCTAATATTGAGGTGGGCTCAGGTATAGGCACGCCGGGTTCGGATGTGCCGGGTGCTGGGCTTTCTGGGGTGCATATTTTAGTATTCACAATGAAATAGCTCGAGCGTCTCAGACCGGTAAGATAGTATCGGGCAGGAGGGCTTCAATATGAGACGCTTATAAGATCCTTCTGCCGCAATAAAAGACTTCGTTGGTTAAGGTTAAACGTAGGATGTTGACCATCCGCGCATGGCCTTCTCCTTTCTAGTCACCTACCTAGGTAGGTAAGCAAGTAGAAGTTAAAATAGACGGCAGGGCTGATTTAGTTAGTTAAGGTCAGCTGGTTGGTGCTGAAAATTTCCCAATGCCCACGCACCAAAAGGGCGACGATCCCAGTCCCAATCGGACCCTAGAAACGGTCGATCCATCTCTTAATTATCCTCTTCCGCCTTTTCTATCCCCACATAATTATTCGCCTCAAGGTGCCGGATCTTAGATGCATAGTGCTAGCGGTTTGGTTCCTTGGTTTCGGGTCCCAGCACCATCTACGACTAACAACCTTACTGTTCCCAACAGCCTATTCGGGCTTAACTCCCTAAATGCCGAGTCGACGAGATTACTACTATAGCTATTTTTTCATGCCCCCAGCCTTCCACACATCTCTGGTAGAATCCGATCGGGTTCGGAACCTCAGGGTCTATAAGCACACTAAGCCCTAATGGTCCCCAATAAAAATACATAGTATTTCCACATCTGGTGTAGTCGGAGTCTGCGCTTAACAGCATTCGTGTTATGGTCTTATAGATTTTGTACGGGATGTTATAATAAACGTCGCCGTCGTCACGATCAGCTCGATGGTTTCCATTCTTGATCCTTAGCATGTTGTCACCTGCCCGTATAATGGCAACAGACTCGCGGCAAACAGAACCAAGTCATGCAGTTAAGCTGTTAACACATTCGGATTTGCTCTTGGTACCAAACCCCCTTCCCTATCCACGGAGGATAATCCTCTACATACCTACTAATAGCTAAAATTGAATTTCCTTGAATATAGTAGATTTTGGGCCACTACAGACTACAGGGCACAATGTGACATGTACAGCCTTCTAAACGCCAGTATGTAGATGAACGAAACTACCAATAATTAGCAGACATTAGATAAAGAACGGGATGCGCCTTGCCTGCGTGTGCCTCTTCATGATAGCTATAAACCAATAAGTGAAATAACAAATTCATATACGTCATTAACCAATGTGTAGAGCTGCAAGGATTATAGCCATCCCGCACCTTTAGCTATACATGCATAACTATCCCGCACCCTCATCCCGCACGCTGAATTATATCACCCCACATCTGACCGGCAGATCGACGAGTATATCGTCAGTAAGCCCTAGGCCACCCTGGTCCTAACCCTTACCTTCCCTAAGCTGAAGGTTATTATGGTAGATAACCGCACGAGAAATAGGGGGACGCGATTGATGATATCAAATTGAGTAAGCTATAGACGATCTCTATAAGCTTGGTGTAACAACCCGGACTGGTAGCCTCCAGTAAGTGTCGATCGCCAGGCAAATGCAGCATATGGGCGACGGATTAGGGAGGCTGAGCTCTCCGCTGAACCTTAGGACCGCCAACTCATCACAAGCCATGCACCACAGCTGCTCAGCTGGAGTTCTCCCTGTAAGGCTATGTGATGTTTGGTGGACTCTCTCAGAACATGGTGATAGCTTCTCCTTCCAGAAAGGGTACAGAAGATCGTAAAAATAGCAACGACAACATGTTATGGTGGTAAAACACCTTGATGGAATATGGCATCCGAGGAGTATAAGTATGACTCGAATTCTCCTTCAAGTCTGATTTAACAACAAAGCATCACCAGCATCATCAGCAATCCAAGCAACTGAAGCAGCATTCACAGCAACCAACCAAGTCCACTCATTCCAGGTCTCTCTCTATTCTCCCCGAAGCCTTCATTTTTCACACTTTAGAAAACTACAACTACAACATATTCAAAATGCAGTTCACCACTGGTCTCCTCTTCATCGCCCAGGCCGTCGGCGTCTTCTCCTCGGCCGTCTCTCGTGATGTCGCCGGTGAGTGTGGCGACCTCGGTGTCATGGAGCGCGTCGGCCTCCCTGTTGGCGTCGACCAGAGCAGCGTCCGCCAGTGCGCCAACGGACCCTCCGGCTCCCCCCTGACCGGCAGCCTCGACAAGCGTGACTGCTGGTACGGCTCTAATTCGGGTTGCAGCGAATCTGGCTATTGCTGGGCTCGGTGTGGGGAGAAGGATGCTGGTAAGAACTATCCCAGCCTTTACCCTATGAGTCCATTCATTACAGGAAAACCAATCATACTGACTTAGAGTGTTTAACAGGCACCTGGTGCTGGACTGCCCGCAACAACGGCTTCGGAGACTGGTACACCTGCTCCAACGATGACGAATGCAAGGATGACTACGCTTGCGGCAACTCGGCTGGCGGAAAGCCTTGCGATGACTGCGGCTGCTCCTGCTAAATCGGCATCATGGGCTCCGCGGCCCGCGACTAAGAAACCGCCATATGTCCAACTAGCTGGGTTTCTGCGCAGCGCCTCGGATATATGACGACCGGAATTCGCACATTCGCACATTAGGGGTGGGGGGTGTAGCTATACATGGTGCTGGAAATGAGTCGGCTTTTCTTTCTCGGGAAATCTCCTTCGTTTGTATCTATTTATCGGATGTATATTATTTCAACCAGTTTCAGTATATACAGCCAACGTAGACTATCGGTGTATACAAACTCAACTCCGGTCCTAAATTCCGTGACTAATCTAGTATCACCGTTGTTGACGCGAGAAGTCTTCTCTTATCGGACAAACTGCCGCTCCGCTCTGGATGTCCGGTCAGACCGAATCTCCGCTCCGCCTTTTAGACCGAGAAAAGGGGAATCTAGAGACAACCAACTCCGCGCGCTAGAAAGCGTTAGATCGATTAGATAAATAGATATGGTGTCTTTGTAATCGCGTTTTTGCATGTGATTACAAAGCTCTCGGTTCTCGCCGTCGTATTTACGTATTTTTTCTCCGGTCTATGTGCTATGTGTATATCTCGAGTTGTTGGTGTGCTTTCCAAGAGATATAAAGAGGCTCTAAGAATTAGTTAGGGCTTAGGATTTTAAGCCACAACAAGTCTATGGCATCATGACTGGACTCAATGATTAGCCCCCACACAGCTCGGTATTGGTGTATAACTCTATCTGCACCACAGCTGCGGGTCATTCCGTTGAATAAGCAAGATTACGACGGCTCGATGACATATGACTCAAAATACCATCCACACTGGCGTCAAAACATCCCTGTTAGATAGTTGCGGAATTTCGAGCGATAGGCACCCGGTGTTGATTCATTTTCCTATGTATCCGAGCGCAAATTCGGCATTAGTTGATGTACGGTTCCGGGAAGCTATGCCAGTGTCTGAGACATCAAGGCTGGGTGGTCTCCCATGTATTAATAATCTAGTGATTACCCCTTTTAACTTTAATAAATCGACCACCTGGGATAAATCTTATGTTCATTACCCGTAGTTATTGTCTTGTAAGAAGGAAAAAGAAAAAGGTTGTCAACTCGTCTTGTTTGAAATTTGGCGTGTGACGGAGTTTTGCGGAAGGCTTAAGCTCTGTGGAATTTTATTGGGACCTGATATCACTGCCACGAGATGGAGGCCGGAAGCTCAAGCTCACAAGAGACAAAGGAGAGCACTAAAAACGCTCTCCAAGACACGACCACGCCCACACAGGCTAACTTGTCCGGTGATCAAACCCACGATGTCTCTCCTACAATCAAAGCAGCAGATGACGGATCCGACTCTTCACCCACTGAGCCAAGTTTCCTGCCAATGAAGACCCCGACGGAGCAGCATGAACATGAAAGGCCAAATTTACATACCCACTCGAGCAACTTCAAGACCGAGGATGACCTGTTTCAGGCCCTGTCGCGGCGCAAGAGCGCGGCCAGCGTCGAGTCCAAGGAGGAGCACGACGAGATCGAGAAGCTCATGTCCCGCCTGTTCGGGAAAGCGCGCCAGCAGAGTGAGGAGGAGAAGACTAGGCACTCCGGAGTGGTCTTCCGCAACCTTACAGTCAAAGGCGTCGGCCTCGGGGCAAGCTTGCAGCCGACTATCAGTGACATCTTCCTGGACGTGCCGCGATTCGTTAAGAATCTATTTACCAAGGGTGCCAAGGCCGCCACTGCCAAGCCCCCCGTAAGGGAGCTCCTTTCCGACTTCGACGGCTGCGTACGCCCGGGAGAGATGCTGCTAGTGCTGGGACGGCCCGGCTCCGGCTGCACCACTTTCCTGAAGGTGTTCTGCAACCAACGCGCGGGATTCGAGGACGTTCTGGGCGATGTGACTTATGGCGGTGCTGACGCCGAGACCATGGCCAAGCAGTTCAGGGGCGAGATCGTACGTAATATATCATGGCTTAGTACTCTGAAAACACTTATGTTAACAATGATCCACAGATTTATAATCCAGAAGACGACTTGCACTACGCGACTCTCAACGTCAGGCGCACGCTCAGCTTCGCCCTGCAGACACGAACGCCCGGAAAAGAGTCGAGGATGGAGGGCGAGACGCGCGAGGACTACGTCAGGGAGTTCCTCCGTACCGCGACTAAGCTGCTCTGGATCGAGCACACGCTTGATACCAAGGTTGGAAACGAATACATCCGGGGCGTGTCGGGTGGCGAGCGAAAGCGCGTCAGCATCGCCGAGGCCCTCATCACTCGCGCCAGCGTCCAAGGGTGGGATAACTCGAGCAAGGGCCTGGACGCCTCCACCGCAGTGGAATACGTACAGTCCCTGAGAGCTCTGACAAACATGGCCCAAACCTCTACCGCAGTTTCTTTATACCAAGCCGGCGAGAGTCTTTATAAACTCACCGACAAGGTTTTACTGATCGATGAGGGGAAGTGTCTGTACTACGGCCCAGCCGACCGGGCCAAGCAGTACTTCCTCGACCTAGGGTTCGACTGTCCCCACCGATGGACGACAGCGGACTTCCTTACATCAGTAACGGATCCTTTCGAGCGGAGTGTAAGACCTGGATGGGAAGACCGGGTGCCGCGGTCGGCAGAGGATTTCGCGGACGCCTACAAGAGGAGCGAGGCCTACCAGCGCAACCTCGAGGACATCGAGCAATACGAGGCAGAGCTGGAGAAGCAAAGCGCTGAGCGGGCCGAGGCCACCACAGAGAAGACCAAGAAGAAGAACTTCACGATTCCCTTCCACCAACAGGTGTTGGCTCTGACGAAGCGGCAGTTTTTCGTCATGCTGGGAGACAAGGCCTCACTTTTCGGCAAATGGGGGGGCATCATTTTCCAGGGCCTTATCGTGGGAAGCTTGTTCTTTGACCTTCCCGATAGCACCGCGGGCGCCTTCACGCGCGGCGGTGTAATGTTCTTCGTCCTACTGTTCAACGCCTTGCTGGCACTTGCGGAGCAGACTGCTGCATATGAGTCCAAGCCTATCTTGCTTAAGCACAAGACCTTTTCGTTTTACCGGCCTTCGGCGTTTGCACTGGCTCAGGTGGTAGTTGATATACCATTGATTTTCGTCCAGGTCATCCTATTTGACGTCATCATTTACTGGATGTCTGGCCTAGCTGCCTCGGCGTCGCAGTTTTTTATCTCCGTCCTTATCCTCTTCTCCGTCACCATGACCACGTATGCGTTCTTCCGTGCCATCTCGGCGGTGTTTAAGACTTTGGACGACGCCACCAAGGTGACTGGCGTCGCGATTCAGGTTCTCGTCGTCTATACAGGCTACCTGATACCCCCTTCGTCAATGCACCCGTGGTTCTCATGGCTTAGACGAATTAACTGGATACAGTATGGCTTCGAATGCCTGATGGCGAATGAGTTCTATAATCTGGAGCTCGAATGCGTGCCCCCCGCTCTTGTCCCTCGAGGACCCGGGACCTCACCTCAGTATCAGTCGTGTACACTGGCAGGATCCACTCCTGGCTCAACAACGGTTTCAGGGGCTGCGTATATCCAAGACGCCTACAGCTACAGCCGTAATCATCTCTGGCGCAACTTCGGGTTTCAGTGGGCCTTCTTCCTTTTCTTCCTCGCGATCTCAATGGTGGGGATGGAGATGATGCAGCCCAACGCGGGCGGAGCATCGGTGACAGTCTTCAAGCGAGGACAGGTTCCGAAGACCATCGAGAAGACCATTGAAACCGGTGGCCGGAATGGCACTGCCGGGGACGAAGAAACCGGAAAGGTCAAAGAGAATGGCCTGAGACCTAATCAGAGTGTCGTGGAGCAACAACGGAAGGATAAGGAAGCGATGCAAAATGTCGCGAAAAACGAGACGGTCTTCACCTTCCAGAAAGTGAATTATACCATACCATACCAAGGCGGTGAAAGGAAGCTTCTTCAAAATGTGCAGGGTTTTGTCAGACCGGGCAAATTGACTGCGCTTATGGGTGCATCGGGAGCAGGGAAGACAACACTTCTCAACACCCTAGCTCAGAGGTAAGTTAAATTTCGAGGAGGGTTATATGGACGAGTTCTAGTGGTTGATGGTCGATCCGTGGCTAATGTCTATATCCAGGATCAAATTCGGCGTCGTAACAGGCGATTTCCTTGTCGACGGGAAACCACTCCCAAAATCGTTCCAGAGGGCCACGGGCTTCGCAGAACAACTTGATATTCATGAGCCGAGTTCGTGCGCCCCTATTGTTCTGTCTTTTATCTCCCAGAGATCAGAATACTGATTATCATGATAGCTGCCACCGTACGAGAGGCTCTGCAGTTCTCGGCTCTGCTCCGCCAGCCGAGGGAAGTCCCCAAAGAGGAGAAATACGCCTACTGCGAGACCATCCTTGAGCTTCTCGAGATGCAAGACATCGCCGGTGCTACCATCGGTAGGATCGGGGAGGGTCTTAATGCAGAGCAGCGGAAGAGACTCACCATCGGCGTGGAACTGGCATCTAAGCCGGAACTCCTCATGTTTCTGGATGAGCCTACGTCCGGCCTTGACTCTGGGGCAGCTTTCAACATTATTCGATTCTTGCGCAAATTAGCCGATGCCGGCCAGGCCATTCTCTGCACAATCCACCAGCCTTCTGCTGTGCTGTTCGAAGAGTTCGACGAACTGATCCTTCTCAAGTCCGGCGGCCGTGTAGTATACGCTGGCGAGCTCGGAAAAGATAGCCGAAAGCTGATCCGCTACTTTGAGAGTCACGGCGATTCCAGGTGTCCCAAGGACGCCAATCCTGCCGAGTGGATGCTCGATACCATTGGTGCCGGAAATCCAGAGTATAAGGGTCAGGACTGGGCGGATACTTGGTTGGAGTCCACGAACTACGAGGAGCAGTCTCGCGAGATGGCGCGGATAATTGAGGAGCGTAGGGCGGCGGTGCAGTCACGGAGTGTGCAGGACGACCGCGAGTACGCTATGCCGCTGTGGACGCAGACGGTAGCGGTAGTTAAGCGGTCGTTCGTTGCGTACTGGAGGACGCCCAACTACATTATGGGCAAGTTCATCCTGCACATCTTCACCGGGCTGTTCAACTGCTTCACGTTCTACAAACTGGGTTTCGAAAACATTGACATGCAGTCGCGGCTCTTCTCGATCTTTATGACGCTCGTGATCTCGCCGCCGTTGATCCAGCAGCTGCAGCCCGTCTTCCTCAACTCGCGCAACATCTTTGAGTCACGCGAGAATAATGCCAAGATCTATTCATGGGCGGCCTGGACCACGGCCGTAGTCGTGGTGGAAATCCCGTACGCGGTCGTCGCGGGCGCCGTCTACTTCAACTGCTGGTGGTGGGGCATCGAGGGCTGGCGGTCTAGCGCCCACGGATTCCCTTCCGGGTTCACGTTCTTGTGCGTGATCCTCTTCGAGCTGTACTATGTTGGGTTCGGGCAGGCGATCGCAGCATTCAGCCCGAATGAACTGCTCGCTAGTCTGCTTGTGCCCCTGTTCTTCCTCTTCGTCGTCTCCTTCTGCGGTGTCGTTGTTCCGCCGGCGCAACTCCCCACATTCTGGCGTCATTGGATGTACTGGGTCACTCCATTCCACTACCTCCTCGAGGCATTCCTAGCCGTTGCCATCCACAACCAGCCGGTGCGGTGCGGCGAGAATGAGTTCGCCCGTTTTGCAGCGCCGCCCGGACAGACTTGCGAATCCTATACCAGTGGGTACATCGCGGACGCCGGGGGTTACGTACAGACGTCGCCGGTGGACGGCCTGTGTGAATTCTGCCAATACGCCACAGGCGACCAGTTCGGAGACCAGTTCAGCGTCTATTACAGTCACATCTGGCGCGATTTCGGCATTGTCTGCGCTTTCATCCTATTCAACTACGCCATCGTATACTTTGCGACGTTCTTGAGGTTTAGGGGGAGGAACCCGTTGAAAGGTTTCTTCTCGAGCCTGAAGCAGAAAATGTCAAAGTGATATGTAAAGAAAGGAACTGTCTCCGAAATAAAGATCTCATCCGATGAGGTATTATTGTAATGGTTGGGAGGAAGAGGTAATGATTGATAATTGTTCGATATGTGAGTTACCCGGTATGAAACAGGGGGGGAAGGGGAAAAGGGAAAGGGGAAGAACCAAAGGGAGAACAAGAAAGAGTGCGTGTGGCGGTTTTAACTCCCTACTCTTTTAAATGATAAACAGCTATAGATTTCTGTCTCAACGACACGTTATATAGAGTAATAATGAAGATTGAATTTGATGGTTCGCAGGGAGTCAGAACTTGACCAAGTTATAAGTTCATAATAGTTTACTTAGCGATGTTGTCCTTTTAAGAAGACATCTACCAGCGACCAAGTGACTATTCATTTCATGATACGTTTGATGTTATTTGTAGTATGATGCTGGGCTTTGAAACTGTAAAACTGATATTGTAACTATACAGGAGATGCTAGGTAGTTGTACATAGTAAGCACCTGGGTAGTTTCTTAGAAGTTGGTGAGATGGGCTAATATGATATGATTTACATAAATTTCAGCAATTGAACTTCGAAGTCTTGACGCCGAATGCGGTTAAAGTGCTGGGGTACCTCGGGTATGGTTAAATATAGGGGCTCAGTAGCAAGTCCCCGAATATATAGAGCTCAATAAATATCCGCGCCGAACCCGGAGGAAACGGAGCTAATTACAACTTAGGAAGGCCTATCTACTACCTACCTCCTAACTTTGTACGGTACCAGATAGGTACCTAAGTAGGCACCTACCTACGTACATATGTACCTATAAGGGCCTTTGGTCTTTATCGTGACATCAATAACCCGAGCCCCTCCTCAATAACCCCACGTACGTAAATGGGAAGTTTAACACTTCAACAGAATCGGTATAAGCATTTATAACCCTTGTATTGTACCACTTGGCAAACTATCTATCTTCTGTGTTGAAGGATCGAAAGCTTGCTGCCAGAAATTGCAGTAAAAGTCTAATCGAAGGCCGCCCAGTACATCGCAGCACAACACAGCCATGGCAACGCAACAGCAACAGCGCCCCCATGACGGCAAATTGGGAATAGTGACGGGAGGCTCGCGGGGCATCGGGGCCGCCGTGGCCCAAGGGCTGGCCGCCAAGGGCTGCAACCTGTTGTTAGTGTACACGAGCGAGGCATCCACGGGGCCAACGCAGGCACTATGTGAGGCGCTCGCATCGACGCATGGAATTCGAACCTCGGCACTGCAGGCAAATCTACTGGATGCCGAGACGGCGGCACCGCGCATCGTTGAGGCTGCGCGTACCTTCTTCGCCTCCTACCACACTTCGTCGTCGGGTGAGGACTTCACCATCGACATCTTGATCAATAATGCGGGTGTCTCCTCCAACCAGTACCTCAATGACCCCGAACACGGGCCCATCCAGACGTCCGAGTTCGACCGCGTATATCGCGTCAACGTGCTAGCGCCGCTGCTCCTGATGCAGGCAGTGGCACCGCACCTCCCCAAGCCCAGTGCCGCCGGCGGTGTCGGGCTGCACAGGGGAAGGGTGGTGAACGTGTCGAGCGTCAGCTCCTCGATCGGGTACTCGGGGCAGTCGGTGTATGCGGGGACGAAGGCGGCGCTTGAGGCGATGACACGATGCTGGTCGCGGGAACTCGTGGGCCGCGCCACCGTCAACGCCGTGAACCCGGGTCCCGCCTGGGGCGATATGTACGCTGAAGTCGGCCCCAAGTTCTGGCGCAACAACCAGCCCTACGTCGACGCCGCCCCGCTCGCCGCATATGACGGTGAGGAAGAGGTGCTTCGCATGGCCGCTTCTGGTCACAATGGCGAGAACGCCAAGAAGGAGAAGGATCGCTTCGACGACATCGTCAGGAACGGGATGGGCGGCCGCAGACCGGGCTTCACCAGTGAGATTGCTGGAACCATAGTCATGCTGTGCTCGGACGAGGCCGGGTGGACTACAGGGAGTGTGGTATGCGCCAATGGCGGCATGAAGATGTCGATTGCATGATATGCCCCGTGCTTGGATGCGGAAAGTGCTACGGTTGGCTTGAAAATAACCGATATGATGAAAGTTTTGAGAGAAGATGTATGTAGATGCATTTACATGTAGACGTGAAGAATCTCGGGCTAGCAGAAGACCTCTTGGCCTCCTTGACTTGCATAAGTATATGACAGGGTAGGGTCAAGATGTGAGTCCATAGTCCAAAGTCGATATCTATGCTACAAATTTAGTCCCTCCATACTAGCCATCCTATGAGAACTTAGGGGTGGGAGGTAAGTATAAAGGTAGGGGGTACGCAAACTTACAGACTCTCTAAAATGCTAATACCACCTTTAGTCAGAGGAGAGAGACTTCTGAAGATTCAATTTGATAATCGAAAGCGATTGAACGCCCTCCACCCCCACTTTCCCTTCTCACGGTCTTAATCGCTGGCAACGAGCTGGTCCGGGGCTGTTTCTAGCTGAGATAACAATGATACTCACATGCACACCTTTCCTCAGTATACTTTGTTATGTGATTGGCTGCTTGGGCCATGGCCACGCAAGTAACAAAATTGAGGGGGAAGGGGCAGAGATAAGACAGCTACGGAGTAGTTCGCCAAAATAGTAGTGTGTCCGGGAGTGTTGCCAATTTCAATGCACACTGAAGCTCGTAAGCTTTCCAATTCAGCTTTAAGGCTGATCTAACTTGACGAGCAAGTAATGATTATCATTCCTCCAAGCAGAAGTAGGCAGGCCCGTCGACAGCATACTAGGCCGGCCGACCGACCTGCTTCGGACTGTATATAAGGGGTAGATGGTCATATAAAACTGTCCAATAGGGGCCACTAAGCGAATGGCTTGGGCCAGACAGAGGAGCATACCAAACGTGCGAGGCAGAATCATGAGAGGGGCCGGAAATAGAGGAATGCAGGAGAGGTTGCCTAGTTGCCCGGCTAGCCTACATAGGAACCTACATATCAGTGGCAGCATGCACGACGTTACACTATACCGTTAGCCGCCCGGAATTCCATCCGGGGAGGGAGACAAAGGAAGACAGGGATTCATACCGCCGGCGCGGTCGCCGGTGGAGACTTTGCTGTGGGTGTGTGGTTCTGAGAGATCACACCCATTCCCATTCAAGCTATTACTGCATATGCCTTCCTTCCTGCTTGGCGCATCCGGTGGAGCCGGCTTGATGTCGAGATTCGAATCATCATACACCCCCTTCCTCTAATACGGGGTTTTCCGAATAGGTGGAGTCCCGGAATATGGAACGCCTCTACTCTCCTAGCAAGCAGTGCTATAGTAGGACCACTTGGGGCTCCATCCGCTGCCGTAATCACCATAAAGATTGCTCAGACGGTTTTATTGCTAGAAGTGAGACTCGAGCGACAAGTCCATCGGCATTTCAACGATCATAGTCATCCTTACCCCGGTAAATGAAGATTCTGCTGCGGCTAGAATGAATCTTTGCAAGGGGATGGGGACATCGATCATCTACCTGTCACTGCACGTGTATGTTGAAGATGTGGATATTTATGGACTCTCAGCTACTGGGAAGGTATTCAGGAGCTATGGCTACTAGGTAGGCGTGATCATATCTCTTGGTGTGAGGGGTCCGATACCGAGACATTTCCGCCTAATTTTGCTGTATAGAGCCAGGCAGGCCCTAAAGCTCCAATGGGCACCGTATCTAAACAGTGTCAGCTTCTAGTGTAGACGACCTGGCCTATCACTACAGGCCTCAGGGACAGTATGTAAGATTGTGCGATAAGTAAACAAGTAGATTTTTATTTCTTGTCATCCGGCTTCCCTCCCCCCGCCGGGGAAAGATTTATCAAAGAACCTCTTGCTCTACCAAGACTGCGTCCTCTTTTGACCGGGCTTCTATTTTCAGCAAGTTGAGCCCACCAAGCAAGTTCCTGGTAGCGCCGTTACGATCTGTCGAATCTGAGTGATGAAGCTCGTCAAGTTCCCATTGTGAGCACGCAAGTCCTTTAGAGGTCTAACGCGAGGAAGCCGGCGACAGTACGGCCGCGACCTCCGGCGATACATGTCCCTCCCGCAGGGAATCCGCGGTGAGGTTTGCACATTGCTGGGTGTTACTTTGGCGAAAAATGATGCTGCCGGAGCTTAGGAGAGTTCGTTTCATCTGGTGAATTTTCTGGGGGTAAGTCTGGCACGACCTTCACGGGCTTTAGACGCTACTCGCACGATGCTAGTAGCTGGAATGCCATAAAAACCTCGTTCACGCGATGCTCCATCCGGGTGCTGGCCATTCACACCGTCAGGACGGCGCCAAGGGGACATATCACTTCGGGGTGTTCAGGTCCTCCGCAATAAGTGTTCCAGGGGTTGCACTGAGCTAATTAGCCGTCAGCTTCACTCACGATACGAATATCTTGTGCGCAACTCATGACAGTAGGTGTGACCTCACAAATGAATCCGTGGACGCCTACGCTCTGCTAATTTAGGATACCAGTCGAGAAGTATCAGATCTATAGAGCGATATAAGGTCATGGTGCCATTCTCAAAAACAGTTGTTTCTTCACTGCTCCTGAGAAACAGATGATTCATCTCTCTAGGCGCGTCCTGGGGCAATTTGGGCCCCGCACTACACTATTACTACGAAGAACTAGGAGGATAAAGCTATCCCAGCGGCAATGATAGGTGCCCCTCCCATTGTCACTGAGGATGCCACAGTCATGTGGAGCGACAGGAAGGGACTCAAGCGTGAAGACTCCGCTCGGAACGTCGGCGCTTTAGCCTGACGCGACTCGGCTTCCTCTGGCATCGTTGGCTACGCCCGAGCAGATCGTTCGATGCAGGAGTAACTACGCGCAACCAACCTATTCCCTAAACGTAGGCGACGTCATGGAGGCGAACATCAGCAGGCCTCCCATGAGTCGAACCACAAGAAAGCGTTGGGCACCAGGAGGTGGCACGACTTCTGAAGCAAATCCAGGACCCCAACGACAGCGAGCGGTAGGCCATGACCTTACGAATTCTCCCTCGTGACATAGATCGGGCGCCTGCGTCGGAAGTGAGGGCCGACTCTGTTTGGGCCCTATATACTACCAAGCGATATAGCACATCTCTGCACATGCCAATGTCATATCCTCGCCAAGGTCTAACACAAGCCCAACGTCATCCTCCAAACCAGGAGGATCCTGTCATAGCTGCCGTAGTGGCGGGAAGGGCATTGACATGTGTTTTAGGTAACATATCCTATCTGGATACGCTGGATAAGGTTGGCGTGCGTATATGCAGGCTTCGTCTCTGAGTCATCGACTTCCTTGATCGATAGCTATGTACGCAGGCAGGATGCAGACCGCATCGAATAATGGCCAACGGGGTCTGAATTTCGGAGCCGGGGGTCCTGGTCCTGGTCCATGAAGAGAGACCTCGAAGCCCATTCGAAGACCACGTGAGGCCGCCCGCCGGTGCAGATCCATCTACATCGAAGGGGCATGTGCTTCTTTGACGATGATTGATAGTACTCGAAACACGGAGAAGGCGAATGGGCCCTGAGCGTGCTACGCGGAAACACGACAGCTTCGCCCGTCTAGTTTGCATAGCATGGCCCAGGTCGGGCCGGTCGGGCAGGAGAAGAATATCGCCGCTTTATTTCCTCGAGGCGGTGATCAGCTGATATCTCCGAATCCACCGCAACTCACTCATTTTCCAAGGTTGGATTGTTAAGATCCTGTCTAGGTAGTTACGTATGAGGTCACAAGCCGAGGAAGTAAGGAAGCGAAAGCTGTAAGGCGGAAAGGATGGCCTGTATGTGCCCGACCCGTTTCCGGATTAGACCTCCAGAATAGTCGGTCTTGTTATACATGACACCTGAGCATTACGATAACGTACATAAGTACATACAGCAAAATTTCCAAATGTGGCTGGTTTGAGGCAGCCCGGCCACTTCACAGAAGCCACCTCCCACTTGGGCCACTTCCCAGCGCCTGCCACGATGGGCCCAGATTGCTCGGCTGCCCACTTTGCTGGCAGCTCCCCTGACAAGCCCGAACTTGTTTTAGATCGGCCCATTAGTCTCCGACTAGCATACCCCACATTCCCAGATTGGGGATGAAGTCTATCTGGATTCCACCTAAAAAGCCTATGGAGCCTGGTAGCCTGAGAAGAGCACGAAACGTGGATTCTTTCAGCTCGACATGTTGAGATACGTCAATTATCCGATTACGTATGAACGGGTGTGCCATGAGGCCCAGTGAAGTGGACATGGCGAACCCAAGGTGCTTGTGGCTTTTCGCCTCACAGACCTCCCTGGTCTACATCTATCCACCAGGATCCACCGCGCAGCAATATGTGAGTTGTCGGGTTCTAAGTTGTCTGGCTGCCGGGGCTGTTCAACCTCCCTACTATGCAGGAACAGGAAGTGAGGTGGAAACTCTGCTGCATACTTCTGCAAACCTAATGTATGTCCTAGTAAGTATGGATATTATAGGCGTGGTTAGTGGGAGGACGAGAAGAGGATTCCTGAATTCTTTGATACGAATAAGCCAGATCGTAGATATGTACGAAGTACGAAGTACCATTGTACCTAGGTACCTTCGAATTGACAACCTTGGAACTTCCATGCCAACAAATAAGGTTGGATTCCAGGTTAAAGATATGTGGGGTAGTTGGCGCCAGACCCGCCTTAAGTGGACGATGGCTGGTAATGGATGGGTTACATTTTCGCGAATGCCGAAAGGCCCCATCGAAACGATCCAGCGGGTAACTCCATAGAATACACACTGACAGGGGCTGCGCCACACAATGAGCCGGGAGCCACACTCACTACTACCAAGGTCGTCATGAGTCCAAGTTGAAACGTTACAAGCCACCGCTTCCAACTAAACAAGCCAGCAGCCAGATTGCCAGACAACCAGACAAGTCATCGTCAACGTGCGTCATTGAGTCATCTCTCGCCTCGTTTTGCTTTTTGCTTGAGTGGCATTCGTCGGGCCGGGACATAGTTGACCAAACCCGAATTTCCAGAGGTACCTCCTGAAACGTGCGTTCGGCTACTCCTTTGGTCCCACGTATGGGCTCCGGCGGGCGAGGAGCACAGCCGAGATCCAACCGGCCGGTCCTGCGTTGATCTTTAGCTGAACTTCGATATACAGAGAGAGCATTGTATAGCTCTGGCTCAAGCTGGTGGGAACACGAAGTGCAAGCATACCTTTCACCCAGCTGCTGTTGATCCCCTATCCTGCATGTCTCCAGTAACCGTGCCCTAGGGGATCGATCCCCTTTGGGCCAACCCTTATTGCGCGTCCCTGCAGCCGACTGGATATTCGACGGCCTACCTGACTTCTGGCCTCTTCTATAGGCCCCGCCGAGCCATGGAGGTCCTCATGTGTTGAATGAACATATTCCACCTCGAGAAGACGCTGACATGCGGGCGCCGCGGTTCCGGTGACCCACCATATCCGATGTTCAGCGCTTGCTCTTGCACCATGGGACTAGCGAGGGCGCTAGATGATGAGTAAGAAGTAAAGCTGTAACATCCGCAGACGGGGTCAAGTAAGATTTCGGAGAAAAGAAAACTCTGGTCACGCTTTGTCCAATGTATCTCCCGAGACGGCTCGTCGATAATATCCATAGGCTGCTGGCTCCCGTTGCACAATATGTCGATTGCTATCAAGCCCGGTGACTCATGTTCTTCGAGAGAGAGAGAGCCGCGAATACCAGCCGCTTCTTCTGTCTCACTCCTTGCCCGCCGTCAATGCCGTGTCTAACCAGGCAAGGGGTTGGACAATACTACCGATCACGCCTCTCTCTGCCTTGATGATGACTGCATGTCTCTGAATGCGTTCATGGAGGTCTGCTTCTGTTACATCGAGGTCAGGGCGGCAAAGACCGGGTGCGGGGACGCCGCCGGTAGCCTTGGCTCCTTGCAACGCAACTACCCGAAAAGGCAACCGACCGCACAAAAATAGTAGTACAGAGTACCCGTACCTTAGGCCCACTTATACACGGATTTTGCGACGAATTGCGCTTGTGTCCCTAGTACTACATTATTAAGGGAGGTATCTGGCAGTAGTAGGTACCTAGCTCTGAACAACCTTGGAATTGATAATGGAAACCCGGGGCTCGGAAAGGGCAGCAGGTAGAATACTTCAAATTATGTAGATAGATCGGCAAATTCTTATCTGGACTACCTGGGTATATATGAGCAGTGACATATTACAGGGGATTGTTAGGGCTCGAATTGCATGTGACCCCGCCATCTCCCTTACCCCCAACGATGAACCGTGGATTTCCGGGGCTCCCTCGTGTAACGACCTATCAATCGCAAACTTGGAAACCGTCAAGTCTCCAACTACAACTCCAATTGCCCATGATTGATGCAAAAGTGCTGATATGTGCCTTGCTCTTTTTCTGCTCTCGTGATATCTACGCCGCTACGTGTCGAGATAGGCCGAGAATATCGGTCTTTCACCTACTGAGTACATGTAGCTCTGGGGTTTGGAGGCCGACAATATGATCAGCCTAGACCCATGAATTCCTCCATCTGGAACTGAACCGCCCTAAAAAGCCATCTGCCTCATAAAGGGCTACATTGATTGATCATTCAGCCCAGGATTGGTCCGGGTCACACGCACGCTCATACGTTCAAGAACGCATCACAATGTCTCCAGGGCCGTTTCTACGTGATGGGGCCGTGACTGCTTACCTTGGGACTGGATGTCTTCCAAAAAGGGCAATGCCCAGAAATCGGCGTCCGGTAGAGTCGGGACTTATCAGGGAATGGGGGACATCGGGGAATGGTGCCTTGCCAGATCGATTGATCTTGCAGGCTTCGTTTGGCAAGATGTGTAGATACTACCCTCCTACCTAATCACATGTAATTCCTTTCCTGTTTCACGCTTCGGTGCACCCAACTATCTGTTCGAATCAGGACGGGTGGGTTCTTTCTTAGGCATGTAGTTAGTTAGAGCCTCTTCTCCGCATGAAATTCTTTCATATCGTCAATTTTTTTTTTCAATTAGTTAAATAATTATTCATTTTCTTTTCCTCTTTGATATTTTATAGATTTTAGAGCCAATGGGAAATCGACTCGGCCTTACTCCACTTCGGCCCTCCTCCGGCCTAGGCTAGGCATCCAATCAGGTGCCAGAACGGCCACTTTGCCTCGAAACACCTTTATTCACCACCCGCCGCT
This sequence comes from Eutypella sp. D-1, assembly GCA_023313575.1. NCBI lineage: Eukaryota > Fungi > Ascomycota > Sordariomycetes > Xylariales > Diatrypaceae > Eutypella > Eutypella sp. D-1. Next base: position 916,117 of record JAJTTP010000003.1, read on the forward strand.
AGGCATGGGTCTCAACTTCAAGATATGTCGACTATGAGCTCTCGTTGGCTGCTGGGGGGCATGGCTCTAATTCCCCCATCCATCGCTTTTGTCGGACGAGGGGTCAAGGGGGTGGAGAGGGGGAGGGCTCGACAGCCGACTTTACAGGCTTTCGCCCTCTTCCCCTTTTTCTTCCTACGCAGCCAGTGCGTCTAGAACTCAGCAGACAGACGCAGACAGATAGGCTCTCCGTGCCCATCGGTTGGCTCCCCCGCCCTTATTATGGATGGCCCCATCGTCCCATGATCACCGCGCGGCCGTCAATATGTCTCGGCTCCCTTGACGCTATAAGCGCCGCGGAGCGCCCTTGACGAATCTGGAATTTCTCTTGACCGAGAAGGGACCCTGCCACCCCAGGTATCTCTCTCACCTCCAGGGGGGCATGGTGTTGCAGATGATTTCCCTTTAACGCAGTCCAATGTCGGGGCGAGAAGGCGGGCGGGTCACTTCAAGATGCAACATCGCGCGCTTAAAAGGGGGTGGGCCTTTCATTACACAATATATACCTTCCTGGCGATAACCGCATTTCATCAGAGTGCCGAGACCTGGAATCCTGGAGTATACTCGGACTCCTCTCATAGTAGTTATTGCCAATAGAGAGAGGCTGACGAATTGTCACGGTCGCGTACTCGGTTTCACGCCATCCACATAGTGTTATTTACCTACCTATCTACCTGTCGTCCTGGAAACAGTAGGCAGGCGTGCTAGGGGAGACATCTTGCAGCTCGCCAATATGCGCGTCAAGCTAGGGCTTACAACCCACCCCCTTTCTCCGTCGCCCTGCATGCTGTTGCAGCGACCTGCCTATGCGAACCCGTAAAGCCGGGTCTCCGCACGCTGGAGTCGACGCGGCGATAGGCTATCGATGGCCCAGACGCGCTCGCGCTCTCCAAAGGCCTTTTAATTTTTCTGTTGGAGACTTGGAGGTGCCACTCCATGCCATCCGATTCCATGCCATACCGTGCTATGCTCATATGTCATATATCTCCGAGATGTCAAAACCCTCGCCAGTAAGACGAGCCGTCTCGCTGGCGGGCTGGCTGGCTCGCCGGGCCAATTTCCACCTCGGATGTTTTTATTGACCATTATCGCCTCTGCTCGTTACTACGGTGCGGACGTGCTCCTTCGATTGGGGCGTGGGAGAGGCCCACTGACTATTTTCGCTATATCTTCATCCTATGCGGGCCAATATATCTATTCTACGATTCGCATAAGCGGCAGCTTCGCATCTTTCCACCGTGGCCCCGTCAGGCAGACGACATCCCTTCTTTTTGCATAGATAGACGTACACCTTCTACCCCTGCCTGACCCCCTCAAAGAAGTAATTGGACCTACGCGGCCGCGGCCATTGCTCCCACGGAGCGCATTGCGTTCGGACGACGGTTATTACTACTTCGTAACCATGATATGTATTACGTGAACCTTGCCCTTTTGGACAGGTGGATGAGACCTTTCTGCTCTTTTGAGATCGGCAGAAATTGCAGGGCATGCCGAGGGAATTCAGGTCTCCTCTTAAGCAAGCCCCCACGCTCGTTCGTGGTGGTGCACATACACGAGAAAGGCACGGTATGGGCATGTATGTATGTATGCATGTATGTATATGTTTTCAGTTCACGTTCCATTCAGTGTTCAACATATTGGATGTTGGCTCGTTCCCAATGCTACGTCAATATATAAAATATAAGCATACGTAACCGCGATATCACCGTATAAATTAAGAAACCAGTCGGAGGGGGACCTTGCATGGCTATTGCGCAGACTGAACCTAAGAATGAATACGATACCCAGCGATATCGATTAATTTCGTGCCAAGCTTTGGGGAGGAAACGTCTCTCTCTTTTCGTACATTTACGTAGTGAATTTGCACAGCCATCAACGCCTCAACGTGGAGGGGAGGGGGGACTACCTAACGACAGGGGCAGATGCAGCGGTATGTACTTACCCAAGTACCCAGCTGTAAATGGGGCGTCTTGGGGCTGTACTTTTCCATGACGCTATATCTCTTGAATTACCCGTTGGTGAACATCTCTACTTCGAATTGCTGTATAGGAAGGCAGATCACACTGATCGCCTCATCCTGCATTGGCTGTCCTCAACTTACTTGCCTTTCTAGTCGTGCTGGCCGTGCTAGTCCTGTTCAAACGATGCCCATTAGGTACCCGTAGTAGAGTACTTGTAGTAGAAAGGCAGTCATCGGCCGGGGGACTAGTGGCGTAATGCACTGACCACCATGCATCTTTTTCAGCTGGAGTTGTTTACGGCACTGGCTCTGATTTGTTTTAGGTTACCTTGCCTGCCCTGTTTCCTCGGGAATTTCGACCTAGCCCTGGTGCGATATGCAGGTCGCAAACACAGCCCACTACACTATACCTACTTGCCTACCAACTTATACCACCCACGCCCACCATTACGACGAAGTACATAGTAGCTGGATGGACGGTAGGCTGGTATCAACTAGATAGTACCCCTAGATAGTGATGGTAACCCGAAAATGCTAGCTAATAACGGAACATGTCGTTGCCGCCGCCGCGCATATGGTAGTACTATGCAAGCATGACCAAGATCGCTTGCGCTGCACAGAAAGGTAAATAAGAGAGAAAAAGGCGAAAAAAGACAACACAAACTACGTACCCTATCTAGCTACCCTGCTACCGTACCGTTCAACTCTCGTCCCACCACATGGATCCCATCTCATCCCAACCCATCTCAATCCACTCATCGCAACGCTGATGGGAGAACCTGGAACCTGTCGCATGCGCTGTATGTATCCTGACTGACACACATACATACATAAATACATACATACAGTCGCTCCCAAAGCTAGTGCTTGGCCCGGCTGGATGATGCAGCCTGCATATGCGGTCATGCAGGGCAGGGCATCGGAGCGCAGCGCGGCGGCAGTGAGCGGCCTAGCAGCCCACTGAAGAAGCCTCGGGAGAGAGGGAGAGAAAAAAAGGAAGTACGAAGTAAGTGATGACGGTGACGTGAGCGAGTGAGCAAGCCGCCTACTGTGGGCAAGTGAGGGACAGATGTAGATAGATAGACGGGCCCAGTTGCCCATCAAAGGAAAAAGACGAGAAAGAGCTGGAGATGGTGAAGAGTAACAAAAAAAAAAAAGAGAGAAAGAGATCCGCTACGCTACTTCTGAGTTACCTACTTTCCCACCCAAGGTGTTCTACTTACCTAGGTACCTCTTCGTACCTCTCCACCTTAACTGCTTCCAGGCTAGCTTGGGTTGCCTGCGTCGGGTCGGAGCGGCGTGTACCGCCCCCTTTCCACCCAACTAAAGGTTGGCCCTCTATACTGGAGGTACCCGACTATATACCATGCTAACTACTGCATGTGCGTGCTCACTTACACCCGTAGAACCGTAGAACCCTCACGACTCCCACCTGCAGTGTTGCTATATCCAGTGCCTAATCACCTATGTAGTTAGACCGCAATAACTTGAGGCAGGTGGTACCTACAGTAGCCAAGTATATGCCGTATACCTAATGCCGTATATCCCGTAATCCATGGTACCCAGGTAGTGGAAGGTACGAAGTTACAACGAGTTGGAATGGATATGTGAGGTGCCCAGGTGGAATGGGTAGGAATGGATACCACATCAGGTAAGTGTGGTTAAGTTTGTGGTTAAGTGGTTCTATGGGTGCCCCAGGTGGAAATCTTGGAACTGGTGACTCTTTTTTTTTGCCCATTTTTGAGGGTTTGCTATAACAAACCCCACCTCCTCCTCCCTCTCTCTTTTTTTCCCTTCTTCACGAGTACTTCGTCCAACGTTCGCTTCTTTTTCTTTTACGGTAGCAGGCGTGCTACGTAATTCCCTTGTGTTGGGACCGCCTAGCTCCGACTCCTTTATTTTATTATTATATTCCATCTTTCCCATATCCATATCCTATATATCTGTCAGATCTCACCTACCTCAGCTCAAGTCTTTACCTCAAGTCTCCCTCAGAGCGCCTCATCTCTATATATACCTGGGGAACAATACACCTCGGCTTTACCTTGGCTTCACCTTGGCTTCCACTTGGCTTTACTTGCACACATATCCGACGACAACTTGCTGCTTCTCAACCATGCCTCCGCAACTGTTACCGGCCTCCGCCGCGGCTTTCGCGCCGCGGGCCTCATCAGTGAATGTTGTCTTGGGATCTAAGGTTGAACCGTGGTTAACACAGACACTCAAGCGCATCAACAAGGTTAAGCGCCCGCTCAACAGCGTACCTCAACATCAGAGATGCCTAACGGAAACCCTGTCCTCGCCGAATGCCCTCTGGACTCTGACTTCATTGATGGTACCTATCGCACCGGAATCTAAGCTGCGCCAGGATCCGAACCCTTTAACAGAGGCCATCTTTAACTATAAGCTCATCCATATCGAGGCGTACATCGTGCACGTCGACATGGTTCTGCGCAATGAGGTCGCCTTCAAGCTAACTCCGGAATCCATCGAAGCCCTGATCGAGCATCACAAGGAGGTCTACTGTGTCGACGCCAAGGCGAACACCTATGACTGGTCTGAGAAAGAGCAACAAGCCAAAAAGTTACATGAAGAGTTCGTCCAGTCAATCAACAAATTCGTCTACAGGACCCATGTTTCCGCGCTTGAGGGTTTGGAGGAGGAAGGCGCTGGGGAGCTGCTTTGTGGAAAGAGTGAGGAGGTAAAAAACAGTATTACAGGACTCATGACCAAGCCATTGCTTCCGCCACCCCCGAGGATCGTTGATGTTGTTCGCCAGCCGCCCTTATTACCTAGCTCGCCCGTGGGCGCCACCATGTGGTCTCAATCGACTTCTTCGCCTGGGATCCCCGCCCCGGTTGATGCATGGCATGTTCTGCCTTCGAGCCCGAGTGTCACTTCATCAACCGACTCAAATACACCCATATGGGCTAATATGGGCCTCCAAGATGTCCAGCTGCCTTCACCTACACCGCCGTACAGCCAGCCCTTCTCGTCTGCCGGCCTCTTCTACAGCTCCCCGATGGTGTCGGCTCCTATTCCGACTCTACCGCTTCCCAGTATGTTGGCGTCACAATGTGGCGTTGGTGTTGGGTACGGTGGATTCGGCTGGGACCGGTATCAAGAGTATGCGGCCACGATGTGACAACCACCGCCAGTAACCGGGGACCGTTATCCCGTGGTTACGACCTCATAGCGGCAATCCTGACATTAAATTGCTGTCACAGTGCCCCTCCTCGGGAACCGGGCGAGACATTCGCAGCAACAATTTCCACCACATCTTCAGGCAAAACGGCGTTCTTGGATATCCTTGGAAGCGACATCGCAAATCATTCGGATTTTAACACTATAATCTTCCGATTTCTTTCTGTCTTTTCCTTTTTTTAATTTGTTTAGCGAGCGAGCATCTGTCTTTTGAAGGGAAACTCTCATATCAGCACATCCGCCAGCCGGGTCATAGGCTTTTATGCTTTCACATCATGGCTGGACTGGGTGGAAATCTGATTGCATTTACAAAGCAAGGGCAGGGCCTCGCAAGATATATATGAGGCTGGGTTTCATCTTTCCGTCCAAAATAAAGAGGTACACGCAGCAATGCACCCATATCATCTCCCGAAGAAAAGATCGGGACAGGCATATTCGGATTCTTGGATTCCCAAAATTTTCTCTTGTCTTTTTTTCTGTTTTCCATTTTCTTTTGGGTTTAACGGCATAAAGCGGCTTCCTTTACAAGATACCCCCGACATCGCTGACCGGGCACGGCTACTCGACACCGGGCCCGCACGCTCGCTTTCAAGCACCTTTTCTTTTCTTGCCCAGAGCTTTGTTTACGAGTTACGAATGAATGAACGAACGACCTAATGACGAATACCCTACGAGCTAATCACAACTTTGGATAACGAAAGATCATTCTACAACTTGATGTTGGAACTTCTATCCGAGACAAAGCCGATTAAGCGACAGCGGATTATTCGATGGACAGCATGCAAGGCGGGTTCCAACTAATGCATGCGCCACGGTCGATTCAGGAATTCAGTCCGTTGATCTCGATACGCGAAATCAAATCATCTGGTATGATTGTGTCGGGGCCGGCATTGGTCTGCCACCGGACCAAAGCACTTTGCTCGCGCCGTTCTCCTGGCGGTGAAAGCCGGCTAGTTCGGCCACCGCTAGGTGGCGCAGCTAAGGGGGCAAGGGCTTGAAAAGCGCGGGGGAGGATCTCACGATCACACATATGAATAAAGCTGGGCATCGATATACTGTATATCTCTGCTGGGCAGGGAGATGCGAAGCCGTCTTTTTGTCCGTCGGCGTCCGCCGCTGTCTATTTCCCGGCACCGCACGCGATCTTCTGCCTTCTCGAAGGCCATGCCGCTCTCCCGGAGGTCGACCGAAGCGCCGCGCCGAGTCGAGTCGAATCGGGTGTCGCGCCCCGCCAGCCGGAGCATACCGACGCTTAACCGATGACCCTTCCGGCCGAATCGGCCGTGCCGACTGATGGGGGCCAAATTCCACGAGCGAGCGAGAGAAGACGTGTCAGGGACTTTCCGGGCGGGAGACGGCGGTGAGACACCTACCATGTAGCTCATCCCACTACATCATAAACCCGAAAAAGGTCCGTCCCTGTGGGATGGACGCAAAAAAAAAGAAAAAAGAGTCTGCAAGTACGTTCCTACGACGTCCTTCAAGCACCCGTCAGCCTCTTCGTCCCGCAATTAGGGCGAGAGACGCGACGGCGAAGGAGAGCCGCGCCAGGGGAGTCAGATACCCCGCTGGCACACGTTAATATCGAACGGCTGGTAGGGAAAGGGAGGAAATGATTTTTCTTTTTCTCGTTGGCATGGGATGCTGGGCTGGTTTGTGGGGTGGGGTGGGTTGATCCAACCGGCTGGCTGGTTTGGTCCATGCGGTGTTGGTCGGGCGGGGGTGCGCAGGACACACAAGGCCCCGGTGGTGTTTGAATGTTCCGCTTGCCTTGCCTGGAGCAGCGCGCTGGGCCCCGGTTGGCTTGTTAGATTAATCACCTCACTCACGTACTTAACTTAATTTCCCTTCCGGTCGTGTCTCTACTCGGCAGACTAGTTAATTGAACTATTACTAAGTTCACCATGCTGTTTCCTTTACTGCCTTGCCTTTTCTTGTGTTTAAACTACCCTTAGATATTTCCAAAAGTACGGATCCTACTTTAGTTGGTCCAATGTAATATACTTAGTCGTTTTCTACCACCAACCGTAGTCTTTTTGAATCTTTACTTACTAACCCGACTTCGTCGATATATACCTGTCTGCAGCCTACACGCTGTGCTGCAACTATACTATGAGGCCCGCCGCCGTTTGATCTGTGCCTCTCCCTCCACGGGTATAGACAGATAGATAGATAGATATGCCATGTTGGATGAACTGGAGCGATGCAGGCTCGTATGCGTTCGGTTAGGTCAATCCATAAACAAATATAGCTTACTCGTTGGCGACTTAAAGGCGTAAGGCTCATAAGAGCTTGTTGGTATAACCGCGACCATATGATTCTGATGATTTCGTTTTCTTTAAGTTGAGGTTGAGTCTAAGAGGCTTGGAGGGTGTGCGGGCTGTTTTACGACTTTGCTGTTTCATGTACCTAACACAAGCGCTTGCTCGACCGCGGACCCTAGGTACTTCCCAGCTGCTTTTCCCGGAGGCCTTCATACGTAATTCTGATTAGGGATACGGCGAGACTGGCTGAAATACAGTTACTGGTCAAGCATGACGTGATACACGAGGCCGGGGATCATTGTATCTGAAGCGCCGAAAGGCCCTCAAAGATAGGGGTAAAAAGGGGCCTAGAATACCCCGCATCCTATATCTACAACACCAGTGTCATGGCCCTAATGCCTCATAAGCTTCCACATGGTACGAGAGCAATAAGTGAGCGGGTATCTTTTTCTTCCTATATTTGACGAAACCTAACTAGGTTCATATTATGACCGCGATGGTTTCAGCAGGGCCCCATTTTCCCCTAATGAAGGTTGGCTGCTCTCTTCGAACTACCAGCGACCTAGCTAAAAGTCGCCGTGGTTGGCGTGGTCGGAGGGCAGAGGTACGGGATCGCCTTTCCACTCCTCCGTCGCCGCCTTGATGCCCTGGGTCCCGAACTTCCGCACCGTTTTGTAGTAGTCCTGCGCGTCGGGGTCGGGGTTCGTGACGCCATCGTCCCGGAAAGGCAGAAGCTTGGGGGCCTGCAGCCCCTTCTGGAAGGCGGGTCGCTGGTCAAGCTTCTCGACCCACGCCTTGACGTGTGGGAACTCGCTCGTGTCGATGCCGCACCACTTGGCACACTTCGCATAGACGTAAACCGCGATGTCGGCTACGGTTAGACGGTCCCCCGCAATGAAGGGAGAGGTTGCCTATGTAATAGTCGACAGTAAGACCAGATATCTCATCGACAAATCTCCAGTGTTAGGTATAAGAGGTAGTGGGTGCTTACCAGCTGCTTGTTTAGCACATCGTTGAGCCGACGGGATTCGGCTGTGTATCGCCAGACGCCGTACGGCACTTTTTCTGCGCTATACCGATTGAAATGGGCTGCCTGGCCTAGCATAGGGCCGTAGCCGGAGATCTGCCAGGAAAGCTGCATGGGACAACAACGCCGACGATGTCAGATGGTTACTGCTGCTGCGAACGAATGGCTTAGGTTTAAAACGGTGCAGTTGCTTACCCAGGACAGCTGCGACCAGTACTCGGGCGTGCCCACGGGGTACGAGACCTTGTTCTCCTTGTCGAACTCGCTGGCGATGTAGAGCAGGCAGGCGCCGCTCTCGAACACAGACACGGACGTGCCGTCTTCCTTGACGTGCACGATGGCAGGCATGCGGCCGTTCGGGTTGATGGACGTGAACCACTCGGATTTATTCTCGGCCTTGAACATGTCCACGTCGACATAGTTATACGGGACGCTGGGGAGCACCGTTAGCTAGATTCAGGCCCAAGGTCAGGGTTTGATGCCCTTTGGGGAGCGGACAGAAATCGTACCCAATCTCCTCGGCGGCGATCGTGAGTTTATAGGGGTTCACAGCTGCACAGCCATATATGTTAAGACCAGGCTTGGGGGCCTTCTCGGGTGGGAAATCGGCCATTTTGACAGAACTTTAGGGGACGGATGAAAGAAGCGGGCGTCGTGGTAGAGTAGCGATGCTTGGATAGACGGAGCAAGTAAGCGACCAGTTCTAAATTCGCAGTGAGTTGGGTTGGGAGCAGATTGCTTGGAAATTGTCACTATTAATAAGGAGTCTTTATAGCCCTCGCTTCGAAATCAGATACTGGGACAACCCAGGCTAAGGCGGATAATGGATAAAAGCACCCATAGTTATAAGGGGGGCGGTGTCATCCCTAACTCCTTAAGTGGTTATATCTTAGCATGGATGAGGATTTTAGTACAACTCCTTCCAGTCCTTTTGTAGAGCTTCAACTGCCCAGGCTGCCCAGATGCAGAGGGCGGGTGACGGGTCTAGTTTAGACCTCTAATAAATTTTGAGCGTCTGTCATATAGCCCGTTTTTCTGACTGCAGTTATAGTGCATCGCGCGGCACCTGTCAGCATATTTGTTATGGTACTCAGGTGGGGATATAGAAACCTGAAATAGCTACACCACCATCGAGACTACTGCACCGTGAACGTACATCTTATGCAAGGTCCTTATCTAACCTATACTTCTTATCACTAAATTCCGCCGCTAATATATCGCAAAGGTCCTACGTGCATATGGAAATGACCTCTAACCCAATTCAAAAAAAGAAAGAATACGAACCATGTTAAAAAAGTGACTGCATTCTGCTTATTAAGTTTGCACAAGAAATGGCCCGGGAAGTTTGTGTAGACCGTCTTGTAAACCTGATGATATAGGCGAACGAGAGAACGGACGGACGAATTTCGCCCCGCTGCCCCATAAAATGAGCGAGCTCCGTTTTATGCTCTAGCCATCTACATAGATACCTAGCCCGAGGTAGCTATCATATTCGACCGTATCGGTTATTCTGGAGTAAAATGAACAATAAGATTTCTAATACAGTGTCCAAGGGTATGGATCGTGGGTTGGGGTTGGGGCACCGGGATTGGGTGGGGGCCCCGGGGAGGGGGTGGGGCAAACCCGCCGCGATTCTATATGACATTCACGTCCTCTCGTTAGTTTCAAGTCCTATGTTGGAATATGAGCTGTCAAAAATGTTCTTTGGTATTTAGCGACGGATAAAGCAGAAACCCACGACGCTCTCTTTATGAGTGACAACCTGACCGCAGATGCAAGTATGTAACATCTACGTGGATAGCGCTGCTAGTAGTGTCAGCGTCCACTATTGCAGTGATGGCCCCATTTATATCGCCTTATAACTATATCCCTTGGCACAGGGCACCCTGTATTTAGATTCTCCCTTTCACACCATCTTGCTACATATCACAGACACCCTGACTTGCGGACGGTTGTTCACTCACCGGCATCACAGCGTCAGAATAGTGACCGTAGCTCAGAATAAAAGGTCATTGCTTCATTCTTGCACGTATCTGTAGTCCATGCTCGCTACATCCCCCTTATTCTACTCATCCGCGGCCTAGTCTTTGACATAGAAGTTTTTTCTTTCGGGTCAGATATTCGGAAGCGCGGACAAGACAGGTATCATTGTGGGGCTAAACGCCTCTCCTCATATGAAGTACTTAGGTATATGCAGGCTGCATTTCATTTTATTCGAAGCACTTATAAGGCCTCGGTGGGTGATAAAGGTTTCATTCAGTTTACTCTTCTTTTATTATACACTACTAAGTTTTTAAGGTCTTCCGAGTTTCCTAGGCCTCTTAAGTCTGCCGAGCTTCTACTGATCCATCAGTTCGGAGGACATGGCTATTACGAACGGTGTAATAGACTATCTGCTTACGAGGGCCTAAGAGACACGGACACAGACACAATTGAAATTTCACAAAGTAGCCCAAATGGCTGGGCTATGAGAGATATTATGATAAAATAAACTTTGTTTAAACTAATAACCAATAATTTCATGTATGCTAATGATGATAATAGCAAAGAGAAGGACAATAAGCCCCTGAAGTCTATAGAAGCATGTTCAAACGAAATCAAGCATTCCACTTAAAGTGAAGGTTTGCAGACCAAGATGATGAACGGCACAAATTACACAGGTCTAAGGTAAGGGTGGTGGGGTATAAACAACAGAGTAGTTAAACGTTCAAAATCTTTGAGACTTTAGGAGAGGGGTGGGCCTTTGGTAAAAAGAGTCTCCGTAAGCCGAAACCAGGTGTGAGACTCTCTCCTGCTAGCGCTATTGCCGTCTATTTTGCGACGCAAGCATACTACTGTATGTACTACGACGAGCCTCAATGTAGAGCTACATATTAAAATATATGATATAACTATTTATATATTTAAAAGTATTATTTGTAGGGATATGATTTGGGTACGTGTGAGCAACAACCAAGCCGCGCGGATTAATAAAACGGTGGCAAAAGACATACCCAGTCCAGGCGCCCTTGTCTTCAAAAGATTAATTGGGTTCCTTACGATTGGTGCACTGACCGGGACCGCTTAACTCGGTTGCTTTCTTCTATGTCGACCGACCTAGACTTCGCGACCTGAGAGTTGACTTTGGTGGTCTGTGCCAGGATGAAATCCAATGCCTCTCCGATCTGCTGTAGTCGTTCCCCTTTGCCCCAGTCGATGATATTGTCGATGACATTCTTGAATCTCTCAAGATGCTCCGGATAGTGGAATGCGAAGAACTCGATCTCCTTGGTGTGATAAGTCAACTCGTCTGCATTCCAGGAAACATAAAGACGGGCCCCTTCTTGGTTAGCCGCAACACTGAATATCGTATTGTTCACGGTACGAGAATCAGGGTACTCTCTTAGCCGCGCATTCAGCCGTTCGATAATATTCACACATGTAGCAGAACCACCGAGGCATTGGTTTGTAGCAATACGCAGTTCCTCTTTCGCCTTGAGCTCAACTACCAAAAAGGGGAAAGACAAGCCAGAGTGGTTTGCCCTGCCCAGTTCTGGTGACATCTCCGTTCCCGCGATATACTGAGATTTTGTAAAAGCCTGCCCGTGACTGTTGGTGATGTATCCGTAAACTGAATCCGGCTTAGGGATTGAGACTCTCTGATCCGGACGTGCACCAGCCCCAGGAACAATGTCCTTGTGAAAAGGTACGTCGTGGCAGCATTGGAGCACCTTTTTCTTCATCATTATATACTCAGCCTGGCTTGGGAAGAAAAGAGCTCGCAAGTATTCGGTAACTTCTCCTTCATAGACGGTGACGTCTTGGAGATAGTCGAACCCAAGTAACTGACTATCTATGATGTCCTTCGAAAGCTCGGGGGATTGTCTGCTCTCCTTGATCATCTCGCATACCCGGTTAACGTAGCCTGGAATCGGGTCGTTACGGGCACATAGGATTATGTTGTTATGCCGAAGATGCTTTATCCTATAATCGAATTGCTTGACGAGAGGATCGGTGAGTCTGGTGCTAGCAGAAGTTTCCAATCTCGTCGCTGGTCTCGACTCGCCAACATCACTATCTACAACTGAACTTGGCTCAACAGAGGTTGATGGCCGACCCGGTGTTCGTCTCGACATAGTCTTCTCGGTTTCGTAGTACTCAGGGTCAGCTTCTATACGACCCGCAGCGAACGAGTCGCCGTCGAACGTCCTCTTCAAATTTCGACGAGTGGGTATCTGGTCCAGCCAATCCACGACCGATTGAAAAAGCCTTTTGGAGCAATACCGTCTCCGGTGGAACCTTAGAAGGTTTTGATGATATGTGTATGTTTTATTGCGAACCGGGTCGCTTTTGTGCTTTTGTGGTGATGTCGGTGTTACGTTCATCTCGTCGACTCGAGTCTCACGAGTCCTTATATGTTCATGTACAGACACCGAAATTCTCTTTCAAGCAGTCCCGGCATAAAACAATCCGCTGTATTTTGAATGTGAGGAAAGAAACAATTGCATCTTAATGATAATGAAGATTGAATTCCAAAAAATGCGATCATTGAGTGCTTTGTAACACTGGGCCACATAAAGAACAAAGAAGGTCGCCAATCATGTATACCTGCGATTGTACAATTCATGGTAGTATACAAGAAACTCTTTGTGCGTTCCTATTTGAAAACTACACTTAATAAGCAATGAATGAAAAACAGGCGCTCAAGGCGTGGGGCGCGCTACCCCTTTTACCCCTATTCGTAATGCGTAGTAGGTGGGGTTACTACAGTTTGTACAGATATAGATGTGATTTATAAATTATAAGTGGGGAAAGATAGGAGAAGAGTCACGGGCTACTTAACCTCATTGATATTAAACATGAGGGTGTAGAATAGCATATGTGGGCTGGAATGCTTGTTGCTTACCGGACAGCTGTAGGGCACAAGTATAAATCGAGCGTATTGAGACCCCCTTCTCTTCATTGTGATGCGCCTTGAACCTTGATCCACACATAAATCCAAGTAAATACAACCCATTCGTGGGATTACCTCTCTGCCAGAGCATTCATCACTTCGACATATTCATGCATCCCCTCCTTCTATGTGTTCGTCTCGGAAGTCGGGACCTTTCATACCTTCTGCTTATTCTCCTATAACTAGCTACTGCATAGATATTACCGTTAGTAATCAGTGCAAGCCAATCCCAGCACGAACCCAACGTATGGCTTGAAGCTTTCGTGCCGTAACTCATACTAAAATCGCAGGCATAACGTCCAGTATGGTACATGTTTCTCCCATGATAGAATATACATATGCTCCGTATTGCCCTTATATCAACGTGACCCCCGTAATTCTGTCGCCTAGGGTATCAGGATAGTTTTCGTTATAAGGGATGCGGTGGGTGCTTTTAGTAATCCAGCATGTTCCCATGAACCGGTACTGAGAAGGGTTGCCCCTGTCGGGTCGTATTATGAACCCGTCATCCGTTATAGAAGTGAAATCTCGAAAACATATAGTGTCTCCTTCCCTGACATTCTTGCTGGCAATCACAATCCTTGCCCAGCGTTGGGAGTCATCTCTATTACGGGACAGCAATCTATCAGTGACTGGGGCGTAGACCCGGTGATACCAGTGTATATCGCGTTCTTGCCCTATAAGAATACGCCTACCCCTCATAGTTGTAGCTATATGGCTCATAATTGAAGGGTTGGCAAGTGATGAGGGAATAGACGAGTTGAAAGGCGAGGGTGCATTTCGTGGTGTTGTGAGCAAATATTCGCAGGCAGGCTGGCCGGAGGGCTTTACTTAATGTCTCCAATCAAACCCCCCCTTGATTTCTGCTAGTTGGCTGACCCACTGTAGAAGGGGGCTGGCTGGGGGGTAGGGGGGGCGGGCAATCATACGTAATGGGAACTATTTAAAGGTCCCATCCTATCCTTCTTTTGTATATTCGAAATAGTAACAGTAAGGACATAAAAAGAAAATACAAGCAACAAGCATCCAAGCAACTCGATGCAAAGATTGGGACTAGTAAGCGCTGGACTAAGCTCTTTTTCCTATCTTAGTCTGACCCGCAGATAGCAATTACTAAAATTCGTTAGGCGTGAAGGCCCCGGCGCACTCATATAAGGGAAGAAACTGCTTAAAACCTGAATATCGAGGAGAGTTTACTGTCCTCAGCAAAACAAGCAATCGATTTTCTACATCGAAACTATTCAGAACTGGGGCTGAAGTCTACTAACCGGATTGCCGCTTGTTTCCCCGTACGCCGGGGCCCGTCAAACGGGCTTCTCGATCCAGCCCTACCCCCGCCTCCCCGCGGGGACAACCCACTTAGCTCCTAGGTCTGAGGCTACTAAGTGAGGTATAATGATACTAATTTATGTAGAACCTCGTCATTTATCCAGTCCAGACAGGGGGTCCGGGAGCAACAAAGTCCCTGAGATTCTTTTCTGGATACCCGGCTATGGTACCGGAAACCCATATGCCTGAACAGCACGTTCAGATTCTGTCACTATCATCGTGGATAGGAGACTACGGGGGAGCGACTTACCGGGGTCATCCATTTTATAGGTCCCGGGGAATCTGGCGAAGCCTGTCGGAGTGCCTAGAAAGGTCTGAGCATTCGTTGTAAAGGGTGTGGGGCGCAAGGGAGCACTTTACCTCCGCCGGGCCCGATGATCTCCACGTGAGCACAGTTCACGTACCATTGCGGAAGCGAAATCTCCTGACTCGGCCAGGCGTTCTCTATACGGAGGAGATATTTCCCTGGGGGCGTCGTCTCCGGAATGGTGAAGTTTGTCTATGGCATATCAGCGTTATTCAGCTCTCGATTGTCATGGCGTCACTGCTCGTACCCCAGTCGTGTAGTATCGGTCCCATTCGGTCTCGCTATCCTTTCGCGAGGTAAAGCTCGCGATCTTGAAGAAATCTAACTCATCCCCGACGGTATCTTCCAAGGCAGCGCCCTCCGGCACCTTTCCCAGGTATACTTGCACCCAGCCAGGATGAAAAATCAGGTCATACTTGAAGCCAATCTCTGAACCAGCGAGGACCATTGCGGTTGAGGTATTCTTCGCTGAGAGATACGCTAGACGCCCGCAAGTAATATTGGGGCCGTAGACGAGGGGCCCGACTTGGGGGTTGTCTTTGGATAAGTCGCTCCTCCTCCCGGCAACGTCTCTGGATGGAGTAAGCATTTTGTATAGAGTGGAGGAAGAAGCTGTCAATCGCCCCAGTGAAAGGACACTCACCTCACGTATTGCCACATCCCGGTTAGGGTGTCATTGACGATAAGACTGTGAAATACAACTGCAGAGGTCAGCGATGACGTAGACAAATGTCTTAACATGGGGCCATACCGTGTGCCCAGGCATTATGCACCAGGAAGAAGAGCGCGAGAATAAGCTGTGCCGCCTTCATTTTTATAAGTCTGGGCTTTGCGCAAAACAATACAGAGGGAAGGAAGTAGAGGCCGTAAGACTCTGGGGTTTACTGAGTCGATAGAGGCTTATACCGATATATAATCAGTCCATGTATTCGAGGCCAGTCGTCAGTGGACGGACATCGTATAGCCGAACGGAACATCGGTTGCGAGACCGAAGGAATTACGTTTCCCGCTTTCTGTGCACTCCTCTCCGATGCATGCGGAGAATACGAGCATACGAACGTGACAGTAACCCAATGTTGTGACGCCAAGCCATCCCTCACACCCGGATAAATAGGGGAACCAGACCTGGGCACTTCTAGAGCGGGCCGCTATGCGATATTAGGCGAGCTCGATGCGAGTAAACTTCGCTCCTTGGATTTATTCAAATCGGCTCGTTGTCACTTTTCAAAGCGGAATGAGCGACTACGCGACCTATTGAAGCCGTGTTATATTTGATCACGGACATCGCTATTGCCGGTGCCGTCGACTGACCGCATCAAGAGCCCGGAGCAGAGCTGTTATGGGGACGAGGAATACTCGAGAAGTATATCTTTTACCGGGAGACTCTCCTCCAGCTATCTGACTCTCATGTTGTCCCCATTCTAACACCACTGCCGCTTTGCTGAAAACTATCAACCATGGCCATCATCCCAATACTCTTCCTGGGCTTGCTGCTCAATCCCTTCTCTTGCACCGCCGAGCCAAGCGAAGCCGAGATCGTCTCACTGGGGTTTTACCAGTGTCCTCAGCTCAGTGCCACGGGCACGCTGTCACCTGATCTGTCATCTCTTGACATACTATATCAGCCTGAGGAGTCGCTGGCAGAGGAAAGCAAGCTCGAGTGTCTGGCGATCTTGAGGCTCCGTTACGAGGAGAACCAGCAGCTGACCGTCCCGAGGGTGACGGTTGGGCCGGGAGAAGCAGATGTGGAGGTGAAGCTAAACTGGGGCCTCGCCGCAATCGTGAGTGACATCTATGGGCACCCAGAGTCGCAGCTTTAATTTACTAGGCTTTGTGTCAAGTTAGGCTGACCATGTTCGACACCATACAGCAACACTTCAATTCCGAGCTCATCGCTGAGACCCTTGTTGAAGCCCCCTGCAGCAACTCGAGCGTGATCGAGACGGACCTCTACGTGTGGACTACGTTCACGCCGAGCACCAAAACTAGGCGGAATGAGATACTTCGGCGGGACGAAGATCTGAGGCTGGGCTTACAGCTGAAGTGGGACGATGGCTGCGCTGTGCGTAACTCCGCGTGCTTCAACGACAGGTACGAAGACCACTTCTGCTTTTGCAATTATATATATCCTTGTGCTCCCCCGGGAGATGGAACGAGGGACTCTGAAATGGGAATAAATGTCAAGGAATACGATGTTGAGTGAGAGACAAGTCTTCACTTCTGAAGGCTTACTACTTGATGCCCCGATGGGGTGGTTAAAGGTTGAATGTATATTGAACTATGGCATAGATACTAAGTGTGCCTTCAGCTCGCATTCTTTTATAAAAAAAAACCTTGACTTAACCGTAACTAGTATACCGTAATACCCTCCTTTCGTGACCTATAGTAATGGTGACCTCCATTTGTAGTGCCGTTGTTTTACATACCAGAATATCCTAAAAGCTCCACAATAAGATCAGAGCCGATCAACCTTTTCCCGTGAGGACTTGCAATGCTGGCAGCAAACTTCGTGCTAACTCATTTCCACGACATCATCCATGCCAAGGTTATATAGAAGTCAAGTATAGGCATGAGTCCAGCCAAGGTTTCAAAGCAACGTTCCGTAGAGCTGCCTTTAGCGCGGCCAAGATCGCCTTACTACTTGATTGATTTATTAAGATAAGCTACACAGATAGGCTGATCTATAATGTGTCTCGGGCTGCTTATTGATTTAGCAATGGAACTGAGGTGAAGGAGCCATGCTATCAGCCTGCTGGTGAAGACGAGGAGACGCGGTTTAACCTGGCCCCTGGCCAATGTGAGCCATGAGAGACTCGTCTGTATCATAGACAGACTACATCATCAGCGCCCAGGAGGAAAGAGGTTGGGGGGGCAGGGTTCACTTCGGTGACAAGCCCCGCAGATCCCTTTCGACGCCCCGGGCAATCCAGTCGGCGATGGCCATGTTAGTGATCATGGGGTTGACGCCGCTGGCGGAAGGGAAGACGCTGGCATCAGCGACGTAGAGGTCGGTTGCGCCCCACACCCGGCCGCGCGGGTCTATGACGCCGTCCGCCGCGCGCGCGCTCATTCGGCATGTGCCCATCTGGTGCGCGGAGCTAAATATGCCGCCCGCCGCCGGCGCGTTGTCGGCCCGCTCGAGCTGCCGGAGCCACGCCGCGAAGTCCGGGTCGTTTATCCCTTGGTCGATATCGCCGTCATTGTCGCTACCTTCGGCAGCGGTGGTGGGCGGTGGCTCTTTTCGAACAAACGACGGCATGTTGTCGATGAACGCCCATATCTCCCGCGCGCCCTGGATGTAGCAGAGCTTGGCGGTGGCGACTAGGCCCGCTAGGATAGAAGCCCGATCGTGCGCCGACGGTGTGTAATCCAGGATCGGCACGCCGTTGGGGTCAGCGTACACCCGACCTTCGTCGCGATCGCGGGCCACCGAGATGAACGCGTTCATCTGCCGGTAGCGGAGCGCGTCGAGCTTGAATTGCAGAGCGTCGCGCCACGGGTGTCCGAAGAATATCGCGTGTGGCTAGCATGATGGATTAGCTGGCCGTGACGAGCTATCGGTCGAGTGTAAACTAGGGTTAGACGGCTACTCACCATCATCATCGTTGTTTCAATCTTGACACCATGGCCATTCCCGTCGAGATTCTCAAAGGAAGTGCAGACGCTTGTGATTATGGGATCTGCCAAGGATTTGTTAGTGCAAAACCTCTGAGGCGTCGATCCGCAGTCCAGGTGGCAGAGTTTCCTGACCTTCCCAAGCTTTGACATCATAGTCGAACGCGGCGTTGATGAAACCTACGGGGTGTAATCTGAGATGCTGCCCAATATGTGGGTTCTTAATGGATGTTAGACACGATCCTCGTCAGCAAGAACTTGGGGGTTCTCCTACTTTAAGACCGCTCCTCGTGAGTAGCAGCGGCGAGTGTAGGGTGCCGCAGGCCACGATGACCTTCTTGGCCTTTATTTGGACCTGTCGCTGGGTCCGATCGGTCTGGGGACTGCTGACATTACCAAGCTTGTCCCTCGAGGTCCACAGACCCTGCACTCCGACGGCGCGATTGGATCCACTGCCGCCTTCATCGAAGAGCACCTTGGAGACGTTGAAGCCCTCGATGAACTGAGCGCCGGCCTTGGCGGCGGCGGGCAGCCAACTTACGGCTGGGCCCTGCTTCTCGGCCGAGCCGCACCCTAAGCCACAACGTCCGCAGTTGTGTTCTGCTCCGCCGCTATTGACCGGACAAGGCTTGGCATCTGTGATGTTGGTGATCAGCACAAACTTGACATACGCTTACTTTCACACATAGATCGTAGACATAACGATTATCCAAAAAGGGGGTTTTAGATAGACTTCAGACATAAGACTTTCCGGGCGAAACCGAAACCAGACCGAAGAGATGGGGCCGGGGAGGGATCTGGGGAGAGGGGAAAGGGGTCTCTTACGCCAGCCTAGTCGTCGCGAGCCCTCGAGAATCACTCGACTGCCGTTGGGATGCCGGATATTTGTGTCGGATACGCCCATGAAGTCGCACACACGGTCGAGGCATTTCTGAAATTCATTCGTGATAAAAAAGTTTAATCCCTTATCTGCCCACTCTTGCCGTATGTATCCCTGGGGCTGGAGGCTGACGCTCCACTGTGGGACAAGTGGGCATTAGCAGCCTCGTTCGTAGACGTACATGGTTTGTCGATGTCGCACGTTGATCAGTACGGAGGGTATTGGGTTGGAGATTGGCAAAGTACTGGACAATAGGCAGCAAAGGAGAAGTTACTTACGTTTATCGTACCGCCACCTCCCCAGCAATCCCCGGCCAGTATCGACATGGAGCTGTCTTTAGTCTGCATGATCCCATTTCCTTCGTAAAGGTGGCCTGTTCCGCACCGCCGCAAACGTCAGAGGTCAGCGACAATGATAGTTAAAGCGATGCATCCCTACGTAATCGTAGGAGAAGCTTCCCTACGGGACTCGGTATGCCCCTCGAAGCAAGGAACTCAGGGACGCTTACAGATTCCCACATTCGCCGGCATCGGCAGGTTCTCCGTCGGGAAATGGTACCCCTTGTCGACGACGACGACGCTGTGGCCGGCCTCGGCGAGAACCTTAGCGCATACGGCGCCGCCGCAACCAGAGCCGACAATGACGACGTCAGTGTCCACGACGGCGGGCTCAGAGCCGGCGGCATCTCCGAACTGCATAAACTCGAATTCAAAAGAGGGCCCGGGCTTGTAGTCGCTCGGGTGCGGGGAAAATTCATTGATCCGGTGGAAGTGCTGATCCGTCAGCGCCCAGGACACGCGGGCGAGGGTGAGAACCGACCGCGCGAGCGCTGGCCATAGCGGGAGCCACGACGCCTGCCAGGACCGTATAATCTCCTCCCTGATGTGCACCGGCTGCTCGTGGACCGGTGTCGCATAGCCCGTAGCCGCGAAGCTTCCTAGGCGGGTGCTAGTTCTGGATGTCAGCTTATATATATGGTTGCATTATGCCGGCATAAGGGTGACCCCGGCCCCACCACTGTCTGGTGCTCTCCCGCGTTTGCTTACGTACGCTAGCATACTGAGTATACCCCCTAACTGACTCCTTGCATGAGCCGGGAGGTTCCCGACGGTCCGTCTGATCTGGTCCACAAAAGCCTTGTTATCGAGGGCACGCGCCGCGATATACTCCCTAAACGCGTCGGGGGATGGGGGGTGTTGCATGAGGCGCTCCGTGCTGGCATAAAGCTCTTTGTACCGGGTCTCGGAGATCCGCAGCTGGTGATCCTGATCACTACCGATGCCCACTTGTTCCTCCTCCACTGCGATGGACGGCATCGCACCATCGATCAGCGACAGGAGAATCTGCCATTGCGTCTCGTTGAGATACTCGGCGGACTTGGGCGCGGGTAACTCAACCGGCACCGGGGCCGTCAAAGGAGGTGCAGGACCCATGTTGCGTTACCACAATTGCGGGGTGGCTACCGTACTTAGCGATCGGAAGCGTGTGATTCCAATTCTAGAACCTCGCGAAGAGCGGTTCACATTCGATTATCGGAAAGGTCTCCAGCAAGAATACAGGGCACGCTCAAACTGATATGGCTACTCATCAAAGAACTTCCGTCTCCCTTAAGGCTGGAATAGATGCCACTTGTAAGATTTCACCGCCCTATGGACCCGAATGATTGATCTGATAGAAAGCTACAGAGGATCGTCATCCTCGAGTTACATTATTTGCATATAATGGCTACTGGGATGACATAACGAGGCACGAGCCGAGGTATGGAGGACAGGTTCATATTTGAAATTACTTGTGACACAGTTTCACGCGATGGGACTCCAGCCCGGTCGTGATGATCGTGGTTCGGATGGTTTATCATTGGCCAGCGCAGCTTTCGAAGCAGGCAGGGCTGGTATATGAAATGCGGGGTTTCCTAGACTAATTGTAGGCACTAAGGCCATCCCCTGCTATATCTGGTAGGGCGTAGAGTAGTGTTCCCGAAGTGGCTGGGATTAACGAAGCATCTCGGTAGAAGTCTATCTAAAAAGCCGGATGTGGCGCGGAAGATTTATTATACCGTTTTCCGGTAGGACACGCGACTGTCCGAAGTCCGGGTACTATTCGGTGGGTCATGCCGGTGGCTACACGGGGTGACCAGCCGGATTGCCGGAGTGGCTGGCCGGCGCGGCTGACCGGCGTGGCTCTGGGGAGGCTCTGGGGAAGCAGCTCATCATATCTAGTACGTAGCAAGTCCAGACCCTCACTTGGAAGGGGAAAAGGGGGGTTCAAAATGTTAGACTAGCATCCGATATAAAGGCCACAGAGTAGGCCAGACAGGACGATAATCAGTCGCTCGGTCATCAAGTCAAAATAGTATATTATGAGTCTCTTTCGCGACTTGTATATATATCGCTAGGGCGTATTAGGGATGCTTGACATGTTATTTTCTCAACATCTAGGTGACAGGCTAGGCCTTTCTACATATGCAGGACGATCGAACACGGGCTCCACAACGCCGGGTGATAGAAAACCAGGAATTGTTTCATTGAGAGCCGAGGCTCAAAGAGGTGAACGCACCGGCCACCGGCCATCTCTTGTTTGCAGCGGTTAGAAAATGCCACTTGGTTGGGCCTAGCCTAGCACCCCCTCCGCAGTTCAACCGTGCCAGGCCGGTTTGTCTGTGAGCTAGATTGCACTAACCACGTTGTTAACGTAAAGTGTGGACGTGGGATGAAGGATGATGGGAGGGAAAAATATTGGGGTCTTCATGATCAACGTCGGTGTTTTCGGAGATTTCATTGTTGAGAGAGGTACGAATGATGTGGCAACCAACGGCAATGCCGTAACCTATTGAGTGGGGTGCTTGCTGCTTGAGTATCTTGAGAATATATATAACCTGAGTACTACATACTTATGTAAATTCCTCGGCAGTTATACATACACGATGGACATGGCAATATGACTTTATAAAAGCTGAGAGTGAGACTGAGAATGAAATTAAGTGATGACAACCTTGGAATTCTCCAAACCCGCAGAGCCGCCGTTGCATTTTACAAGGTCATCGTCTTCAAAGCTCTTTCTCTTCTTCTCTTCTGTAAGTACCAAGGTACCTTGTTCAAGGTTATCCGTACCTTATCATTCAGTCTAATCACGATAAGATGCCGAGAATTACCTGCCTTAAAGTGGGATGAAGTGGGACCCCATCTATCCCGAGCCCCTTCACATCCCTAAATATCCTTGTCAGCCAGGGCAAGGTAGCTGGGCTAGACAAGCCAGACACCGCAATTCCTAGTTAGGCCGTGGACACTAATCTGTTTTAAGAATGCTTTGATACATGCATAACTCTACGAGAGCGAATTTTGGTCCCGATGTTTTTATTTTTTTGTTGGGGGAAGAGGGGCAATCTGAGATGTCTTATGTAAAGCATGCATCAATGTATCGGATTTGTATCTTTAGATCCCACATTACCTAAAGTTTAAAGCTCTAAGGTTGAGTGAGATCCATGTTCCGTTACTTAGCACATATCAGGAATTGCGACAACCAAACTCAACACTAGAAACGATATCAACAATAAGGATACGAATTATCTCTTACACGGGTTTCCTGGTTTCCTGGCTTCCTGGACAGCTTAACTCAGAAGCAAATCCCTGAGCGCTCTTATCTTGGGCGCTTACGGTAATAGTATAAAGAATCTGTACAAAGATGGAGGGACGAGGGGTTGCCAGGCGGGTCTGTTGAAAAAAATGTAGGAAGCTTTGACGATGTCGGTCTTTTTAGTGTTGGAATTCAGATCTGGACCGACAGCCCGAAAACTCCGTTCGTGCTGACCGGCCAATATAACATCAAGGCAGTTTCAGTTCCTTTCCAAATAAAGCTGTACAGCTCTGTACTTGGTCCACAATTACCCACAGCTACCCATGGCGGCATCCCCAACAAAAAAAAAAACCACCAAAAAAGAACATCGGTCCCCCGCGTTCTAGTTCCATTCCTTGCACTTCAGCGCTCTTGGCGCGCAAGGCTGCCAGGGACCCAGGACCACTTACCAAAGCGGTGATCGCCAAGATAGGCAAGACAGCGCTTGAGCTGCAATGCGACGCGCCAACCTTGACTGGGGTGAACGATTAGATGCCGTTCGACCGTACCGGCGCCCGTCGTGTGCGTGGAAGACGTCTATCTATCTGCTGTCTGTCCGTCCAATTGGGACATCTACGATACTTCCTCGTGTAAAGTGATCAGTCAAATCGACCGGTAACGAATTTGGACCTCGGCTCCTCGAACAGAAACTTATTTATCCTAACTGCTCATTGCTTGGACGAACCTATCGGAGGTTAGGAGTTCCGATATGCGATAGCTTAGCCCATGCACGCGACCTCCCCAGTACCTTGTCGTGCCTCGTCTTGTGCATAAACTCACCTCCATACAACCTGGAATCTTCACTAAGTATTAAAAGTCAAAGGATAGATAAACAAGAATCTGTGGGGAGGCGGCGCATACTACTATGCACACGCATATACGACCGCATACCGTACCAGGCCGATATGATACGCCGGCCTTAGAAAAGGTTATTTTTCCCGTAAAGTACCCCTTTGTGTTCCTCCTATCCAATGGACGTCCTATCGTTCTGCCATCCAGCCAGCCAGCCGAGGCTTGGACTTTTATATGTAAAAATCGGAGTGGGAGGACACAGGGCGGTGAGTGGTCCCTGGTCGCTGACCCCTCCAAAGGGACAACTCAAAGTTGATAGAATATGTTGTAAGAAAAAAAAAAGGAGTAGGAAAATCGAGCTACATTGCATATTGCGTTCTGTGCATATTACATCACTGAACCAGATAGGTGGGAGGGACCCTTAGACCCCTCTAAATTGCCTAGGTACCTAGGTAGGTACACCTTGCATACTACGTACATAGCCAAGTACGCCGCTACTATGGTACATAATCGCTACACCTTGAAATTACCTTCGTTCCTGCGCATATACTAAGTAAGGTACCCGTATATATAAGATTTAGGAAACATAAAGAACAATACTTAGCAGTAGACGATATTTATATATACATATATAGAATTTAGGGTTATGCCAGTCTTCTTTTCCGATTTTGAAAAGCGTTACAATCTGGGCACTTAGCACTTTGTATAGGGAAGTTTTTATGTACCTGGTAGTACAAGGGATGCAAGGGAGCTAAGGACCCGCGGATTCGCCCATTTGACCCACTTACAACACGTAGAAAAAAAAGATTGTTGAGCTTTCTGGGCCGCCTGCCGGGCTGGGAAAGGGTGTTGATTCGAAGGGTAGCACCTAACATTCAACACGATATTGGTGACATTATAGTGACATGGTAGTGACAATGTGATACATCTGGGGGACCCTGTTTCAATAGGACCCAGAGGTTCCACACTCAACTTTGAATGCTCTTTACAATACCAGGTGGGCAAAATATAATTTCCCTTATGTACGTACCTAGGTAGTTACTTTCCAGGTTTCTTATTCTTTTTAACTCTCCTTATATCAGGTGTGTTCAATTCTTGGTCTCTTTAAAAAACATCCCTCGGTTCCAAGGTTGTGTTGTCTACCTCAACTCCCTTTTTCAACTCTTCTTCTTCCCTAAGTTACCTCGTCGTCGGTACAGAGGTTTATCAAGCCCACCAAGGCTCTAAGTCCTAGGTCTTTCCAATATTCTTTCGAGTATCACTAGAACCACTTGACTCTCTTATCTGGTCAGATTGTTCAAGGTTTACCTAGAAAACGCCCATTGTTGGCTCTTAACGACACGTTTAGCTACGATGTCTTTTTCACCCTTCGCCTTCCTCTCCCCGCCGCCGGCGGACCTGTTCAAGTTCCCAGTGGTCCCGGAACCCCAGTCGATCCCGCCCTCTCCCAATTTCAACGCCCCCTTCACGATTCCGGACTGGCTCTTCACTGCGGCGTTAGAGACTAAAGTTCCTCTGACCATTGCCGCTGTTTATGGCCTCTCTGCCAAGGCTCTAAACGCCTACAACAAGTCCACTGGAAAGAAGCCATGGGCTATCAGCAAGACAAGGGCTTTCAAGGCTTTCGTCATTCTGCATAACGTCTTCCTGGCTGTATACTCTGCCTGGACTTGGTGGGGTATGCTACACGCTCTGAAGAACACAATAGCTAGCCCCACTGGCCCCAATGGCTGGGCTGGTACAATCGACAGCTTCTGCAGAGTTCACGGAGCACCCGGCTTGGGAAACAGTGTGTACTTCAACGAGGCGCTTGGGAAGTGGGAGACGACGGCAGGCGAGCTTGTTCTTAACGCTGCGGGCGAGCCCAGCCGTGACGTACCCGGTCGGCTTTGGAACGAGGGCCTTGCTTTCTATGGCTGGATCTTCTACATCAGCAAGTTCTACGAGGTCCTCGACACTCTCATTATTCTCGCCAAGGGAAAGCTGAGCTCTACCCTGCAGACCTACCACCATGCCGGTGCCATGCTCGCCATGTGGGGCGGTATCCGCTTCATGGCTGCTCCTATCTGGATCTTTTGCTTTTTCAATTCTTTCATCCACGCCATCATGGTAAGAATCAATGCGCCAGATATGATACATGCCTAAGACCCAAGCTAACATGATGGATAGTACACCTACTACACCCTGACTGCCATGAACATCCGCGTACCCCAGGCTCTGAAGCGCTCCATCACCACCCTCCAGATTTCCCAGTTTCTGATTGGCGGTAGCGTTGCGACGCTGCACGCGTTCATCGGGTGGACGAACCCGGTCAAGGTGCAGAAGGCGGGATCCGGTGATTACGAGACTCAGTACCAGGGCGCCCACTGCATCACCACGAGTGGGATCATGTTCGCCACGTGGTTCAACATCATCTATCTCGCTCCGCTGACCTACCTCTTCGTCTCGTTCTTCGTCACCAGCTACCTGAAGCGCAGCAAGAAGGCTGAGCTGAGCGTCAAGGCTGGCCGCGGGAGGCGCCTGAGTAATGTCCAGATTGCCGAGAAGGCTGGCTGGGACGCCGCTAACGGCGTCAAGAAGGAGGTCTACGGCGAGAGCTTCAGCCCTATCTCTGAGAGTCCTACCGACGGTTTCAGCGACGAGGAGCAGAAGAAGATGATGAACGACAAGACTAACGGTCATGCGAATTAAAACGGTGGCACCACCGTTGATTAGTTTTCACGTGATTTCAATATCTTTTCTCACGGCGTTTCGGCGGGGTGTTGGTTCGGGTAATGGATCCGAAGAAAAACGGTTGCTTTGAAAGAAATGTTCGGACGTCGACAGCACAACGTCGAGGAGTAGGCCAGATAGGTCATGATACACTTTTACAAACGATTTACACCAAGGCGGTATAGAAAGAGCGGCCTCCGTCTTCGCCGCCTCTTGGAATCTAGACGTCGCATATACAGGGGCAGCCATCGCTTGGCGAATAGGCCCATCATCACTCACGAAATTACGCATGCCAAGACCGTGGAAGACAGGATGGGTTATAAGAGCAGCAGGACAGAATAAGGGACAGGGAAAAAAGGGATCGGATAGGCAAGACAGTATCATCTGCTGGGATCGGGTCGGCGAATGAGCGCTCTTATCTGGTTGGGTGGAGTCGTCAACTGTACATATCACGGATACAATATGAGGCCATTATCTTACATGGCTCTCGTGAGCGGGGTGCGAAATGTACATATCGGAAATCTACGCCGGGCTAAAAATGGCTGGTGTTAGAAGAAGCAAAATAAAAAAGGTCTTCTCAAGAATTCTTCGGTAGTCAAGTTCCAAAGGCTTTGCTCGGTCCACATATCACTTCTTTTTCCAACATCCATATAGTAGTTAGTATATGCGTACTCCAAACTGACATGAACTCCGTGTCTTTTGCCTGCTCCCATATGAGATTCTAAAGTCATGCTTTACAGCTCCACAGTGAATTTCGGGGGGGTTGGAAAACCGACCGGCTGGCTATATATGCTAGGCCCCAGGCCCGAAAGACGAACCGGCGGCGTTCTTGGCTCTAGTCATAGCTAAAGGTAGACAGTCGTCCCTGTGCTTAGTAATCTACCTGCCTACCTAGCAAGTATTGGTGAGGATTGATGTACCTAAGAAGCCGAGCGGACGATTGGAGGCGGGGGGGGGGGGGGGGGGGGGTGATGGTTCGAAGGGAGGATGCGGCGGCGTCTAGCTTGTATCTGGCATCATCTTGGCTTTCAGGCAATCTAGAAGATATGTGCTGTGCTGTGCTATGTTTGTCGAACCGCCTGCCCGTCTGTCTATGTGCCCGCATATACCACCCATGCCGTCCCGTCCCGCCCCATGCTCCATCTAGTGTAACGGGGATAGTGGGGCCGGAGCATCAACCTCACCTTACACTAGGTATTTTCTTCTGGGCTGAGCCTGCGTAACCAAGGTATACATACCCACATGTCCAGTCATTCCAGAAAACCAAGCGACCACTCGTCCACCAACCCACTCTATAGCAGCCGGCAGATAGGATGAAGTAGGACGAGATAGGAGGGTCTCACCGAGGTGAATCAAGCGGGTGGGGTGCGGCTACTACGGCGTACGAATGATGTATCATGGAAACATGATGTTTGTGTGCGGCGTGTGGTCCGTCTGTACTCCACAACCGTCCGCCAGTCCGTGAACGACCGAGCGCGCGAGCGCCTCCGTTCCCCTTCCACCCCACCTCCCTCTCTTTTTGTTCTTCTCGTCTACCCCGGCTGATCACGACAACATGTGCGTAGCGAGAAGCAGCGGCTTTGCCTTACCCTTTCTATTCCTTCCCTATCTGTGCGTTTTGTGGTAGTGATATTTGCCCCTCCCTCCCTCCCTAGCCACGCTACCACCTTTCTCTCTCGCTCACTTAAACCCGTGTAGGGATGTATATACAATAAAAGAGGAAGCTACTTTCATAGCAGCTTACCTGTAGCGGAGAGCTCATTTTGTAGAGCGGCGCATAAAGTATAATTCTCGCTCCGGGGTTGCGCCTCCGGCATGTCGAAGTGGAGATGTGATGATTGATAGTGTAGGTAGGTAGCAGCGCACCGAGGGAGAGTAGGCTGGTTGCGGTACGTGCGGTATGGGATACAGCACCAGGCTCGAGGGGAGATCGTCAGATACCGAAATCGAAATCGCAGGATAGACTAGGAATATTTCGGCATGCGCTCGAAAGGCATATATATATATATATAGCGGAGGTGCGTCTCTTCCCACCGCGTAGATGGACGTTCAACACAACACGTCGAGTCAAAGCGAAAGGAGGGGGGGGGGCGAGAGGGTGACAAAGACAGCCCAGCCAGGTCCCGCGAACCACCTACCAACTAATCGTCTTCCCATCCACTCCCTCGGCCAGCTACAGGACAGCGATGGCTCGAACCTGGTAGCTGACCTCGGTCTCGTGTGCACAGACAATTCTAACTGCCTACTCCAGGAACCAATTAGGTAAGTCCACCAGCCACGACGACGGGGGGCGGACGACGGATATAGAGACAAGATCAGGTACTCTGTACATGTCGTCATTCCCATGTGCCTTATATATATATGTGCGTGTGTGTGCGTGTGTGTGCATCTGGGCTTCTCACGTCAAACGTCACGGGGTCTAACATCAGCGGAGAATGACTTGATATGTACCAGCCCATCACGACTCAAACTATGAGACTCGTTGTCAGTCGATCAACCTTGTCACGGCCACGACCACAGCTATGCCACGTTTAGAAAAGGGGGTGGGGGTGGGGGTGGGTGTATGAGAGAGCCCGGTCAGGTAGTTGTCCATACGCATAATTTAGATAGAAACCAAGGCAAGGACCGCGGCTGGCTGGACTTACTTCTGCTTCTCCGGCGCGCCAGAAGAGATAAAAATAAATGTTAGGGGATATTCTAAGAGAGGGTAAGGTAAGGTATGATGGAGATGGTGGCCCGCTGGCCCCGATCCGTTACTTAGCTAGATAAACGTCTATCCATCTTTACATCGAGGTTAAAACCGGTAGGTAGCTCGGCTCATGGACACGAGATAGCTAGCTATATGACTGCCACACCTCTGTAGCCATCTATATAGAGATATATACACCGTCGATTCGAGAAGCCGAGGAATCTAGGAGACGTAGCGACTGCAAGGGGATGATATGATATGTGGACACGAGAAGAGATGAACTCCCCTTCCTTCCCCGTCAGAGCGGGAGCGGGAGACAAGAACGACGAAACGTGGCCTTCCCCCCCGGCACCCACCCCGTTCTCTGTCTCGCGATACCGCATGATATACGACCGGAGTATTGAACACGCCGGCATACACGCATACACACATAAAAGAACACACAGCACACAATTTAGAAATGCAGGAATTGCTCGCGAAATTGCCCGCTCGAGAGCGGGCAATGTGTCATTATATTATGTAGGCGGGAGGATCAGGCGGTACGGGCCCGATTTTGGTTCTCCTCTCTCGTAAAAGCCCCTAAGGCTGTACTGTAGTGCAGTGTCCTGTCTAGCTTGCTTAAAACGCAGCCAGCATATGAGAAATCCCCCTGCCCTTAGATGGCAGCATCCAGGTCTCAAAAAGCACAATATGGAAACTGATAACGCCATCGCTCGGTTCCTCCTCTTCCCTGTTTCCTCTCTCTTTGAGGGTCCGCGCCGGTAGACCGGGCAGACCCTCTGGTATCAACCGCTAATCCGTCCAAACCGCCCCCCCCCCCCCATTCAGTTCAACGCCGTTTCCAGGGCCAGTGCTGCAGCCTTCGGAAGGAGGATATCCGAAGGGCTGGGTGCACGCAAAGGCCCAATGCAAAATAAACGCAAAATGCAAATCAGATTGTCCTGGTCTCATACCATGCGGGTCTATCGATCGAGTTGAACCGGAGACATGAAAGAGATCTTTGAAAGAAAAGAGAAGTAACAAAAGACATCGCGAGTCGGCCGCAACCCGCGTCGTTGAAAATCCTCCTGGGTATTCTCGCCAATGATCTTCTATCCGGCCAATAGTACGTTCCCGTCCGTACCTCAAAAGTCTATATGACTTTTCCCTCAAACTCCGTAAGGAAGAAAAAAAAACAGATCGCCTCCGAACCGAAATGGGAAATTGGGTATCTTAATAGGAAGCGTAAACAAATATGATGTTGTTGCTAGCTATGCCAGTCAGGTGGCATAGAGCAACAGTAATAAAAAGTCGTGAAAGATTAGGCCGCGAATAAAGAGCGGTTGAAACGATAGGCCTCGCCATCATTCTAGTTGTAGCCAGGGTAAACATGAGTTGAAATGGCCATTTTGGAAATATCCGTCGTCGTCACTTCGTGAAATGGTTGACAAAGGTGCCTCGGAACTGTGAGCGGTATATGCATCTTGGTTGAAGGTGGTTACGTAGATCGAAGAGATCCGGTGTCGAAAGGAACTCGAGTGTATTCGTTCGTGCGTCAAGTGATGAGAGCACAGAGTTAAAATGTGCTCCAGTTCCAGTCCCGGGGCACGCTCATCGCCACGTCGGATGGACCCTTGTGAGCCCCCTTGACCGCGGTCGGCGTGGAAGCGACTGGGCTGACGGGTGCGGTGTGCGGACCATTGACCACAGACGAGTTGTCGCTGGAAGCCTGACTGTTGGTACGGCTACGCCACGCCTTGAAAGACGAAAAGCAATGGGCGCATGCACGGCTTGGCATGCCCTTGGGGTTATAGTTGGCATCCTGGTCGAGTGGGACGTCGTAAGCGGAGTGCATATCACAGAAGATATTGCCACATTTGCGGCAATGATGTCGGCGCGTGAAGTAGTTGAAGCGGCGCATGCACGCGGGCTCGTCGCAGATGGTGGCCTCGGGATCCGCCTAGATTTTTGAACAAGTCAGTTTCAACTCCGGAATGGACGGACAAAGATTGGCATTTTTTGAACAGTCTAGAAACATACCTTCCAATGTTCTCGAGTAGGTTGGGCGGTAGGCTTGGGGAACAAGTCGAGGTTCCACTGCACTGCATCGTCATCGTCGTCGTCATCAAGACATTTGCCACTATCAACGGTCGAACGGCGGGTTATGCGCCCGAACAAGTTCCATGCGCTTAGGGTCAGGGCACTCTGATTTGATTGCAGAGAGCTTCGGTCGGCGTCTTCGGGTTTGTTAGCAGTGGCTGGCTTGGCGGCATACAGGTTGGGCCTCAGAACTGCAGGCATATAAATGGGTTGGCGGCGAGGAAGGTTATCATGGGACATGGAGGATGATGTGGTGGTAGGAGAGACATCATCCGAAGTGCTCAAAGGCGAGATCTGTTGGTGTTGTTGTTGTAGTTGTAGTTGTTGTTGCTGTTGTTGTTGGTAGATGGATTGAGGCGAGTGAGATTCGGACTGGGATCGGTAATGCGAATGTGGCTGGTGATGAGGATGAGGATGAGGTTTAGTATAAGGCTGATCAGGAGACTGAACCCGAGGTGGTTGGTAGTCGTATTGGTGATATTGAGGAGAGTAAAACCGCGGTTGCGGTTGGTCGAATACCCGCGGCATAATGAACTGAGTTGTCATTGCCATATTTTCTTTCTATTTTCCACCTTTGTGTGTAAGTCGTCCTCTCGTCACTCGTCACTCGTCAATCTTGAATCATTAATCGTGTACGACGAGTGTACAAGGGGGGTTGCGGATATTATTATGAGAAGTCGCGTGGCTTTTTGTTCTCGTGTATGTTGTGTTGTATGTATGCTGTATGTGTGTACACACGTATACGTACACGTGGGTATAGACGTGTGTTTAAAAATAAAAATTGAGGGAAGATAAAAAGAATAAGAAGAGGGCGGTGAAGGTGAAGTAGATGGTAGATATACAAGATACAGGCCTCGCGCGACTTCCAATGCGACCGGTTGCCGGTTTCCCAAGTAATACCTAGGTAATGGTCTCACTGATAAGGAGGTGAACCCTAGAGTGAATCCTAGGATGGTGGTAATGGTTGGTGGTGTGGTGGTGTGGTAAGGTGGTGGTGGTGGTCTGTCTGTATTGTCTTAACTTGCCGACGATTGTACAGTAAGACGGTAAGACGGTGAGACAGTAAGACAGATTACCTCAGTGAGGCGTAAGGTAAAGATAATGGAATCTGAAATCGGATTGGATCGAGTTCGGGTTCGGGTTCGTGGTCCGGGATATTATTGCTGTTTTGTTTACTGACAGTTGACAGTTGAAGCGCAGTTGAGAAGTTGGCGATGGAGAATCGATGAAAATGAATTTACGCCACAATAAAAGATGGATGCGTTTCCAAGGGTTTTCTGGAAGGTTGCAGACCGATGAAGATGATGAAGAAGAAGATGAAGATAAAAACTTCCCCCGATGAACTGCTAGGGGCCAATTAGTACCTACGTATTTACCTAGGTTAAGGTTTGTAGGTACTTTAGGCAGGTATGTAGGATAGGATGTTATCGAACGGGCCAAGTTGGTCGTATGGGTTCAATGCGTAATGCGAGTGTTTAATGTTAACGTTGTTTTATGTGTTTGACACTCCGTTCGTAATGTAATCAATGATTACTTAGGTAGGTAGGTATGTATAGAATTATGGATGAGACTTTTGAGAGTTGGGAGGGGAGGGGTGGTTTAAGTCGGTTTAATCCAGTGTTCAATGTCGCTTTCCTTTAAGTTATATGATACTTGGTATGAATACATACATATGCACCACCTAAGATGTAGGTATGGATATAAGATATGGATATACTCTTTACTATTTCTCTAGTTGTCCTAGGTAGGTACATGGGTATATATGTAGTAGTAGGTATTTCATTAACCTCAAGGTTTATATACTAGGTACTCTGAACCTTTAAGTTGGTAAGTTCGGATTGTCTAACCTACAGATATGGGGAACCATGGAAGTTGCAGTAGTGGTAAGTGGCAGTGAGGTTGTGTACCAGTTACATGAATTTATAAAATGGGTCCATAGTTTGTACTTGGCGGGTCGGTGTGGATATCATCGGAAATCCAGTGGCGACGATTGGTATACTACTAGTAAACTGGAGCAGGATCCTCCTAGATACCTAAACGGATTATGGATTACCTACCTAGGATATTTGGGTATGGGTATTATGTACATACAGGCCTTGACAGAGAGACTTCTCGGTTCTCGCTCCCAGTCCATCCATTATCCAATCTTAATGTATGTATATTTCATACTTAATAAGTAAGGTTAGAGCCCTGGAGGTAAGTACGTCGTGGTGCCGCTGAATAAAGTCAGCGACAACTTCTCGAAAGTGTAAACCTAAAACCTTAAAAAAAAAATTGCTTACTTGTGGTACGTACCGTATCTACTTGGTCAGTATTGATGCAGCGTAGCGCCTTAGAGCAGCCGAGTAGGTGTAGTCCCATACCTTCTAAGTGGTTACCTCGGGTCTGTCTAATTTAGAACGCTTAGATAAGGTATCCGACACCCGTCCCTGACAATAATAGCGCCGGTTAACAAGACGGCTCGAGCTTCTTTGGTGTGGCTTCTAAAGCTATTATTAAGTTAGAGAATGAATCAATCAATCAATCCCTTATCATTCATTCCCATCCTGAAGTTCTACATACGTCTACATCAGAGACACCCGGCCTAAAATTCACTCGCACCGCAGATTCTACACTGCATGAGGAGGAGGAGGAGGAGGAGGACCGGGTGCGAGATGCTCGATCCTGCGAAGGAGGGTGTGACGGGAAGCATGGAAGAATGAAATGTCTATGAGAGAGAGCTGCATGGGTAACTAAACGTACCTACACACTAACGATCATTTCCTTTAGGTAACGTATTTCCCGGAGACACGAAATTCGGGTGGCCGACCGGAGACTAGGAGGGAGGCCTGGGGGACCAGGGGACCTGACAACCTGGGGGCTTGGGAGTCTGGGAGCCGCCTGTACCCTGGCTCACCTAGGGTATTCTGGGCATCCGTCCATGTGGTCTACATATTGTTGCTACAGTGTACAGCATACTGTCTGGTAGTGCTACATTTCTAGGTGCTTTTTCTACGTATCGTTTCTAGGTTTAAAGGCTTGGCATACAAATACGGGCAGGGTTCGACCAGGACCCCTTATTACAAGTAAACCATCTTCCGAGATGACTTCAAGGTTAGAAGCAGTTGTGTGGATGAGAAGTAAATCAAGTATATATATGATTTCGCATATACAAGCGAGACAACCAAGCACCTAACCAAATAATTATTTAGGTAGGTAGGCATATAGCGAGCACGAAAACAACCAAACCCTCTATGATCGTCTTGGGCGATGATATTACTATGTCCGAAAGTTCAGCGACCCACGACATCATCTCCGATATATGTATGTATGTAGATCAGTAGATCTAGACGCCCAGGCGCCAACAAATCCGTAAAAGGGGAACCAAAGCCGACCGAACAAGCTTAGGGCCTTTTGCTTGGGTTAGTTTAGCGACGTTACGCGACTCGGGCAGTCGGGAATCGTCCTTGCGTTTCTTGTCAAACCGAAGCAAAACCCACCCCCACCAAATCATATTCTACGTACAGTGCAAGTGCTTGTACGGAGAGTTCATTCTCTACTGTACCACACACTCTCTGTCTATACGGAGTATATGGGGCGCCAGTATGAGACTATCGTGAGTGAGTGTATTAAGTGTATCAGGGTTATCCGACCAGATCAGTATAGTATCCTAAGGATGTAGTACGATATGTATGTGCTATACGTATATGGTAGTACTACTACGCATCTGGTTGGGCATTATCCGTCCACACTTTCAGCCCACTCAAACTCATCCCGGCAAATATCTTCTAATGCGCCTCTCCATGCAGTACATATCCTACTTACCTCCCTAACCTACCTAGTCGTGCTTAGTATGTGCAGTAACAGCATCCAGACATCGAGGGCAGATCTTCTTCCTGAATAGCAACCGAAAAAAAGCGATCGTGGTCGAGACCCGATTGCCGGACTGATTTACCCCTCCAAGAAAAGCATTGGCAGAATTTTTGTGGCTGGCAACGGCTCATCTTGGTATATAATATCTATCTAGATCTAAACACGTTACGTATGTCATTTATGTAGTCCCGCTACTGCCACTGGCTGTCAGACTATGGCCCTTGAGTCAGTGGCCTGGTGTCTGGATTTCCGCACACCTGGTGGCCGAGTCAAACCATCGTGCGGCCGAGTCGACCATCGTGACCTGTGTCGGCGGGGGGGCGGACATACAAGCCGAAAGGAAAAGGGAGAGGGGGGGAAACCCGAAACACCAAAATTCAAATGCGGGCTTTGTTGCCGACCCCGGCTTGCAATCCATACCTGTCCTTCTTTTTTTTTTCACCCCTCACTGACTTGACTAAATCGATGCATGCCAACCATCATGCACACCAGCTGGTGCATACACACTTATGTACGCACTTGCATATACTGCTCGCTGCGCCTGGCTTTCCTTACCTAGTCTTGCTAGCAGGGTCATATAACATGTCCCGTTTGACTCAATTGCTTCATGCGTCGTTGACCAAGGAACTGCATAGAAATGAACAACCATGCATCTGCGTGTTGACAATCCTCCAAGATCTTTTTTTTTCTTAATTTTAAAAAAAAAAAATTTACCAGGAGACGGCAGCCGCATATATCCCGCAGCACTTCAAATCATCCACCAACATCACAATCGTGGGCACAAGAAATGGGCCAATAAGACCTATGACTTTTTCTTCGTCGCGAGAGGTTCAACTAGTCCATTTCTTGTGTTCCACCAAACGACCTGCCCACTCAAAGGCCACATGCGACCTTTGATTGCTTGGGTCCCATCCTCTAAACCTACATAAAGCCAATGTAATGATCTCCAGGCGCGGGATGTTCTGCGATACATAACACATACGCATATGTATGGATTGTCGTAGTTACTTAGCCGAGCACAGTCCAGGCCGCACGGGCTTGCGATGACCTGCATGGCCTGCATCATCGTCATCTCTTGACCTAGGTATTCATTCTGATCATGATCAATATTTCATAAGTATCAGTTGTTCGCTGCTTGCCAGCCAGCCAGCCAGCCCCGCTATCGATCCGCCAAAGCACACTTTCCGTCATAGCCTCCTACTGTATTCTGATCTGATCTGATCTTGTCGCATACCTATTTTCCACTTCTTCCTCTTTCTTCTTCGGGATCGCCTAGTGGCACAAACAACTACGTAAACCACCAACCAACGCTGCGGTGATCGCGATGACATCTTCAGATGCTAGGGCGGTCTACTTAGTATGTAGAGGGGTGTTCATTCCAAGGGTTCGTTTCAAGGTCCCTCCTTGAACGACAGGTGGTATATACAAAATACTTACGTTAATGGGAAGAACTACTACTACACGTTACTACTGGCTTATCTTGGCAGAGCGCACAAAAAACCGGACGGGTCTCAAACCTACCCGTACTGCGTATTAACAGTTTTAAAAATTGATAATAATTTGAATAACGCAAATAGCGTAAATTTAGTTGGATAAATAAATTCTATAATTATTTGTTTTTATACCTATTAGGTTTTAAGGTTATTATATATATTTGGTCGGTTGTTAGGTATGTAGTGAAAAGCTGGTGTTGGATGAACCATTTTGAGACCCGTCCGGTTTTTTATGCGCTCTGCCAGCTTATTAGTGCCATTACACAGCGACGAACCCAATCACCCCGTCGCTTTTTTGCAGATTCTCTTGGCGGATGCGGCCCCGTTGGAACCCCCGGCACGCCGACTTAGGGGCCGGCCTTTGCTATACTCTAGCACTCTAGTAGCAATCTAGGCCCAGTAGTACTGCCGAAGGTGAGCTGAGTGGCCACCTTCACTTCTTCTCTGGAATCTGTCGGGTAAGTTGTCCGCAATCATAGGACTGTACGGTTCCATATATTCGATATCCCAACTGCCATCACCGTCATCATCGTCATCGCCATGTCATCGTCAAGCCGACACATCTACATACTTGGCTGTATAACATAATATCTATTTCCTAAAAACCTGGAGAGTCCCGCTCTCCCCAGACCACTCCACCACCTTTTACCTAAGGATATGACAAGTTGCCTAAATAGGAAATGCAGAATGTAAGCCCGCCCTACATAGATCTGTTGCAGATGGTGGACATATATCCAACACAGTGTAAAAAGTTACGAGGTATATAATTACGGGCAGAGGCAATGGGAGGGGCAACCGAAGGGTAAGAGAAAGGACCTGACAGCTGCGGGTTTATCTTCGGACGGATTCTGATTGGCGGGCCTGGCCACCAATGATGACCTCGGGAGAGACAACTTCTCGTACATAGTAGGCCCGCAGGCCCGGTCGTACAGTATAATGGCGCGCAGAGAGAGGGCAGAAGAGAGGTTGAGAGGGTCCGTCTGGGGGTTGTGAGAGTGGGGGCGTAGGGGAGACAAAGAAGCTTGGCTTATCAGGGATTCCCAAGATCCTCTTGGTCTGACCGCCGGTTACGGGCTCAGCTTGGCTTTCTGCATGAGCGGCGCCATTGGGTGGCTGTCCCCCTGTCTCTCTGTTCACGGGTCTTTCTGTCCACTCTCTGTCTGTGTCATGCAAGTACCGATACTTGTTACTGCGAGGCGTTTCCAATAACTCTCCACGTCTCCCGATCATTTCTCACATGTCATTTTTCTTTTCGTAGACAAGATAGATTTCGCAGCCCGCGTTTTCTGTCAGGCCGGCCAGGTCAGTCTGTTTATCGAGTCAACCCCATTCCATCCCGCCTGGCCCGTACAGCTTATATCTATATATAATCATAAATTTGCACACTCAGCAAGCGACACATCGTATGTACACAGGTGATTGATTAATATCATAACTTTCAACGTCGGAAATCCGCGCAACTTACTAGGTATGTGCCACGCGCGCGAGAAGCGCCCTGCCCTGCCCATTGGGTCATCCAAAGAGGGAAATCCGAACCCATCTCAAACCAAAATCCCCATCCCGTCCTTCCTCAACCTACCTACCTAGATACATACATACGGGCCCCTGCCTACCAACCTACCCAAACAACCCGACCCTAACTTTAGCAGTGGTCTGGGCTTCGCGCTATATCGTTTCCATGACACAAGCGAAATCGAACATCGGGCCCACTAGTTCCCACCTAATAGACAGAGGACGGGGTGGGCAGACAGTGGGACAAATGTGTCGCATGCTCGCGGCAGCAGCAGCAGCGAACAAGTAGCGAGTGAGCGCGCGAGCCGGGCATCAGCATCAGCGGGGTCCATCCGACTCCCGACAAAATGAAGGCCGTGCACTGTGCCGTTGCCAGTGAAGTTCTTATCTCCCTTAGCCCCTCCTCCCTCCCCACCCTGCCCCGTCAGTAACCAGTAGTATGTAACCAGGCGAGGTATATAAATATTATACGTATCCATATGCGTGTCCATATGCGTGCAGGCATTACACACAGTGGACCCCTGCGAGGACCCCTCCTCCTCCTCTTTCTTCTCCCAATAACGGCGGCGGCGGCGGCGGCGCTAGACCTCCTCTCTGCCAATCCACCTCTCTCTGTCTCGCCCACTTTGTCTCACGTCTCAAGTCTCTCTCGGAATGGGGACTGGGATTCACCTCGTGCCCCTCCAAGCCGGATCCCGGGAGGCGTTTTTTCTTATTCTTCTTCGTGTTCTTTCTCTGTTATCGCCGCACCCTCATTGGTCGGCAACCTCTACTGGCCCTGTCCGAATTAGGCAATGGAGGGGGCAAATAGGATTGCCGCCTCCCCTCCCCAGGCTGCGGTTACGTAGGGGTAGATAGCTTAGCCAGTGAATGAACCCCTGGAGGTAGGGAGGCCAAAAAACCACGCGCCTCCCTGCCCGATACGGCCGCGCTTTTACGTCAGCGCTTTCGCTAGCTAATAACTACTTCGAGATTAGCCAGAGACGTGGCGATGTTTTTCGGCCGTTCAGCGGCGACGACGAAGGCGACGATGATGCGTCTTCCTTTCGTCTTCATCTTCCCGCACCTCCCCCCAAAAACTAAGGTAAGCCTCACTGTGCTCTACGCATCACGTGACAATCATATCACCTCTTCCTGCTTCCTCTGTCTCAGCGCCGTGACCCATGCAGGTCTCAGGGCTGGCTACAGCGGATAGATAGGTAGATGGGTAAATAGCCCTAGGTAGCTGTTAAGACCTACTATCACTCGCATCAGGTAAGACCGTCACGCGTGGAAAGGAAAAGCACGAAGGGCCTGCATATTGACTTCCCGTGCTGGTTCCACGATGGGTGGGTGGAAGGGCGGAGAGATAAATATAGAGGGTTCGTAGATTCAGTAACAACATGCATGTAAGTATGCACGGTCGGACGAAGTCGAGACACTGTTAAACGCGAGATAGGAGGGTCGTCGGATAAGGATACACAGCGTACAACGTAGGAAGATACACAGACACATGCGGGTAATAAATAAAGGCTACTGAGGACCCCCTCCCTTTGCCCGCCTATTATTGGTATCATCATCTACTCGGGATCTCTTATCTATATATCCATCCGTCTTACGTCTCACCAAAGCGAACAGAGGAAATGGACCGCGAGCGTCGCGGTGAGAGAGAGAGGTGGAAAGTTACCCCGTTGCCGCCGCAGCCCCCCTTCTTATCTATCAGCCGTGGCACGGCGTGTGCGTATCTATGGAATGGGTGGCGTGTATCTGCGTATTTGCATTGCAGAAAGCGGTAAGACGAAGCGATGTCTCTCTACCCAGGGCAAGATCTAGCTGTGTGTACAAAAGCGCACACGGATCACTGCTGGCTAGTTGGCTAGTAGAGGGGGTTGGTCGTACACCAGGGTTTAAGGGTTGAGACACCGAGATTGCTGGTTGCCTCTAGCTATCTGCTCATTCAGTTCCCATGATTTTTACATCAAGTCCAACCTAGATACGTAGAGTAATAGTAGGTTGCTAGTTATCTTGTACCCCGTCTACCCAGCGGCCGCTCTTGCCCCCTTCCTTGAGTATCACCCTCAGCCCGTCAATGCGCATCCCCTTGTCGACGGCCTTGCACATGTCGTACACGGTAAGGGCGGCAGTAGACGCCGCCGTCAGAGCCTCCATTTCCACGCCGGTCTTTCCCTCACAGGCTACCGTAGCTTCGACGTCTATGTGCCCGGTCTCGTCGACGTGGGGATTTCCGTTTGTGTCCCCCACCCCGCCTCCCTGAACAGAGAACTCTACGGTGACCTTGGAGATGGCGATAGGGTGGCACAGCGGTATCAGGTCCGACGTCCTTTTGGCCGCCATGATCCCGGCCACCCGTGCTACGCCGAGGACGTCTCCCTTTTTGATCTGGTTCTCCCGGATGAGTTTGACAGCGGATGCGTCTGTAAACAAGACGCGACAGACCGCGGTGGCCACCCTCTTCGTAACCGTCTTGTCAGAGATCGACACCATGTGCGCCGAGCCGGTCTCGGACACATGTGTTAGTTTAGTGTTGTTATCTTCCTTGAGGTGCTGGCGCGTACTCGAGAAAAGACGCATTTGCTGCCCGCACCCAGTATTGTTTGACGCCAGGAGATGAAGGGGTATGGGCCTTTGACGGCCTACAGGGGCCGTGAGGCTGTTCCTGTGGTCAGGGTCGTAGGTCGAGTGGCTTCTTGTAAGTGAATGAGCCGCGTCTGCCACAACCTCCACTCAGCTCGTGATCGCATTATATCATATAGACAAGCCGAAACGCCATAATCACAGGTCGGCCATTAGGTAACATTGGTTCCTAAAGATAGAAACACCCCAGCGAAACCCGACCGATAGTACGATAGGCGGGCAAACAGATAAAGCATCAGTGTTTGGCCAGGGGCGTTCACCCACCTATAAGGATCATAGGGCGGTTCTTCATGTGCTCCAGTTCGCCCATGCCAGCGTGCTTCTCCTTCTTCCTCTTGACGGCCATCCCTATCACATCAAGGAGCTCCCTCTCGTTCGGCGCCATTCCGACCGGGCCATCAACCAGACCCTGCCGCCTGTCCAACTCGGTCTTCTTCATTGCTTCGTACGCCTCCTCGTCGATCGGCTCGCCAGAGTTTGACTGTCTGAGGATGTCGCGCAGCGACACCTCAGCGTTGCCGAAGAGGCAGACCTTGAGGTTCCCGTCGCTCGTAATACGTAAGCGGTTGCAAGTCCCGCAGAAGTTGTGCGTCATGCTCGTGATGAAGCCGATCCTGCCTGCAAAACCGGGGATCTTCCACGTCTTACTCGTGTCGTTCTTGTGGTCTTGCACTTTGCTGAGTCCTGGGTACTCCTCGCGGATGCGGTCAAGCATCTCGGAGTAGCTGACCATTTTGTTTTCGTTCCACTTGTTCCCGTCGAACGGCATGTATTCAATAAATCTTATCTCGACGTCTTGCTCCCGTGTCATCTCGACGAACGGCAGGATCTCCCGGTCGTTGATTCCCCTCATAACGACGCAGTTGATCTTGAGCTTGATCCCGGCGCCGTGCTTGTTTAATTCTAGCACCTTATTGATGCTCTTCATGACGGCATCAAATCCCTTGCGCCGGGTCATGATCTGGAACTGGAACGGATCTAACGTGTCGAGGCTCAGGTTGATTCCGGTCAGTCCGGCCTCGACCATGCTCTCGAGCTTCCGGTGCAACGCCAGACCGTTAGTCGTGATGCACAACTCTCTAAGTCCGTGCGGCCGTAGAGCGCCAATCTGGTGCATCAGAGGCAGGAAGTCCCTCCTCACTGTCGGTTCTCCGCCTGTAAGCCGTATTTTGTTTACGCCCTGCGAGACAAACACAGATGACAGCATGACGATCTCGGGAGTAGTCAGGAGTTCCTTCGGTGGCGAGAGAGGGACGCCTTCCTCCGGCATGCAGTAGACGCACCGGAGGTTACACCTCTCGGTAAGTGATATGCGTAGGTAATCATGCTGACGGTGGAAGTTATCCGTAAGAAAGTCAGAGAAGGGCTTAGCATCCCTGAGCTGCTCCCGGCGTGACGGCCGCTTGGCCTGCTCAGGGACGACAACAAATGGTTTGTCGTCGAGCTGCGGGAGGCCGATGCTAGAGGCCGCCGCGTCCGTCGCGACAGTGCGGGCTCGGACTTGCCGAGCGGCAGGCACCGTGACTCGGAGATGTCTCAAGGCAGGCCATATAAGGCGGGGTACCCCCAGCCTCGAGGACATAGTGAATAAATGTACACAGAAAAAGCAGCAACGCTAACGAATGTATTTCATTTTGGCTTGGGAGGTGTTCGCAATAATGCAAATAACTAAAGGTTCTGTTAGGTACAGTCAAACAGACAGTGAGCAATGCCAGCTCAAATGGAGATGTATTAAAAAGCAAGTGTCGTTATTGGAATTCTGTTGCCACTTGGTTTACTTGCTAACTTTAGAAGTGCTTGTAGGTGTTTTAGTCAATTTAGTGCATCTCCGACATTCGTGGATCAATTTTCTGATATACTACGGAGTATGTGGAATGGAGCTAGCTACCGTCATGGTGAGTCAGCACCCTACCTTATCGCTAGCCACTTAATGTATAGATCCCGCTCCTTATCATCCATCCGGTCGGGAAGGTACAAAATACTTGGATACCGAAATACCGAACCCGAACTTTCGTTCGGTCGGTGTTTTCTAAATCCTGGTTGGTCCGCGATTACGTACGATATCATATCGAACCTCTGACACATTGACAGGACTGCAATCTAGAACGCACGTGACTTTATAGATAGGGGGTTAGAGATGATATGCCAAGAACCCTCCAGGTACGTACCTATCCATGCTTTAATTACTTCCCAATTTAGAAAGTCAACAAAAACAAACCATTCCAGATCAACGTATCCAGAGCATCTCGAATGCCTCTCAGTAATATGAACTCATGAGTCTCCGCTGTGAAAATCAGCATTGAAACGGATTTGTTCCGGTTGGATAAGTGGCTGCTCAGGGTCATTATACCCGCATATTATGAAGTAGCGACCCACTAAGCCGCGTCCTACGGTGCATCTCCATGTATCAATGAAGTCGCTCACAAACGAATATCAGATTTACTAAACCTCACGCAAGGATGGGAGATTCTAAGCTCTCTAAATGTATGCTGAAATACGACGTACTTTCAATGTCTGGCTGAGATGCTAACATCCACATTCAGCCGCGCTCCACTCTGTTCCAAGCCCAGACGAGGCCTTAGTAGCTGCGCTCTGCTCCACAGGCATCACAGTCACGGATGCCGTGTCCTCGGATGTGGTACGCGCAATCAAGTTGTCAGCAGACGTATTGGGTGATGTTACAACACTTACCTGGTCAAGCTCTTCAAGGAGGATTCTGGTGGCGGCTCCCGACCAGATCCATGTATTCTCGGCGACTGATAGCGACTACCATGCCAATATACAAAATCCGTCGTCGTCGGTTACGAAGCCAACATTCATCTGCTTCGGGGCGGACGATGATGAGGTCTGTGCATGGTCCGCCTTTGGAATTAAGTTTACGACTTTCAGCCTCATCACATCAAAGGCTTTGGAGATCAATAACCCCAAATTCTACACCCCTTCCTCTGCACTAAGGAGTATATCTTTCCGGCCTTCTACGCGTCACTTAGCCATTATAACACAGAATTCCGGTAGAGATATGGTCAGCATTCACTCTCCGAGGACGAGAGACGTCCAACGGGCATGGCTCCCTGATACGGTAGATGCTCAGGGGCTGCTGTGGTCACCGGACGGCAAGTGGTTAGCGCTATGGGAATCCGCGGCGCAGGGTCATAAGGTCCTGCTATACACGCCGGACGGCCAGTTATTCAAGGATTGGCGCGGCCCGATATCGCCAGAGGTGAATAGCGATCTGGGCCTTGGTGTCAAACTGGTGATGTTCAGTCCCGACAGTGCCCGCCTGGCGATTGCCGACGGCTCCTGCTACATCTGCGTCATCAATCTGGCTTCTATGAGTGAGGAGATCAAGCTCCAATACCCCCAGGATATCGAGGCCAAGGACGCGCTTCAAGTGAGTCGACTCTCAAGTTCAGATCAAAGCATGATCACTGACGAGCCTCTAGAATATCTGGGCAGGACACTCCTACTTGCCGATATAACTTATGTAATTGGAATGACGAAAGTATTGCGAATTTCCATATACTGAGGGTGAATTGGAGCCCGGGTATCAACTTTGCTCAGTTTGACCCCTGCCTGGAGTTCCAGGTAGCTTGGTCTAGGTGATTAACCTGCAATCTATCGTTAGAATATGGCGTCAGGTGTTGAACCATGAAGTTTCCTAACACCGATGACAGCGCGCACACTTGAAGGTGCGCGTTCCCAAGATGTATGTTCAGAACTGTAATATTTCTGTAAAGAGAGGATTACTGGAGGCAGATTGGGGTGGCCCCCTATTTATATGATCTTCGGACCTAAGGCTCCCTGCTCTACTACATAAGCCCGATCCTCCCCCCTATATATTAGGCCCACTTAAGCAGGCTCAGCTAGCCCTGACAGTTGTAATATTCTCAATGTTATGCTTAGAGTTGGCTAGGTTAACTGTGTGACTGCTTAAGTGATGTGTGGCCATATGAACATGAAAAAGACGACTAGGTTTATGCAGGCAGTAGTGTGTTAAGTTCTGAACAATGGCAGAGGGCGAACGA
This sequence comes from Eutypella sp. D-1, assembly GCA_023313575.1. Classification (NCBI taxonomy): domain Eukaryota; kingdom Fungi; phylum Ascomycota; class Sordariomycetes; order Xylariales; family Diatrypaceae; genus Eutypella; species Eutypella sp. D-1. The sequence continues at coordinate 961,075 of JAJTTP010000003.1, forward strand.
TTTTACTACGAAAGGTAACCTTATCAACCCTTGGTACCCTTCGTCCATGATATTGGAACGTAGTGGGATCGAGCGCCTCGTCCCCTTGAGGCTTTTGGATCCTCAGAGCCAGTTACATGGATGTTGTTAGCTCGTGGGCTAGTCTTCCACCCCTGGGATCTCATTGCCCCGCCTTTAACGTCAAATTTAGCAAGCCGTAACGCCTACCGATAGTAGTAGCAAATATTGGGCGAATGGGGCCTATGGGTTCTGGGAGTAACCATTGCCATTGATTGCCACATTGCAGTTAATAAAATCCAGCTATACGAATGTGATGGCGAGGTCAACTCTAGTGCTAAATAGGCGACATGGAAACTTGTTCACAACTTAGTCATGTTGACTCGAAGAGAATGTAGCCGTCCGGCAGATGATGATGCTGGCCTCACCGTATCACAGGTTGACATGGGTAAGATCGGGATGTGAGAGGGTGGGTGATCAATTGACTTGAACCAAGCTGCCGTCACCACCCGCCAGCGTGACGCAGATAGGCTACGGAAGGAGAATGGTCTCTTCTAGTTCTCCATGATAACCCAGTATGAGACACATCAATTACAGATCTAGCGAGACGGCAATTTCCATGGGGTGGAATAGGAAACGGGCTCGTGGACAATGCCTCGAATCTTTGTTTGTCAAAAATGATACCGAAAGTCTATTTGTGCGGGGCTGGCGATTTTATCCTTCCTAGGCTGATCACAGATCGACCAGAAACCTAACAGCCTGATTGGTAGGGAAGTTATACAAAGTCGCCTCCCGGGATATTGACCGTTTCCTATTAAGGTAGTTCCAATATAGTGGCTAGTGTTCATTCCCGACCAAACTTGATAGTATATCCGTTCACATGTGGTTATAAACAGCGTCCGTCTTCCCCCGAAGAGCTGAGAGACGATCCTTGAACCTGTATTCCATATCCATCTAACGAATACGTACCGATCGAATACTCAAGATGCCGTCGACAGCCGCACTTCTCATGTTCGCCTTCGCTGGCGTTGCCTTTGCGCAGATCCCTGACGGTTACCGCAGCGTTTACATTACCTCCAAGGTAAACACCAACTTCGTTATCGTACCCTCGTCTGCGGCCGCGGGAAGCGCTGTTGTCGTGTAAGTTCAGTCCATCTATTCGCTAAAATCCGTAAGAGTTTCCAGCTTCTGACATTCCTTCTTTAACACCTTTTGTAGTCAGACGGCTGCGAACACGCCAGAACAGCAGTGGTACGTCAAGGAAGGAGACTCGGCCATCCAGCTGGCCGACACCACCCTCTGTCTTGACGCCGGCCCCCAGAGTAAGTAACCAAGCCACAGAACAAGAGAAGGCGAACAGTAGAGAGTGCTGGCTGACGTTCGAAACAGGCAACTGGAAGGACATGGCCGCTATCACCATCGAGGAGTGCGCGGAAGGCCCATCTCAACAATGGTCATTCCTAGGCGACGGGCGGATTGCCCTCGGGGCTTCCTCACCTCGTAGGCTCTCATTTTTTCCTTTTTATATATATTACATCAAGATGCATATCTTCATGTTTCCTTTGTTTCGCTTTGCATGTCTTTAGGGCTAATAGCAGATCATTTTCACAGAGGAGTGTGTGGACCTCCAGTTCATGCGGGCCGTACCCAACAACCCCGTCGGTTTGTATAGCTGTGCAGGACTAGGAAACATTGGTGCGGAAGATGCGGGCATTAACTGGCCGCTTGTTGACACATAAGATATTATTATCAGACCTGAAGCCAAGGCACAGAGGTATGCTGGGACAGCCACAGTCGAAAGTATTTGTTCAGGGGCTGAAGAATGAGGAACAACGGAACTTCGTCGTGCTCGGGACCGTTCGCAGCAAGCAGTGTGTTTCTGGGCATTTCATACTAATCTTGAAGATAGATAAGGCTACAAATATGTCTCGGTTTTGTGCTACGTGAGGGACAAGTGCAGCTACGAGACCATTGAAATAGTATTAGCCAAAGTTAACTCAGCTGGTAGCGTTGATTGAGCCAGCCGAAATCCAGCATCAATGACCATGTAACTAGGTATAATACCAAGGACAGGAAACTTTGGTAGAAGCATATTGAAGCCTTAAGAACGTAACGTTGATACAAGTGAATCTGTTATAAAGAGTGACTCTGGTAGGCCATTGCTAATTCGGTACTACTACGTGAAGTTCGTATAACACCTCAGGACTTCACGTGCAACAGATCACGAACAACGAGCGCGTCGAGTCGACAAGCGTGGCCCTAACTAGAGTAGACGGTAGTTAGCGCTTGCCTCGACTATCTTTCCCAAGATTCGCTTGCCAAGGATCCATTGGCTCAACGGCACTATCCCGACGGGAACGCAAAGCTTGTTTCCCCACGAGTGGTGGGTTCCTGAATACTACGTACATAAGTCACCCACGTGCTGAACAGAAGGGGACGCTTGTTCTTGATTGAACCCCACATGGGACTGTGTAGCACTGAGTAGCACTCGATAACCACGTTCTTATGTATGCTGTTCCGGATTCTCGGCAACGATGTCGTGTTTTGAATAGAAATAAAGAGCCATTGATTGGTCGACACAGTATATAGTGAGGGTTTTAATCGAGGCTAATTGAGGAACGGCCTGTTCGCATGTATACGCAAGCCTGGGAAGCCACAAAGCTCAACGCCGACTAGCCAATAAGAAATATCCTTTTATAAATGTGTCGATCAGAGAGGAAAAGCTCCCTGTCGATTCGCCTAATCCCTTACTATCATAAGTAACAGGGTCACCAAACCTGCCAATGTCTACCAGTATCAGAGGCACGTGCCCCTTCGATATTACTATATCGATGTTTACGTCGACTAGACCATTGGAAAGTTTCTGGCTTCATTCCGTACCTTACTTATGAATGTCGACAGCCATGGGCTTCTATCAGAAGCTTAAATACTAGGAGCCGGCCCCGGCCAACCTCCAGGCCAGGATTTATGTGCCAGGGGAATATCACTTACGTGTAGTAGTTGTTCGCGATGTTGAACTTGGTACAGGTCTCCAGCGTCCTGCTTCTTGCAGGTTCCGCGGCTGCGTCTTTCACGCGCAATGTCAACTACTTCTCGCCATCACTGCATCACCCATCGCTTGGTGTCTCGGTCGGAAAGGTTGCGAAGCGCACCGCCCCCGCCGCGCCATGCGATCCGGCAAAGCTAAACTTCACACACGGCGTTGCTTCCGGAGACCCCTATGACCACAGCGTCATCCTCTGGACTCGTGTGGCGCCGACGAGCGATAATAATAAGAGCAATGCCACTGTGTCCGGGACTGTCGATATATACAGTCATGAGACCGAGTCGTATATCAAAAACAGTGACGCTCCCGTCTGCGTCGATTGGAAGATCGGAACGTCCGCTCATTTCGAGAAGGGCACAGTGGTCAATCATGGCACGGCTTACACCACATCGGACATTGACTATACCGTGAAGGTGTGTTCTAAACCGTCGGCATGAAGGCATCCATGAGACTTACGCCTAATTGATTTGGGCAGATCGAAGCTACAAAGTTGAAACCCTTCACGACGTACCGTATGTATCCTAAGGAATGATGAGATGAGAGATATCCTAACATAGAGACAGACTATCAGTTTAATATCTGCAACTCGGATAAGGCCTCGCCAGTAGGCCGGACTAAGACACTTCCGTCGAAAGATGACAAGGTCTCTAAGCCTGTCAGGCTTGCCGTATACTCTTGCAGCAACTTCCGTATGTGAACGCGGTCTGGTCGATTGAAATGGATGCTGACAAAGCTATCTAGCTTTCGGGTTTTTCAACGCCTACGGTAACCCTGTTCGGAAGGACTCTGTGGACTACGTGATCCACCTCGGAGATTATATCTATGAGTATGCCCACGGTGCTTACGGGTGGGGCGACTCTTTCGGTCGCGTTCCCCTCCCTCTAGATGAGATCTACACCTTGTATGACTATCGGAAGCGCCTGGCAACCTACAGAACCGATCTAGACCTAGTCGCGAGTCACCAACAGTTCCCCTGGATCCCTGTCTGGGATGACCATGAGGTCGCCGACAACAGTTGGAGGGCGGGTTCCTCGGAATTGAACAACACCGAGGAGTCCTTCGTTAAGGACGGCGGTGTGTCTGTTGACCAGCGCAAGATGAACGCCGTGCGGGCTTACTTCGAATGGATGCCCATTCGACAGGTGGATATGGACGATAACCTCCGGATCTGGCGGGAATTCTCTTTCGGAAATCTGTTAGATCTGGTCATGTTGGACACTCGACAGTACGATCGCAGCATTACCGACCTCTATTGGAACACTGAATATGTCCACGAACTATCCGACGATGCTGGTCGTACCATGATGGGACAGCGACAAGAGGCTTGGTTCTATAAGACTCTGAAGGAAAGTTCCAAGCGAGGCGCGACCTGGAGGTTGATCGGCAACCAGGTCATATTCAGCAGCATAAACCAGAGCCTCGCCTTCGGCGACGAGAACCCCTTCAACTACGACCAGTGGGATGGATACCAGGCCAACCGTAACAGGACGCTGAAGACCATCTATGACAACGGGATCAACAACAACGTGTTTCTGGCCGGTGACTCACATGCTTCATGGGTCTCGGATCTGGTTTGGCTCGATGAGCACCCGTACGACCCGGTCACGGGTGCCGGGTCCGTTGGCGTTGAATTTGCTGGCTCAGCCGTGACCTCGCCGTGTCCCTACGGGCAGAACATCACGCTGGCCAAGGCGCACAATGCGTCAGACTGGCTAACGGCCGCGAATCGGGAGCTGCAGTGGCAGGACCTATACTACAGGGGTTACTACGAGCTCTCCATTGACCACGACGCTGTCAATGCATCATTTTTCGGTCTCCCGTCCATCACTACTCGAAACCCCTACGAGATCTCGCTTGCCAACTTTACAGTCAAGGCTGGCGAGAACAAGCTCCAGCGGACGGGCCACAGCGGCCCTGCCGCGATCGGCGGCGTGGTCGAGAGTGGAAGCCTCAAGAGAGGTCACATGGCCGAGACGAATATTACGCATGACACCTCCAGCGGTAAATATTTCGTGTACCAGGATAGCCATCAGTACTAGTGTTTCCTGCAAAAGACTCGTGTAGAGTAGAACATGAACTGATAATGCAGAAGCGTTGTCGAAAGACCCACATGTTAATGTGAATCGACAGCGATGACCAACCCCTATTAGTTGTCCATGGCATGGCATCACTCACAATCTCACAATCTTACAATCTTTAATGACAAGATGCGCCCGTTTCGTGCTAACGCACGAATTGATTTTATGACTTTGTAAAGGAAGTTATAGTGGCTGCGGTGGCTGTGGTGGCTGCCTATCCCATAGATGCCATCGAATCTATCGAATCTATCCCAGCCACCGAAGCCACCGAAGCCACCGATTAAACCTATTCGGGCGTGATCTGTCCAAAAGTACGCTAAACGGTGCCGTTAAACCTATTACAGCGTAACGGTGCACGGTACTCCCGTTACACTCGCAATCAATTATTGCAACTTTCTGGCTGGATAAAGTTCTTAATAATTGGTATCAGAAGATAATAGACGTTTTGCATGACCATTCGGCGTTTTTTGCACGCGAATGCGACCGATAGGTGTTGAGTTACGAAGTAAAATGTCCCAAAATCTGGGGTAAAATCAAACGATTTGATTGGTTCGAAATTGTCAGTGCGGCTAATGAGATGTATAAGAGTAGATGTTACCTGGCATTAGGGCTCTGAGGGCGTTTCCGAAGTACCATGTACAGACGATCCTACTTGGCACCAAAAGTGTTACCTGTTACGTTGGGGGCAGACGGTGACCGTGGTGGTATTGCATTGCTGGATTCATCCGAGTCCGAAGGCCATGGTTCGCTGCCATGTTTGCTGCATATAACGTCCCCCCAACTCCCCAACAAGAAAGCCAAGAATGAACACCCCGTTGAAGAAATACCGCTAGAGTCACCTCTGCCCATATGTACTTTAGCTGCTAAAGCAAATCCATGATCCCTACCACCCACTCTTCCGGCACATGAGTATATTGCGGCCCTCTTACGTAGCGAGACGGATGTCGCATAGATCGATGCCGTCGACTCGTCACCCCCGGTCAGCCCTCCCTGCTCCCCTCTCCATCATAAGCGCGGATCCGTCATTGGACCGCGTCTCTTCCGCATCTGCTTATGCATGTATAACTACAGCAAAATGCATTCAAGGCAGGCTAGATGAGGGTGATCAAAGACAAGCTGATGTTAGTTAAAATGACATGTCCGATTTTCTTTTTTCGATAGAATGCAACGCAGAGTACTTCGGCTGTCATACGCCGTCAGCACTTGCGAGCCATTTTCGTATTACTGCACGCAAACAAATTGGACGTCAGTTGGATCTCAAATCAGGCCCCAAAGTCGCGGGCCGTAAACGCAAGCCCAATTCTGCGGATGTAACTCAACTCTCTTCCGGGAATGCGAGTATTGGAGATGTGAAGTTTCTTCCAGTACCTCTACCATATTGGGTCTAGGTGTCAGATTCTCGGTAGCATTATTATCGGCTCCGCCTGCTCTTCTCTACATCACGCATCTATCGACCACTGGAACGGTATATTGAGGCGGTCAGGGTGGCAACTCTTTTCAACCACGTCCTTTCAATCTCCATGTGAGATTTTGATTGAGGCGAGATTGCGCTCATTGGAAGGCGATTAAATGACCAGTAAGAAAAGACAGGACTTTATGTCTCTACGCGCGACTGGCTTGTCCCGGGAGCCCTGGCGTTCGTGCAGGCCAGGGGGGGGGGGTTGTCTAGCAGCCAAGACATGAAGTGCAAGCCACCCCAACCCGAATTCTGGGATCAATCGTTGGTGACCAGGAGAGTCAGGCTGTCCCGTATGCACGAGCATACATTCTTGGAAAAGGGGCCACTTCTTTCTCTTCTCACTCGCTCGTCCATCCGCCAGCTAACTAGCAGAATGGAGCGGAGTCTGTGTTTCTCTCCGCCGTCCCCTGCCTAGTCTGCCAGAAAACCCCAGGCTTTCGGGCTCCGTGGCTATACATAGTAGCCACATGCCGCATACAGCAACGCGCAATACAGGCATGATTCCTGATGCGACCCTGGGCCAGGGAGAGAGTCTCCGGCGTCTGCACGATGTGCGTGTTGAGACTTGAGAGCCACGAATGGACGGCTTCACACGCCGGTGAGCCCTTGTACAGATCATTTTTAATTGGCACACCTGATGGCTGGCATCTGTTAAGGGCGCCAGTGACAGCTGCTGGATGTGACGCGCTGCATTGTGGGCGTTGAGTACCGCAAGCCATCATCAGTTCCTGGACCTCTATAGCAACGGTCTTGGCCCCCACAACTTCTTTTTCATCATGCTCATGGGCTACCCGGATACCGGGTCGCCCTCACGGGCGCCAAGGTAGTTTACCCCACAACGTGACGGAGTACCCGCTCGCTCCCCCCCTTTCCGTTTTGAAGTTAACGACCCTTTGATCGCTCCTCACAGGCTGCATCTCAACACAGCCATGACTCTTACTCACTCGTATAGATCCTATTCCACCACGAGCGTGGTTTCTAGCCACTCGGAATCCCCTTTCACCATGTGGTCTGTTGCGGCCCCACCCCCTTTTCCTCGCCACCGCCGCCCTCACCTCCCCAGTTTAACAACGACTGGACGATATGTGGCCTGCCCAAGGCCGCAACACGCCCTACCCCTACCGATCGAATTGTCAATTCGGGCCTCGCTTAGCATGGGCGGGTGCATATTCTTCTCCCAGGATGGCTTGCTTCGACTGGAATAGACAATCGGGGATTTCTAGCTTAGGTACTAATCAGATGCGAGGATATGGCGTTGTTAATTCCCTAGTTGACTACGTACTACAAGAATTGTTTGCGAAGGCAGCCAGGCTAGAGTGCTTTACAGTTAGCCAAGAATGTAACAAGATGGGCCTTGCTAAATAGCCAACTGTACTACCCTTACTCAACTTGCTGTTCACACCTGACTGATTGACAAACAACGCCGTTTATACAAGTGATTGATGTGTAGTCGCTAAAGCAGTTCATCGACTCGCTTAAATTATAAAAGTTCGAATTGTCGATAGCCATAAATTTGTATATATTGCGGTGTTTGTTTTCAGATACATGATGCGTAACCATGCTACAGATATAAGATACGCCTACGTTCCGGCTGTACTCGAACTTATTCTACCCTGTGCTAGCTTCCACACAAGGTGTCCACAAAGGCTTAGATATTCCACAAGACGTACGCTCATGATGTCGTCAGATACCTCTAGCCACCAAACACCGATCAACGGCACAATATCATACATTGTTCCCCCTGGCAGTCAGACCAACAGGTACTACATACTGATCTCTAACGTACGTTCATAGTGGAACAGAATATCTAAGGATTCTAAGCTAACCCCCGCCGGCGGAACCACTAGTTACCTTTCCAGTCAAGCTGGAGGCAGGTGAAGGACTTCGTGCGGACAGTATGTCCCTCTGTTGAGCGAGTACAAGTATTCCCCGGCAGTACGTCCGGCTGGATCTGCGTCGAGGGTCGTGAGGGCTTTGATGCGACAATGGGTATGTGTGTCTTTTTATACAGGTCTCCTACTTTTTTATTTGCCTGTCCACCCCCTTTGTCATGGAATAAATGGACAAGAACATTATTTGGAGCCTAGCTTCTATGTACCCGCCGAAGCGATTTCACATAAGCAGGGATCCTCAGACCCTCTACTTAAAAGGGGCAAAGGCCTTGGCCCCTGGTGACTTTTGGAGGTCCAAACATGCCAATTACCGGTAGCTCATGGACGAGTTGTTAACTGATAGTTTTTAGAGCTCCTGGAGAATAAGAACTTCCAAGACAGAGCCATCTTTGCTGACGGGAGGAACGCCGACAAACATACTGTGATCAAAGATTCGGAGGGGGCGCCTCATTATGCGCGTCTGACGGAGAGTTCACGTAACTCTTCAGCTACGATGAGCTCCGGAGTGACGGAGTTGACACAGGTATGGTCACTTACCGGATCTCTTCTTTTGGATATCTACAACCCTGTACTAATGAAGATCGTGAGTCAAGTGGTCCTCCGCGATGACCCCGACTAGTGGGCCTGGTGCACCAACTACATTGGAATACCAGCCTGTCCCTCCTCCCTATACTCGTGGCGATATGACCACCTGGTGGTCATCCGAATCGATGACACCCGGAAGCTATGCCGAGCAGCCACCCTACAGTTCCGTCGCTGTCCCGGAACGATACGCTTACGGACTGGGCTATCAGAATCCACAGCAGTACCAGATGGACCCAACTCAAGCCGGCGGGTATCCCTACGCCCATACATATACTGAGCCCTACTCGGGATATGCCGCTCCGACGAGTGGTGGTTACGCTGCCTCTGGCCCTGGCATATCTACCCTTCATGGGGACAGCCTAGTGAAGGTCAAGATGCGCAAGATCATAATCAAGCATCTCCCGACGTGGGCTACCGTTGAACAGCTACAGGGTCTCATCCAGAAGAAGTCCAGCATTGGGGCTGATCAAGTACATAATATTTACCTCTCCCAACCGGCAGGGTCAAGTGGAACAAACAAGGGATCCGCTTTCATTACGCTTGACAGTGAGGATACCGCTTCGCGGGTGATCAGAAAACTCAACGGATACAAGTACGGTCATTACAACCTCCAGGTAGAGCTTACCAAGGAAGGTGTTTCTACCAATGAGGGTCACAGTGACCACCACCGCTCATCACGGTCCGGCGGGAAGGATAGGGATAAGAGAGAAAGAAACACGACTCATCACTCGGCCTCCGAGGGAGATAGGAAAAGTCATGGTGGTGGAAAGCATCATTCTTCTTCTCACCATCCCAAGCCCGAGATCATCGTCGCTCACGGATCCAGGAGGCAGGATGCTAAGGATAGTAACAAGAAACAGGGCTCGAAACATTGATGGGGTCACCCTACATCGGTGGAGAGCCTTTTTGTTTTGAGTTACTTGATGGGATTTATCAGTGTCCCTTCATCTTACCCGCCTTCCTCTACTCTATTGGGCTGCAGTCATTGTCTTTTTTTTCTCTTCAACAGCGGGGCGTTTCCCACCGGGGATAGCGAGTGGCGGTTGGCTGTTGTCGAAATCATTCTTTTTGGACTATTTTCATGTTTCAGAGATAAAGGCGCTAGAGAACATGCCCCTATCTAGACAGTAAGTATAGGGAATGCATGTATAGTAAATGCGCTCCACTATACCTGCTGTAAAAGAACGGTCATTACCATGTTCGATTTCGCTCGTTATTTCCGATTGAATGTTGCACACCTTCATATATTTGTCTCCGTTGTGATCATGTTTCGGCACGGTAGAGACCATGACCTTGGCCATGAACAACTGACTACCTTTGAGCCGTTTACCAGGCGGAACGGTGGATCTCTCGTAAGACCGTAGATGGTGCTTCCGCTAACCCGGTTACTACTGGCATTGCGGCCTTGAATCCTCGTGCGGGGAAGAGCCGCGTAGCCGGAAGAGACGCCTACCAACGGCAAGCGTATGAGCCAGGGAGCAGATGTCTCGTCTCGCTACTCTTCGATTCGATATCTCCAGGATAGATAGCTAGTCCTTCTTTGTCGGAGTCCGCCGGGGCGGGAATACGTCTGGGCTGCGATTGCCCTGCCCTCCAACAGACGCTGTCATATCTCACATTCTGGGCGCTGTCGTCTTCGGTCGGTTATATGAAGTTCTCGTCTTCAGCGTCGTAGCGAGCAGTGTAGCAACGTGATAGCTTTTCGGTGGCATTGCGTGTGTGCTCGCGAGGATGCTGCCGTCCCTCCAACCCTCCACCTTTCGTATGCAGGACAGAAACAGGGGGAAGAGGGATAGAAAAGGAAATAATAATTGACGGTGGGCAGGGCTAGAAGAACTCCCGGTTCTGTTATAAGGCATCCGCGGCCCAGGAGACGCAATGTCGTTGCCTCCATGTCGCACAGAATGAAACCTGTCAGATGCAAGCCTCCCGCGACCAGGTTCGTGGTTGGCCCGCGGGATACCTTCCGCCTAATGGATTGTTTGACATCGAAGCGCCGCAACATCCCGTCTTTCCAGCGTACAAACTTGGCCTACGTTGCCCACCTCGCTCTCCAACATATGTTGTGGCCCTCTACTGCCCCCCCCCCCACTCTTCTGTCGCCCAGCGCCCCCCTGCTTCTCTATGTGGGTTTCGTGGCGTCCTTCCGGACAACGCACTGCAAGTTATGTTATATTGCTAAAGATGTTGCAGTCGCAGTCGGACGGTTCCCTACATATGTATCTGTGGTGTCCATTGTGATACTTGGTGAGATCTATCATTAATTATAGCCTAACTAGGTAGTCGAGCCAGGTCAACTAGAAGTACATCCGTCTTTGTGAACCATTCCTTGCTCGCTTTTCCATACTTGCATTAAATAGATGCCATACTCCCGTCCGCGCCTGGTTCTCGGCTCCCTGCCGCAGGACTGGTAAGAAGGCCCGACCCGCACACTCCGCGTTCTCGACCATCGAGTCGGGGCACCGCGGCGGCGACGCTGTCCAACCAAGCAGGCGGGCAGGCAGGCTTACCTCCTAGTTCGTGCATACATATGCATGGGAGGCGCATGTGCATATCTGTATCTGGTGATGAAGTTATGCGGGATGACTCCTCGGTTGGTAGCATAGCAGCGCCCCCACGGTTCCACCAGTTCCGACTCGATGAATACTGAGATGGCGCAGAGTTCCGTCACACAGGGCATGCTTATAGGTACAGCGAACCTCAAGCACCTGACTTGGAATGTGAATATAAATATATTGGCCCTGCTGCTGTGCGATGACCCGTGTTAATTTATTTGCATTCTGCCTGCTTTGAAGAGCCCATGAGCTACCACCCCGCGACCGTTGGATCTGACATGTCGCCGGCATCCGACGCGCCCGTTCCCCGGTAGACCCTGGTCGGTCCCTATTGGGTCCCCGCCATTCAACTTTGTACCCAGATCCTGAAATGCAGGCTCCAGGATTCCGAAGAATCGAAAGCATGCTTATATGGTTCCACATCCGGTCCGGATGTGGAACCCGAGACTTGTCGTCACTCCCTCCCTTTCAGCCTTGCCTTACTGACGATTCCACCGCTCCACGGTGTGCTACGCCATGCTGTCGCGCACATCGGATAGTCAACCGGTGGACGACTTGACTCGGAAATCGCCCACCGGGATCTTTGCCATAACGTAAGGACATATACCGGTAAAAAAGTATTTCTTTTTTTTTCCTCATCCGCCTCGCAAAATCCCCTTCTTGCTTCTCACTCCGTGGCCACCAAGACGCCAGTGGGCGCTCCAGTCCTGCCCACTACTCACCCATGCTAGCGCGTCATACAATGACTACTAGATGCCGCACATAGGCACAAGCATGGTGTATGCGTGACACTATACTATATACGTATGATAGTACAAAAGGGGATAGCATCGCGATGTAGCAGCCAAACCCTAAGCCCATTAGACTTGGGACCAGTTCCCGGTCAACCGGTCTCGAAAGGTGGCTGGCTAAACGGGTTCATCCCTCCTCCGGGTCTGGAACCGGTGGACAGGTATGGTAGTACAACGCAACGGTGCTGCATATATGCCAGGAAACCAAGTACTTACTTACAGATCGTATTTCATACTGTGAAATCGTCCCTTTCTTTCTTACGACACACCTCTTACACCTTTTCTTTTTCTTTCCCTCTCTTCCATGGATGGGGGCGTTTTCCTTCTCGGGCTCCTTGGGCGTTGATGGGTTTGAAGAGGACGGTCTGAACTCCACCATAAGCGAGGACGCGCTTCTCGGGAATCATTACTTGGATATCACGCCGCGTCTGGATTGTACGTAGCGTATGAGTTTATACACGGATCCCCTATCATATGTCAGTGTTTAGACAAGATAATATCAGAGATACCTAGAATGTTTTCTGCTATTCCTAGATAGATAGCACTTAATGAAGAGCAAAAGCGAACTTGTAGTCGTGAGACGATCGCATCGCATTGCAAGAGCTATGTGGGTGACCGATAACTCATCGGTCTCTAGCCTGGTGTGCACTCACGAGACGTGTGTAGTCCTACTTCCAACCCCCCCCCCCCCCCTCTGGACGTAAGTGGATCGACTTGGCCACGCGAATTCAGGTTAATGTATCCCCTTCCCTTTTTCCCCTGAAGCCCAGCCTACCACGCCAGCAATTTGTAGTCTCGGTTAAACAATCAGTATTTCCATCTTTTACCCCCCCTCTTCGAAGCCGCGACGGCCGCTAAGGCTATGCGACCGATAGGGCCGTGACTCGGTGCCGACTCCGTCGCCGGCACCGTCTTCCCCTTCCTCTTCTTTTTCACCGCCCGCTCCGGAGCAGCAGGAGCAATGGGAGCGGTCGAAGTAGTAGGCTGGCTGCCCTCCTCCTGCTCGGGTTCCGAGTCCGTGGTTAGGTCGATGACCTGCTCTGGGTCGGGAGGGGGAGACGGGGAGCTGCGGTCGTACCGCCGCTTTCGGATCCGCGGGAACGCGTGGGTCGCGAAGTCGATGCCAAGGCCGCGGTCGCGGCGCCGCTGGATCGACGGTACGATGTCCGTGTCTTGCTCTTGGTCTCGTTCTTGGTTCTGATCCGAGCGCTTCTCCCCCCTGTGCCTATGATAGGATAAGGTGGAAAGGAGGTCTCTAGAGCCCGTAGTATAGCTGCTCTTGCGAGACGCGGTGAATGGGATATCGGCCTGTCCTCTCCCGTAATCCTGCCTGGGGCGGCTGAAACGCATGAGCATCTGCGCGAAATCGCGGCCGCCACCTCCACCACCAAGATTATTCCTCCTTTTCCTCTTGATCTCCGTCCTAACGCCTTTCTTCGGGTCCTGGTCTTCGTCTTCGTCGTCGTCGTCGGACGAGATGACGACGACGGGCACGTCCCTCTCTGCGGCGCGGCGGGCGGAACTCTCGAGGGCTTCGGCGATACTATCTTCGGCACCGCGCGCCTGTGCGAGGAGCTGTCGCTTCTCGTATGCCGACGCCACGGCCTTATCGACTATGTCGATGACTATGTCTCTCACCGCCGCGTCGATTTCTTCAGCCTCCTTGTCCTCCTCCGATGAAATTCTCTTGGTCGTGATTGACAACGTCATATCATCACTGGGCGTATTGAGTGGGGCAACACAAGAGATAGGAGAGGGAAGGAGAGATGAAAGGACTTTGGGCGTGGCGTCCTCGGGGTTCATGGACTCGTCCTTTCTAATGGATTCGCATACAGGGACGACTGGTGTACTGACGAGGACCGTATCGCGAGGGGAGGAGACGCAGGCGACGGCCTCCTCGACGATGCCGTCGAGAATCTCCCCGACAACAAAAGAGATCGGCTGCTCAGCGACGCCGATGTCGCCGTTGGTGGTGTCTCCCATGATGATGAGGTAGGTGATATTATCTACGGGATTCTCGTTGACTGCGGAATCAAACGGCAGGGTAAGGAGGTGGATGGTGCAATGCAATGTGACTCTCTGATATCGATCTTATTTCCCAGGCATATCAGAATATCTACATAATGAGAGTCAGTGCCTAGTTCCGTATCTGCAAATGATCCTGGTGATAGGTTTACGTGAGGAAGGTGCGTACTTCGAACCGTTGAAATCGACGATTGGAAGGAACCGAAAAGCTACGTGCTTTCACATGTCTTTGAATATTAGCCACATGTAGACAAGAGAGGGGATGATGGGGAACGGTGCTGTTGTCACGGATAAATGTTCTTTTGAGTTACGTCTGAGGATTGGAAGGAAGGTGGCAGGCATATACGGCATAGTAAGTATGTACTTCTCAAAGCGAGGTGCTGCCATGAAGTAAATCGATGTCACTAGGTAGGAACCTTTCGAAGGCCGAAAGTTACCGAGATGGAACGTTTAGAAAGGACGGGTATCTATGATAGAGCTACGCATTATCTATCTGTATTTGATGAGTGACCTTGAAGGCTCAAGAGTACAGAGCGACACCTCACCAGGTGCTTCCACAAGACTGTTATTAATTGCCTCCTCATTTCTTCTTCGATCTCGCCCTCAGAGACTTCAGGGGATCGACCTTGCGACCGCCGCCGACCTTCATGCCCCTGCCTTTGAAGCCCCGCCCCTTGCGGTTCTTACCGTCCAGCTTCTTGAAGGGGACGAACCCGACGTCGTTGGTCGTGAGCGCCTTCTTGCCCTCCGCCGGCAGGAGGTAGTCCGGCACGTGGCGCAGGTGGGCCTGGGTGCGCGCGGGCTTCAGCTCGCCGTCGTGCCTGAGGTGATGCAGCTCGGAGGGGTTGTCCTCGAAGAAGCGCGTGAGCTTCTCGGACTTGAGAAGCTCCTCGCGGAGCTCGCGGGTCCGCGCTTCCCGGATGGCCACCCGCGTCACGGCGCGCAGGGCGTCGTTCATCCGGTACCGGAACGCGTCCACCTGCTTCATGTCAAAGGTGTAGTCGCTGACCTCCCTGCCCAGCTTCGCCTGGTTTTTCCGGATCCGGGCCAACACCTTCTCATCGTTCTCGGCCGACTCGATGCTTGTGGGGATGTGCTTGCGGAACTTGTCCTTCGGGATCGCAAACGAGAGGCTCATTCCCGTCTGCCCGGCCCGGGCCGTACGGCCTATCCGGTGCTGGTAGCTCTTCGAGGTTTGCGGGAGGTCGAAGTTGATGACAGCGCGGACGTTCTTGAAGTCTATGCCGCGAGAAACGCCGTACTCATTATTCCGAGAGGACTTTCGCTTCTTTTTCGGCGGCGCATCCGACTTCGATTTGCCATTGCCATTAGGTTTAGAGTTTTTGGTTTTCTCCCCGTCAACTGCCTCGTCCTCGTTTTCGTCACCGAGCACTTCAGTGTCGTCGCTAGCAATAATAATATCGTAGACGTTCCTGTTGAACTCCTCGACGACGTGTATCCTGGAGCTCACAGGAAGCTCGGGATTTAATATACAAGAGCGCACACCGAATTGGCCGAGGAAGAGCTTCAATCTATAACACCGGTCGATATCGGCAACAAATATTATAGTCTTGCCTGTTATTAGGCGAAGCTTGAACATGACGTATGTGAGTAAGAACTTCTCATCCTCGCCACATCTGTATTCGTGTTAGTTGTGCAAAATGACAAGAAGGCAGTAAAGGCCATAACTCACTTTACAACGTATTGCGAAACTCCCTCTCCCTCGGTTTCGGGCTCTACAAGATCCAAAAAGGTGGCATTCTGACAGAACAGCTCCTTCAAAGTATCGACTTCGGCAGTCAATGTGGCGCTCGTGAGAATCTTTTGAACGCCCTTGGGTAGGGAAGCAGCGATACTCCGAAGATCCTCATCATAACCGTACGATAGTACTAAGTCGGCCTCGTCTAGTACGATATGCTGGAGCTTTTCTAAGGATAAGGCGGAATTCTTGATGTGATGCCAAACGCGAGCTGGGGTAGAGACGACGATGTCAGGAGAAGCGGAGAGAAGGGAGCGCTGTACGGCGTCGGAAACTTTGTCGGAAAGCTTCACAACCTGAATCTCCTTAGTGCAAAAGGCGGAGAAAGACTCGATGGCTTTCGTGATCTGATCGGCGAGCTCGCGCGTGGGAACGAGGACGAGGGCTGCTGTATATGACGATTCGGACGATTCAGACGATTCAGACGATGTCTGTTTGCGCTTCAAGATAGCTTGTAAAATTGGTAGTACATAGGCGGCAGTCTTTCCGGAGCCCGTCTTGGCTTTGGCTAATATATCAACGCCATCCAAGGCCAAGGGAATGGTCTTGGACTGAACGAGTGTCGGGGTTTTAAAGCCTTGATGGCTGATGGCCTGCAGAAGTCGGGGATCGAGTCCCAGATCTCCAAAGGTGGTGATGGGCTCGCGCTCCTTCTTTTCGCTTGTCTTTTCGCCTGTCTTTTCACCTGTCGCTTCTGTCGTCGGCTGGTTGTTTTCGTCAAGCTTGCGCTTCATCTTTCTGTTTCTGTTTCCGCTGGTTTATGACTCCTAGGTGTGTGTGGTATGTGGTGTGCGTGGTGTGCGTGGTGTCGCAGACAATGCGATCACAATTGTACTATGCAGAGAGAAGATGTAGATGGAGTGGAATCTTATCAGAGTACAGACGGAACCTGGAAGTACCTGGGTAGGAATATTTTAGTTATCTTATCCTTATCTATGCCTTATCTATGGGATACTGTTATGGATCTAACAAGTCTTTCTAACTTATAATAAATATGGCTTAGCTGCATATAATTCATAGTACGGGGCTATTCTGCTTTCCCTTATAACATAGCCAATGGGTAGAAGGCGCAAGTCAGCCATCTTCCGTCTCCTCATATCGACTCCAGTTGACTTGTTGATCCTCGTTTGATCTTGATTCCATTTCAACGACGTCACTAGCATGAGGATATGATAGTGTAGTCACGGTAGTTGTTATAACGAAATGATAGAAGCCTCCCTATTAACGATAGCCTTCGCCATGACTTATATCAAGTCCGACGTGCCGCGCTTAGGTATCAAGTTGTACACCTCAGGTAGTTGCACAACGATATGGCCTCGGTTACATATTCATGTCTTCTGCGCTTAGGCCGAGGTATTGCCTGAGCACCGAATGCCAGGTCATGGCGACACTGCAGCAGCGCGGACAGCTGACGGCCATGGCGAGCGAAAACATTATCAACGTGCTGTCGCTGAAGAAGTCGGAAACACGAAATCGCCAACCAAGTGCGCCACCAGGGCACAGGCGGGTTCGCGGAGGCGACGGGGGGAAACATCGCGGTCCTTCCGCCGGGCCTCAGCGCCATCGTACCGGCGATCAAGATATCGCGGACCGATCTTCCCAGCGCACCAAGTGTCACGTTACGTTTAATATCGCATCGTGCTCTGCTTGCACGGTGCGGCTGCGGTCGGCTGTCCCCAACTAAACTCAAGTCTACTTTATGTATTCATCGCACGTCTATACCTATGTAGGTACAGTACGTAGCAGCACGAGGCAACCCGCTAGGACCCTGCTGAAATTACTGGCGCGACTGAGGTTCGGAAGTCTCCTCTAGAGCCGCGCTGGAGCCCGCGTTTTCACATGCTTTCGAGCACGTTGGGTTGGATTAAATTTCGATTACGTGCCCGTCGTCCCTCTGGGTCGGTTTCAGGACGGCTTACTTGACTATCACAGTCGTATAATAAGTATGGAGAAGAATAAACAGTGGACTGGGCTAAATGATGGACGGCGCTGATCATCAGATCATCCCTCCTCCGTTGAATATCCGATCACCACTTTAAGTGCGCATATCTTCTAGTGCGAACATATATAAATATAGTAACTATATATAAAATAAGCCTGCCCACTTCTAGGATTTTCATGTGTGGCATCTCAAGTGCGTGCAAATAAATGAAACCGTAAGGATTCTTCGGAGGACGATCGATCCACCCATGGCCCCGAGGCCAGAGAGTCGCAAGACGCACTTAATTACACGACTGCAGGTAAGCGGAGAAGGCTCCGCGGACTTCGGGGTATGGCGATTTCCATTCTCATGTTCGGGGCCTTTGGCGTCTCGTCGGCCTGGGCTCCTTTCTCTTTGAGCCCCCGCTCACCTTATACGATTTGCAGCCCTTGCATTAGATTCACATGTCACATAAACCAAACACCTGTAGGTTGTGAGGGGCGACGGAGAAGGGGGGAAAGGGGGGGAAGTGACGGTAGCGTCGTCACCTTTCCCCCCTCAACCCCCCTTTTACCCCTTTATTTAGGAGTGAAGGTTTATTGGCTGATAGCAACGTTTAGCTGTTACGTATTACTTACAATTCACGGGCAGACGAGGCCACTTCCAGAGTGGCTTAGCATGGAGCCCAATTTGCGCTGGTGGGTGATGCACGGGTTCGAGGGGTCTTGGGGGTTTCCATAAGCTGGACCGCTAAGACTAGGAAGAGCACGGACGGAGCGGTTAAATATGGGCCTGCGATTTTCACTACCTCCCAAGGATGTTTAGATACCAAGGCTGCCATTGCTAGTAGGTAAAGCAAAAGAAAAGGCCGAAGTAATCAATATACAGCCACCAAGGGCACATTAAAAATGATCACATCGAGGACAAAAATTGATGATGAGAGTGGGATTCGAACCCACGCCTATTTCTAGACTAGCAGATCTTGTTAAAGTCGAAGTTTAACCTGAAGCTAGCGCCTTAGACCGCTCGGCCATCTCACCCCGCTGATTGGAAGTTGGACGATTTATGCGTTATTCTCGCCTATATTAGTATCGGATAAAGCGTGTCTTACTGGTTATCTCGACTGCTACTTTGAAATTCACCATGTACCATCTAAAGATGCAGAAAGTGGGAAACTAATAAGATAAACACCGTTATTACTTACGTAGTAAATTTCAGACTTGCAAGATAAGCATGCAATATCGTTCTTATGGCGGCATGTTGTGTCAGTAGATTTTGGCGGTTTGGATGAATTAGATTTACCTAGGTACATAGTAGGTACTATCCATGGATGTAAGGGAAGGTAAGTTCCAAGGTTGGGCTGAGCCACTTATGTAAGTTTAAGTACATACTTGCACCTTCTTAAGATGTACCTAGGTACCTAGGCATCTAGAGTTAGAAGAGCTACCCAAAGCTCTAGGTTGACTGGTTTAAAGGGGGACGCACGTTATATCTTAGGCTTTCACAAATGCGAAAGTAGATAATTTGCTATAAGATAAGGCATATCTCTTGGGCGCTACTGGACGGAGCAGTTCAGGTGCCACTATCTAGAACCATGGACGACAGGTTGGTCAGGCGACATATTACGTAGTGATTTGTCGCAAATACATGTTCTTGTAAATGCATCTTATAAACAATTACGGCTACGCAGGATTGCATTGATAGATCGGATGCGATTCTTTGGCTGAGGAGCTCCCAGTCACCTGGCTTGGCTTGCATTGGTACGAAGTGGCGGTCACTAGGTAGCAACCATTGTCTTGCTTGACCTTGGACAGGCACAGGGTAATCTGGACATGTTGAACAAAGTAAACAAAACAAAACACAATGGTATTGAAGAATAGAGAATAGGTTGCATGAATTGATCTACATAATTTCTGTAAGCACTTTATTGCCAGGCCTATCATCGTGCATTAGTAGATATGCGTCTGTAATCCTACCAATGTAGGTCACCACGGCTGGCCCCCAATCAAGTGTATAAGCCGCTGCTCAACATTACCAACCACCTTCATGTACATACATATAATTACAATCCCGTATACTAGCAACTGGCTCCTCGTCTAGCTCTTGATATAGAAAATGCATGCTTACAAAGAAATCAATGAAGAGAAAAAGGGAAAAAAAAATTGGCATAGGTCTACTACCATGTCGTCAAACCGAGGGCTATGAGAGTAACTGTGCGGCATCAAGTCTTTAAGCAGTACGAAGCTCGACACCGAGTGAGTGAGTGATATCTATAAATGTGCTCTTCGTGCATTGATGACTGATGGATATTGAGGCCAAGTCGATTGTTTCAGAATTACGAGCTCTCGGTGGCATAATCGCCGTAGTTGCCGTAGGTGGGGTAGCTGAATAACCTGATAACTGTGTGATAGCTGTGCTCGGCTGCCTTGTACAGCAGGTGGTGAGGTCCCGAGAGCTTCTGTGTTTACAGAGTGGTTGACATGGCAACGCCTTCCGATTCTTGACTTCCCCCTTCCGCTCTTGCAGATGCTGGGTCCGTGGTTGTGGACTAAAAGGTGGGGGGGGTTCTTCATCCGTTCTTGTTGGTTGGATGGACCAAACCAACAAACAAGCCAGACTGAGGGATTGATCCTAGACGGACGCTGCTGCTGCTTCTGTAAGCGGAGTGGCTGCCCCAGCTGCCGTGTTGCAATGGCCAACCTCATTGGAGGTTGCAGCAGTTCCAGTGGTTATGTGGCTACCTACCTAGGTACTTTATATCTACATAGAGTTAGGTACCTGGAGTAGGTACCTAGATATACACTAGTCCTGATATGGCCACCTGCAGTAGTCTGTAGCAGTAGGTGGAGCACTAAAGCGATTGGTTCCCCCATCAGCCCGCCTACCACCTGGTCTGTTTACATCTCTCTGCCCCGCGAACCAATCAAAACAATTGCATCAGTCTCGAGCAGCTGGTATAACCGACTTCATCAGTGGCAAGTTGGTATCAACTTTGAAGCTCACCTTGGAACTCTCCTCTCTCTTTTGCGGCATAGGCATAACCTTCCACATCATAATAATATTTGGAACACACTCCAAGGCCCAAAGCCGAAGCTTCATCTTTCTTCGTCTTCCATCTCATTCGTATTCTGCTTGCAAGAATTGCACCCGTATTTTTTTTCTTCTTCTTCACATTCTATTTGTCTACACACCGCCGAGTTGGGCAACGGAGAGGCACAAGAGACAGGCAGACAGAGAGAGCAACATACAGAAAGATTCGCATGCCGAACGTGTATAAGTTGGTATCGATATCTTATCTCGTCACTTGGTCTTTGCAATAGCCCACATAATTCCGTCTTCGCATTCATTTCGCAACCAACAAACACCATTTTTGGGGCGCATTGACCTGCGACCTAACCCCGTTGTCAGTTTGCCAGTTGCCAACATTATTAGCATTACCAGTATCACTAGTATTGCCATTGTTGCCCGGCAAAGGCATTGTCAACATTGCCAAATATTGCCAACATTACCACCATTGCCAAAAAGTCTCATTCCGTTCAACTAAAACAAGACTCATCAGAGACGCGGGTTACGCTCTCCAGTCAAAGTCTCCTCTAACGAAAACAAAATAAAGTGCGCCAGGCCTTAAAATCAAGCCCACCGCCACTTAATCTTCTAGATGCATCGTGTGCAAGTGGCATGAACTGGTTATATCAATAGTCATCATAAATTCGAGGAGCACATTGACCTTGAAGATGTCTTCCGAAGAACCAGTCAGTATATGCCTTCTACAGCTCCATGCGCACCCCTCTGGAATGCACATTCCGGGGGTTAGGAGTGATGAGTACTAACAACAAGACATGCAGGTCACGCAGCCTCTGCGCATCTCTAAAACCACGCCTACTGGGTCACCGACCAAGGCTGGCATTCCTCGCCCATTATCGGAAATCTCTAGTACAGAGAAGCGACGGAACTCGCCCAGCTGGAACCAATCACCAAAGGTAGGACCGAGTCCCGTTTGCTTATTTTCCTCAATGATAGGAAAACCGAAAGTCCCCCCATCTGCCACAAGAATGCCGATAACTAACCCGCGTGCTACCTAAAAGATGACCCTCAACACCGACTCTTCTCCATTCCAATCATCCCCAATGGAGACTAATACTACCACCTCCCCACGGATGTTTTGGATGAATCGTCACGCCAACAATGGCAACATCGAAAATGACCTCTATGGCGGTCGCGGCGGATCTCCCTCGCCAACACGGCGTTCATCTATTGAGCGCCTGCAGAAAGCTTCACGAGTAAAGAACAGCACTATGTTTGCTCGTGAACAGAAACTAGAATACGACCCCACACGAATACCTGCAATAGAGAGACCCCTTGCTAAGGTTCAAGGCAATGCTTTCGCTGGTTTCCGCGCTGGCCATGCCCGGAGCCAAAGCCAGCCGGACACCCAGGCTTCCAGCCCTGCCACCCCTTCCAAGTCACCTCAGTCACCCAGCAATGCCATTGAGCAGAGTCCTTCGCGAAGCCCAAACAGGGACCAAAATTCTCCCATCAAGTCTTCCCTCTCTTCGCACCGCTTTAAGAGCAGCTGTGACTCTCAGCCATCCGAATTGTCCCTTGCTAGTTCTTTTGACGAGCGCCGTGATTTGCCCCATGGAAAGTCTCTGCACCGACATGCCAAGTCCGTCACGTTCGATGCAGCCCCTCCGCAGATTAATGAGTACGAGATGGCCACTCCAGACCTCTCATCGGTAGGCACCAATTCACGTGAAGGAAGCTTTGACTCAGAAGAGGACGACGACGACTTTGATGACGATTATGGACCTTTCCCGGGCTCCGCTGGCGATCTCCAAGATGACAGCTTCGATGCCTCTCTAGAAGACACGGCCAAGACACCAGTCGTCGGGCCGGACGACTGGCGCCAGGATCGAGAACACCGCTTCTCCAATAGTCCGATGCCCGAGTCCACCCCCGTCCACCCCACTGGGGCCCGACCACAACATGGCCGCACGGACTCATCCACCTCCAGCGGTGAGCATCGCCCGCTACCCCCTTTGCCTGGAACGCCCACAAATAGGGCCCATTCCCACTCCCTGTCCTCGAATGGAACGTCTACAACGGTAGACCGCCTGCTAGGTTCCCCTCGTACCTTGCCATCCCCGCCGCCTGCATCAGTTAGCAAATCCGAACTGCAGAACATCGGCAACGGCAAGATGTCGCTAGAGGAGCGTCTCAAGCTTATGATGCTTTCTGATGAGACTAGTCCTAAGTCCGACCATTCGAACAAATCTTTCGCCGAGCAGCAGCGAGAACGCCGTATGAGGCGAGCTGGTCCTCGCGACAAGGTCGGAAGCCCCTCTTCTGAGCATGAGGACTCGCTTGTCGAATCGACAATTGAGCCAACCATTGAGGCCGATGAGCACGATGAGGCCAATGATGATGCCAATGATGATGCCAAGGATGAGGGACACGACGAGGACGACGAGGCGGACGACACTATGGGTGACATTTCCGGGCTAGATATGGACTACGAGTTGCCAAGCATCTCCAGGCAATCTATCCTCAACCGCGTCAATGGCAACAAGGATCTGGACCGGGATTCCGAATACCGCTTCACCTCACCACCTCGGGACTCGAGCCCCCCACGCCCCACTGTCTATGACCCCGATGTCCCTATCGCTAGTATCGAGGACTCGATCATGGATGACGATGACGACTTCAGTGACCAACTCGAGGATAGCGTTATCATTAACAGAGATGCCGCTGGTGACAACGGGTTCTACGCACAGTATGAGGACGACGATGACGACGACGACGAGTCACTCAGACATGGCGCCGATGACGACGAAAGCCACTATTCAGACGAAGAGGAGGTACCGCAGTCCACCAAGGCTGAAGAGGAGACACCTCCTACCCCTCGAGCATCCAGCCCTGCTAAAGACGCTGTCACCAACTTTAGTGCTACCCTGCCTCGGGTGAGCGGTAGCAGCGTGAAGGAGAACGAGTTTACGCGTAGCCTCCAGTCACACATGCTTCCCAGGCCTAAGGAAGTAGACGCAGTAACGCACACAGAAGGACATAGGATGTCTGATGTCTCTGCTTATTTGCAAGACAGTGATAGCCAGCATGATAGCGACGACTCGGCTGCAAGTGACAGCCCCAGTCCTGAACGATCTCTGCCCAAGCACGACTATGATGGCTCAGGATGGGGTGACCCAGAAGATGAGGACCAACCTGGAACGCCGGACTCGGTCATCCATCATCCGGTTTCTGATGACGACGAAGGATCGAGCCTCGAAGAGCCCCTTGAGTCGCCTGCTGTTCCCGAGCAGATTGCCACGATCAAAGCGTCTGGATCTAAGCTCAAGACCCGGCAATCGGCCACTCCTTCCGACCTCGCAACAATGCGCGAGGCCCGAAGACAGGTCAGCCGCGAAATTGCCCCCATAGTTCCGCCCATCCCGGACAAGCACCGCAACCGTTTGTCGCGCGATCTGGCGAACGATGACGCAGAGAACCCGTCCACCGGCGACGACTTCCTTGAACGACACCCCAGCTTTAAGAAACGGAGTCTGACCTTGGATCTCGACTTGGGTCTCAGTCTGGATCAGGACTTTGAGCGTGTCATCGAGGCGCAAAAGGTAGCATTCCAACAAATTTCTACCGCCCAGCAATTCTTAGCTGCCAGTGGCAGCCCGACTAGACAAGCGTCTGGCTCGAAGCCGATAGTTGCGAATGACGACATATCGGACGGCAAATTTGCCAGAGAAACGAAACTAAATGCTAACGTTACTGCTCGAAAACAGCGCGGCTACCTTATGCGGCAGAATACCAAGGTCGTCACGGCCAGCGACCGACCGACCCTTGGTGAGAAAACGGCCGAAGACATCTTTGGTGGCACCCGATCCGCCGGTAACTCGCCCATCAAGCAGCACCGCCCTCAGTCGTGGACCGTAGAGCCCTGGAATGGTAAGGCCAGGAGGAGCCTTAGGAAGCGCCACGCTCCTGGCATGAGTGGGCCGGTCCCACCTCTGCCGGGACAGGAAAGCAACACGACTGCGGCAAGGGCCTCGCTGCCCGAAGAGGAGGGGGCTGAATTGGCCACCGACGAGTGCGGCGAGAGAGGACGACTATTCGTCAAGGTCATGGGTGTCAAGGATCTTGATCTCCCCTTACCAAAGAGTAAGTATTCAACTCAAAATAACCTGTCGAAGGTAAAAGCGGCTAACCTTCCCGAACAGATGAACGAACATGGTTTAGCCTCACGCTGGATAATGGTGTACACTGCGTCACGACGGCGTGGCTCGAGCTTGCTCGCAACGCGCCTATCGGCCAAGAGTTTGAGCTGGTCGTCCCCAATGATCTAGAGTTCCAGTTGACTCTTAATGTGAAGCTGGAGAAGCCACCGCCTCAACGCCTGCCGGCATCTCCGACTAAGGCATCGAAGCCCAAGGCGTCGACCTTCTCGCGTGTGTTCGCCAGTCCGAAGAAGCGCAAGGAGTTGGAGGCGCGCCAGAGGGCCGAGGAGGAGGCGTTCGCGCAGGCACAGCGGGACGCAGCGTCTCGTCAGCGCAAGATTGCGCCGACCGCCTGGGACCTGCTCTCGCCTCTCGCGGCCGAGGACGGTAGCTTCGCCCGCGCCTATGTGTGTCTCAAGGAGCATGAGTCCCGCTGCTACGGCAGGCCGTACATGGCGGAGATCGCGGCTTTCAACGAGTGGGCCAGCGAGGAGGCGGGCTTCGCGAGCAGCGTCAAGAGTAAGCGCGCCGACACGAGTAACTCGGTGGTACGCCGTGCGCCGTACAAGATCGGCAAGCTCGAGGTGCAACTACTATTCGTGCCTCGGCCCAAGGGCGCCACCGACGACGATATGCCCAAGAGCATGAACTCGTGCATACGCGAGCTTAAGGCCGCCGAAGAGCGACTCAGTCGCAACTGGGAGGGCCACCTCAGCCAGCAGGGCGGTGATTGTCCAGTAAGTACCACCCCAATCGCCTAATCTTATAGTTCTTCTTGTGGAGTACTGCTGTAGCTAACATATCAATCCAGTACTGGCGCCGCCGCTACTTCAAGCTCGTCGGCACCAAGCTGACGGCCTACCACGAGACCACGCGGCAACCCCGCGCGACGATTAACTTAGCGAACGCGCGGCGGCTTATTGACGACCGTCGGCAACTGATGGCGAACCCGGGCAGCCCCAGCAAGTCGCAACGCCGGCGATCGGCGTTCGCGGAAGAGGAAGAGGGTTATATGTTCGTGGAAGAGGGGTTCCGGATCCGGTTCAACAACGGCGAGGTCATTGACTTCTACGCCGATACCCCTGAGGACAAGGAGGGCTGGATGAAGGTTCTCGGCGACGTCATCGGCCGCGGAACCGCAGGCGCTGCCGCTGCCGCTGCTGCTGCCGCCGTTGCGGGCGAGTCGGATGACGACGCGGGCTCCGGTGGCCGCCGCCGTTGGTGTGACCTCGTCCTTAAGCGGGAGGAGGCCCTACGGAAGCGCGCCGAGGGCCGGAGGGTGCATTCTAGGACCAAGAGCATGATTATATGATCTGGTTTCAATGAAAGCCAGCAAGGTTGCGCATCCTGAGCCTTAGCCTAATAATACCCTTCCCTAGCTTTGCCACCCTCCGTTTAGCCAGCCACGTAATGACAATGCACGACCAAGCGGACGCTGCTACTTTTTTGATGCCATAACTACGCCAATGACACGCCACGCCTACACTCACGCTTTACTACGCCTACGCCATGCCGGACATGATAAAATGATCTCTACGAAATTGATGATCAGCAGACCAACCCACACCTACCTCACACTGCACTACAACCCCCTTTATTACCATTCCCCGCGATCGGCATTTGTCTACAATTACTCCAACAACCAATACTGTTTTCACCAGTCCCACGAAGGATCTCTTTTCTTGTTTGCATACATAAAATGTGTGGTTTCCTCGCGGAGAGCAAGAGAAAAAGAGGGAAGACTAAGAAAAGTCCAAGATTCGTTTTGGCTTGCTCGGCGACGAAAAAAGTTTAATCGCATAGCATCATCTCATACACCACGCATAACCATAATCTTTTCTCCCTCTCTTTTTTCGTTCTTCCTTCCACCGGCTCTATCTATCTACGGGCGCAACGGGGACAATACTACATCCATCCAACCCTCCCAGCCCCCTTGTTTTTCTCTCTCCGTTCTAGTGGAGTTCTTGGGAGTCGGGCTCTGGGGAACGGAGTTGAAAGGAGAGGGGTGCAGAGGCGTGGATATTTATTTTCTTCTACTGTTTCTACTTTTTTTCTCTACGGTATCCTGCGGTGCTCCGGGAGAGGGGGGTTGTGGACGATGCTCTAGTCCGATTTCTGCGTCACCTTTTCTTTTCCGCGGAAGATGGTAGAGCCGGACGCAGCTGCCTCCTTACTATTACTATACTAACCGGCCACCTGCGAGCCGCATACGTACATACACACCCACACATATACGCATGGACGCGGGTTGGACTTGAACTTCGACTTGGGTATTGTGACTACATCCTACCCTATCCCACTGTTCACCGCCGCACATGCTTTACTTCATGTTTTTTTTGTCCGATCATCACCATCGTCATATCGTCGAGCCTGTTTGTCTAGCTACTCTCGACTCAACACAACCGACCCCAACCGTATCCAACCCGACCTGACCTGTTTCAGCACCAGGACCGGAAGTTTCTCTTGTCAATCAGAGAGGGGTCTTCTCGAAGGGGGGAGCAAGCTGAGTGAGGAGTGCATCAGTAGATGGATGAAGGGATGGGAAGTGCAGTAAGCCTTTTAGAAGAGAGGGGATAGGTAGAAGGGGGGCTCAGGTGGCTAAAGGGAGGGAAGGAATGAGGAGGGAGGGGAAAGGAAGGGGAAAGGTTGGGGGAGGGAGGGGGATTGCTTGCTTTTTCTATCAGGAGGGCCTTGAGTTTAAGGGGTTCGTGCCGTCGTTTATTCTGTATTCTCTTCCATTATTGCTTTTTTTGTATGTGTGTTCTCAAAACCACACGAGGCGGCCTGCTTGCTGGCCTGCACATTACTGGTTTCTATAGTGTTTATTGTCTGATTCAACTTTATTCACCTTTTTGCAACCCCCCCTGCCCCACCCGGCTTCAGTGTATTGTGGTGCAGTGTAGTGGTGTGTATCTGTCTAGTCCAAAAAATGTATATGTAACCTGTACAGCTTCATGACTGGTTGCCGTACTTAATACTGAATGGTATCAGGAAATTCAAAGGTTTTAATGGCTCTTTAACTGGCTGTTGAGAGCGTAGATGCCTCCCGCTTGTGATATTTGTTGTTTATGTCTATATCTACCCAGACAGGTAGAGGAGGTTAGTTGAGGGAGCTTGTGGAGAATGGGTGAAGCTTGAAATCATATATGGGTTGTTTTCGTTATCTTTGTATTAACCAGCTTGCCTACATACCTACCAATCCATCACTTACAAGCCATCATGCACAGTGGAATATAGAACACTCACCCCCCCGCCCAGTGCATAGCATGGCACATCTGTCCTACAATCGTGATTTGGTTCCATGGGTAAAAATCGTCGTTAGATCTGTGCTACCGTTTTACGAGTCGAGTCACGCGGAGTTAACCTTGATATTCACGCTAAGGTCCCTAAGGACCGACCCAGGAGAAAAATAACAAATCACGCCCTTTGTTTGGGGCTTCGTTTAGCGTAGTTCAGTTCGCATTTCAGAATGATCATGATGGCTTCTATCACTCCACCTTCCCCCTTCACCCCTTCACCCCTTCACCCCTTCACCCCTTCACCCCTTCACCCCTTCACCCCTTCACCCCTTCTCTGCCTCTGTATGTCTCTGTGTCAAGTAACGAAGCACCATGATGCCTCAGGTGATGATCGACTGTACCGCAATCACAGTGGATGTGAGTGACTGTGACTGCAACTGTTGATGCCCTGGCATAAAGTGTGAAATGGGATACATAAGACAGCATACAGCATAGCATAGCATAGCATGAACAAAAAACAAAAAGCTCGGTGAATTTTGAAGACTAATTTCTTTCCGGAACGCCTTTGCGCCACCCCTTTCTCATCATTATCCCCCTCCGCGTTGCCTTATCTCCTTCCTGCCAAGAACGAGTCAATAGGCGGCAAGGAACCTAAAACAATAAAATAAAAAGCAGCGAAGTCCTTTTGCTATCCATACACATGTGAGACGAAATGAGATGACTGATTATCGCAATGAGAAGATACCTTTGATCAGGTAGCCGGATTAGCGATCGACAGAGGCGAAGAGGGCGTAGGTAAGTGGCATTCCGTCGCAAGAGCAGAGAGTCCGAATCAACAAGGTGGAACGAGACGACGTCCCAGCCTACTTCTTGGCAGTTTTCTGCTTCTTCAGCTTCGGCTTCTCTTCCTCTTCCTCCTCGTCAAGCATGTCTTCGTCATCGTCGTCGTCGTCGCCGCCCTGGTTGGCTTCGACGTCGCTCTCGCCGCTGCCGGAACCGGACGAGTCGTGCGCCGAGTCGTATTCCTCGGCGACATCGCTCTCACTCTCAGCCCTGAAGTCCTCGTCGACGCTCTCGTCGTCCTCGTCGGCGGAGCCACGATCGGCGCCGCCCCCACCGACCACCTCCTCTTCAGAGTCGTCCATGTCTTGCTCACGCAGCGCAGCCGCCAGCAGCTTGCCATCTTCATCGATCTCGTTCTTAACGCGCAGCCCCTTCAGCTTGAAGAAATCTTCAAGGGCCTTGAGATCCTCTCTGTTGATGTTGCTGAACTGGTGGGAGGCACCACTGGTCAGGTTCACGGTGATGTCGAAGGTCGACAGAGCCGACACAGCGCCGCCGACACGGGAGAAAGTGATAACAGTCGTCTGGTCGTAGGACACGTAGGTGGCGGGCTTCGGGACGAACATGAAGGCCTTCTCCAGACAGTACAGGAAGCCTTCGGCAGCCTTGATGGAGCACTTGATGCCGTACTGTTGCCGGTGGGTGATGAAATCCTTGGCGGGCGAGGTGATTTTCTTGTTGGCAAGGCCCTTGAATATGTACGTAATGACCTGGTGCAGGGGCTGCTCATAATGGGCTTGCAGTCGGTCCTGGTACTTCTCACTCAGCTGTTCTTCAGTGAGGTTCAGATCAATGGTCACTTCCTCGTCCTTCTTGGCTTGCATCACTAGGAACGGATACCTAGTCTGTCCCTGGCGGAGCGGGGGATCCAGTCCGATGCAAAGCATGCAGTGCATGTCGTCGGGCTTGGGAAGAACCATGAACTTCTTAACCGCCTCGTACTGGATCTTGTAATCGTACGTCTTACCCCGCAGACGGAAGGAAGACTCGTACATGTCGATATCGAACCGTCCTCTGTGTCGTGTTAAATCGTACGAGTCAATAAATCTGAGCTGCAAGAGTGGAAAAAAAGAAGGAAAAAGAGAAGGGGGCGGGAGCGAGGGTAAGCTGGGGAGTGGCATACCTGGGAGTGAGATGCAAGACTTCCAGGAAGGTGGCAATTGCATCACCTGCAGTCTCACCAATCTCGGCTTTGTCGATAAGGGTCTCATAAAAGAGGGTAGCAGCATTCTTCTCCTCTTCTTCGGCGTCGCTGCCAGCTTCCTCTCCCTCCGTCTCTTTGCGAGTGGTGGTGCCTGGAATGTAAAATCGCATCTCACACAACTGATCCTTTCCGGCACCTGACTTCTTCCCACGGCCTCTGGCGCCGCCCAGATGTCCATTGGTACCGGTGTCGTCGGCGTTTGAGGCAGTAAACTCAACAGCGACCTCGTTGCGACCGGCCAAGTTGGTGTTAGATATCTCGGAATATGGGATCTCGAATGCAGGTTTGTTCTGGACGTTGAATACGAGTTCGGCCTTGGTGAATTCGGATTTGCCCCAATTCCAGCCTCGCAAGGCATGCTCCTTGGTTTCGAGGTTTATGCTATACCAATTCTTGAAGATTTTGCTTAAACGCTCGAGGTCCTCCTGCTGAAAGCCGTCAAGATGAGCTATTTCGGAGGATCGCTTGAGGATCTTGACTTCGTAGCCTTTCGCGGCGCGGCTCCATTGGGCGCCGGCGATGTCGCCGCTGTCGAGGGTGAAGGTGTTGCCGCCACCGGTAGGCTTCCATCCTAAACCATTTTCGGCGAACCTGCACTTGCCCGACTCCTTGGATAAGTCGAGATAGATGTTGTCGAAGTTCTCACTAAAATTAAAATAATAAAAAGGCGGAAGCGAAACGGTCAGTGGAAAATATTTTTACATGGAATGTGAATCAATGTAGGTAGATGGAAAGGTGGGAAGGAAAGGGAAGGGAAATACTTACAACGCCGACATTTTGACGAATTGACCCTAAGCTGACCCTTTCTCTATTTCTGAATTATAAGGGCTGCGATATGATGAAGAGTGGAAGAAAAAAAGAAAAAGAGAAGAGAAGAGAAGAAGTCAAGCTTGGGTTAGCCTGGGTAAGGTAGAGAGATGTGTGAGGTAAGGTGAGGGTGACGGAGGTTGTAGCAGGCAAGCTGCAAGTAAAGTAGTAGGAGCCTTGGAGATTCTGCTAGGGTACTTGGTAAGGTTGGCGCGACCTTGACCGATATGTAAAAGACGGGACGGATACGCGACAAGCTGCCTAGAGCTCTTTTTTGGCGTAAATTGGATAAGTAGTTGAGCCACGTCAATTCCTTATCAAGTTAAGCTTGATTTTTGTGTGGCTGGTTAGGATAGGATGGGATTTCACTAGAGAGAAGAGACATCTAGAGATAAGAAATGATAGTTACCTAGGTACCCAGAGCTTAAGGAAGCTGGGAAGCCCCCCACTTGGATGTTTGAAACGAAAATACATACATACACTCTACATACACACCCGGGCACACACATGCATGTAGGTACCTAGTGGCATATATACCTGATTGGGTACCTGATCGCATGATACCTGTCTGCCTGCATGTGCTCAGGCGGTTCCAAAGTTCAGGTAACCTACTAACTACATGTCCAGGTGTCTTGCTTCTGCTTCCCCAATTCCCCTTAAAACCAACCAGCGAGTAATTATTCATGTACCTACCTAGGGAGGTCCTCTAGGTATCCATATGTGAGGTGCGTCAATTCGCGATCAGGATCATCACCAAAGCTCTACCTACTTACAGGTAGACAGAACAGTTAATTACCTACCTAGGTAGACAAACATCCCCCAAACAATTCGCATTAAATTACAAGGTACCCGACCACAGTAGAACGTTAACAGTAAGGAACCTTGGAAGTTGAAACGTACCTAGGTACCTAGATAGCGGTCCGCGTAGATAGTACTTGTAGCGGTCGAACCTTCCCCCTAAAGCTCATCAGCTAACCCTATAGAGTTTCGACTACGTTACGTCTTAACCAGCCTGGGTAATAACCATAACCATACCTTACCTGGATACCTACCCTATGTATGTACTTACTCGAGTAGTTACTCAGTCTCGTACTTTAATGCATCCAATGTATCAATGTATCAATGCACTCTTCACCTCCCCCCCCCCTAGTAGTACAAGTAACCACCAACCGCCCAAACCACCATCGTCGTGGTCAGCCTTGCTTGATACAACTACATAGTTAGTACTCTCTCACTCTCACCTCTCACCCTCCTCCTCTTTCTCACACTCTCACACACACACCACACATACTCTCTCTTCCTCTCTCTCTTTTCCCTACATAATTGATCCATCTCCTACTACTACTACACTGACCCCCTTCACACTTTGATCAACCCCCTAAATAATATATCCTAAATTCCTTACAACTGTCGATATAATCATGTCTGGTCGCTTTGTCCGGGCGTCCAAGTTTCGTACGTCAGCATTAATCACCCCCCCCCCCTCCTCCTCCCCTTTTTCCTTACTATTGCTAACGCTGTTATTGTCAGGACATGTCTTCGGCAAGTCAACTCGGAAAGACTCCTGCTATGACAATATACGCATCAGTAGAAATGCTTGGGACACCAACTTAGTCAAGGTTCGATCGATCATTCTTATCACCCTCCCCGGGGCCCTTTTTGCTTGCGCTCCAATCATCATCAGCATCATCATCATTATTCATTACCTAGGTGTCTAATATACTAACCAAACCCCCCCTTTATCATAGGCCAACCCCGAATACCTCGCCGTCAATTGGGATGCTAGCGGAGGAGGCGCTTTCGCCGTCATTCCGCTACACGAGAAGGGCAAGCTACCCGACGTCATCCCCCTTTTCCGCGGCCATACCGCCGTAGTTACTGATACCGACTGGTGCGCACGCGATCCCACGTTCCACGTTCCACACATTCAACACGATACACGGACATGATGATCAAAATCCCTGGTTCATTCTATCCACATCTTTCTCTTCGAGCCCGCCTAACATTCCCTCTCTTTGTCAAGGAACCCCTTTAACGATCGCATCGTCGCCTCCGCCTCCGATGATGGGAAAGTCATGATCTGGCAGGTCCCCGACGGCTTTACCTTATATACCGACGCCGAAGAGCCCGCCGACGTCCCTCCCGTTGCCAAGCTCACCGGCCACTCCAGGAAGGTCGGTCAGGTTCTGTTCAACCCCTCCGCCGACAACATTCTTGCTTCCGCCTCGGGAGATCTCAGCGTCAAGATCTGGGATGTAGCCGCCGGCACTCCCGTCTTGTCCCTGAAGCATGCCGACGTCATCCAGAGCTTGTCCTGGAACGCCACCGGATCCACCCTGGTCACCACCTCCAGAGATAAGAAGATCCGCGTATGGGATGTTCGTCAAGAGAGACCCGCACATGAGGGTCCCGGTCACGAGGGCGCCAAGAACAGCCGTGTGGTCTGGCTAGGAGAGCATAACAGATTCGCCACCACCGGTTTCTCCAGAATGAGCGATCGCCAATTGGCCCTCTGGGAACCTGGCAACAACACGCCCATCGGTGGTTTCACCACTCTTGACAGTATTTCTGGTGTTTGCATGCCGTTCTGGGGTAAGCATCAGTCTCGCGACACGCTCTAAGCCTCTTCTAACAAGCAAAATAGACGACAGTTGCAACTGTTTATATCTCGCCGGAAAGGGGTAAGTTGCTTCATCGTCTGCGAGATCATGCTGAACCCGCTCTAACCATGTCACCCTCCCTCAGCGATGGCAACATTCGTTACTTTGAATATGAAAATGACAAGTTCGAGTTCTTGTCCGAGTACAAGTCTCCCGACCCCCAACGAGGAGTTGCATTCCTACCGAAACGCGGCGTCAATGTGGGTTCCCCAGCATCAGTGCTAGAATTCGCAACGTATACAGTATTAACACAACACACCAGGTACACGAGAACGAAGTCATGAGAGCTTTCAAGACTGTTAATGATACTTATATTGAGCCCATCTCGTTTACTGTGCCCCGTCGCGCCGAGACTTTCCAGTCTGATATATTCCCCCCGGCGATCGGTACGAAGCCTGCTGTGAGCGCCCAGGAATGGATTTCCGGCAAGACCGGTCTGCCACCGAAGATCGATTTCGAGAGCGTCTACGAAGGCCATGAGCCGGTCGAGGTCCCGGCCGACTACAAGCCTCCTGCCCCTGCTCCTGCTCCTGCTTCCAAGCCCGTACACAAGGAACCAGAACCCGCGCCCGCGCCTAGCCCGGTAGCGGCTCGCGCCCCACCGCCCGACATTAAGGATCAGAAGAGCTCTATCGCAGCTCTGGCATCCAAGTACGACGACAAGGAAGAAGTCGATAACGACTCTTCATCGAGCTTCGAAGAAGTCTCAAAACCCCACCAGAGAAACTCAGTGCCACCTAAGCCTAAGCCTGCACCCGCTCCCGTCAGCCCGACCAAGACAACGACGGCGGAGGCCCCCAGGCCAGCCGGTGCCCCCTTCGGCGAAGCGCCTTCATCATCGCGCGCGCCGAACCAAAGCACGGGTGCGGCAACACCGACGGCGACCAGCAGCGCGGCGGCCAACGGGTCGGTGGCAGTGGAGGCGTCCCTAGAGGAGATCAAGCACCTTCTCGAGAACCAGACCAAGATGATCAACGCGCAGAACCAGTACATCAGCCAGCTGACGGCGGAGATGGACGGTCTAAAGAAGCGCGTCGGCTCCGGCAGCCAGGACCAGAGCGAGCGCATCCGGCAACTCGAGCTCGAGCTCGAGTCCCTCAGATCATAGTTTTCCCCATCAGAAACTCCCCCTTCGGCTCGTGCTACTCGCGAAGCATGGGGATGAGACGAAATAGGCGCTCGATCGTTGATCGATCGGCGGTCTGGTAATGATACGATAGGATAGAGAAATGTTGGAAGGCTGCCGTCCTGGTGTTATTCTTTTCCCTCACGTCTTTTTTTCTGCCTCTTGATTCTTTGGGGGTGCATTCTCGAGCCAAGGCAAAGTAAGCATGGGGCGGTCGATAAACAATGGATTTCCGTTTCTGCTTTTTGTTGTGTTTCTCGCTACGGGTGAGGCTTTTCTACCGGGCTCTAGAAGAAGAACACAACTGGGGGGGATTCATGTAATAAAACTGTACATCCAGGACTCGAACAAGAGGGAGAGAGCCAAGAAAAGAAAAGAAAAGGACAAAACATAAGGGGAAAACCATTCCCAACCTAACCTACCTGTGACTTAGGCATATATCGCGCGCACAAAACGGATATATACACAACATAAACACATATAATAATTTTAGTACAACTCTCGTAACGAGCGCTTACTGCATCCCGGAATATCAATCGTCATGAGTTATCCAAGTTACGGGGTTCAAAGATCGGATTTAGGGCTGAGCGCCGTGTTTCCTTCATTCTTTCATTTCTTCTTGAACTAAAGTCCGCGCGTGAAATTGGGATGGTTTTTTATCCGATTCTTTCTTCATATGTACAATTCCATGCGCACGAATCTGGGCTGCGTCGAAACCATGTGAATATACGTAGCGGGGGTGGCGTGCGCGAGCGGCACCCCCCCCTTTCCCCCCCCCCCCCCATTGCTAACTAGCCCATTCCCATCTCACTCAACTTTTACTCCCCTTCCCCCCTCCCCCTCTCCTTCGCCCTTGCCCTTTTCCCCTGGCCCCGGCGCCTGCCCCTGCCGCCGATTCCACTCGACACAGTCGTCGAGGCGCACGCCGTCGCCGCCGAAGCAATCGAGGGCGCTGCCGATGGTGAGGTCGACGCGGCCGCCGCTGAGCCGGCGCACCAGGTCCAGGTCCGCGAGGTTCCGGCCGCCGCCCGCGTAGGTTATCGGTATAATACTTCTCCTGCTTTCCACTTTCTTCCCTCCTGCACCGCTACTACTGCTGCTGCTTTTATTGTCGTTGTCGTCTCCGCCACCGACGGCACACCACCGCCCCAGCGCCTCGACCAGCGCCTCGTCTACCCCGCCCCGCAGACCCTCCACGTCCGCCGCATGGATCAGGAGTTCGGAACAATATGGTGTCAGGGCCCGGATGGATTCTAGTGTTTGGGGGGGGGAGGAAGGGGGGGTGCATGTGTTAGTTGGTTTATGCGATGTGTTCATTGGCTCTTAGTTGAGAATTTAGGGGGGTTGATCTATATAGAGAAAAAAGTGAAAACATACCTTCATTCACCTCCATGTCGGTGATAGTCTGCCACTTATTCATAGCAACAAACCACCTAACCTGGCCCCCATCATCATCATCCTCACCCTCGGCACTCCGGCGACGACGACAGCTGAGGTCAATAACAAGACGCTCGGGATCGCCGCCGAGGGCAGCGAGCACGGCGTCGAGGCGCTGCTGGCTGAACTTGGCGTCGGGGAACAGGAAGGAAGTGACGATGACCTTGGCGGCGCCGCGGGCGATCCAGTCGGCAGCGTTACGGTCCGTGATCCCGCCCCCGACCTGCAGGTGGCCCGGCCACGCCGCTAACGCCGACGCCGCTGCGGTCTCGTTCCCCGGACCCAGCATCACCACGTGCGCCCCCTCGAGCCCCCGCTCCCGGTACAGGTGTGCGTAGTGCGCCGCTGGCAGCGCCGATACCCAGTTCGTTTGCGGCCCCGGCGCGGCCCCCCCGTTCGCCCCCGCTGCAGCATCGTCCTTCAGCGTGCCCCCCACGATTTGTTTCACCTGCCCCGCGTGCAGGTCGATGCACGGGCGGAAGATGGTCATTTTCTCTCTCTCTCTCTCTCTCTCTCTCTCTTCTTCCCCGTGCTTGGACCCCTAGTGTCGGTGTCTTGTCTGCTATGTGTTCTATTAGAGGTAAAGAAGGTGGGGGTATAGTATAGATGATTGAGTGGTATTTCGCGGTTCAAGACTGGGACTATCAACGAACGGTATTGGGAAAAGATCAGTCCCGAGTTTTTAAAGTGTAAGTAAAGGTCTGCTTGTGAGATAGACTGAGACTGCTGAGTAAACGTTAAATAATTATGTTTGGTATAGGATATCTAAAGCTACATATCCATACCTAGTAAGTTAGGTAGATGATGACCTTAAGGTTGAGTCTGGCATGAGACATGGTGGGGTTATGCAAGAGTTTCCAGGGGCTACGCATCGCATATCGCATCGCATTGCGCATTGCGGGGCAGTAAAATCCCACCTCTCCTTTTCAATTATCGGGTTTGATTGGTCCTCATTGCCTTTCACACGTGCTAAGATACCTCCTGTAAGTACCTATTAGGGGTAGTTAGCTGTACGTAACTCTGCTACTATGAATTACCTAGGTACCCTTAAGACCCGATAAGACTGATAAGAGTACCTAGGTAACTTTTTTGTTGCATTGGTCGATACCCAGCCCGTAAGAATGGATTTGTTTAAGTTTACCATTAACAACTTCCAAGGTTCCACTACAACAACACAGCGACATTTTCTCCTCCTCCTGACTCCTCCCTGGACGTCATGGCAGCCACAAAAACAACACCCACCGTCCTCGGGAAGCGGAAATCGCGCACATCCGCACTCGCTCCTGCACCCGCTCCTGCGCCCGCTCCTGCACCTGCAGAAGACCCAACACCGTCGATATCACCAGAAGAAGCGCAGGCCATATTCAGGCGACACTTCGAGGCACAGTTCAAGCCTCTATCACCAGCCCCCGCTCCGGCGATAATACCAAACTCCGCCCCTGAAAACCTGCGTTCCGACGACGACGACGACGATGACGATGACGACAATAGCGACGACGATTCGAACGCCTCGTGGTCTGGCGTCTCGGATGGGGATGGGGGAGACGTCGAAGCGGAATCGGATGCGGATGAGATAGAGGTTGTTTCCTACACAAAAAACAGCACGCCGTTCATAGATCCAGCGACGGCGCTCCTCTCGAAGCGCGAGGCGAGAGCCTACCTCTCGTCACGAGTCCCCACGGCCCTCACCACCGCCGCCTCCTCCTCTACATCCAGCACGCAAAAGGACCAGAAGCGGAAACCCGGAGGCGGTTCCGGGGACGACGACGAGGATGCGCCGTCGCTTCTGAAGAACGACCTCGCGCTACAGCGGCTGCTGTCAGAATCGCACCTGTTCTCGAGCGCGAGGAGCGCGGACGCGGGGGCCAACGGAAACGGCAGCATAGCCGCGGAGACGGAACACGCGGGCCGCAACCGACACCTGGCGACGGACCTGCGACTCGCGGCGCTAGGGTCCAAGCGCAGTATATTCGCGCAGCAGCGGATGCCGATGGGGATCCGGAAGGGCATCGCGGGGGCCGCTGCGGCGCGCGAGGCCAAACGCCGCCGCGACGCCCGCGAGAGCGGCCTCGTCCTCGAGCGCAAGGCCAGCTCCGGCGCCTCCGCCACCTGGCTCCGGGGCTTCGGCGCTGCCGGCGGCGGCAGGGGTAGGGATAGGGGTTCCAAGGGGAGGAAAGACGTCGCCGTCGACGCACCCGCTGTCGGAAAACTAAGGAACGGCATGCTGAAGCTGAGCAAGAAAGACATTGGGGAGATTCAGGGGGCGGGAGGGCCCGGCCCCGGGAGGGGCGGCAAGGGCGGCAAGAGGAGGCGTAGATGAGGGAAGGGAAAGGGGCTGGACTCCTACTGTTGTTGTGGTTTACGTGTAGCGTTCCTCGCGTGCTTCTCCTTCACAGGAATGAATTTGAGTTCTGGTCTATCTAGGGACTAACATAATTGCAGAGGAGAGAAATGTTGTTGGGAATCCCGCTATTTATTTCTCTCTATAGCTCTGCTTACCTGAGATTTACTGCTTGCTTGGTACCTAGATAAGGCAGGTACTGAGGAGTAGGTGAACGGGCAGGTGTGCGCGTATACGCGTGTTAATCTAAGTGGACGCATTGGCCTGTCTACTGATAAGTACCTAAGTACTTGTATAACGGCATCCAGCTACCTACTGGGTCTAGGGGAGGGCGAGCTTCGTGTGCCTTAAGCCAGCCTATAAGAGAACTTACTACGGGCAAGACAAGAAGGGCAGTAACATTTGTTGACACCAAAACGCTTTCGCATCCGCGAGCTAGCCATAGGGACGAATGCGTTAGGTCCGTCCGTGGATAGATACGTAGGCAAGAAGAAAGGACAAGAAAGGACAGATGTACAGATAGAGACGGGTGCGGTATCGAGAAGAGAGCATGCAGTGTTGAGAGTAGATCCATACTTAATCGTTCATCCGCAACCTGCTCCTTCCCTCACCACCGGCTCGACCACCACCCATCTACCTACCTAGGCTCAATAAGGCGTAGGTAGATAGGTAGGACAAGGTGGTTGAAAACCTACCGATCGATAACTTAAACGGAAGCATACATCATGCGGATTCTAGACCTTCGCACCTCTCCCAGCTTAGATCTTCTGCCTCCCTCACATTCACCCATATCCAGCAAAGGGAGAGAGAGGGGGGGCAAGTATAGAAGAGGAAAGAAAACCAAACCCTTTCGGCCGTAGAGGAAAAAAACTTGCCTTTGCTCTATTCGGGTACGTGGGGTATACCAATATATGTGTTCCAAAATGGGAAGAAAGTCCGAGAAAACAACGGGATAGGTCAGCAAGGAGTGCACGTACGTCAAGGCATGGTATCACAGGCATGGCATGGAACATATATAGAGAGCGAAGCCGCTCCAGCATAACACAAGGCAAAGTTACACGGATTGCGTAGATGGATTTATTTATTTGTTTGGTATCATCTCTAAGAAATTCCCCCCCTAGCTCTCTCTCGTAATCTGTTTGCCGCAGGTAGGAAGGGGAGGGGGAGGGATAAGTTGCAAGAGACACGCAACTACATAAAATGTCGGAACGAAGTAAAAAAGGAAAAAATAAAAGTATTTTGGTGCGAAGGTATAAAAAAAGAATAAAGGAAAAAAGATAAGAGTAAAGGGTCAGAATGTATGTATATACACAGTATGTACGGGCCGGCCCCAACCTCTCCCGAAAAGCTGCGCGCCATCCGCACAACACAGAAGCCACAGGCTCGTGGGCGGTGGCGACTGCATCGAGGTTGGGATTGGCGGGACCAACCCGGTCGGTCTAAACAACGACAAAATTTTGGTATCGTGAAGAGAAATAAGAAGAATGAAATGCCATAGGCGATGCGCACCAGTAGTTTTGAGCACCGCTCTCCCACGCCATCCCCATCCAACCGAGACCCGTGGCTCACCCACTCCCAAATCTCGGTGATGCCTGTATGAACACACATGAACCCCGCCAGAACCCTAGAGCCGACCTGGATCGGCCGACGACCGACGTCAAAAAAGTCGGATGAAATCTAATAGTATGTCCCATCATGAAGAAGCGCGCGCTAGAAACAAACAAAAAACACAACCGAATCAAATCTACATCATAGCACCTGTCGGTGTGCTCATCGTCATAGGCATGCTCAGCGTGTGAAGAGGGTTGAAAGCTGGGCCGTGCGTCATGTTGCCCGTCGCAAGGCCATTGTTCGGTTGTGCCGAGTTGGCCACGGAGTTGAGGGAGCCCGAAACGTAGCCGCCTTCCGAGGTCGGCGAGGCTTCGTCGATCGAGCCGAGCTGATCCTCGCCCGAGAACTCCTCCTCCTCTTCGCCTGATAGAGGTAGTCCGCCTTCGGCGCCGTCGCCTCGCTCATGCGTTCGCCTGTGCCTAAAGAATTGGTCAGCCATACTGCTTAACAACACATGGGATCTTCGCTCCTGATGAGTTGAAATTGATGTCGTGCTACTGCTGTGACGCGGATTGGCTGGTTTGGATTAGGTCGCTCTGTGTGCACGCGGCACTATACATCATTTCTCATCACAGGAACTCAGAGTCGACAGCTAAGGAAAGGTCTGGGAGGCATACTGTGCTAGGTTGTCGGATCTGGAAAATGCCTTGTTACATTGAGGGCAGATGTAAGGCCTTTCCTGTGTATGGGTTCTCACGTGTCTAGGTGATAGGTTAGATTTGATCTCGGCGCACCAAAGAAAACAAGACTTTATAAATAACTCTTCTTACCGCTTCAGGTGCTCTAAACGCTTGAACAGGCGACCGCACGTGGGGATTGGGCATGAGTGGGACTTTTGCGGATAAGGGCCGATCTCCATGACCGTGGCAGAGCGGGCGCGGCGAAGGACATTAGGACTTGGCCCCGCCTGCGGTGCCCGGTGCTCATGGATGCCCCTCTCCGAATGGACATCATCGTGGCCCATCTGGGGAAATTCCTGCTGGAGATGCAGGGGGTTGTTCGAGGGGCTACCCTCAACAGTCGACAGGGGAGTGCCGTGCCTCGACATATCGATAAGCTCCTTGTGTTGCTGGCTGTTCATCGAGATGGCGGAGTGGCTGTAGGACAGACCGGGGGGAGAGTTGTTCTGAGACTCGTCGCCCTCGGGGACAGGTCCTACGGATAGCGACACGGATCTTCTCAGGTCAGACGGCCGGTGACCCACGGACTGGGCCTGCGCGGTTGCAGCCGCGATGGCGGACATCGGAGGCGGGATTGACGATCGCCGCCTTCGCTGCTTGTATGTAGGCGAGCCTTCGATAACGGAATAGACGGGATTGGCGCCATAACCGCGCGAGAACTGGGGACCAGCGATGTTGGACGGTGGTAACTGGATCATGGAACCCATACCATTCACGCCAATGTGATCGGGGATGGCTGTGAACAGCCCGGTGTCTTCGTTAGCGATATACGCAGGCTCGGCACCCATTCCCAGGGCTTGCTGAGGGGGTGTGATCGGCTCGAAAGAGATACCTCGGTTGCCGTAGTCTTCGTAGTGCGAAGAGGAAACGAAGGAAGGCGCAGGCGAATATTCCATACCAAATGATGGCATGGACGCGTGGCGCTGGTGGGCCTGCGAAATAGGAACACCGTTCTGGTTGTACTGGACGCGGGCGAAATCAGGCTCCCTCTTGACCACTTGCTGAACCTGCTGGACCTGCTGCGGCATCGCTGGGGGCATGGTCGCCATGGTGCCGAACTGAGCCATGGCGTCCAACCCATCCGCTAAAGGGGCCATCGTCTGAGGGATCATCTGAGGGGGCGGCATGGACTCCATCGCCCGCATGACGGGAGACGGAGCCTGTGACTGAGAAAAAGGCATTGCCTGAGCGTTGAATGAAGACGAGTTGGCTTGCTGAGCCTTCGTCAGCTGCTCGTAGAGCGACTGCGAGGAGTCGTACTGGAAGGAAAGCGCCGGCTCGCTAACAGCAACTGTGGTGGCTTCCTGACCCATCTTCTCCCGCTTGAGATCTCGCTCTAAGGCATCGAGGAAGAGCCGGTCGTGAGGAACACTGTACCAGTAGAAGACCTTCTGCTTCTTTTGTGTCCG
The DNA here is from genome assembly GCA_023313575.1 of Eutypella sp. D-1. Taxonomy (NCBI): domain Eukaryota; kingdom Fungi; phylum Ascomycota; class Sordariomycetes; order Xylariales; family Diatrypaceae; genus Eutypella; species Eutypella sp. D-1. The sequence goes on from JAJTTP010000003.1 coordinate 1,003,763, forward strand.
GATGCAGTTGTTCTTGTACAGGAAGTCCAGGAAGGGGCTCTTGGGCTCCTCGAGAGAGGCATCCGTACCCGACTTGAGGTTTCTCAGGTCCGAGAAAATGCCCTCTTCAAATTTCTTGGAGTTTTTAACGGGGCGGCCGAAAGCCTGGAATCGGAAAGACAGGCATCGGACAATATCAGTACCAGAAATGTGAAAAAGGTTATTCCATAGTATACATGACACATATTCGCCGGTTGGTAGCAGAAATCTCCGGATGTACTGCTCTGGTTGCCAATCGACAGGGGCCGAGATGAGAAAGTATTTCACTACAGAATTGCGGTCAGTCACAGGAAACGGCAACAAACAACAGCCTCCACCCCCATCCGTCTATATCTTCTCCTCCCAACGACCCAGGTAAGTTAAGTGTGCGACTCACGATTATCAACTTGCTGAAGGGCTACCTGAGCATCATGTGGTAGGGCTTGCTGAGCTTCTTCGCTCAGCATAAAGGTTTCTGGCTTCTGGGGGGCTGTCGACGCCATCGCTCCGTGATGCGAGTACATAATGTACTACGCCCAAATCGCCTTCAGAACTGTTTCTAGAGTTTTTACACCAACTTATCTTACTAAGTGGCCCAGTGGAGTCCGACTATCCCAAGTGATCGGGGGGATTTGAGGAAAATCCGTTGGTCAAATTTGGGTCAGTAAGTGACTCAGCTGGTCATTAGCGGGAAGACCTGTGCTCCTCTAGTTCTAGTATATCGTATCGTCGATCCCGTTTGGGGCGTCGGCTGTCACAGCAACTAAATAATAATAAGTAGTCGAAATGCCAGAAGGAATCCTCAAAAGGCGCTGCCGTGTGAAGGCGATAGATAAACAGTCAGTCGTTAAATAACAATAGGACTTCGTTGCGGTCGATGACAAGTTGCGTGTGTCGGTTTAAATCGTGTGTCGAGACCAGCCCGTACGTGTTTTGGTTTAACTTGGTTTTAAATTGATTGTGAGTGATTGGAGACGAACAAGTAGGGAAAATGCGTCGATTTGCTTCAAGCGAATGAATGGTCAGGTTTTAGGCGATAAGTGAACCTTCAAGGTGAATAATGCCAAATGAGTAGTAGTGAGGGTGGACTTGATGTGTACAGTTCGATGCGATCCAGCAGTTCGAGAGGGTGAACGAACTGTGCGTCGAAGTGGAGAGTAGGCGGCAGATGCTGATTCCAGGAATGGACTGCAATGTCAATACAGTCGTCGTTGTCGTCGTCGTCCTTGGTTGGTGTAGGATGTTTCCCTCGTAACAGACGATGGGTGATCTCTTCCTTCTCGTCTTGTATAATGTGTATGTATGTATGTGTGTATGTGTGTGCTTCTTCCAGACACGATACGACACGATACAGCACAACAACCTTATAATAAAACAGAATAGACACTCAAGGTCGCATTAAAAAAAAAGCCTCTGTAATGTTTGACTAGAAACAATTACAGGAGGTATATAAGAAGATTATAATCTCAAAACAGCAGCAATCCCCAGGGATCAGACAGTTATAGTAGTATAAAGCCAGTTTAAAAGCCAGTATATGTCAATGCTGTAATACTGGTATCTACTGGTAAAAGATACTGGGTTATTTGCGGAGAGAATGGGTGAAGGGGGATATAGAGGGAATGCCCAGGTGTAGTTGTGGGGGTGGTTTAAAAGTGACCACGAAAAGAATTTATGCGGGCGGGAGGGATAGAGGGATAGAGGGAATTCTGTCGTTTTATTTGAGTGGGAAGGCTCCAGGGCTGGCCAGGGGTCCAGGGATGGTGCTGCTTTGGGGTTATTATTATCTTATTTGAGAGAGAAGAAGAGAAACGTCTCGCGCTGCTTTTTTTTTGTGAGATGAATTGGGGAATTTCAAGTGTGGGCTCGTTCCCCCCTTCCTGTAAATTAATTGGATGGAGAAAGGATTAGTCGTGAATTTCCAGCCACACGATAGCGGGACGGTTAAGGTGATGAGTGTTTATGAGGGAAGAATTGGAAGGGGAAAAAAGTAGCAGAGAAGAAAAAAAGAAGAAAAGAGAGGAATATTCTGAATAGAATCGATCTTGCAAAGAAGATGCGAACAAATATGTTTGGCAAAAAAAGGGGGGGAGAGAGGGGGGGAAAGGGAAACAGTGTGTGAGGAGGGCAAGACTACCTAATAATAAGAAATGGCGGCTCCAGGGCTGGGTGGAGGGAAAAGAGGGCATTGGGGGGAGTTCTTCTTACAGGTAGGTACAAAGTAGGTATTCCAAGGTTCTTCCTTTTCAAGCCTTTTTTCACTCTCTCTACATAGTAACTATCTCTCTTTTCCAGCTTAGCTGGAGGTTTTGGTCTCTTCCAATTAACCCGATATGTACATCCCTACATACCTACTTGATAGGTACTGCTCCCACTTATCCGAGAATATAGATATACATACCTACTACCTGGCCCCGGGTGTGAGTATGTGTACATAATAACTGAATGGATATAAGATATACCTCCCCGTACATTTTTAGACTACAACTATCTACCTGGTTGCCTGGTAAGAGATAGGCCAGCTGGACTGACTGGATTGTAATAAGTGATGTCCACGGGTGCTTTTGCTCTTACTAGGTACCTACCTAACTACAAGATACCTACATGTAAGTAGGTTCTGGTTGGTCCAACTCACTACTGTCAGGTACAATTACATACAAAAATAGAGACGCGACTTGGCTGAGATGAGCCAGGCTCAAATACGTATCTGGATTGTACTCGGTATACAAGCCCAATGTGTGGATGGGCAGGTGTTCGGGTGGATTCAGGCACGCGCTGAATGTACCTGTTCTTAGGCGAGTCCATACATTTTGGGAATAAAAAAGACTCAATGGGGCGGGCAAACGGGGAGGACGGGGCACGAGGGACTGGGGGGGGAGGAGGATAATGATAGGCACGAATGGATATGTACCACAAGTATACGCAGAGGGGCATCATCACGAACATCCAATGGGAACTGGCCAATGTATGTGGTGTGGGCATGGCAGAGCAATTGGATAGGTGGTTGATATTTGCCCAATCGAGTGTAGACGCTCCCTCTGACCCCTGTCATTACAGCCCTGTACAGTAAGGAATGCAGCTGTGCAGGCATTTCCGTTGCTACCTTATTCAAGGTGACTTGTACTCATCTCGTACCGTCCAAGCCAACGAACGAGCCAATGTACCTGGCCCTAGCAAGTCTAAGCCAGGATGGGATTGGTCGAGAGTGAGGGACCACCATCTGCACAGATACCCAGAAATCTGAGCTTAGCGGCGGCTGTAGTAACGGCTTACATCCCTCTTAGGCTTGACGGGGCGGGTCCAGTGCTCATATTACAAGCATGAAAAAGAACATGGGGGGCTAAGACCAACTAGGGGTGCCTCATGGTAATCCAGGGTACCAAGGTACGTAGCACAGGATACTAGCCAGTTAGGTACGGAAGTGAGAAAGCCACTTACTAGTCCACCTTGATATTATTACAACAATACTCCAGCTACGTATCTTTACATACATCAATGGATTGTTATCCATCCATAACCTGTTGAAGTCTCTTTAGGCAGCTCGTGTAGTTAGAAGGTCGTTGAATTTGAATATGCAGTCTAAAACTCAATTCGAAATACAAACATCAGGTAGTCTCTCGCCCCGCAAGAGCTTAACTCTGTTCCTGCATACAAAACTTACTTACAACGACAATTCATGTAGCAGAGGTAGCAGTCATGGGCGTATTTTCGCCGTATCCTCAGTCGGTAATTCGTATGATATATTTTCCCATCTACCAGTCCAGCCTGTCTTCCTGTTATACACCAGGCCCTACTTATCTGGTCCACATGTCTACTCCCGAGCCACACTGGCAAAACCAGCCGGGGTCCGCCTGTCTTTGCTGCTGCGTGCGGAATAGTTCGGTTCGGTTGTAGGTTTGTGAGTGCCAATGCCAACCCAACCCTTGAGATCAGATCACAGGGATCCGGTTACGCGGACATGTACTTGTAGTGAAAATGTACACCACACGGACAGGTGACAACGAAAATACCTACATAGTAGCGGGCGCTATAGTCCGTAGGTGTGACCAAGATTCTGACTGTGCCTCTATGAGGTTATCCCCGATGGCAAGCAATGGCCACGGGTTACTAGTAACATTCACAGGCATGCAGTGCTGCTGTATATCTCCCCTCTGCATTGGTCAGGAGGTCTGGATTCCGGGGGAGGTCTTCATGACAGCTTAGCAAGGCGAAAGCGGCGGCAAGGATGGCGATTCAGGAACAGGAAAGCTCACGAAACTACATAGCGCCTATCCACCTATCTACTATACTTCGTATACCTCTGTAACTTATACACTACTTACCGAGATACTAGAGTAACGCAGTTAGTAACGCGGTTAGTATGACTTAAGTTACATTGCAGAAACGAACTTGTTAGAGAATTTAGCTACACGACGAGCCTCCAAAAGCCAGGCCAGGCCAGCCCAGATCGGAATTTTGTTCCTCTTGACGAGATGTGTAAGCTTGCCTTGTTTGGTTTTATTATCCCCCGAAAACCCCGACAAGCATTGCAGTGCAAACTTTCCTAGTAAGGCATTTTTACATCGACTACATACTTCGTACATCCGGTAGTTAGTTCGCAATGACTGGTACATCGTTATGTTATCTGACAGGCCTGTGGGCATGCGCTAGGGAGGTCCCTCCGAATATGGAACCCACCCCCCTAACTCCCAGACGCTCTAGAATATGTCAAAAAGTGCAAGTGGGTGCTTGTTCAACATCAATCATCCCGTTACCTGTTACCGGCTACTTGATACGAACGTCCAGTCTGGAATCCGGTATATAATTTAACAAACAAACACCAAGAGAGCTCCTCAAGGTGCCCGGCCTGTCAACACTGTAGGTAAAGCCAAAAAGCCCAGCTGTGTATTATTGCTCTCGTACGAGTGCACCCATCCCCTCGGGTTTCCTTCCCAATTCGCTATAATAGACAGGAGACAAGGCCACCGGATGAACATCATCAACCGACTACTGCAAGACATCTCCCTTTAACTAGATAGGTAGATATAAGTGCGTAGCACCCTAGATGGATTTTTAGTCTCTTCAATGTCTCTCCAGCTGGCTTTACTACCGGCCCCCACCCGCCCCAAACAGACAGACAGACAGACATGCATACAGCAGGCGCGGAAAACACCTGATGATGATAATACTATCGTCCAAACTACTGCTCGTCTAAGACACACTTTTATTAGACAGGCAGGAAGACACACAGGACAACCCACCCGATGCACACGCAACACTTAGGGACTCACTCAGGACAGCGGGGAGAAATAAAGACTCAAAGAAAAAAAGAGGGGGGTCGATGGGGGGTTTACGTTACGGGAGGTACGGTACAGTTCGGTCGACGCGTAATTTCCGGCCTTTGCTTAGACATCTCGGGCTAAGGCTGGCTGGTTTCTCCCTACCTATGTACAAGTTAACAATACTGGAGAGAAGTAACCTGAGCGCATTATTATTACTAGGGAGGTACATAGTCGCGTCCATTTAGTTAGGGCGGCTTATCAGGGGAATTTCCCGGGCGTGGTAGCTGCTGAGAAAGCTAATGACTACTGGATAACTAATGATGACCCACCAGGAGCAATTCTTGTAATTACCGACGATAAAAAGATCAGGCGAAGAGGCACAGAGCAAGAGCCACATCACTGGGTTTTTGGGTGTGGTTTTTTTTTTTCTCTCTTTCCTTTCTTTTTCGGTTCTGTTCTTTCTTGATTTCTAACCCCTGCTAGGTATCGAGATTATTCTTCCCTTACGAAGCACAGTACTTCTTTTTCCTTCGCCTCCCCCTCCCTCTTACTGGGTTATAGCTGGGCTTACTATATGCGAAGTACTATCCATTACCGTATGTAAATCAAGAGGTGACGTCGCTGCGACGTTCGTATAAAGAGTTTCTCTTCCTTTTCTTGTTTATATCTCCGCCACGAAGCATCAACGACGAGCAAGGCCCCCTGGGAGGCTTTGGAGAACCGCGTTTCGAAACATGTTTGATAGGGCTGGGGACGGAAACAGATCAAAAAGGGACGGACTTGTTCAGAGTAAGCTTAGGCAGGCAATGGAATTGGTGAACGTGTCGCAACATATTTTATCGGGTACGCGATCATGAACTACTGAGCCATCGATGTCGATGAGAGCTTAGAACGGTTAAGTCCGTCAGCTCTCACCAGCAAGACAGGCACACTATGCACGCCTAGAAGGTTTATTGCTATTCATAATTAGGTATTTGCTTTTTAGAGCTGTCAACCCTAAGTGTGGCAAGCTCTCGAATAAGGCAGGTACCCTAAAGGTCTAGACTCCGGAAAAAATCCTCTGTGTCGCATTTGAGTAAGCTATCCTTCTAAGTTCATCGCGGCGGCAACGACGGATGCCCGTGGACGACAGTACATAGAAGTGAACGAGTCCGTTATAGGTACATAGTAGTTGACAGGTAACACCTATCACTGTAGGTACGCTCAAATGGACAGTAGAAGTGCTGCTACGGAGTTCATAGTAGAGATCGGCGCTGCGACGGAGAAGGACGGGGGACGGGGACGGGGACGGGGACGGGGACGGGGGATGGGGAACGGGGACGCGGGTTGGCGGGTAGATTCTACTAAGTTAGGGTTAGCGAATTTCTTACTGTATGTACCTAGTAGTGTAGTGGTGAACGGGCACCTACCTAGGTTCCCAGATACCCACAGTTCCTTGGCACCCCATTCTGCAAGTTCGAAGCTAATAATTAAGCTAATAATCAAGCTAATGTAGGTACGTAGGCTGGTCGAATCTGAAACACGCCTGCCGCAATTGCCTAGCCAGCCTCAGAATCCAGGAGTTGTCAAAGCTGCTCCAAAAACAGCCCTGAATGCAAATCCTTGAGGTCGGCGCTAAAACCTTCTTTTTCACCGGGAGCCACTCAAGGCATTTTTACTCTCTTTTTACATTTTCCCCACACATCAAGATCGTCGGCGCTTTTTCTCAAAGAAGAACACCAGTGCGGGCGTGCATGATGTGGCCAGCTTTTTTACTACATAGTCTGATAGTCTATAGTACGCAGACAAGTACACTAGATTAGCAGACAGAAAGATTAGCAAAATTAGCAGAGTAGTACGTAGTTAGTGGATGGTCCGTGGGTAGGCAACGCGAATGACAAGTCCAACAAGGCTCGTCCCGTGAGCGAAGATCGTCAAGAAGAAGCCCCGCCTACACAATGTTAACTTCCGCCCGTCTCATTCATAGGTTCAGAAGGTTGGCGAATATAGCGCGCGGGTGAGATAGGTTGATAAGCTCATAGCGACGGGGTGATTATCTACCTCTTAAAATGAATGAATGAAAAGCTGTCGCCCGAATGCAGATGTCCCGCATGACACATGGTCAAATATGCCGCCCATTAGATGAAGACTAATGGAGAGACAGTTCTAGGCAATTAATCACATTGTAGTGTGTCCTAAATCGGCCTATCCAGCTTTCAGGTCACCGTAACGGCTCCAGAGGCTATGCCACAGGTTATGCAGAGGAGGTTACGAGATCTCGTCGGAGCTAATGCAGACTGACATTACAACGTCAAAGCGAGCCATCACAAGGTGTGATGTCTAGTCGGTGTGCTTGACGGCGGAGTGAATGAATAGCTCAGGTCACCCATCAGGTCATCGGCCTGTGGTTAGATCCTCCCTGGTGACGAAGCTGATGTGGGGTAGCCTCTTAGCGGACAGGGCGGGCTCTTTTCCAAGAGACCAAAAAGGGCAGGCGGGGTGTGTTTGATCAACTTGAAACATCGCAACATCCCGAAGATGGGAAGATGAGGATATGGTGGGCACGCTCCCATCTCGGGCGGCTGCCAGCCTACCCAGCAACCCAGCCACCCAGCCCACAAAAAGCCGAATCCCTATTCTGCGGGACCTTCACTCACTGCCTGCCTATCTGTCAAGGAGTACTACTACGTATTTGTCGGGCTGGCTGTCAGGTTGCCTATCAATTGTCAATCATGAAGATCGACCACACATACGTACGTACATCACCACGTACTTATTTACCATGTTTGCGTGATGGCATCTTGAAGATCAGCCTCGATAGCTACCCCTAATGGCTTGCAGAAGACCATGGAATAGGGGATAAAGCCCCGGCCAAGAGGCTCCTTGCGCGCAAACGTGAGACCTCTATAGATACCTAGTAAGCTTGTAAATGATCAATCCATCGTATGCTCGTACCCGCACAGACTGGCGAGCACTAAGCAAGCTGAATCGAAGATGGGAGAAAGGGGAAAGAAAAAAATACAGGTTACATCGTCGCGAGATGCAAGGCCACTCTGTAATTTTACTAAAGAGGGGGCCTCACAATGCAACCCTGACATGACTTACAGAACACCCCAAGGTTCGCGAGTTACCTACTTCGGGCTTCGACTATTTAGGTACATAGCAGACAGAAAGACAGCCAGGCAAGTAGGCTACCGACTGCCTGCCAATCGAATGGTGCATACGCCGACAGGTGTACGAGGGAAGATTTGCGAACCGAGTAAATTCCCACGATTTCGACGAATCGCATGCAGGAATTACTAAGACCCACCTGGACATGCATGCATTTCCCATCGTCGGCGGCGCTCACAACATATTCAGATCTCTCCAACGAACAAGCAGGCCACGAATGGTGATAGCGGGGGGGCTGGAAGGGGGACCCATCTAACCTAGCTAACCGTCTATTCTTAGACGAGATCTCGCAGCTTCCGAGCCCCGAACTGAGGCGGCTGGTCCATCGCGGATTCGACGACGTCGACTCGGCGTTACGCGCCCAGAAAGCCAAGCAGCAAGATAAGACAAGAAAGACACAGGCAACCGAATCAACGGACAGGCGCCACGTTCGCAGAGTATCCCCAAGTCAACCGCCCTTGGTTTATTCGGTAAAATGCGCCACAGGACCACATAAAGTGGTCACCTAGCTTACCCATACAACCTCATAGGTAGTTGGCTATCCTATTGTATCGTGTCGTGTGCAGTCGTGCGTACCCATCACCCGGGGGGGAGGGGGGGGGGGGGGGGGGGGGGGGGGCATTGGGTTGTGAGGTTGAGGAGTTTTCCCATGTAGAGTAGAGCCCCAAGCGTGACGTGATGTCCGTCTGTCACAGAAAAAAGGGCCCGCGATAAAAGTAAGATCAGATCGCCAATCCAGCAGGACGGATCGGACATGATGAAAGCCGGTACGTGACTAATAATAAAGACAGCCACTTTAGTTAGACGTGGGCTACAAATGTGCCTAAGTTAGACGCCATGACAGGTCCCGTCCGATCACCAGCCAGAACGTATTGGGATAATTCCTCGTTTCATCTGCGCCTGGGTTTAACTTTTGGGCGAAGCTTATTTCTCATCTACGACATAGCACACACGCAAAACACCCTGAAGCCCATGCCACGGGACTCCCTAGCACTGGTCAGAAAAAGAAGAGTTATGCGTCCCCTGTTTCGGCTAGCCAATGGCGTCCTTTGGAGACGCCTCTCAACCTACTGACTACATGGTAGATATGCGCGGGTTGGTGGGTGTTGCGTATCGCCCTGTGTGCATCATGGCCCTGTTGGAGGACAGGACACGGGCGGGCCGGGAGTGGGAAAGCTGAAGGTTCCTCCCGCTACTGATTGGCCCGCGTTACCAGATCTCGCTGGATCTTGCTAGGCTTGCTAGACCAACCATATACAACGCCACATCTAGATTTTTCTTTCGGGTCTAGCCTAAATCTTACTCGCTTCCATCCCCCATTGGGCTCGCGCCAGCGACGGGGAGCCTTCTGGTAAAAATAGAATCGTGATTTGGAGGATGGGGAAAATTTTTCGATGAGAAGGGAGGGGCGGGGGGTTCTTCAACAGCCTGATGTACATAGGCACGCACCCTCGTTCGCGAATAGCATGCCTCTTCGCATGGCGTTGAGGGGTCAGGGAGGCAGGCCTGATCTACTGGCCGCCGCTCAGACGACCAATACTTACCCGCAGGTGTCACATTGACCGCATGCCCTAGAGACCCGGGACTGCAGAGCGCCGGGCGGGCGGCTCGGTAGGCGTGGCTATTCTGCAAGTACGCAGAGTCTCTGCAAGGCACTAGCCAGCCAGACGGTAACTGGAATCGCTGCGCTGGTTGGTGGTATACCCAGTGCAGAATGACTGCAGGCACCTTATTATAACTAAGTGGACATGAGATGAAGAGTCCCACAGACAGACAACCTGATGATATCCAACAGTCTCGCGCACGCGCTCCCTGGTCTCCAGTTCTATTCATCGTCTACGGACAGTGTCTTGGTCCTCTCTACGTTTCCAATGGCACGCTGGACTGACTGAACACGAAGTCGAACTAGCCAGATCCCGAAGTGGTCTGATCTGTCAATCACTGCAACCTGTAGGTAACGCCCATAGCGCACTGAGCCGTCGTCTTGCTGCTGCTTCGGTTCAGTGGGCCGAAGAGGATTCCTTGCCAAGGATCGCCGCCACACGGTCACTCGCTTGCTGTGTCTGCACCGCGTAACCTATCTATGGCGTTGAAACAACACCGGCTCAACCTCATGAAACATCTCCAAACATCACGAGTCGCTCTGGCGCCGCCGCGCTGCTTAGTGGGCCTCCCCACAGAGACAGGCACTCAGACGGACGGGTGGGAACCGTCAGACTGCCAGGTTGCCAGGATATTTACATTTTCCGTCGCCGGGCCAAACGGGCATGGCGTTACGCACATCCTGCCGGGCTCGAATATGCGCCTACTTAATAACAGTCATGCTAGTACAATGGCAAAAGAAACCGTCAGGTGATATATCTAATGATACCTTGCCTTCGACTTCTTCCTGATTAAAAGAATTAAAATACTACGCCTCGCGGAGGCTTTATCCATTCCTAGGTCAAGGGTTCCTGGATCCTGCTGGTGGATGGCCTGGTGGCTTGACTAGTGAGATTTGGCATCTCACTTCCATGGTAGCCAGAACTCGAGTACTACTTTGTAGGGATGAGCGATCATGATGATGGGATGATGGGATGAAAAAGCAAAGTAACGGTAGTAGTAATAACCATAACTTTATGAAAATGAGATCTGAAACAGGCGCCGTGGACCTCCTATGCGCGTGCTAAAAGCGTGGACCAGACTTGGAGATGCTAAACCACCTCTAATAAGGTTAGCTCCGTACCTAGGTATCTAAGTACCTACCTATTTTGAGATATGAAACACGCTTTTCTCGTCACACGCAGATTCTTATTACTTAGAAAGCCTTCCAGAACGAATTTAACATCACCTGCGATTACTGCAATTACTGCATTTTTGCATTTCTGCATTTCTACATCCAGGGATTTCTGCAAGGGGGGGAGGGGGGCCGGCCTACCGAAAATGAGATAAGACCCTCCCCATTATCGGTCATTATCATCATCATCATCAATCTTACTTCCTAGCCACTTCTTTTTAGCATCGCATCGAGGCTATCCAAGAAGGAAAGTAGGGCACCGGCCTCTCCGTCAAGGGCACGCCAGGTAATATGGATTGCTTGCGGCAGAATCCTTAAAACTAAGAGACAGGCAGGCACGCAGGCACGCAGACATCGGCGATACTCTCCGCCAAGATGTAATTTAGACATGAACAAGTAAAATTTTCAACGTCGAACGACTTTTTGTTATAATTACATTGACACTTACCATGCCACGCCACACTCTATCCTAGGCGCGTGGCTACGGTAGAAAGTGAAGAAAAGAAAAGAGCCCGATGACTCCATACGTGGTTCGCAGGTAGGTCTCTGATGTCTTTACTTGCTGCGACCCAATTCGAGGCCAACCATGGGGTCTGGAATAAATCAACAAATCACCTGAGCGGCCCTTTATACAGACCCGCTCTGGGCGTCAAAGGTGGGCTTCCGAGATCGTCAACGGTAAAGCCGGCGGTTAGATGCATAGGGTCCGAGTCGGCTACTATGCAATAAGGCGCCCGTGTGCAAGAGACACAGTGACAGAGATCGTACCTCGTCTGATATAGTATGGGAACCACCACCCACCGCAAACACTGCACTTATCGCGGTCCTCATGTCTGAGTGGTGGTGGGCGGGCAGGGGGGAGGGTATACCGCAGCGGATATGCCGTCCAAGCCCGCCAGTATACTAATTACTGCTTAGTAGAGCTTGATCTCGCATCGTGGGTCCCGTCGCTCGCTACTCGGGCAAATTTCGCTGCCTGCATCCTAGCTGCAAACAACAAGTCCAGTCCAAGTCCAAATCCTCAAACCCTTCCATCTACCGTACTTAAAGGCGGGTAAGTACTTCACCATAGATGTACTCGTACGCATATTCATCAACTACGGCGTGTGGGGGCGGCTCCTGCGCCGCCAGCAATAAGTTGAGAACTCTACGGGGTACATAGTATGGGTTAATTTCGTGGTGGGCCATGCCAAATAATTATAAGATGTGCATATTATTCATGCCAGGGCAGAGTAGAGCCGATATGCCCCCCCCCCCCGGCTATGGAGCGATCCGGAGAACGGGATCACCAGCGACGTAGGCCATCACGGCCTGTCCCGCCAGGCGAAAGGCGTCATCTGCTTCAGAATGAACAGTAAGTTGCTGATGTGAATTGCCACATAGTCCCCGCCCCTTTTTGTCTACCTCCTTTTCCTTCGTATCCTCCTTCGTATCTCGTGAGCATTTCCTCGACGCCATCACAAGCCGTGGAGGATTCCGGGAATCGCTTCGCCGTTAATGATCGATCGAAGGGGACCGTTTTGGGGATTGCAATCATTACTATTGCTCGTCCACGAAAGTCAACTTATTACTGTACGTCTCCCATGTCCATGGTCCCCTCCAGGCCCTGGTACCGGTCCCGAGCTGCTACTGGTCAGGAAGTCTTGGTTGTTTCCTTCTTCGGTCATCGATCGTATGCAGGTGCGCGCAGTTCTTGCTCTTGCTACTTACTACAATGCAATGCCGCCGCCCAGTCACGGTTCGGGGGTATATCACCACGTTTCACATCTCGGTATTGCTTGCTTTGCCTCGAAGCTAGGCAAAAAGATCGGCGTGTTTCAGCCTTTCTTGACGACATCGCCGCTGCCCTTACCTACCCCGGCTTATCATTCAGTTTTATCGGCAGGGTGCGTCTACTCCATCCGCGTCGCTCTGGAAGATAGAGATCAAAAAAAGAACATTTTGAAACTTGACAGAAAAGAGGTGGCAGGCGTTTCAGATATCGGTCTAGCTACCTCGTCGGCGGAAGAATCTTCATCGCCCCGGCTTGACTGCCCTCCCTAGTCTACTCTGCCCACTGCCATATGGGAAAAAAACTCCGAATACAGGCCTAAAGGCTTGACTTCTAGCCTAGTATTCCTTCCAGAAGCCTAGACTAAGGTCACGTATCAACTATATCCGTCGGACGGGGTCGAAGCCGTCGCTTCTCATCTACGCGCCCTTGCCTGCCACGATTGATCTATGACCGCATGACCCTACTATACAACCTACAGTTATCACTTGCCTCCTAACCATGTTTTACAAGTCCACACAAACACGAGAAACGGGGTCAAGAAGTAATAGCTACGTCAAAGTTAGAAGCGACGTCCTTTGTCGGTTGATTGAATCGCTTCATCGAAAGCGCCTTGTCTGGTCAGCCAAACAAACAGGACGTGGCAATCAGGATCCTCTCGAAAGACTTCTTCAATCGCAGTCTTCCTTCCTCCGCTCTATTCCAATCCTAATGTACCGCATGTAGTTTAGTCAGGTCGTCAGTTCGCGGAAGAGCTCACGCACATCCCGGAGATCGTCATCTGAAACCGGCGGCGACCCCTGGACTACCCGACAACAATTAGGACGATGGGGCCAGCCAATCTTTCATTCCTTTTCTCCGCCCGCCCGCGCTTCCCACGCGATCCCACCAAGCCTCCCCCTGCCGGCAAGTGGGCGAGTTGAAGTGACGACGACGGGGGGCCCTGTTCTTGGCCGATTTTCCCTATGTATCTTGGCGGGTATTTCCCGGCATAAATCTCGTGGATCTAGTTCACCTTAGCGGGGTGGGAACTTATCACGAAGGGGTCCCCTCTCATGATCTGTGCATGACGACGGGAGCCCGCCTCGCCTTTCCCTGTCTGTCTCTTCGGTGGCCGCTTGTGGCTCGTCCCTGTACATAACTGCCAGCCCTGGAGGCAGCCAGTTATGGTGTTTTCGTACTGACCAAGCAATTGTATAAATGCGGGTAGACGTACGAACGAGCAGGGTCGAACAGGGTTGCTCCCCGTCCGTATATTGTGGTATAGCCAACGGTCTTTAAGGATACCCATTCATTGTCTTGATTACTCCGTACATGGTGAAATGTATTACCTACGAAGTATCGAGGTGGGCTTATACGTACATATGCATGGCACGGACGACAACGGCTGTCGGTGGTGAGATGGGGCGCTTCTTATATTGTAATTCATACGTAGTATTACCCTTTAAGCACCGTCGTCTTAATACCACACACACGCTGCCCCGTGCCTATCGATATGTTATTTGTATGTACGACAATTGTTGGCTGATAATGGCCAGACCGCGGACCATGGACGGGCTGGCCTGGGCTATAGAAAAGCCGCACGGGACTTGTTTACGAAGTAGCTGGTTTTATTGTTACGTACAGACTTTTGAAATATAGTCCGACACGAGTAGTTCTAGCTTGGCCCTTTTTATTCGTTTTCTCCTCGAGCAAAGTATCTAGAGTTGTGGGTCATGAGCCTCTCAATCCCAGAACTACCGGTATTCGGGCCCTTGGATATGTCAGCAACCCGGTGGGATAGACTAGTTATTAAGACTTGTTATGTATACGGATTTACACAAGGAATGGACGAACCCTGACGCGTGAGCCCCATCTCGGAGGTACATACGCGATTCGGCTGTCCTCGTCACTTTTCCTTCCCTGGACAACCCTTCCTTCCAGTCTGCCAAGTTTATTTTCTTCTTCGCATTTCCTTTGCCCTGGTCTCTACATATGACGTTCATCCGCTACGGCGCTTTCCCCGAGGTGCGCGCGCCCCTCCGCAGCCGGTGGATTGGCGAGAGGGTCGGCCGGCTGCGGACCCGTGCCCGCGGTGGGGCTTCGCTTCGCCTCCCCGTTGTATTCTCTGCACAAGCTCTCCGTAGGTTAGACAGTAGACACGAAGTAGATACGAAGGTACGACTAAGTGCTCATAAAAATGATTATAATGATGGTTGAGCCAGCCTCTGGAAGCTTGTGTGGCTTGGATCTAGTCCATACTACAACTGCTCAATATTGATTATGTAGGTGTTGCCATGCTGGTTGTGTACACTATCTCTAAGTTGCCGAATCTTAGTCTGTTAGTCCTGATATAGTAGTACGCGAGAAGTCGGGATGTTGGTATGGTTTATGAGATTGCTGAATGCAGTTGACGGCGAAAGGTGGTTGAGGAGGCGAGCACTGACAGAAGACGTTGTGGCATCATGTATGCAAGGAGATTATTCCTAGCAAGTGTTAACCCTCTATCAATAATGACTCATACGCATTTCAATAGAGATACCACCAAATGTCCTGGCGAATATGATGCGCGAATACTTACTATATTGATTGGTATCGCGCCGGCCAACTCTCTGCCTACCTCAACCTGTGCTCTACGTAGAAGCATGTGTACTACACCTGAGGCATATCTGAGCCTGGTGGAAGACTACCCGTTCTAAGTGATTTACCACTGACTTATTGGATAACTATACCAGGTCTTCAGCCTCGGATGGTGCTCGGTTGCCGGGATAGAGATAAGGGTGGCTGGCTGGTCGTCATATGAGGTCCCGCGCTTAAACTTGACGTGAGAGGCATTTTCATTCCAATCTTCAAGTATACTTCTCGTCTGTTACCAGCAGTCAAACGCTACACGGGTTCTGAGACGGGGTAACAACTTCTCCTTCTTCTGCAGCTGTATTTCTGAGGTGTACAATCCAGAGTACGGATAGTATTGATTCATTTAATCTTGACGATGGGTACTGGTGTTGGTGTTTATCACTGTATCCACTTGGTGTAACAGCACCATGTATCACATGTGAGGACTGTTAACAATGTCTTCGCGGGAGTCATGTATGCCACGCTGCGAATATGAGTGCATTCCTCCTCAGTATACTGACTAGATATACGCCTGAAGGGTCCATTATGATGTGTGTGCCCGTAGCCACGATTTCGCAAGCCAGTGAGCTGCGTGTGCATCACACTCAAGTCGGGGCCCACACAAGCCCGAACAGTGCTGGTTGCTACGCAAGGGATTCTCGGATAGAGATAAGTGAATATTCCACTGCATCAAAATAATAGAGCCCCGACATGTTCAATCGTGATACCATGACACCGACGAAACCACGTGAATTGTAACGTGAAATAAAGTTGGTTTTTTTTTTTAACTCAATGAGACTCCGCCATTCCATGCAACCCACAAAGCAAGCAACATTCGCCTGGTATAATTCAACCCAAAACACAGCGCCGCATCGCCGCATATAAAGGATGACTAATCTCGTCAGAAATATAAGAGGTGGAGAGATAAACAGAAACACCAGCGCCAGAAATCCCCGAAGCAAAACCATCACAGGAAACCGGAGCTCTGAACGACGGGGACGGCGGACGAGGCCCTGCCGCGCTTGGCCCTGATGCCGACGCTCTGGAGGCCGCGGGTGAGGTCGGGGAGGTCGTCGGCGGAGGCGGCGACGTGGGCCCAGCGGACGGTGCCGGAGGCGTCAATGGCGAAGGCGCCGGAGGTCTGCCAGCGGGAGCCGCTCTCGGTGGGACGGTTCCAGATGCCCTCGCCGCGGCCGAGGCGCAGGGCGCCGTAGAGGGCGCGCGGCCCCAGTACGTGCCACGCGCTGCCGACCCCTAGGCCCCACTGTGCGTACAGCTCGCGCTCCTCATCCACTACCACCCTCACGTCCCAGTTACCTCCCACCCGCACCACCCACCGCTCCGTCGCCTCGGCCGACGAGTGCGATACCGCCACCAGGTGCACCAGCGAGCTCCCGTGCGTCGACGACAGTGCCGTCAGCTGCCTGAAGACTTTCTCCGCGACTGTTGTGCGGGCGAGAGAATCGGCGTGGTTGTATGGTTAGCCCAGCTCGTCTTGCTCGTATCATGTGTTTGTATAAGGCGTATTCGTTGTTGTTTGGGGGGGAAGGGGGGTTGGATTGCTGAGTGAGATAGGGGCTGAGAGAATAGGGGGTGGTTGAACTAACAGGGACAGCCGCAGTGGCGCAGGAAGACAATTAGTGTGGGTTTGTTTTTAGGTAGCTCGAGGTTCGGGTTCGTGGGCGCCTTGGAGCCGACCTTAGGCACGGGCCCGACCTCACGAGGCGGAGGCGGAGGCGTCTTCCACGACTCCCATTCCTGAGCCAGGGTAAGCTGGCTATCGTCCTTGCTGCTGGACATGGCAGACATCACCAAAGAAAGAAAAAGGGGTCAAGTGAGATAAACTACAGTGGAAGTTGAGCTCTATGTAAAGCTGGAAGCTTTATTAGTAGTAAGGCGGGCAGGGATCAGGTAAGCTGTAAGCTTGGCGACGGCTTAGGATTAGTAGAGACAAAATTGCTTTTACTGTTAATGATCTACTTGTGGCTATGTGTATTAAAGAAAAGTAGGTGGGATTAGGGAGAACTGGTGAGTTCAGGTGGTTTTTTAAGTTTCAGGTTTTCTTGTGGCCAAGATGGGAAGTTTTGAGACGATCCATTAGTATTTATTTATTTATAGAGTAGAGAAAGTCAAAGTGTCAATGCGAAGGTGAAACTGATGATGACGAAGCACAAGACCTCCCCGTATGTTGTCGTGTCAGTCGATGCTTTGTCCGGATGTCATTGTCAAACGCCAGCTGGCGGCCAGCTGATGCTAACAGCAGGCAAGTCCTCCATTGGAACCCGAAATTCATGCTACCAAGCAGGCCAACCCCGATGGATACCTAGATACAATGGGGCCCGGACCTCGGGACCTCCTGCTCCATTCTCCATTACTCTTGTCGCTTTTCGCTTGCTAGCTTGCTAGCTTATGACGTCTAGCATGAATCGTCACTTCGATAAAAAGAGTTTCTAAGGAACTTCTGGGAAATCCGTCCCAATCTATAAGAATTCAAAGATATCAAGTAAACTTCCGAGTGGAACGCTCCGCATTTTCCCGGAATGCGTGAGATCATCACGTTGCAGCTCGGGCAGCAGAGCAACTACTTGGGAACTCATTTCTGGAACACACAGGCAAGCGAATCAATTTAAATCTCTTATATATATATACATGTATTTATTTAAAGAAAACTAACAAGAAACTATAGGAATCATATTTCACATATGGCGCCGATGAGGAGTCGCCTGTCGACCATGACGTCCATTTTAGACCCGGTATTGGTGCCGATGGCACTGAAACCTTCATGCCGAGGACGGTCATATATGATCTGAAGGGTGGGTTCGGGTCTCTACGCAAGATCAACGCTTTGTACGAGGTCGACGGTGACCCCTCAGCTAGTAGCTTATGGTAAGCACGGACTCTATTTTTCCACTGTCCGATCTTCACTGGTGGATCGCCTCCTCACCAAGAGGAATTTCAAATCAGGAACGGACAGACGGTGGTGCAGAGGCAGCAGCCCATACAGCCGAGCGCATACCAAGAAAGCCTGGACGCCGGGCTCGCGCCGCCGGAACTCACGACGGACACCGTCCGGTATTGGTCGGATTTCAACCGGGTCTTCTTCCACCCGCGGTCCATCGTCCAGCTGAATGAGTATGAGCTCAACTCGACCGTTATGCCATTCGAGAAATGGCACATGGGCGAAGAGCTATTCTCTTCACTCGACAAGGAGCACGACATCGTGGACCGCGACCTGCGGACCTTCGTCGAGGAGGCAGACCATATGCAAGGTTTCCAGATCATGACCGGTATCGACGACGCCTGGGGCGGCTTTGCCACCAAGTACGTCGAGCGCCTCAGGGATGAGTATGGCAAGACCCCTATCTGGGTCTGGGGGGTTCAGGAACCTGTTGGGGGCCTACCAAGGGTATGTGTGGACCTCACCCCTCTATACATTGCATACGAAGTTATTATCTATACTAACGCGTTGCCCTGCAGGAAAAACGCATGCTCAAACTGACTAATAAGGCCCGGGCCCTCGTGGAGCTCAACTCCCACGCCTCTCTGTTAGTGCCGCTGGCGCTGCCCCAGCGCCCGCTGCCGCACAGCGTCCGGCTTGACGCCTCGTCCCCATGGAACGTGACGGCGCTGCTCGGCGCGGCCCTCGAGAGCACGACCCTCTACACGCGACTGAAGACCACCGACCGCGTCAACTCGAGCAGCCTAGGAAACATCGCGGACCTCCTCAACGTCTTCGGGAAGCAGGTCATCGCGAACCTGGAGATAAGCGTCGTGCCTGACAGCCCCGAGCCGGCGCCGGAGGACCGCCAGAACGGCACCAATGGGACAGCGAACGGCACAGGCGCGCTCTCCTCGATCTCGGACGCGGGTCGCGACGCTTACAATGTCTACGGTGCTCACCATGGCAATGACGATGATGAAGATAGAACGCAAGACAGGGCGGCCTCGCTGGATATCGACCTGTCCTCGCCCGAGGAGGCCGACCTCGGCACGGGGGCAAGTGGGCGGAGAAGACATCGCAAGCGCCACGTCTTCAGCCAGTTCCTGACATACCGGGGCCCGGAGAACCCGGCGTTCGGGGATGGGAACGGACAGGGCTCGCGTGACCCGTCGGGGGGATACCTACGGCGGCGTCCGAAGGTCCACTAGTAAGTCGCTTTTCACACCTTCACGTCCCTTTCCCCACTCTGGAATCCATCGCCATTGGCCGCGATATTCACAGATATAGCAACAATGCCGGAGAAAACCACGTTAACATGGAAACAACCCGCAGCTACCACTCCGCCGTGGAATTCCCCCTCCTGGACAGCTACCCGAAGATCCTCCGGCGGGAGGACGGGGGCGGCGCGCTCGGGGGCGGCGCGGCGGTGCGGGCGGCGCTCACGGCGGACTCGTCGGTGATGGCCAAGGTGCGGGGCCTGCGCGAGGCGGTGATCCGGTCCATCGGCGTCGAGGACCGCGAGGACGTCGGCAACGAGCTCGCCGAGATCGCTGAGGGCTACCGCGAGGGCTGGTCGAGCGGTAGTGACGACGACGACGACGATGTGTGAAAAGAAAGGAAAGAAGAAGAAGAGGGGGGGGGATACCGACTTCGAGGACTACGTCGGTAGGGGATGAATATGGGAGGCCATCGTTGCGGTGGAAATAAGGGGGGCGAGAAAGAAAAATGAGTATCGGTTCACTCGGTGCCAAAAAAGCTTATGCTTATGCTATCCTATTCATGGTTCGTGCTGAGTTCGGCCTTATTCTTGACTTAGTACATGAGTGAGAGTATTCCTTCTACTACGTGACTACAACCTACAGACGCGTAGATATAGAACTCATCCCGACCGCGCATCGCTGATGTCGCAGCCCTTATTCGCTAAGCCCGGCTGCCCCCCCCCCTTCCCCGAACCTATGTATGTATCCCCTTAACTATCAGTTATCTCTCATGACCGGAAAGGCCGACATCAGGAGCAAAATCATGGTGTCCCATTGTTTCTGTTTGGGCCCCTCCCTGGGGCATATGTATGTATGACCCACGATTTTTGACGTATGTACATACGAACCTCGACAAACCGCATTGTGCGTACTAGGTAGGTTTGCTTGCGCGAAATTGACGGATATATGCATGTGGGTGGGGGCTTCAGAGTACATACACATACTTTTTACTACCTGGTACTGAGAAGCAAATCCAACATACGTCTATCTATCTACATACGTCCATCGTACATACACAGAGGGGGCTGACCGGAGGGGGTGGGGTGAGGGGCTGACTACCTACTTAACTTAACCTAAGGGGGCTAAGGAGGTTTGGGGGGGGGGAGGATTTCCAAGGTTGGGGGCGGGCTGGTTGCTGACTGAGGCTCTGCGAGTGCGGCGCTCAATTACCTTCCTTTCCTTTCCTTGTTTCCCGGTTCGGTCGGTCTCTCTGCCCGGGCCTTATAGGGTAAGCCTGTTCTACCCTCTTAAGGTCGCCCGCCCCCCCCCACCCCGTCCATTCCCATTTTTGGATTTTTAATGGGCGAGAGAAAAGTGGGCGGATAAAGTGGAGACAATTGACGCGACTAAAGTTTACAGGGATGGAGGAAGGAACGAGTCAAGAGCGCGACGGAAAACGGCTTAAACAAATACACAAGTACCTACCTAGGTAGATAGGTCGGGGTACGGCACATACATTATCAGCAGAAATGAGGGGATTTTTATAAGAGATTTTAAAGAGAGAAGAGAGAAGAGAGGCGGAGGTCAGACGGAAGAAAAAAGAGAAAAGAAGGAGAGGGAAAAAAGAGTTTACTTAGGTAAGATGCAATAATAGATGAGTAAAACAGAAACCTACTATCTACCCGTGGACATACCCAAGTATGTACTTACCAGCCATCGTCATTGCCTACCTAACCTAAGCAGTCTGCAAGTGTAGATAACAATAGGCAGGTACGTTCGTACTTCTTATTTTTTTTTTAGACTTCTTACAAGAGGATTTTAACCTACTTACCCTTGGGAACTTCTGGGACCTTGAGAAACCTTCATTCAACTTTATACACACACATACACATACGTGAGAAACAAACAATTTTCTAAAAAGTTTTTCTACTTTCAACAATCCATCCATTTCTAGGTTTATTTACATACGTATTTCTACACCAACACAATCAAGCTTACCTAGGTACCTACCTAGGTAGGTAGTTACCCATCTACACTTAAGTATCTTGGTACTTAAGAAGAAGAAACATTTCAAGGTGAACGGACTTCGCGGATATTTACTTTTATATAAATAAAACTCAACTCAACTCAATCCACACTTTTCCCAGCCATTACTGCTTGCCTGCCTGCCGACTTGTTTGTCTGTCTGCCTAACCTTTATCATTATCATAATAATCATCCTTCATCGTCAATTGTTAATTGTCAACCGTCAATCGTCATCCGCACCCGAAAGCCGCACCGGCAACCAGGCACAACCCACACCATCACATCACCTCGCATCAAATTAACTTCTCCATTTACTCCTCCGTACATACAAAAACCCACCACTAATCCCTACCTCCTCCACCTTCGTACTTTATCGTTTATCGTTTATCGTACTTACTTATGTATGCACTACTAGGTGACTGGCAGACTCGTTAGTTACTCTAGTTAGTGGGTGGGTTTTTCTTTTTACTCGCCAACCAGCCAACCAGCCAGCCAGCCAGCCAGCTAAGCCAGCCAGCCAGCTAAGCCAGCCAACCTTACAAGAGAAAAGAGACCCTCAATCCCTTGGACATTGTCGCCGCGCCGCGCCCCGCCGATCTTCGAAGGAAGGGAAAGAAGAAAGAGAAAACACCGTTTCGCGCGTGTCTCTCACTCTCATTCTCACTCTCACTTGGGGCTTTTATTCTATCTACATAGTAGTTGCCATCCAAATCAAGTCAAGTCAAGTCAAGACAGGATCATATTACCATAGAGGCCACATTGCGACCATTCCGCGACCAACGACTACGCCACATGGTTTCTTTTGTCTTCTTTATTACATCGTATCCATATCCGTTATTATTCAGCTGGTCGAATCGACTTTGCCCAGATACTCAGATTAAGGGTATTTGACCCGGCCAGTCCGCGTCTCCGTCTCTGTGTCTCCGCCTTTCCGCCTCTCTTTCTCCGCTCTAGGCTGCGCGCGCGCGCATCGCGACCTTCGACGGGAGGGAAAAAAAGAGAAGAAAAAAAGGCGCCCCGCCCATAATCAATAACCCCCATACCTCATAACCCATATCCCACATCCCACATCCCACAATCCACAACCCACAACCCACCCACGTTCTCCGGCGCACTTTTCGCAGATTTACTACTATTCTTGACTGGACCCGATCAACCAACTTGGACCTAGCTTCAGATTTCAGACGAATCTTGTGGAATTTTCCCTTTCTTTTTTTCCAAGTACGCGACGTGCGTTCTACGTGTAGAGGATAGCTATCTACCTAAGTACCGTCTGTAATGGGGGTTTTCACATGAGAAATCAAAGTAAACCACCTTCAACAACCGCAGCCGCATCGCATACATCATGCCGCCCTCCTCCAAACGTTCCTCGCACAGGGCCCGTCGCGCTCGCGATCCCAGTCCAAGCCCCATCCCCACTGCACCTCTCGAACAGTCTTCGCCCTCGAGACCCGCGAAGCGTAGAAAAAAGGTAATTAACGATTCTATGATTCTATGTGTCTATGATATTACCCCCCCTTTTTTTACGGGATATTCAAATATTCCAATATTCCAACACTCAAATAGTAGTAGCCATAGCCAATCATGCAGTCCAATGAACTGAACTAATCCTTATCAATCTCGTTAGATCCAGGAACCTTCCTCCGAACCCGTTGACGACGAAGGGTCGAGCCTATTAACCGTCGACCAGTCCGCCAATCCTACAAGCAACGGCGAAGAAGTCACTATACTCACCCAGGTCATCCAGCACCTACAAACCGGCCCCGTCCAGGCAAGCACTGATCACGCCAATGCCATCCACGAAGAGAAGACCGAAGGCATTGAGGCCTACGCCAAGCTAGCCGCCCAGGACTGGACGTATTTTATCACCACTCTCTCCATCAATATTGGGAGAAATTCCGAGCCCCATGCCGCCTCAAACGATCCCGAACACAAGGACTACGTGCACATTGACCTCGGTCCAAGCAAGATCTACTCCCGCCAGACGGCTATCATTTACTACGATTCCGACACGGGCACATGGTTTCTCCAGGTCAAGGGACGCAACGGCCTTAAGGTTGACAATGCGCCACTCAAACGAGACGATCCACCCCACCCACTTGCCAACGGCGAGGTCATCGAAGCTGGCGGTATCGAAATGATGTTTGTTCTGCCCGAAAACATCAGCAGTCTTCGAATTCATCCCATGTATCTTGAACGTGCCGGCCTGAAACCACAAAGGTCAAGCCCCGTGCGTGAGACGAGGACCGCGCTCCCGAGCTTTCCGTCTTCTGAACTCTCCCACCATGGTCCGAGACCCTCCTCCTCCCGGGGCAGTCAATTCCAGCAACCCATTGCCCCCGCTCCCCCGGACTACAAGAGACCTGGCACGCCGCCATCAGCCAAAAGCCGCGCGACGACCGTTGTGAACAAGTCCCCCGCGCTCGGCTCGTCTGGCGCCATGGTTGTACACCAGAATGATGTGGACCTGAGCAAAGAGGAAAACAAGCACATAAAGCCTCATTTCAGCTATGCCCAGATGATCACTCAAGCCATCATGGCTACTGAGGAACACAAGCTGAATCTCGCAGCCATTTATCAGTATATAACCAGCAACTACGCATATTACAGGTTCCAGCCAGCTGCTGGTTGGCAGGTAGGGCTCACTACCACATGATATTATGTTCAGACATTCGGACATTGAGGCTAACCGTAGTTCTAGAATTCTATCCGACACAACTTGTCATTGAACAAATCCTTCACAAAAGCGCCCCGTTCGACGGACGAGCCGGGCAAGGGTATGAAGTGGGAGATTGTGCCTGATGCCAAGGAGGAGATGTTCCGGGTTGCGTACAAAGGCGGCCGTGGTGGTCACCGTGGTTCCTCGGCGCCCTCGTCTCCTAGCCAACCCAACCAACTAAACTACATCACGCATGGGCCCAGGGAAATGGCGGCGCGGGACGGTGGCTCCGCCCGAAGGCGAAAAGTCTCGCCTACTGGCTCCCCAGCCCCAACCTCCTCCCTTGATCGGTCACATATGACGCCAGACCGCAAATTCCTGCCTTCTGGCCCCGGTAGCGTCCAAGATGGTAGCCCGCTGCCCCGTCCCCGGAAGGGCCTGAGCGGTTCTGGGGTGTTTAGGGACCCGGACAACCTTCCTCGTTCCCCACCAACGCTCTCGTCCTCATATGCGCAGGAGGATGGCGCATCATTCGTCACCCCGGCGCCCCACAAAGTTCACCCTCGACTTGCGCCCCCGAGTACCGCTCAACGGCCCAGCCAGCATATGCCCACGAGTTCTCCAGCTCCCTTCTGGAAGTACGCCGACATCAACACCACGCCGTACAAGCAAGACCATTTTGACATGAGCCCGTCAAAGCCTCTGGGCCTGCCTAGCAGTAGCAGTCCTCCCGCCCCTGCTGCCGACAGGTCGCCCGTTGCTAGTCCTACCAGGTCAGGGCGGGCGCAGACCCAGGAGACGACCACAATCATTGCGGAGGAAGACGAGGAAGAAGAAGAGGGCGGTTTTGATCTTACTAAGTATGTGTCCTTTTACTCTTTAGCGCAGCAGAAGACTAACGGATCACCACAGGGGTTTCCAAAGCATCAGCTCGTACCATGCTCCCATTGCTATGGGCGGATTTGTACCGAGGGCGAAGTAGAGTGTCCAGAGCTACACGAAAGCACTTCGTCTTTCCCCTCCTACGCTCTCAAACCGACAAAGAAGCGGCGCGCGCTACGGACATGGTAAAATTCGTCGTGGATGGTGGGGTCATGTACGTGACGCCTGATCGGGCATGGGGTGGGATCGGTCTTCATGTTTTTGCTTCCGACGATACCCCCATCTGGATGGATGTTGCTTGTACATTATGGGCGGTTCCGGGCTGAGATTATTCATCTCCAACCACCACCGGCTTGTGCATGAGAAGGTTGCACGCACGTGCTCCCCCCTCCTCAACTATAAAATCGGTCATCTGCGTGTGGGCATTTCCATTTTGCTTGATTGTACATGGGAAGGAGGGTTCATGAGCCGATCACGCCAATGTATGAATGAATGAATGCTTAAGGTTTTCGGGAGAGGTACCCTTCCGCAATGTCAATACGATATGATGCAATGACAAGACTCTTGTTGAAAGAAAAGAAGGGAAAAAAACCTAAAAACGTAAGACTCGAAAGGTCGATAGATGTGAACCGAGGAAGGACTGAGTGTTTTTCAAGGAGTGACTGTATCTATATCTAGCTCCATCTGGTAGGTAGGTACGCAAGTCAAGAGTGACAGACATATGATAGATATGGTAATAGCAGGACCCTGAATTATTCCCAACATTCTAGGTTCTTTCTTTCTAGCTACCGCCCCCCCCCCCCTCCCCCCGGCCCCCCACCGGCCTTCCCCTATTCCTTGATTCATCTTCTCATCACATCAAGTCTTCAATTCGCATGTCCGCCGTAGTAAAACGCCTGAAAGTGAGAGAGAAGAGGTGTGTATGCATGTTGATGCGCCTATGTGCCAAAGGGGGAGGGATGATAGGGTCTACCATGTGTGAGTGTGTGTGTATATGTACAATAGGGCTTTCTCTAGATGGGAAAGCTGAGTGAAGTCTTGTCTTGTTTTTTTTTGTTCTTTTTTCGGTTTTGGTTCGTTTTTGGTTTCCTTTCCGTCTCAACCTTTCCCCCCTTCCGTTCCATTTCGATATTTTTTCCTTTCAAAAATTCCAAGAACCCTCTCCCCCGGTTTATGCCTGTACATATATACAATCAAACCCCCCCGCTGACCATCTAAACCAAGATGGGGTAGGGGCGGGTGTCTTTTGAGAGGGGGTATATTCAGGTTCCATGCAAAGTTATATGCTTTCCCACTCGTCCGCACTTCACTTCCCGTCCGTTAATCCCGAGGGATGAACTTCCTTGTCCTTTCCACAGTCTATGTAATCCGGCCGATGATCTCAGTACGCGGTCGAGCCGCCGGCGCCCACGCGGGTCTTGGGACCGGGGCGGCCGGGCCTCTTCTTGGCAGTGTTCTTGGCGGTGCTCTTCTTCTGCGCGCCGCTGCCCTCGATGAACTTGATGAGGTCGTCGATGCTCCTAGAATCGGGACCCGCGGAGGCGGAGGCCGCCGCCGAGGAGGACGACGCCGCGTTCCGGCTGCCACTGCCGCTGCCATTGGCGCCGAGGGCGACGTTGCGGGGCGGGAAGCGGATGCCGGCGCGCAGGCGGCGGGCCTGGGCGTCCTTGTCGCGGCGGGCGATGGCGACGGCGTTCTGGGTCAGCTGCTCGAGCCAGGTCTCGGCCTCCTTGGTGTTGTTGTTGTCGGGGCCGAGCTCCTTGAGGAAGATAGTGTAGCACTCGCGCATGCGGGTCATAGCGGCCTTGGGCTCGCCATCGAGCGCCAGCGCCTGCGAGAGCTGGAACAGCAGGCTCGCGCTGCTGAGAGACTGCGCACCCATGACGCGGCCGCACACGCCCAGCGCCTCCTCGAACCACGTACGCGACTCGTGGTACGCCTGCATGTGCTGCAGCATCACCGCCGCGTTGTTAAGCGTCGTGATCGAGTCCGGATGGTCCGCCCCGTAGATCACCTTCCATAGATCCAGCGAGCGCTTCACGTACGCCAGCGCCGTCTTGCTGTCGCCGGTGCCGTGCAAGAACAGACTCAAATTCAGGTAGTAGAGCAGCGTCTCCGCCGAGTCCACACCGATGGTCCGCTCCGCCACGATGACCGCCTTGCGCGCCAGGTCCACCGCCGCGTCCTTCTCGTCCAGCTGGTTGTAGATCTGCGACAACGTCGAGTAAGCGCGCGCCACCTCCGGATGGAGGATGCCATAGATCTGCTCATGCAGCGTTAGTGACTCTAGTAGCAGCTCCATGCCGATCTTCTTGTTGTTTTGGATAATCGAGTGCCGACCGCCCTCCAGCGCTTCTTCCGAGATGACGCTCTTGGGCGCCGAATCCTTGATGACCGGTACGATGTTGACGATGTCATCCGCGGCAAAGGTGTGCGGCACACTAGTGGAGGATGCCACCGATGACGGAGAGCTATCCCTGGCCTTCTTGTTCTTCTTCTTGCTACTCTTAGCCTCTCCGTTCGTTTGGCCATTAGCGCCATGTGCGGTCGCCCCGTTCGTCTTCCCGTTCGTCGTGTTGGAAGATTCACTCTGGCTGAACTGGAAGTCCTTGGCTTGTAGCTGAATGCCGAGCTTCAGGGACACCTCTCGAAGCAGCTGCAGGTGCTTGATCTTGGCATGCCACTCCTCGTCCATGGTGACCTTGAATCGGCGGAGGGCCTCGTCCTCGATCTCCTTGCGCAGGCTCTCGGGAGTCACACTCGCAAAAGCGAGGTCAGCTTCGGGATACAATGCCTTGAGAGACTCGTCAATGTCAGCGGTAGGCTTGCTGTTGAGACCGGAACCCAACAGGCAGTTGAGGAGATGGGCGATGCATGCGGACGTCAGGGGAAGAGGCAGATGACGCAAGTATTTAGCGGAGGCATGTTTAAACGACCGGGAGATCACCTCCTGCAGGCAGAGACCGCGAAGGCGCTCGAGTCGGGAACCTTCACAGAGAGCCATGACGTTTCCGAGGTATCGCATGTTAATGCCGCGCTTGTGCAGCATCCGCGTCAGGGAGTGACCATCGGTAGGGAAGGGCAGGTCCGAGGACTTGACATCGTTGACGAAGTCAGGAATGGCCGTCTCACGCAGGTACTTTCCGGCGTTCCGGACGTCCTCCTCATCAGCAGCCAGCTCCGCCTTCTCTTCATCCGTCTGGGGAACCTGGCCGCTGAATGCGTCAGGGTTCAGAGAGAAGTGGAATTTGGAACCATCGATTCGCTCCGTGGTTTCACCCTCGGTGCTCTTCTTGGCATCATCCTTGGATTCCTTCTTGGATTCCTCATCCTCTTCATCGGATTCCTCCTCGGAGTCCTCCTCTTCGGAAGACGACTCATCTTCCTTTGACGCGGCCTTATCTTCGGCCTTTTCATCGGCCTTCTTTTCGGTCTTCTCGTCCGTCTGACCATCAATGGCCTTTCCATTCTCAGTTTGCTTCTTGGCAGCAGCCTTCTCTCTGATATGGGCAAGCTCCTTATTGACCCACACACCCCACTTCTGCGCTCTGAGTGACTCAACAAGCTCTGGCCGCAAGACGGTCATGCGATGCGGGTAGGCAGTTTTGCCCTCCTCATCTTTAGCGGCGTCGCAGTCTTCCAGCCACAAGACATCGAGCGGGGTGATGCGGTACAGGTCCAAGACGTATTTCCGGCCATCCGTGCCCAGAAGGCCTTTGGTCTCGACACTGGCCTCCAAGTCGAACCGCTTACCATCCTTGTCCCATACCGGGTGTTTCTTGACCCTCAGTGCCTGCGAGAGCTTCTCGAAAGTGGGGGCGAATCTTTCATCGGCAGCGACTATGTCCTTCCCCTCAACGGCGCCGTAATCTATCGAGTTCTCGCCGGGCTCTCTCTGCTTAAAAATTCCCGGGACGACTGTCTGACCAACAATGCGCTTGCCGAGATAATCAATAACGACAGTTGCTGGGCTGTAGAGACCATCAATGTCAAGTTGGTTAACAATTCGCACTCCGTTGACATCCTTGCCAGTGGCGACCCGCGCGGCGTCATCTCCACCCTCGGAAGTGAAGGTACCAACGCCATCCGCGCCAAAGGAGAAGAATATATTGTTGTATACGAAAATCTGGGCGTCGCGGCCCTCAGTGGGGTTGAGAGGCGTGACTTCACCCCGAGCAACCAGAATGGCTCCCCGAGAGGCAGCATCCGTATAATCTGCGAAAAGTTTCGAAATGAAGCGTTCCCTGAAGACACGGTCCTGCACAGTCTCCTTGGGTAATTCCCGAGCCGACTGGAATTCCTCGTTCCAATCGCGTAGCGTGTCCGTATTATCGACACCCGCAATCAAGAAGCCCTCCTGTGTTCTCGTGATATCCGGGCTGTGGGCGCACATCTGAGAGGACTGTGAAGGAACGAGCCAGGGCGCGGCAGGGATAGCGTTGGTCATTTGGAATGTAGCGAGGGGATCCTTCCGGTTGTTATACTGTAATAACTGCTCAAAGGCCTCCGAGAAAGAAGGTGATATCTGGCCCAGCAAAGTTAATAGGGAGTGTGCTGAGCGGCCCTTGGGGGCAGGCCTTGGTGAGGGATCAAATTTGCTATTCGAGGATTTGTTGACGTAGAAGCCTCCCACGTGGGAAGTAATTTGGTGCTGCTCCCCCTCATTGGTCGTGACGATCAAGTATAGCAGGTGGCCCTTCTGCCTAAGATGGTATGGTGGAGGGTTCCATGGCGATAGAGATATAGACTTGACGGTCTTCGGCGCTGGCTCTTCCTCCTTGGGTAGGAGAATTGAAGGGTCGGCAGGGGCCTCAAAATCGTATTTGCTGGCTTGGACGTTATCTAAGTCCTTAGCATCAGCAGTCACTGAGTCGAACAGCGAGATACCGGGCAGAATGCCATGAAGGGTATCAGTCCGGTCCCCGGCAGCACCAATCAAGTCCCGGATCCGAATGACATGTATCCTGGCCTCTTTTTCGGTGTAGGCATCTTCTACCACCTTAATCTCAGACTCTGCGACGAGACCCTTCACATCGGAGATTTGTACGAAGTCGTTGATTCGTTCCCCGTTGAACTCGAGGTGGAAACATGAGTACTGAAAGGCGGCAGGTAACTCGATGACAGACTGGCGCAATTCATGAACTTGCTCTTGAGGAGATACCTGGACACGGGGTCAGCCTTGAAGTCCAACTTCTTCTCATGAGGAGCAGTCATATGAGCTCACTAACCATCACATGGATCTTCTGGGACTCATGAGGGAGGACAATGGTCAAGGGGAAAAAGGCTTCCGATATGTTAGCTTCTCCTGCATAGGTATCATGGAATCTTTAGAGTTATAATTACCGTCTCCTGCCTCCTCTCCCTCCCCCTCTCCCTCCCCCTCACCCTCACCCTCGGCCGCCTGGGCATCTGTGGTGGCAGTTACCTCGCCATTGGGAGCACTGGTTTCGGGAGCTGGCTCTTGGACTATGTTCAAAAACGTTAGCTTTCCCTGTTCTCGGAAGCATCGTGGGATATAAGCTGGGATATAAGCTCGTCATACCAGCAGCAGTCTTAGGAGTAGTAATCTCTTGCTTATCGGACATTATGCCGACGTATGTATTTTCAAGTACGAGGATCTGGCCCGCGTATTACCACCGGCGCAAGAATAAATCCAATTTGAGATATGTTGTCATGCAGGGACTGGATAAAGGGGTGAGGGCAAAAAAAAAAAAAAAGGAATTTTTGTAAAATGTAAAAAAAAATAGACTCGGCCCCCGGACTTTTTCTATGCACCAAGAACTGATAAAGAAAATATTTACGATATCCGCCCGTAAATGCACCCCCAATTGGAAGAATGACAACAACCTTTAGGCTGGAGAAATACTTTTATACAATGGTGAGAGTTCAAGAAGGGAGAATGAGGAAAAGAAAAAGAAAAGAAAATAGTGGAATCCCAGTTAAACTGCCAATATGATGCTGTTTGTTCAAAATAATTTTTTTTACCCGTTATCCGTCTTTCCTTCGGCTCACCGAATAAAAACCCGGAACGAAATTCTTCAGTCAAGCTAAACTTTTTTTTTCTTTTCTGCATGGTCAACATACCCGACTGTTTCCGCAGCTCCGGTTGGTCTATCGGCGAGTCGGGGTTTCGTAGGCGGCTACCCTTAGCTATTAGTGACCTCACCATGCCTCTTTATCTTCTCATAAGAGCAAAGCCATAAGATCTTTAACGCGGGGCTAACCCCTCATTATGTAACCATTAATCCATTAATGCAAAGATGCTAGGGAGATGCAGCGACTTAGTGACGCTAGCACTTAAAGCAGGCATAAATGGTTGGCATCAGGCGATACTAGACTATTACGAGACAGGTGCTTAACAATGGGTTTCATAATGCAATAAGTAATATACCTATCACATCTAACATATCAAAGTGTGTAAGTGTCCAGGGCACCACGTATAAAGAACTTTTGGAAGATCACTCTTAAGACATGATCAAGCCTTGGGATACTTTTTACTAAGGCATGACTGTACGATATTGAATGTATCAGGGTATATGCAACTATCCAGTATTTAGATACAATTTCAGTATCAGTGGAGACTTAATCCCAGGCCAAAATTAGATCAGAATAGGAGTACCCGTCAACCCGTATAAAGCTTCGGGCTATTCCCAATCAGGAAATCATGTAAACAACAACAATCGAGAGGACCTCGGGAAGATTATACTAACTATAGCTTCACCAGTAATACCTAACACAGTAGGCAACCAGTATCTATTATTGCTGCATAGAAATTGTCCTTATTCCAGAAACCTCACACAAATAATCTGCTATCACGTATCCTTTTGGGAGACATATCTAGCTGCATGCAACTGAGTACACGATATGAAGTTTTGATTCACAACATATGATAACATTCGCGCTCTTAGTTTCCAGCAGCAGCGTCGCGATTACGTACATATCCAATACTGCTCACTTTTAGCTTGTCTAGTTTTACCAATCCTTTATGAGTGTCAGGTAGCCTTATCCAGGCGCGTCTTTTTGGATATCGGAGATCTGCATCGTTATCCATGGGGGACGACTCCAGGATCCCCGATAGGCCGCGCTCTAAGACGGTGCCAAAGCTCGCCAGATCCGCAGAGGGCTCTCAGCCTTGGACCACCACACGCTGTCATCGCCTGCTTCGGCCATTAGTATCTCGCATCGCTTCCCTAAGAAAGGATATAGCAGTATCATTATCGAAACCCGCCGAGCAATCACCAGGACTGCAGAGAACCGGCGCTAAGCGACACAGCAGTGATTGCGACTGGCTACTACCGAACAAGAAAGCGAGGCTCCATCGTACTTACTCACAAAGGCGGCCCCGGGGGTCTACTCAGCAGGCGTCCAGCTCCGATGGAAAATCTCCAAACTTCAGGGCAGCGGAATGCTCGCGGTCCTACGGGACAGCGAAACTCCGCGGCGAGATAGTCCCGCCTACCCCGTTATTGCGCCGGGCACGTCATCATGTTGTGCCGTCACCGTCGGTGGACCCCAGTACGTCTAGAGAACCACGACAAGTCCCCCAGAGCATCTCACAGGCTGGAGACGCCAAGGCGCGAAGGAGACAGACATTACCCCAGAAACAGCTCGATGACCGCTTGGCCGCCCTAAAGCCTGGGCTGCCGCCCGCAAGGCACAGCGACTATGAAGCCATCTACAGGAGTCTAGAAACGCTTTTGGCAGCGACTAACGCGAGCCCGAGAGAGAAACAGAGCCGAGGGCCAATGTCATTCTTAGACATGTGTCTCAGAAAAGTTCCACAGTACATCACGGAACTCGAGGCCTGGGAGCGGAGTGAGGCGGAAGAGAACGGCACATTCTCTGCGCTCGAAAACACGGATACGTCTACGCACATCTACGGCTATCTCGAGTCCCTAGGGGCTAGCCAGGGGTGGCGACATCTAAGAGTTGTTGTCCGTGCAGACGGGCTCAAGGCCGTCAA
This sequence comes from Eutypella sp. D-1, assembly GCA_023313575.1. Classification (NCBI taxonomy): domain Eukaryota; kingdom Fungi; phylum Ascomycota; class Sordariomycetes; order Xylariales; family Diatrypaceae; genus Eutypella; species Eutypella sp. D-1. Next base: position 1,037,000 of record JAJTTP010000003.1, read on the forward strand.
GGATGCGATCGCCGAGGGTCTGTTCGACGACGCGTTTTTGGAGCTCCTCGTAGATCTATGTGTAGTTACCGGCGCGCCGAAAGAAGCCGAGGAGCTCCTCGAGGCCATGATCCACCGCGAGTACCCCTGCCCCGACACGCCGGATACCTCATTTGGCGAGCTCGCGTCGACTCAGCCGCTGTTGACGCTCTGGTCATACGCTAGCCAGGCCGACCGCACCCCGTTTCTCCTCCGGCAGCACGCTCTATTGTTATCAAGTGGAAACATACCATGCGACTGGCTCGGCACGCGGGAATTCGAGCGCGTTTGGAACCTGGCTATCCAGGGCATATCGAAAGCAGAGGACGCGAACGAGGCCACGGAATTTATGATCAGCTCTATCTCACTACTATGCACGCGCAAGCGGAGGCCGGGAGGGCGCGGCGAGCAGCCGCAGCCGGAGAGGGAACTGGCGGCCGCTGGCCAGCAGGCGCTGGCCAGCGCATTGGCGACTATGGCTGCCATGAGCTCGTTGGGCGAGAACGGGACGCAGCCTTCGCACCCGGGGTCTGAGGACGAGGTTGCCGAGATTCTGTGCGTCGGGAACAGGCTGCGGTACATTCTCCAGGTATCCCTGGCCGAGGTCACCACCTCGAGCCGAAGCCAGGCTGTCATCGGCGCCCGCCTGCTACACCTCGCGCTCTTCCTCTCCTCGACGGAGCGCTGGGACGAAGAGGTGGCGAGTGCCGTCAAGGAAAGCATCGAAGTTATCGACAGGCAGCAACGCGCAGGCGACTATACCGCTTCCACTAGAGCCGGAGACCGACTGTGGCAACAATACGACGCCATGATATCGTTGGTGTCGTCCACAGCCCGGAGCCGGGCCAGGGGCCTGTCGCTACCGTCCCACGACTGCCTAGACGCCCTGTTCCGGCAGTTGGGCGAGGCGCTCGACCTCGGCGAGGACGGCATTCTGGGCAGGATGAAGGCTGCGGCGGCGTTCACTCTCGCCCAGCAGACGCACAACGTCCGGGATCTAATCTACGCAGAGAAGCTGAGTCTGGGCCCTTCCCGCTCTTCTTCCACCGCCAGAAGCGATGGCGCTATTGGCAAGACGAGTGATGATGACCTCCTTGTCGAAGAGCCCCAGCCACGCCCCCTCTTCGCGGGATACCGCTGGGACGCCTCCATCGGCGAGTGGGTAACCGTAAGCCCCGTCAAGCGGCGGCCGCGACAGACGACGGGAAGGAGACTGCTCCGATCATCCACAGGTAGCCTCGGCTTGAAGCCTTACCGTCTAGACCGTGACCAGGATCATGACCAGGACTTATCTCAGGACCAGGACCTCCTGCCCACACTGGCTAAAAGAAACGCCGCCCGCTCGGGGCACCCGAGACCAAGCAACACGATCGCTAGTATACACCGTATGAAGAAGGGAGAAGACTTAGGACTGGACAATGGCGACACCAGGAACAGCTACGTCAGACGAAGGCATTCGTCCTGCCCGCAGGAGGTCGGCCGGACTAGGATTAAGGCCAAAGGTCCCGTCATCGTACATGGCGACCCGATCACGCCGCCGCGTTCCTTCAGGCATATCTACATGTCTACAACGCACCCCGACTCACCGAGATCAGTATCAGTACCCGTACCCACACCTATAACCGTGCCGACGCCAAAACCAGCGTCAGCGCCGTCAAAGCCGAAGGCGGCAGGGGCGGGGGCGGAGCCGAAAACGGAAGACCCTTTGTTGGACGAGCTCGGCCGGGAGGATGACAAGGAGAACCGGGGCTGCATCGGACGTCGAGACGGGCCGCGGCTAGGGTCAGCCTCCACGAAGAGGATCGGCGGCGTATTAGCCCCGTCTACGAGGATGGTGCGTCGTACTGCCAGCAGTCTCTTGAGGAGGAGTGTCGTTAGTGCGAGCGGTGGTGATGTTTCGAGCGAGGACGAGCTTGGCCTGTGAGTTCCTGGCCAAGGTATACATGCATACGCACACGTGGACTTGGGATCTAGCGAAGGTGGCTAGTGCATCATGTTGTATCTATCGACCGACCGTAGTCGACTATAGCTATGATAGAATAATACCTATATCGCGATGGCGCGTCGACCCTAACCCTACAGTGTTTTTTTAAGGATTATGCATGCCTCTACCTTCCCAATGGTAGCGAGTGACAAGAACTCGACGGCGATAGGGTTCTCTAGAACGAGCAAATATGGGTGAGGTTAGAAGCCAATGCCCGGCGCGCTCAAGGATCACCTGCCTTTAGCACGCGATGCCCTGACTGGATGGACGCCTTATGTGGGTAGAACGGCAGACGTGGTCGATAGTAGGATAGTTGATTGTTTGAGAATGTACGAAGATAGCATACGCTATGAGGCTCCATAACCATCGTCACCCTACCTTCTACCTACCTACTGCCCGAGATTCTGGTCCAGATCCCACATCCCGTCCTGGCCCTCGCCCTGGCCCCGCCGCCCCAAAACGGAATAAAACGAAACATACTAGGTTTCGCGACCCGGCCAGCAGCAATATAGCTAGCCACGGCCGCGGGCTAACTGTCTACCATGGGGAGATCTCCCGAAATCGATAGCGTTCTGGTCTAGGCTAGCCGGCACCGCCTCCGAAACACTTGACAATCTCACCATATGTCGCTGCGACGACAACCCCCGCGCGCCAGCATCGACGACGGCAAGGCGTCGCGGCGGCTTCTTGTAGTGTCCACGTACGCCCTGTGTGTATTCTCATTCTAAAAAAAAATATAAACTGCGTCTAGGGTCGGGACCGGGGTTGGAGCGGCAGGTGGGACATACAATGAAACTGGCCAAAAAGGCAGGCAGACAAAACCTCCTCGAGTCGTCATGGTCGCCGTGGGAACGTGTCAGCCTAGGGTAGACAATTTAGGTGGGCGGGGGGCCGGGGGGCTGATAAGTTGAAGTTCGTGACATCTTCACCCTGGCCCGCCGGCCTGTACGTTTGCACAAACGAGCAGATGTTGATACCGTCGCCATGGCCATCCATCGCGAAGGTTTATCATCGCACTTCCTCAGTACAGCATCCCCCGCCTCTTTCGCGTGTCTTGGTGTTTCATCACGCCGACCCACGCTGTCTAAACTGGCAAGTGGTTTTTGCTCCTATAAAACAGACGCCTATATGTCGAGGATGAGAGTTACGTATGAAGGCACATCAACAGGATATATAACGTAATAATGCATAGGCAAGCACGCGTCTTTACCACCTCCCACCTCAAGCAACGGGCCACTACTCCGTCTCCGTATAGCGAAGAGATAACGAAAAGGTATGAACCCAAAGGATATAATACTATTACGCTCCACTCTTGGCAGGCCTGCTATATGAAACATTTTATAGTTCTTGAGCTCTTGGAAGATGAGAGCCGGGGGGTCCGCTAGACCCCTAAAAATAAAACCCACGAGAAAGACGGATGGGCAGATCCTCTAATTGTTTTTAGCAAACAAACCTCGGTCCCGTTCTTTATTGTCGGCCGGGCCCCACGGCCGCTCGCCCATCCCGCGGGGACACCCGAGAGAAACATGCTTATATGTAGGACCCCCAACGCATGCACGTGAAGCAATTGATCGCCGTATCATTCTAGGGAAGATGTACAACATATGGAACCTGGGGGTTTTGCAGTTCTCTGCCTGCTGGGCGGGTCATTCGCCTCAGTTTAGTTATTATCTATGCACGTGGTCGTAACCTCTACCGCCTTCGCCCGCCGACCACGGTGACGGCATCTCCCATAGAAAGCCCAGGGTCGGCGGCTGTGCAGATTAGTTTAATACGGAGTCATTAAAATGACCCCCCTTCAAGTGTGCACCGTATAGATGAGCAGGAGGATCGCCGCGTCCGCACGGAAGGTAGCATCGCGCAGAGCGTGTTGCGGTCACCCATTCCTCCTTTCCATTCACCTATCTACTAACACGTCAAACGGACGGTGCCTTTGATGGTTGGCAGGGACATTGGGGAGGTTGAAATTCGTGTTTCTTACTCTCCCTGCCCCATTTCCTTGCTTCTCCAATTCCACCACGATCCCGACTCGACGCTGGGATTGAAAAGGCGAGGTACTTAGGGCTATCTATCCGTATCTCCCTTCTCGATGCGACGATAATAAGTCATATGTATGCGTTGGCGTGTGGAAATTAAAAGATCGAGTTGGCCACGTCGACGACGCCCGTCGATTACTTGCTTGTTTCCTTCAAACACCTTGAAACATGCCCTACTAAATGGTCGGCCATCTTTTCAGACATGTCTCGGACCCAAACAGCCAGTCGACCACAAACGCAGACCAGGTGCTTGCTCAATTCTCAGATGGGATTGGATTTCTTTTTCTTTTCTTTCCCTTCCAAAAACTCCCTTCAGGACGTGTAATTAGACCGGCAAGACTTGCAGCTAAATAAGTAGTTCTATGAAGGGCAGGGTGTCTTTCCAGCCAACCCTTCCTCCCGGCCCTTCTGTCTGCCTCGGTGCCCACACCCCCGCTCACACACTCCCCTAGGAGATACGGGGAGAGACAATGGCTGGATGTCGTACGTCGTTTGACCGTTCAGCCCTTCATTACGTTGTTGTTTTAGCGTCGATATACATATACAGGAACACGCGCGGAGAATCCGCAACTACGTAGATCCATGAAGTAGATCGATACAGGTAGTCTCGAGAGGGGGTTGGGGTGCAATCTAGATTTTGACCCTCATACATGATGATAACTACGTAGTCTTGGTAATTACGAAGTAGTGAGAAGTGGACCGCTAAACGATGCACAGCGCCTCACCGTCCTTCGCTATCGCCCTTGCAGCATAGGTGGGCAGGCGAGTAGACGACTACTATACGAGAGTAGCTTCTTTTCCTCAGTGGCTTTGCCAGGGAGGGCCATTCCATCCTGAAAGGATCGTCCGTCGCCTGGTGGCGGGGTGACGGGCAATACGGCCACGATTCGAGCATCATTTTCCCGATCTGGTTAATTTTCGGGCTGTGGGTGCAGGAGTCGTGCTTATGAACGCCTAGAGAGTGTATTTTAACAGCAAGCAGGCAAGTCGAGCTGGGGCCGGTAGGTCTATTAAAAATGGCTAAATGCCATGAAACCACGGCGGCCTGGCGGCGGGCGGCCTCGGTGTTTACGTAGGCTCGTGGGCATGGGGCGGGACTTTCCCCATGCAGCACTTGAAGTAATGCAGAACATCAATTTGCAAGATTCGGTTTGTTACTGGTTGGTCAACAGGTCGGCCGGCACCTCAGTAGTGGCCTCGGCGCTGTCCCCAGTGGCTTGCGCTTCGTAAATGCGCTATTTAGGACGATGATTGGGCGTCAAAACTTTTTCTTGGATGCGCCACTTCCCTTCCAAGCCCGCCAATCCGGATCAGTTAGTCGTCCCCCCATTTCATCGTATTCTCATCGGGCAAGTCGGGCAGTCGGTGATGCCCTTTTCTTTCAATCTCATTTTCCAGAGCGTACGATAGGACGACATCCCTGTTGGCGCCTGTTTCAAGATGAACGGCCACTCTGCAAATAAAAAGCCACAATCAGAAGGTTTCATGGCGCGAACCGTACGATGATATCAGCAGAAGGGACAATTGGCGAACGACCGGTGGTTTAGTATTTCGGGCTGTTCATCTATCACTGACGGGCCAGCGGAGATGATGAAACTGAAGTCATTTCCGGCGCACCTTGACAATGGCTTTTACACACTCTCCTGTAAATATACTATGTCAGTATGAAGGGCAGTGCCTACCCATGCTGGTATGTGCTGGAGAATTCGGAATAGAAAATCGAAGCGGAATGCGGGATGGAAGGTCGTAGATGGGGTCTGCTGGCTCTGATGGGCACTTGTTTCTCATAGCCGGGGGGGCCCACATAGGCAAATGGACTCGAAAACCTTTGGGGGACCGAAGAAAGCAGAAAGGGTCAAGATGACCATCGTGATGGCCCTACAACTGCTAACTAGAGTAGGAACCGAAATATCCACAGTCAGATCCTCACTAGCACGCGCCACGTTCAGCTTAGTGGACTTCGTATAAAGCGGCGATGGATGAATAAGAACTTAGGTATGCATAATATACCGGACTCCCGTTGCATACTAGGTAAGTAGCCGTACCTTGCATCGGTAATGTCTCTCTAAGGCGCATATGGTAGGTGCACAAGTCCAGAGCAACACGTCCTTGTTCTAGAAGGTAACCCTAGCATGCCAACCCTTATTATCTTCTTTCAGGTTTGTACGTCAAGCATGGCCATCATCAACCAAGATTATGAGGTTGGCCCGGTATGCTGTCACTTGTTCCCGCTTATGGTTATCGCGATTGTCATCGGAGGTCGTAGGCCGTTGGTAGATGCTCTCTTCAGTTGGCTGGTTGGCTATGGCTTTGAGTTTCAACAAAGATTTGTAGTTTGAAGGATAGGAGCACCAACCCTACGAATCATAATCGAGAGAAGAGGTACACACACTTGACACACTGCCTCACTAAATCACCTGGATTCGATTGGTGGTAATACATAATGATCCACGCAACCAGAACTCTCGGCGTGTTCGTTCGTCTTAAGATGGCTAGAACAAGCTAGAATATGCGGTCCCAGAATACATATGTCCCTTCTCTCGTGAATAACCACCAATGATTATCAATGGCGTATGCGAAAAATGCAGGGAACTACAGGGCACAGCAAACTGATGAAAGACCCAACTACCGTACTACCAAGACTACTCAATACGTACAAGTGTTCTTTATTCTTCGCGTTTCACCAAACCTGAAAACAGTTTGAAAACAACCTAAGCATGATGAAGGTGTTTGGGCGCTTGATGGTGAAATCGAGAAGGTCTCGATGAAGTTGTCGAAAATGACTTCAATGTTGTTTTGGCGATGTATCTGTGTATGCTATTAGAAGAATGGATTCAACTATCACTTGGAAAGCAAAAGTTACGAGAGTTGCATAATTACAGAGTCTTTTACCCTGTTGACTGTATATTTGTATTTATATGTATTTAGTAGGTGATCTTCAACGATGCGGAGCCGGGCTTGCCAAGGCCAAGGCGGCTTGCTTGGATCAGTGGATCACAGATTACTTAAGATACATAGTACACACCTAAGTTTAACCTGCACAGGAAGTAGTGTACCTGCGTAATTGGAGAATACCGGGAGTGGAGTGGGAATCTGAAGTGGAGATCTGAATTAAATGTACGCAGGGCAAGCCAGGTAGATAGGTACCTAAGCATGTACCTAAGTCGTTAAAGTAGGGAAGTACTCACGGTATTTAGCGTGAGGTCTCTTCTACATAGCGCGTCACGGGCGGCCAGGGGTTAAGCCTCTCCAGGGGCCTCTCCAGGCCTCTCCCATTCCAATTGTTTGGTTCTTCTTCCCTACCTGCCCTACCCGTGCGTGGATTTACTTACCCTTTTCAGCCTTTCATCCTCACCTTCCACCCTCCCGCTCCCACTTCCCTTTTCAACACCACCCCCCCTTTGGACTTCTCGATAGGTGCACGTTCTACTTCACTCGTTTACGTAGAGCGCGCAGACCTCATTCGGTCCCTTTTACAATCTTCGGATCTATTCTCGGGGCAGCTTAAGTATAGGTGGTACATTCTTTAAGTCCAATTGTGGGCACAGACACACCTTCCTTCCACTTACCACGGTCCATATCACGGTCTATACCACGGTCTATTCTCTGCCCTAACTCACTCACTTATACACCCGACCTGGAAGTATCAGACTAAAGGGATCGTGACGCATCCTCCATTCCACCCCTCCGGTACATCGTCAGATCGTACTATCATCTTGCACCATACTTCCCCTCCCTATCCTGGCTTGCCTGGTTCGCTCTCTGGCTCGTCCATCGTCCCATTGGTCATCATTGTTGTTTCCTCACACACCCCCCCTCCACCCACCCACGCCCATTCATAGGGATCAAGAGAGATATTATTACTCGGGTCGTTCCCTTCTTCGTCGACTCGATTCCCTTCTCTCTTCTGCAACGTTAACTGGAATTGGGCCATTTCCAAAAGTCGTTCGGCTCCGTAAATATTTTCGACTTCAGTCACGGCTTCTTCTTGGCAGCAGGCTGTTGAGGGGTTCCTTTTCGTTCATTCCTCTTCTAAACGGCTGACCAAGTTGACCTTTGTTCGCTGCACGTTGCGACAAACAAACCCGATTGTGAACCGGTACACCGACCCATTCATTTATTGACCATTTATGATAAGGGCCATTGTATCTACTATTGGCCTTTGTCACATTGTCTGGATAACATAACTGAGGTCTAGACCCGGACCGAACTTGCTGGTCTAGACTTTTTTCTCCCTATTATTATCAACATCAACATTAACAACAACATCTTAACATCATGACTTCATTCGGCACGATTTGGGCGCGCGCAGGAGAAGGAGGAGGTAGTGGCGGAGGCGGAGCTGGAGGAGAAGGAGGAGGTGGTGGTGGTAGCGGCGGTAGCGGAGGAGCAGCAGCCCCTGGTGAGGGACAGGCTGCGGGATGGACACCAGACATGGAGAACGAGTCGCTATCCAATTTCCTTCTGGTTGTTTGCGGCGGCATCTCGATTCTGGTCATCATATGGCGTGTCACCACCCTACTGAACCAATACGTACGGACCGCCGCGTGTCTCACGAACGATACGCAGCGATACTTCGCTAGACCGTCGCGCAAATTCTCGTGGCTGAAGAAGAACATCCTCTACGCCCCGATTTTCAGCAAACGACACAACCGCGAATTTCAGCTGAGCAGCGCTATCAATATGGGAACGCTGCCTACCCGGTTCCAGTTCCTCTTCCTTCTCGCCTACTTGGGCCTCAACGTCGCCTTCTGCGTCATCAACATACCCTGGACCGAAACGTTTTATGACGCTGCTAAACAGGTTCGGAACCGGAGCGGTACGCTGGCCACCGTCAACATGATCCCCCTATTCCTCATGGCTGGCAGGAACAACCCGCTCACCCGCCTTCTGGGGATGTCGTTCGACACCTTCAATCTGATGCACCGGTGGTTCGGCCGCATCGTAGTCCTTGAGTCTGTTTGCCATGTCCTGTGTTTTTGGGCGGGGTCTGCTTCGAAAAGTGGTAGTTGGGCTGCTGCATTCAAGACGTCCTACACCGTGCCGTACATGCTATTCGGCTTGGTGTCCGTGTTTGCCTTTGTGCTCATCTTTTTCCAGGCCGCGAGCGTCGCCAGGCACGCCTACTACGAGATCTTTAAGATCTTGCACATTCTACTCGCGATTGCCGCCACGGTCGGCCTGTACTACCACCTCGATATCAAGGGACTCAAAGCTATTCAGTGGTTGATTCCCGCTATTGCTATCTGGGGTGGTGACCGTTTCCTTCGATTTGCCCGCGTCATATACCGCAACGTTGGCAACGGCGGCACGCGGGCCCTAGTCGAAGCTCTTCCGGATAATGCTGTTCGAGTAACAGTTACAATGGCTCGCCCTTGGACCTTCCGCCCCGGCCAGCATGCCTACCTATACATGCCAACCATCAGCTTCTGGCAGTCACATCCCTTCAGTTTGGCTTGGAGTGATGAGACCCAGAGCCTGACGGAGGAAAGGCTCGCCATGAACAAGCAGGACGTGCTGGCGATGCGCCAGACCACGATGTCCTTTATCATTCGCGGACGAACGGGCATGACCGACTCGCTCTATCAGAGAGCCGCGACAAGCCACGACGGGCGGGTCATGACGAGCTGCTTCGTGGAAGGCCCGTACGGCGGGGAGCACTCTATGCACTCGTACGGCAGTGTCGTTATGTTTGCCGGCGGTGTCGGCATCACGCACGCGGTGCCACACATCCGGGACCTAGTGGCGGGTTTCGCAAACGGCACGGTGGCCACCCGCAAGATCGTCCTGGTGTGGATCATCCAGACGCCCGAGCACCTAGAGTGGATACGCCCTTGGATGACGGAAATCCTCGCGATGGACCGGCGGAGGGAGGTGCTGAAGATCATGCTCTTCGTCAGCCGGCCCCGATCGACCAAGGAGATCCACAGCCCCTCGTCGACGGTGCAGATGTTCCCTGGCCGGCCGAATATCGAGACGCTGCTCGCCATGGAGACGGAGCAGCAGATCGGCGCCATGGGCGTTTCGGTCTGCGGACCCGGCTCCCTCAGCGACGACGTCCGCCTCGCTGTCCGCCGGAGGCAGGAGTACCAGAGCATCGACTTCATCGAGGAGGCGTTCAGCTGGTAATCGGGTCAAAGTTTACCCCCCTTCTCTGGTCACAGCGCCTAGTTCACGGCAACGTGGAAAGAGTTGGAGGAAAAGTCGTTTCTGGGATCAAAGTATCGGCGTCGGAATATAAGCGGGATCGGCTGGGGCTTCGCATATGACGAAAGGAAAAAAGAATCGAAACGTACCTGTCTGATCTATTTTCCATTCATTTTGTATATGTATGTTTGGCAAAGCAGCGATGCATGCGGTGGCAGATGGATCTTATCATACTGTCTTTACCTAACTACCTTTTTCCTTTTTTTGTGATGTACATATTAACTTTTCTTTCTTGAACGAGTCCCAACTCGTGGATATCTTTTTTTCTTCTTCTCCTTTTGAGATAATGCTAGCCAGTACCACCCGGCAGGCAAGAAGCCTCGTGCCATTATGTGTAGATATGAGAGGGAGAGGAAGCGGTTTCCTTGATCCATTTTTTTACTGATGAAGAAAGGGGGAAGGGGGAGGGGGGGTCTACTAGGCAGGAAGGAAGGTTGATATAAGCCAAATGGCTATCTACGCGTTATGATGGATGGGATGGATGGGGAGCAGAGAAGAGCTCGGAGACATGGATGTACATAGAACTCGAGCTGCGCTTTAATGCTACGAACGAACGATGAGCCCCCCCCTCGCCCCTCTCCCGTGGGCCATAACGATACGGGGTCACAAAATTTTCATCCCATCATCTCGCAAGGGAATAATATCGTCCTGTGGCGGGCGGGCGTGTGCGTTGCGAGTTCCGGGGATCGGAGAGGAGAGGGACGGAGTGCAAACCGGGCCGGACCGGATGGTCGGGTACAATCAATCAATATCCGCCTGCTCCCCTTCCTGTTCAACCCTTTTCTATGGTATTCTCGTCGTCTATCCATCTAGAATTGCTGCATTATGAGCGATAAAACTCATGACCAGATGCTTGAGAGTGCAGCTAGCTAGCTAGCTGTTAAGTGATGTAGGTTCATCACAGTTCAGAGAAACAAAGAAACCACATAATACAAGGCGGGCAGCAGTGCGGGTAGTTCCATTAGGTTCAACATGGCATAAGGGATAAGGGATAAGCTATCCCTGATACAGTTTAGTGCATTTGGGTCTTACCAAGCTTAGATAGGCTAGTAGCTATTTCCTACCCCGCCAAATTAGATCATACCTACATACATAGGCATCTACATACAACATATAGACATACTATCATATGTACCTAAGTAGGCAGTCAGTGGGACCTTTATGCTTTGTAAAGTGACCCTACTTAGGTACTGTAGCTGGTCTGTGGATGGGCACGCGGGCTTCTTAGGTAACCTACTTTAGCGGGTTGGGTTGGTCCCTTCCCGTTTTCGTATCAACCTTGAATCAGAACCTCGGGAAGTTTCCAGTTACAACAACTTAAGAAGCCTCCTTCTTTCTTTCCTGAGTAACTCTGCCTGAGACCATTTTACCTCACAGCTTGATTACCCCAACCCCGATTGATCCCGTTTCCTCCAATTCCTCCACCGTTCCAAAAACAAATAAACAACAGCTACGCCCATCTATCAGGTTGATCTTTCACTCTCTCTCTCTACCTGACGTTCCTCATCACCTGGCACCATATCGACTATCGCATCGACTTATCCCATCTATCCATCAAACTATCATTCATATCCCGTTTCTTATCAGAGCCAACGAGAGAAAGGGAGTGTGTGTGTGTACTTGCGGATTACGCCACGGATACCGAACCCGAGAAGAGAGGGGGGAGAGAGAGAAACCCCTACAAGGAATAAGAAAGCCTCCTCCTACCTCCTACATAGGCATCTGCATTTCCAATAGCCACCTGCCCTCCCAGTCCCGACGACACAAGAACCTAGGAACCAACAGAAGAGACAAGGAAGAAAAGGGAACCTTGGAAAGCTTCACCGTCCGCCAAAATGGGTCTTGCCTACAATACTTATCTTAATAGTAATAAGATCTACGGTTGTAAGGGCTGTAAGGCGCATCTGGCGAATCACGATGATATCATAAGCAGGGTAAGTCACCTCTCTCACACCATCACACTCACACACACACTCTCTCTCTATATATAAGGAAAACCCTCCTCCGCTCACTGCTCACTGCTTATCCCCCACCCAACAGAATTTCCGCGGCCAACATGGCAAGGCGTACCTGTTCAACAGCGTGGTGAACGTGGAGGCCGGCGAGCCCTCCGAGCGCAGCATGACTACCGGCCGCCACATCGTCCGCGACATCACTTGCAAGCAGTGCAACGAGACCGTCGGCTGGAAGTACGACAAGGCCTACGAGTCTAGCGAGAAATACAAGGAGGGCAAGTTCATCCTCGAGGCCGAGCTGCTCTGCAACGTCACCTAAACATCACCCAACGTGGGTGGATCATACGTCGTCGAGCAAAAAACCCCAGATTCATAATTACGGGCCGATCGATATGACCAGGCGTCTTATACAAGCAGGGTCGGGATGGGGTGGGATGCAAAGGGAGAAGACTGCGATGTTTCTCTGGCCGCAACTCTGTTTTTTATCTCTTCAGGCATTCACTGGATTAAGCGTAGGGCAGGAGTTTTTGCTTTCTTTCTTTTTATTTTATTTTATGCTTGTTTTCCTCGTCACCTGCTTTCCCTCCGTGGAGGGTAAAGCTTACAGGATGAACGGGGAATAGAATGGGTCAGATCGGGAAATGGGCAGCGGGAACGGACTGGATGGGATGGATCGGGTTTTACGCAGGCTTTTTATTTTTCTTTATTTTCTTTTCTTTTGCGCCATGGGGCTTGCATTTTCCGGGCCCTAACGACACGATGCGGCACGACCCATCCCCTTATCACGACGACTTTTACACATACAACAGGGTACAGAAGGAAAGGGAAGGAGATGAAAGCAGAGAGGTACATGCAGGGCAGGCAGAGAGACATACTAGCTAACATGAAGTTCAATACAAGCAACATCCCCTTTTGGGGCAGCAAACTTCTTCTCTGCCTCCTAACCTCTTTGTCTAGCGCGACAACCCAATAGCTGTCCGTGTATGTGTGTATATGTGATATGTGCGTGTTATGCCGTGTGGCCCGATAAAGTTCGTACACATCTCTCAACTTCTTCACCATATGCCCCCCCCCCCTCTCCCCCTCCCTCTTATAAAAAGAGTGACCAGGTGGCGGCCTCTATTCATGTACACACTTCTCTGCCAAACCGCAAGGCGGTGATCAACATGTACATAGGTATATAGAATAGCCGTGAAGAGATAAACATTGGAAGACCGAGAGCTAGCCCGTAGGGCAAACAATACCTAGGATGCTGCCTGTTTTTTCCCGACAGACGGAGACAAACAGATAGATAGGTAGACATATACATACGCCTCCGAGCACTTAGAATACCCGTTTGCTCTCTTCTTCCCAGTATCCCTTTGCCTGCCTACCGGCCAAGTCATTCATACCTACATATATATACTCTCTCAGATATATAACGGGCGTGGAAGATACCAAAGCTCTCTCTAGATACTACTTATTTATATATGTCCTGTGAGAACCATCATATTAATGGGGGAAAGCCACCCCCCCTTTTTTTAAACAAAAACCTTTTAAGTCGCACTACTCAGTGTGTACTTATCCTGATATACCATCCCGTCCCGTCTTACCCCTCCTTCCCAATACGCGCAATACACGTTAAAAGGCAAACCCGCCCACCTGCATGCTTGATAGCACGACACGGCCGACCATTTTATATATCGATCCATCCGCAGAGCACCGTCATCATCGGCGTGGCGTCGTTAAATTGTATATTTCCAAAAAAGCCCAAGAGAACATCACCGATATATGAAGAAATCACAGTCATAAGATCAGGCGGCGGCGGTGGCGGCAAATATCCGTAATAAGCTCGGCAGCTTCGCGACTGGGTAGGTGAATAAACCGTTTTTTGGATAGATTTGAAGGGGGACGGCCTATTCCGTCTTGTCGCCTGCCCCTACCACGACCCTCTCCTTCTTTTCTTCTCCGCTTGTTTGCGTGGCGTTATCATCAGTAACGACATGATATGATATACATGACACGATATATATGATTCAATACTCAACGCTCTTATTTGTTTCAAAAAAAGACCAATACTACCTAGCGAAACGAAAAAAAAAAGTCAAAAACGACGAGTATCTCTCCTATTCCCCCGGACCGGCCCTCGGCCAGATAGCTAGCCCCGGGATTTCCGACCTCCCTTCTTCGGCTTGGGCGGCGGGGGGTCTTCACTATGGAGGTGACCGAGCTCGTCGAGGGCCATGGTGTTGGTCCAGCTCAGGCAGCGGCGGTTGCCGGTGGCGGTCGGCTCAGGCGAGGCCTGCACCTTGGTGCGGGTGGCCATGCGCTTCGTCGTCGTCTCTTCCTTGGATCCTCCTTTCTCCTTTTCTTTCTCCTTTTCTTTCTCCTTTTCTTTCTCCTTTTCTTTCTCCCTCTCCTTCTCCTTGCCGGACTGCTCCTCGTCGGCGCTGAGGTACTTGTTCCGGCTCTCCATGCCCTCCACGATCTTCCCCTTGAAGGCGAGGATCTCCTTGCGCAGCTTAAGCTCGTTGAAGCCCCTAGGATCTAGCCAGTTGAGCAGCGAGTCGACCTCGCTCGGGTTGCAATAGTAACCCCACTGGTGAGCGTTGAATACGCTGGTCCTACCCTCCTCCATGCGTTTCCGTTGCGGCACCGTCATCCCAAACTTGGCCTTGTACTCGTTTTGGTGCTCCTGTGGCATGTCGATGTAACCTTCCCGCTCCATTTCGTCCGGCCCCTGAACCCAGATGCAGCCATTGGCGTAGCCAGCCTCCGCTGTTGAGCTATGCGGCAAGCCACCGTACGGCATGCCATTGCGTTCAAACCAGTAATACCGATTCCAGAACCGATCCTTCCCCAAAGCTCGCGTCCGTCCGCAGTCGGCCTCACGAAGATCGTTGTCGAGAACCGCGATTTCCTCCTCGCATTTCTTAATGTAGTCCTCTTTCTTCTGGATGTCCTTTAGCAATTTGATGTACTGCTTCGACTGCTTCGGGGCTTTGGCGGCAGCTAGTTCGGCCTCCTTCTTGCGCTCCTGTTCCTCGCGCTTTCGTTGGCGTTCGGCCGCCCGGTCACCACCCCTCCGCAGACTGCGACGACCGTGAGTCTCTTCGTCGGTATCGGCAACCTCTTCGTCTGGTTCGTCTGGCGTCCCTTCGACATCGGTCATTTTGACATCCCCATTGCTCTTAGCTTTCCCGGCTTCGCTACCATCTTCCGGCGGGGACGGCGGCATGTTCTCCGGAAGAAGGATTTTCCGCTGGTCGTTGAGAGGTTTGAGGTCCTCGATACTATATCGTGTCAGTGTCTTTTGCCGCCTATTCTGGGTTATGGTGGGTGAACCTACGCTTGCTTCCTGTTCCTTTGCCACTCGATCTTCTCCTTACGGTAGGCTGTCTGCGTCTCGGCGCATTCCTCCATATAAGCACGCATCGCTTTCGACCCGGTGGTCAACATGCAAATGATCCCCAACGCGGAGACTCGAAGGTTTAGATCGAGGTTGCCGTACTGCTCGCGTACAGTCTTCCTGCTCGGTTCGACTTCGGGAGGTACGAGATTCGCCAACAGCTCTTCGCAGGCATCAGTATGGCGTGGGTCCTTGGATAGTTGATGTAGCAGGCCGACCATGATGAGCTCCCAGCCGCCGTCCTTGAAATGGCGCAATTTCAGCTCCTCTATCCAGTCGAAGTCTGCCAGAACATCGGGGGCGCGGTGTTTGATTGTCGGCTCTGGCGTCTTCTCGGCCGCTGCTGCCTCCGCCCTTATCCTCTCTGCCTCCAATTTAGCCAGGCTACTCCGAGTGGCACGTGCCGCTGGCTTCGGCTCTGGCTCCGGTTCAGGGCTGGGCATCGCGCTATCCTCTTCGTCTTCCTCATCCTCCTCCTCTTCCTCCTCGTCTAATTCTGGTAAATCGACCTGCACCTTGCCTCCGTCGGCTTCGTCGCTGACAATGTGCTTGAGGACGGCGCAGTGAACCTCGGTGAACAGTTCGCACGGCGTTTCTAGACTGGCAACCTCCATCGCTTGAACGTAGTCGTCGAAAGTGAACGAGTCGAGCTTGAAAATCTCACAGTAGACGTTAAGAGTGACCCAAGTCTCGAGCAGTGGTCCTATCGACTTCATCAAAATTTTGTCGTTCCGAGCGCCGTTGTCGACAACGCCCTCAGGAGGATCCGAACACAGGAATTCCAGGGGCGGCCGGACATAGTCCTCCCGGGGTTCCAGCTGCAGATCCTCTATGGGATATTTGGGAGGTGGTGGCGGTGGCGGTGGTTCGGGTTGAGTGAAGATGGGAGCTCCTTGCGGAGGCAGCATATTTTGCCGGAATGGTACCGGGAACTGGAAGGGGTCGTTTCCATGCATATGAGGTAGGGGACCAACGTCCTCGCCGATGAATAGATGTGGTCCGCCCTTGATATGTGGGCCAGGGCGATGCTGGTGTCGTGGTTGTTGGTGTTGTTGTAGCTGTTGCTGCTGCTGTTGCTGGTTCTTGGACTTGTGACTCTTCGGTGCCGGTTTGAGCTCGGGTAGTCGAACAGGGCCATTGGCGAAGTTATTGAGAGCAGCGGCGATCCCATTGGCGTCCGGTGGGCTATGGCTCGGTGGGTGTGCTCTCCTCTGCGCTTGATGCTGTTTCCGCTCGAGCAGCTTGTTGTCGTATCGAAGATGTGGCGGAACCCGCGTATCAATGTGGTATTGCGCAGCCACATCATGCTTGACCAGCCAAGGCGCGCCGTTCCATGCTTCCCGAGTGACCGTTTTCTTGATGAAGGACCGCAGAACCGACTTGGTGAATATCTTCCTGTCGCGGAATATATGGTTGCTGTCCACCACGGCCTCCTCGTCCGGTCTTCCGTCTATGCTAGTAAAATATCGCGAGACCGGTTGTGTGAGAGTACCGTCGGGAAGTACCTTGCTGCCCAAGCGCGACTTATCTCGCACTATACCAGTCAGACGCTCCCCGCTGCTCACCGTAATGGTGACAGCTTCACCTGGGTAGTAGTCGGCTTTGAATTCATCGTAGATCATGTCGACGAGGGTATCGATTCTCGAAATAGTCTGGAACTGAACACGGCGCAATACGGGTCCCTTGAGCGCCTCCGGGAAGGCCTGCTCAACTTCCTCGGCGCCGGCAAGCTATACAACTAGTTAGAGGGGAAAGAACAAGGGGTTAAAATAAATACAATGCCACCTACCTCGCTCTTGAGAGCATCGAAGAAAGTTAGGCCGGAATGACCTGTTATCTGGCATATGAAGCGTCGCTAATAGGGGAAGAGAAAAGGTGGTGAACGGTTAGTTGCAAAATCCCCGAAATATAATAAGCGCTAAGAAGCGGTTCACCAACCTGCTTATAAAAGTCCATCCTAGGAGTACATTATTAGCAAGACACGCAACTTTCGACGAACACATTGTCATAGGAAGGAAGTCTACAACTTACCGACTTGTAAATTCTTCATATGTTGTGAAATACTCCCCGGTTTGAGGGATGTACCAGACCTATAAAAGGCAGCGCACGGGGAGTTAGTAAGGGGGGGACGGGTAACACGGATATATGCATATATGCAGTGTAAGCTGATATAAGTAGAAGGAATAGGTTACCACCTACATCGATATAATCTGGATCAATCTTTTTCGCTGGCACCAACTGCACCGGCTTCCGCTTGAAGAGGACCTGCGACACACAGTAAGCGATTGCATTCTTTCTCTCTGGTCTGCAATGGGCAAAAGGATGTCGTAGGGTGTCACTTACCATGATATCGCGCGGCGGGACAAAGGCCCCTTTTTCTTTTAATGTAGCCGCACGCAAAGTGATCTGCAAGGCTGAAAGTCAGCCTTATGGCTATAAATGATGGTATAAGTGGAGCTATAGGGATTGAATAAGTGAAGGGAGTGACCAATTCAGCTTATGGTTGAGGGTGGTGGAAGAAGGAAGGTGGGAGGGTGGTGGTGTTGTGAAGTTTGAGTCGTGGGGAGGGAGGAAGTGAACGGGGGAGGAGTAGTAATAGGTAGAGTGGTTAGGTCTAGAGGTAGGTAGGGTTGGGGTGTTAGGGGGGGGAGGTTAAGTATGGGGGAGGAACGGTTAAGTAGGGGTCTGTTCTAGCTACCTAGTTGATAGGGTAGATTCGTGCAGTGCAGAACATACTTATAGACACATCTAAAAGGGGGATTAACGGGGGATTAACGGGATATAACGCGCTTAGAGATGCAGGATACGCGTCTAATATATCATGGGCTGCGCTTGTAGGAGTGGTGGCGGTGGTTGTGAAAGCCAGTCGCCTGCGATTTGACGGACGCGACGGAGAGGAAGGAGGATGTTGTTGTTGTAAAAGTTTTGTCCGTCGAGCCAAGGAGGACGGAGGGAGAGAGGGATAGGGAGAAGGGGGAAAAAAGAGGAGGACTAGTTAAAAGTAGGTCAGTCCAAAAAGTAGGTAGGTAGTAGGTATTAAGGCAGGTAGGTCAGGTAAATCTCATCCATACAGGTACCTGGACTGTAGGTTAAGACCCGGATAGGGTAGAGTAATGCAGGTAGACAGCGCAGGTAGAGGGAAGTAGCGAGTACAAGTAAAGAGGCAAAGGGGAGCAGGAAACGCTAAAATACTTTAAAGGGAAAAAGAAAAACAAAGATAAAGGTTCTGAGTACATCCCCTGTCCAGCTAATCGCCCTACTTCCGGCTCGTATATACTACAAAAATATAACGTAAAGACTAGCGGGTCCTGGAGCTTATATACGTTATGGATATGGATATACCTACGTATGCACCTACCTACCTGCTTTACCTACAGTGTATTGCAGTCAGTTTACGCATACCATACTGCCCACTACTGCCAATACCGGAGAGCACACATACTGCAGACGCACCTTTTATATCCCACAGATAGAATATCACCCTTCGAAACCGTGAAGTTAGGTGAAAGTAATCTGGCCCAGGTACGGCGGCGGCGGGCGGGCGGGCACGGGAGAGCAGGACAAGACCCAAACCGGGGTGGGACACGTCCACTCCTGTCGTTCTTAGTGGTCAGGGACGAGAAAGGGATGTGGAGAATTCGCTTATTTGGGATGGGGCTAGGTAAGGGTTGCGGGTTTGGGAATGGAAGTTATCATGTAGTTGATACTTCATACGTCGTACCTTTTCTTCTAGCTCAACTCTTTTTTTGCACTGCACGCCTATGTACAATCAAATGCCCATGCCATGCCCTATGCGGTGGGTCCCACCTGGAGTTGGGAAGAAGTTTAACTACGGGCTACCTACGTTTTACATACCACCTACCTACCCCATCACCTCTAGGTATTATTTCACACAGGGTCCGACACCGTCCACGACCGCTCCGCCCCCTCCCCAGCCTTCTTATACTCGTTCTGCTCGCCGCGAACGCGGCAATCTCGCAAACGTTGAAGAATTCTCAACGGTGCGTTTTCCGGTATTTTATGCCCCCGTATGTGACGGGCTCCGTTGACCGGCCGTGAGGGTAGGTCCAATCGCGGGTCGGGTGGGCTGGGCGGGTGTCCCCTCCTCCCCTAAGGAGATGGGACCCGTCCGCTTTCCAACCTAACACCACGTCGCAAAACAATAAGAAAAGGCAAGAGGCGGTGCCATCATCGTCTTTGTTCCCTATATAGAGAGTAAAATTCACCATGTAAAACCCTTAGAGTTTCGGCGCGAATCTCGCGTTTAGTGCAGATAGATAACATGGCAGCCCTCCTTTTCCCTGAGCCGACGCAATAAACAGGTGCTTCTTTTTTCTTTTCTTCCTTTCTTTTGGGAGGGTCTCACGCGTTTCAGGCTCGTTGAGGTTATGGGGCTGTCTCGATGTGTTGTATCTCGTTCATTCAGTCACTCATTTTACAGTTTGCTGGATAATGCGCGCTTTTGGGCATAGGGACCTGGGGGGGCCCTTTTTTTTATTTTCACGTTTTTTTCGTTGGTGAGACTTCACCCGGCCTGTCCGTATGGGCGGGCAGCAGAGCCCGCTCCCGGAACTTGACTTAGTTGGGGGTAGGGCCGCTGCAAGGATTTTGGCCTAAACAAAACTCCACTTACCACCCCCCCTAGCACTCAAAGAATAAAAAAAAATCAGCCGGCATACCTTGCCATACTCCCTACGTATTTATCTACTACCTTGTCCATTCACGGCCAACTCCCTCCATTTAGCGCTGAACACAAACTTGGGGGATTGCTGAAGTGAAGGGTCAAGGCTGGATCATCGTGACCGGCGTATATATATTACACGCCCTCCCCATTTTAGCAGGTATCTACTAGGAATTGTTGGGTTTGCGCAAATACAATAAAAGTTCAAAGCTGTTTGTATAGATTATGGCACTATGCTACATCTACTCTCTGAGCGACATGTCCTTATATGCTCCGCCCCGGTCTGTCTATCCTTTGCACTAGCCGGACCTCCATTCCGCTCTGCCGATAGGGGTTTTCCCCGGCTGGTACGATGTGAAGTACACTGCCATGTAGCCGATCCAGCTCCCTACGACCCCCACCGCCGAGTACGAGCTCATGAACATCAGCGGCAGGAACTCGTACTCCTTCTTGAAGATGATCTGGTGGACGAGGGAGCAGTACACGATCAGCGGGATGCTGACGGCGATGTAGAGCGTGCTGATGCGGTCGGCCAGGATGACGGGCCGCCGTCCTGAGGCCGGCGCGAGGCGATCAAAAGCTATCAGGAATAGGACCAGCCAGAATATCGTGTAGACGGTCTTGATGGGGAACTCCGCGGGCGTGAAGAGCAGCGGGAAGAGCGAGACGTGGCCCGCGACGGCCAGGGGCCGGAACGCGCTGAGGTGGCGACGATCCTGCAGCGCGATCAGGCTAAAGGGGATGATGACCAGGAGGATCGCTTTCTCGTGTACATGCCAGCCAAAGAGGAATGAGGCGTAGCCGCAGAGAGTGACGGCCCCGATGAAGGCGTCCCACGTGGGATGGATGAAGAGCTTGATCAGGGGTATGATCTGGAAGAGAAGAGTGAGCGCAAAGCACACCTTGGGAGAAACCTCCGGCAGGACTGCAAATGCTGTATCGCCAACCAGCCCCCGAGTAACGCTGTGCAATGCCTCTGCCTTTACAGGTAGTCCAAGTCGGGGAGCCACTGTGTCTGGATATTAGTCGTCGCTCAGATAAAACGCAGATTTTCAGGGGCATGAATGATATTTACCGTAAATCAAGACCCTGTCAGTGAAAGAGTACATAGCCCACACGTTCGGCGCCCAGTATGCGTGGCAAAGCCCGCGCGAGAAGGGGAACAACCGGCTGAGAATCTGAGGTATCTGGCCCATGACGGCGAAAGGACCGAAAGCTGCCCCGAACACCGCCAGGATACCAGCGCCGAGCTTAACACAATTCGCAAACTGGATGCGGAAAATGTACTTTGGCGACAGGCAGTATACTCTGAGAAGGTAAACGAAGTAGGCGGGCGCCAAGTATAGGTATATGTGCTTCATGCACAACAAGGCTGCAAACACCAGTCCACTTCCTAGCAGGTTCGACTGGCGAGCCAGCACCAGCGACCCGATCAAGATACCGTACATGGCACCATTGTACTGGAAATGGATATGATCGATGATCAGGAGGCCAGGTGACAGTAGGACAGAGATTGCGGCTGCCTGGGATGCCCGCCTGCCTATACTGGGTGATGACTCGATATATCTAGAAGGGGGTCAGCCTCTATAGCTACGAGCAAGGGATGGGAACGCTTACAGCTGCAGAGCATATATGAGGACTAGCTCTGTTAGAATGACAGTGAAGCGCTGGAAATAGATGGTCTGCCAGCTATCATAGTCTAGGTTGTATACGCGAAGCATAGCCGGATCGGCCAGCTTGGCAACCTGGGAGAGCACCCATTCGAAGTAGGCGAAGAAGGGCGGGTAATCTAAGGTCCACTCCGAGGTGTTCTCATAATACCACTGCCATGGGGACAAGCTATGGGTTATAGCCAGCCAGTTTCTGTGCACCTCGAAATCGGTGGACTTGCTTTTGTGTATAGTCAGTCGCTGCTGGTGTTGCTGGTGTTGCTGGTGCTGTTGGTGCTGCTAAGGAAAGGGATGACGGAAAGGAAGGAACAGCAAGCACTTACTAGGCGGGGAAGAGGAGGATCTTGAAAGCAGTGGCGACGACAGCGCACTGCGCAATCGTTGGATATATATCAGTCATTGTTTCCGTAGATCATCTCATTGATCTATATATTCTGATTTCATGTCCAGTATGATATGAGGCCGTGCTCAGTGGCTACGTAGAGGAGCGTGCTAGAGAACTGCCTAGGTAGGGGAATGGCGGGCCTATAGTGCTGTAGAAGGGACGAAGTTGCGGCTTGCTCGCCCTTTTTTTCTAGCGTCTAAGTACCTCATCCAATGAGGATTAGCGTCGAGTAACAGCCCATCGGCACCATCCACCTGTTTATTGCATTTTCATTTATCGGGGTACCCAATAGTTAGTTCTGAGGTCCGGATTACTTATTACATTAACCTTTTGTTCCTCGGTAACTATAGCTATTCGTTTATATCAACAGGTAGATAGTGGACTTATCGAGACAATTCCTTACTCTATGTAAACATTCTACCTATTTTCACAAGGAACATAGGACAATAGAGAGATACCATGCCTCGTGATACTGGATCCTCGTTCTCGTAATGCCAACCCAGGGGAACACGTCGACTAGAAGGTACCTGCATGCGTTAAGCACGTAAAGTACCTAAGTACGTACTTGAACAGAATTTAACCTCCTTCACCCCTGTCAGGCTGTCTGTTTCCACGCCATGGTTGGTGCCGTGGGTGGTGTCAGTTTTGTACATAACTGGTTAGATATGTCTCAAGATATCTACCGAGAATCAATGCTAGGCCTCAATACTAACGTCGCAATGGGCTGGGAAGGGTTAGACTTCTTGATCGGATAGATAACCTTAAGCTCAATAATGCAATAATACAATTGCATTGTTATCATTCAGTTCATCCCAGTCACCTTACCGGGGCCCGGTTGACTTTATCTGGTCGGGGAATTTAGATCTAAGAATGGATAGATGTCACAGGCAATAGATATTAATATAATTCTTAGTGGTAGCTGGAGGTTAAAAAGACCTCACTCGATCTATAAGTAAAGCTCCGGGGCGAGCTACGTAGTACATAAGACGGTACATGTACATATATAACCTAAGCCGTGAAATTGTACCTGGACCTTCCCCATACAATTACGACATTAGATCAATGGGCCCACTTACCTTCTTAAAAAGGTTAGATAGATGCTATTTCGAAAGGCACCTGTTACTAAGTACCTAAGTAAGCAAAGCTCTCCAGCTTAACCAGCCCGATCTTACCTGACCAGGTCTCCAGAAAAAAGTGCACAGAGTGTCCTCTTAGCCTTTTCAGCCCACCACTACTAACTAGTTTGCTAGTTACCACTACTTCCCTAAGTAGGTACTAACCACAACCACCACACCTGAATATCAACAACAACCAGGAAGGCGGCAGAAGACACCGGGACAAGTCCCTTTTCTTGTTACTTTTTTTTCCTCGTCCCCAGCGCACCAAATCGATATTCCTCTTCTTCTTCTTCTTCTTCTTCTTCTTCTTCTTCTTCTTCTCCTTTCTCCTCCTGCTCTTCTGTCACATATTTTCGATGCTAGGTTAAGAGATACCCCCGTCCAGCCTTATGTTTGTTTGTCACGAGCTTAACTTAAAGGATTCCACCTAATCAACGCCCCCCCCCCCCCCTTTTCCCCCCCGTCCCTTGCATCGCGATATCGCGATCCCCCCTCCCCCGCCATGCGTCTCCTACGGTCCTCGGCCCTTACCTTGGGTCTCGCGACCACGGTCACCGTCGTCGACGCCCAACCGCAGTTTTTGATTAATGAGCTGAGCTTTGGTTATAACGGGATGTACGTTCGCGCCAAATTTCCTCTTATACAGCCCCTCCTTCCCCTTCCCAACTCACGATCGGCGCATCCCTACCCCGCCATGCTAACCCATAGACCTCTCTATACAGGATAAATCCCCGTGGAGGCGACACCGTCCCTGGCTACTCTATATCCGGCACACCAAACCCCCCTGAGCTGCTGTCTAACAAGGTGATCCTGACCCCGCTGGCGCCGGGGAACACGCGGGGCGCAGTGTGGGCGGAGACCCCGAACGAGTACGCGAGGTGGGTGACGGACCTCGACTTCCGGACGAACGGCCCGGAGCGGGGCGGCGGGAACCTGAATGTGTGGCTGGCTAAGGGGGGCGGGCAGGCCGTCGGCCAGTCGAGCATCTACACCGTCGGGCAGTTCGAAGGCCTGGCCTTGGTCGTCGACCAGCACGGCGGGTCGGGCGGTATGATCCGCGGTTTCCTCAACGACGGCACCACCGACTTCAGCACCCACCACAGCGTCGACAGCCTCGCCTTCGGCCACTGTACCTACCCCTACCGCAACCTCGGCCGCCCCTCCCAGCTCAAGTTGCGCCAGACCGACGCCGTCTTCAAGGTCGAGGTTGACGGCCGCCTCTGTTTTGAGACCGACAAGATCTCAATCCCCCCGGGCTACCACTTCGGCATCACCGCCGCCGCTGCCGAGAACCCGGACTCTTTCGAGGTCTTCAAGATGGTCGTCATGACTGACGACCTTCAGGCCAAGGGCCAGGCGCCGCCCCCGCAGCAGCAGCAGCAGCAGCAACAACAGCAACAGCAAAACCAACAGCAAAATCAACAGCAGCAAAGGCCAGAGGAAGTCGTCGAGTCTAAGATGAGGTACTTCGGGCGCCAGCGGGAGGCGTTCCCGCCATCCGGCGAACAGGCGCAAGCGCAGCAGGGCGGCCAGGACAACGGGGCGACGGCCGCAGCGTCGGCGGCCTCGGCGGACGCGATCCGGGATCTGCAGGAGCGGCTGAACAGCCTGAGCGGAGCGGCAGCGGGACGGCACGGGGACGTGATGCAGGCGTTGCGGGGGCTGACGGAGGGACTAGGGCGGCTATCGGGGCTGCCGGAGCGGGTGGCGGCGCTGGAGGCGGAGCTGGCGCGGGCGCATCGCGAGCTCAAGGACGCGCGCGCCGACGTCAAGGCGCGCGTCCGCGACTCCGAGCACGCCATCAAGGGCTTCATGGGCGATAAGCACGGCAACATGCTCGAGCACGTCACTGTCCAGGCCGCCGAGGGCCCCCGTCACGGCCGCGTCATCCTCGTCGTCGTCCTCTCCCAGGCCGTCCTCGTCCTCGGCTACGTCTGGTACGAGCGCAAGAAGACCTCCCCCAAGAAGTACCTGTGAGCGGCCGGACATAGACCCAAGAAAGAAGACCCTGGCGCCGGCATTGGTGCGTCGCTTATGCCATAAGATAGTAGTTGTAGTTCGGGGAGTTTCATAGCATGGCCCTTTCCGAAGCAAATACATCAAAGGAGGGTGTTCCTTGGGATGACGGAAGGCAGTGTGGTGTTAACGAGGGTTGGGGCAGTTTGTGAAGGGCGTTGTACAAAAGCTTTTTTCTTTCTTTTCTTTTTTAACCGCGGCGCATGGCAGGCATTGGGACCTTTTTTTTTTTTTTTTTTTTTTGGTTTATTGGAATTTGCATTTTCATATTTCCCAACCAACCGAGCTTATGTATCATCATTATCATCATACTCAGCGCAGTTACATAACATCAAATCCCGAGCGTTTTCTTCGTCGACCCGCCACCGTTGTTATTTTGGCATATATCTATATAGCTTCGTATTCCGTTGATTCTACCGGATAGCCACCATTGAGAGCCGAGGCGAAATGAACATGGGGAGGGAGAAAGAAAGAGGGTTAGGATGAAAAATCCCCAGTCGATGATATACATATCCCAGCAGGGACGAACAAGCAATCCCTGATTGATTAGCTGATTTTCGACAACACGATGGCAGCAAGTCTTTCAATCGTTAGGGCTTGTGTTATGGTATGAGCTTTTTTTACCCATGCTGCAAATTCAACCTATGTAGACTTAAAAATATTTCGCACCATGAAAAAGACAAGAGCAAAGAAAAAAAGCTTTGAATAGATCGCTTGGGTTTCATAGACCCCAACCTGCATATTTCCTTTCCAACCTGATCTTCTTCATATGTACGGCGAATCATTCTCTGGTGGCGCGCGCCCCCCCTCCCCTCTCTCCCCGCCCCGCCTTAAGCAGTCACGCACTCGCATTCTCTGCTGCCTCTCTCCTTCTCTCTCCCCGTGATGTAGCCCAGCCTAGCCCAGCCCAGCACCGTCAACTCCCCAAGCTCTCCACCCACACCATACCGCCACCCCTAATAACTCCGCCCACATCACAGCTCATCGACGCCGTACTTGGGGGCGTCGCGGCTGAGGACGTCGTGGCCGTCCGGGGTGACGAGGAGGACGTCCTCGATGCGGACACCGCCGACGTCCCAGTAGCCGTCGAGAAAGTCGAGGTCGAAGAACCGCCGGTGTTCGCCCCCGGCGCGCAGGAAATACGACTCGATGTACGGCCGGCAGAAGTACAGGCCCGGCTCTACCGTCACCACCATCCCCGGCTGCAGAATGCCGAATTTGTTGGACGGTGCTGGGGTCGGTGGCTTTGTCGTTGTTGCCGTTGTTGGTGATGTTGACGTCGATGTCGATGTGGATGGGGGTGGTGATGATGTTGTTGGTGACGACGATGATTGAGGAGGTGCTCGTGGTGGCGATGATAATGACACGGATGACGGCGCCCGCTGCCTGCGCGGTATCGACGACGGCGGCCGTGGGGCTTGCTTTGGCTCTGGCTTTGGCTCCTGCTGCTTCTGCTTGCTGTCCTCGGCGGCCGCCTCCTCCGCTACCGCCTGCCGGATCATGGCCCTCATCGTCTGCGGACCAACCGGTCTGCGTTTACCCCACATGCCCTCGCCGGTGGGGCGCAGGAGCTCACGACTCAGTACACTAGGATCGGGTGGGAATAGGAATTAGCATGTGCAGATACTTCTTCTGACTTTAAACCCATGGGTGGGGCGGGATGGGGAGAGGATAATTGATAGAATCAAATGAGGGCCGGGAGGGGGTGAGGGTGGAATGACACTCACTCATGGCAATCGAGGCCGATGTGGTGACCGAGGCCGTGCGGGAAGAAAGCGGCGGCGGTGCCGGCAGCGTAGATTTCGTCGGCGCCGAATCCGGCGTCGCGGCGGAAGATGCCGAGGTCAAGGAGGCCCTCGACGGCGACGCGGGCGGCGTGGAGCTGGAGGTCGCGGAACGCGACGCCCGGCTTCACGCGCGCCACGCACTCCGCCTGCATCCGCAGCACCAGGTCGTAGATGGCGCGCGCGCGCAACGACAGCCTGCCCCAGCCCCCGCCGGAGAACCGGTTCAGCGGCAACGTCCGTGTGATGTCGCTCGCGTAGCACGACCATTCTGCCCCCGCGTCCAACACCACTAGCTCTCGTCCCGTCAGCGCCTGGTTGTTCGCCCCGTAGTGCAGCGTCGACGCGTTGGGACCCGACCCCGCGATCACGGGATATGCCTGCGCGTGGGCGTTCTGCGACACGCACTGCGGGCGGGTGGAGTACGAGTTAATAATACGTTCGTGGTGAGGTACAAGTGGTAAAGTAAATAGGCAGAGGTAGATTAGCAGGAAGGTAAAGACGTACGGAATTCAGAAAGGAGGCCTCGATCTGGCACTCGTTAACGCAGCCGGCCAGCGCCTTGGCTACGGCCCTGTGGGCCTCGGCGGAGACTTCGCAGGCGCGGCGGATCATGGCGACCTCGAATTCGTCCTTGATGAGTCTGGCCTCGTCCATGGCGGGGCGAAGCGCAGCGACATCGACGTCGAGACGCGGGCGCATGCGCTCGAAGCCGTCGAAGTCGGGCAGCTGGTCGGGCCGCAGGGCATACAGGGGACCGCGGACTCGCGGCAGGCGCGCCACCAGGTAGGCTGGCAGGCCGGACGCATGCTGCACGTCGTGCACGTCGCAGCGCGCCAGGCACTCCTCCACCGACGGCGTCGTGCCCAGCCATAGCACCGTCGCCGGCGGCGTGTGCGGGATCCACAGCGTCAGCTTGTCAGCCCCCACGTCGTACGTGGCTGCACAGCCCGGGAAGTCGGCCCCGGAGAGGTAATAGAAGCTGGCGTTGACGTGGTGGTCAACTGGAGGGTCCAGTGCGGATGTCGGGATAGGGGGGTGTACTCACTACCGACGCTGTCGGAAAGGAGGCCCCTGGTCGGAGTCCTCCCACTGCGTCTCTATGGCGCCCGGCAGGTAGATGAGCCCATCCTGCGCACCTAGTAATTTGGCAACCTTCCGCGCGTGTAATTTAGCTACGGCGGTTGTCAGCTATGCCGTGGAAATGACACGCACAAACATATAGACCTGATACTCTCAGGAATTGCGTCATGGTACAGACGACAGCCCCGCGATTCTTCTAACGGGGACGACTAGATAGGTATGTAGTTAGAACAAGATAAACGCCGTCGACTCACCAGGATACTTCTTCGGTGGCTCCACCGGCTTCTCCTCCTTGGGTACCTTGAACTCGATAGAACTACAGAGATGACGACATGTGAGTGGGCGGTTGAGAGGGGTTCACACAGACCCGGAGGCACAAGACAGGCGACCTACAGTGCATCGAAGTCAGCGGGCAGGAGCTCGTGCTCGAAGGCGGTGGCCTCCATCACGGGCTGCGACTGCGAGTGCGTCTGCGTGTTAGCGGCTACCCCTTCCGTTGGGCTATACCGCCCGGTAGTTGAACTACCGTCGCCGCCACGGGATGATAGAGATGAGCGGACGACGTCTTCGAGATAGCGGAGGGATTGTTTGGGGTCGTAGCCTGTGTAATAGGAGCGTAACATTTAGTTGTTGGTGAGGGTGAGTAGACTAGAGTCTACCTAAGTATGATAAAGAGTGTGCTGTAACTCGGGACGGATGAGAAGCTATCCAAGCCAAGCTACTCCGTCAACCCGGCCACAGGAACGGCTCAGTAGATGATAGTATGTATGGCTTGTCAATATCGGGCTCTCTTTTTACGGATGATAATATATCGTTCAGTA
Source organism: Eutypella sp. D-1 (assembly GCA_023313575.1). Classification (NCBI taxonomy): domain Eukaryota; kingdom Fungi; phylum Ascomycota; class Sordariomycetes; order Xylariales; family Diatrypaceae; genus Eutypella; species Eutypella sp. D-1. The sequence goes on from JAJTTP010000003.1 coordinate 1,066,146, forward strand.
CTATACTGTATCGTACAATACGCAACTACTTCGTACATGTGAAAGCTACTGGAATAAAGGGAGCTCTACCCAGTAATTACCTACCTAGCTAGGTAATTTAGGACCTCAGGAGGTTTAGGCAGAGAGAGCCGCCTCTTCTTGGCAGGGCCTTAATTACCTAAAGTTTAAGCCAGCATGCGGTCTTACCGTAATGGCTGGGATTGGCTGGGCTCAGGGTCGGTGCTCCAAGTGCTCGCTATTGCTTAAATATTTATAGGCCATGGGCAGAAGTACATAAGCGTAAGTCTCTCGCCATGCATATACACGTAGCTTGCCCTTACCCGTCAGCGAAATCAACCATGAACCAACCAACCACCTGCAATCAACTAATATCCAGTGGATGTCCTTGCTGAACTTAATAGCTAGATTGACTAGTATAGTAAATGAATACGCATAATTATACAAATACGGAGTACGTAAGCGAAATATAACGTATCGCCCATATACTTGGGTTACTTGTCACCCGTCCCCATTCCAAGTGTTGATACCTGAAGTAAGTTGTCCGTGTTGCAGCTCGATATATAAAATATAAGTGATAATACGGCAAACCACCGATATATTACAAAACTCGATCGGTACTTCCATATAGGAGTACTTGAAATCTCCTGGAGCAGCCGGCTCTATCGCCGTCTCTTCTTTTCTGGGTTTTTTTCTCCAAGCCAGCTAAACACCTGGATATCAGGAAACTCTCTTTCAGCGAAGCACAGCACCTGCGTAGCTTGACTCAACTCATGTTGACTTTAATTCAGCTCAGTAATTACATTAGGTACTTAGGTAGGTATATAAGCTCAGCTTCAACCCTGGAACCAGCCCTAGCCTATCCATAGTAAATAAATGTGCCTACAGACCTAGCCCCTCCAGCTTCCACCCACGCTCCCCCCCCCCTCCTTATTCCACCAAACCAGGCACGAGATAGAGGGGTTGAGACACCCGCGGAAGTCCATTAGATCTGGTTCGGCCGTAGACGCCCACCACTCCCATCATTCTTGCCATGTGCGCGTGCTTTCCTTTCATGTTCATACATAAAATATATATATACTCTCCTGAACACTCCCGAGACAAAAGAAACAGAAAAAGAAAGGGGAAGGAGGGGCATTATCCCCCCCAAATTATCCTGCCGATTTCCGGAAAGGGACTGCTATAACGAGAAAAAAAAGAAGTAGGACAGCAAAGTATTCACTTGCATGGCGTTTGTTTATAATATATTTTCGAAGCTCCACCCGGGGTTCTATATGGCTTGACTACTTGTATGTAAGTCGCGTTAGAAAAATAGAAGCTCCTCTCCCTTCCATCAAAAGCAACGATTTCAGCTCTCAAGAGTCCGCTACCCCCTTGCCCCCCGCTTTTGTATGCCTGATATAACGGATATAATAAGTGCTGCCTCGGACGGACAGCCGAACAATTGCTGCGGAAACCCTCTCTTTTTTTGTTGCCTCCCGTCAACCCTCTCTTGTCCCGAAAACTCCGGTCCGTATGCCATCAAAAAAAGAGTCGTAAATGTGCGAAAGAACGCCATGATATAAAGTAGTTTAGGGTGAGGGGGGGTATCATTTCGTTCCGTAAAGTCTAATCCACTCCGTGTTGCGGGAGCATTCCATGCCATGGCGTATTGGCCAGTAACTCTTCGGGGTTTCTCGGTTGTCGCCGCCGCGGGACTGGCGTTCCCGCCTGCCGTTGTAGCCTTTGTGGATGGATGATGCGCCGTACCGACTGGTGCTGTAGTGGAGTCGGCACCTGGACATGGGGTTGAGGTGGGAGGATGGGCGGAACCTGTCCCATTTGTTGCATGGGTAACATCGGATCGGCGTACATAGTGGTCGCAAAATCGAAGCCCGGATGAGCTTGCGTCTGCATCATATATGGTGGGAGGGGCCCTAGCAACTGGCCTTCGATGCTGTCGTATAGATTAGGCATGTAGAACTGGGAGGGATCTTGATGAGGAATGCCTCCCGGGCTAGCACTATGCGCACCGAGTCGCTGGTCACCAAAGTCCACTCGCGGCTGGTTTGGATATGCTAGCGGGTCGCCGGAGGGAAACATCATAGCGTCTAGCCTATGTATCGGGTTCATTGCCCCAGTCGTCGCTTGCTGAAGTAGGTGAGACGTGTCGTGAAATGCTGCAGTCGCGGCGCCGGGCGACGGCGCAGATAGATCTAGGGACGGGAATTCAAAGCTCGAGAACGAATCGTTGTAGTCTACAGTTTGCATCGGTGTGTTGTCGAAAGATAGAGTCGACGGGGGTGACGTGATGGATGAACTTTCCGGCCTTGATGACGCAATGTCAAACCCGTGTGTTCGTGACGATTCGGCCGAGTAATGCGAATGTGTTCGAGACGATGCCGATAGGAAGCTAGCGGCTCGTGAACCAGATGCTGGGCGTTTCTTCGAAGATGTCGATGCGGTGGACCTTGGCTTGACCTTCTTAAGATTATCGGGCAGTTGGTCGAATATGGTCTTGACAACAGTTTAGCTCAGTCTCCGTCGTAGGGGTTGGTGCCGGGGGTGCCGACTTACACTCAAGACTCCAGAGATTCTGTCGGCGGCCAAGCATGTCCTCGCAAGCCCATTGATCATCTCCTTACCAGCAATGGCATCTGACAGGATTTCCTTGGACCCGTCCTTGTCCTGGTTTTCTAGGACGAAGTAAACTAGAGTGAGGATGGCGAAGAACTCAGTGAAGAAGGTGAACCAGTACGGCCCTACTAATGAGACCTGCCTCCGCATCTCTAGTCCAATGTGAACAATATTGCGAGCAACAGTGATCCCAGCGGCACCGCAGGCATATCCTCGTTCATCGACGTTTTTCCCAGCCGAAACCCGGGGGGAGACATAATGCAAGAATGGTCTATAAAGGACCATTTGCACGTGGGCAAAAGCGAAACGTAAGAGATTGCGAACCCTGAGCATGTTACAGATCATCAGTATTTTCTCAACTCAACTCCAAAAAGGTAACAGAACATGGGAATGGGAGACGCTGCCGCTTTTTTTTCGGGGGGGGGACTAACCGGACGACTTCATCAGGCCCTTCAGGGTTCGGCCGCCAAGCCATAGGCAAATCCTCGTTCCATTGCTGTAGCTCCTCTTCCAACTCCTTCACTTTCGAGTAACTGATCGAATATGATGCATTTGAGAGGTCAGATGTCGAGGCCGAGGCCGATGCAGAGCCTCCTATTGAGCCCGAGCCCGAGCCTGAGCCTGAGATCGATCCCTCGGTTGCATTCTTATCCTTACCCTTTAGCGGGTAGATATGCCTCACAGTTTTTCCGAGTATGTTCATGAGTTTGGTGTGCGCATTGAAAGCTTCGAAGAATGAGGGCGTTCCAGGAGGTGGGTTGAGTATCCCGTCAGCAGTAATGAAATGGTCGTCGACTGGCGTTGGCAATGGCTGGTCGATGTCCTCGTCGTTTAGGAGTAGGGGGAACCCCAATAATGCGGATACGTATGTATCGATTTGCCGACACACGTAAAACACCCTGCGTCTCGATTCGGACTCGATAGAGTTAATTTGGGTCTGAGGAAAGTGCCGGTGCAGGCCCATCCTCAAAGCGGACCGTAAAGCAATACCGACAAAACCGTAACACGTGCTGAGATTAGATATCGATTGAATGAATAGGATCATGAACAACAATGCTTGGAGCGATGTGAGATCTCGGCACTCCGTGATGTCTTGTAGCAATGACCTCGCCGCATTGTAGTATTTGAGCCTGACAAGCAATGCAACAGGTTAGCATAGAACCGACAGATGCTCGTAACTATTAGAGATTGCTTACCCTTGGTCGATGGCAACTTTATACGGCAAAGGTCCCGATTTCCTATCGACCACGTTGTACATACAACCTAACGCCATGACGGCGTAGGCCAACGCGAGATTGCGGTTGTCTTCTATCTCGAAAGTTTCTGGTGGCTTCTCGTAGAGGCTGTTTAGCATCTCGTAAAAAGATGGTTGATGCACAATTCGCAACAGGCAAGTCGCGTTGCTCAGGGACTCGGAGCATAGAGCTAAAGCAGTCGACTTTGGTGGTAGGTTATACGTGGGCGGGAGATTCGAGGCAGACCACGGCGAGCTTGCGGAAGATTTCGGCGAATCGAGACTCACAACCCCATCGGACCGGGGGGATTTAGACATCGATGGTAGCTGATTATCTCGGCCAAGAAAGGAGCGAAAATGCTCCTTCATGCGCTTGAAGAAGACGGAGCCCGAAGAAGTTCCGTGGAAATCGTAGTCGCCCTTGTCACTAAGTTCAAGTTGCCCAACAGAGTCGATCATGGATCGCAAGGGAGAATCTTTACTGGACGAGCTTGCTTGTTGGGATTTCTGAGCAGCAGCCTGGAGCCGGGCTTTCTCTCGCATGCGAAACTCCTGCTGGACCGATGGATCGAGGTTCGGGTCGTTAAGGTCGACGTCCGGCATAAACTTGCGCAGCAGCGTCTCCGCTCTGGATAGCTTGTTCTCCAGCGCCTCGATATATTGCGGCGCCGGATTCCTACGCCGGTTAGACGGCTTGTCGTATGTGCATTCTGGTATCAAACATTAGCGACCACATACTAAGATAGTCAGACGGGAGCGCAGCTACCATAACTATAGACTTGGCAATGGGTACATGGTTGTCGACCATCACATTTTATTTTCTTTCGACGACATCTACACACAAGTTAGCCACGAGGTACGCGATCCTTTATGGGGGAGGGGCATCTCTTACTCGTCACAGGCCTAATATACAAACACGTCAAACCCGCACGCGCAGCATCCCCCCAGCCAGGATTAGCCCCGCTGGGAAGGAGCGCGAGACGGGATGCGACGTAGCTCAAGGTTAGTCAAATGTGAAATAACAAGATATAAAAAAAACAATTAAATACAAGACGCGCGTCCGCGCACGCAGCCTCGGGGCGATTTTTCGATGCTACATCACGAATGCAAACTTACCCGAGTTACCCTCCGACGTTTCTGGATGGGCACGACCGGCACGTCGCTAGTCGACTCACCGGTGCCGGTTGGGGGTTGGGTCGACGCAACCGCGGGCGCATCCTCATTGGGGGAATCGGCATCTTGAAGTTGGGAGGTGGAATCCTCATCGTCAGACAGCTCGAGCTGGGGCGAAGCTGTATTCTCGTTCTTAACAGAGGCCGCGGGGTTTCCAGGGGGCTGCGATGGGCGAGACGGAGGTGGCATATCCGTTGGACCGGGGGATACCATGACGTCCTCCTGTGAAGAGCGAAACCCAGCCCGCAGCCGTCCTCTTTCGGGTTCTTCACTTGTTCAGGAGGTAAAAGATGAGTGCTCGTCGCATTTTGAGATGGCTCCCGCTACGTTCTTGGCTACCTGACTGGTGACAATGAAGCCGGAGGTGTCGCGGGCTGGCAGGGAAATGGGCGGAGCGGACAAGCCGCGAGTGATTGAACAGATAAGACAGGAACAAAATAACAATGAGTAACGATGGAACCAGCTCGGTAGGTACTAGTGGTTGTTATCTCGATAATGAGTGCAGCAACCTTGAATTAACCTCTTAAATTGGGCCTCAGGTGAGCGAGGTGCCTGCCAGTGGACCAAGTGTGAACGAGGGGAGTAGTAAGCGGGAAGCGGGAAGCGGGAAGCGGGAGGAAACGACCGAAATCGAACAGAAGAGCCGTCAATAAAATTGGCCAAGCAAGACCGGGGTTGATTAGATGCCAGTCAATTGGGACGTGACGACGAGAGGAGATCGATACCAGCGGACACAGAGAGAGAAGAGGACAGAAAGATGCTGATAAGGTACCTATACCAAGTATGAGAAGATAGCAGGTATGAGATAGTACGAGATAGTATGAGATAGGCAAGGTCGAAGTTAGGTGAAGGTAGTAGGTATGTGTGGGCGTGAGTGCAAATTGTGAATATGAGTGTGTGTTTGCCCGCGTATAGATCGATCAGCTGGTTTAATCGGGAACGACAGACTCTGGTACGGTATAGCAGCACCCTCGACGTAAGAAAAAAAAAGTCAATTAGGTAGTAGACGAAGCCCAGACGAAGACGAAAACGAAGACTACCTAAAAGAGATACGCGGGCCTAGTAGTAGGGATAATGGTGGAAGGTGGGCTACTATTACGTAGTAATTATCTTTCCGATGTTGCTTGTCTAAAGTAGATGCATAAAAAGACTACCTTAGCACGAATGGTTGAAATGGTTGGATGTACACACGGGCGTTAAGAAGTGTGGCTTTTCAGGTCAACCAGGTTATGAATGATTGAGATATTGTATGGGGGGAGGGGAGGGGGGATTGTTCAAGGTCCTATCGATTTCCAGTGCCTTGCCCAGGTGTGGGAGGGATTCACGGGTGTGAGCGTGGGTGTGAGCGTGTGAGTTTTGGGTCCAAGTAGTAAGTGAAGTGAGGTGAGTGAGTGAGTGATAAGACCAAAGCAAGGGCTGAGAAGAGCGGAGCGCCTATGGAGAGGCCTAAGGTTACCTAGGTAGGTAGAGAGTCCTTAGGTTGAAAGGGGGCCCTGCTCGGGCTCGGACTAGACGGGGTGACGACGGGGTTTGGAAAACGGGAGACGGGAGATAATGGACAATAATAGATAATGAATTGTTTGGTGGCTCGACACGACAACTCGAAACGCGAATAGAACTACTAAATGAGTACTATGTAGTAGATGAGAATAGTAACGTCAGGCTGGAGAGTCTAGCCGTCGAACGAACGGACGGACGAACGAACGGACGAGGATGATGACGAGGCGGTAGAAGATGGCGGCGGCGGCGGAGGGAAAGGGAAGAGAGGATCCATGGATGGCCCAGGTGGTAGGAGATATTACGAAGTAGTTCCAAGGTTAGTTTACTAAGTAGAGAGCGAGATGGGCGGATAGACGTAAACTTCCGCGTAGACTGGTGGTAGGTGGTAGGCAAGTAGGTTAGGTAAGTAACTAACTACTCAGGTACCTAGGTAGATGGGTTTGGGTAAAATTGAAGCCGCTAGCCCTGAACTGGAGAGCTCTACAAGTATTACTACCCGTGGACTGGTCAAGTACATACATACACACCAAAACAAAAAAGAAGTCCGCTGTAGAAACTTCCGCCGAGGTCTTTGACTTGCACTCAAACTGGGTACCGGTCTGATAAGGGCTCTAGTTCCAAGTTAGATGAAGTTTTAGTTCCTAGGTCACCTCTAGTCTGCTCCGGGGCTACTCTAGGGAGTTTTTTTTAGTGCAAAGAAGAACATGTGCAGTAACTACATGCGTACATAACCTACATACAACCCTCCACTTCACCCCTTGTATACATATGTAAATCGATTCGTACTTTTTCGTACTTGGACGAAGCACATCGCAAAAAGCCATTCCAGATGCAATACTATAACAGTGGAGATGGTTTAGCTGCATGACTGGATATCTGGTTAGGTACCTCTAACTATTACTGATTTACACTGATTTACTACGTAGAAGAAGTACCGCATTCTGTGTATAGCAATTGTTGTCGCCAACATACCTACATATAAGTACTTACATGTACGTCCTGACATCTCCGGCCGGTGGACATGATATCTGGCGACCTCGAATGATGTGTGCATGTCTATACACGGGGTTTGCCATGCATTTTGCTGTCGAAGCGGCGAGCGTGGTTTAGGAGATGACAACAAGTAGTTCTACCAACGAGAGCAGTTACGCGAAAGACGACCCCAATCTACACGGAGGAATCAGATATGCACTTATAGCTTCTATATCACTCCATATTGGTATGTATATACCTATGTAGATATATATGTCTACATGTGGTTGTATGTATGTATGTACGCATCCATGGATGTGTGTGTATGGAATTATAGCCCTAGAAGGTGATAGACTCCTGCGCATACTTGAGCATACACCTGCATGCTTGAGCACTTGACGTATAGCACGGATTAGCACGTCTCGGTTGTTATATTGTAAGTAACATTCGATAGGACTAGACGGCGGGATCTAACAAATCACTTTTCACGTATAATCATGATTGGCCGATCTTACATAACAAGGCTAACTTGTCGCCATCCCTAAGGCAGACAGCTTGTGTATATCGACGGGCATGCCGAACAACGGCGGCCCAACTAAGCGCATATAATCCTGTATATACCTCGGGGGGCGATTCACCAATCAAGGCTCTTCGGCCTCCCTTTACTCTCTTGTTTCCCATTGTATACCTGGTTCCAGGATCCGATGACAATGCTGTAATGTAACCAGGTTGAGAGATCTCGGCCCACGTACAGCGCCGTGTATCCGGCCAGAGGCTACGCTTCAACCCCCTAGTTATTTCCGAGGACTTCGTCGGTCTAGTCCGCATATATCTTGCCCGTAGCCCTCAGGTCCAGGTCGGTGGGATTTATAGTCATAGAGATGTTAGCTAATTAGGTATCTCCAATTCCGCCCCCATCTTTGCCATGCCCACGGGGGGAGCTCAATGTGCCCCTTGATAGCTTGTCAGCCTCTCCGCGTTATACGGCCTCGCACTTACATGCATACCCTACTACTATTACCTTTCTGACGTCTTCCTGGGGAAACGCTACACGTCGCGGTACGTAAGGCAAGGTCTATCTCTCTTTCCCCAAGGCCCCAAGGTCCCACTGCCTACTCCCCCCTTTGATTTCCGTCCAATGTAAATCTAGGAAAATCCGCATATGCACTGCTAAAGCCGAGAGTATGTATGTTCACGATCCCTGGACAGCTGAAAAGAGAGACCTTGGGGCCCGAGTGGGAACTTTGAAGCTTATCCCAACGTGACGGGCAAACGGGCGACATGGCAGCATGGCTGGCATGGGGCAGGACCATCTATCCCTTCGCTCGAACGCGCAACCAGGCCGCCAGGTAGCTCCTCCCGGGCCGGCTTGGCTTTCGCGGATTTTGTGTACCTGGTCTTGGCGTACAGCCTATCCAAGAAGCAGATCCAGGAGGCTCGAGTCGGGGCAAGCGGGTATCCAACCCACAGCGATTCGGTTTAGAGTTGCCGCACGAGTCCCTCGTGGTTTGTCTTGGTCGTCCGTGACAACTTTTCGTCGGCCTTTGCGCTTCTGGGCAAGAGCAAAGGACTCTGTTTCGCCTATGTCGCCGTTCCTAGCTTGAAAACCCGGGGTCCGGTGTCGTCATTTATGTTTACAAATGCAATAATATGTAAGCAAATGTGGAAGATACGGCCAGCCTTATCTCTCAGCCTCAGGAGGCCTCCCTCCAGGGCCTCGTCTTCATATATGCGTGTGTGTATATATATATATATCTGCCTAAGGGAAGTGAGTTATGTACCTATGTAGGTAGTTATCAGCTACGCGCGCTCAGCAGATGTTTCTTTGCAGGTTCCTGGAGGCGCGAGCGAGGTGCGACCTCTCCCGCAGGTGGCCGCGGAGGGAAAGAAGAGAAGACACTTCGAACGTCCTCTCGGGCAGGGTTTCTCGGAAAGTCGGCACATTAGGCGGACTAACCAAGACAAGCCTTGCCTTCGCTAATTCTTGGCAGCTTATCCACATGGAGATCCCCTTGTAGCATTGCAGGGGCCTACTTTCATTGGATAGATTTACCTTGTCCACACACACTCGCACACACGGACTCCCAAACCAGACTAAACAGACAGAACAGTTAGAAGAATTGCAGAATGTGAGGAAGCTTGCCGTGCGTTCGGGTTTTGTTGGTGTTTTCGGTTTTCTTTTCCTTCGGGTGGTTGAGGACAACGCCAGGACCACATGGGGAAAATCTCAGGATTCCATCATCAGTTCAACTTGGCAGGCAGCCTTGGCGGCGACTCCCTAAGGTCTTTAACCTAACCTGGCTAGCATCGACATATCTACTGTATGTAAAGGCAACAAAAAGGCCCGCCTGCATGAGCGAACGAGACCGAGATCAGACCTCTGGGGTTTCCCGCAGAAAGGCGCGAAGCAATACAACGGGATACCCAGTATCCAGCACTCAACCAAGATTTCCCCTTCCCCCCTCATTGCCGCCGGCGTCACACAGACATATGTGGCTTTTTTTCCCCCTTGGTCCTAACACCCCGCGATGGGCAATGCGGGGGAGAATGTGAACCAAGATGGTCTGGTGGTCAAAAATAAGCACTGGAGTAGTCAGAACCCGGGGAAATCGAAGCAAGCCCATGCTGTGTTCTTCCAGGTAGTTATGCTGTGCAACTATGAATGGAGTGCCAAGTAGCCAGCCTTAGCTAGGAAGAGCAGTGTATGCTTGGGTTCAATACCGGGCGGTGATGTTTAATATGGGCTGTATCGTTCAATACAGTCTGGGCTTCCCCGGTACACCTATGACCACATATAGGATGAGTCTGCAGCATCAACCAGTAGGTGGTATATTTACTACATCATTATATGCAGGGCTTCATACGCCTATATAGTATGTACAAGTCCTTGACTTCGGCAAATAACATAGTGCCCGGTATATAGAAGTATATATCAGTTACTAAAAACGAGGCTATCTAGGTTGTTACCCTGAAGAGGAATTGGCAAGGATATACAAATTGCTTGCTGGGACTAAGTGAGGCCTCCCAATTCACAAGCCCTGTATATATAATGACAACGGCAATTTCGAATAATATGTTACTTACGTATGTACTTGAATTCCGGGGCTGCCATCATAAGGGGGTTTATCATGCCGATAGAACATTTACCTACCAGAGACCGAGACGGTTTTTTCTATAAGCTACTTACATTTTGGACTGACGATATCATTACAATAAGTGCCTAACTACCTACCTAAGTAGGTAGGTACCTACACCTAGGTAGTTAGTCAGTTGGGCTAAATTAAGCTGACTTAAACACATCTATAAATAGCCTTGGCTCCCTTGTGATAGCTCCTCGATACAGTCCAATTTTATCAAACCAAATAGCAAAACTGAAGTCTTTCCTACAAAGACCCGCCTGTGATCCAATATGAAATGAATCGTAAAGCCTAAGTATCGATATGTACGTGCTTCCTTTATGTGTGTCTCTCTCATGTGCACCACACTACGTAGATTAAGTACCCATAGATGGAATAGGCCACACATAATAACTTGTAACCATCCTAGTTATAGCTGATGGCTAATTCGGTAGCTAATGCGTAAATGTTGACGTAAGCAGCCGCGTACGGCTCATCTCTACATGCCTACTAGTGTAGATAGCATCATTTAATTGAATACTGATAATCGAGTAGGTACTACTTACTTACTTACTTAGGGTATAAGGCGACTTATCTAAGGAGTTGGCCAAAGGCGGGAATAAGGTTAGCGGGCCTAGGTTCAAGGCTGGGAGCTGAAATATCCTGAGCTTGTAAATGGATGGTGATGGGTACCTACTTAGGTATGTAGACACTCAGCAGGTAGTACTTCATACCTACCAACCTGCCAGGTGCCTGACTTGCCCTGATAGAACCTTGGTTACTTTCCGAGTTTGGAGCTCAGCCCTGTGCAATTGTACACGTGCAATCCCAATAAGTAAATGCCCAGGTGGGAGCTACCCCGCGAATCTGCGGTGATAAGATAGCTAGACAATTTAGGTACCTGGTAGGCGGGGGGAGCTCCCTTACCTAAGGTACCTAAGTAGGTTGCTTAGGCAGGTGATAGGCACCTACTCCTAGACTCCAGGGCTACCTTGTACATTGTCAAACGCGACTTCAACCTTTCAATGTTCAATCCTCAATCCTCAAACTTCAAACTTCAAACCTTTGATTTATCGTATTGGGTGTACCAATCTCGTACATAACCTACCACCTTATTGACCACTCATACTTCAGAACCAACAAAGCGATCTGACCTGACCTATCGCATATTTGTCGCTTCCTATTTCTTCTGCCTTCTTGCCCCCTTGCCCCGCGATTCCGTGGTGGCTTCCTCAAGGTTGATCAACAAATATACCAAAGGTCTTCCAAGGATCTCCCAAGGGTCTATCTATATCTCGTCGTCTCTAGAGAACCTATAGAGAACCCCTCTCAAGATGGCGGCGACCGGCCAAGATAACCACGTTCTCGCCTTCTTTACTACTATGGAGATACAAGGCGCTCGCATCGTCCGAGGTGTGCATATACCACCATGTTACCACCATATTTGCTTTGACCTTGGTTATCCATACTGACGTAGGCTCTTCTCCTTCTCTTCTGTGTTAGAAAACCCAAAACTCGACCTAAATTCGTACATATCCAACTACACAGGTCAGGCCACAACTTTCCTAGAGTCTGACAATCTTCGTTTACGAGCAGTTCTTAACATCAATGATTCTCTCTCCGCCAGGCCGATCCCTCTTTACCCGACTCCTCCATATCGGACAAGCATCTGTACCCCTATGTGTCGATGCGCTCAAGGCTGCCATTTACGAAGCTAAGAAGGGCAAAGATGTCCAGCGGTACCGCGATGCCTGGGAATGCATTACCATCGCAGCCCCCAACGAGCCCGAGGCTGCCTACGATGGGAACTGGGTGAAGACGACAGAAAACCACAACAAGAGGGAGTCCAGCCGTCTTGAACTTGAACTTAAAGGATACAAGAACAACATGATCAAGGAATCTATACGGGTATGTATATCACTCGAATCTCTCCAAGGTCTGATGCGCATGAGCTGCAGCTAACACTGCCCAAGATCGGTCACCGGGAGCTCGGAGAACACTTGGAGTCGATTGGAGATCTCGCCGGTGCCTTGGACACCTATACCAAGATGCGACCCGACGCCAGCACGCAACATCACATATTGGACGTGACCAAGCACGTTATCGGGATCCTTTTGCAGAGGAGGGATTGGCCCAGCGTTCTAGCCAACGTGAGCAAGGTCATCCCTGGGAACGCCAGCTCCGAGAACCAGAAGAACCTACAGCCCTACCAGATGATGGTAACAGGTCTGGCACATCTCGGGACGGAGAGGTACTACGATGCCGCTCGGTGCTTCCTCGATGCCGGTGACCCTGCCATCTGCAAGCAGTACCGCAATATCGCAAGTACCAACGATGTCGCCATCTACGGAGGGCTGCTGGCGCTCTCCTCGATGGATCGGGCCGAGCTCCAGACCCGCGTCCTCGACAACTCAAACTTCAGGAACTACCTCGAGCTAGAACCCCACATCCGCAAGGCCATTTCCATGTTCGTCAACGGGCGGTACTCGGCGTGCCTGGACATCCTCGAGTCGTACCGGGCTGATTACCTGCTCGATATCTACCTCTGTCATCACGTGGACATCCTATTCTCCAAGATCCGGAACAAGTGTATTATCCAGTACTTCCTGCCATTCTCGTGTGTCACTCTGCAGAGCATGAACGATGCCTTCGCCAAACCGGGCGAGTCCCTCGAGGCGGAGCTGATCTCTATGATCAAGAGCGGTGTCCTCAAGGCGCGAATCGACACCATCGACAAGGTAAGCAACGACTAGCACATCCCCAAGGCTTGCAGGGGCTCTCTCCCTCACCCCCCCCCCCCTTCTCTCTCTCGCATCTGTGGCTGACATGAACAACAGCTCCTCGTAGCCGTGTCGACCAACCCGCGTGTGGAGATGCAGCAGAAAGCACTGGAGACCGCGAAGAAGTACGAGAGGGAGGCGCTGGAGCGGATCCGCCGAATGAGTCTTGCTGCTGCCGAACTGGAGGTCAAGGCTGTTCCTAAGAAGGCTGGCTCCGGCATCCCGGATGCGTGGCTGGAAGACAGCCGAAGACAGTTGACCACCGACGACATGCCGATGGTTTAAAAGCGATCAATCTTGGAAGAAGGCAATGACGGCCGCCCTATTGTTTTTTTTTCTTTCTTCTTCTTTGGATTCTTTGATGAAATTTCTATCTTTCGTGGTAGGGACGGGCGCGATGCCTTGTATGCCCCACATCGCATGGAAGAAGGGGTTATGGAGTTCAGCCGGTAGGCGGGCAGGCATGCGCAGCATTATGAATTATTGAGAGCAAAACTTTTCTACCGAGATTCCTGCAAAAAGGTGAGAGGAGGGAGGGGGGGCAGCTACGTGTTATGTAAAAAAGGGTGGACGACGGAACGGTCTTCGTGGGATATGATTATGAGAGAACGAGACTCAACGAGAAGAGCATCTAGACAGGCGTAGACGGGGGGGCTGCTAGTTGCATCTTCCATAGATGAATTACATCGCAGCATGGGCTGCTTCTATACCGATTAATGATCAGACCGTAGGTAGATAGATCATCGTGACATGACACCACCATCATCAATGATAACCCCCCTCTCCGCCTTCTCCTACCTGTGACCCTCCTCCTTCCTCCTCCTCCCTACCAATGTCCCCCGGGTGCCCTGGCTCTCTTAGCCCATAAGCTGGCGGATATCCTCGGGGGGCCAGCGGACCTGGGCAAAGGTGAGACAGCGCTTGATGCTCTGGAGGTACTTGCGGGTGACCTCGTCACCGAGAATATGGCTCTTCTCGGAGCCGTCGTGGAGCTTCTCGCGGGCAGAGCGCTCGTGGATACCGACCATGGTGACGCCGATGGGCCAGGCGGCCTTGCCGATGCTGAGGCGGAGATAGCCGTCGTTGGCGTCGACGTAGCGGCGTTCCTGGGCCGCCTGCACGATCTCGACGACGGGGCCCAGGACGTCGTCCTCGAGGTCCCCGCGCTCGAAGCGCCGGAACAGCGGGCGCATGTTCTCGCGACTCGACGTCATGGCGCGCGCCGCCGACCGCTGCGCCGTCGTCAGTTCCTCGCCGGCGGGAATCTGCGCCTGTTCCCGCGCTAGCGCCACCTCCCACTCCCGCAGCACCATCGTGAAGTACGACGCCAGCTGCCGGAACAGGTAGCGCCGCGCGCCCGGGTCCGCGGGCACCGTGCCCTCGACCTTCATGTCCTTCTCGTCGAGCAGGGCGAGGGTGGTGGGGATGGGACCGGCCGTCACGACGGTCGTGAGGCGGCGGTAGCGGCGCAGGCGTCCGCGGTGCGTCTCGCCGAAAAGGGTGGCGGGCTCGCCGAGGTCGCGGAGGCGCCGGACGAGCTCGCCGTCTTCTATGTCCTCCTCCCCCTCTACATCCTGTCCCTTCTCATTATCGCCCTCCTCTGTAGGGGTGGGCGGTAATTCGGGCAAGCCCAGACGCTTGCGGCGGGCGCGCTCCTCGGCGGCGGCGGCCTCCTCGCGACGGCGGCGGGTGGCGTCCTCGAGACGACGGCGCTTCTCCTCGCGGTCCCGCGCCTCGGCCCGTGCCTCGTCTTCCCGCTTCCGCTTCTCCGCCGCCCGCGCCGCCCGCTTCTCCTCCAACGCCGCCTGTTCTGCGCGGTAGGCCGCCTCGCGCGCCGCCTCGGCTTCCGACCGCCTTATGTATTTCTTATTTGCTGGTACTTGTTGTTCGTCTGCTTTCTCTGTTGCGGTCTTAGGGGTTGTTGGCGCGGGCGGCCCTTTCGCCTTCGCGATCTCGGCGGACATCAGAGATGCGAAGTCCATCTTGGGCGGCGGCAGTGGTGGTGGGTGATTCGGCTCGATTCTACTCGATTTGATCTGATCGCGTAATTATCGGTGCGTCACGATATGGTATGTATATGGTGATGGTTGCTGGTTTATCTTTGTCTCAGACGGTTGTTGAATGGAGGAGGACGTACTGCGTAAAAAGTATGGAAAGTACCTATGTAAAGTTGAGATTAGAGTTGGTGATTCGGTTATTGCGTTGATGACCGAACCACCTAGCTCTAGGTCCCTGTGGAGAGCCAGAGTCGGTATTTAGGTACCTAGTAGTCTAGGACAATCCTGGACCCCCTAATCCCCCTAGTGCACTTCCCCAGGTAACCTTCTCCGGGGCTGCCCAGGTAATCTGCAACCTACAATTGATCGGCATTTCATATCAATACTTGTATTAACCAATCCATTGACATGAACATTAACCACCCCGTCGTGATTCCTTCGGTCTCCGATCAACTTCCAAGACGTTGTTCAAGACGTTGCGGCCTCTTTTCGCACTTCCCACAAAATTAATTCAACGATGATGACTTAATATATATTATATCGCTAATATCGCATTCCTCGCGCGTGTTTCGCCTCGTCTCGCCTCGTCTCGTCTCGTCTCGTCTCGTCTTGTCTTCCCCAGTGACGCAGTTATTTAACTTCACTATAACTTCACCTATACAGGTATCACATCGATCAAGATGGACCGGCACGCGACTCCCCCATTCATGGTGCAGCTTTTCTATCGGACAGGCGCATTCCATAGGTACGTTCTCTCTCTCTCTCTCTCTCATCCACACTACATATAAAACTAACCAACTACCGCGCCGCACCGCACCGCACCGCACACAGACCAGACGAGTTCGCGACGTCGCCGCAACCACCCCACCTCGCCATCCACACCTGGCCGGACTGCACACTCGCCGAGCTGACGCGCCTCGTGGCCGCCGCCTCCTACGCCGCCTCCCTGCCGCTGCTCCCCGACCCGGCCATCGGCACCCGCCTCGCCTACCGTCTGATCTACGCCGACGCGCGCGGCGGGGGCGGGAGCTCCCATAACGACAACGTCAGCGGCAGCGGAGCCGGCTACGATCACGATGACCTCCCGTCGCGGTACGCCGTCATTGATCTCGGCAGCGTAGTCGTAGGCGAGGGCGGGCCCGCGCTGCGCCCGGCCGACGTCGATGCGGAGAAGACGGGTGCGGGGACGAGGACGCGACGAGACGACCACGACGAGTATTACGATCACGATGACGATAATCACGACGATGGAGGCGGCGGCGGCGGCGGGAACGACGGAGAGGATTCAGGCGACGGACACAAGACCTTAGCGGACGCCCGCTTCGTCCCCGGCGACTACATCTCATGCGCGGTGTTGCCACCACTAACCGACGGCTCCGTAGCGCCTGCCAGCGACGCACGCACGGGTCGCGGCAGCGGCGTGGGCGAGGCGAGGCCGCTGGCGCCCGGCTCCCGGCCCCCAGGCGGCCTGGATGGCGCGGGCGCAAGGGACCGCGCGGGCCAGAACGGGTTTGCGCCCCGTCTGGGCGCCAGGGGAGTTGGCGATCGCGGTCGGTCCCACCGCTTGGGTAGAGGGGGCGGCGCTGGCGGACATAGAGGCGCTGCTGGTAGTGGCGGGTTCCCGGCGGGCGAGTGGAGACGCGGCGAGAGGTTGCCGGATGCGCCGCCCCCTGGGAGGGCGAGGGATAGGGTGCGGTGGTGAGGTACCTAGGGTAAGGGTTCGCGCGATAGCTTCACGTACCTACATGACATAACATGACATAGCTGTCTTCTTACCGAACGAATGAGGACCAAATCAGGCCTGCGGCGGAAGTCATGCCCCCCCCCCCGGCCTAAAGTCAACTCGGGCGTGGGACGGACCGGGGCCGGGGGGTGGAGGGGAGCTACTGTATGCGAGAACGTGGTTGTTTGAGATCAAACCCCGAGACTCTGCGCGACGGCACCTGTTATTTAGCTCATCCTAGCTCCCTCGCAGCATGTTAAGTTCACAGAACCGCGCTCGGTCGAGTAGGTAGTCGACAACTTCGCGCGCGCGCCGACACTGGCACGTAGAGGTGTAGAGCAGCGTGCGCTAGTGGATGGGATACATGGCACGATCCGACATGGCTGGCTCCACTGGCGCAACATTAAAATTACACCGGCAGCTCCTGGTACCTGAGGGTATGATGTTCTAGGTAGTCTCAGCATATTCTACAAAAGCCTAACTACATATGTAGGTAAGGAAACTACTTAGGCGTAGGGTAAGAAAAAAAAAGCCTACAAGCCAGTAAACACCAGTGCAATACTATTTATGTGTCTGACGGATGTCTTAATGTCGGTCTAGTTATGCAATGCCGGACCTCTATCTACATATACACTACGTACATGGAATGCGTCATTTGCTGGTTCTAGCCTACCTACCTATTTTTATTGCACGATGCCACCGGCCGTCACGGCGGCGCTTACCTTTTTACCCGGTACTTACTCACTCACGCTACTTTATAAGCTAGAATAATACTACAATCTACCAATCAAAATCAAAAAGATCGCATCAGTGGTTTAGTGGTAAAATCCATCGTTGCCATCTTCTAAGCTTCAGGATTAAAACATCCGGTAGCAAAGAGATTCCGATTCGATGGGCCCCGCGTTCGATTCGCGGCTGATGCAATTATTTTCCTTTTTTGCTCTTTTGCCATCACAATCTCTTTTTGGGGGTGGGGTTGCATCTTTTTGTTCACTAGGTTTACCTTTTTTTACGATCCCCCCTTTCCCCCTCCTCTCTTAATGTAGGTAACCAATCATTTATGTATATATGTAAGTAAATGGTCAGTCAATGTCACGATTCCTTCGTATAAGTTTGTTATATTGCAACGTCTAATTTACGTCCCGTCTGAATTTTATTCCTTTCTCAATATTACTATCCTGGCTATATACAGCGCCCGGGCAAACTTAGCCGCCTACAACTGCCTGGGTGCACAGTTCGCCTAATATCTCTCTGCCTTATTAGTTTCTCTATAATCGCCGGGCCGTGGTGCGGGTTGTCCCGCCCGTCGCGATAGTGGCCAATGCTCCCAATCTAGCCAAGGGGAGAGCATCAGGCGTCCTGTAGGCCATTTGCTCGTAGACGACATGGAATACCTATACCTACATAAGCCCTTCACCGCATTTTAAATGAATGCCTCTTCGCTATTGGCGTATACGTCTGTCTGTGTAAAGCAAAACGCATCACTGAGGGGCCCCAGTAGTAGTCGGCTCCCGCCTAATAACAATGATAATAATAGCCACGATCCCGTTTGCCAAATGTATGACACGACTCGGGTACCTCGCCTGATGAGATCGTGCTCCCCTGCGTAAGAGTAGAAACTTGCAAATCCGATGGATCGCTCGCTTCCTAGCTCAGGTAGCACACACGGAGTCACCGGGACCTGGTGGTCCGCAAGCTGGGCCCAAGAACACAAGAGATTTTTGCTCTTTTAAATTAATAAAAAATGCTGTCGGTGGAATGTCTTCGTTTGCTTTTTTTGACGAGGATTGTTGCCGCCGATCGGCTTGCGCACTACCATCCCCTCCCGCCTCTTCGCTATATGTACAACTTCTCCCATAGCCGCAGCGCATCTTCGTTATCGTCCTCCAGCTCGCCTCAGTACTCAGAGAGGAGATCGCCCCTCCTCTTCGCGCGGAAATCCCATTTGCCCTAGAAAAGAGTTCAAAGATTCGGTGTCAGCGATGACTAATGAACCAAACCCCCCCCCCCCCGCCCCCCCGCGGCCGGGCATAATCGGCCTGGCTTCGTCTCGCCGTTGCTTTGCTTATTCTACGGCATGTGCGTAACTCGGGGATCTAGAAAGAGAAACTCACGTCTACTTGGTAGGCCAAGGTGCCGAGGATGCCGGGGACGACGACGGCGTACATGAAGGTGATGCCGGCGGTCCTCGGGGTCCAGCGGAAGTACGTGGTGCGCTTCCCGGTCATGGCTGCAGACTTTGCGATTAGCAAAAACAGGCTCTCCCTCCACGGCTCCTCCCCCTCGTCGTCCATCAACTGAGCTGGATCATCATCCCCATCCCTCCCCGGCACATCGTTATGCATGTTCGTCGTGTGTATTCGCTCGTCGGTCATGGGCTGCAGTTAAGGAATAAAGAAGGAACGGAGGGTGACATACCGGTCAGCTTCTGGATCGCCGGGTCCAGCGCCACGCCTGCGAGGAAAAGTTAGCTTGCGATCGATCCAGGAGGCGGGTGGGAGCGCTCTCCCTTGAACCCTCCCCCCCCCCCCCTCCAACGATGATGGATGATGGGGCCGAAGACAGAATAGATTACTCACGGAAGTGCTCTAGGCCAGCCATTTTGACTGAGATAGGCGGAAGCCTAAAACAACGACACTAGATGTACGGTTTGTTGTGGTTGGTGATTGCTCAGAGTTGCTGTCGTCGGGAGTTCGAGGGGTTGCTCTGACAATTGAAGCGCAGCAATTGGATAATGAAAATGATGCATAACATGTGCGAAGTAGATACCTACCCTAGCGCGCTAAGGGGGGTTTTAAACATGATTTTAAATAATCTAAGACCGTCTTTAGCCAGGATTTTTATTATAAAAACGGTTTTAAAAATTATTAGCTAATTTTTATTTTTTAATATCTTATTTATAACAGTTATAAAATTAAAACCATTTTTTATATAATAATAATATTAATAAAAAATTATATTTAATTATAAAAGTATATTAAATTTTAAAAATAATTTTTATAAACTTTATATTAAAAACTTTTTATTATTTATTAATTATATTAAAAGTTTTATATTAAAAGCTATTATACGGTTTTAAATACTTTTTTTTACTTATTTATTTACTTATTATTAAATATTAAAATAAAATTTAAATAATTATGTGACGGTTAATCTATTCCTAACTATTAGTTTAATCGAAGGGTTTATATTAATAAAAATGCTAGGGTTTTAAGTAATAAATAATCACGTCTGGTGATAATAAAAAAAAAATGCTTTAAGTAATTAAATTATATTATAAGTTAATAAGTTTAAAAACTATTTAAAAAAAAGGTAATAAATATAGCTATATATTATTTATATCTTTTATTTTTAATATTAGAATATAATATTAAATATTAAATTATTAAAATAATTAAGTTATCCAGGTTATTTAGGATTATTAAGATAATTAGGCTATTTAGGTTATCCTTTTTATTACGTAACTTAAATATGGCTTATTTTATTATATATATCCTTTTTAATATTATGGTTAAGGATTATTTATGCTAATTTTATTTAAGCTTAATAATTTAACCAGGTTATAACACGATCTTTTTCTTTTTAAAGTTTTTATCCTTAAAACTTATTATTCCTGTTCCTTTTTTATTATAAATATTTTTTTCCTTTTTATTTTATATCTTTTTTATTATATCTGGTCGTGTTAATAAATCGATTTTTAAACGCGTAACTTTTTTATTTTAACGTAAAATTTTTTAACGCGATTCCTTTTTTACGGTAATTTTATTATCCGATCCGGTTAATATAACTTTTTATTTTTATTATAAACGTTATTAATTAAAATATAAAGTTTTTAACTCGGATTTTTTTTATTATTTATTATATATTCGTTATAACCGGAGTTAATATAACGTATTTAGGCTTAGTCCGAAATAATTATAAAAAGTTATATCTTAATATTAAAAACTGGAGTTAAAACTTAAGGCTATAGAAAAAAAAGCCGAGAAAATAATTTTTAAAACAAACGTAAAACTTTACCGTTTACGTCGTTAAAAACATATATGGTATAAAAAAATAATAAAAACGGTTTTTTATAATATCGATAATTTAAAAAAGTTAAAAAAAAAAAAACATCGGGCGGAAAATGCGCGTTTTATAAGGTTTATTAAAACGTTTATAAATCTTAAAATTATTTTAAATCTTAATTAATTTAAGATAAATATATCGGGTAATTTTAATTAAGATGTTATTTTTATTAACGTTTCCGTCGGCGTTAATAAAAATTTTTAAAAAACGTTAAGCGTTTATTAAATAATTAACGGGTTTTTATATATTTTCGAAGTTATTATATCTTTTTTATTTAACTTTATATTTTATTCGTCTATTTTTTATTCGTATATTTAAAATTTTTTTTGCTTCGTATTCGTTTATTTTTATTTCGATATCGTTTTATCCTGTTTTTATAACGTTTATATTCGTTACGTTTTTAAGTAAAAAAATGTAAAAAATTAAATAAATCTTAATTTTTAATAATAAATCCAATTTATAATTATTTTTTAATATTTTTTTAATAATTAGGTACGGTCCGATATATTTATAATCAAGTTTTTTATTAAGTTATTTTATTATAATATTTTTTATAGTTAAATAAACCATATTTCCTTCCGAAAAGGTTAATCCTTTTAACTTTTTTTAATTATAATATCGGCTTATTTATTAATATATAAATTTAAATTTTTCCTTTATTTTTTTATATAATTATTTAAGTCGTTTTAATATTAATATGGTTTTAATATTATCCGGTCCTTTTTTATAAACGTTTTAATAAATATTTGAAGTAAATCCGAAATTAGCGTTAATAAATGTTATTCGTATACTTTTATAATAAGCTATATTATAAATTAATTATATAATAAATAACTATTTAATTTAATTATTTTATTTATAATTAATATATTATCGAAAATAAGTTTTTAATATTTAATTAATTCGTTTTATTTATCCGTTTACTTAAAGTTTAAAAGTTATCGTAAATTTAAGGTTTAATCTTAATCTTATTATAAAACTTTGTTAAAATTTCGATATAAATATCGTTCCTTTATCGGAGATAATTTCGAATATAAGGCCGTATATTATTATAATATGTCGTAAGAAAATATATGCCATTTATTTTATATCGGTATTTTCGTTATATAAAATAAAATAAAAAAACTTTATAAATCGGTTAACGATTACGAATATATTATTATAACCGTTACGTATTACTGGATTTTTTAATATTAATAACTTAATAATAAAATTAAATATAATAAACTCCTATAGTTATTTATTAACTAATAATGGTTATAATTTTCCGTAAAATTTATATCGTTTTACTTTAATTTTTTTGCATATATTATATCGTTATTGTATTTATTATATTATTAATTTTATTTTATTAAATATATAAATCCGTTATAATCGTTTAAAGATTTTATAATCTCTTAGGTATCCGTATAAAGGATATTCGTAAATCTTTTATATTAATTATTCCTATAGTTTTTATAATATTTATAATTTTTTTATTTATTTCTTTATTAATAATTTATTATTATATTATTCGATTTATTTATATAAATCATTTTAAATAATCTTAATAATAACAATTTACTATTATTTTAAATATCCTTTTAACATTTATCGGAATACCGCATATTTAATTAATATATATTTTTTTTTATAACAGGTTACTTATTAATAGCATTTACTCGTCCGTTTTTTAATCCTTTTTTATAAATAATAATATAATCGAATTCCGTAAAATATTCGGCGTATTATAACTATTTTCCGCTAAAGGTTTAAGTGGTAAAAAAATATGTAATATTTTTATAATCGGTATAAACTTTAATTTAATACATATTTTTTATAAAGTAATATTTAAATTCTTTAAATACGTTAACGATAATAAGAAATTTTTTATCGTAAATCGGATAATTAAATTCGGTTTTAATAAATTTATAAAAATAAAATACGATAAAGTATAATTTTCCTTTTTTATTTTATTATTTAATTTATGCTCCGAAGGCGTAATTTAAAGCGTTAATTTTTAATTTAACAGGTTTTTTAAAATCGTATATAATAAATATTAATTTGTTAATAATAATATCCTTTAATTTTTTAAAAGATTTATTTACTTTATTAATTTATATAAACCGTTTATTTTTTTTTATTAATTCCGTAAAAGGTGTTACAATATATTTAAATCGTTATATAAATTTCCGATAATAATTTATTAAACCGAAAAAAGCCTGTATTTCCTTTATATTAATAAGTATTTTTTAATCCTTAATAATCGCGATTTTCTTAAAATCCATTTTAATATATTCGGGGGTAATAATATATTTAAGGAATTTTACTTTTTATACATAAAATACACTTTTTTCGGGGTTTATTAATAAGTTAACGTTTTATAATATTTATAATACCTTATATACATACTTTTTATGCTATTTTTTTAATTCTAAATAAATAAGGATATTATTAAAATAATAAATAATAAAAATATTAAAATATTCTCGTAATACGTAATTAATTATACGTTAAAACGATATTAATGCATTAATTAATCCGAAAAACATAATTAAATATTTAAATAAATTATATTTTATTTTAAAAGCTGTTTTTTATTCGTTTCCGGGTTTAATTTTAATATGGTAATATCCGTCCTTAAGGTTTAAAGTGGTAAACTATTTAATTCCGTATAAACGGTTTTTTATTTTAATAATAAATAATAACGGTATTCGGTTTTTAACGGTGATTTTATTTAATTATCGATAATTAATTATTAATCGTAATTTGCCGTTTTTTTTAAGCATAAATATAATAAAGTATCCTGTTAATAATTTTAATTATTAAATATATTTTTTTATTAACTTATTTTCGAGGTACTTTTGTAATTCTTTAAGTTCGATTTTATTAAAATTATAGATTTTATAAAATCGTGGCGTTTTTTTTTCTATAAAAATAATCTCGTGGTTTTATTTATTACGGTTTAATAATTTTTTTTTAAATTTTTCGTAAAATATTTTATCGTATTAATAATATTATGGTAATACGTTACGTATTTATGATATCGTTTTATTTTCCTTTTTTAAGATACTGTTAAAAAAGCGGAATCGTTATCGGATAAATGCAATAATTTATTTAATCCTTTTTTTATATCCTTTTTTTTTAATTTATTATATTTTTTTAATAAGGTTTTTATTATGTTTTTATATCCGTATTTATTATCCGTTAAGTATTAAGATCTTTTTTTTAAGTTATTATCGGTTTATAAAAAATAAAAAAATATTATTTAGCCAGTTTTTTAATTAATTAATAAATTATATTAATATAATTATAATTACTTAAAGATTATATCGTATCTTTTTAAAAGCATAATGTTAAAGATAACATTTTGTTTTTATCCTTTAATATATACGTTAAATTAATCGGTCTCCCGTAATACTTTTTTTTTATCGTATTTAAAAGCATAACCTTCGGTTTTTATTATATTATAAAAATGTTATTTTTTCTTTTATAATAGCTGTAATTTATTACATAATTTTAAAGTTATATAATTATTATCGGCTCCGTTATTTATTATAACAGTATATTAATTATTTTTAACCTTTATTCGTATTATGGTATATCCGTATCGTTTTTAAGTTTTTAAAATGGCTTATAAATATCGTATTACGTTTTTAAACCTTATAATACCGTTTTATGGCTTTAGTATAAACGGCTTTATTTTTTTAAATCTTTGTTATAAACTTATACGGCGTTATATAAGTCGTTATAAAATTTTTCCTTATTAAATTCTTTTTATACGTACGGTTATTTTTTTATTATTAAATTTTTATAAAAATATTTAAAGCTAATCTTATTAAAGGTTATCCTTTTTAATAAATCCTTATAAACGTATAAATCGGCGTTTAATAATTTATTTTTTTAATATCGGATTTTATATTTTTATTATTCGATTTTATTCCGGATCTTTATAGCTTTTAACGTTTAATATATATATTCGTTATAATAATATACCTAATATCCTCCGGGGTAAAATATCCTTTTTAATTATTTTTAACCATACGGTACGTAATTAATATAACGTATAATTTTTTTATATTATCGTTAATCGGTTTTATCTTTTTTTTATTATAAAAAATCGAATCCTTTTTTTAATTATTTATTTAATTCGGTTAATAATACCGATTTTTCGTTCTTTATGCTAATAATATTTATATTTTCGGCAATTAATAAACTCGTCCTAGTTACGAAATTATTATAAATAAATTTTAAATCGTTATTTTTTAAAACGTTATTAAGATCGTTTAACGTAAATGCCGTATATTTCTTATGGTTTATAATTTTATCGTTTTTTAAGTTAATTAATTAATTATTCCGTTTTTTTTTTTTTTACGAAATAAGCTTTTATAAAAGCTTTTTTTTTATTATTATTAAAGTATTCGTTTTATTATTATTAACGTTATCGTTTTATTACGGTTTAAATTAATTATTTAATTTTTTATAATCTTTATTAATAAATATTATTATCCGAGTATGCACGGCGGATTATTCCGAACGTTTTTTTACCGGCAAAAAGTTACTCTTTTTCGGGTATAGGTTTTTAATTTTTATTTCGTTTAAGTCCTTTATATTCTTTTTTAAAATATCCCATTTTATTATAATTATAACATTTAATATATCGCTTATTTTTTCGTATCATATTAAACAATATAGGTTTTAATACCGTCCCGTAAAATATATCGGTAAGCTTTTAATTTTAATTTTTATTATTTTAATATCTTTTAAATCTTTTAAGTATATAATATCCTTTTTTTTCCTATTATCGTTTAAATTATTTATTATCGATTTTAATTATTAAAGTAACGAATTTATTAATAATACCTGGTTTATTATATAAAATAATTTTACTTTTAACCGCATTTTTAAGTTTTCGGTAAAACGTATTAATAAAAAACTTATTATTTTTTTAATTAATTTTTGCTATAAACTGTTTAAATTATGCGGCGTAAATATAAGTTATTTTTTTTTATTTAAAGTTTAAAAGTTATTATGTAATAGCTCGGGCTTTATCCGGGTTTCCGTAATTAGCTTTTACCTTTTTTACGAAATTCTTATATTTTTCGAAAAAACGTTTAATTTCCGTAATTCTTTTTTTTTTCTACTTTTACGAAAGTATTTAAAATAAGTTTAAACCATTAAATTATCCTTTCGGTAAAATATAAAGCGATATCGAGAATTTTATCGGTTTTTTCGGTTAATACATGGCGTTATTAATATAAATAAACCGCGGTTATTATAAAAAAGGGTTGTATAAAAGTAATGCCATTATAAGGTTCAGGTTTTTTAAGCTTAAATTTAACGGGTATAATCTTTTAAGTTACGGCTATAATTACCGTTTACTCGATTTATTCGATTTATTTAAATAATAATTTAATAATTTATTAAAGTTTTTAACTTAAAAAAACATTTTATCGGATATTGCTTAAAATTAATAACATTATTAAATAAAAGCTTATAACGTATAACGGTTAATTTATTCTTAATTATTAATCTAATCGAGGGGTTTATATTAATAAAAATATTAAAGTTTTAAATAATAAATAATCACATCTGGTAATAACAAAAAAAAAAGTATTTTAAATAACTAAATTATATTATAAGTTAATAAGTTTAAAAACTATTTATGACGGCTGGTCTATTCTTAACTATTAGTCCAGTTAAGGGATTTATGTTAGCAAAAGTGCTGGGGGTTTTAAGTAATAAGTAATTACGTTTAGTAATAATAAAAAAAAAAGTGTTTTAAGTAATTAAGTTATATTATAAGCTAATAAGCTTAAAAATTATTTAAGAAAAAGGTAATAAACGTAATTATATATTATTTATATCTTTTATTCTTAATATTAAAATATATGGTTATTATTAGATTGTTAAGATCGTATTCGAATATAACGATCTAATATCGTTAGGATTATTACCGATTTAACCGATCCTTTTTAATCGTATAACGTATATGGCTTACTTTAATATAGCTATTTTTTTCTCCAGAATTAAAGTTAAAAATCTTTTTTTATTATATTTAGCCTTATTAAGCCTAATGGCTTAACCGGTTATAACACGATCTTTCCCCTTTTAAGGTTTTATCTTTAAAACCTGTTCCGTTTTTTCTGCGTTTTTTAATAAGTTTTTCCTTTTTTTTTTCTTTTTACGTTCCTTTTTTTTATTATGTTTAATTGTATATTTAAACGTATTAAACCTTTTATAAAAACTACGTAACGCGATTTTTTTTTAATTATTATATTATCCGTTAATTTTTCCGACATAACTCCTTATTTCTATTATAAACGTTACCACTTTAAGTATAAGGTTTCGGAATCGGATTTTTTTCGTTACTCCTTTTATATTTAAAAAAACCAGCCTCGGTACGATATCTTTAGCCTTATTATTAAGCAGCTTTTTAAAATATTTTCTTAATATCGTAAACTAAAGGCGGAACTTAAAAAAGCTATAAAAGTTAAAAAATATACGAAAACGTATACTCGACGTATTTAAAAACAGAAGAAAATATGGTATAAAAAGATAATAAAAACGGTTTTTTATAACATCGATAATTTGGAGGATTTAAAAAAGTTAAAGGCGGCGAAACGTTAGGCGGAAAATGCGCGTCTTACGGGGTCTGCTAAAACGTCGGTAAATCTTAAGGTTGTTCCGGATTTTAATTAGGATGTTATTTTTATTAACGTTTCCGTCGGCGTTAATGAAAATTTTTTAAAAAGCGTTAAGCGTTTATTAAATAATTAATAGGTTTTTATATATTTTCGAAATTATTATATCCTTTCCATTTTATTTTATATTTTATTCGTTTATTTTTTATTTATACGTTTAAAATTTTTTTTATTTCGTATTTATTTACTTTTATTTCGACGTTATTTTATCCTATTTTTATAACGTTTATATTCGTTACGTTTTCGAATAAAAAAATATGAAAAATTGGATAAATCCTGATTTTTAATAATAGGTCCAGTTTATAATTATTTTTTAATATTTTTTTAATAACTGGGTATAGTCCGATATATTTATAGTTAAGTTTTTTATTAAGTTATTTTATTATAATATTTTTTGTAATTAAATAAATTATATCTCTTTTTAAAAAAGTTAATTCTTTTAACCTTTTTTGGTTATAATATCCGCTTATTCGTTAACGTATAAGTTCGAGTTTTGCTTTTATTTTTTTATATAATTATTTAAGTTGTTCCGATATTAGCATAGCTTTAATATTATTTAGTTTTTTTTTATAAGTATTTCGGTAAACGTTCGGGGTAAATTTAAAATTAGCGTTAATAGGTGTTATTTATATACTTTTATAATAGGCTATGTTATAAGCTAATTATGCGATAAATAACTATTTTATTTAATTATTTTACTTATAATTAATATATTATCGAAAGTAGGTTTTTAATATTTAATTAATTCGTTCTGTTTATTTATTTATTTAAAGTTTAAAAGCTGTTATAAGCTTAAGGTTTAATTTTAATTTTATTATAAAACTTTACCAAAATTTCGATATAAATGTTATTCCTTTATCGGAAATAATTTCGAATATAAAGCCGTATATTATTATAATATGTTGTAAAAAAATATATATTATTTATTTTATGTCGGTATTTTCGTTATACGGGATAAAATAAAAGAATTTTATAAATCGGTTAACGATTATAAATATATTATTATAACCGTTACGTGTTGCTAGATCTTTTAATATCGGTAATTTAGTAATAAAATTAAATATAATAAACTTTTATAATCGTTTATTAATTAGTAATAATTATAATTTTCTATAAGGTTTATATCGTTTTATTTTAGTTTTTCCGTATATATTATATTATCGTTATATTTATTATATTATTAATTTTATTTTATCGAATATATAGGTCCGTTATAGTCGTTTAAAGATTTTATAATTTCCTAAATATCCGTATAAAGGATATTTATAAATCTTTTATATTAATTATTTTTATAATTTTCGTAATATTTATAGCTTTTTTGTTTATTTTTTTATTAATAATTCGTTATTATATTATTCGATTTGTTTATATAAGTTATTTTAAGTGATTTTAATAATAGCAATTTATCGTTATTCCAGGTGTTTTTTTAACGTTTATCGGAATACCGTGTATTTAATTAATATATACTTTTTTTCTATAACAAGTTATTTATTAATAGCATCTGCTTATCTGTTTTTTAATCCTTTTTTATAAATAATAATATAATCGAATTCCGTAAAATATTTGGCATATTATAACTGTTTTCCGTTAAAGGTTTAAATGGTAGAAAAATATATAATGTTTTTATAGTCGGTATAAATTTTAATTTAATGCATATTTTTTATAAAGTAATGCCTAAATTTTTTAAATACGTTAACGATAATAAGAAATTTTTTATCGTAAATCGGATAATTAAGTTCGGTTTTAATAAGTTTATAAAAATAAAATACGATAAAGTGTAATTTTTTTTATTATTTCGTTATTTAATTTATGCTCCGAAAACGTAATTTAAAGCGTCGGTTTTTAACTTAACAGGTTTTTTAAAATCGTATATAATAAGTATTAATTCGTTAATAATAATATCTTTTAGCTTTTTAAAAAATTTATTTACTTTATTAATTTATATAAACCGTTTATCTTTTTTTATTAATTCCGTAAAAAGTGTTATAATATATTTAAATCGTTATATAAATTTCCGATAATAATTTATTAAGTTAAGAAAAGCCTGTATTTCCTTTATATTAATAGGTATTTTTTAGTTTTTAATAGTTGCGATTTTTTTAAGGTTTATTTTAATATGTTCGGGGGTGATAATATATCCGAGGAATTCCATTTTTTATATATAAAATATATTTTTTTCGGGTTTTATTAATAAGTTAACGTTTTATAATATTTGTAATACTTTATGTACGTATTTTTTATGCTGTTTTTTTAAATCCGAGTAAATAAGGATATTATTAAAATAGTAAATAACGAAAACATTAAAATATTTTTATAATACGTGGTTAATTATATGTTAAAACGATGTTAATACGTTAATTAATCCGAAAGGTATAATTAAGTATTTAAATAAGCCGTATTTCGTTTTAAAAGCTATTTTTTACTTATTTCCGGGTTTAATTTTGATATAATAATATTTATTTTTAAGATTTAAGGTGGTAAATTATTTAACTCCGTATAAGCGGTCCTTTATTTTAATAATAAATGGTAATAATATTCGGTTTTTAACAGTAATTTTATTTAATTATTAATAATCGATTATTAATTATAATTTACCGTTTTTTTTAGGCATAAATATAATAAGGTATTTTATTAATAATTTCGATTATCGAATGTATTTTTTTATTAACTTATTTTCGAAGTATTTTTATAATTTTTTAAGTTCGATTTTGTTAAGGTTATAGATTTTATGAAATCGTGGCGTTTTTTTTTTTATAAAGATAATTTTATAATTTTATTTATTACGGTCTGGTAATCTTTTTTTAAATTTTTCGCGAAATATTTTATTATATTAATGATATTATGGTGGTACGTTACGTATTTATGATATTGTTATATTTTTTTTTTTTAAGATGTTATTAAAAAGGCGGAATTATTATCGGATAAATGCGATAATTTGTTTAATCCTTTTTTCGTATCCTTTTTTTTTAATTCGTTATATTTTTTTTAATAAGGTTTTTATCGTATCTTTATGTCCGTATTTATTATCTGTTAAGTATTAAGATTTTTTTTTTAAGTTATCGTCGGTTTTTAAAAGATAAAAGAATGTTATTTGGCCAGTTTTTTAATTAATCGATAAATTATATTAATATAACTATGGTTATTTAAGGATTATATTATATCTTTTTAAAAGCATAATATCGAAAATAACGTTTTATTTTTATTTTTTAATATATATATTAAATTAATCGGTTTTTCGTAATATTTTTTTTTCGTCGTATTTAAAAGTATAACCTTCGGCTTTTATTATGTTATAAAGGTATTATTTCTTTTTTTATAATAACTGTAATTTGTTATATAATTTTAAGGTTATATAATTACCGTCGGCTCCGTTATTTATTATAACGGTATACTAGTTATCTTTAACTTTTATTCGTATTATAATATATCCGTATCGTTTTTAAGCTTTTAAAATGGCTTATAAATATCGTATTACGTTTTTAAGCCTTAAGATACCGTTTTATAACCTTAATATAGGCGGTTTTAACTTTTTAAATTTTTGCCGTAAACTTATACGGCGTTATATGGATTATTATAAAATTTTTCCTTATTAAATTTTTTTTATGCATATAGTTATTTTTTTACTTTTAAGTCTTTATAAAAATGTTTAAAGTTAATTTTATTAAAGGTTATTCTTTTTAATAAGTTTTTAAACGTATATAGGTTAACGTTTAATAACTTATTTTTTTAACATCGGATTTCGTGTTTTTATTATTCGATTTTGTTCCGGATCTTTATAATTTTTAACGTTTAATATATATATTTGTTATAATGGCATGCTTAATATTTTCCGGGGTAAGATATCCTTTTTAATTACTTTTATTTATACGGTATACGGTTATAATAACGCCGAATTTCTTTATACCATTATCGATCGGTTTCGTTTTTTTTTTATTATAAAAAATCGAATCCTTTTTTAACTATTTATTTAATTCGGTTAATAATACCGATTTTTCGTTCCTTATGCCAGTAACATTTATATTTTCGATAATTAACGGGGTATTTTAAAAAATACGGTATCCGAGTTTGGATTTTTTAACTAATAAATTTATTCTAATTACGAAATTATTATAAATAAATTTTAAATCGTTACTTTTTAAAGCGTCGTTAAGATTATTTAACGTAAGTGCTATATATTTTTTTTAATTTATAGTTTTATTATTTTTTAAACTAATTAATTAATCGTTTTATTTTTTTTTTTTTTACGTAATAAATTTCCGCGAAAGCTTTTTTTTTATCGCTATTAAGGTATTTATTTTGTTATTATTAACGTTATCGTTTTACGGCGGCTCGGGTTAATCGTTTAGCTTTTTATAATCCTTATTAATAAATATTACTGTCCGAATATACGCGGCGGATTATTCCAAGCGTTTTTTTACCGGTAAAAGGTTATTTTTTTTCGGGCATAGGTTTTTAGTTTTTATTTCGTTTAAGTTTTTTATATTTTTTTTTAAAATGCTTTATCTTGCTATAATTATAGCATTTAATTTATTGTTTATTTTTTCGTATTATATCGAATAATATAAGTCCTAATGCCGTTCCGTAAAATGTATCGGTAGGCTTTTAATCCTGATTTTTATTATTTTAATATTTTTTAAATCTTTTAAATACATAATGTTTTTTTTTTTTTATTATCGTTTAAATTGTTTATTATCGATTTTAATTATTAAGGTAATAAATTTATCGAAAGCATTTAATTTATTTTACATAATGATTTTATTTTTAACTAAGTTTTTAAATCTTTAATAAAACGTATTAATAAGGGACTTATTATCGACTTAATCTGTTTTAGCGGTAAATTGCTTAAATTACGCGGCGTACGTATAGGTTATTTTTTTCTATTTAAAGGTTAAAAGTTATTACGTAACGGTTTAAGCCTTATCCGGATTTCCGTAATTAGCTTTTACCTTTTTTTTAAAGTTTTTATATTTCTTAAAAAAGTATTTGGTTTCCGTAAATCTTTTTTTCTCTTTTACCTTTACGAAAGCATTTAAAATGGGTTTAAATTATTAAGTTATTCCCCCGGTAAAACATAATATAATATTAAAAATTTTATTAGTTTCTATGGTATATATATAACGTTATTAATATAAATAAATTGCGGTTATAATA
This sequence comes from Eutypella sp. D-1, assembly GCA_023313575.1. Taxonomy (NCBI): domain Eukaryota; kingdom Fungi; phylum Ascomycota; class Sordariomycetes; order Xylariales; family Diatrypaceae; genus Eutypella; species Eutypella sp. D-1. The sequence goes on from JAJTTP010000003.1 coordinate 1,099,153, forward strand.
AAAAAAGGTTATACAGGGGTAATGCTATTATAAGGTCCAGGTTTTTTAGGCTTAAATTTAACGGGTATAACCTTTTAGTTTATAAATGTAATTACCGTTTATTCGATTTATTCGATTCGTTTAAGCAATTATTAAATAATTTATTAAAAATTTTGGCTTAAGGAAAATATAATATCGGATATTATTTAAAACTGATAACATTATTAAATAAAAGCTTATAACGTATAACGGTTAGTTTATTCCTAATTATTAATCCAGTTAAAGGATTTATATTAATAAAAGTGTTAAAGGTTTTAAGTAATAAGTAATTACGTTTAGTAATAATAAAGAAAAAGGTGTTTTAAATAATTAAGTTATATTATAAACTGGTAAGTTTAAAAATTATTTAAAAAAAAGGTAATAAACGTAATTATATATTATTTATATCTTTTATTCCTAATACTGGAATATATGGTTACTGTTAAATTATTAGGATCGTATTTAAGTATAACGATCTAATATTATTAAAATTATTACCGATTTAACCGATCCTTTTTAGTCGTATAGCGCATATGGCTTACCTTAATATAGCTATCTCTTTCTCCAGAACTGGAGTTAGGGATTTTTTCTTGTTATGTTTAGCCCCATTAGGCCCAATGGCCCAACCGGTCATAACACTATTTAAAAAAAAGGTAATAAATATAACTATATATTATTTATATCCTTTATTCCTAATATTAAAATATAATATTAAATATTAAATCGTTAGGATAACTAAGCTATCCAGGCTATTTAAAATCACTAAAATAGCTGGGCTATCCAGGCTATCCTTTTTATCACGTAACCTAAATATGGCTTATCTTATCGTATATATCCCTTCCAGTGCCATGGTCAGGGATTATTTATGCCAATCTTATTTGGGCCTAATGACTTAACCAGGTCATAACAAATTAATTATAACTTATACCGTACCCCGTAATTTAATTATATAAAACGTAAAATAATTATAACCGTAACCGTAACCGTAACCGTAAATTTATAAGTTTTATATTTATATAACGGCTGGTTTATTTTTAATTATTAATTTAATCGATAAGTTTATATTAATAAAAATACTAAGGGTTTTTAAATAATAAATAATTATATTTAATAATAATAATAATAAAAGTGCTTTAAGTAATTAAATTATATTATAAGCTAATAAGCTTAAAGATTATTTTAAAAAAAGTAATAAATATAATTATATATTATTTATATCCTTTATTTTTAATACCGGAATATAATATTAAATGTTAAATCGTTAAAATAACTAGTTATCCCAGCTATTTATAACGGCCGGTTTATTCTTAACGTATAATTTAAACAAGGGTTTATGTTAATAAAAATGTTAAAGGTTTTAAATAATAAATAATTACGTTTAATAATAATAATAAAAAAAGTGCTTTAAATAATTAAATTATATTATAAGTTAATAAATTTAAAAATTATTTAAAAAAAGGTAATAAATATAGTTATATATTATTTATATCCTTTATTTTTAATACCGGAATATAATGTTAAATATTAAATTGTTAAAATAACTGGGCTATCCAGGCTATCCTTTTTATTACGTAACCTAAGTATGGCTTATTTTATCATGGCTATCCCTTTTAGTGCCATGTTTAAGGATTGTTTGTGCTAATCCTATTTGGGCCTAATGACCTAGCCAGGTCATAACACTATCCTGGATCATTAAGATAGCTAGCTATCCTGGCTATCCTCTTTATTACATAACCCAAATATGGCTTATCTTATTATGGCTGTCCCTTTTAATATTATGGTCAGGGATTGTTTATATTAATTTTATTTAAGCTTAATAACTTAACCAGTGTTATAACCGGTCGGGCCATTAAGCTTAATAGGGTTAACACAGTAAAAAAAAATCCCTAACTTAAGTTTTAAAAAAAAAGATAGCCATATTAAAATAAGCTATATGCGTTATATAATTAAAAAGGATCGGTTAAATCGGTAATAATTTTAACGATATTAAATTGTTATATTCGGATATAATTTTAACGATTTAATAATAACTATATATTTTAATATTAAAAATAAAGGATATAAAATAATATATAATTACATTTATTACTTTTTTTTTTAAATAATCTTTAAATTTATTAACTTATAATATAATTTAATTACTTAAAGCATTTTTTTTTATTATTATTAAACGTAATTACTTATTACTTAAAACCCCAGCACTTTTATTAACATAAACCCTTTAATTAAATTAATAGTTAGGAATAAACCACCTGTTATAACCAGGTTATAATAATTTGAATTTTATATATATATATATGTAATAATTAAATAAAATAAAGTAAAATAATAAAAAGTGGGTATATTTATTATTTTTTAAATTTTTTTTTAATACAGTATTAAAAATTATTTTTAAAATTTAATATTATACCGATATTATAATTATAAAAAAATAGTTTTTATATAAAAGATAATACCTTAAATCATCTCTTTATACCCCTTACGGGCGCTAGGGTATATAGGTACCAGTTAGGTGGAACCTTGAATCTATCGATGCCACAGCCACAGTTAGCACCGCCGCCGTTATGTACCACCGCCATAGTGCAGAGGTGTTAGTGTGGCTTTCTCTCCGTTTGGCCCACTTCGCCATCGTAGTGCAGAATTTAGAGCTAGACACCCCACCCGGCACCTTATCTACCTACTCTACCTAAGAAGTAGGTATTTATCTGCTTATCTGTCACTGCTATTTCGTCCCAGGTATCGTTCTCCGCTCCCTGATCGTTTGTTACGTAGGACCTGAATAAGTACCCGACATCATACCTAAGGTCATCGTAAGCTTGCATCACACAAACGGAACCCTAGAGTAACTACCTAGGTTACCTACTCAGCTCATTCCCGTGCCAATTAGTTTGAAGCCTCCAAGGTTCTACGTAGGTAGTCTAGAAGCCCCCCCCTATCAAGGACAGGTATTACCTGCCTACCAGCCTTCCCCCGTCTGGAGACAACACTCCGATCGCCTATCGACGGGAATATTCATATCCGGTCCTCTAGGGTCGCCTTAGTACGCTGATCGAGCAGGAGACCTCGGGGAAGAATCCCTCCTTCAGGTGCCTCCCTCTTCATTACTTGTCCGCAAACCGTGTCCCGCGAACCGTGGACAAATAAAAGCTTGATCACTGTGCGGATGGGATGCGGACGTTACACCTCAAAACACCGCACGATAGCAAGAGGCATCTATGAATATTGCTGAGTAATGAGTCATAAGCCCAATGAATTTCTATGCAATCTACCCTAGCAGGTCAGGTAGCCTCGGGTTTTTTCCCCGTCATGATTTAAAGTTGCCGGGGTCAGGGGGGAGCAGGGAGGGGAGGGTGGAGGGGCCCGGCCCTACCCGGCGATCTGATTATTTCAGTCCGCACTCTAGTAGCAAGCATCCACCGATGTTAGATCAGATCATATAAGTCTACATACTTAAGTGTAGGTATAGCCGCAGATACGTATGATTAGCCAGTCGGTCCATCTCTTCACAAGGAAATGAATGAATCTCCCGGCATCTGTGTATATTTTCATCCGCATTCATCTCAGCAGTCTATTGGACACACTCTTCCTGCCTGGCAAGTGCTTACTCACTTGTGATTATCAAGCCAAAAACAGTCGTTCATCAGAATAGAGCATTCCTATATCAGGAACACTTACATCTCCCATCTTCTCGAGACGAGCCTCCTCTTGGTTTATTTTCCTTTGCCTTGTCTCGACAGTCCGTCCGCTCCTGTGAAATATACGCCCAGCGCCCATAACACTCTCTCAAGACATCAACCACAATGGCTTCTCAAGAACAGCCCAAGATCAAGCTGTACTGGTAAGGACGTCCATCTTTTGCCACGGCCCGGCCACCCGTCATCTCTCTGACATCGAACGCAGGCTCGAGAAGTCCCGGGCCCAGAATATCCTGTGGCTGCTCGAGGAGCTCGGGCTCGAGTACGAGATGGTGACGTTCCATCGCAAGAGCAACAACTTGGCGCCGGCGGAGCTGAAGAAGATCCACCCGCTGGGCAAATCACCCGTCGTCAGCATCACGCCCGTGGGCGGCGGGCCCGACGTCGTGCTGGCCGAGAGCGGCTTCATCGTGCAGTATCTGTGCGAGCACTTCAGCAACGACACGACGATGATGCCGCGGCGCTACCAGGAAGGAAAGGAGGGCCAGGCGGGCGGCGAGACGGAGGCCTGGCTGCGGTGGCAGTACCTCCTGCATTTTACCGAGGGCACCATGATGCCGTCGCTGATCCTGGGCTGGGTGATCAGCGGCCTTCGGGGCCCGCAGGTGCCGTTCTTCATCCGGCCCATCACGTCGCTGGTTGCCGGCAAGATCATCGATGGCTTCGTCCACCGCAACATCAGCGCGCAGCTCGAGTTCCTCGAGCAGCAGCTCGCCACCTCGGGCGGCGACTACCTGTGCGGCGAGCACCTCACCGCCGCCGACGTGCTCCTCAGCTTCGGCCTCATCACCGGCCGCGACAAGTTCGCGACCCTCGGCAACTGGGGCAACAGCTCCCCTCGGAAGCTTTTCCCCAAGCTCTTCGCCTACATCGAGCGTCTCGAGACCCTCCCGGGCTACAAGCGGTCCGTCCAGAAAGTCAAGGAGATCGATGAGAGCCTCGGCATCCACTTCCAGCTGTGAATCTGCTGGCGAGATATTGACGCCCACGGATGCTCCCGCGCCACCTACTTTGGCTGCCTCGTTGGTTTCCCTCGCATTGAGCTGCGATAAAGAAAGCAATGGTAATTATCGGAGACCCGGACAGATATCTATTTATTAATGTAATATTTCAAGCACACCAGCAAATTGCTTACTACACCAGTCACGTACAAAGCATTGCTGCATGCTGTGAAAACTGCCGCATTTCCATGACGTCAATTGGAGGGGTTTCACGTTCCTTTGCGTTCCCGTTGGATTGTGGCTTTGCCTTTACCTGTCAGCCCGCCAACCTAATTTGCTTCCAGGAGCTACACAGCCAAACAGCCCAAACAGTCAGGCTGACTTGTCACCGGTAGCCACGGTCGTTGCCCGTTTCATGTAGGAATGCACCCCATATGTAGTCCGTATTATGCGCATCCGATCTCAAAAAAGGCGGCGATCATCGATCGGATCTGGTTACCATTGCTGTACATAGTGAAACCCATAAAATAATTATGGCCAGTCAACAGTATAACCCTTGATATGACACACGGTGAACAGGGCACACAACAGCACACCGCCCGCCTCCATGGCCCAAATCCAGGCCCACGGCCCCAATCATTGTCTCCTCCTTATACGATGACCGCGTGGCTGCTGTAAGGCTATCATTGGAAGAAGCTATCTATCAGATCCTTTTCTTTCAACCTGGTCAACTTCCACATCCACAAGTGTATGTAAGAGTAAAGTGCAACAAGTGGTGCCACCTTCTCATCACCAGGAATTTGCTTACTTTTCCAATGGGGATCGTCGTGGCTAAGCCGTCGTTAGCCTACTTTGTGAACTTATCTCTTTTATCTTGTCCCTGCCAGCCTGTCTTCCCACCGCCCTCCATCACCCACTTTACCTACATACCTCACCCTAAAGATGCGGTGTTTATGTTCGCTTATGCTACCAATGCTATGAGATGTGTATACACAGATGTAATTGCCCTACATACATACATCCATAAGCAGACTGGACGGGCCAGGCGGGGCCCCGGGGAGTTGCTGACTCGGGAGATCGTGAACCCCCAATGTTTTAGTGGACAATTAATTCCGCCCCCGTTGCCCCGTACATACTAAAGGATCGTTTGGCTGTGTGTGCATAAAAGTAAGCCTTGCTGCCTGCCTTCACAATGAACATCATAATAAACAACATCAGCTATAATCCCCCCAATTCCCTCGTATCCCGTCATGTTTCTTGCTCTTCTTCCTCCTCCCCCTCCTTAATTACGTGCATTTCTCGCATTCACCAATCAGGCATCCATATTCCACGTGCAAAATCATCCCATCGTTACTTATCATAGGTACGGGTTAGGGTAGTTGTAAACTCCGGCCCTTCCGGACCGAGGCCCATTTTAGCTCGGTTTGTGTGTGGTTAGGCTTCCCGATCTCCCAAGCAGACGGGATCAGCTGCGGCTGCGGTGTTTCGTTTCGTTTCGTTTCGTGTGGATTTGTTCTTATCTGGTCTGTGCTGTGTGCTTTCATTGTTTCAAGGGAATCCATTCTTATCCAGGAGTATGAATGAGTGAGTGTGCGCGCGCGTGCTTCAACATCTTTCGTGACGGAAAGGAAAAATAAAAAGGAAGCAGAAGTAACGCAAACTCCCCGTTCGGGTTTCGGCCCCAAAAAGTCCCCGGCAGATGTACAACCAGCCATGGCAACAACCACGACAACAGGAGCAGCAGGAGCTATCCCTCAACCACAGTCGCCGGCTACACCGGCCGAGGACGCGCGAGACGGCGGCCAGGACACCGCGGTGGAACGGGCCGCGAACGCCTCGGCACACTCGGACAGCGCCACCGACGAGGACGATGAGGCTCTGGACATCGACCAGGATGATGCTCAGTCCATCATCCTGCCCGCCCTGAGCCCGGCCGCCTCAAGACTGATCTCCCCCAGGACGCCGGCCGCCGAAAAAGTGGCCGCGATGGAGTCCCTCCCGGGCGGTGGCCTGTTCACGGTCGTCGAGGGCTCGAGAGTCACGCAGGAACCTGAGCGGCTAGCGTCGGCCACGCCCGAAGTCACCCCTACCCGGGTCGGCGCCCCGTCCCCGAGTTATCGGGATAAGATGCAGAGCCGCCACATCCGCGGGCTCTCGGTGGGCAACGTGCCGTCAAATAACCAGCAGACGAGCAGGTTCCAACTTCCGTCTCCGTGGCAGACGGGGCCCAAGGAGCTTGTCATCCCTGAGGAGTCTGGCCCGAAGTCTGCTCTGTCGAGCGTCTTCGACCAGGCGCGAGCCCGCCGCGCCTCCTCCATCGGCGGCAGTGACACGTTTAAGAGGCTACGAGACGCGCTACCGTCTATCTCCTTACCGTCCTTTTTCTCCAGCCCCGTGTTGAGCAAAACCCCGTCGCCGGGTCTGGGAAACGGTAATGCGTCTGATTCGAAACAGATCTCGCCGACCGGGGTTCCAGCGCCGCGTTCGCCTGCTACGGCCAATAGAGACATTCCTTCCGTGAGATTGTTCGATGCTTTTGGCCTGCCGGATCGGTCAACCGAGTCGCATTCGTCCTCACGACAGTCTATGATGCCTCCGGTGAGACCCCGTGCACCCCGGAGGTCGACGTCGGACGACTCGCTGCTCTACCACTCACTCTCGCGGGTCTCGTCGCTAGGGGACGATGACCGGTGGAACAACATACGAGAGCAGAAAAATAGTAGGATCAAGGCCATTACCGATAGCTGGGACAGACCAACTTTCAAACTACCTCAGCTACACCAACTACCGAAGCAACTCAAGCGACATTCGCTCTTTCTGACGGAATCATTGCACGGAAGTGACGGCAATCTTCCGGCTACCATCCCCGAATCTGACGCGGCGTCGAAAGATGGCCCTATGTCCGAGCTGGACCGGGCCCTGGAGACCCTAACCGGAGACATCGTCATCCTGGGTGGGTACCGGGGATCAATACTGCGATCGACCAAGACAAACCGCCAAGTCTGGGTGCCCGTGAAAGTGGGTCTTAACATCCGGAAAGTGAACCTAGAGGTTGGGCTCGACCTGGAGGATGAGGAGCGGATGGAGGAGACGATATACCCGTCCGGCATGCTGAAGAACATCGGACCGGTCGACATCTCGAAGAAACTGTTTAAGAGGCTGCGGGAGTGCGAGAACGCCCGGGCAGGGAGGCTCAGGGTATGGGACTACGGCTATGACTGGCGGCTAAGCCCGCACCTATTGTCGCGAAAACTTAACGCCTTCCTGGAGCGGCTGCCGTCGAACCAGAGTGATGTTGCGCCCGGGAACCGCGGCGCCCTGGTCATCGCGCACAGCCTAGGCGGCCTCATCACACGGCACGCCATCAACCAGCGGCCGGAGCTGTACTCGGGTGCCATCTTCGCCGGCACCCCGCAGCGCTGTATCAACATCCTGGGCCCGCTGCGCAATGGCGATGCCGTCCTGCTCAATGAGAAGGTCCTCACGGCTCAGGTAAACTTCTCTCTCCGTACCAGCTTCGTCTTCCTGCCCGAGGACGGCCGCTGCTTCATCAACAAGCACACTGGCGAGGAGTTCCCTGTCGACTTCTACGACCCCGCCCAATGGGCCCGCTACTGCTTCTCCCCCTGCATCGAGCCGGCCCTGCCCGCCTTCAATGCCCGAAGTAGCAGCTTTAGCAGTTACGCCGTCGGCAGCGGCGGGCTCAGTTTGAAGGATCTTTCTGGACGCATACCCGCGCCACTGAGGAGTCGCGGAAATAGCGGTGCAAGCGATACCAAGCCAGCACAATCCCCCACGATGGCAACACAGAGCCTACTTGCTGAGGCGGCCCGCAGGGTCGAGGTCTCGAACGACCGTACCCTGGCACCGCAAATGGGGACGCTACCAGGCGGGTCGAGCCAGGCTCAGCAGCAGCAGCAACCACCATCACCATCCCAGCTCTCCCCCACCTCCCCAGACGCGCCCGGCAGTGCGTCGCGCAGCCGCAACATGGAGTACCTAACTCGGGTACTAGCGGAGACGCGGCGGTTCCGAGCGGAGGCGGCGCACCGGCCGGAGCTGACGCGGGCGAACGCGTACCCGCCGCTAGGAGTGATATACGGCAAGGCATCGCCGACGGTGAGCGCGGCGCACGTGGCGTCGCGGGAGGCGATCGCGTGCGCCGACGCCTACGACAACCTCGTCTTCGGCAGTGGTGACGGCGTCGTCCTCGCCCGCGAGGCCCAGCTCCCACACGGCTACGACGTCGTCCGCGGCGCCCGCGTCTCCACCGACCGCGGTCACATCACCATGCTCGGCGACCTCGAGGCCGTCGGCCAGGCCCTCGCCGCTGTCGCCCGCGGTCGTAGGAAGGGCATCGGTCTCGGAACCGCCCTCGCGAGAAAGGCCCGGGTCGACCGTGCACCCGAGAAGGTCGGGCCAACACTGCCCGCGGGCAGTCCGGACTTGGGCTCGGAGAAGACTGAGCCCGTGCCCTCTGAGCCTGCTTTGGCGCCTCCTCCAGGCGTCTAGGGCTAGACACGACAATGTACGAGAGATGGATATGGGATGTAGCATTACAAGTATCTTGTTTTTCTCTCTCTTCTTTTTTTTTTGGAATCATCCATTTTTTGCATATCGGTGGGATCAGGAAGCGGTACCAAGAACGTAGTTAGATGTACTCAGATGGGCAACCGTCGACTCACTCCGTGAGACCATATCAAAAGCATTAATATGTACTAGGGGCATGGGCGGGCGAAAAAGCGCTGCGTTTTTTGTTCCTGCATCGGGCGGTCGCTTGTTTATACCTACCTATATTATCTCGTTTAGCATTCATCCAGCATATTAATCTTTTTCTGCGATGGGGCGTCTTCTCGCTAAGTCACTGTTTGTCAGTGAGTGTGTGTATGGGTATAATTGAAGTTAAAGAAGTTGAAACATTTACTATGTAATTTGCAATGAAGGGTTTTGATTACTCTGAAGTCGGCTGAATGAGCATCGGAGATGTACTTGACTTGATCTCACAACACACTCATGGGCGACCACATGAAATCTACTTTCTATCATAGCACCACCATATTCTATATTGTACAAAATAGGCATTTCAATTAGCCCCCGTTTTCAGAATATGCCCTTGTGACCAAAGAAATCCCTCCCTCCTAGCGGTAGTTATCACTCATCATAAAGAATTCCTTACGGATCACAAGCGATGATGTTGAACTGGTGCCATATCCCTTTCGAGTGGTCCGTTTATAGACGAGACCTCATCCGGTTCTTGTCTTGTCTGTTCCGCATTATCGAAAGACGTCTCGTCCGACCTTTGTGGTATGCCTGAGCTATTCTGGCTAACTAGGATAGGATGTGAGGGATCTGAAATGTCTAGGCCGGCTAGTATGGCGTCCAGTTCCGTGATCGGGACGCTCTTAGTGCAGTCGGACCATCTAGCATGTCCCAGCTCTTCATGTGCCAGGCGATGTAGCTGTCTTCTTGCAACATTGCTGGGCATAATTGGCGGCATCATTTAAGTACTCCGCTGTATATCGATTTTGTACAACTTCTGTTTCGATACTTCTTGTTGCTGAAGGGCCATCCCAAGGTATACCACAGTTGGCACTCTTCAGTAAGACTTCGTCACCAATGGCCGTGGATATAGCAGACGAGAGGCTAGCCGCAACAGTGAAAGTCACTTCTGAAAAGAAAGCGACGAATGCGAGTGACGCGAATAGAGAGACGTCCTTGGTCGACGACCTCCGCCACGCCCACAGCAAACGTAAAAGAGACAAGAGGCCGGATTCAGGGGCTGTGGAGTTGCACAAAACAATGTGGCGATGCTGATAGAGCGTGGAAGTTCGAGACTGCTGAATTGAAAGGTGCCGGTGGAAAGCTAAGGAAACGACTCTTGAGACTCTAGAGGCGACAAAGGCAATGAATGAAGCTATGAAAGCGATAAGAAGGTTGGCTTGACCCTTGGTCGTGGTCAAGGTTGCGCTTAATATGTGTCCTCGAGACCAGTTCATCCATACTCCCAAGTAAACGTGCTCATCCATTTCAATGTAGTTTATGTTTTTTGAGCTGAAAGAAAGCTCTCGTACCGTCGCGCGGAACAGGAGGGCGTCCCGTGAAGTTATTGTAATTTGAAGCTATAGCTGGAGATGTGTCGAAGATGAGAGTAATCGTGTGTTAGAGATATATACTACGTAAGGCTATATAGGAAAAAACCATGGAAGTATCGACACGTTCGTATTTAAGGAATGTATAATTAGGTTGACTGCCCCTATCAACCCCTATTTGCGGCCGATGTGGTGGGTGGCTGAGCGGGGATACCGAATAAAACCGTTACATCGCAAGGCACATTGAAAACAAGTGCTTCTAAGTAGCGTATGCGATAGACAATCAGCCGCTCTCTTTACTTCCCAGTTAACGTCTATTAACACGAAACCTTTTTATAGCTGCTGTGGGGAGGGAAATATACCGTCTCATAAACAATTTTTCAGCTGGAGGAGTGTGGCGAAAGAATCATCCAAAGAGATCGGCGTAGGTCAATGAAGTAGGCAGGCCACCAGTCAAATACGGTGATGATTTGGTTCGGGAGTAGGGTCACGTTACAGCTTGTGAAGGGGGGGGGCTCTTGCACTCATCAGGTAGATGATTGTGTAATGCCCAGACATGTAGGCCTGCCGCCCTGCTCTGTCATGAGGGTCAAGTACGGACTTTCCAGTGGCATAGATGGCATGCACATGAGACTGTCTCGCCGAAGCCCGGTCTGTATGGGGTAGCAGATACTACAATGCCTGTTTACTTTTATTGTTCTCCTAGGGGCCCAACGAGACAGCCCACCTGCTTCCGAAAATGGGAGCTTTTCACCTAAGTGACAGGAAATATCACCGGGAAAGCCTTGAACTGCCGTAGGTGCTAAAACTATGCCGGCCTGCTTACCTCTTAAGCAGTCACATATTCTATTGAACGGCTTCACTATACAATGGCAGTTCAAGGCGCAAAACAACCACACTATTATGCCTTCAGGTTGCATAGGAGCAGCGATGGGCCTTGAAAAGGTTTTCGGGGAAAGGTATACGCATTCGAAGGTGCGCCTGTTTGGCTAGATTTCGGAAGAACGTATCAGGTCGCTTCGGTGCTAATTAACGGGGAGCGATACTGTAGAATGAATTAATGCGATCTAATACCTGACACGAAATGAACACAGCTAATAATATCCTCAGTTGTTAAGAATGACCAACTATGCATCCGTGTTGTGTACAGTCATTCGCTACAAGTCTTGAACAAGACTTTGTGTTGCTCGTACTTTCTGTTCCTTACATGATCATACATGCACAGCACTTCGTCGGCATTGGATGAAGAGGAACAAAGATATCACAATGCACCTGTTTAATGGCTCTAGAACAACTACAATTCCATTGTCGCAAAACAGAGAGACAAAGAGGGGACATCTGCCTTCTACAGGCGTTATAACTTTTTATATAAGTTAGAGCAAAGTTATCATCAATCCAAACCAGACTTCCGAGAACCACTGCAAGGAACGGACAAGAATTCGCACCAAGCAACAAGAGTTTTCTAGAAAACAGTTAGCTAGGAACCGCCAACTCAACGTAGTTTTATCCTCACACAAGCCAACCTAGCCACCATGTGCATCCCCCTTGTCGACGTCACCTACTCCTGCGGCCACACCGAGCCCGTCATACCGGCAGGGAGCGGCGCTCGCAGGAACCGGTTCTGCCTGGTGCCGGGATTCTGCGATGATTTGGGATTTGTGCGGAAAATCCAGCGCGAGTCGCAGGGTGACTGCAGCCTGTGTTACGCAAAGTGGCTCGTGAAGCAGCAGGCGAACGAGAAGTCCACGAAGCGAGCGGCCGAGAAGGCGCGGCACGCGGCCGCTCTCCAAAATGCGGCGGCGAGAAGCCAGCGCCGCGCCACAGAGCTTCAGGCGAAGAGTGACCGGGGCTCGCAGCTTGAGGCAGCGCCCACACGCGAAGTCCTTGAAACGCTGAATACTCTTGCTATGAAGCGTCTCGAGACCTCCATTGCAACGTGCAGGGGCGCCGATTTCGAGATGCTCCTCGGCGTCGCCATCTCTCTGCCTCTCGTCGACAAGTCCGCCCTCGTCGAGCGCCTTGCCAGGGGCTTCGCGCGCGTATACGATGACGATTCGTGTGCTCAGATGGCCACTTTAGCGAGGGGTTGCGGGAATATGTTCGGGGAGGCTTTCAAGAGGGGGGCGCGTATTTAATAGATTTAGAAAGCAACTCACTAGTGTTTAACTAATAAGAGTGATATTATAGCAATATGAACCAAAAATACCCATGCTATCAGGCATATGCTTACACTATATGTCCTGTGATATTGGAACCTTGCTAGACTACGAGGTGTTGAAACCTTTACGAGCTCAATGGTGTATCTCGCCACAACATAGTAGACCTTCGAAAATTCAATTAGCCTGTAAATAGATCCCACCTAAAAATATCAGCTTCGTGATGCCTAAGCTTTGTAGCTAATACAGGCAGTTAGATACCTATAAACGTGAAATCGGCAGCTGGAGCCAGCCTCTTTTCCAGTTAAGCATAGTTCGTGTTGAAAGATTGACCGACCCAGCTACAAAAACGTCCTCAACTCAGCGCTTGATCAATCCTCACCCGAGACACCCACTAACTGCTTACTGATATCCCACAATCGCCTCTCGGACAGCGGGTCCATAGCCCAGGGCGCGTGCCCGTACTCGGCCGGGTGGGCGCCCTCGGGGGTCTCGCCGGAGACGCTGCAGCCTTCGAGGTAGAGGCCGCCCTTGCCATCCAGGTCGCGAGACACGGCGGCCCAGACGGACGTGGCGCAGCCCTGCTCGACGGTACACATGAGCTTGAGGACCTTGGGATCGGAGTTCCAGTTCTCTTCTAGGTACGCCTGCACGTGCTTCTGCAAGCCGCTCTGCCAGCCGCCGGGCATCAGGCTGTTCGCGTGGAGGCCCCGTGCGCCGTACAGCCGCTCCACCTGGTTCGCGAACCAGATGCATGCCGTCTTAGACTGCCCGTAAGCGGCGCCCGCATCATACGCCCGCCCGTTCGTGTAGTTGAGGTCTTCGAGGTCGACCTGCCCGAGGCGGTGGCCAGTTGACGATACGGAAACGACGCGGGAGTTGAACTCGGGCGTCGACGACGCCAGCAGCGCATCCTTGAGCAGCTCGAACAACAAAAAGTGCGCGAGGTGGTTGGTCGCGATCTGCGTCTCGAACCCGTCCTTGGTGAGCGCGTACGGCGGCGCCATGACGGCCGCGTTACAGACTAGCACGTTCAGCCTGCCGGGGCCGGGCGCTGCCCCGAGGAACTCCGCCGCACAGGTGCGGACGGTGGCGAGGTCAGTGTGGTCCATGTACAAGACGTGGACGCGACCGCCGTCGATGACGGGCCTGAGCGCGGCCTTCGCCTTCTCCACATCGCGTGCCGTCCCGAAGACGGTGGCGCCGGTGGCCGCGAGTGCCTCGACCGTCGCGACGCCTGCTCCAGACGAGCAGCCCGTGACGAGGAAGACCTTATCAGTCAGCTTGCCGCGGAGGTTCTCCTCATCGACGATGTCCTGGCCCGTCGGGCGGGAGTCGCTCCCATCGCCCCAGGTAGTTGTAAGGTTCTCCCACCGGTAGCGGTCGGCGTAACGGCCTTTGAGGACAAACTCGACCTCTTTGTATTCCATGTTCAGCATGCCGACATGGCTCGTTTGATTTCACGAATTCCTTACTTGCTTTGGGGTGAGGATTGCTCGTAGAGGTTTGTGTGATTTCCTGTGCGCTTAGGAGCCATTCTCGTTCATCCGGATCGGCGTAGTAGCGTCCCTTTTATGCTTCTGCATTTGGAGAATCAAGCAGAGCTTCATCCCGGTGCGGAGAGCCTTGAGCACCGACAAAGCCCGCACTTCACAGTACGCTGCGGACTTTCGACCGCCGTCAGCTCACAGAAAAGGATGATGGAAGTTCAGACAGTCAGCCCTCCGCAGCGTAATATTGGACCGGGGGCAACGCTGGGTTTGAACTCCGCCGTTATTGTCATGACTGCGGACTTTGATCCTTCGTCCCGAAATGTAGGCTGACAGATGTTATAACATGGTGATCTCCAGGTCCCCAGGGCCATCACCGATGTTTACCAGAAGCGATGCCTTGTCATGGTCTTGCTAGGCTTCATGTAACATACGCCTGACCAAGGCTTTTTGGATTCATGTCGGCATGTTGCTTTGAACAGCATTAGTTTTTTTCGGCAAGCCGGAGATCTCGAGATAAGCCAGAGACAATCTCGCCACCTTGATCGTCACTACCATATCAGAAGTTATTTCCACGATACCGACTTATGTTGCCACTAATGTAGAAGGTGTGTAGACAACAAACAGTATTGATTTATTGCAGCCCGGGAAAGAGATGACACTCTCCGTAGATGGCGTTAACCACTTACCAAGGCCGGGATTTCTGGTATGGATAGGGGAGCCAACCCTTGGAGGTATATCTGGGGATAGCGTCGTGACAACGTGGTAACGCGGGGGTCGTCTTCGCTGGCTGCCGATACTATCATTGGCCTTACTCATAACGCCACGGGACGATGTGGTCTGTATGATGGCCTAGCTTATCTGGCACTTGTGGTTGTGATCGCTGCACCACGCGCCCATGGCCGGCATTGAGCAACCGCTGATCTCCAGCAATGTCTAGCGTCTCGAGAGAGATCTGCCAACAAGTCATATTACGGGAAGACAACTGTCTCGGACTTAGTGTGGTCTGAAGACCATGCAGCAGGTGACAGTTTGACAGTCAAACAGTATGCCGGGAAGACAATTGACAATTCTACTTTCTCAACCACGCACCACGGAGGGATGGGCTAGCGCATTTACAACCCCCCCTTTCCATATCATGTCGTGGTATCCTTTTCACCAATTGTATTGCTTGTTCATGTTGTCATCGTCATCTACGAATCTTCACCTGAGTGTAGCATTCCGAACCATGCTTCAAATGTAGTAAGACCGTGCACACTGTTACACTGCCTACAATCAGGTTTCACATCCTCCCTCTTCACCGCGGGCAACTTATAATATAAATCGATCCAAAAAACAGAACCAGTTAGAGAAAGACGAAACCGTTTCTCGAACGTGGAAGTGACCGCTACGCAGGTATCTACGGTGGCAGTGTAGGGAGTTTATGGGCGATAGTTTGATTTGTGCCGCCGGGATACTGAAAAGGGGGAAAGGGGGCTTTCGGGGCTTGTAAGATTGTTTTCTGGGGCGACCGCCCCATTACCCCCATTACCCCCAAAAAGGTCCACCTGGCTGGCTAGTTAACACCTGTTGGCTTGGATAGAATCGCGGCGGCGCCGCGCTGGCGATCCGCCGGCGAGGCGTCAGCCGGAACCAATCAGACGATGGTAAGAAGACGCGGGAGCTACGGGCTGAGCTCTAGCGCGTTTCGAAACAATTTTTTTTTTGGCTTTTTTTATTCGGCGTCCCCCTTCCCGCCCCTGACAGTAGAGTAGGAAGAGAGAGAAAGAAAAAAAATAGGGGCTGCGTAGGCACTGAGATACCATCTACATATGCAGGTACATCCATGGATTACTTATAACATGGTTATACTCGTACGTAGGCAAAGAGGTAGTCAGGGTATTTTCCAGGTTTAAGGGATTGAGGGGCAATTGGAAGGGGGCCATTTTATGCTAGATTGCCGCGCGGTGAACCCTTTCTTCCTCCTCTCACCAGTATTAGTAGTAATTACATAAGTATATGCTTTATTTATTATTGAAGCTGGGCTGAATCGGCATCACGAACCTTGGACCTAGTTGATAAGTACTACATAGTATGGGCGTAGAGCACACCTACATGTAGGTAGGATAGGATAGGATAGGATAGGACTAAAGGCCATGTACTTAGCAGCTAAGGCAATTTTATAAGTAATGCATTCGTTCTAATAATTAAGATTGGGGTTTATGTGTAGGCACGTAGTATAGTGAGTATACCTAGGAAGTGGCGATGGTATTGGTCAAGAAAGAAAGGATAATCGGTCGGCGGCATAAATGCGTTCACCACCGCCATCTTTAGGGGTCGTCGAAGGATTACCCGACCCGACAGGTAAATGCATCCCAGCGGCTTTCTGCTGTTATAAGTACAAGACATGGATCTACATATAACCGATCTACTTGCTATGTATAGCATCAGTTAATTATTATGGACAGAATATCGAGGGACTGTGGCAGATGTGGTTCTGATCACCATCCAGCCCAGAAATCGTTCACAGCCCTAGTTAATTGCGAACGGAGACATGAAGCATAATTAGAAGGCGCCGGTGGGGAAATAGATAACTAGTTGGTGCGCTCACACACATCTGGCCGACCTGGGCAATGAGCGTCATCGACTAGGCGGCTCTAGGAAGAGACGGCGGTGGCCTCGTATTACTAAACTGCCCAGATCTCATTGGATTCCCCACCGCCAGTCCCAGCGCCCCCAACTAACAGTCAACAGCCAACGAACCGACCAGTGTGGCGCCTCTGCGTTCTTTTTCCGCTGACGAGCTGACCAGTCAAGCGATTAAGATGGGATCGTCTGTGAAATCCGTGGTCTGGACGTTCGGGGGTCACGCTTTGGCTCTTCCGGCTGTTGTCTATATATTTATATATAGTATGAACAGGTTATGCGACGTTCGATTTGTGGACGATTAATTAATCCGTAATAAGTGGTATTCCGTCTGAATGGAATTTCCATTCCAATGCACTGGGATTCCCGGTCCGCCGGTCAGTCCCGTTGCTGAATTCCGGTTTTCTTAGGCTGATCGGTCGGATTGGGGGAGGGAGGGGACCAAGAGACGCGTACGAGGACAGCCGGACTAGAAACAGGGTCAATACCTTGACGCACAATAATTATTCCCATAAAGTGCCAGATTGTCTGATGTCGCTATCTATTTCATAGTAGCGAACCCTAGCTAATCAATCCATTTAAATCCTGAATCCTTATGGAAAGAGTTCCTGATTAAAAAAGGGTTCACAACAGCTGACGTATATCACACCGTAGCAATAAACACCCAACCGCTCAAAACACAAACAATTTCCGACCAGTCAACTTCCTTGTGCCGCCCCCTTGAAGTCTACGGAGATACTTTGCTGACTTGTCATCGAATCGGGTGCTGTGGCTGGGGTCGGGCCATCTCTTGCAGGTTAGGCTTATACTACTATGCAAGTGTTCGGCCAATCATCGTTGTGAGACGGCCCATTTCAATCATCGATGATCCTCCTCCCATCTCATCCATGCAGGTACCGTCAGGCACATACTTGTACAGCATTACATAGTAGTTACATACACTCTGTTCCTGAATGATTAAACGACAGGGGGGAAAGACTTTGCCAGAAACAAGCCTTCCGTTTCGTCTCTTCCCTCGCAGCCCGCCTCCTGCATTTATATTTTACTCATATACTTATGTTCTTGGTCAGTCACTAGTCATAATGGAAAAGGAGTTCCCGGTTCCATATGATATATGTGGTCAGATAGGTTAAATATGAATTCCCTGAAAACAGAGCAGCGGGAGCGTTGAATGTGCAGTAATGCCAGGTACATGTTGTGTCAATGTACAAAACCAGGCAATGAACCCCTGACTAGTTATGACCCCTGAGACCCTTACCCCTGATATGGCTCCAAAAATCGGGGCTTGTCTTGCTTGGCCCACTCCACCTTTGCCCACCGACGCTCAACACCATGCTGCCGTGCCCTGATTCCTCCCGTCTTCCAAGCAGCCAAGTTCCAACTATTCCAAGAATCAACAGGCAAAAGGGCGGACGCGGGCAGAGGCTGGCAAGCGGACATGGTAGGGTAGATTGTACAACTTATGTATCTAGTCAAATGTATACCAGGCCGGGAAATAGTATTGCTGGCTCTGCACTTCCGGCTCCCCAGCTAACCACAAATAATTAATTACTACCTACCAAGTACACACGCACGCGCCTACATATGTAACGAACCGCCATGTATAACAAATGTCCTATATCGAACTAGTTATACACTAACATACGAGGGAGACCCAGTCTGATTTCTATCTTGGCTTCGAGACTTTTCCTTTCTTCCACCCGCCCCCCTTCTCCTCCTCCACCGTGCATAACTTTTATTTTGTATGTACGTACTCTGTATGTCGAAGTGTTTTTCGTTATTAGTTATTCGTTTTCGTCCCACCAACTGAGTTATCCTCTCTTTCTCTCTCTCTTCCCCCTATCCCCTCACCCACACTCGCTCAGAGGTTATATCTCTACCCACACTCTTTCAAATTTGCTCTTTCACTTCTTGCCCAGGCTAAGTCCGTCCTGTCCTTTCAACCAACTAGGCTTTGTTTGAGCCCCGTTTTCTCTCTTTTATACACGGAAGTGACAGTGAAAGTGAAAAAAGCACATCGGGAGACCCCGTCGCATCATAATCGACCCTGCCTAGCGATCCGCTTTGATCGAAAGACGGTCAAAGCCAGACCAAGCCCACCTGACTTGCCATCTACCCGGTCAGCCAATTTGCCCAAAATTTTAGTATCATACTTGGCTTCCCCTTGAATAAAAAGGGAGTGCTCCTGCGTCACCTTGAACCAGTCCTTGACTTCTTCATCCCACCGCATTTCACTCCTTTGCGCCAAACAGGCAACTGTACGATCGGATCGTCACGACACTCGTTTTTCTTTTTACGCACACGCAGACTCCGACAGAAACGCAGACATGAAGACCACTACTACGACGGCCGGCGTTGTCGGCTACCTGGCGGCTTTGGCCGCGGCGGCCAAGGATCAGCAAACCTTCGCGGTATTGCGGTTTAACGGGCAAGGGTTTTTGACGGAGGGACGGATGGACCCGGTCGTGAACCCGGGAGAGGAGGCCACTCACTACCATGCTATCATGGGTGGCAGCAACTTCGACATCAACGTCGACGGCGAGCAGCTTCTCAACTCGAGCTGCACCACTGCCAAGATCGCCAACGACTTCAGCAACTACTGGGTCCCCTCGCTCTTCTTCCAGGACCCCAAGGACGAGACCAAGTTCACCAAGGTCCCGGCCTCTTACATGAACGTATACTACTTGTAAGTCAAACGATGCTTTAAGGCAGTGCCTGTAATTCCGGGCGGGCAGGCTTGCACCTCACAATGTGCGCCTGCGGCTGTAAATCAACAATCCACTAACCGGACAACCCCCTTTGTAGCTTCGAAGCCACCGACGATGAGATCAAGGCGTTCCCGCCTGGCCTGAAGATGCTTATTGGCGACGTCCACACGCGCAACCCCCCCGCGTCGCCCGAGATCAACCGGTGGGACAACGGCAAACCGGCACAGCCCGTGCAGTGGACTTGCCCGCGTAACAGCCACAACCCGCCTTCGTGGCCTGCCGGCTCGGACGGCTACTCGGCCGGTATGGCCGCCCAGGGATACCCGACGGTCGAGGGAGGCGCCGGTTTCCCTCTGTACCCGTGCGACAAGCTCGGCTCGCCGCTGCGCCAGGACATCCACTTCCCGTCCTGCTACAACCCCAAGGCCGGTCTCGACGACTACAAGAACAACATGGCGTGGCCGAAGCAGGTTGGCTACAAGGAGAACTGCCCGGAGGGCTACATCCACGTCCCTCACCTTTTCTACGAGGTGTACTGGGACACCCCAGCGTTCGACGGCCAGTGGACTCCCGACGGAAAGAACCAGCCCTTCGTCCTCTCCAACGGTGACGCGACCGGCTACAGCTCCCACGCCGACTTCATCGCTGGCTGGGACGAGCACACCCTCCAGGTGATCATCGACACGTGCGACGCGGGCTCCATCGGCATGGATACCTGCCCCCAGATCCCCGGCGGCCTCAACTACGAACAGAACTGCAAGATCGACCCCAAGATCCCCGAGCAGGGCATCTCCCTTGCCTCCAACAACGCCGACCAGAAGCTGAGCAAGCTCCCCGGCAACAACCCCGTCACCGGCTGGGGCAAGGGCGGTGTCTCCAAGGGCTCCGTGGCTCCTGCCTCGTCTGAGAGCTCTGACCCTAAGCCGCAATCCGACTCCGGCTCCGCTGCCCCCGCTGAGGCTCCCGCTCCTGCCTCCAACGAGAAGCAGTCGCCCGCGCCCGCTGCGCCCGTAGCCCAGGCCGTCTCCGACGGCGCCAACAAGGTCGGCCTCGCTGATGCCGGCGAGGACCCCGCTTCGCCCGTCGTGGACGCCGTTGAGACTGTCTGGGACGTCGTGACTGTCGTTGCCACCGAGACCGCTTACGCCCAGCCCGCGCGCCGGAGCGAGAACCACCGCCATGGCCACATGGCCCGGCACGCGCGCCACGCCGGTCGCAGCTAAACGGTTTACAGGCTAGATAGAGAGTAAGAGTTGAGAGAAGGGGGAAGTGAGAAAGTCTCTGTTTCGCTGTACATCGTCACGTCCTCTTCAAGGTACATCTTTTGTAACGTCTAGTCCATGTATGTCCCCACAGGCACACAGGCATCTCAGGGGGTTGAAAAGAGCAGGCTAGGAAAGGAATTTTGTGTTTTTTTGCTCGACAGAACATGGGGAATATAGACGGGGGACTAATGTAGCAGCCGCTGCAACCTAAACCAGCCAACCAAGCCTAACCTACTTTCAGGCTCGCCGAGCCAAGTAAAGCGACGCCCAGGTTAGGGGACGGAGGAATATGGGCCCGGCGTTAATTATACCCCACGGCTTCGATTCACTTTGTACATATACCTGAATACTTATACCCGACCGTAACTCGAAAAGGAAGATCATTTCAAAAGCCAATTGTTCCCTGGTATATACTCTTGACTCCCGTTTAGATGTCCACCTGTATTATATAATATTTTGTAGAGCACGATCCTCAGGAAGTCAGTGGTACGTTGCTGCGCTTGAACACCTGTTCATTCCATCATTGCTTAGGCCGTCCTACAATCGTCTGATTCGTTTTCCACTGGAAAGAGTCCCAAGCACAGCCATAATTCAATATGAAGTCAAGTTCCAAAGGGCGGGATAAATCTTCTAATCCATCTACGGTAGTTATCTCGTTTCGCTTCACTCGCCATGAAGATATGAAAGATCTTCCGCATAGTTTGGGTACGAGACAACGAGGTCCCTACGTCAATTATATTGCTACGAAACAAGCGCACATGAATGCAAATGCATAACTACCCAACCTCGTCCTAATTAAGTGGAAAGTACGCGTCTAGACAAGGTAGCAGGGTAGGTAGGTGTGACCCCTTTATTTCCACGCACCCGCTCACTTCGGCTTGGTGATCTCGAAGAACTCCTTGAGGCCCTGAACGACAGTCTCAACATTGAGATTGACGAGGGGCATCTTGTCGTAGGAGTCCTCCTTCATGATGGCGACGAGGGCGAGGTACTTGTCGACCTCGCGCAGGACGATGGGGCGGCTGCCGTCGGCGAGCACCATGCAACTCTCGGCGCAGTTGGCGGCAACCTGGTCCTCGAGGGGCTGGTGCCAGGGCGGGCCCTCCAGGCGCTCGGCGTAGGCGCGAGAGCGCGGCCACCCGCCGTACACCTCGGTGATATCGATGATGACGTCGATGTAGTCGGAGCAGATCTCGTAGCTCGCCATGTCTGCCGGCGCGCTGTCCGTCGCTATGTAGATCTTGGACACCACGTCAAACAGGTACGCCTTCTCGAATCGGCACGTCCGGCACAGATTCGTCAGCATCGCCTCAAGGATCCCCAGTCGTGGGATCAGCTTCTGGATCACCTTGCTGAACGCCTCGAAGATGCTGTGATTGTAGATGCTCGTTAGGTGGAAAGTTACCGGCGCGTTGTCGATCCCGTGGTCCGAGAGCTCGTCCTGGATCCGTATCGTTATGTCCCGCTGGATGTCCAGCTTGTAGTCGTCCGACAGCCCGTCCACTTTGTGGATGAACACCTCGATCTTGATGTTTGGGTATGTCCGCTGGAGGTTCAAAATTGTGACGTTTAGCCGCGCTACCGCCTCCAGGTAATCATCCTGCGCGTCAATCACCCAGATAAGAGCCCCGATCTCCCCGAACATGGCGTCAATATCGAAGCTAGGGTTCTCGAAGATGTCAATCTGACCCGGGAAGTCCCACACTTGGAAGTCCATGAAGGAGCTCCTATAAATGGTTAGCATGAGCAACCTCCCATCATATAGCCGAGATGTAGTAGTACGTACGGCATCGCATCTTTCTGGATACGAGCGGTCGACTCCAGAAATAAAGTTTCATTTGGTGGAAGCTTATGAAATACAACGCTCGATATTGAGGATTTGCCGCTCCTGATGACAGATTGTAAGCTTGATTGTGCGCTTGGAAAAGCACCTTCTTGACTTGTAGGATCACCTACCTCCTCTGTCCCATCAGGAGTAACCTGGGCTTCCCCTTGGCCTGGTCTAGGGATGTCTCGTCGGCTTTTATGCCATTGTTCTTCAGTTGTCTCTGCCGGTCCTGTTCAAAGATATTCGTGAGATTTAGCTGAGCCGGCGTGACATATGTAAAAAGTCTTCTTTCGGGTTGCTCGCTAGGGCCCGCCTCGGCTCTGTCGCGACCACTGAGCGGGGAAGACATCGCGCGTAAAAATGATATAAGAAAGCGTAGTGTCGTTAAGGAAAGTGTTTAGAGCAATGACAACGCCCTAGGTTGAAAGGGAGCCTATTAAACGACAGTCAAGGGTCGAGACAGTTGCAACTGACGTGCCACCGAGATAGTTGCCGTGCCTGGACCATTTCCGCTCGGAAACCGGTACTGTATCTCAATCGACTTATGACTATTCAGTGTGTCGCTCTGCCAGTGTCTGTTTGCAAGAGCGAGGATAGGAAGACTGGAGTGCTGGCCAACCTATCCGGTCTTCAAACGACACCGACGAAGCCGCGGGCTCAGATAGGCGAGCGGCCTGTCAAGAAGCTCGCAAGAGGCACAGGGCAGGCGGGTGCTGGCAGGAGGGGATCACGCAGCGCTGGCGATAGTCGGGCATAGGCTCGCGGATGCTCAGGAGAGATGGATGACTCGAAGCGTCGATCCGGGTTGAGTCCGGCCAAATATTGTCGGCGCGAGAGATGCGGTATGCAGAAGGGAGCTGACTTCATTGCTGACCTTACGGTTGCACAGGCGGATCTCATCGCTGGTTCAGCTCAGATGACAATATGACACAGGTAATATTGAGCTTGGACCGGATGGTAGTCGATGCCTAGCCAGCCAGTTTGACCGTAACGTCGGGCTCGCAAGCTGGAAGCAAGCTGGTCTAGCCAACACGCTGGGCAGAATGGTATGACATTCATTGCCTAGCCGCAAGCCGGGGCCGAGGAGGTGGGAATAAATGCAATTTTTAGCGGTAGCATCCGCCACAAGTGCCCGTCATGATCGACCATCCCCAGTCCTCTAGACTTCCGGCCAATGCGACCCTCTGTTTTTTAACTTCTTGGATGATATGAGAGGAAATTATTCTCGTACCACTCGGTACTCTCAGCAGAGATAAGCCAGGGCAAGGAAATGCTTGCAAGGGCCTAGCTGACGAGGAAGTCTATGGGGGCCTTCCGAAGATTTAGACTAGAAATAAATGTCTTACCTCCATGGTTGGGCAGGTTGCGATTCGACGGTTCGCTCAGCCGGGCCCAGATATGTGTCTGCTTGTTTGTCCGGATATCGAAGATGCAATTCCCCCCTTCCCCCGTCGCATGGGAGATAAAAATGATGGTGGCCTAATCAAACAATACGTCTCTTTTCGTCTCCCTTTTCTTGAATCCGACGCCTGCCCCGTGATGAAAAGTCTAGTTTTACCCGTTATCTCCGTTATTTTAAGAAGGGGGTTTGCCCCGCCCTTCTTTTAGGGAACTGTCTACTTCTCCGTTAGAACCCCATTTTCCTAGCAAGGCAGCTTGGAATCTGTGGGTGAGGAGGGAAACAAAGGACGGGATCCAACTGACTCAGCCGCGACGCAGTATCAAAATTTGGTTGACAGGATCCGTATTGCTCGTTGGTTTATTTGGTAAGCCGCCCCCGTTTTTGTCTCGTCGGTCAGACCGAGGCTGGACAAGAACAGAACAGAAAGAGAGCAATAATTAGTAACTAGGTGGTGTTCAACGAACCCCCTCTGATCCGGCGAATTTAATGTAGTATCTCTATATATGCAAGAAAATACCCCTAAGTCGTGAGGGCGCTAAGAATTTTTCATCTAAGACCCGGATTCGTTTGCCAGAGGGAGATTGATTGATTGATGACCTGACGGAGGCTCTTGCAAGGTAAGGCTAGGGATTTGAAGTCTCGGACCGGTGATACAGTAATGACGGTAAGTGGTGCTGCCTTACCTATGCTGATAGATCATACACTAGGTACCTAGGTAGGCAGGCAATCATGGATGTAATATAATTGAGAAGATTAGGTTTGCCTTATCTCCGTAACGGGAGGATCACCCGGTGAACTTATATAAACAGATGGAACCCGGGAATCTGGGAACCTTGTAACCTTTGGAATCTTCAAACAGATCAGGGTATCCAGATATTAGGAGCGAACCATTTATTACATAATAAACAGGCACATACTCAATAGCTGGAGTGTAGCAACCTAGCATGACAAGCATAGACGGACACGGAAAGTATAGTGAAGTGTACTAAGTTCCAGTGTTGGTGGTATTTGGTGGGAGTGGGATATGATCGGAGGCGGGCTGGGCTGGGCTGGGCTGGGACATTGGAGGGGGGCCTGACAGGCTAGGCGGGAAGAAGGTTACATCTCTTAAAGCGGGGTATGTTAGTTCGTAAAGAGATCTGTCGGCCCGGCGTCTTACCAACTTTGTTGGAGTAGCGCTGTTTTGCCAGCTGTAAAACCTTATCTTTTATGCATCATACACTGCTACTTAGGTACATAGTAACTATTATGATGACCTTGAAAGTTGGCATTTGCTTGCCCATTCCCGATGTCATCCATGGATCCAGAGCACATAACCAGGTACCTAATAACTATGTATGTCCTCCATAACATCCATGGATGGATGAGTAGATGGACAATCTTTGCCAGACCAGGGATACTTGTCGCAAACAATTGTGTTTGCTCTAAATAACCGACTTGCTGGAAAATCACCGAAGTACCTAGGTACGGAGTAAGAATGTGCCCCAATCATTCTCCAAAGCACTGAGGTAATGCACCCAAGGTATGTGCTTCAGCATCGAGACTATACCGAGTCGTAGTTTACAATTGTATAATTATAAGCAGCAGTCTATGAACCTATGACATGACTAAAACAGAATACCCCATCCGTCCTCCAGAATGGCCTCCATACCAACGTCTATCGTCCCTGATCTAGCCCAAGTATGCCTTCCAAAGTCGCATTAGGTATACGATGCAGCAAGAAATAGGTGTGACGGGGCTATATCTGTATTTCCCCGTCTACTTTTCTATCGCGCACCAGCTACTTAGGTAGCGACCATCTTATTTCAAGCATCCAGCCCAATGAGGTAACGGCCGCCATAACAGCAAGAGTAGCAGAAACAGGTTGTCCAGAAAGCACATAGGTATTCCATACCATAACTCCGACGCTGATGAGAAATATGAGTTGTCTGAATAGAGTAAGCGGTTAATCCATAGACCAAGTAGGAAATATGTTGTTGGTCTTCAGTCCCAAGATATGCGAAGCAAATACAATCAAAGATGTCGGCTAGTGATAGTGGTAGTGAAAAGAATACGGTCGAGTATGTCGCTTCGCTGAAGTTGGTCCTAAGTGACACAAAAATCACGAGTTGGCCGTTTTGGGACGCTTATCCGACGAGCCCGATGTCTGATGTTTTGAGCCAAATATGCCAAATTTGAAGCTTTTTCGCCGCCGCGCCGTCTTTCCAATAGGAGAGTCGGGAACGGTGAGAAGCCTCTCGTCATCTGGTGGGGTTGGAGGCATAGGAGGCGCCTCTGGCACTTCCGGAATTGGCGTGATTGAATCGGAGGCGCTCAGCGGTGGTGTGGGGACTCTGTGGTTTGGGTCCGGGGTAGATGCAGACGCCCTTAAGCTACCGATGGACTACGAATCATGTTAGATGGGGTTTCATTACAGGCAGTCGGGGTAAAAGGCGGGAGTGGTGAAATATTGCATGCAGATCACGGCAGTGCACGGCAATGCGGTGAATCCCGGATCTCTAGGGCAATATTTAGGGAGACAACAACATACCTTGACACTGATCCTACGGCTGCCCTTTGAACCCTTTCTCGACGGGTTCTCAACTTCGTCGCTTGCTGCATGACCCCCGGACTCTTCTATTTCTGCGGCTATTGTTCTGCCGCCAATCGCGACCGTGTCCTCGGGAGTCGCGACAAATCGGACGTATCCCCTCGAGGGCTTGACCCCAAGCGTCTCTTCGACATGCTTCTGAATCAGAGCAGCGTTTCTTTTGTTCGTGGTAGGCATCGTGAGGTTGGGCAGCGCATGAATGGATAAGGTGTATGCCGAATCGAATGATCCACCGAACATCATGCATTGGCCATGGTTCAACGTGACGGCAATGGAGGATACCGGTCTTTGATACCGATTGGATAACTGATAAGAGAGGTCTGTTATGAAGGAAAATTCGTCCTTGATCTGTGGCAACGGTCAGCTCATCGCGACCATTTTGCGGACTTCCCCGTGCGACTGACAATTACGTTCGTTTTGAACTCGGCTAGTACGAGTGCCTCGTTTTGCACTCGACACCTGGCTGGATCCGGGTCTCGGTTGGATGCTGCAAACTCGGCCTCAAAATAGGTACTCCGCTTCTTCTGGATCTCCGGGTGTACCTGGGTTTTGCGGCGACTCATGGGGTCGCCAGGCGGTGGGCGATCGATGTTACGCATCATCTTGTCACGCTCAGGGATGGAGAGGGTCGAATTGTCGGAAGTCTTATGGGAAAGTCTCGGGGGTAGTGAGTTTCGGTGGGCGTTATACGAGCCAGATAAGGACGTCACGTTGAGAGCAGGGGTAGAGGTGACACCGTTACCAAGGCCCAGGTCGAACTTGATGCTGGTTCTCGATGATGCCGAGCCTGTGTCTCTGCGGTTTCTCTGGGAGCGTTCTATGCTAGAGGCGGGCACGGGATCCGAGAGAGGAAGATTCTGGGGGTCTGCCAACCCGATGGAGAGGGCGACGATATGATCATTTGAATAGATCGATTTCTTCCCTTGCAGCATAGCGTCCCAAGGGGTCTTTCAAAAGTGGACTTGCAGATTTAGATGATCCCTCGATCCCCTCTGGTGGTGTCGAGAGCGTAGCTTGTCCCGGTCGTGTCCAGCCTATCCGACCTATCAGGATTCCCGACTTGATGTTTATCAACCCGGTCAATACTGATAGACGCGGGGGTCAGTTACTCGATTCGGGAAATGCTTGGTCTCATCGCACCCACGCACCACGGCGCACATCTCACATCTGGGCCTTGATCTCTCACCTACGTACATGAGGAGATTTCCGGGATGCAAGGTGTTGCAGGCAAATAGTCGGCGCTGAACCCAGGTAAGTGGCAGAGTGGGTAGGTGGGCCAGCTGAGCAGAGACAAAAAAAGAAATCTTTGCTTTTGTTACCGGGGTTAGATATTAGATTCATCCAAAAGGGTTGGGATGTCGGTTGGGATTCCCATAATACGAGAGAAAAGCCGTGTTGTTGTTTATGTAAACGTAAACGAACGGGCAATGCTATTAGCCACACTGCAAGTGACTGAGATGACTGAGAGACCTCAGGAATCTAACTCTAGGTAGGTAATTTTAAAATTGGCCACCCACCTGGTCATCTAGAAGCTGGGAAGGCGCATTAAAAGGAATTCTATATTCACAATGGGGAAGAGCATCTCATATCGTTCAGTCTGGACAAGGAAGCAGCTAGGGAGATAAGGTTTGCCTCCCCCCTTGTCGGTAACACTTGCTGCTCAAGTGCTGGGTTGGAGTGAGTTGGGAGAAAGACGGGAATGACTTCGTCCACTCCCTCCCGAGGTCTAACCCCCCCCCCCCTGCCACTGCCGTGTACAACACGAACGAGGCGCTTGCTGCTTGCTCGTAACAGAAACAAAATGTGGGACATGGAATTTTACCACCAGTGACTTCCTCTCAGGTCTAGTGCCACTTCCCGTTGTCATGATTGTAGGACCGCAACTATCCGACTTGAAGTTGGACGAGATTGATACTTTTCCCTAGGCCAGAAGCTACTTACAATACACTCATATCTGCTTGGTTGCATACCAGGCTACCTAGGTACATGAGCACAGAACGGCGGTGTCCCCGAAGACGGCAGGGTGGGTGAATTACTACTTAATCCACTTGTGACGGGTCTGATGCGTTTGACAAGTCGATGGGGTCTACAGGTAAAATTTTTTTTCTCTTGATGAGTTGTTGTATTGACTGCATTGGTTATGGGCAGATAAGTAGGACGGTCTCCTGGGGTACTTACTGCAAGTAACATGTGACATTCTCCCACTCTTGAAACTGGGTAGGCATACTACTTAGGTAGGTGTAGAGGCGAGAGGTAATGGAAGGTCGTCCCTTCTTTCCATAGTATCCTTGTCTCTCCTTGCCCTACTCCTACCTAGGCTGTCAACGGGTACTATCAGTTATCTGGGGATGGCAAGGTATGGATGATATGTAATTGAGTACCCAATGTATTACGAGTGAGACACACTACTACGTAGGACCTAAACATCTATGATGGGCAAAAGGGCATTCGGTTCTCGAACCAGAGATCTGAGACCTTTCTGGTCGGTCTGCTTCGGATTGATGAATTCTTTCCATGATTGGGGATTACAAACATCGTCAGATCACGGGCAAGATATCCGGTTGGGTGATGGGGACAAGAGGCCAACGGGTGACAGCATTAACGTACAAGCCTACATACCTACATAGAGGTATGTACCTACCTACCTACCTGGGTACATACCTGTACTTTAGGTACCTACATGTGTAGGTAGTATTTTAGGTACCTACCTAGGTAGTATTATAATCGTTCCCCATACGTACATATTTGCATACATGTCAATATATATACATACATGGTGGGGAGACAGGAGAACCCCACGCATTTACTATACCCCTGCAGTACAATATCACGTCCCTATCGTCCTCGCTCAAGCATATCTCCAGGAGATACCTACCTAGGTAGGTAGGTATTCTTCCCAGTTTCGACCACATTTTGTTATCAAGCATCTCCTTGGCCTACATATCCTTTATCGCTTTATCTCGTCTGACACTATTACATGCAAGCCTCAATACAACTGCGCCCACCTCGGCGGGAAATCCCACTCTCTTGATAACTCAGACTTGCCTCAATGGCCAAGCAAGCGAGTCAATATACAAACAAGTCTCTTCCCGTCACCACACTGGATTTGTTTATCTTTCCTTCCTTCGCAACCTACTGCTGCTGAGGCGGCGGTGGCGGCGGTGGCGGCAGCAGCCAATTAATCATACACAGCCCGTATGCAGACAACCATGGTGACGCACATCCTTCCCGATCACGACGGCCGCTCGCTTCGGTAATGTGTCCGAGGCCCTGATTCATACTTTACGTTTTGATGAGAGCAGGGTGGCGGTGTCTTTATACAGACGCCATATATCAAGACAGGTAGGTTACCGAATGATCACTCATCGCGACCCGGAAAATGTGATGTGGCAAGATACAACACTCAATCTTGTAATGTAATGATGACACCCCGTCACCAATGTCTCTCGTGGCCCAGCATTACTGTACACTATTTGGGAACCATACCCTTTGTCCAATCTGCCCGCCCTTTGTTTCCTTAATAATGCCCTAGTCGCTCGGTGGTAACGAGACCAACCTCTCATAATCCATGTACCTCGTGCACCCCATGATATAACGAAAAAGGGGGAAGGGGATAAAGAAGGTAGCACAACGTGGTATAGCCCGCCGACCTAACCACGGAAACCTAGACGGAAGGCCTTGACGATGGGGCGGGGCTGCCCGGCTTGTGGGCGTGGGAGATCCCAATGACCTTGCGCAGGAGAACGAGGTGGTAGCCGGCGAGTGTGAGGATGGCAAGCTCGAGGGGCACAAGCGCTACGGAGAGATATAGCGCGGTCCTGCTCTGTCCGCACAGCGCGCCGAAGTGCGGCTTCCCGGCCGTGTTCGCGAACCCCCACTGACAACTCCAGCTCTGCAACGTGTCCGCCGTCGTCGAGGCATTGACCGCGTAGAATAGGATCATGGCCACCATGACCGCCGCGAAGCCTACCGCCGGCGCCGCGAACGTGAGCGGCGTGTGGATCGTGGACCTCTTCCTCAGCTGTGGGCGAATGTGTTAGCGCTATACTGATCGTTGTTCCCTCCGGAAGCCGGCAGCGGCCCCGGCCCTCGGGGTAGTAGGTGCCAAGCTTACTGTCTGGACCTTGCTAAAGACGAGTGACACAGCATTCGCCAGCACAACGATGACGCTGCAGACCACCAGCGCCATTGTGGGGCGGAGGTCGAACTTGTTCGGCCACAGCGGCAAATTGTACTCCCTCGGAAGGTGGGTCGCGTTGTAAACCGCGAGGGAATTCGCCGAGGTTCCGAGGACCGCAAGACCGCAAAGCAGCGCGAGGCCGGTAAGGCCGATGCGCGCGCTGTCGACCAGGCGGATCGCCTTTAGGCGTGACTGGTACTGTGTGTCTTGGTGGCTGTCGGTCTCGAAGTCCGAGTGCGACGCCGGGCCTTTGCGTTCGGAGGACATTTTGGGGACGAGAAGAGCAAACGTTTCGTATTTTGACTCGAGCGGTTTCAACGGAACAATAATTATAGCGAGTAAAGAAGCAGAACCCAGTTCCGTCAGGAGAAATAAATGTACGCAGAAGAGAAAATAGAGAAAGACGAAGAAGAAAACTAAAGGAAACTGGAGCAGTTGTGGTTTGGGTGAAAGCTGTCCGAGAAAGAAGAAAAGTAAGATCGACCTACAAATGGGGAGCGCATCCAAATATGAATAAAATTGCCTACACAAACGAATACAGCGACGACGGCATATTACTTAGCCGCTCGCGTTCCGGCTAGTCATGCAGCACTACCTGGCTCCGAGGAGTGTGGTGGCATCTGCCATCACGCATCGCGCGCCGGGAATGCTACGGTCTATGTAGGTATGTATGATGTGCGAAGGCTTCTTTCTAAGGATATCCTCCGTTCATTTTAGCCTTAAGAGCCCTTCGTCTCACCTCTCTCAGAGAGCAGCGACGCGCCCATGCAAGCCGGGGGTGGGGCTGTTGCCGGCTGCACCATGGATCACACACGGCGCGGGATGGACTATCCTATCCTACCTCGCGTCTATCATTCTCGACTTAGAAGCAAACCTACTGGAGAAGTAAGAAGAGCTAGCTACCTGCGTATGGCCTGGCCAACCCCAGGAATCCATCCATATAAGCGAAGGGAGGTGAAGGGCCACGCACGGGAAGAGGAAAGACGTGATGGAGGCCGCGCTTAGGTACGAGAGAACAGATCTAATCTGGGAAGCAGCTTGGGTAGTTTCGTCGCGTAATTGGTCGGGGGGTTGCGATGAGGCCCGAGACCGGGACCCGCCCGGCGCTTAAATCGCGCCTAGCGCCGGGGACCTCGCCATCCCGCCGGCCAATAGGGAGGATATACCACTACCACTACTCCTGACCCCTGCGCTTCCCTCCTTCCAGCGCCCTTTGTGTGGTGCCAATTGGGGGTAACGGGCCAGTCCAGGCCAGCTTCTACACGACTACCTCTACCATTGCCTCCCTGGTTTACACCGTCGAAGGGGGGAGAGACGAGATGTATGCTTTTTTCGAATCTGTTCGAGGTCTCCTTAATGACCATGAATGATATTTGCGGCACCCTGATAGTCCAGGGGAACTCAACCGGTTGTTTAATCGCTATGCCATTTCCAGATAGACATACTCACGCAGTCGACAACAGGACCGTAGTCAGGTACTCTACCCCTGCCTGTTCAGTGCTATCAGTGGTCGTATGTAGTAGTAGGCCGACGTGTAATTTAGGTAACTCAGACGCGCTTTCAGATTGAACAGGTGCATAGTTATCTTATATTTCATTATACAGGCTATCTGATTCCCACATTTCGAACAAGCCTTTCCTTGCTTGTGGCCTAGACAGTGGAAGTCATGTCCCCTGTCCCATCTCATGCCTGTTAACGACCAGATTCCTTCCCCACCCCCCAAGCCGATGACTCGCATAGCCCTCCCTACTGCGCAAGCCCGACCCAGCCGGTCGGTCAGTGGCCAATGACCTGAGGACCATCCCGGCAATCTGTTCTGTTCATCGGACCCGTTCGTCAGCCCCATATGCATTCATATCGCACCCGCCGCGTGGCGAGGTTCAGTGACAAGGAAGGGAGCAGAAACGAGGACCTACGGGATTCAGCCGACGTGGCAGACACTCTCTTCTAGGTCCCGAGCCTCAACCATTTCAGACCGAGAAAGGAACGGGCGGGCATGAGTAGCCACGATGCCGGGACTTCCGGGTCCACTTGGGCGTCGGCGCGCTCGTTGTGCCTTTCGGCGACGTAGTCGAAGTGCGAGTAGAGGCTCTCCATGTCTTGGTGGGAGAACATCGTAGTGGGTTGGCCAGTGTAAGGATAAGTAGGCTGGTGGTAGAAAGGAGGTATGGGGTGAGAACAAGTCCGTTCTGTTGTCTGGCGGTGGTGGTCGTAGTATCTCTGGATAGTCGCTGTGTAGAACTGATAAGTGATCGCGGATGTTCAAAGGGGGCGGTTGCAACAAGCCGGTCATATATAGTTATGTTGTGAGGCCTGGAGATGACATCGAGGAAACACTTCCCGTCCCCTGAGACGAAGGGAGTATGCAGCCTCGTCTTGTTAATACCATGAACGCTTCAGTAGTTGGCTCCTTAGATGTTGGAGTTGGTGTTGCACCGCATTTAGCACAAATGAAACGCCCAAACCGACTCCGGTGGGGGCCGTCCATACGTATTGAATAAGAACGCCGTATCGTTAAAGCGTATCTTGCATTATTGCCTCTAATTGTTGCTCGTTGTTATTGACTATGTTGATAATTACTGTCTCTTCATTTCTATTGATTTAAGGCCGCAGAGTCATGTATACAAGGTTTATCGGTCCGCATTGTCGCGGTAGAGGCTTTAGGGTCCGTAGTGTGTCTCATGAAAGCTTGAGCGATGGAATGTTCCTATCTTGCCTTCGCCATAATGGAATTAATTTATCGATGACACCACCGGTTGGATTCATGCCCATGTCTTCGCCGTGCATCTCGAGGAACAAAGACGTTGTATAGGAGGATCCAGCGACCAACACTAAGCCCCAACATTTCAATCCTCCTGCAGCGTTGGACTAAAGCCACTAACTACCCTTCGCAGCGCTATCGCACATATAGAAGTTGAAATTACATGGTATAACCTACTACCACCTACTCCAAGGTGGGGGCGATGAGGCGGCAACCACATGCTTTGAGGAATTCAGAAGATATATATAAATCAGTAAGGGTTACATCAAAGTAGGTTCTCGGGTGCGGGGGCAGCTATAAAAAGACATTAGAATGCAACGTCGGCGATCGTTCGGCCCTTCGCGCGGTATCACAGGAATGCAACCACATTATCGGGTATGAAGCTCTGCTAACTAGATATCAGAGCCAAGACCTCAGGGACCCAGTTAGACGTGCCTCCTGATCGTTGAGCTGGGCGATATTGTTATTTGCTCCAGGCAGGATACCATACCGATGGCCGAGGTCGACAGGACTAGTCAAATCCGGTCCATTCTTCCTCGTCTGCACCATCTCCATCGGGGCTGCCGCTACCACTCTCGGCGCTTGCGTCCTCCTCCGAGTCGTCCATCACCACTTCCACTCCCTCGTTTTCATATGTTTCAAGCGAAGCAGACACGACCTCTTCAGCATGCGGGGAGCCGGACCTCCGCGCGGCCTTAAGTGTCGGCATACCCAGAACGTCGCGAACGATGCGCCCGTCTTCGTCTCTAACGTAAGGGCCGTCATAGTCATCACTTGGGGGCGTCGCGTCGCGCACAAAGCCCGCTACGAAGAACCCCATGACGCCGCCGCCGTCGTCCTTGTATGAGCGGATGCAAGCCTCCGCGACCTCCTCCTCGTCGCCATCGCTATCACCGCTGTAGGCGTCGCGCCGTCCGCGGATGGGCCACTCACGCATCCCGCGTACCTGCTCGCGGCGCGTAAGTATGCGCCAGCCCCGGCGCCGCGCGACGTCAGACCGCAGCGCGCGCAGCACGACGCGCTCGTTCTCCTCTGTGTGCACCGAGCACGTCGAGTACGTCACCTTCCTGGCGGCCGGGAACTCGAGTGCGTGTAGTAGCAGCGTCAGCTGAAACGAAGACAGCGCCTCCAGCCGCGCCTGGAGCTCCCGCTCCGTCGCCACCACCGTCTCCGCCCCGTCGTCATCGACGAAGACTTCCTGCGGCTTCTTCCCGGCAGTCTCATCGCCGTTTCCGCGCTTGCGCTTGCGGCTGCTATTGCCGTCGCTCTTGTTCCCGGCCGCTTTCTTAGCGGGTCCCACACCCAGAGGTTCTTGGGGAAGGTGGAGGGGCGGCGGAGCATCGCGCCCGACGATTCCGCTCCCCGAGCAGCTGGGGTCGAGGAGCAGGGCGCCGACGTCCTTAAATATGCCAGCGCGCGGGTCAGCTCTGAGGAAGTCCTGCGCGAAGTTTATGCGGACCGTGTCCCTGGCGCCGGCGAGCCCGACCATCTTGTCCAGGGTTCGGGCGCGGTTCCTGTCCTTCTCGAATGCGTAGATCTTTTGTGCGTGCGACCCCTCCTCAACGACGGTGCGCGAGCGCAACAGCGCGGCGAGGTGCGTAGTCTTGTTGCCTGGCGCCGCGCAGGAGTCGATGACGTCGCCATCGCTTGGCAGGGGGTCGAGGAGATAGGCCGGGAAGCACGACGCCTTGTCCTGGAGGATGATGGCGCCGGCGGCGTACGCCCCAGTCTTGGTGAATTCAAAGCTCGGCGACACGGCCAGGAGGTTCGGGATGTGTTCATCCACGTAGTAGGATGGCCTTCCCGGGGAGGCGCCAGCGCCCACACCCATAACCTCTCTGATGCTGTACACCCTTGTGAAGTTCTTGAAAGTACTGTCGAGCTGGTCTTCAAGTGTTGTCTTCAGAGTGTTGACGCGCACCCATCGCGGGTACCGAGCGGCTTCGCCCAGGTACTCGGCATCTATCTGCTGTCGCAAGGCGTCTGTTGACCCGGCTTTCCTCCGTATCCGTGCCCTAGTCAGTTCCGCGTTTAAGCGAGCCTTGTGCCTCTCGATTGAAATCCGCAGGCCATGGGTCGCGGGAAGCGCAATACCTCGCTTAGAGAGCAGAAAATCGTGAACCAGCAAGAGCGCGAGGAGAGGAGACAGCTTCGAGAGGCACCAAGTCAAGTTAACATCTGGTCACTAGCCACCTAGGTAGTCTCAGGGGCCGTGAGAGAGCGTAGCTTACCTTCTTCTCGAGCCCCAGAAGCCCCGAGGCGTCAATGACTTCCTTGAGCACGGGGCTCCATTTGGAGGTCTCCAATGCTAGGGCATAGACCTGCTGCGGGGGGGATTTCAGGTCTTTCCTCGTGAAGATGCGGTTCTTCAGACTACCCTCGGAAGCTGATAAAATCCCGGCGACCTCGTGATACAGAGACATCGTTTATGGACCAGTCGCGAGCGCATGTTGCGACGCTGCTCTTTATCCACCTCCGGCGCGCGAGGAACGGCCGAGCTGACAAGGACTGCAAATTTTAGAAGAGTTGCATGTGATTTTCTGAGTCTCGGTATGAATTCCATACACCTGGTATCCATGGATGTATTGAACTTATCCTCCAGCTTACCAGCCAAAAAGCTTATCAGGCGATAAGATTGGGACTCAGATCCACTAAAACCCACTGTATACCTAGGTACTTAAGTACTTAGCTTTAACAACGGTACGCCAAGACTTTTAGACGGCCCGGTAGTCTGTTCCATGCGGCCCGCTCTGCAGCTCTGAACTCTCCAGCCTACGGAGTACAATGATATCAAGGTACCTACTATGGGTATTCAAAGGTTATACATAAGTATATAAAACTGACGCTTAACATGTGACGGCATTGTTTCCACGTTTTTCATGCCTATGAAATATATTTTCCTTCCATCGGTTTCGATCGCATGATGTGATGCTTTCGTCGTCATCTTATCGTTGTATTCAATCCGAAGTCATATGGGCGCAACCGTTGATGTTAAGGCTCAGGCATTATTCCTAATACTTAAGTAGGCTTGCAGGCAGGCAATTAACTTGTAGCCTACCTTATATGTATAAAGCGCGAATAGTTAATCGTCAAGACTTCTTTGCACTCAACACAGTTTCTAGGAATTACACTTATATATAAGATGGTGATTGTCGAAATCCTTTTGGTCTCGTTGAGTACGGGGTAATCCCCCTTAGCGCTAAGATCTTAGATCAAAGCGCGATTATTGAAGCCATCGCAAGGGAGCCAATCAACATCCTCACCAGAGAGGCGGAATTCAGCACATACCGAAGATATAAGACCAACGGAGGCTGGATTCGATATCCGCCCGAATCCCGCCCGGGACCTGCATAGTGGATTTATAAAATCTAGAACAGGTAAAAGGTAAAACGGTTATCCGCGCGGCGTTCTTAACAGTTCCAAATATAAAGTTTCTACCCCTACTACCCTGTCAACTATCCTCAGATATCAGTATCCAAGGGTGTACACTCTGGCCCGTACCTTCTTCGTTTGCCCCGCACCGAAGCACCGCACCGGCACTACTGCAAACTTGGAAACCTGACGGACAGTAATATCGGTAGCATCGGTACACGAGACCATCGAGTCACCACTCGCGGAGTCCCGCAACGCGGAATGCTCGCCGTGGCCCGTCAAACATGAAAGAGATCACAGAAAACGGGTGGTAAAGAAAGTGATGGCACGAGTACTCGATTCCGACAAGGTGACTTAGCCGGTTTAATGTGGAGGAACAATTCATTGATGAGATGGTAGTCTCGCAATTAGCAAGGGGGTGGACAAGCTATAGATTAAAGGCAAGAATCGAACCCTTGCGGTTGCTACGTAATCTTTGCCATAAAACAGATGTTATTAAGGGTGGCATAGACACGCTAGGGTATCTTCAATGCACCGACCGGACTTTACAAGCCGGCTTTGCATTAAGTTAAGTGGTAAATTCGGTGCTAGTTGGGTAGTCGAGGAACTTAAGCCGCTCCCCCCTTTATGGGAGGAACTAAAATAACTCTTTTCTATTGCTTCGATGAACCTCGGCTCCCTGAGCTAGCTCCTCGAAAATTCTTAGATATATTGTTAGATCAATCGGTCCTTCCAAGCTAGGGGCTTAGGCGGTATTCGCAGTCAACTTCGAAAGTTTTCTATCCAGCATTGGACCGAACGACTTTACATAATAAATCGGCGGTTCGGGCGGAGAAACCGGTCGAAATAACGGCGTGCGCTGTCATCATGGGTAACACCGAGTACCGAATAGCCCGAGTTGTGGCGGCAACCTGTTCCTTGGTTAGGTCGTTCCCTGGGTAAGAGAGGAGAACAGAACGAGAACGAGAACGATACCGAGAGACAGGTTCGGGTGCTACATCCCGACTACCAGCCCCTATCTAGTCCGCGGACCAGTCGAATGACCAGCGTTAGGGCTGAAAATAGAGCCGCAAAACTTAGTTGATCCGGCTGGGCATTGCATGCCAACAACTGTGATAATCGCGTGGAAAACGGGATTGTGATCACGATACTCTTACAAATGGACAGGGGCGTTGCCGCGTCCTCCCATCCAAATATGTACTTCACTGTATAGTATGTAGCCATAAAGATGTAGCGTATGATTGAAGCTATGATATCAAACTAATTGTATATGATCAACGCCGGCTGGTATACTCGCAGGACGCTCTGAGTGACTTCCCTAGTATTGGAGCAAGTAGAAGATAGTCACTCAGTTCAAAACATGTGCGAGGGTGCTTTCCTTTCCGCTAGGATCTCGTTCAATCGGTATACGAGATGACCTCAGACTTCCAGCCAAGAGCAGAGATCCCACCGGCGATGTAAGCAGTCATGATAGGAGGGAAAATGGGACGACTAAAGTTGGTGGCGCCGCTACCTAGCTGAGTTAGGGACCCGGTTTAGCCGTCCCGAGGTCTAACTCCAAATCCGCCGTCAACAAATTCCGTTGTTGACAAATTATGCGCATATGCGTGCATACATATATATTTGTAGGCCCTGGTCGGAATTCCGGACTGGGGCCTAGTCTCGATTGAAAGCAATTATCATAGACTTGTTGCGCTTCTGAACCCCGGGTATATGCTCATTCGTCATATAGGTATAGATCAGAAAACTGAAAATGCCACCCGCACCAGTGGTCGCACCGTCGCCACCGGCGGCGAACGGCGTCGTGAAGACGATGAATCCCGCACGAGATCCCGAGTCCAACCTACCACAACGGGAGCTATCATACTTCAAGCGCCAGTTCGACCTGGCAGGCGTGACGCAGGCGGTGCTCGAGCACCCCTACCACGGGCAGGGGACACACGAGGACCCGTACGTGGTGGACTTCATCCCAGGGGACGCGAAGAACCCGATGCGGTTCCCGGCGTGGAAGAAGTGGTTCATCGCGATACTGCAAGCCGTGGCGGTGCTGGCGGTGACATTTGTATCGACGGCGTACTCAGGCGGTATTCGCGAGGTGCTGCGCGAGTTCCACGTCAGCAACGAGATCGGCATTCTGGGGATCTCGCTCTTCGTGCTCGGCTTCGCCCTCGGGCCCCTGCTCTGGGCCCCTTTGTCCGAGCTATACGGCCGTCAGATCCTCTTCTTCGGCACCTACATGGCCCTCACCGCCTTCAACGCCGGCGCCGCTGGCGCTCCGAATATGAGGACCCTTATCGTGCTCCGATTCTTTGCTGGTACTTTCGGCTCCTCTCCTTTAACGAACGCTGGTGGCGTCATCGCCGACATGTTCAGCGCCTCTGAGCGGGGCCTCGCAACTGCTATATTCGCCTCGGTACGTAACGAAGAAAAAGCCTTCTCGAGTTCGTAATAATTCTATAGAAGACCTAGGATATTAACGTTCGACACAGGCACCTTTCCTGGGCCCATCCATTGGTCCGATCGTGGGCGGTTTCCTGGGCCAGTCCGCGGGGTGGCGGTGGGTTGAGGGCCTGATGGCGGCGTTCACCGGGACACTGTGGATCGCGTGCACACTTCTGATTCCCGAGACGTACGCGCCGATCATTCTGCGGCGGCGGGCCGAGAAGCTGTCAGCTATGACGGGGAAGGTGTATGTGTCGAAGATGGACGCGGGCCACCCGCGGAAGACAGTGGGACAGCAGTTCGCTGTGGCGCTGTCGCGGCCGTGGATCCTGCTGTTCCGCGAGCCCATCGTACTGCTCTCTTCTATCTATATGGCCGTCATCTATGGCACGCTATACCTGTGTTTCGCGGCCTTCCCCATCGTCTTCCAGCGCGGACGCGGTTGGTCCCCGGGAATCGGCGGCCTCGCATTCCTCGGCGTCGCCGTCGGTATGATGATCGCCGTCGCCTACAGCGCCTACGACAATGGGCGTTATCAGCGGGAAGCCGAGGCACACGATGGTGTAGCGCCCCCCGAGGCAAGGCTGCCGCCCGCCATCATCGGCTCCGTCCTGCTCCCCATCGGCCTGTTCTGGTTCGCCTGGACCAATGGTACCGACATCCACTGGGTTGTCTCCATCATAGGATCTGGCTTCTTCGCGGCTGGTCTGGTGCTGGTGTTCCTCAGTCTGATGAACTACCTGATTGATTCATGTAAGCTCTCCTCTAACTCAATGGTTCTGATTCAATGAGAGCGCATGAGGTGCTAACCCAAGGTGCCGTAGATGTCATCTATGCCGCCTCGGTGCTGGCGGCCAACTCGGTCCTGCGGTCGCTATTCGGCGCGGCGTTCCCTCTCTTCACGACGCAGATGTACGACAACTTAGGCAATCACTGGGCTAGCTCGGTTCCCGCATTTCTGGCTGTTGCGTGCATGCCCTTCCCATTGATGTTCTACCGGTACGGCGAGAGGATCCGGCATAAGTGCAAGTTCGCCGCCGAGGCCGCTGCCATCCACGACAAGATGCACACCGAGGTTGCGGCGCACCCGCCTACGCCCGACGCCGATACTGGAGAGGAGGATGGACAGAGCGAGAAAAGAGACCACGACGGTAGTGTACGGGAAGGGAGTGTCCTCCGTGGCGAGAGCTCGTAAGGAGACGCGATGATATGCGGACTGCAGGACAATTGATAACAAAAGGGATCAGGAAGAACAGGTAAGGGGTAGTATACCCAGGATATGATTGATAGAATACTAGACGAGACCAGTCTCAATTTAATATTTTTATAGACTAATAAATGACCTCCAATTCACGAAAGGGCGTGGCCTCGGTTGGGTAAGTAAGTGGTGGGCTTTCTACGAATGGGGTAAATCCTATACTTCTCGATGGAGGGGGTATCCTACAGTTCGTCATGGCCTCCGACCCTAATATTGACGCCCGGTATCTTGTTCATCGAGATGCTACGCGTCGCCTTGATGCGCCCGCCAGCGCCATCAT
Source organism: Eutypella sp. D-1 (assembly GCA_023313575.1). Classification (NCBI taxonomy): domain Eukaryota; kingdom Fungi; phylum Ascomycota; class Sordariomycetes; order Xylariales; family Diatrypaceae; genus Eutypella; species Eutypella sp. D-1. The sequence goes on from JAJTTP010000003.1 coordinate 1,140,253, forward strand.
CAGAGGTGGCAGAACCGGGTGGCGACCAAGGTTTAATACGTCCCTGCCATCTAAATCACTGATCAATTTTGGATACAAGGGATAGTACGGGGATATACAAGTCGTTGACACCGGCCACTTCACATTGGATATCAGGATATTACTCACACGTTGAAGCCCCAGCTCGCGAGTTCGTTAGGCGTTAACCCTTGGTCCCTGGGATAGTGGTATATCCTGTTCTTGGAGAGCTGGTGCACAGCACCTGAGGGGAAGACGCCCGGCTCAAGACCGAGTTTGCCCGGCAGATCGGGGAACTCAAGGGGGTCAACAGTCACCATCGTCAGGGCCTCGTAGTAAGCACGGGCCGTCTTCCTAAACGCCTCGCGAAAATCGGACCGCTCACGCTCCGTCGCCGCGAAGAGGTAGACCATGGGCCATCCACGCTAGACCATCAGGTCCTCAGCACAAATTCGCTGCGATCGAACCATGGGTATTTGTGACTCACATCTAGGAACCTCTGGTGGTTGTGCGGGAGTAGCTCTGCGATGATGGGCCTGGATGCCTCCTTGGCGAACGCCTCGAGAGACCCTATCGTAACATCATTATGCTCGTGGGTCTTGTTGTCGAGGGGCTTGATGCACCTGACGGCCGGCACCGCCACCTTCTCAGCTTCAAAGACGGCAACGTCGGTGACTAGTCCAAATGTGAACTCTTCGCGATACTTTGTCGCGATTTCGAGGAAGATCTCTCTCGACCTCTCGTCATCTACGCTAAAATACGCTACGAAGATTACCTCGTCAGTTCTCTTGAACTCCTCCAGGGATTCCGCCGTGACTTCCGAAATGACCGGTCGCTGCGCTCGGTCGATCCAGGCCGAGATCCTAGGCGAAGTCAGAAACACCCACACGCTACCGCGCGCCAACTAGATTAATATACTAACGCTGCGGCCCTCCGAGGTCCGTGGTACGTCGACACGACCTCGCCTTTAGCGAAGAGTTTCAGCATAGGAGATGAGGTTACTCCGTAGGCTTTGCACAAAGGCAAATCTCCTTCGCAGTCGACGTTTGCGAGGAATATCTTAGGGTCCAGTCGGACAGCCGGCCATTCTAGCTCTAGATGCTCTGATCTCTTACTAGATGCAAAGTTCAGCGTCGGACTTGGTCAATAGAGAAATGCATACCTACTCTGAAGGCTACACTCGTAAAGATCGTGACATGTCAGTTGCCCTGGGCTCAGTTTCTCTGCGTATATGTAGTCAGGGTTTAAGGGGCCGGAAGCGACCTACAAAAATAACTATGATCAATTATTAGCAAGTTCACTCATGTGAGTAATCGTAATATAGGCGGAACTAACATGCAACCACGGATGCATCGAAGTCCTGAATTGAGGTCTGAAGTTCGTCCCCGGTCACATATTCCCAACCCAGGACGACGGTGCTCAAGGCCAATACTCGACCTGCGCATAGCATAGGGCAAACCATTGTAATATGATTATATACTTCCTCTTGTTACTCATTTAATCGGGCTTGAATGAAGACATCGCCACTCTCTGTCGCGACTGGAGTAATTGGCGCGTCGCGAATCCCACGCCAGCATCATGAAACCGACAGGGCATGGGCCTAACCCCTGAATTTGGGTGCTTGGCGCGTCTTGACTTATCGCGATCGATCGCGATGCGATCAACAGCTGCCCAGCAGTTGTCATACAAGTGATCAGAAATGGATATCTACCTAATTGCAATTCTACATTGTTAAGATCCACTACAATCTTTTTTTTTTCTTTTCGCAGCGACCTACCTACCTTGCTGCCGTTCTATCAGAAGTGTCAAGTCAACCCACCACAGTCTTACTGATTGTGTTCAGTGTTCACGACCTTACAGTCTTGCCCAAAGACAGGGGAGGGTTTGGGGTTGACCATCGCGACGCCGACAATTATGGACTCCTTAGGAGGTAGACCGGGGGATGCTATAACAGGATATCCGGTCTTGCAGCCGGTCTCGGTCAAACTAGGACGAGGAGAGAGACCGAAGTTTCTCTGGGATCCACAAATTGTTGCGATGCTTGCAAGACGGACATATTTCGTACATGTGTCTGGCCGCCGGGATACGTGCTTATTCAATTAAGCACGCTGGAAAGAGAACAAAACGCCACATGTATATCCCCTCTTTGCATCGATCAATGAGATCTCGCCGAAACCCAAAAAAAATCTACCGTTAATAAGAAGACGATTGAGGGGGAAGTAAGTAAATACGAGAAATGCTGCGTTTTTCGCTAGACCTCTATCTCCCGGATCAGCTAAGGTATACGGGCCTTCGGGCCCGGTGATCAGTTAAAGGAGGGGGCCATTATCCAACGGCGTGGTGAGGGATTAGTTACATAGGTAGCCGATGATGTGCAGCCAGGATGCTCCGTTGGGCGACCGGGGAGGCCCCAGAGGCTCGGTGTTCTAGACCCGGATCGATCAGCCTTATACCGCACGGGCCTAACTTGTCGAAGTATAGGCAGATCATCGAAGTGGAAGATCTCCACCTCCTTGTGTCTGACGGGTTGATGGCTGGAGGGGAAGGGACAAGGGTGCCAGGGTGGTGACGATCTCGTATACCTAGGCGAGATCGACAACTAAGATAGGGTACGGTACACCTAATTGATTGCCTTGAACGTATGTAGATATGTAGACCGATCGGTGCCTTTCTGCAGCCGTTGTGAAATGGCTCTCGCCTTACTTTGCAGATTGGCTCTCGTTTTGCCTTCTATGATATGATGGTGTCGAGTACCAAAACACGAGCGTCTCGAGGTCAGCAGCTACTGATGGGGAGTCAGGACGTGGGATAGCGGAGGCGGTGGTTGTCTTGTCGTCGAGAAATATGATGTTCCTTTCCGTAAAAGGCTTGGAACCGATGAACCTGAGTATCTATACATGTAGGCAAATGGATATGTAATTAGGTCCTTCTTTTCTGAGGTCTGTCATTAATTGGATAGCATGAAAGAGTATGCCCAAATAATTGAACAGTGCCTTCTTATCCTCTGTCTGGTTCCTCTTACGGCCGGTTCTTTCCGGCCTGATAAGTCAGACATTTTTATGTTGCCAAGCTTTACCATATCGAATCTCGATGCAGACCATCTTTCATGATATGATCACTAATGCGGGTTAGCAAAATCCCACCAGACTATATGATAAGCAACATGTATGAATGAAACAACGTAGTGACGAGTACATCACCATGTTTGCATGCCAGAACCGCTATCGTATTCTATGTGTAGACAGGGTGTATAATTAGGTAGTACTCGATATATGACCACATCGCCAGCGTCACCCATTGATGTCATGCGTTGCCCAAAATTGAATCATGTGCTATTAGCTCCAGGGGCACGGTTCTGCATACCGGGTGCTCTCCAAGACTGGAAATACCGTCTACCTAAGACATATTCGATCTGCCAATGCGGACGTTTGCATTGTATGGAACAGTCAGGGTCCCCTTTTTTAATATATATTGATATTATGCCAAGGGGCAAAACGGGCCGTCCTGTAGGATCGATGGTTTCATTATTAGATGGCCATTACTCACGAGAATATCAAGGAAAATCGGTCATTATCAGACGACTAGTTATACAAGTAGACGCACCGTATAGCGGCAGGCTTGTCTGGGTTGAACGTAGGAGGACAGCGGCGATGGTTTCAAAATGTTTTCGGTGGATTACAGCAAAGAAGTCCCGGACAAAGGCTATCAGATGAAAGGACATCCCACTTCAATCAAATAAGTAATTTGAGGGTGTCAGGGAATGAGCTGGTGTAGCCAACTCGTGGTGATGCTATACCCAAAACGAGCAGTAGGGGTAACTCTGAATATACTACTGTCAGGGCCTACCCTGACCAGATACCAGCCAGCTAAAGCATGACACCCACACTACCTACGTTATAGTTGCTGTCGTTAGTAGTATGGCAGTATGTAGGCTTTAGCCGCATTATGGCCCCTTTAGCTTTATATACTAAGCAGTGTTTTTCTCCGAGGTCTAACTAGACTGGGACTTAATAAATGCACTTGTCCTACCCTCTGGCCATCAAACTGAGCTTCCTTCAGACCTGTCAATAACTATACTAATGCAGCAGGTTGACCTTTGCTAGACTCTCGCCTGCAGCTGCCTGTAGGGGATAGTGTTAAGCCGTTGGCGGACGATGTAGTGAGTACCCTCTCGATGGCTGTGTTCGCTAAGTAGAGATTCTAGGGGAAACACGAGCAAAATGTAACCGCCGACCTATTGTTCTATCTTTTCTGAGAACCGTAGATGACTATGGCTACATTATTACACGGACGCCGCAGATGGTTCCGTGGCACACCCGGTAGATCGTGATAGAAAGTAGCCTATGTCGAATAGTGGAAGTTCCGGAATTAATAGTGGGATGATCCGTATAGGAGGGAAGAACAGTAAAAGACAAAAACGGGTTACCCGATTACGACAGCAGGTGTACGGCATATGGACATATACTCCTTTGCTGTGTAGATACTTTATGTGAGAAGAAAAAAAGGGAAAAGAAGAGTAGATGTACACTGACCCCTACCATTTCTTTTTTACTGATGTCCCCACACTTTTACATTAGGGACCGGCGCCTCTGCCCCTCCGCTCCGGCCGCTCGGTGTAGTGTAACGAGGAATAGCTTTCAAGGTTACTCTGTAGAGGTCAAGGTCACTGAACCTAAACAGGAGGACAATATATTCTAGTCAGTGGGTGTACTCCTTCGCGCATGATGCATTCCATACCTACATATGTACGTGAAGTAAAACATATCCTACCGCCGATCACTTGGAAAATCATTTGTCTCTGTTTGCCTCTTCCCATCTCCCTATGCCATGTGACGACGTGGAAAAGAGGCAGCTCAATAATTAAAATGCAACAAAAGACGGACGCAATTCGTAGATACGCAGTAATGGTCGCAAAGTCATAAGAGAGCTCGCCACCGCCGCGCGCCGGGACGATGGCGACGCGAATGAATGGACATGAGCGAACTTAAATGGGAGAGGAAGGTAGATCTTATTATACGGAATTTCGAGTATACACAGGGCCGGGCGTTCTCTGTTCTTGATCTTGATTCTATCCTGCTTGTTCACTGGTCAGAAGCCGGAGGGCCGCATCGCCATCGCCATTGCCATCCAAATCGTACGACGATAGCCAAGCTGGTTCCCCGACTAGGAACGCTCCACATGGCCCCCCACCCTACCACATCCCCCCATCCTTGCCCATCCTTGCCCAATTCCTATCCTCCCATCCCAAATAAAAGTTATCTAGGCGGCTAGGCAAGTAGACTAAAAAGTCTACAAACCATAGGATGATGGGGCAGCATGATGTTCGGATGGACAAGCGATGGGAAAGTTGAAAAAATTCCATGCTTGACCCCCAGGCCCCCTCAGGCCCCCTCAGGCCCCCCCTGCCCTGGCCCCGGGTCAGCCACAAATTGCAAGTTTACATAATATGTAGATTTTCGTAACGAGAACGACGAGGGGGAGGGGTAAAAAGAGAGGAGGGAGGAGGGAGGAGGAGAAGAAGGAGCCCAACTGCCGCCGAGGTTCCCTCCTCCCTGCCATGCTAACAATTTTGTCTTGTTCTTTTTCGAGCCCGAGAGATACAGGTCGCATGCATACACACAACACACAGACACACATATACGTATAGATTACCTGGGTATATATCCTGCACTATCTATGTTTAAGTACGTACTGCACCCTACTGTCCCGTTGCCGCAGTTGACCAAACCTCAGGTAGACTTGTAGATCGACCGAATTGTAGATCAACCAAAGGGGCATACTTGGATACCTTGGTTACATAGTTTGCCTACTTATCGCATATCTCTTTTCTATAATCTTTCCTAAATCCCCTTCCCCATACTTTCGCCAAACCACCCGCACGCCCGCCCACCTTACTTGTTTGCTTACCAACTTACCAGGTTCAGACAGCCACAAGGGACGGACCCTTTTTCCAAGCTCCAGGAATAGGGTAACCGGTCCACCACCACCACCACCTGAACACCGATGACAGGTCTTGTCTCGCAAGCCCAGCCCGGAGGTTCACTTTTTTTTCTTTCTTCTCTCTCTGCCTTTGGCACATAAGATTTCTGGAACCTTTTTTCCCTTGCCGAAGCTCCCCCTAACATCCTCCACCCCCAACCCCCCTTCATCTTCCATTTATATAACCCTCTCTGCCTTTTTTATCAATTTTTTTTAAAAATAGAAATTTATAAACTTTTTTTTCTTTCTTTAAGAAAAAAAAAAGGTGGATCGTGAAATCGCGATTGAGATCCCGCTCTTACACCACCACCGGCGGCCGCCACCACCACCACCACCCCTCCCCCGTCACATTGTAGTGAAAAAAAAAGCAGCAGATATATCACCGGGTCCTAAACTACATAAAGAGACTAAACCCCTTCTAACTAGTAGTCTATCGCGGCGCATCTAGTTTAGGTATCTTCTCGTGTTACCTACATTATCGACGAGTGACCTATTTTTTCTCCCCCCTTTGGTTTTTTATTTGGGGTTACTTTGTGTATATATATAATATATATTCTACTTAGGGGAGGGAGGGTTGTACGACTGAAACCGACATTCGGTCAAGGATCTTTGCTTTTTTTCTTTGCTTTTTTTGGGCAGTGGGTTTACTTTTCTTGGTGGCTGACTGGCTGGGCTTCACTTCCCCCCTCGCCTCTCCCTTTCCTGCACTCACATTGGTGAACAACCTCCGAGATCTCCTGCCGGGGTAGGTGCAGATCAATACCCGCGAGAGCTAAGAAGTCGAAACATCCCCAGAAAGAAAAATCCCCAGAGAGAAAAGTAAGAGAGAAAGAGAGGCGTTCGATCCCTTTTTCTTTCTTCTTTTCTTCCTTTCCCTTCCCACCTGGGCTGGTCGGAGCGGGGTCATGTCATGTCGTATCATGTAACATACGCGCCGCCTACTATATGTTTCCTCCTCATCCTCCTCTGGTCTCGTTCACCTCTGCCACGCGCCCGCCCGATCGAATGCGATTGGGGGCTCTGGGTTTCAGAATGTCTCAAGACGAAGGGGAACTCACTAGCGACGAAATCGACGCTGGTAAGTCCGCCGGAGGAAGAAAGAGAGAAAAGGAGGGGGGGCAACCCACCCCCCCACTAACGTCGACGGGCGTTCTGTTAACCGGGATATAGCCCTGGCCGCTCTGGACGCCCAGATCGGCAAGTCCGAGCTCCTGATGAGCGTCGCTCCCATCCGACTCATGTCGGTCGGGGGCTTCGTCTCCGTTAAGCTCTTCCAGAACCGGAACTCCACGATCGACGTTGATTGCCTGATGGACCCCAACTTCGACGCCGTACATGAGTACCGCAGCGAGTTCTGGAAGGCCGTCCGCCAGGTCGGGGTCACTCTGCACCACGAGACCGACTGGCTGAACGACGAGCTCCGGAACTTCATCCAGTCGTCGAAGCGCCAGGACCTGTTCCTCGAGTCGGTGGAGCAGGACATCATCATGTACCGCGGCAAGAACCTCAAGATCTTCGCCGGGAAGATGGAGTGGGCACTAGAGAGGAAGATCCGGCGCATCGCAAACGCGCACAGGCCGCGACTGAAGGACATCGACGACGCCGTGGCCGTGACCAGGTTCATCATCGAGGACTGCGGCGGCCCGCTCAGCGAGGACTACGTCGAGAAGCTGAACCGCAACGGGTTTGACGTGGCGAACATGAGGAAGGGCATGGCAATGGTCGCCGCTAGATATATGGAGAAGCACGGCGAACCGTGTTTCGTCTGAGCGCTGCGTAACAAGCGAGCGGTGGTCCGAGTACACGAAATATTTTCTTTTTACATATGTAAGTCCCGACTTGGAAGGTTGGAAGGCAAAGCCGAGTCCGGGCCGGATCGCCGGATCGTCTCTTTTTTCTCTCATTGGATGTCACACTGTCATTAAAGCGCCCGAGGCGGCTTTGACGTTGCGCTTGTAAGGGCCGGAGCTGGGGTCTTGTCTACTGAAGTCACGCCAGTCGTGCAGGATAAGCAGCTCATCGAGGGGGGGCACGTGTTCAACCCAGGTCGGGCAGGCCTCGGGAACGAAGGGCACGGGGGTGCCGTCCTCGGCGGGCTCGAAGAACTCGCCGTTCCGGCGCTTGCCAAGTCTCAGCCGCCAGTTGAAGGCCTCGACGAGCTGCTCGGCCAGGGTGGCCATGACGGCGTAGCGCTCGGGATCCGGGTCCTTGGGGTCGGGGATGAGCTCGGTGGCCCAGCCGGGCTCGGACCGCTTCCAGAAATACTCGGTCTCGAAGCCGACCAGGTCATCGTCGTCGGCGCAGTAAGCTTCGTAGATGCGGTAAAAGGAACGCAAAGGGGTATCCCGGGCGCGCCAGAGGGGAATAAGGCGGAGCTTGTATATATGACGATAGCGCTTACTAACGATCTCGGGAGCGGACTGGAGGGCTCGCGGAGGATCGGGGGTGTCGCAGGGAAAGTACCAAGGAATAGGCCAGAGAAGCCTCAGTAAAGTCAAGTACGGGCGGTCGGAGGTGCCGCTGAGTATGCGTATGGTACGCCGAAGGCCGAGAGGGCTCTGCCAGTCAAACCGGAGGATACGGCCGAGGCTGAGTCCCAACACCTTCATTCCTAAACCGCCGCCGGGATTGAAGAAGAACACACAACACACGACGACGGCACACACGGCGACACACACGGCGACACACGATCCTTATTCTTATCCTTCCAGTTTACTCCCTCAAAGAACGAGAAGTGTGTCTCTTCATCGTGGGCCGGGACATACGAAAAGCGCAATAGACACGTCGCATACGACATCCGCGGTCGATCTCTTACGGTGAATCAACTCACACACACTTTTTTTTTTCTTGGGCTGGGTCGGCTCCCGGTACGGGGGAAGAGGGAACAGGGCTAGTTAGTTGATAGGTTGGTTGGATGGGAGGGACAATAAATCAATAAACAGGAACGGGACTAGTTAAAATTGAGACCCGAAACAAGAAATAATTGTTAATTGCCTTGCTTAGCTTGACGAGTGATTTTTTGGAATTTTTTTTTAGAACAAAAAAAATTCTAGCCGAAGAAAACAATGCCGACCGGGGCGATGGAGACCCTTCCATCGAGCGCGCCTTTTTTTCTTCTCTCCCTCTTGACTTTTCTCTTGGCCTTCTCTCCCCTTTTGTTGAAGCCACAAAAGAGGCTGGTGAGTGGCTTCGATTGACAGCTATATTACCGGAAATGGATGACATGACGAGTGCCAAGCCATTCTAAAATGCTGACAGCCAGTCATGTCCAGGGTTTACCCCGGACGGGATCAAGGGCCCCCCAACCTGAAGGGGACTTAACCGAGCTGGGTTGGCTGCAGGGCGGGGCGGGGCTGGCATTTTGCACTAAGGTACTTGAGTATTCTGTGTACACCCTAACAGGGATTATTGCAGTTAGTGTGGTACTTGCTCCACTAGTTTCGGAAAAACCCTCGGAAGACCTTAATGTACTTTCCCATACATCTTACTATGAAGTGTACGTCATTTCTAGCCACATCAAAGCCACATTTGATGGCTAAAGATGTATCCAACCTACCAGCTCAATTACTTCTATATATGGAAATATGTGGGCCTTGTATGCCACTAACTACAATAATCCCTGTTAGGGTGTAGCTACCGAATACGGGGTGCCTAACGCAGTATGGCAGTAGACGGGGTGGACTGCCGAAGCTATATTTTACCGTGTTGTCACTACTTATGTAGGAAACTTGGAAGCAGTTACCTTAAGTGCCCAGGTGTCTAAGCAGGCTGGCAGGTTCGAAACCCCTCTTAAGTTCTTCCTTTTCCAATTAAGTCGTAGACAGGCCCCGTTAGTCCGGCTATGTGTTGTATGTACGTATTACAACTGTGCTGACGGAAAGTGGGAGGTGGGGACCGAAAGCTTGCCCGCCAGGTCGGCTAGCACGCATGTCGCCGGCCAGCTTCGCCGAACCGCTGGAAACTTCTATCATCCATGCACTTGGTAACATGACATCCAACCTACATAAGTACGTTACTAGCTGCCGGGCCGGCTGGCCTACACGTACGTAGTACATACCTAGGTAGTACCTAAGTAGCCGTGTCTTTCTGATACCTACCTGCCTGTGTAGCAAAACTACCAACAAATCACCATGACAACAATCAACAGAAACTGACCGCTTCTGCTGCCGACGTTTCTGGACGGGCATGGGAAAAAAATCCTAAAGGAGCCTGCTACCATATATGCATCGCTGCTTAAATATATGGCCCTGATAAGTCTCAACGCTATGTGTGTGAATACTTACCTAAATATGTTTTAGACGTCTGGGTGAGAAACGACGGAGTCCACGAGAGGGCTGAATGGAGGAAACCTTTCGGATCGGCGCCGGGTCTTTTTCTCCCTGTCTCTTCTGTCTCTTCGTCATCGTCATAATTACCCGCAAGCCGGCCGCGGCTGAGCATCCTGATGCGGGCCACGTGTTCACGGGCTTGATCACAGGTTCGTATTGGCACGGGAGAGCCTTATCTTTTTTAAAATACCTCTCTCATTTCGTCCTTCCTTCCTTTCTTGCTTTTCTATTCATAGATGGTCTATCTGTTTGGTTACATGGGCTCCAGTAGTCAAGTCAGTGTATACATATGTATCTCCCGAGGTCTGCATTGATGTAGCTAAAGAAAATCCCGGATCCGCGTGCTATGTGACCACCTTCTTCCTCCCCACTCTCCGTCCCACCGGCAAAACAACAGATATATGCAGATCAGGTAGCAAAGCTTAGATCGTGGCTGACCCCCCCTAACTATCTATTTGACTGCATACTGCAGCACACGTTACGCCCTCTATGTAGTTGGAGATCCCCGGCAGGCCCACTCCGGGGCTATATCGACTCGACGATGCGCCCGCCCCCTCCGACTGGCCAATGCCGTCACTGACGTCGCACTAACCAACAATGAGTGATTAGCGCATATCTTCTACTACAGGCTATGATGAAAGGGGGATCACATATATATACCTAAGTATCGGAGCTGGCATTCCCGGGTCCCTTCCTCCCCCATCACGATTCGGTGGAAGTGGACGAGCTCTGTGACGCAGAGGACTCAAACGAGACGGCAGCGGAGGAGGAAGACGACTCGACGGCCGGGGGCGCGGCAGTGGGGATGTTGACGTCGAGCTCGCGGAGGGCAGCGCGGGGACTGCCGATCCCGTCGCCGTCGCCGTCACCTCCCGCGGACAGCGCCATCCTGAACATGCCGGCGGGGAGCAACGGGGCGACGTGGCAGTCGTGGCAGTCCTCATCGAGCTGGGTAGTCACGGCGGGCCGCTCGCGGTGCCGCGCCCGGTGCGCGCCGCCGCACTCGAAACGCACGTACTCGGCGCAGCCGCAGCGGTACTGGAACATCACGGGGGCACACATAAGGGGTTATGCGTGCGTGCGCGCGCGTTTGTATACAGCGTGTATGGACGGATGCTGCGTCTCAGAGCGGTCTGCGATGCCCTCCTTTTTTTTTTCTTCCCTGGGACAAACGGTCAGCGTTACCTATACCTATTGGAAGGTGGGAGTTCAAGTCGTATGACTCGGTTACCTTACACGACTCGGAGATCTACCACGCCCTCAGTGGAACGAGTTGGGCAACCCTGCCGCAACCCCCCTTGTGCCTGCTTGTGCCCGGCCACTCGCAGATGCTCGCTCCGCCGTCTCTCACGCGATGATATGGGTGGTCGTAATGATGTCTGTATGGAACCGATGCCGTCGTTGTTACTGGTGGGCGATATCGGAAACCTGACGCAGAATAAGGATACATTGACGTCGGGTTTCTGAATCGAGGTAGGTAAATGTTATGAATACATAGCGAGGGCGAAGAGAAAATTTGTAAAGAAATATCCCGAACGAGTAGTAGCGACCTCAGCTAGTAAGAACCTCGAGGTGCCTCGTTGTATCGTCCTTTTGCCGGAGGGAGGACCGGGGGATTCCTGACGAAAAGGAAGGCACACCCACGCTTCGGCTGGCTGGTTTACACCTGATGGTGACTTGTAGAAATGGATGCCTGCACCTTCTCTCGCCCGAGTGCATTCCCTCACCTCTAGCCTGCATCGTACCTACCTACATGTAGGCAGGTATGTACCCTGATTTTCAAGGCTTTCTCTGTACCTCAGGTACAATCTACCTAGGCCAATGAAGCGCCTATTTAACATGTGAAAAAACATGTGAAATAAAGTTGACTTCTCAGGCCATACCTGAGCTTTTCTTGGTGCTTTTTCCCCAATCTAGTCCGCTCCGCCAATTTATTTATTCGGATTACGCATAGCGAACGTTTTGTCGGGCAGGTACAGAGACAGATATCCTGCACATCCCTCGAAAGGGAAATGCCCAATTTTCACCGACCGGCACAAGAAGCCCGGACGGAGTCTCTTGTGGTCATGGAACACTTTTGTTGGAGATGTCGTGTCGTATATACATACATATATGCATACATGCATACATGTATACATCCCCCATGCCAAACGAATCCATTCGCTCGCGATCGTCCCAGGCCCAGAGCCGTCACGCGCTCTCGAGGCAGACCGACCGAACAAGTTGAGTAAAAACAGCAACGCAGTCCAACCCACCGTTGCAAAGAATCGCAGGTTCACCGCGCCCTCCCTTCCCTTTTTTAACCGTTGCGCCTAGCCTAGCCCACTGCAGCCCAGCCCGTTCCATTCCGGTCCGATGCTTCCTATATATACATACACATACAATCGCTTACACTCACGGCGCAAGCAAGCGGCGCGCTCGGACGTGCCTTCGCATTGTAGTCGCTTCAACAACTCCACCGCGGACCCACGGGTCCTGACTCCTGACTCCCACAGACATGTACACCCCGCAACCCGCACCTACGCCCGCGCCAAGCTCAACAGCCCCTTCACGGCGGCAGGCACGCCGCCAGAGGCCGGAGCGTGGGAGAAGCTAGCGCCGCGCTGTTGCGTCGGGGCCGTAGGGAGGGGCGTTCTCTGGGGAGGCGGGGCCGAGGTCTGTCTGGGCGCCGACGGTGTGCTGACGTCCCGCTGCGATGTTGAGGACGACGGTGAGGGCGAGGGCGATGGTGATGCTGACAGTAGCCGTGCGGAAGGTGGAGGAGGCAGGAGCCGTCGTGCCTGCGGGGCCTGCTGCAGGGCGCGCGAGGCCATGCTGCTGAGGCTGGTGGTGGTGGTGGTGTCCTTGGCGGTGATCGCGGGGTTCTTGGTGTTGTTGCCGCCGATCGCAGCGGCCGACCGCCTGAACCGTCGCAGCCTCTCGAGCGGGACGTCCGTCTGCCCCGTGCGAACCTTGTAGCTTGCCAAGCCCAGCCGCAGCCGGAGAATCTCCGCCTTCTACGAGACGCGGCGCGTTAGCGGATCTGGACTGTTGTTGCGGGTGGGGGGGGGGGGGGGAGCCCACGAGTTTTCCGTGTGCCCGGGCCAAGGCCAACTTACCTGTCGCGTTTCCTCGCGTGTCATGGGGGGCCGCTGGGGAGGGGGCGGCGGCGCTACCGTCGCAGCCGCCGCCGCCGCAGCCGCCGCCACCGTGTCTGGCTCCGTTATTAGCGTCGAGTCTGTTATGTCGTGCGCTGAGTTGTCGAAGATGGACGAGTCGGCAGGTGAGTCAGAGCGTTGCCGCTCCTCAGTTGAATCTCGTTCCGGCTCTCGCTCCCGTTCCGGCTCTTGTTCTGACTCTTGGCTCTGGGCCCGCGGCTGTGATGTCTATGACGTGGAAATAAAAGAACGGGTTAGTTGAGCCGAACACGCATCCCAGCCACTAAACCCCACTCCCTTTCTCGCTTCCGTACCTGTTCCTCTACTAATGTCACTACGGCCGTGACAGTCGCGGGGCTGTCCTCGTTACTACCCGCGCCGCTCCGCTCCTGGGGCGCTTGATCGTCTGTGGCCGGGAGGGGGAGGCACGGCTTCTTGGCGGGTCTCTCGCCCGTCTCCGCGACGGCCCGCTGCTGCTGCTGCTGCTCCTGCGCGCGTTCTGCTGCCGCTGGTTCGCGGGGCCGCTTCGCCGCGGGCGCGACGCGGGATGCCGTTAGAGCGGCGATCGACATAGGCTGGTGGGGTTTCGCGAGGCCGTCGCGCTTCGCGGGGGCGGAGGGCAGCGGCGTGGCGGCGTTTGCGCTGAGCTCCCCGAGGACGCGTCGCTTGGTCGGTGACGTCTTGTCCATTTTTGTCCTTTCTTTCTGGTTGAACCGGGTTTATCCGGCGGGTCTGGATCAAGAAGGAAAAATTGCGCCTGTGTGTGGCTTTTTCCGACGAGGTTATGCGGGCGCGCGCTGCAAGAGGGCCCCCCTTTTACTTAATTTTTGTCCCCCAATTTAGGTGGGATGGCCTGCAGAGAAGCGTAGCGTGGGGTGTGCAGGTTGTAGTAAGAGAGCGAGGTGTTAGGTGGTTTAAGAGAAGGGATGGGATTTGAATCGCGTCTTGGACGACTTCCAGTCAAACCTTTTTCTTCCTATCTTCTTCTTATGTAATGCATGGAACAAACCGAGACGGAGGATGTTGAGAAGAGGAGAAACCACGACACAGGGAAGTTCGTTGGAAAAGAAGAAGAAGAGAACGTATAAAAGAGGGAACTAGATATTAGAGAGACAGACACACGCGAGAGACACGAGAATAAACCCGGTCCGGATTCGCACTTCTACTAAATCGTATCGCGAAACTCGTGAGCTAATACCTAGGTAAAGTCGTAGTGTCCCTTGCCAGCCATATAGGTAAGGTAGGTACTTATCAATTTACCAAAGTATGAAGTCCATAGATTTGGGATGGTGGTGGAGGGGGTGGGTTACCAGGTAGTTGAGGGTCTCGTTAACTCAAGTCGGGTTAGGACGGGGACCCGCAATCGCGTCTGTCGCGTCTCTACATACTATCTGTAGGTAGGTAGATGGTAGTGTGCATAAGCACGTGCACATGTCATCCTCTTTACATTAGTATAATGTGTGTGTGTGGTCGCCCCTGGCGATTGTGCAAGTGGCATAACTGGGAACTACTTAACTAGTATTTGTTTAATTATTTCCTTTTCCGGACATGAATAAGTCTTTTTAACCGCGCATAAGACAGCCGTGCAGCCGCTCACTCATACCCGACTTGTTATATAAGCGTGTACATAGCCAACCACCTATTACATTACCTAACAGCCTAGGTACATAAAACGCCAACCCCCAGCGTGATTTACTTACTACATTGACATACACTTAGCATCAGTAGTACCTTATTTATGTACGTAGATGCTGCATTCCAGCTCCGTCCGGGGGGGGGGGGGGTTCGATAATGCATCAATTCGATAGACGCGTTCCCTGTACACGTACATACTTAGTGGTAAGTGGCCCCCGAGTCCAGTCCCTGTTGCGTTACCCCCCAGTCCTCTTCCCCACATACCACCCGAAACCCCCTGACCCTTCCTCATCTCCTCTTGGCGCCAATGAAGCTATTCGCGAATTATAGGGTCGAGTACTTCGCGCATCCCTTGTGTATTATGCGCGCGCATGCTCGAGACCTACCCATTTATCTTCACGCATTTGGTAAATGGGTATATGAAGGTTAGGGGCACCTAGGAGGCCAAATTGTATATTCTACACACGCCCTGAGACTAAGAACCTTTTCATGACATCCCCACCAGAGTCTACAACATCTACACAATCTACCCAAAACCAACCCCTCTGCGAACATCTTACTATCCACTCTGTTGTACACTAGCCACGAAGGCGAGGAGAGCAAGCAAACGTAGGGATTCACGATAAAGGCGTCAGTCACAAGTAAGGAAAGGAGGGGGAGTCCCCCCCCTACTCCCCGGGTAAAGTGGTATAAAAAAAAGGTCACTATAAGCACATACGTAGGTAGTCCCAGGTCCATAGGAGTAAGTCTATATGAAATTGATTCTAGTCCCCCTCGAAAAGGGAGGAGAAATTTCGTCGCTGTATAAGATAGGGGCAGCTGCGGACGTTATTGTCTTCCGCCGCGCCCCATCTATTTTCTCTGCCTCTCTTCTCTCGTCATGCATGCAGCTCTCAGCAAAAAGTTTCGCATCCTCCCAACGCCGGGCAGGAAAGGAGTCAAAAGGCGGAATAAAAAGAATAATAAGCATAAGTATATATAAAAACACAAGGCAGAGGTTTACATTTGTCGCGTCCACTCCGTTTCGTTAATCGAGACCCGGTTTTGGTTTGTTCCGTCGTCTCTCTCATCTGCCTGGGGTATCCCGTCCCTCGACTCAAGACCGTGCCCTGTGCCCTGTCCCGCCCTGTCCCGTCCTGTATGCACCGTTGCGTTATGAACCAAAACCCCCCTCAAAGACGAAAAGATGTGCATGCTCCCTGAGGGCCCTTGCCCTTGCTCCTCGACGCCGTGTCAAAAACTACGTCTAAACACAACACAAATCTCCTTTTTATATAAAGCAATGATGACGTGGACCGCTGGTAAAATCCGAGGGTGGAAAGTATAATAAAACGGAATAAGAATCAAGGTTCGCCGTCTTGTAGATGAACGATGAATAACGCTGTTATGGGAACGGAAGAAGACTTTCTTCAAGCCGAGGTGTCTAGCGAGTAGAGCGACGTGTCGAGCGCGAAAGGCTTGTCCAAGTCGGCGTTCGCTTCGTCCCACGAAGCTAGCTCGGCGAATGCGGACTCCGGAATGTCGGGTATGTCAAGTAGGTTCCCGCCAAGTCCGTACTCGAACAGCGGGCCATTGCTGAACGGACGCCAGTGGTCGAATCCCATATCCAAAGACACGTTGAGCGCAACACCTTCCGAGACGTCGCTATTGGGTGGGGAGCCGTCTTTGCTCGATTCCGGTGTGTCGTTGGGGGTGATCGATCGGTACACATCCATGTTCACTATTGCCCCGTCGCCGCCAGTTTCGAAGGCGTTTATCAGTCTGTGTTGTAGACTCTGCGGGTCAATCGTCGCACCCATCCATGTATTTTCGGCCATGGGCTGCGAGTGTGCAAATGTAGCATCTGCCGCCTTCGCCGTGGAAACGCTGGTTGGCGTAGCCGTCTTATTGTTGATATTCTTAGCGAGCTCGTGCGCCTTGCCGCCCGCCTGTTTCTTCGTCGAAGACTCGCGCGACATAGGTGTGGCTTCATTTCTCACCGCTGGGGTCTGGCCCTGTCTCGACGAATTGTTCGTCATGGGAGGAGCCGGAGACTGACCGTTAACAGCTGGCTTGGATGACTCGATGGGATTGCCCTCCATGTCCACACCAAGAGCAGCCGCAAGTTGCTCTTGGGCGAATCTCATAGGATCTTGGTGCGGCTTGACGTGCTCCTGCTCGTGATGGTTTCGCATCGCCTCTTCGGTGAAGAAACCGACGTCGTTTGCATCGCAGCCAGACTCCGGGCAGAAGAATTGCGGCTTGGGCGGTGCTTTGGCTTCCGCAGGCGTCGACCGCTTGACCATCTCGGGGGATGGCTGCTTCGGTACTTGGGGCGACGCATTCGCGCTCGCGCTCGTCGATCCTGTCTTAGGCCTCTTCCGGGCGGGCAATGTGAGATCAGATTGCGTGATGGTATTCTTGCCGAGATAAGTTGGCTGCCCAGCAGGGGATGGGGCGCCTAACTGGAATGGCGGCTGCTGTGCGGTCGCGGTTGTCGGTGCTGGTGGTGGTGCTTGGCCACTCTTGCTGTTAGATCTCTGGTGCATTTTATGCGCTTGGTTTTGCTTCTCGAGATTGGCGGCATTCAAAGGCGCTGGTTGTGAAGGAGTTGGCTTCGCCGGTCCGGACTGCGCATTTGCCTCCACCGAGTTCTGTTGACTCGCATTCCTTCTCATTCCTTGAGGGAACGACGCGGCTAGATCCTTGGCCATGCTCTCCAACATACCACGTGTATTGTCGAGCTCTTGGGGCCTCATGGAGAACGTATCTTTCAAGGTCGTCATTTTATCCGCGTCTTGGAACTGTCTGATGAGTTTGAGGCGCTAGATGTCTGTTAGCTTCCAGTACCCGAAATCACAAGCGGGGATCTCCACTTACCATCTTGAAGAAGAGATGCGCACGGGTGTCATCATGTGTCAGACTATACCAGCGGCCCAGCACCTTGCCAAGCTTATTAACCTCGCCAATCATATGCCGGATCTTCTGACCCATATCTCGCAGCTGTTCAGGCGTCATGGGGACGTCTTCAACTTGCTCCAGCTGGGCCTGACGTCGCTCATCTTGACCGATTGCCTTCAGACGCTCTATATCCTCGGGCTGGGGTTGGCGACCCCTGAGCATAGCCTCATACTTGGCCCTCTGCTCAGGGTTCAGGGCAGCAATCTGCTGCTGTGTCAGCTGATGGACCGAATTTCCAGTGGCCGCAGGCTGGGCCTGTTGAGCTTGTTGAGATGCCGGTCGCGCGGGCTGTCCAGCTGCCGGATTCGGCACCTCCACCACATCATCTGGAGACGGCCGCTTCTGCCCAGTCTTCTGGGGTACGGCCGGAGAGGCGTTCGGTGGTTGTCGGTTGTTTTGATTCTGTCTATTGTTTCTAGTGGCCGCGGCTGTAGTCGCTTGGTTCGGCTCCTGGCCAGTCTTGGGCCGTTGTCCTGGAGTTGAGTTCGGCTGAGTTTGAGGCTGTGTTTGTGTTTGAGAATGTGGCTGCGGTTGTGCCTGTGGTTGTGCCTGCGGTTGTGGTTGCGCTTGTGGCTGCTGTTGTGGTTGCGCCTGTGCCGTGGCATTGGGTGCATTGATATGCATCGGAGGTCCCTGGGATATTGGCGGTGCCTGGCCTTGAGGACCTGCCAACTGCGCTGCTGCCCGCTGCCTCAACTGTCCTAGCTTTATCTGGTACAGCACCTGCTTGATCTTTTCATCCGGCTGGCCCCTGAACCTCTCGTAGCTCTTCGCGGCTTGCAATTCCTGAGGTGTTACCACCGGGTTTGCGTACCCAGGCGGTAGTCCGGGCATCTGACCTTGCTGAGGCGGGATCTGAGGTGGCTGAGGCCCCGGCTGCCCATTTGGAGGAGGGACCGGAGCCCCTGCCGCGCCCATCGCTGCGTTGCGTTTTAAGATATTCTCAAACTGCGCCTTCTGGACGTTGAGTAGATTGGATTGCAGCTGCTGAGGGAAGTTCCGCGGCGCCATCCATTGCTTCATTTGTCCCCACTTCTTGACTTCCGGTGGTATCGGTTGACCTTGGTTTCTTAGGTTCTCCAGAATTCTAAGCGGTATATCCATCGAGTCCATAAGAGTGAGAGTGTTGGGGGGGTAATTATGGATAGGGACGTTGTTCCGCATTCTCTGCATATGCTGCTGGAGCATAGCCTGGTGCTGAACATTAATCGGCACGCCCATATTAGGCTGCTGGCCCATGCCGTTGTTTCCCGGCCCGAACTGTGCCAGAGGAT
The DNA here is from genome assembly GCA_023313575.1 of Eutypella sp. D-1. NCBI lineage: Eukaryota > Fungi > Ascomycota > Sordariomycetes > Xylariales > Diatrypaceae > Eutypella > Eutypella sp. D-1. The sequence goes on from JAJTTP010000003.1 coordinate 1,159,543, forward strand.
TCCCTTGCGCCAACTGACCGCCCTGCTGCTGAGGTTGCGGCCTCCCTGGCATCTGCTGGCCAAGTGGTCGCCCGGCCTGCCAATTTCCGATCACTTCATTAAGCCGGTTTACGGGTAGGCTCATGAGCTGCTGTCGCTTCTCATTAGGAACCGAGGCAAGAATCTGCTGTAGAATCTGTTCCCTATCCACGTTCGCGCCCATCGGCATCTGAGGACGCTGGGCGTTCTGGTTAAATCGAGGATCAAGCGTTTGCCCAAAAGGGCCGCCGACCTGCCCCATCGGTTGGCCTTCGACAGGAGTACGACGTACTGGAGTGTTGAGCGTATTCATGCCGGGGCTTTGGGATACGGCACCTGGGCCACCAAGCCCGCCGGGCTGGCCTTGCATTTGTTTCGCCTGAGAATGTGCCCTTATCTGCGCTTGTGACTGGGCAGCAGCTTGGTCCATCTTCATCTGTTGGGCTTGTTGAAAATTGAACGATTGTTGCACTGGCCTTCCAGGCTGGTTGGGCCCCGCTTGGTTGCCCCCTGGGTGTTGGCCTTGAGCTCCGGCCATCGGCTGCGGCGTAGCATTGCGACCTGGCACCGAGCTCGCTGGTACGACCATTTGTCCTGCCTCCTGCGCCATGAGTCCGGCCTTTTGCTGGTTCATGATATTTTCCATAGCAAATTGCGACATGTCACCATTCTGTCCAGCAGTGTGTGGTTGCCCAGTCTGATTCATCTGCCGCTGTTGCTGCTGTTGTTGTTGCTGCTGCTGCTGCTGCTGTGGCGGCGGCTGCTGCTGCTGTTGTGGTTGTTGGTGCTGCTGCTGCTGCTGTTGCTGCTGCAGCATCTGCAGCTGAGATTGGTTACCACCCCTAGCATTATTAATGACTTGTTGCTGGAAGAAATACAGCACCGGATCCATTCCTTGTTGCGTAATTTGGGCGATCTGCTGCGGAGGTAATTTGCTGTTCAACATCATTCTGATATTATTGCGCTGTTGCTCGGGTGTCTGCGTGTACCTCTGCATAGCGATCGTTTGTATCCGCTGTCTGTCCTGTGGCGACAGATTGGCTAATGAAGCCATCAACGGCAAGGAGCGCATCTGAGGGTTGCCTGCTTGCATAGCAGCATGTTGATTCGGGTTCATTTGGGGGCCATTATTCGGCATTCCCATGTTCGGTTGCGGATGTTGTTGGATAGGTGAAGACTGCATCGGTTGCTGAAGATGCTGCTGGAACCCCTGTTGCGAGGGCTGATTAACGCCCCCGGGCATCCGCATGGCGTTCTGCTGATTCATCATCAACTGTGAGTGAGCTTGGGCCTGGGCCTGGGCGGCCTGGGCCTGCGCAGTTATTGAATTCTGCAGGGTTTGCTCGTTCTGTTGGCGTTTCCTGAAGAAATCCTGGACCTTGAGAGTAAGTCGTTGGTCATATGTCGTCTACATTCTGTTAGTTTCTACCATCCCTGAATATGGTCATTTTCATTCCTATAGCTTACTTTGTCTGGCGAGTTTAGGAATGCTTCACGTTCATAGCCGATACCGTGCTGAATGAGTTGAGTAGTGTCCCCTGACGGCATAGCCAGGAATGCATTGGTAATTCTGATATCAAGGTCAGCGATGTTCGTAGGGTGTCTTGACAAGACATACAGAAGGTAGCTCAAAGTAGAGAAGCAAACTCACATATTGATTACATTTCCCATGCGGTTCGGAATTGGCACATTCGCTTGCCAACCGTTGGCTTGGACGGGATTCGTCATCAGATGATTATATACGATGTTTGACAGCTGCTGCTGCGCCGGTCGGGTTTGGGCGGTCCTAGGACCCATCTGGGGCATGTTGGCGGCCATGGCCGCGATGCACGGAAGGTTTGGTCAAGTAGTGACCTCCAGTAATGTCCGTACCAAGGTGTGTATGGGAGATCGGACCAAAAAAGTTGGGAGTCGTGATCCAAGGACTCCGCAGGGCTGATATTCCCTTGATTTGTGCCACCAAGAGAGACGCCACGAATTTCAGAAAATACTTCTCACACCCACAAGTGGCTGTGCCTGTCTTGTCTGTATATAGATGTGCGCAAGGACGCAGTCACGGAGTATACCCTAGATATGCCTAGCGATTATCCAATGATGTCCATCTACAGCATCATACGGCTGCGACCCGAAAATAAGCCTCTCGCGAAAAGGAGTAGGCGTCTGCTGCCAGGGTTATTACGTATGCCAAAAACAATAGGAGGACGCCAAGATGCTTGTAACATCAATCAGTCGTCTCCAAGAGTATAGTTGACGTCTTTCAATCAACAGTATTGGCAGTTAGGCGCAAATCCCAGTAGCCGCAGAGATCCGAGAAACCAGATTTGCGGCGTGGAATTGGTCGCGAATGGAGTCAACGAGGGCAACGCATTCCCAACACAACTGACAGATGGTTCCCGAAGGATTCGGTCGTCAAGATATAGGCAAAATCGAAAGCGAGTGAGTGAGCACCGAGGTAGTAAGATAGAGGGTGTGGGATATAGACCAGCGCAGCGGATATGATGGCGCGGTAAGATTTCTCGAGAGTCGTAGTCGAAAAAAAGCGACAATGTATCCGGATCGAGGAAAAAGAGTAAACTCGGTATTCGCAAGCCAGATTTGGTAACTGGGTAAGGGTGCGAAGGTGGGAAGGTGCGAAGAAGAGGCGGGAGCGTTTATTAGGTTGGCTCGAAGATTTGGGGGGAGGGGAGAGTAGAAGACTGGGAAGACTGGAGGTGGTGGCACGGTAAAGAAGGTTAGGTTGTCTGTTGTCTTGCTTTCGCGCACTCAACCTAAAAACTTCCTGGAAAACTGTAAGCTACGTACATCGAGAACCAAGGCTGGTTATTATGATGATGATGACGGGGATGGTAGAGTTCAAAAGCGCAGGCAGTGGTCGTGCGTCAGAACAATCAAAACTGTAATGTTCTCATCTGTTCTCATCTCAATATGACGTGGAAGTATTATGGGAATGTGTGTACCTCTTGAAGGAACGGAGAGCGGAGATCGGTCTTAGAAGGCAGGGCAGAAAGTAGTAGAACAAAAAAACCCTCGAATGAAAAGAACCTCGATCTTCCGTTGTCACAATTACGGGAAGAGGAGTAAAGAAGAGGAAGGGAAAAAAGGTGGGATGGGGAAGGAGTTGTTAGAAAGTTGGAAGATTTACCAGGTTTCCAAGGTTGAGTAGATTTAGGGTAAAGGCAGAGAGAGACCAAGAGGGAGGTTACGAAGTAAGAAGAATGGAGAATGGTGATGGTTGACAATAGGCAGGCGGGTAGGCTTAGTAGGTAGGTAAATAGGTAATGTAGGGTAGGTGTTGGTGGCAGCGCAATGACAGTGGGTGGTGCAGAGGTAGGTGAACCTAAGAAACATTGAAGGGCGGGCGGCAGTGGGAAAAGGCAATACCAGGTAGGTACACCAAGTGGGTACTCTCAATAGGTAAGTATATAAGTACCTAGGTACCTAGGTATCTCTGAGGTCTGTACGTACCTAGGTACTTTAAATATCTAGGTACCTACCTACTTAAGTGGGTACTTCTCCTACACCACCTCTAACTGTGGAAGGGTTTCGTACAGCCCTAGAGAAGTTGAATGTCTGTAGTTATAGGTATCTCAGTATATTTCCCTCTACATATACTACGTAGGCACCTTAGATCTAGAGGTTAGAAACAATGAATGCAAAAGTAGTCGTTACATACCTAGTAGCAGCAGTGAAATTTGAAGGCTAGGGAAAGGTGGGCACTGGGGATCACCCACTCAATCAATCACTTGCTGCCCTAGGCAAGTTTAAAGTGGAGCATTCGTCTAGGAGGAGTCTTGTCCACAGGCTTACAGTAGAAGGTTAGGTTAGGTAGGTATGGTGGGAGTATGTATATATACGTATACAAAGATACCTCAAGGGAGGTACCTAGGAATATATATGTAGGCGCGCATGCAAATTTTCGAGCACCTCTACCTAGGTAGACAATAAGGATGTCAGTGGTGACCGTAGGTACGGTATATATGTACCAGTACTTCAATCTGGTGTACAGTATGTGCCTGAAGGCTTGGCCCGCTTAGGCTATGTGCTAGTACTGTATGTAGGAAATGTGTATGAGTGTGGGTGTGGGTGTGGGTGTGAGTGTAGGTGTGTAGCTGGATGAAGACAGACAGAGTTGGGTTGGCTGGCTACTTTCACTATCAGGTAGATAACCCATGAATATTAACCTCCATACCTACCGGCTCTACAGTCAAGTAAGAACCCGGTGAGCCCAGCTTTTTGGGATCTTGATTGGTTAGGGCATGTTAAACATCAAGCCTACGTTGATAATGAAAAAAGTCTAAATATTCAGAACCTAATAGTAATGATTGCGCAGGACATTGTGTCTGCCCTCGTACGCAGGTTGCTTGTCTAAAGGAGTTCCTATAGATTTCTCGTTCAAAGAGAAAGTGTGGAAGACGGATCTCGAAAGAGATTGATGTCTGCTTTCTCTTCCAGGTCGAGCTTGTATAGTTGCAGGTGGGCTTATATACTAATCTACCTACATCCATGATGGGTAGATAATTTTCGCATTTTCAACCTTTTTTCTGCTTATAATTTCCAAACTCCTGCGGACTGGAAAAATGTACCCTCAGAAGGTCGGAGCATACATAGACTTTGTTTGCAAGTAAGCCTTCGCAAAGACTAGAGCTAGCAAACTTCTAATGCTGTCACTAATAGGTGGGCAGGTTGGAAATGGCTGGACAAGATGCTGAAGAAGTTAAGAATGCTAAAATATCGAAATATCGACGTAACTATTGTTTGTTGTGTTATGTCTGCTCCGCCTATCAACTATTAACCATTGATCAGGCAACTAACTACTAAGTACTCCTTCGTAGGGCAGATAGATAAGCATCACTGTAGGTCAGAGCAGCCTATAAGGTTTATGCGCGCACTCTGTTTGCCCCGAGGCCACCAACAAAACCGGAGGTGAACCTTTTTCACCGAAGAAAAGGCCTGGTCAGTTAGATCACAACTTCCCAGTGCGTCTTGGCGTTCTGGCGTGGTAGGACGGTTCGTCAGATGCGCAACGAGAGATCATTTTCGGAATTAAAACAGCATTGTGGATGGGGCATTGAGACACCGTCATCTATGGATACAGAATCTGGAGAGGGACTGCCTAGAGCATGGTATTGTGGGAGACAGGCAGACAGATCTAGGTATATAGAGAAAGAAACCCTGCCTTCTAGATGTATGGATAGAAGTGAATCATGAAGTGAATTCCATAAGATCGACGACCAGCCCAGTCATCTATGGATACCGAACCACCTAAGCGGTCATTCTGACCTACGTCCAGTCCAGTACCTGATGATGATAGCTACTCCGTACAAGCAGTAGAAGTCATCGACACATGCCTGGCATCAGTCCACACTTACACCATATGTACAGGTAAAGTATATGCAATACCGTGCATGTCTAGGGCTGTTAGGTCAGATCTGATTGGTTCTTTTGATTCTGTTGCGACAGGGGATCCAGTTTCTGAGTGGGCTATGAACAAGGTTCAGTCCGGGAGATCCTTGTCAAGATTGTACTAAGTAGCCGGCATCATCAGACTTCCAAGATAACCTTGGAAATGTCATCTATGGATGTTCAGTACCTCTCTTCCCCTACCCAAACTTGCTAGGTTCGAATAAGTTTTAAATATCGGCATTAATGTGTCCAATAGATACAGATACAATGTCATAAATACTGATCTTAGTACCTGTATAGGTGGTAGAGAAATAGTATATGTAGTAGAAGAAGTTTCCACCAAGCCCATTGTAGGGGAGGCTATCACGTAGCAGAACCTCTCCTAACTTAGGAACTAGCCCTGGAGGTACGTAGTCTTATGCATCGTCGTTAACTTTCATCTTAGCTGCGGAGACTTAAGGGACCCAAGGGACCCAATTGTAAGGTAGGTATGGATACCACACAACTGTCTCGTACCTATCCATACTTGTGTAGGTTGATGTTCATACAAATAGCATATACATTTGTGTCTATCTCTGAGTCTACCCATCCATTTTATGGAGGAAGACAAGAGCTTCTATGTAGCAAGCGATTATGGGAATCTCGCGAGGAAATTTCCAACTGCACAGTAAAAACCCTAGAGAACGTAGATTATTGCGGTCAGGTAACGCAAGCATTGCGATACATTATTGAAGAGCCGGCACTGGCTTGGTACACCCAGGTAGCCCTACCCTGTATACTTAGGTAAGTATTAGTTTAGGTAGTGGAGTCTGCCAGAGAGTTTCTTCGGTGGAGGGGCTAGGTCGACAAGGTTGACTATGCCTGCCTATCGATGACCGCTTCGACGGGTGCATACATGCCTACCTTGTACAGAGTAAAGATACAAGGTAGAGAGGAAAAGGTTTCTCAGGAATGGGGCAAAGACGTACAGTCTTTCATTGAAATATTCTTAACCTTCCAAATATACCTAGGTAATCGCTGGCAAATAGCAGGTTTACACATCGGTTCTGTCAAGTCAGTTTTCTCGAGCAGAGAGACAAGCCAAGATACATGGCTTGTGATCGTAGACCAGTCACAATCTTTAAAAAGGGTTCCTCCCGCCAGTAATGTACTCGAGCTTAGACTATAAATGTAAGTACCTAGGTACTTACATACCTAGATGCGATACATCCATGTACAACTATAGGTGCCTACCAGTAAGCTAGCTGCGCCCAGTTAGCACAGAACGATAACTACCTCTTGTTATATGTGCCTGCACATGACAATGCGATATAGCATTACGGTGATGATGATATAGGGAACATAATGAGGCGAACGTCGAATACGTTTACTCTCTTACGCCAAGATCGGATCGTCAATCATTGCGATATATAAGGTCGTTCCATCAGGTGGGAAACCTAAAACTTACAGGTTAAGTGATTGTTCATGGATGTAGCTTCTCGATAGCTTCGAGGGCGGTATGGGTTACTAGGTATGTACCTAGGGTACCTTCGTTAAATGATTGAGGTACAGAGACAGGTACAGAGAAACCTTGGAAATATACACCCCGTGTGCTTTCTCGAAGCAGATTAGTTCGATGCAAATATCGAATACCATTGGCTCATTATCGACCGCTGTCCCTGCCTAGCGCCATGCTGTGCAGGCGCCCAGGCGCCCTCTCTTCTTCAGTAGTGGACGTATCGGGTAATTCACTTCCACACCTCGAGGTTCGAAGACATTTGACTTTATCACCTTGTCACCATTGTCCCCGACTCGCACTTCGATATTTCGAAATTGGCGGATCTTACAACCTGCTTCGAATTTCGCGTAAACAAATAAAAAGATTGAACTCCCCGGAGCAGTAACGCCTGTCTATGCCATCATGGGTACCTACCTAGAGGCAAGTATTCGCATCTGAGTTTGGTAGGCTCCTTCGCGTCCGCTATCGAGTGTGGCCATTTACTCGGGTACCTAGGCACCCGTTTTATGTTGAACCTTAAAACAGCATTCGGTACCTCCAGGGTTGTTCCAATTCCAAGCATGTAGCCATTTACGGGTGATTCTCTCTAGGTGGCAGCTTCGGCGTCACCCAAACTTTATTCCCTTAGGCCCGGCAGTATTTTCTACAAAACCCGTCAGTGAAGGAGGCGTCCATCATGGGAGAATATGGTTTGCCAATTCGCGCCAGTCTCTCTAGCTACCGAGAAGAGGCGGAGAGGCAAAGGGGGCAGAGAGGCTCTCTCTCACCGAAAGAAATGGTCAGGCAGTGGTTATAATAACATACCCTCACGAGCCCTCAAATGAGCGGCTGGGAGGATTAGATCATCAAATGGGGCCAGCTGACTTTCGCTACTACAACCTACATACCATGATAGTACCGTACTAATGCTACTGTGCCTTATCAGTTGTGACGGAGTCCAGGCTTGATTCTGGACGCTTAATGAAAGCTAAAATCAATCACATCTATGCATCCTCGAGGTTAGCATGTCTATCGAATAGATATCCGGTGATAACAGAAATTTTTTGGCTATGAGATATGTTACTGATCCCGTCTTTGCAGCTGTGTCAGGTATCCCGGCTGCCTCCAACTAAGTCCGGGTCGCTATCTCCAGTACCCATGAAGGCATCTGCGAAGGGGTGATTTTCCATATAAGCCTAGAAAAAGATGGCATTAGTTGAATATTCGCCTAGGGAAGTGCCCGTCGCATATGTGAGTAGGACGTCGGGACGAGGAGATGTTATGGCGAAAGGCTGTTCGTATGTAGAATGCCTTAGACGTGAAAGTGTCGAGGGGAATAGGAACAGCCCCCCTTTTAGTCGCCCGACAGTAAGTTATATATCATCAATCAGGAACAATTAATGTTTCTTATCATCCGGCCGAGTCTCTTAGGCAAGGTGCTTATCCAACTAGCGAACGGCTAATAGCCACTACGTGTCTCTCTAAATCTGTGGCGGTGATTCTAGGCTATCAACGCTATTCGCGGTCGGTCGGGACCACCTCTTGCTCCAATGCGCATATCTAACAGTATAAGGCTGGCCAAATAGAGCAATAAGATTGTCTTTTGCCAATTTTAAAGCTGAACGGCGGGCAAACAATGAGCAGGCTCGCTACTTGGCAGGCCATACTGCTTTTCGCTGCAGTCACTCAACTTCCCGGCCGGACCTGACGGGCTGACAGGATGAGGCGATGCCTTGCTTAGCAGCGGGTCAGCCTTACTGTTGTTACCCCTCACTTACTATAGTATGGGGAGAGTCCCGAACCGGTACGCCTATATTAGTCAGTTATAGCCTCACTAACTAACAGTTGGGCGGGCCAGAAGCACAACGCAAGAATGTACATCGTAGCCCGGTAACAATAACTCGCGCCGTTCCAACGTTGGGAGGAGAAACAGTATCTAGGCATAACCGACGATAACAACAGCAAACATCGCTATGTGGCATGTCCCGATGCGGTGGTGAGAGAAGGCGGCATTACCAACATACTTTAAAGTGGCAGATACATAGATAGTTAGATATATGTATGTATTTGGGGTCCGTGGATCTAACCTGTCAGCTCGTATCTCGCATGTAGGTACATTGCATCTGGCGATGATCATGGTTCTTTTTTAGTTAGTGCCCGCTTCTAAATATTTCGTCGTCAGGATTCACTAGCTGCGACTAGTCCGTGATGCTCTTGATTAGCACTGCAACATAGAGCCTACGTATTCAAGTATTCAATCTGACAATCTCTCTCCACGGTACGATACGAATTGGGCATAGATACTCGAGAAAAAAGAAAACAAGAATATCTTGAATTGTGGACGGTTTGAAATATGGACCGTATCGAGAGGAGGGGAGAGATGATCGTTCAGCAGGAAGACTAGGGAACCCAGAGTGCCGGTATCGATGGCCGCCGCTCATCTCGCGCTGAGGCACACCCAGTATGGTACCAACGCCGGTAATCATACATATGTGGTATACAGTTTTCTACGTTCCGTTGTGGACTAAATAAATTAGATGCAAAGTATTACGAGAGAAATGATTACGCTTGATATTTGGGGCATTGTGTTGCTGGTTTACCTGAACCTACATGATATTATGCAATACTGCTGAAATGATACGAAGTTAATCAGCAGGTCACGATAGCCTATGTAGTAGTATAATACAGATACGACCAGCCCGGTCCAGGATCTGTAAATCTAGTGCCATGTTTTGCTTCCCCAGGTCCCAAGCCACAGACGGCTAGCTACCTTAAATGTAAATATTCAGATTCAAGGGAGTTAAGGGAGTCAAGGGAGCCAAGGGATGCAGGCGCGATAATTAACTATAGTTCAGCCGTCTTTAAATCGGGGCGATATTTCTTTTGACTGCTGGGCTAATACTAGGCGATACTTTTTTTTATAGTTTGTTGTACTCATACACCCACGTAGCACGTTCTAGCGCTGCCCTATCAGCTGCAAATTCAGCTGGGGTTTCGACATTTGGGGTCCAGAGGCGAAAGAGAAAAAGAAGGGGAGAAGGAGGACATGCACCACCACCACCACCGTTTCAGGATGAGGTGTCAGGTTCTCTTTCGAGGTTTCTAATTATGGAGAATTCCAGCGCAGCGCAGTCGTCGGCCGTCCCGTGAACGTATGGGGATCTTGGAAGATGAACAAGGGTGAGTTCTTCCACGCGAGATTTCCCTTCACAGATCTCATGTAGCTCTGCTACGTACGCCTTGGAGTAGGTAGGGTGGCCAAGATGCAGGTACTTCCAGTCTAGGCCATTTGGTTGCCACATTCATACGGGCCCGTCTTTGGTCGGCTTGATGTTCTGTATTGCTTATTATCTATCTTTCTATTAATCTGCTTCTTACATTGTCGTTACTTGTCTGCAGGGCAAAATGAAGTCGCGGCCATCGTAACAATATGGCTGAAGCGGATATCTTATTATGAGCAGCATGTCTGTCACAGTACGAGTTAATTCAAACCAGAGAAGCCGCTAGTAGAATTTATTCGTTGACAATTTCAGGAACAATTTCAGGATACCCGTAGTTAGCGACCAGTCAAGATGCCGCTTGGTGCGGGTCGTTCCGTATCCCCCATAACGGGAAGAGGACGTCTTCCCACTACCTTGTGGTCTATGGTTCTTTATAATATGAGGCGCCATGCGGTCGGTGGTCGCGCTGTTCGACGCATTGAAGACGACCCTCAGCGTTGAGAGTTCGAACCCCTCCCTCACCCTCTCTATTGAGAAGGGTATCATGTGCTTGTTAGAGAATCTGCCAAGTAGTTTGGCCCTAACATGCGCATTCTCTGGATTGCACCACGATGGGGTGATTGCCTGCAATATTGCTGCAAGACCTACCTGCCTACGGCCGTAACGCCCTACGAGTTTCCTGGCGTTACGGCAGGTTCACCGAAGCCCTGGAAATGGTGGCAGCCTCGGAAGTTGTTGCCTGCGTGACTGCCTGACTATATAACTCAGAAACGTGACCATCTTCTAGCATCATGCCTATGTTTCCTCGCGTGTTGGTTAGTCAGACAAGGGATAGTGAGTCAGCCGGCCACATCGAATAGAAAGCTGACCGAGTTCTGAACTAAGGGGTCACAGCCTTGGCCGGATCTTCAGTCGGGGGGCAGACATTCGAGATCTCACCAGCCAGGGCCCCCCCCCTCTTCTCCCTTCCCCTCCCCACAAGATAAGATACTGTTGGAAAAAGACCGGGGGCTGTAAGAAACAGAACCCCCCGACCTAGCCATCCACCTGCCTACCTACCTAGAGCATGAGTAGAACTCCGCAATATACAGGCGCAAAATGCATCCGTTCATTCTTGGTCTACTATCAGTTCCGTCCGGATATGTGAGTAGTGTAATAGTACTGATATATATGCACCAAGCTTGACGAATGTCGGTAATGTTTGATCGTCGACGATTTCCATGTCCTCATATCCTTGATTATATACCACCAACGTGAGTTTGTGGCTGGTCCATAACGCCGCTATCGATTTTTCAAAGCCATCAACCACCGGCACGCACCCAACCACGGGACCCAACCATTCGCGATGAGGGTAAGTATAACGGCGTGAGTCAGGCCTCCTCGTAATCCGACTTTTGCTTCGATTTCTGTTCCTTCTGCTTGTTTCTCCCTGCTCTCCCTCTTCTTCCTCTTCACGCCTTTACTCGCTCTCTCTTTCCGCCTCCATCCTCTCTCATCATTTTGCTGGTACATCCTTTCACCCAACTATCTACACCACACCACCCACACAAGTCGCCACACACACACGCGCACACACATACACACGCACACGCACACAACAATCGAATTGAACCTGCGAATAGCGTAGCGGCCCCACCTCCTTGCCTTACAGACCCCTGACGCCTCGATGTAGGGATGCCCAGGTCCGATCTTGTGATTGGCCGCCGCCTCGGCAGAATGAGCTGCACAGGGGGTCTGCCGAATCCTCCTTCAGAAGTATCGGTCGGTACATTTGCGGGAGGTATACTGTGTGTCGCAGAGGATGTACCTACATTACCTACCTGTGTGTATTTAGCTGGTTGAGTGGCACTAGTTTATTTTATATCTCTATCATTATCTATCTACCTGATCTTATTGAGTCCCATGTAGCTACTTAGCTAGCAGCAAGTGAGGGTCCGTTTATAGGTAGCGTAGTGCCATCAATGGTAATTTTGAACACGACGATATGCAATAGCTGCTTCAAAGAGAATTCTGCGTTGCGCGGCCATAACGGTAACGAAACCACCGCGGCGCCGCACGCACGCACACACACATGCGCACCACCCTCTGTCCCTGATTTTCGCTGCCATGTGTCAGCGTACTTTTCTCCGAGCGATCAGGAAAATCCCGGGACGAATTAGCTGCCACAAGTAGATAGTCCACACGCTTGTCTAGCCAGGAACTCCACCGGCAGAGCTACCTCTGTAGACCAGGTATAACTAAGTTACTAGCCAGGGTAGCAAGTTGGTTTGTAACTAAAGATTAACTACTGCAGCCCATCAAGTTGTCGTTAGAGAGGGGTGAGCGGACAGTTTGACGAAACCGCACATATATCAATCAGGGCAATGGGATGGGGGTGTTCCCAACGGTCTACCCAGTTAAACCGTCGCTCGCTTCGACAGCGTCTGCAGAGTCCCGCGACACTGGGGCGGATAGACGCTACACAGCTGCTCGGTTCGATGTAGGTTGTCGCGCAGGCTTTCTTTCTCCAGCGGCGAAGGCATAGGAGAGCAAGATGAAAATAAAGAAACAAGGTCGGGAAGGAAGATTTCAAAGTAAAAAAACGAACAAGAATTCTCCCGATCAGAGACCAGAAATGTATGTACATGCATGCCCCATAGCGACGCCGTATCTGCATACTTAAGGAGGAGTCATGTGTATGTAAAGAACCCGACCCGCTCCCTCCTACACCCCTGGCGAGATCTTGAAAGGCTTTTCCCGGGACAACCCTCAAGGATGTTCATTCATCCATTTTATACTTTCTGGGTTAGTGTCGTGTTTCGTACATATCTCCCTCCTATTAGTATAATCATCGCTCCCACCTGGGGTTATGGCATTACACAGGTCCGACATACACTTGGTAATTTGGGGTCTGCTATGTGGTTACCGACTCGTGCGTACAGGTGTGCGCACGGAGGAAGCGTTGATTCGTCTCGATGCCTGGCTATTATCTTTAGTTATTGAGTATATACCAGGGATGCCAAGTCTGAGGACATATCATCCGTTGTTTGTCCTGACTATACAACTCACGAGCGCATGCCTGCTGCGCCGAGTGTTGGATTGGATCGAGGCCTCTCGATTTCAGTCAGAAGCGGATGAAGGCCTTGCCACTTCATCTTGCAGGTTCGACGGCCATGAAGGGCCGTCACATCACGTCACAGGCGAGGGCTAGTGGTCGCCCGATTGAACGTGTTCATCTGCAGCCAACGTAGCTACGTAGTCTATATGTTACCTGACGGTTGACTAAAGCTCAGCTAGGTCAACGCCTTTCGCTCTTTACGTAGTTTCTCGCCTAGTATTATCGCCCAGCACCCGTAATTACACGGGTGTTCGTCTCCAAGAGCAAGGCTGGATGGCTTCATTTTGCTTTGGGCAGGCGGTTATGTAACTGGGAATAGTAAACCCTAATGACCAACAACCCCTGTCCCTTCCTTGTTACTTGGCTACTACATAGTAACAACATCTTGGATGATACCCTGAAACGACTTCTTATTGAGGTGTGCTATAACCTAGACAACCGAAGGATTTGCGGTAGCCGTCCTCTACATAGTAATACCACACGCAGAGCGTTAGTTGAGAGAACCCCTACGAATAGACTATCGACCCAAAAAGCGTCTCTTTAGGTTAGGTTATGTAGTAGGCATGCGAGCAGTAACCTAGAAGTCTAACACGGGTCGGAAGGTCAGGCAAGAAGAATCGGTGCCCGGCTTCTTTCTCACTTCGAAGAAGAATAGAAAAAGGGCATGACTGGTGTGACAGACGGGACGGAATCATACCTATTGATGAGACGAGCAGGGCCTTGCTGAACCAACGTTTTCTTCACGACTCGCTCTCGCCTTCTTCCGTGCCACACTGCGACCGCCTAGTTGACCGGGTAGACAAGCCACGAGGCGGTTCGTACAAGGGCATAGGGCGAGCAAGAGTATATAGGCAGGGCGTTATAAAAGTACAGAGGTGCGGGATAGACATACCATGGCAGTTACCTGGTGACAAGCTGACAAACCCTGTTCTATCTTACACGGACTATAAACAAATCCGTCTTCTTACATATATTGCTAGATATCGTAGCACTGGAGCACCGGATTTCGGTCATACTTGCAAACACCTAGGTGGTAGTCAGGCCATGAGAGGTCAGAGGGCTGAGACCTCCAGATGCCCAACATGTTCGAATAGATTATCGTGCGAAAGACAGGGACAGGCAAGATGCGGGGTGATGACAGCGTGCATTGTGTTGAGATCTACAATGCACCCATTCGTCGTCAGCGCTTTAAGGAGGCTGAAGGCTTCGCACGGGGGTCACCGTCATCTACCAAGATAGACTGATAGAATGACTCGCTGACCGCATCTGGACAGGTCAAAGCCCGGTAACATCAAACACTGGAGAAGCATAAGTAAAGTTATCATTATCGATTCCTAACTACTACGTGTATCGGGTCGATCGAGTTGCCAGTTCGAGGGAACATCCCTAGTCCAGTAATCCAGGTGCATACAGTTGTAGTTAAGTAGCAAGCTTGGAAGCTACAGTATAGTAATGCATATGCTTAAGGATTCAAGCCAACCCTAAAAACACTCCATTATGGGCCTAGGCAGGTCAATCATTAAACCACCCCCAGAGTCGAGATTCCATGGAGACCTACCTAGGTACCTACACCATAAGTAGTGTAGGTACATACTGGTAATGATACTGGTAATGAAAGCATTGCATCAACTTGAGAAGATCGGGGTTAAAAGTTGCCGGGCGGTTGATCTTCAGCCCTAAATTAGAAGGACCCTCCTCCCGCTGCTGATGCTGCTGCTGCTGCTATTGCTGCCGCTGTGGTGCAGATTAAGGCACTAAAACATACCTTACCTAAATACCTTGAGTTGTTCATGGATGCGAGATCCTACCAGAGTTCCAGCTGGTGCCTACCTACCTAGGTACCTGGTATTCTTGATATTTAGAGACCTCGGGATTCTCTCAATAAAGCTGTTCTGGTGGATCCATGTTACTATCCACATTATTCGTAAGTACTTCGTAGAGATCCATGGATGTAGACTTTCCATTACCGGTCTCTTGCACATAAGCTGTAGTATTCGTATACCTAGGCTCTAGGTACCTAGGTAGGTAAGGTAGCCCCGCAACACCAAATCGGAGCTCGCGGGGTTCGGTTGGGGACAAATCCATGAGAAGGTGGTTCTTGGCATTTCCTATCTGTGTTTATACTAACTAAGTATACACATACCTACTGCCTACCTATATACTGCCTATAAGTGTGTACTAAGTAATTACCTAAGTAGGTGGTTGTATCCACCCGACGGATATGGTATTTTTGAAGCCGTTATTATTACGGGTCGGGATAACCAATAATTACCTTGAAAGATGCCTTAGATAGGTACTTAGGTAATAAGGCTATCGCCCCGCCACCTAGGCAAGATATATATGCACATATCAGCCTATCTTAGATACTTCTTATCCATACGAATGCATCTAAGTCGGGTCCATAGGGGCAACGTCACGAGGACTTCTTGCGGTGTTATGCCTACTCATGAGTATCTAGCTACAGTGAACAAATCAGCATATCAACAACAACAAAATCATCAGTTTTGAAGAAATCTCAATCACCTCTACACGCTCCTCATAAGGCGTATCTCTCAAATTGCTGTATATATTTGCTTTTCTTTCGTAAATGCTTGCTAGAGTCTCCCCACGTTCTAGCATCAAAGTGATCCCAATCTCTTCACTACTCTCATCCGTCACGAGTCGGTACTATTCAATATCCAGGATGGCACCTCCAAAGTCAGCTCTCGACTTCCTTGACTTTGTCAATGCCTCGCCTACTCGTAAGCCCCTCCGAAAGTCTCTTGTTCAGATTGTCTCTCGAGCACTGTTACTGACTGTAGGCTCCGTTCCCGCCCCGCCCTTCAGCCTATCATGCCGTGCAGTCTTCCATCTCCCTTCTCGAGAAGGCCGGATTCACCAGCATCAAGGAGCGGGATAATTGGTCGTCAACTCTGCGCCCTGGTGGGAAGTATTACATGACCCGGAACGCGTCGACCATTGTCGCCTTCGCTATCGGTTCTAAATGGAAGCCCGGGAACCCCATCGCCATGGTCGGTGCCCACACCGACTCCCCGTGCCTGCGCATCAAGCCAGTCTCCAAGAAGACCGGCGTTGGATTCATGCAGGTGGGCGTCGAGACATACGGGGGCGGAATATGGCACAGTTGGTTCGACCGAGACCTGTCCATCGCTGGGCGCGTTCTGGTGAAGGATGGAAATGGGAATTTCGTCCAGAAGCTTGTCAAGGTTGACCGTCCCATCATTCGAATCCCCACCCTCGCCATTCATCTGGACAGGTCTTCAAAATTCGAACCGAATAAGGAGACGGAGCTATTTCCCATCGCTGGAATGATTGCCTCCGAGCTCAATAGGACTGGAAAGGCCCCCGATGCCCCCAAGGCTAACGGCAGCAATACCAACAACAGCACCGAGGAAGACTTCCAGCCCCTTAAGGAACTGTCTGAGCGACACCACCCGTACATAATCGAGTTGATTGCGGAGCATGCGGGTGTCAAGGTCGACGAAGTCGTTGACTTCGAAATGCTACTCTACGATACACAGAAGTCCTGTCTCGGCGGCCTAAATGAAGAGTTCATCTACTCTGCCAGGCTAGATAACCTCAACATGACTTATTGCAGCGTCATGGGGCTCATCGACTCCGTCTCCAACTCCAGTCTCGATGACGAGACAAGCATTCGTCTGATAACGTGCTTCGACCACGAGGAGATCGGCTCCACCTCTGCCCACGGCGCTAACTCCGACCTGCTGCCGGCCGTCGTGCGTAGGCTGTCCATCCTCGCTGGCGGACGTCATGGAGAGACGGGTTCCGATAAATCCTGGGAGCATATCAGCTCTGACCCGGAGATTGATCTCACCACTGCCTTCGAACAGTCCATGGCTGTCTCCTTCCTCGTCTCGGCTGACATGGCGCACTCAGTTCACCCCAACTACGTCGGCAAGTACGAGTCCAACCATCAGCCAGAGATGAATAAGGGCACAGTGGTCAAGATCAACGCCAATCAGCGATACGCAACAAACTCGCCCGGGATTGTACTGCTACAGGAGACGGCCCGTCACGCCGGGGTGCCTCTACAGCTCTTTGTCGTGCGAAACGACTCGTCCTGTGGCTCGACCATCGGCCCCATGCTGTCCGCCCGCCTCGGCGTCCGCACTCTCGACCTGGGCAACCCCCAGCTCAGCATGCACTCGATCCGTGAGACCGGCGGCACCCATGACGTTGACTATGCCATCCGCCTATTCTCTTCCTTCCTGTCCACCTACTCGAAGCTTGAGGCCAAGATCTTCGTCGATTAGGTTCGCTACATTGTGGGGGCGTATCCTCTCGTGTATGTAGACGCGCGTGCAGTATGTAGTTTTCACGTGCATAACATAGTCCAAAAGAACTCTTGATCAAGCATATTCTTGTTATTCTTGGTTCTTCCATGAAACCTTAAATTTGTCACGGCACGGTTTAGGGTATCAGTGGCTCTAGTTATATCAGCTAGTGCAAGCAGTCGACTTGCTCGAGTTGGCAGCATTCTAGTTTTGTAGTGTAATGGTAATCGGTTCTACACTCCGGACCATCACAGTACTGATACGGAAAGGGGAGCAAATATTGGTAATGGCTCATGTGTCCACCGCCGTCAACTAGTCGAGGACCTGACAATGACCTGCTAGGGGACTTCTACTCAGCACGCATCATACCATACGTCGCTACTTAGGATACCGTGGTCCTCTAACTCTCCAGGCTCACTCGATGGAAAGTGAAAGCTGTGGCTCGAAAGTATGATTATGTCTGTACCTTATCATGGTAGCAAAGGTCCAGGGAGGGTTCCGTCGGCATAAGCTACTTACTCTTACGCAAGTAAACGGAGTACCTCGTAGCAGTCAATCCTGGGTCAGACCTGTACGCCTTGAAGGTTTCCAACTCATTCTCGACTTCTTTCTGTTGAATTGACTGAATGTGAGAACTCGTTGTATGGACCCCTCCCCTCTATCCTGGGCCATAGAAGGACAGTTTATGCTATTTGAAATTATAGAGCTTGTGAGTTGCTGTCAACCGACATCTAGACATCATAGAAAGTAGGTTTCCCTTCCAGCTTGCTTTCGCTTAATCGAATTTCAGCATGGCCTCACAACCTTAAATTTGGTCGAGTAGTTCTTCATGCATAAGTATCATAACGTCTTGTTACTTCGTAGTGGTACCTAGATAGAATAAGCCTCTGTTCGTAAGCCAGCAAAAACGCAAATGGTTGTCGTCAATTCAACATACCGGGCTCGGGGGGAGAAAACCTTCTTATAAGGTGGGAGGATCTCGTTGACTTGTCTTGCCTATTTATACGTCTCCTGAGATATTTCCTCTCTTGCAAAATCCTTAACCTCTAAATATTCATCACCCTTTACCAATCACTAGCCTCACCAGCCTCAGCTCCGGCATCCATTAATCTTTCTATATATATTCACATATTCGTTGTTGGCCTAAGTCGTTCATTACTATTGTTCAGTATCACAGTGTCTATGGTAGACACGTGAGGGTCAGATAACACAGATCTATACATTGAAAGAGACACCAGACGGGTGATTGGGTCTTTTGATTATCAGATCTTCTCTTGTTTCAAATCTACCTATGAGTATTATATCTGCTCATTACCACATATTTCCCTCTTCGTCCCCGACGAGCTGTTCACTTCGAGCTTCCAATCCATTCCAGCGCCATCACTTCTCGGCACCATCTCCTATCTTGTGCAGACCATCATCCCTGGCCCACGGACTGCGAACTCTGACACCTAACAACTCTGAAGCCCAACTCTATTCCTTCCTTATCCCTACCCCTACCCCTTGACCACTGCGGTACCTTTGCACCAGCCAAGGGATTTGCTATCAGGACTGTATCAGAGTTCGAAGTAGCAGACATTCCTTCACCTAATATCCCCTTATCGTCCTTTTCTCGACCCCCCTTCCCCCACTGTAGTGGCTAGGATCTGATCGTTTGCCCTTCCACTTCTTGTCATCTGTCTGTTCAGTGATCAGTCAGTCAGCAGTATGTCACCAGCGTCGCAGAACCCCACCAACAACACCATGCCTGCCACCGTGCCCGAGTCCTCGCGAGGACGACGTAGTGTCGGCCTCGTAGACGGCGACTCGTATTATCCTCCTGTCGTTCACGGCCGTAGCGCCTCTGTTCCTGCTCGTCCTATTGCCGACGACGACCTCTATCCTGGCGTCGTCGTTGTCCCGGGCTGCAGCAACGCTGCCCTTGCTGGTCTCATTTTCGATGACTCGTGTTATCATCCCACCGGTTGGGGTCGCGGCGGCTCTGTTGTTGTTGCTCGTTCTATTGCTGACGACGACCTTTGTCCTACTGTCGTTCCGGGCCGTGACATCTCGGCTCTTGTTGAACCCATTGACGGCGACACGTATTATCCACCTGTCGATTCAGCTCACAAAGGCTCTGCTCTTGCTGGCCTTGGTTCCGACACCCCTGTTCCTGTCATTACTCCTGATCACTGCGCCTCTTCTCCCCGCATTATCATCACCTCCCCTACTGCAACTTTCGACAGCCACACTCGTACTCCGAGTGCTTTTGAGACTGCTTCCAGCACAGACGCAGAGGATAGTGCCTCGACCCCTGAAACTCCTCCTTCGCCTTTTTCACGTCACGTTGAACATGGTTGCCATAACAATCGTATCGGCTATCGGGCTGGGATGAAGGCGACGACGGCGGAGATAGAGGACACCAACCCAGCCACTTGGCCCATTTCTTATGTCCACATTACCAACGGAAGCACGCCGTTGTATACACCTTGTATCCCGGCCTCTTCTCCTGGCAGCGCCACTGTCACGGGGTTCGAAACCACACAAGTCTCCCAGATGGGCTGGTACGGTTGGCAACTCGGTGCGACTCCCCACAATACACACTTGTATCTTGTGAAGGACGAGAAACAGAGGGAGCAACGCCCGCCTCTTCCGCAATGGAATGGTAACCCCTACTTATTCAGCAACGTCGAGAATCTCCTCAGGGGTAGTCCCGGTCCTTCCTGGCACAGGCCTCCGCCCGGGTTTGAATCACTGTGGGAGGACAGAGATATTCGCATGCATCTGCCACAAGGCTTTATAGATGAGATATTGCCAGAGCTCGCACCCTATGCTAGCTTCGCAAGATACACATAGATGAATGAATGCAGGAGGAATATTATACCTACCTGGGTAGGGGATGGGATAGTTGGCGCCAGCGCCACATTAACGTGCACCTGTACACGGCCATGTCTTGACCCCAGCCCTATCCCCAGCCTCAACCACATCCTCAGCCTCATCAGCAGCTTAAACACCAGCCTCGGCCGCAGTGCCGACTACGCCCCCGGCCTCCACCTCGGTATTAAGTCTCAGTCTCGATCTTAGCCTCGGCCTCGGTTCTCACCCATCAGCGAGCTTCTCGAGATCAGCGAGTCGGAGATACGAGACGCGGAGACCCTAACAAATATAGAGAGGGCCAAAAGCGTAGCTTTCGGGCACGTAGATCTAGAGTGGGAGACATGGCGACGGCAAGAAAGGCAGAAGCGGCAGATCGGCGGCGAGGCATTCAGCGTAATCTGCCGGGAGCTGGGAAACTTCCCAGAGAGAATCCCAAGCTGCAAGAGAGGAATGATGGTGATGATCAAGGAGGGAAAAAGGGGCAGAGCCTAGTTGGGCTGTGACCTGGGTTTATACGTGTCAAGCTTGAGGTGTATTTTTTCATATCTATGGAATACGGAATCTTTCCGGTGTCGGAGAACACTACAGTTTTAGGTTTATATGAAATCAAACTTGGTTTGCCTATACTAATCAAAATCAACTGCCTTCCTCCAGACCTGGTCACCCACTTCGGGGATCCTCGACTAACAGGTAAACCTCACCTACCTCGGCACTCTCTATTTTGTCTGTCAGGGATCGCTACAGATATAACAATAGATACTCGGCTTATACTTAAACTCAGTTGCGTACCTATTTGGAAGTAGGTTGGACCGGTTACACTGGAGAATCCACGTTTCCTGGCAAAGCCGGCTCTGTGAGCAACCGCTATACGTGGATGCCGCCCTATAAGGCATCGTGATGATATGAGTCTAGAACGTGGAAAAGCACGCCAGGAAAGGGGGAAATGGTATTTACTAAGTACAGGATCAAAGCCATACATGGAACTCCCTGTGAGCTGCAATTCAATGGTTATATTCGCTTCACAATTAGAAACACCATATTTGAGAAGTGGTTATATCAACCTCTCTGACAGGAACCTTCCAGCTTCCGAGGCAGACGGATAAATAATAGGAGGCGGCCGGACCACCTAATATTTTACTAAACACTGATACTACATTCTGTAGCATGAAAATACTATAAGGTTTAAGAAAACATAATAAAGTGCGGGTGAAGGTTATGTCGTTGCGTATGAAGTGACTCGGCCAAGAGCTTTATTATTATCCTTCCATAGATTAACTTTAGAGGTAAAACCCAACTTAAAGGCGAAAAAAAAAAGCTTAGGAAGGAAACCGTAACAAAAACTTAATCTAAAGTGTGAAGAAAGTTTAGATCGCATAATCAAAATAAGGCATGATCTCGCCAACCTCGAAGAGTCAGCAAAACATAACGTCTAAATAAGCCCCTATTTCAGGAGGCCCCAATATGTCAGAATAGGGGTTATCAGAACGGATGACCACGTGATCTAAGCTACGATGATTCATAAGAGGAATCACGTCACTTTACCCTATTGGAAGATCCCGTGGCTCATATAGATAGTCACCCCCTTCATATCTAACGCTATTTATTCCCTTCTTGTAGAGCTATAGGACAATTTACTCTGTTCTCATCGTACATCAAATCTTCATCTAGCTTACGAATAAGCACTTCTAACCGTGATAATGTGACTAGCAAATGCTATGCAGACCGGGCGAAGGTATATGACTAAGAAGCCGGGAGGCTGTTACACCCAGGTGTGAGACCGTGTGACGGGTGAGCATCGATAGCTGTATTGATGTGGTGGCAGTGATAGTGAAGGTACATATCCCTATCTTCCGATGGCTGGGTGGCTGGTGGCTGGGTGGTGCCCATACAGTCCAGATAACTAGCCCACTGCAGTGGATAGCACCTGACCGAGGTCCTCTTAAGGTTTTAAAGTTTAAGCCTAATAGGTTGAGATAGTAGGCCCTCGGTAACGCTAAGCGTTGATGTAGGTGCCCCCGTGGCGGTAACCCGAGAAGTACTTATGTAAATGGCTACCTAGGAGTTAGTCGACGAGATTGTCTTTTTTTTATGCACCACGGAATAGGGGCTCGGGTTGTAGTGGTACACAAGCCAAGCTCAGCGGGAATGATGCACCTCGGCGACCTCCTGCTTTGCTCCGAGCAAGGTCTCGAGTCACCGGGGAAGTTACGTAAAGGATGTAGCATTAGGATGGGAGTGTCACAAGGAGGTACGGGCTTATGTTGTGAAACAGTGGCTGCGATATGAACAACAGGAATAGATACTCTGGAGGAAATCTGAGTCGGGCAGACGTTCATGGCTTGTTATATTGTATGGTAAGACGTTAGGCTTAATTCATTGACGTAAAATTACGGGCAGTCTCCATTTAGTCGCGTCTCCTGGAAGTCAAGGGTATGTGAATAGTTCCAGGTGGTTGCATCAAGTAAATGAGGGCCGAGACTGTTCTATTCTATACGTAGTGTGCTTACACAACAGCATAGCATGGCAGTGCTACTGGGCTATCGGGAGAGGGAGGGGTAAAGTCTCATGGGCAGACAGGTGAGGTAGGTCTCTGTATTACTGTACGAATAGGGAGCTTTTTTTCCCTACTAGAACGGATGGAATTATCCCAAATTTGTGGCGCTCAAACACGAGAATACTTGCGACAATGAGTTTGGGTAAGACATGAACTTACTTACGACCTTTAACCCAGGATGACAGTTACGACTTTATATGCTGCATGCTGAAAAAGACACGCAGTAGTACGAAAATAGTAAGACACTAGGCAATCAAACGGACGCTGAAGTTATTGGCCTCGCATCCTCAAATGTAGGTTTAAATATGGAGGGTCACTAAAATATCAGGCCAAGTCACGAAGACATTGCAAGAACATTAATCTGGTAAAACAGAGGACGGGTATTCAAAGCACTATATTAAGTCTACATAAAGCCACAAAGCGATATAAACCGGATATCACAATGAAGACGTATTTGATCAAGACGGACTGATGGTAGAATTATCGAACAAGGCATCCAAGGCCCGTATATACAATTAAGGAGATTAAGTACATGCATTAGCTAGATCGTTACGAACTTAGGAGGCCATGTTCGGACAACGATCACAGCCTTCCAAGCTTTAAGATAATTTGACGCTTAAAAGCAGGGAGCTTCTTATGCGAAGAGCAGGGCAGCGACACCGGCCATAGCGGCGGCGAGGATGGAACCACCCATGGTAGCGGCACCGGCAATGGGGATACCGGTGGGGTACGAAGGGGGAGGGACAGCAGCGGTACCCGTGGGGTAGACCGGGGTCTTGCTCTCGAAGCCAGAGGTGGGGTACTCTGTTGTTTAGTTAGCAAATGCTTGATGGTAAATTATCTAAGCTGTCAAACTTACGGGGAACCTCGCCGGTGGGGTAACCGGGCTGACCGGGCTGCTCAGGGACCTCGGTGGTGGGCTGGGGAGGAACGCCAGTGGGGTAGCCGGGCTGCTCGGGCTGCTCCGGGGGAACCTCAGTAGTAGGCGCGGGGGGCTGGCCGCCGGTAGGGTAACCGGGCTGCTCAGGGGGCGGCACCTCGGTGCTGGGCTTGGGCGGCTGGCCACCGGTGGGGTAGCCGGGCTGCTCAGGCGGCGGGACCTCGGAAGTCGCCTCAGGAGGGGGGACCGAGGTCGAAGGGTAGCCAGTGGGCACCTCAGGGGTCTCCTCGCAGCTGCTGGTGGAGATGGAGACCGAAACGGTGGGGTACTCCGGAGGGGGGACCTCAGTGGTGCCCTCAGGCGGCGGGACCTCGGTAGTGGCGTACGGGGGAGGGGGAACCTCGGTAGTACCGGAAGGAGGCGGGACCTCACTGCAAGATTCGGAATTAGCTATTTTGCTTTTCGGAAAGCCGGACCAACGTAGGAGCGTCACTTTGGGACCACCGAGGTGCTCTCCAACGAACTGATCCCCGACTGGGCTAAAATTCATATGGGCAAGTACTTACGTGGTAGGGTACTCAGGGGGCGGGACCTCAGTGGTAGCCTCAGGGGGAGGAGGGACCGAGGTCGAGGCCTCGGGAGGAGGCTGGACCGGGTACTCCGGAGGGGGAACCTCAGTAGTAGCCTCGGGGGGAGGGGGAACCTCGGTGGTGGCCTCAGGCGGCGGGGGAGCCTCACTGCGAGTTTCGTTAGAAACCAGATCTACTATATCGTTGCTAGAAAAGGGAGTTTAGAGAATTACTAACGTAGTAGGGTTCTCCGGGGGAGGCTGGACGGGGTAGCCCGGCTCCTCAGGGGTCTCCGGAGGGGGGATGGAGGTAGTCGCCTCAGGAGGAGGCGGGACCTCCTCACCCGGAGGGGGCGCCACGGGGTAGCCCGGGTTGTTGTTGCCAGGGCAGTCAGTCACCTCAGGAGCGCAGGAGGTGATGGTGACGTGGTCGGTGCTGTAGACGGTGCTGCCAACGGCAACACCAGCGAAAACGGCGGCGGCGGCGAAACGCATCTTGATTGATTTTTGGTTGTCCGAGAAGAACAAGTATTATTATAAAAAAGAATGTTATTAAGCGGTTAGGCTGGATAGCGACTGAAAGAATGGACGACCGAAGTCAAAAAGCTTGAGTCAAAGACTTATAGTGCTTGAATTTGGCTGGGGAGGTAGGAAGAAGAGAAATCCATCTGATCTGAAGGAGCGGTCGGTATTAATAGTGATGAGCCCGAGAAAGAATAGGAGCTGAGGAGCAGAAGGACCCATGCTCGGTGGGAAATTACGCTGCATTGAGCATCCATGGGTCCTTGTACGAGCTAGCGTTCCCACAAAGGCTCCAAGGACTCCGATTAGGAAACGGCGCTGCGGCGGTGGAGGTTGTGAGAGACCACTTGGAACGGCCGCTCAGCCCCACCAGTCCACTTCGAGGCAGGGTTTCGAGAGATCCTAATTTAGAAGACAAGGCAGGCGGGCAGGTTGGCAAAGTTGGCGGACTGGCGGACGTGAGCCCGACCCAGACGTGTCCGGCAGATCCCTGCACCTTGCGCGATTCGTATGCACAGCATAGTCGTCAATTTACAGAGCCTAGAGGGCTTGGGAGCGGTGTACTGCTTCCTTCCGTGGAGAGGAACGGAAAAAGAACAACAAAGCCCATGTCAATCTATCACATAACTACAATGCATACAGGCCTAACCGTCAGAACACATTGAAGAAGCTGAGAAAAACACGCGGGTTGACAGGCGGCAGGCTGATAGGGCAGGCCACCAAGGCCTCCAAAGAGTCACTGCATTGTAAACGGCCCCCGTTACGATCTCATTGGCGTACAGATCTCCGGTAACGAGATCATGCCTGTCTTTGAGCGCTTAGTTATTAGATTCGGGGATCGTAAAGGTGTGAGGAGCCCTTTTGCCGCCCGCATGGTTTGGACCCATAGTCTCAGTCGCTCAAAGGACGCCCAAAGAGCGGCCCAAAGCCAATACATGTGCCGGCATGACAGCAGCCAGAAGGCTGATGAATGCTTCTCGATCCTAATGCAGTGGTAGGGGATAGCATGAGGGTACGAGGATTGACCCAGACAGGACACGAGATGGCAGGTACCTCGTAACTGGGAGGAGCGTTTGCCGTCTATTCCTTCTTGGGTATGTATTCTTGCCGGTAATAATAGCCATAAGTTAATAGGGAAGGACACGAGGGCGCGAGACAAGCCACGCAGCGCTGCGAAACTCCGGAGGACATTAACGGATCGGCAAAAGGCAAGGTACATAGAAAGAATTTTTCCGATGGGTCTCAAATGCTGTCTCTGTCCATTCAGCCATTCGACTGGCAAGAGAACGCTTCCTCGTCGAGAATTGCTCCAAGACTTTTCTCTCCACCTCTTCCAATCGATCGATGCTGAGGGTCCCGATGGGCTTGCCTCTTTTACCTGATCAACACTACCGTTTACCCCATACAGAACTAATCTGCATAAATGAATGGGGCCGGTTGGCAAACTAATGCAGGTACGCTCTAGGGTTCTGGTGCCACTCTGACATGGGGGAAGTGAAAAGTTCGCATATACGTACAAGTCCAGAGCGGCGTCTCTATTGGCTGGCGGTATCCTTCCCCTTTCTCCTCCCTGACAATCTTCACCCAGAAGGGAATCGTCTCCTGCAGCATGGCTCGGTTGAACCGCTGAACAACTACCCGAAAATATGACATACAAGACAACTCACATAATCACTAGGTTGCTGGGCAGTGGATGGGGTAGACGCCTTATGTTTTTGCCAAGTGTTGCTTAGTTGCCTTGTTGACCGTGATCTGCCTGGACTTCCTGGCCATTGGTCCGCCCAAGGGATTGAGGGCGTTTCTTGTTCTCTCGCGGCTCAGCCCTCTCTCTCCGCTAGACTCTTCATGCGACCAGCGGGCTGAGCGTCTCGCCGTGCTGAACCAGTTCCCTGGCCTTTGCGGCGGCTCTCGTGTGAAATCTCAGGGCTCGTATCTAGCGAATGGATTCAAAACATGGAGAGATAGAATACCAGATTAACCCCATAGACCGATCTGTCATGTGTTACATTCGATCGGTAATTTGGCTTGCGGGTGCCGCGTCAGCTAACCTCCACACTTGGGCGTCGCTAGAATTAGCGCCGATGTCACTGGCAGAAGCCCTCAGAGCGAGCCGAATAGCCAGAGAAGGCACAGGCAAAAGAACCTGACAACTGACTTGTCTGTTTTGCCTGCCCGACTTTCCCTGACGCCACATTACATACATCGTGCGACAAGCAGCTGGCGGGCTGGGTCAATTGGCGGGATCGACGTTTGTGGGTTCTTTTGCTCCTTTGCCTCTGTAGTTCTTAGTGGCGTTTCTGTTTCTCTTTTCGTTTCCTAGTTTTATTATGTACGTTAGTAGCGTGGTAACGGATCACGACGATATCGGAAATCAAGCATCCTTCCAACCTTCCTTCTCTTTCCTCGACCCCTGCCCGGACCCGTCGGGGACTTTGGACCTCGTTCTCTCTTTTTTTTCTGTGACGCGTTAACGCTGCCGCCGGCTTGAGCGCGGCGTGATTCGCATAACAGACGCGGGTTATTGCAAATTTGATTAATCACTCGCGTGCTCTCCCATCCTTCCCTACTTCCCGGTTCCGTATGGTTGGTGGGCTTTGTGGATGGGTGTGGTCGCCCTCAGCCGGGTGGGGACCGTTTCCAATACATACCGCTTACTGTTTGGGTCGTTTTCTGTGTTGGCATCGCCTTGACTTCCCACCCTTCACTATTTTAGTCCTGCACCGGTGGGGAATAGGGGGCAGTGGACCGGCATTCGCAATTAACCTTCACGAAGTTTAAAATCATGGGCTTTTCCCCTGCGTGAGATGCCAAGTCCTCCCAATCCACAAATGAGACAGACCTGTTAGCTTATTAGCATTGTGTTCGCCACCTCCCTGCACCTCCTTATTCGGGGGTTGGATAGGGAACGGCTTGTTGCGTGCGACCGCGGCGGTCGGGCGCCCTTCGTCCTTCGAAAAAAGAAAGATTACGGTTCCAGCTAGGCCTTCCCTTTACGGATTATGGGCCTCCTTCCCACCGCACTCTCCTACCCGAAAGCGACAGCTTCAGAGTCCGCAGCGGACATGGGGCCCTTCCTTCATAATCGGACCTTCGCTCTCACCTAATAATAACCCTCGGATGGCCGCGACATGAACATGGGAAATAGCGGTCGCCTCATTTTACTACCGTGGCCGGGAGTTGTCGTCCGGTCTGACATGCCTCTCAAATTTGCCGGTGTCCTTGTCGCAACTGGATTTCGTGAACACAATTTTACCTAGTGATACGGTTCGTGCACCGGAAGCAGCTACCGCACTCTAGTTTACGCATCGGTTGAACCTGGGAGAATCGCAATGTCTGCGAGCACTACGTGTGTCATTTTCATGCATCCAATTTTGCCCTGGTGAATCCGTATGACAGGACTTCTTGACGCAAATGGGCGCTATTTGTAATTCAACCCAGGTCGCTTTGATTCGCCCCGACACGACGGCCTCTTTATGGCGGCAGCATTGAGATGGCCACGACTGGAATTATTTGGGCCCTAGCAGCCGTGATGGCCCCTTTCGTCTTAACTTGCATTGCGGCAGTCCTCGAGCGATCGTTTAATTTTCTGACCGAGTGCCTCTGTGTGCCTTCAGTCCTGGCATATCAACCTGTGACTCGACTCGACCGAATTATTCCCTGGGCCGACGGGTGTTGATTCATTCGGATGTTGGACAGATTGTGCGGTGAACGTTGTCTTGCTCATCGGGCTATGCGACATACGTACCTTGAGCCGAGTAAATCACAGCTGGCTATCACGAGGTGAAGAGGTGCGAACTACTACTTTGCCAATTCGCACAAGTTGGCGAAGGCCCTGGCCCACTTTGTATCGAAATTGTCTTCCGTCCGTGCGACCGCGAGTGCAATCGACAGAACTCCCTGCTCGCCTACTTTTACGACCGGCCATTTTGGTATGTGAGATGCAAGGACAATGGCATGAACAATGGACGTGTGAGTCTGGGGTCCCGGTATCGTATCAATTTACGGATTGCTACGACGTGTGAATGTTGACATTCCGACAATGTTGATGGCTGTCGAACCTTCGGACACGTTTTCCCTAACTGCAGGGCATCGAGTACAAAGACATTAGAGCGGCTCGGCCCGTCGTTTTCAAGTCGATCCACGTTGCCTGTCCCCTGGATTGAATTGTCTCTGGTGACAGCAGTTATATGAGTACCCCGTGATTATCAGTTTTTTGAGACCAGGGATTTCATCTTCCGTGGCGCCGTGGCTGTAAGAGTCGAGGGTTCTTACCGTGAGGCATGTGGCAACTAACCATATTAGGGTTCTGCCATGCCTTTGCCTTTGGAGCTTTTCTACCCGTCTCTATTCCAGCTGATTGATATCTACCTAGACATGCAAGCAATAATTCGATTACGGTGGAATGCTGGGAAGCCAGTAAATGGCAGGTCGGATTGTCTTGCACTTTGCATCTCTTGGTGAGTTGTGAGAAGACTTGTCTATTTTCTAACCTGCCTTAATCAAGTGAAGTACTGCGCCCAGCAGTGTACGGAAAATGAGAAAATAGCAATTGACCGAATTGGAATAGAGATCATGAATGTTAGTATATGTCCAATATGTATTTTCATGAAAAAAAAGTCTATTTGGTCATGTGAGTGTGTAATTCCACCATTTGGTAGACGGGCAACCTTGTAGGTAAGTATTTAGGCGGGCCGCCTGTCTGCCACCCGTCTATGTAGAGGTAGGTACGAACGAGGCTTAATAGGAGGCTTGATAGGTAAGAAATGCAGGAAAGAACCTTCGACATCAAAAATGAGACGGCCTGTCCTTTATCTTATCGATAGCGACCAATGGAATTAATACCGACAAAAACAGGCTGAAGATGGATTTTCTTTGTGCTCGGTTCCCCCCTCCCCCTCCAACCCCCCCGCTTCAGCCCAACCAAAGCAGCCAAACCTAGCAGCGAAAGTAGCCAAATCAACCAACCACTCACCCACTCACTCACTTACCAAATATTCGACCAAATATTCGAAGGTTGAAGGTTGAAGGTCGACGATTTCGGACTGCTAACCGAGCAATTAATTAAGCCTTGCAAACTTTCTTTCAACCTCACCTCCCGCTTTGCCCACCCTACTTGGTAGGTAGCTATTATACAAAGTACCCAACCTGTGTTACCTAAGATTTAAGAGCTACATACCCAACGTACTCTCTCTTCTCATACCTACATACCTTAGGTAGGTAGGTACTAATCGCCGCCGCCACGAAATCACGAGATCACATTTTGTTGTCTCCCTGGATTACTCACCGACCTCAACCTCGACCTTGACCTCGGCCTCGATCTCAACCTCAACCTCAACCTCTACCTCAACTTCGACTTCGACCTCCCTTGGATCCATTTTAATTTTTTTCTTTAAGAGAAAGAAACTCACTCTTTCTTGTTTCTCTCTCTTCCACTCCCACTTCCAGCCAAGCATGGTGTATGAACCCGTTTGCGGGCTGCCAGTATCATAGCAGCATTTTCTTCTGCAAAACGTCCTTTAATCGTCGTCAACCCCCTCTAGAACCGCAGCAAGCGACTTTTGCTTTTCCTATTTTCCTTAAGTGACTGGTTCGAATCTTCGTCATTCACCAGTCTCTACGATATGGAATCCCAAGTACGTAATAGTATTTCCCTCCCCCCCCTCGCCGGGGCTCGTATGTTATGTGTGTGTGTGGATATATGAGGCTCTCCTCTCTTTTTCTATATCTAATACACAAACCTAACCTCCTTTCTTCGTCCCAATGCCAGATCGAAAGTGCCATCGAGATAGCCTGGAACCCCACATCAGACCAGTCCCTCAAGAACCAGGCCTTCGAATATCTCAACCAATTACGGAACGACCCCCAAGCCTGGCAGGTCTGCGTCTCCCTCTTCACGCGAACCCCGAAGACCTCCGAAGTCGTCCGTCTCGTCACTCTCGAAATCGTCAACAATGCTATTCAGGTCCAATCCTTAGACCAGCAGAGTCTACTCTACCTTCGGGAAGCACTGCTCGACTATGTACGAAAAACCTATGGCTCTAATGAGCACACCCAGACCGATTCCCCTAGTCTGCAGAACAAGCTCACCCAGACTTTGACTACGCTTTTCGTGTCTCTTTACGCCCAAGGCTGGGAAACCTTCATCGATGATTTCCTAGCTCTCACGGTATTGCCCGGAAGCGATCGCAGGGATAATGTCACCGGCGTCGTTTTATATCTACGTATCCTTGGTTCTATTCACGATGAGATCGCCGATGTCATGGTCATGCGTCAGGACACTTTAGGCAAGTTGCACAGCGAACTCAAGGACTTGATGCGGACACGGGATGTAGCAAAGATTGCGCAATCGTGGAAAGACATACTCGCCTTGTACGGAAATCAGCACGACGGTATATGTGAAATGACGCTCAAAGTCATCGGGAAATGGGTCAGCTGGATTGATATCACCTTAATCATCGGCGATGGGGTCCTTGACTTGATATTACCTCTGGCCGGACGTACCAATGAATCGGGTAACGAGGATAAGGTCCGCGATGCCGCCATAGATGCTTTTACTGAGGTCGTTGGCAAGAAGATGCGCCCAGCGGATAAAACCGAGATGATCTCGTTCCTTAACCTTAGGGACATCATATCCCAGCTCATCGCCAGCCCCCCTCTGAACGAATTTAAAGGGACACCGCGCTACGACACGGACTTGGGCGAAGCGGTCGCTAAATTAATCAATACTGTCGTGGCAGATCTCGTCAGGGTGTTGGAAGATCGGTCTACTGATGACGCTACAAGGAGCAAAGCGTACCAACTCCTGCATGATTTCGTCCCGCTTCTTCTACGGTTCTTCTCCGACGAATTCGATGAGATATGCTCAACCGTCATACCATCCCTCACCGATCTGCTTACCTACCTCCGCAAATTAACCGAGCTGCCCAGCCAGTTTTCAGAGGTCTTACCGCCCATCTTGGATGCCATCATCATGAAAATGCGCTACGACGAAACTTCTTCCTGGGGTAACGAGGACGAGCAGACGGATGAAGCTGAGTTTCAGGAGCTTCGGAAAAGGTTGCAGGTGCTGCAGAAGAGCGTGGCGGCCGTCGACCAGAATCTCTATATCGAGGTTCTGAGCAATATTGTCGGGAGCACATTCCAGAGACTAGACGAGCAGGGATCTCGGATGGACTGGAGAGATCTTGATCTAGCCCTGTACGAGATGTATCTGTTTGGTGAACTCGCGATGCCCAGCCAAGGTCTGGGTACGAAGAACCAGCAGAATACCGCTGCTTCGGAGAGATTAATGGGCATGATGGCCAAGATGGTGGCTTCTGGTATGTCCGATATGAGAAAAACAAAAATTACCCACGTTTGCTAACACTGGTGCAGGCATCGCGAACTTCCCCCACCCCGCCATTCTCCTGCAGTATATGGAAATATGTGTCCGTTATTGCGCATTTTTCGAGAGCCAGTCCCACCTCATCCCCCAGGTCCTGGAGAATTTCGTTCGGCTAGTACACCACGACCACGTTCGGATCCGTACACGGTCATGGTATCTATTCCACCGATTTGTCAAGCACCTGCGGTCACAGGTCGGCAACGTAGCTGAGACCATCATCCAGTCCATCAGCGACTTGCTACCTATTAAGGCAGAGGTCCCCGGCGAAGACGCGGATGATGACATGTCATCGGACCAAACCGACAACTCTGCCGATGCTGTCTTCTCAAGCCAGCTCTATCTTTACGAGGCTATCGGCTGTGTGTCGTCGACCGCCAGTACACCCCCTGACAAGCAAGCGATCTACGCTCGGTTGGTGATGGACCCGTTATTTTCCGATCTTAATCAACACCGTCAGAGAGCGCAGGCTGGAGATGCGCAGGCTGTCCTCCAGATTCACCATATTATCATGGCCCTTGGCACACTAGCACACGGGTTCTCTGACTGGAGCCCTGGCGCACCCTCGACGAGTCAGCGGTCGCCGCCGGATAAGGCATTGTCAGATGAATTCGCTCGAGCTGCTGAGGTTATATTAATCGCCCTGAGCGAGCTCAACGGTTCTTCAGACATCAGGACCGCCTGCCGGTCTGCGTTCTCCCGCCTCCTGGGAGTTCTGGGTTCTGCCGTGTTACCTCAGCTTCCGCAGTGGATCGAGGGTCTCTTGTCGCAGAGTTCGTCCAAGGACGAGATGGCTATGTTCCTGCGCCTCCTGGACCAGGTCGTCTTTGGGTTTAAGACGGAAATCTACGACGTGCTGAACCTATTACTTACGCCCCTGCTACAGAGGGTGTTCGGCGGGCTGTCCGAGCCTATTAACGGAACTGACGACGAAATCCAGCTCGCCGAACTACGGCGTGAATACTTGACGTTCATCGGCATCATCTTGAATAATGACCTCGGCGGTGTCCTTGTCTCCGAAGCCAACCAAGGCTTTTTCGAGCCCCTAATCAACTCGATAGTGTCCTTGGCTAGAGACGTGGGATCGAGCTCTGGTAACCTTCCCGCTAGCAGGCTCGCATTTGCGCAGCTCGCGAGGATGGCGGCTGTCTGGGGTGGACCAGACATCGCCAACATCTCAACCAATCCGTCCGCGCCATCGGGGTCCCCCTCGCCCATCTTCCCGGGATTCGATCAGTTCATGATCGACCGCTTCCACCCGGTCTGCTGGGAGGTCATCCGCGACCCCGACTTCAAGCCCGCGTCGGACGCGCAGTCGCGGCAGGTCCTGAACGAGATCGCCGGACTCGAGCAGGTCATCTACCTGAAGACGGGCGAACGGTTCATCGAGCATCTGCAGTCCGCGGTGTTCCCGGCGTTCGGCATCGACGGGGACGGCTTCCTGCGGTCGATGACCACGTCCACGGAGAAGAAGACCTTCGCGAAGTATCTCCAGGACACCTTGAAGACTCGACGGTAGAGATAGACGACCGACGGGGGGTGAGGGTGGGGCGCGACCCAGGTGCATGCCACCGCCCGCCCAGGCGGGACAGGGAAGGGATTTGCTGGGGCGTGGCTGGATGGCTGGCGGGGCGAAGCGGGGATATACCATCGCGGGTCAGAAGGCGCCCGTAGCATTGCATGTCTTGGAGTTTCTGGCTGGATTCACTTAACTACTTTTTTTATATACCTTTCCCCAACAACAACACATTTGACGGATGAACGAACCGAACCAACCACCCCCATATAGCCCCCCCCTTTAGACAGACGAACGAAACACAAATCTAAGAAAGAAAGATAGCAAGAAAAAGACGAAAAATTTTATAGAGTAGAGAGAGCATTGTCGCTGCGCACCTTGTCGTCTTCTCCCCTTTATATACATACAGGAGCGAATGAATGTCTTGGTTGGGTTCTATTTCTGCCCCCCAAACTGGACGGATTATGCCTTCGCTTTGCAGTAGTTTTCTTTGGAGTACAACGAACAATCATTATGTAGTATAAAGCGGTAGGCTACCACAAGGTTGAATTATTAAGTTCCCAACCCATAGGTAAAAAAAAGTAAGTTTCTACAGATAGAAAAGTCTAACGAAGGTTATTGTTGCGCAGTCTTTATCTATGTGCTCCCGAAGGTAACAGGACTACATACCTAGCATACGGAGTACAGCTATTCAGGTACTGGTGTGGCAGCCCTGGATACCTAGGTAGCTAGGTATTGTGGCTTTGTCACATGTGTACCTCCCCATACATGCCTAAGCCGGATACGTCATGCTCATGGGGACAGGTGATTGGGCCTCTATCCAATCCGAGTCCAATCCGAGGAGCTTTGTCCTACTTCCTCTAGATTTATTACCCTTCTTTTTTAAAGTTGTAGCATATCGTAACAAGGGGGTGGCAGGTGGGTGACATTATGTATACCCTACCCACTTTCAGCCCGTGCTAGTACTTACTTCTACCTAAGTACCTACTCTAGTACTTGCATCCTGCATCTCTTCTGCATCCTCCCTGCATCTTTCCTATACCATCAACCATCAATCACCAACCAGCCAAGCCAGCTGACCCTCGTGAAGTCCTGCCTTCAAGACTAGACCCTCAGACATTTTACTAAGTTACATTCTAAGTTGTAAATTCGTTAATCCACCCTTTAACTCATGGGGGTCTTCCATATTTTAAACACGACGGCGACCCTTGCATCATTCTCATCAACTACCTCTAGGGCTATATAACCGCTATATCTAGGGTTATATCCCGTGTTTCGAGGTAGTTGTAACCTACCTCGACGCGAAAGCATCATGGTATGTTTCTCGGCTCTTCAGCCTTTTCAAGCTTTTCATGCTGCTGTATTGTCTAGTACGGATATGATGCTGACCTCCTCACCATTGGTACCCCTTGTCTCGTTTACAGGCCAACACCACAACACCTCTGCTTGCCAACGACCGTCGCTCCTCGGCCGATTCTAATATCAGCGACTCCGAAGAAGACATTTTGCGCGGCAGGTCCCCCGCCACCCATGCCGGACGATCGCTA
Organism: Eutypella sp. D-1; assembly: GCA_023313575.1. Classification (NCBI taxonomy): domain Eukaryota; kingdom Fungi; phylum Ascomycota; class Sordariomycetes; order Xylariales; family Diatrypaceae; genus Eutypella; species Eutypella sp. D-1. The sequence continues at coordinate 1,194,878 of JAJTTP010000003.1, forward strand.
TTCTCTCGCATACGCGAGACTCTCCTGTTCATATGGGCTCTACTCGCCACTGCCGGCGTCCTAATCCTCGCCGTTTGGGTCTCCCACAATCAGCAAACATCTTCTGCGAAACCCAGCGGGAAGCGGAATCTCGTCTTCATGGTATCCGACGGCATGGGCCCGGCCTCTCTATCTCTGACGCGTAGCTTCAGGCAGTACACCGAGGGTCTGGATTACGGTGATACGCTTACGTTGGACAAGCATTTCTGGGGCAGCAGTCGTACCCGCAGCAGCTCGTCACTGGTCACCGACAGCGCTGCCGGTGCCACCGCCTTCAGCTGCGGCGAGAAGAGCTACAATGGCGCCATCTCGACGCTCCCCGACTCAAGTGCCTGCGGCACGGTTCTTGAGGCTGCGAAGAAGGCTGGTTTCATGACCGGATTGGTCGTCACCACGGACATCACTGACGCTACCCCCGCCTGCTTCTCGAGCCACGTTGATATGCGATCGCAAAACGACGAGATTGCCCTTCAACAGATCGGCCAAGGGCCTCTCAACCGAGTCGTCGATCTGATGTTCGGAGGTGGGAGATGTCGCTTCCTGCCAAACGGTACCGCTGGTGGCTGTCGCAAGGATGACGTGAATGTCGTGGACATTGCGAAGAACGACTACGGCTGGACCTACATCGACGATCGAGCCTCCTTCGACGAGTTCTGGGAGGGAAAGAAGGACGTCCCTCTACCCATGCTGGGCCTCTTCGCCGATACCGATATCCCCTTCGAGCTAGACCGCCACCAACTCAACGACGTCTACCCTAGCCTGAGCGAGATGACCAAGACCGCACTAAGGGCACTTGAGAAGGCCACTGAGAATAGTGACAAGGGCTTCTTCCTGATGGTGGAGGGCAGCAGGATTGACCATGCGGGCCACGGCAACGACCCATCGGCCCAAGTGCGGGAGGTCCTCGAGTACGACAAAGCCATGAAGACCGTGCTTGACTTCCTGGAAGAGAGCAAGGTGGAGGGCGTTATGGTTGCCACCAGTGATCACGAGACTGGGGGCCTCTCCATCGCTAAGCGTAAGGAACACCCTGGAATCACATTCGGGGGGGGGGGGCGTAATGATTAATGCTAACACAAATCACAGAGCTCCATGCAGAATACCCTGAATATATATGGTACCCCGGCGTGCTGGCCAACGCGTCGTGGTCTTCCGAGCACCTCGCCCACCGCCTGCACAGGCACGTGGCCGAGAAGCACAAGGACGGCGGCGACCACGACTACACTATCGAGGAATTGAAAGCGTGGATCAACGAGGAGCTGGTGGTCCCCGGGCTCGGGATCTCGGACGCGACCGACGAGGAGCTGACGGGGGCGGCCCGGCACCCGGCGCTGGCGCAGCCGGCATTTGCGAAGATGATTAGCGACCGCGCGCAGGTCGGCTGGAGCACGCACGGCCACTCCGCCGTCGACGTCAACATCTACAGTTCCGGCGGTCCCGGCACGGACGCTATCCGCGGCAACGTCGAAAACACCGACGTTGGCAAGTTTCTGCGCGACTACCTCGACGTCGACGTCGGTGCCGTCACCAAGGAGCTCAACGAGAAGAGATCGGCCGCCGCCGCCGCTGCCGCCGCCCCCGCAGATGCGGATGCAGATGCCCCTCCCCCGACCGAAGAGGATCACTGGGCTGCGCACGAAGCGATGGAAGCGCATCGGCTAGAGGATACCGAGGGCATTGACGAGGTGGGCCAATAGACGCCCGAGGAACTGGCGTAACATGGCGCGAAGGGTTTTCAGGGGGGTTCTTTTTAAATTCGCATACCCACAGAGGCATATTTCAGTCACCTTATTTATCTCAGGCTTCTCTTTTGGGTGGGATATATACAATGGCGTTGCTCATCTCATCCATCCTTCTATCAAAGTTACATCAGCATATACAGTCTGGGTTTGGTCCTATATACAGCGTTTGACAGGCCTGTCTCAGGATAGGTTGGCATTGTTAAGTTAGCAAGCATTGTAAGGAAAGAAATGGTGCGATGATCGTGGTATCCTAGCCACTTAAAAATGAAGGCTATATGAGTGCTGCGCTCGTAACTAGAGACCTGCCAAGGCACCTAGATAGGCAGTCTATAACCGTTCTACTTCCACTGCTCGAGTTTCCCAACCATTCGGGTCGTGGCATGCACCCTACCTACTCAAGTGTTCAGTCGCCATAGACAGCAACTGGATCAAGGTTTTGTTTCTCTTGCTATGTAGTACCTGGAAATGGTGGCACCGAAAGTCTCGGTTCGTTAGTATCCAATATCCACGGCATAACGACGAATTACTATCCTACTATGATCAGGTATACTTCCAAATAGGGTTGGCGGCGGGGGAGAAGCCTGACATCAATGTTTGCAGATTGTGCGAAGGACTTTAGTAGGAATTCAGTGGGCTCCGATCATGTTGTAGGTGGTAGACGTTTCATTGAACATATCTATCCTCTATATTTTACCAGCTAGCATCACTGCCAATAGGACATCGCTCGGTAAAGCTAACATACTTCTGTGATATTGGAAGAATCCATGAACATATATTTGGTACTTACCGGCTGCGGAGCTTACAACCGGCGTACTCCTTAGAGCCTCCGCCAACCGCGGTCTATTTGTTGAACAACATTCCCAATTCCAAGATTCGTCAACAGATCTAAGCGCAAATACAGGAGAGGGCCAGAGAGGAAGAGGGCCCTCAATCCTTCGTGCTCTCCAGCACGGCCTTGACCATGGCGGAGCCGACCTTCACGGCATCGGCGAAGCGGGGTTCGAAGAAGCGCTGGGTGACGACGAAGCGCTCGCGCCAGGTGTCGAAGTGGCCGAGGCCGACGCACTCGGCCCAGCCGCGGGCGGCGAAGGTGAATTCGAGGTCCTCGGCGCGGAAGGTGTGGTCGGAGACGGCGATGCGCAGCGCCTCGTCCAATCGCTCCCGGCTGCGGAACAGATGCTCCGTCACGCCCAGCCACAGCCGGAACAGCGGCGTGCTGCAGATCATGTGGTCGTACGGCACCGTGCCCAGCGCGCTCCAGCAGTCCACCATCGCCAGCAGGCTCAGGTGGTTGTTCGGCACCGCCGCTCCTCCCCCCTCCGTCGGCGCCGGCGGCCCGCCGCTGCTGCCGCGGACGCTGAACTGCTCGAGCACGCGGTCGTCCAGCAGCGGCGCCGCGGCCCACCGGCTAGGGTGACCGGCGTCGCCGCCGAAGACGCGCTCGCGCGCGCGGTAGACGCGGTCGCGGAGCTCGGCCTCATGGCCCGCGATCATGAGCTTGTAGAGCTCGGTGACGGAGCGGGCGTACTGGGCGATCTGGGCGCGGGCCTCGGGGTTGAGGATCGCGAGCCCCGCGTACACGTGCCACTTCTGGTTGTAAATGCGCATCGTGAGGTTGATCTTGACGTTCTCCACGCCCCCGACGTAGCGCCCGCCCTCCCAGGGAAACTGCTCCGACGCGTGCCACGCCTTGCCCATGCTCAAGAACGCCGCGTGCGTCACCGCCTGCGTGTCCGCCGTGATCCGGTCGTGCTCCCGCGCCGTCAGATACACGTACTTCGACCGCAGACACCGCAGTACCGCCTCCACTTTCGCAAGCGATGCATCCGAGGCGCGGTGCTTGATCAGGACCTTCGGAAATGGGTATCGGACGTCAGTACGGGATACGAAGGCCGGAAAGGACTCGGACATGATGGCGACTCACCAGGGGTTGATCTTTCGAATCGACTCCCGGGCCGTGGAGGGAGTGGCAGGAGACGATGTCCGCGTCCGCCGGGAGGTGATCCTCAAAGGCCTTGATCTCAGGGTCCTTGCAGGACGTCTGGCCGCCGACGATGGCATTCAGTTTCGTTGCTGCGCCGGGTTCAGACCGTTAGATTAGAAACAGGCGGGGCAGCAGGACGCAAAGGGTTACAAATTTCACGGGCGCTTCATACAGGGGCCATACTCGGCCACGACGCGGTCGATGGCGGCGGCCTCTACGCTGTAGATGATGTAGTCACTGGCGCGGGACACGAGGTGGCCATTTCGGAGAATTTGTACATTGGTCTAGATACATCCTCAGCATATTGCTTTCTTCTGAGATAATGGGCGGCTACGAGAGTATGTACCCTGCTCGCGAACTCCTGGCAGAGGCCGTCGTAGTACTCCTCCCTATCGCAGGCCATGATGCTACGGAAACGGGGCGGGTCAGTCACGCCGGGTCAAAGATCAACATCGCACTTCGAGTACGTAACCTATGGGTCGGGCATTAGCATCAAAGCCATATAAAGACTGGGTTTGTACGTTGAGGATAATAGGTAAGAGGTGGATGCTTCAGACAAAATTAAAAAAGGTAGCTGAGAGTTGACATCATGGAAAGCCAACGACCAGCCGGGAACCAGAATGGCCCGAATCCAGCCGATCGAAGGCAATACTCGAGCCAAATGCACTCAAGTCATCATTGCAAACAAGGGGACGATGAGATTGGGACAGTTGTGAGGGAAAGAATGTGTATAAAACGTACCATTATTTTTGTTATTGTCGATAGACCGGAGTGTATGAGTCGTGCAGAATGGGTAGACGGGATCAATTACCTCCAGCCGGCATCGCTGAGCCGCTTTGCGTACATCTTCCCCATGTCGCCCATGCCGATGATACCTACGACGAAGCCCTCCATTCCTGGAGGAATATCCGTCCTTGTGGGAGTCGACGCCATGCTTTTTTCTTTTGCTAGATCTGAAGAAAGAGTGAGTGCTACGGAGGGACGGGAAACCTGTGATTCCTCATCCGTTCCGACGACGACTATTTAATCTTTCTAGAGATGACGCCAGCACCTGAGTCACATCCTTAAAGCCGGCTCACGTCCGTATTTGCCCTGCTCTTTGGGTAACAAGACGCGATCTCTGACAGAAACTTTGTGTGGGAGAAGAGAAAGTTTGGAGGAGAAAGGGAAAGAAGAAATTTAATGGTAGGTCGGATAGCAGAAAAGTGGATCTGTGCAAAAAGTTGCGAGTGGAGCTATCCGAGATACGCTAACTAGAAACTGATAAGGCATAATCTGGAACTGTGGCTGGACTTTAGGTTGCTGGCTAGGTACAAAGTACTTCGAGCCACACTTCGGCCATTCTCCCCCGGCTAACTCAACTTTGGAACCTATTAGATGTATTTAAAGCTTCAGAAACCCGGTATGAGGATAAGGGCGAACCGAATAGAAAATGGAAGGTCTCTTCGCCCTTGGCTCCAACGGCTCCGGCCAGCTGGGGATCGGGCACAAGGAGGATGTTTCAGTGCCGAAGCAGGTGTTGTTCGAGCACCACCCAGCGGCCGGCGACGAGATCGCCCAGGTTGTCGCGGGGGGGAACCACACTATCCTGGTCACGCGGTCCGGGAAGGCTCACTGGAGCGGCGATCCCTCTAGTGGCGCCTGCGGCGTCGTGACTGGCATCAGTGACGCTGACCCCCCAAAATTCCGCGAGGTCGCACTCTCGACTACAGAGTCGGATCATCCCTCCGGCTTCGTCGTCCACGCCGCTTGCACGTGGGACTCCTCGGTGTTCGTGCTGCGCGACCCCGAGGGCAAGGCCACGAGGGTCTACACCTGCGGCGGTGGGAGCGCACAGGAGTCCGCGCCCAGCCTCTTGGTCGATTTCCCGCCAGCCGGGTCGGAGATCAGGGGTCTCGCGGCTGGCTTCCGCCATGTGGTCGCGGTCTTAGATAACGGCACTGTCTACGGCTGGGGAAACGGCCGCAGGGGCCAGCTGGGGGTTCTGGAAGGGGACGCAGCCGACGCGGGGAGTGTTGTGCGGCGTCCAGTTCAGATCCAGGGATTACCGTTCCCAGTCTTCGGCGCTGCTTGTTGTCAGTACGCGACGTGTCTGATGGCCGAGCCCGGCGACGGCCGGGTCCATGTGCTCGGCGCAGACAAGTGGGCTCTTCGGAGTGACGCGCCCCCCGCCGTGCCCAATTGGAAGACCCTTACCGCCGGCTGGGGAGGTGTCTATGTCCTGAAGTACGACGGCGTGCTGGAGGCATGGGGCCGGGGCGATCATGGCCAGCTGCCCCCACCCGGCATACCGCGGATAGATGCTGTCGCGGCAGGGAGCGAGCACGTTGTGGCGCGCACTGATGCGGGCGATGTCGTGTCGTGGGGGTGGGGTGAACACGGAAACTGCGGACCGCAGACCGATGGCACATCCGGCGACGTCAAGGGGAGGTGGAACGTCGTGGCATCACTGGGAAATCTCTCGGAGGGTTCAGAGATCACTCTCATCGGGGCGGGATGTGCAACTAGCTGGATTAATATCAAGGCAGACGGTATTTTCCTCTGAACGCCTGGCATTACATAACCGTATCTCCCGAAATAACTACCCGAAGCGATATACCAGCCAACTCAGCCCCGTTTATAATTATGTGCTCAGATTCTCAGCATAGCGGAATGTTTACATGTTTACCCCTTCTACTCGCCAAACAGGCCGAATTTCTGGACGTCTGATATACGCTGTGTTGGCTCGAACTCCGAGGGCAGATCGGCCGTCGTATCGGCATCCGCCGCAGCATTCTGGTTGGTAACCATGGAGCCCATGTTTACGGTCGAGTGATGCTAGATGATGTTATGTTAGCTTCTCGGCTACCTACGTATCGAAGCGCGAGGGAAAAGGAGCTCTTTACCGGGACGTCATTAGCGTTCCATTCAAGCCGCGCATTATCCTCTTCGTCTTCATCATTTTCGTCCACAGGATTCCACTGGTCATCCTCCTGAGTGACGAAGAGAGACTCCTCGCGGAGGGCCACCGGAGGAGGACGCTGTGAGGGGCGGACAATTGACGGACGAAGAGACGGTATTGGGGCAGGCTGTGCCGCGGCCTGTTGTGCTCGCTGTGACACTGGTTGTGGAACCGGCGCAGGCGCTGGTGCGGGCGCGTGCGACGTTGCGCGGCTTGCTGTCGCCTCGAGCTGTTGTCTTGGTGCTCTAGCGTTCGTGCGGGATTTGGCCTTCTGGCCCGTAGCGCCGCGCTCTCCGACTGTCATTAAAACGAACTCGCACTTCATCTCGTCGCCGTCATACCTCAGCTGCATCGGTTGGGAGGGCGACGAGTACGCGGCCGAGACATCGCCTCTCAGGCTGACCGCATGCTGGACTATGGCCCTGAAGTCCTTGACGCTGATGACGATATGGAGGTTTTCCTCCTCGACCTCGTAGCTTTCAAACTCGTCCCGCTCGACGGCGATGGAGGTATGAAGCGGCTTCTTGAGCACCTCTTAGGGAGAAACGATTAGCGTTTATAGGGGTCGTGAGAATGGTTTTCCTTACCGTCCCCGCGTGCCACTTTCTCAGTGAAGAAGGTGAAGTTAACACACTGATCATCATTGGAGTGGATGTCAAGGTACTCGATGCCGGGGCCGGAGTGATCCACAAGCTGGCGCAGGGTCCTAGAAGAGATGGACCAGTGGTTCGTGGCCAGATCCTCCTTGAACTTGGCCCGCACAGGTGGCTTAGTATCGAATGGTAACTTGTACTTAGTAGTTATGCCTAGAATTCAAATTAGGAAGGGTTTATGGGGATTCGGTTCGCAGGTGGGAGACGTACCATTCCTGAAGACGATTTTGGCGATGAACCGGCTCTTCTTACTAGGCTCGTCAATGATAACGACGTCGCACCTTTCAATGGTGGTATCCTTCTCTCGTTCGTGAAGAGGGTCGCCACTCCTGGGCCTGAAGATAGACTGAAGGGCCTAAGGGGGTGTGGGTTAGTGGTGGACATGATGGAAAGGGGCCATGTAGCCACTATACCTTATTATAGAGTTTACAGAAGAACCTCTCACGGTACGGGCCTATTCCCTCGTATCGATACACCGAGAAAAATCGAGTGGTTGTGAAGACAAAACTGGCGAACGCCGTCTTGGACGAATTTAGAGCCGTCAGGGCCAGCTAAACGGGCACGTGTTGGTCATTATGATTAGGAACAGACAGTGGCCCAGGGGAGGAAAGCGATCATTAAGCTTACCTGATCCCTCTTGGCATCGAGCGAGACCTCATCGCTGAATTTCGCCAGGCAGGAGAGAGCATCTCGTAAGACATTGACTCCCTCCTCACTCAAGGTGAATCTCACGACCGGCATGGCGATCTGGCTGTCCGGGTTGTCGAACACTTGTGTATTGAAGATTTGATCGTGAGTTAGAACATTAGGAACGATATCAGGAATAGGCGGGTGGGGGCTATCGCTGTCTTGTTGTTTTGTTGCTTCGTTGAGGTCTCACGCTATTCCCATGATTTAAAGCAAATACACTAACTATACTCCTCGGTATCTGTTATCCCCGATATATCATGGAGATTGTATAACTGATAGCATCTCAGTAGAGTTGAAATTGCCCAGTAAAACACCTGGGCAATATGTCCGTATGTATGGGGGTGGTCATGTCCAATCCAGGCACATGCCTTGGTACTTAGGTAGGTACTTATGGCAAGTACTTACTTGCCCCAGTGAAGATGACGCTAATACCTAATATCTATAAGTCGCGCCTTCTAGAATGGTAATTAGATCCAGACGCGTCGCGGGGTAGCTTTTACAGTGCATCACACTGTCCACTCAGGCTCATAAAGGCGGTGCGAAAGCTAGACTGAGGCTTGCTGGGCTTGGTATAATACAGTGTTAATATAAATACATATCTACCTAGTCCATAACGCGGGTCGATTCCGTCTACTCCGTACCTACTCCCCCGGAGCTACGTCAGGTCCGCGGGTAGGTACCGCCCTTGTATGTATTTACTCACCTATCACCTGCTAGATGTGGTACGTAGAATCCCATAACCTTCAAATACTAGGAGAATTCCCAATTTCATCATCATCGTCTGCATCTACATATGTATCAGGCATTTTAAGTGATCATCTTTCTGCCTCGCCTATCCGGGTAAACTTGGCCTTCATTATTTACCAATTGCGTCTTAAACGCCATACATGGTAATAATGCCTTCCAGCCCGCTGCCGCAAGATATCATTCTCTTGATCTGTAAGGAACTCGCTCTTGATCGCGACTTCGGAACCCTGTTCTATTGTTCCCTGGTCAGCCGAAGAGTCGCGAGTATTGCCCTGGAACAACTTTATAGGTATTACCATTGGCATTGTTATGTGTATTAGCACCATTGACTAACTTGGGCCAAGCATACACGACTTGACACCTGCAAGTAACGACGAGCGCGGTAAACTGAACTGGGCGCGGCTATGGCGGTCAATCATACTCTCTAGCACTGGCGGGACAGCATACCCATATTGTGCCTACGTACGGGGCCTGTCCCTAGGTCTGGACCTTGTCGAGTCCATGCCAGATGTTCTAAATGACAAGGCGTTTCGGGACTATTTCTTTGAGGGGCCAATGGAGCAATTTCTTGTCCTAAGGGAGGGCACTACGCCGTCTAGGAGAACGCGCACGACTCCCTTGCCCCGGATACACGCCGAGGAGACAATGGTCAAGTGTGCCGATTCGATATTCAACTATATTAAAAAAGTAGCTGATGACGTGCGCTCCGCCGTCTCTTTGGCTTACCTTGAACTCTACAACGCTCCTAAAGATCGGCTGTCGACGTGGATTTCGCGCCTCAGCACTTTAAGGGCCCTACGCATCCGCGATGGTTCCATACTCGGTGCCGAGGCCGCCGGCGCCATCTCACAGTACTGCCCTCATTTTGACGAGTTGACTTTATATTGGTTAGATGGCCCCACCGTCGACGAGGATCTCGCCACCTTCTTCAACGCGATCCGCCCAAATAGCCTAAGGAGCTTCGAAATCATAAGTCAGAACAGGATTAGCAAGGAGACCTTAACGGCTCTCAACACCCACGCTTTATCTTTGAAGATTTTGAAGCTCGGAAACCTGACAGCCCAAGGCCTGAGATCTATGAATGCGCTGCCCAATTGTACAGCACTGGAAGTCCTGGAGATCGAAAATGATGGCACCTCACAGGTTTCTTTGAGGGAGGCCGCAACTTGGATTCGGAGCTGCAAATCTCTGAATAAGTTAGGCCTGTATGGCTGCTGGGACAGTATGGTCATCCTCAAGGAAGTCTTGACATGTCCCGACATCCGCTTAAACTCCTTGGCGGTCCGATTTCTGCGTCAGTTTGACGACCAAGAAAGCGATGCTGCCTGGGCCGCACTTAAGCAGCAGAATGACTTGGAGAGTCTCGCGCTCGGTGCGAGGTTGGACCATCAAGAAATGTTCACTCTAGCAGAGTGGCCCAACCTCATTGATTCAATTTGCTCGTTGAAAAAGCTAAAGTCCCTGGATCTTAAGCAGACCTGGGCACAAGCTCAGGAGGTCAGCCTAATAGCCAAGTCACTGCCCGAACTTGTTGATTTCACTTTTGGCGGTCAGTTGGTGGATGACTCTATCTTGCAATCTTTGGCGGTGCCTCCACACCTAACAACGGTCAGCATCAACGCACATTCAGCTTTCACCATGCACGGCCTCCAGCGCTTCGCCCGATCTTTGCAACGGGACATGCGCCGCGGATTTCAACTCGAGATACTGAGCCAGGCAGCCGAGCCATCCTACCACAGGCTTCGCGCGCAAGACGAGAATATACTACATGATATCTTCGCTTCTAAGCTCGGTGGCAAGTTTGAAATCGGTTATTACATGGACCCAGATGAGCTCCATGAAGATGACTTCGAATCAGATTGATCTAGCTCTTAGGTTTGCTTAAAAGCCGCTCATTCCTCTGGGCTGGCTGCGGCGGCTAAGACGAAGCAATCGCATTATGTTTCTCGTTGCATAAGCTACATCTTGTACAGTCGATGGCGGGTATACTAGAGACCCTAGAGACGCTCTTATCCATCCCTCCAGCCCACACCCTGTCTTTCAATCCCGTATACCGCAGTTGGCATTCCCATGATGGGCAACGAGGTAGACGCCGTCACATCCAAAATATTATCGAATACATGGTTATTTCGACACTCCCAGCCACACCATTCGCCCGTGGGCACGACACGGACGTTATTGCTGTGTGGTAGACATTCGTCTGGCCATATAAAGGGTAGCCTGTCGCAACCCTCGGGCGCCCATGCTGACGCGTCCTCGTGGATTCGATTCATTTCAGCGAGAACTCTCAGGCACGACGGGCCTGCCAGAAGCATACTGCTGTGGTTACAGAGCGGCTGTAGGAGTATATAGAAGCACATCGTCTCCTGTGTGTCGTGTGTGCGTGTGCGTGCCGCGTTGAGTAGTATTGGAGGGGATGGAAGATGCCCGGTTGATTAGTGTATCTGAATAACAACGATGCCCTTTAGGTATGAAGGTGTGCTATGGTTTTCGACTCGGTGAAAGACGACGTGCGATGTGATTCCCTTTTTAGGCAGTGCGGCCCATCCGTTGAAGTGCATGTGTCCTGGCCTGCAAGGGAAATTTCGTAATGAAGGCACCGAAGATTCGTGTTGCCCCCGGCGGGGTACAAGGCAGACAATATAGTTGCTGTGTAGATAGGCAACGCACTTTCCAAAGGGGCAATCGCTCTTACCGCACACACATGTGCTTGTCTCTGGGCTGCCGGCGACGACGGGCATGGCCGAATAGAAACTTTTCGCTCGCTTGACTAGACGGGCCATGGCACGGCTTTTACACCAGCGTGACAAATAGACGAGGGAGGCGCGCGAATGCTGGTTTGGTCTGTGCAAACTGGGTGTTGTCATGTTTGGGGCCAGCTCGCCTAGACGGTCATTCTCGTTTCCATCGCTCATATTATGCCGAAGACCCCTTCTGCTTGTGCCATTCCGTCGTCGCGGTAAGTGTGCTGGCTCTTGGCGCTTGTCGGTGCTGAGAAGGCGATAAGGGGCTCTTGCCGGTAGAAACATATCCCCCAACCGCCCGAAGTATTGACTCGCATGGCAAGACGTGGAAGGAGCGAGGTTTAAGGTGTATGCCCTCTTGTTGACGGACGAAGCCATCGTATCTATATCCGCACTCGCAGCAGCTCCCCTCCACAGCGGTCTCATTCCGCACCTCATGTCTATTACTATCGTCTCACGCGTAGCGCTGGACTACTCAGACGATACCTTACACCCGTCCATCTATGTAACCTAGTCACCACGACCGCAGCACACGCAGCAAATAGTTACCAGCTACCCCCCACTAGCGGTCTACTCCAAAAATCGGCCCCGGGGGGATTGTGAAAATGTGTATCCCAAGCGCCGTGTTTCTCATCGCACCCACTTCACTCGCCGCTCACCGCCAGATCCGATCCGGCTAATTGGTAATTTGCGCGCGATCTTTCGTGTGTGATCGATCTATACGGCTGGTTGGGGTGCCAAACAAGAACGGTTCCCGGGCAGGGGCAGCAAGGGCCTTTTCTCTCACGCACGGATGTCTCCCCCAGCTGATCGCACCAGGGCCCTTCGGATCGAGAAGAGCCCTTTTTTTTTCTATCAGACTTCCCGTCTACCTATGCCACGTTTTTCTAGAATGCCCCCTAGCAAACCCGCCTCTTCTCCACGCCGATGTGCATGCGGAATCCGGGACCGCCTGCTTACCTGGCCACCTACCCACCGAGACCCGCTGCCCGCCTGCTCTGCTTACCCTGAGATTGGTAACAGGAGATGGCCGACGGTGTCACGTAGCACATAGATTAGGGCTGTGAGCAACGGAGGATATGCAGGTAGGTAAAACTTGAGGGGATGTCCGCTACTCATAGTTTGAACAACCGCATACATCTGCATTAGGTAGGAGGGACGTGCCCATTCATCTGCAGAGAGGGGATGAGATCACCGCTTTTGGCGTTCCGTGTGGCGAGAGTTTAAGCTCGTTGCACGGGCGCGCGATACGCGATGCGTGTACCCGCCTCTTCCCGTTTCACGTAGTTGGAACGGGTGAGTGGGTGGGAATGATGGAGGATGGATGCGTAGGCAAGTTAGGTTAGATACGCAGGTGATCGGCGGCACAGCCGACTGGCTCAGGTTCGCTTGTCTTGATATGCCCCGTTACCTATTTCGATACATGCTAACGAAACAATGAGACCAAATGAATGGCATGTTCTTGATAATACGGTAGTCGAGACGTCGCTCTATAGCTAGTAGCCGCAATGATCTATACTTCTCTATATTCCACTCATCATGTCTGAGCTAACTCCTTTACTCTCAGTACAGTAGACAATCTCTATCAGCTCGCGGCAAGTCCGAAGGACGTTTGCTTGTGTCGGGTACCTCCGAACCATTACCTGAGGATTAAGACCTGCTACGAAGCGAGTTCTCTCTCCTGTCTTCTCTAGCACAGCAAACCGCCATCGCCGACGGACGACAGTCCGACTTGACGGCATTATATGACTTTTATTCGGGATTCCTTTACTGTACGACGAATAGAATGTAGACCAACTTAATAAGTCTCATCGCACATCATCTACTAATTATTATTTTGTGTCGAAAATCCAACGTAATATCTTTCGTTCAGTCAATACTACCTGCGGGCTATAACGCACATTTCCATCTTGAGCTGCAGTTTTAGACGATTTCATACATTGCGCTGCTGGCTAATGCTATTCTATGAACGAACAGGTGTATAATTCATTGCGTTGCCTAATGTCTCCCCCAGTCACCTCGCGCTGAATCCTAAAAAAATGAACATGAAACGACATCCGAAAAGTGACCACAGGATCTTGATAACCTGGCCGCATACTCTGAACATAGGAACCGAGAGTGGTAGTAGTAACCTAGACATAGAGCCGAAGGGGAGAGCCCTGCGCGTTCAGCAGGGCCCATCATTGGGATCGATGCGGTACCAGAAGTCGCCGTGCTTCTGCTCACTGCCGTGGTCGCAGCCGCCGACCTCGATGTGGAGGGCGGAGGTGCAGTCGTCCACGCTGATGGACTGGCTGCCGCCCTCGTTCCGCAGCTGGATCTCGAGCCGCCGCCCGTCGAAGGGGTAGCAGTCGGAGACCGTCGCGCCGTTGGGGATCGTGCCCGCCGCCGCCGCCCGGTTCTGGCAGAAGTAGTCGATCGCCCCGTCCACGCTGCCCCCGGTCAGGTCCCCGTAGGTAGGTCCCCGGCTGTAGCATCCCAGCGCGCTGACCGAGGTTGCCAGGAGGCCGAGGGTGAAGAATGGGTTGGCATACATCTTGTTGGTTTGTCGCTGTTGTTGTGTCTGTGTGGTAATGTGGTGGTTGATGCTGTTGAGGCCAATGGGCTTGTAGGATGGTGATGTGCTTGTAGAGTATCTATTTCTGTTTGGAGTGAAGTGTTTGTTGTCGGTTGGTTATATGGGCAGTTTGGGCGGACGACGAGGCCTTTTATATGCGACATATCCGCTGACTTCTGTCGATGTTCTACTACATCACGACTGCGCACTCATATGGCTGGCGACCATGTCAACCATGATCTTCGTAAGGTAGCATGCCTCCAATGACGTGTTGCCGGTGCCCCTTCCTCTATTTTGAGCCCTGACATACACAATCTCGAGGGCGACGAGGTCATCCTCGGGTTATGCCGCAAAGAAGCAACAATAGCTACCCCCAATGCCTATTCGTTGGTAGACGGTGTCGATCAACGCATAAAGTAGTGCTGAGGGGCTGATTAGAGGATGCCGGTATAGCTTAGCAGCTGGGCCATTCGAGGCTTATTTTCACGTCTCAAGTCCCCGAATAGATTGGGATCAGCCATGGCAGACTAGATGACGCATAGTCTCGCGGTATAGGATGCATTATACACAGCTGACTGTATACGATTAAGATGTAGGAGTCCGAGCGACGGACCTGGATTGACCCGGTCACTATGCGGGTCAGGCGGCCGATGATCGTCCCGCGTTCGGCTCTCATTGGCATTTGGGGAGCCCTCAAATCCGAGCGACGGCCCCCGAATCATTTTAAGCAACGCTGCATCCCCAAGAAACTAACGGCGCATGGCTCTAATTACATAACCACTGACAGTTCAGCCAAAATGCTCTCCTGGCTGCCTGGCACTACGCCAGTCAGCACTCAGCCCCTGCGGCTAAAGAGTGAACGTGCCCTGCTGGAAACCCCTGGAACGGCACGGTTCCCTGCTCTGATAATATCGGATTACCGAGACCGGTACTAATACCTGTCCTACGAAATTGGGCGCATTGTGTAGACGTTGACGATGAGCGAACTTCAACGTTTGAGCGGAAATTTTGTTGTAATGGATCCTCGCGCTGCATGTTAACCCTATGGTCGGCGACTCGCCCACATAATATCGCTCCCGTACTGGGCATCATTGCTGGGTTGCTTGGTCACCAAAGGATGTTGATGGAACATTACCATAGACTTGCAAACTCATAACAAGTTCAATATTGCCGCAAACACAGTGGGTCGTACGTGGAAACAAGGAGATAATATAATAGTGTTCGTTCACTTTTTGAGAGACGTGCTACTTCCCATCCCGCCAAAATCTGTCCAGTGTCTCCTGTCTCACCTCCCAGGCCCAGTGATGGCAGGTCTGGTGAACGACGGGGCTGACATCGCCCTTCGGCTGCCCATCGCCGTCGTCTAGTTCGTCGCCCTCGTCCGTCACGTGCCTGATGCCGTTCTGGACGTACTTCTTGAGGAGGGCGCGGCGCCATCTACCGGACTCGCCGACGCACCTCCGCCAGCGGGCGATCTGGCGATCGTCATCGGCACAGCGACGGCCCATCCAGAAACGACAGTACCACTGGAACCAGCCGCGGACGTCGTGCTCGTGGGCAATCCAGCCGGCCGCCTCCCACTCCTCGATGCTCTGCCCGCACGCCACGCCGTACTTGTTGACGCCCGGGTCGTACGTCGCCGATGTGAGATATCGCGTCACCGGTAGGCCGGACGTCCAGGACGCCGGCAGCTCGCGCCAGTCGTCGGCGACGGTCATGCGCAGCTTTCGCGAGTATAACGGACGCCAGTACGTGCCGCCGAACGAGCCCTCCCGGATGATAGATTCGGGGGACTTGTTAGGCGTGAACTCTGGATGCGACGCGAAGTGGTACACTCCCTCGTCGTCGCGCGTCGGTGGAGGCGCGACCGACTCCCAGGAGGACCAGCCCGCGACCAGGGAGTCTAGGTTGAGGGGAGGGGAAGACGGGGGCTCAACGATCTCGTCTGCTTTCTTGGGTAGTTGTGTCTTTCGACGCCCGCTGCCGTGCTCGACAACATCTTCATTATAGAGTGGCCGAGAGGGCGCATTGGCGATACGTGCTGAGGTCCTGGTTGGCTGTGCCGTCTGGACCTTGCGCCGTTTGGCCGCAGGTCCTCTGGGTCTAGACGGCGCGGCGCCTGTGGTCGTGTCATGGGGACTTTTCTCTAGACCTAGGTCCTTAACAAGGGCCTGGTTCCGCTTGATATTCTCAAGACGCCGTGCTTCGTATTCCATATCCAGGGTTGCTATACAATTCTAGTGTGCAAGCGGACGGATAGGAGGTCGGTAAATGATTGCATCTTTTCGTTTAAAAACAAAGACGCTGCGACTACGTCATTGACTCGCACCATTCTTGGTAGATGATGAAACTAGCCACTTACCGTAGTAACTGAGCCAATGCATTTTGTTAACTTACTTGCCTACCTGACTGCCTGAGTGACTTTGATACAACTGTCTTCCTTCTTTACCTTACTAAGTACAAAACAGGACAATTAAGAGTTGGGATATCCCATGAATGTGACAAAGCAGATAGTAAGTCAGACATGCCCTTCTTGCCCTTGTATAAAGCACGGATATATGCATAGATGCGGATCAATATCAGTTTACTATGCGGCAAGTGCGGTCAGGACGATTTTACGCCGATACGACAGACATAGCGAAGTGCACTCCGTAGTCTATCCACTTGCCATGTTAGGTAAGAGTAAAGGGGGAAGTTTACCAAGGGTATGCAACCTTAATTCTATTTCAACCAATAGGACGCTGTTTATCTTCACATGCGATCTTGCTGGGCTGGGCTGGGACGGCCAGCTAGAACACCACCTGGGCAAGCCTGGGCAGCCCCAACAGCCCTGAAGTACCTAGGTACTAAGTAGGTAGTACCCGTGGACATGTTTAGTACGAAATGAGTCTAGAAAGTACTCCTTACCCCATGATGGTAGAATTTCTTGTTTTTTGTATGTAATTATTTGGTCAGAACTTAAGCAGATTCATGGATTTGAGCAATTCTTGATCATTATTTCTTTTCTTGCCCATCATGTATCTCTTGGCTTCCATTCACTGATGAAATTGTGTGTCACCCAAAAAGCAAATACCGAGCCTGCTGGGCGTGCCAACCTGCCAAGCTTTTCTTAACTTTAGGGTCAGCTTGGGATGAAAACATTCCTCGTATTTCTATTTCTATTTCTATTTCTTTAACTACCTAGCTCTAGGTACTACGATCGATCTTCACGATTGTCTCAACTCACTCCTAAATACTCCCAGGCGGAGAAAGGTGTCGAGACGGACATTCCCTCTATCCTTTTAATTGAATTGAATTGAATTAGGTACCTACCTACCTAAGATATACTCACTCCTTCGGCTTTGAGATCTACTCTCTACTTAGTAGGAGTCGGATGCTCGAGTCAGCCAAGCATACCCACAAAGTCCTGGCGGTTACTTAAGGGTCTTAGAGTACTTATAGGGTAGCGCAGGTGAATTCTATTATGTCTGAACCACTCTCACATATATCCACCGTGTCCTCTTCCTCTTCTGGTAGTAGTTCAGCCACCGAGAAGTTCCCTGATGTGCCCGATCTCAATGTCTCCTCGCCATCTACCCAGCCCGGCTCTACGGCGAGCGCGCCCGCCATCCTTCCCAATCCCGATCGCGTACGCACACGCGGCGGATCTCACGTACAGTATGATCTTGGCCTTGACACCACTTCGAATCCCGAGCCCTCCCAATCGGTGAATAATGACTCTCGTCGTTCGCCTCTGTCCCCTCTATCGCCTCTGTCACCTACCGCCACTCAGTTTCGGCGCCGTAACACTCGGGCCAACACCTTCATGACTATAGAAGAGTTTGAAGATTTCGAATCCGGCCACCCGGGATGGAAGCCAGGCGCCGAACCTGGTATGGACCCGTCGAAGCCCGACGGAGGTCAGCCCGGAACACTTCCACATCTTCATGCCACCTGTCAGATTACCGTTGTCGACTTTTCAGAGAGCGAACTGAAGGTGCATGAGTTTGGCAATGAGGAACTTATCGATTTCGTCAAGCAGCCCCAGCCGGAATGGGTCAAGTGCCGGTGGATCAATGTCAATGGCCTGTCATGGGACGTCATCCAGGCATTGGGCCAATATAAAGATCTTCATCGGCTGTCCGTCGAGGACATCATGAATACAAGGAATCGCACCAAGGTCGATTGGTATGCGAATCATGCCTTCATGATTCTGACCTGCCTGAAGCTGGTGCGTCTCGTTGAAGATGACAGCAGCGACGACAGCAGCAGCGATAGCGACAGCGATAGTGACGATGATCGCAGCATCAAAAGCGAGGGTGCCGTGAAAGGTGCGGCGAAGAGTGTCAAGAAATGGTTTCGGAGGAAGAAGAACAAGCACCCGGCAACCGCGAGCGTACTCGAGAAAGGAGACAGGCCTCGGCTGGCCGCCGGCCATAGTTTTACCCACAGGCCCAGCAACTTGTCCAACGTCTTCGACCAGGACACTCTCTGCACGCTTCAGAGGTACCACGCTGCGTCGAATGACGCCCGTACGGAGTTCATGGAGAGACACTCGGCTCTTGCGGCGAGGAAGGTTGCCGTCATGGCCGAGCAGGTTAGTGGGATGTGGAACCAAGAATCAGAAGACAATTCTAACCATGTGCTAGGTCGCTATGTTCATTACCTCCGACAACACGATCATCGCGTTCTTTGAGCAGTCGGCCGACGACGTGGAGGTGCCAATCCTCGAGCGGCTAACAGACCCGAGCACGATTCTCCGCCAGTCGTGCGACGCCTCCATGGTGGCCCAGGCCATCATCGATGCGATTATCGACATGGCCATTCCCGCCACGGCCTGCTACGCCGATGTGGTAGGCGATCTGGAGGTTGACGTTCTCACCCATCCTAATATCAAGCACACCAAGAGCCTATACGTCATCATCTCCGAGATCAACAAGATGCACAGCTTTGTCGCCCCGATACAGGCCATGATCAACTCACTCCGTGACCACAAGACGAAGCTGAGCGGGGAGCAGGTGACCAGGGAGCTGCAAAACCCACACAGCAGCGTCATCATATCCCCAATGACCGATATCTATCTTGGCGATGTTTTCGATCACTGTGTCATGATAAGTGAGAATCTGACTCAGATCAAGGAGTCGGCCAACCACATGATCGACCTCATCTTCAACACAATCGCGACGTATCAGAACGAGAGCATGAAGCAGTTGACGGCGGCGACCATCATCTTTCTGCCGCTTACTTTCATCACCGGATATTTCGGCCAGAACTTTGAGAAATTCGCTACCCTTGAAGAGGACGTCATATACTTGTAAGCTCTTTCCACATCACCGACGGTGGGCCAGACATACCGTCTGAATCACTAGCATCAACTAACGCGTCTTGGAACAGCTGGAAAATCGCGATCCCTGTCTGCATCGGCACGTGCCTGATCATGCTGCGCGAGCCACTGGTGGAGTGGATCAAGAGGGTCGCTGAGCGGAGGCGTACCGTCGGGCTGCGGAGGCGGCGCAAGCAGAAGATCAAGAAGGTGAAGAGGAGCAAGGACTACAGGTCATCCAAGGCGCTCTAGGAGGTTGCCCCCGGGTATTGTCACCCGGGGTTTCCGAGATCCGAAAGCTCTTCTCGGCAGAGCCCGGGGGCGTCCCGACGATATTTACGGCCATTTACCCGCCACGAAGATCCGGCGAATGGGCTGCTTTAATATTGGTGTTTAAACGCATAGAAGGGCCTGGTTGCATCGCATAAACCTTTAGAGTTTGCACATACTTTCCACGGCCGCTAACTGTATATCACGTTTGGGAGTGTTCGAGCCGTGGGCTGATAGATGTTTTAGAGCAGGCATAGCATTTGGGTTGTAGGCATGGCGTTTTCATATTGCTTAACTCATAGCGCCATTCTCCTTAACTTCGACTAACTGAAAGAGCCTATTTTGGACCGGGGCATGCCATCCCCATTTATTATAGAGCTGCTCTCTCCTTCGTGCCTAAAAGAGACTCACTGTCTTCCATGCATACGTACCGGGACAGGGCTCATCGTGGCCCAAAGGCGAGCAACGTAGCTACCTAGGCCAGATGCTTTGACCACCAGGTCCTCATCGTGGCCCTTATCGTGGCACCACAGGCTACAAGAGGTGTCGCGCATGTGACGCGCAAGCAAGTTTGGTATTCTAACAGGATACTCTGCGATATCGGCGAGCCAACTCGTTGATCCGGTGTTCCCGAGACGAGTATTGTCAAATCCCCCCTGTCAACATAAAAGATACACGTAGCTGCGTGCCATGAATCGGACGGTCAAATGCACGGCTCGTACCTGCTATCCTCGAATTATTCACTTTATGTGATGAAACACGTTTTTTCCGGCCAGGTTTGGGGGCGCAGAGTAGCGATTCCCCAATGGTGCCTGGTTAGCGGCGCTATCTCATGGTTGGGTGACGACGCCGGCCCCGTTTTATTGTAGAATATAAGATCCCCCCCGTAAAGTAGCTTGGCAATAAGCAGCGTCTATAACTAATCTCCATACTGTAACTTACAACAGATGAAAACGATAGGAATGATTTGCTAATTCACCTCCTTGGATACATCTCTGTCTAGTAGAGTTACTGGACGAGTTGGAACGACGGCTGGTCGACAACATACCGCTAGCCGTTGCTTTACAGGGGGCGTCACCGTATTATAGCATCGCAGCTACGACAAGGGCTTACGAAGCGACGCGTCATTAAGTGATAGAGAGATAAATATGTGTCTCGGGGAATCAAAGGAAATATAGAATATCCGCCTACGAGCTGTTCGAGCGGAAACATACTGCGATGATACTTCCATCCTTCCTTTCACTAATTCTCCTAGCGGCGGGCACCGAGCCCGCCATCGCCGGCACCCCGGGAACAGCGGCGCCGGGTTCTACGAGCCACGGCTACAACCATGATGACACCCATGAACAAACGTCGGGCTTCGGGCCGGATCTCGAGAGCGCGCGCGCGAACGGGCGGGCGATCTTCAACGCGGTGCACGACGCCATGCGCCAGTTCGGCTCGTCGTGGCACCACAACGGCATGTCGGTATTCCCGGCCGTCATGCCGCGCGGCGTGATTCTGTACCACGGGTCGCAGTCCCCGGACTTGCCGCCGTCCCACGAATGGCTCGCCTTCGAGGTCGAACACGCCGAGAGCTTCGCCCGCTCCCGGCTGCGGCGGCGGCCACGCGGCGGTGGCGGCCACCACGGTGGCTGGCACTCGTTGGACGGCACGTCTCTGAATTACGAAGACCCTTTGGATGTGGCGGTTCGTTTGCAGAGCAGAGAATGGCTAGAAGACGATGGCGATGAGGACGAGGTGCTCCCGGGATACCTCCACACGTACCGGACCACACGACCCCTGAATCTGCTGTATATCGATGGCATGGCAGCGGCGAATACTTGGTATGGCACGGTTGATACACAGGACCTGCTCCTGACGTACTTCCCGGACCGCCAGCCGATGGACGACATCCGGCGGGGCGGGGATCTCTGCAATGCATCCGCCGCGTGGGGTGTCGAGGGCTTCATACGCATGGAGCCCGGCTTCGAGGTCATATTCTGCGACTTCTCGCCGGACGCGGGCCTGGAGCTCGCCTCCGCACCGGCGAGGCAGGCGCATCCGGACGACCCCGCGTACCCGGACTTCGATTCGGGGCTGTTTACCTTCGACTGGGTCAGGGCCGCCGCCGAGCGGTACCGCGACATCGGCGCCGGACGTGTGCTGCTGGACTTCTCCGCCATGGTCTCCGCCTACTTCTACCCCGTCAACCTGACGAACCCCGACCCAGAGCGCCCCGAGCTCCCCCGGCTAGCGCAGGCCACGGAGGCGCAGCTCGCAGTCATGAGGGGGCATGTCGCAAATGTGACCTCTCGACGCGGGCTGGGTAGTGGAAGTGGAGATGAGGATGTAGTGGATTGGCAGGGGGTCACCGATAGTGAGTCGCTCGACATCATCGCTGCACCCCAAGAGGAGTCAGCTCCGTGTGATTTTATTAATGGTAACGTTCACTAACTGGCTTGTGACAGTGATCGTTGCGCGGTATGTCGACCGGCTCCCGTACCTTGCAGAGGTGGACTCCCTAGATCTCATGAGGATGGAGATCACATTCCTCCTGAACCCCCACATGGACTACTCTGAGACCGATGATCCCGAACTCAAGGCCGCGAGGAAGCGTTGCGCGCGACACTACCTACAAACCGCCACTCCGAGGACCTACGAAGACGAATTGATTTTCGCGGCAATCGAGAGCACGACGACGGAGATCTGTGAAGCGCTCTTTGCGGCGCGGAAGCTTGTCCGCAAGCGCGACTCCTCGAGAGCATCGCTCGACGACGCGGCTCTCGAGGACGTGCGGCGCGTGATCGGCGAGCTTATGGAAGCGCTGGACTGGTCCCGGTGGAAGGAATGCGGGCCCTGCCGAGCACACGAGGTCTGTTTCATCGCCATGTGGCCCTACGGCAACATTGAGGACCACTTCCATCCCCGATGCCTCAATGCGTCAGCTATGTGGCCCAGGCGATCTACCTACTGGCCCTGGCAGCCGCCGCGCGAGAGCGAGGAGGTAGGAGAGTTATAGCTTGCCCGGGAAATTGGTTTCTAGCAGACTTCTGTTACCGATAGAGCGCAGCCACGAGTAATTGTGGCCCCAAACCAAATTTTGGCTACCTTTTATACATGGTGGAAACGCTGTCGTTGCTTGTTGCGATATTGTTGGGGTCAAGTCTCAATCTATGACTATTAATTATACCCGCCCATCAATTCCTGATACTGTTCTGCAGACAATATATATGCAGCAAAGTTCTTCATCGTATCAAGGGATCGCCATGAGCCTGTTTGATTCGCCTAGCCAACAGTTCCCCGCTCAAGTTGTCGTCCCCCAAACCATGTATGTGGCTGCATGAGTCAGGTTAGAGAGATGGTACTGTGTTAGGTATGTCATGTTTTACCACATTTTTTTCAACATCGGCACAGTGGCAATTCTTTGAAGGGTTGGGGATGCCATTCAATACAATTACCTACACATATCCGGACAGCAGTAAACATACGCGAAGAAAAAAAGGTCGGCGCATCGTGATCGTAAGTTTACGGTTACCCCCTGCACCACCAACACCGACGCCCCCCGATCAAGGTTTGCGCTGTATTCTCCAGCCACAACCGCATCTTCTAGATACAAGGAAGAGATTCTATATCGCGATATGAAGTCTCCACCATGGCGTTTTATTGCCGGAATCATTGCTTTCGCATCCCTCCTCACTGGATCAGGGGCGGCATCGCCTCATGGTGATGTGCATAAGCGTCAATGCCGGCAAACGAACGTAGTGATAATTGGTGCTGGGATGGCTGGAATCTCCACCGCGCAGACGCTGACCAACAACTCGGTCACGGACTTCCTGATTCTAGAGCGCAACGACCGCATCGGCGGGCGCGTGCGCTCCGCGCCGTTCGGGACCAAGTCCGGGAAGGACCGGACGCCCTGGACTGTGGAGTTAGGCGCGAACTGGTTGGTGGGCCTGGGAGCCGAGGGCGGCTCAGAGAATCCGATCTGGACGATGGCGAAGATGTATGACATTGAGAGCACATACTCGAACTACAGCAACATCCGGACGTACGATCAAGAGGGCCCCGCCGATTTCGGCGACCTCTCGGACCGCTACGATGCCGCCTACGCTGGGACTTCGCGCCACGCCGGACGCCTGCTAACTGAAAACCTCCAAGATACCTCGGTGCGTGCCGGGCTCGCGCTCTCCGGGTGGCGGCCTCGCAGGGCAGGCGACACACACGCCCAAGCACTCGAGTGGTGGAACTGGGACTTCGAGACGGCATATTCGCCGGACGAGAGCGGACTAGTGTTCGGGGTTGCTGGCTACAATTTGACGTATAACCAATTTGGGGATGCAAGCAACTTTGTTGTGGATCAAAGGGGGTTTAGTTACCTCATTGAGAGTGAGGCAGGCCAGTTCCTCGCGCGTCGCGATCCGCGCCTGCTCCTCAACACCACCGTTGTGGACATTGCGTATACGCCGCAGGGAATCCAGGTCTCGCTTGATGGCGGTGGGTGCATCGAGTCGCGCTTCGCTGTCTGCACTGTCTCGGTCGGCGTCCTGCAGAGTGGCGACTTGGCATTCAGCCCGCCGCTGCCGCGCTGGAAGCGCGAGGCCATCGAGCAGTTCCAGATGGGCACCTACACCAAAATCTTCATGCAGTTCGAGGATGCCTTCTGGGATGCCGACACCCAGTTTTTCCTCTACGCGGACCCCATAACCCGCGGCTACTATCCCATCTTCCAGTCCCTATCCGCGCCGGGTTTCCTCAACGATAGCAATATCATATTCGTCACCGTCGTTGGTGACCAGTCCTTCCGCGTCGAGCAGCAGTCCGACGAGGTTACTAGGGCCGAGGTCATGGCGGTCCTGAGGGCTATGTTTCCCAACAAGAAGATACCAGACCCCATCGCGTTTATGTATCCAAGGTGGAGCACAGAAAAGTGAGCCCTCATCTCTCTATCACGGCTTTCTCTGCCGATGGGCTTCAAAAACTAACGATAATGGAATCTCAGGTGGACCTACGGGTCATACAGTAATTGGCCGGTCGGGATGACGTTAGAGAAGCACCAGAACTTACGCGCTAACATCGAGCGGCTGTACTTTGCGGGCGAGGGGACGTCGGCGCCGTACTTCGGCTTCCTTCACGGGGCTTGGTTTGAGGGCCGTGACGTGGGGCTGCGCATCGCAGGCCTACTGGGCGGCGAAGGGGATGTGGGAGAGTGTGGTAGTAGTACCACGATTGGCTGTGGGTCCATGGACAACTACCTCTGGCTTCACGGAACGACCTATTTGGACGAGTATGAGGTGAGAAACGGATGGCCGGTGAACAGCTTCGTCAACAATATAAACGCCTAACAAGAGACGCAAGGGCAAAACATTACTTATGCCAAGCATGTATAACTATAACATCCTAGTTTACTTTCAAGTATAAAAAACATGAAATTTACTGCATGAGGGTTTGTTATAGTAGGTCACACAAAGCCCAGGATCTAGAGTTAGTGGCCTCTTTTAATTTCATATAATGAACATACCAAGAATCCTGACCGAGTAATCCTAATCAAGTCAACCTACGACTCTAACTGTCCATCTAATTCACTGCTTGATAGGAGTTGTCTTGTATCTTGACACCCCTTTTTGTCGCATTTCTGCCAGCTGTAGACGCTTTGATGCCAGCCGGCAGATTTGGCATCCGCCTACGTTCAATATCCGTCCGTGTAAGCCGCCAAGTGTCACGCCATCACTCCTACAACAACTTAATTTCCACGCGACGGACTTGCAATAAATAATTAGAAACTATAATGGATATACATAATGAGTCGGTAGAGGTTATCTCTAAGAGGGTACGCGAATTCTACGCGAAGAAGGAGCCTTTCCACGTTTACCATGGTTCGACCAACAGTACCCGCGCGTCCGCAAGGAACCATAACAACGTAGTTGATACCAGCGGCCTAAACCATGTGTTACGCGTTGAAAAGGAGAGCAAGACTTGTCTTGTCGAGCCCAATGTTCCCATGGACAAACTTCTGGAGGCCACGATGAAGGAGAACCTGTTACCACCTGTGGTCATGGAGCTGCCCTCCATCACCGTCGGTGGAGGTTTCTCGGGCATGGCGGGCGAGAGCAGCTGTTTCCGCTACGGCCCGTTTGATTGCATCGTCAATTCCATCGAGATTGTCCTGGGGAATGGCGATATCGCAAAGGCCTCGAAGACCGAACAGCCGGACCTTTTCTGGGGCGCCGTCTGCGCGTTCGGGACCATGGGCGTTGTCACGCTCCTGGAGATCCAGCTACGGGACGCCAAGGGTTTTGTGGAGCTAACCCATTATCCTCTGACGGACTTTGCTGCCGCCAAGTCCAAGATCCAGGAGGAGGCCAAGAAGGCAGACGTTGACTTTGTGGATGGAATCGCGTTTTCGAAGGACACCTTCGTCGTCTGTTCCGGTCGCCTCGTCGAAGCGGTAACCACTGGTTCCACGTCGAGACGGTACACGCGCCGCGCCGATCCCTGGTTCTACCTGGACGTGCAGAAGCGTACCAAAAACGGCACGAGACAGACCGTCGACTACGTTCCTGTCGCTGACTACTTCTTTCGCTGGGATCGGGGCGCTTTCTGGGTAGCCCGATATGCCTTCCGGTACTTCGCTACGCCATTCAACCGGATAACTCGGTTCATGCTGGACTATTACCTGCATGCCAAGGTCATGTACCACGCTCTCCACAAGAGCGGGCTCTCGGACTCATACATCATCCAAGACGTCGGGGTTCCCTACGAAGCCGCCGATGAGTTCCAGCAGTGGCTGGACCAGAACTTAAACATCTACCCCATATGGCTGTGCCCGATCCGTATACGCCGCGATGCCCCAGACTCGGCCCATGGCCTGCACGCAGACTTCGCGGATCCGGAGACGCCCGAGACACTTCTCAATTTCGGTGTCTGGGGCCCTGCCGCCCGCAAGTACGAGGACTTCGTGCAGCAGAACCGCGACATCGAGCACAAGGTCCATGAGCTCGGCGGTAGAAAGACGTTGTATGCGCACAACTACTATACCGAGGAGGAATTCTGGAATGTCTACGACCGGAAGCGCTACGACGCCGTGCGCGAGCGATACCACGCCTCTTGGCTACCAAGCGTCTACGACAAGATCATCGTTGACGAGGACGCGAAGCAGAGGGCGATCGACGCGTCGCGGCTGCCAAACCGCCTTCGTAATGTGCGGCCCATTCAAGGATTCTATGGCGTGTACAAGGCCTGGAGAGGAGGCGACTACCTCCTACAGTCGAAGAAGGCCCCTAAGAAAACTACAACTAAGGAGGGTTAGAAATGTGGTCGATTTTGTTTTACATACATATCACGATTATTATTCGTGCACTACAGCGCAAGGTTTGGACGCTTTGCCGCGCCTAATTAGACAGATTGATTGATAGAATAAGTCCAATTCAGAAAGGAGTCTTCGAAGCCTTCTATTCCTGAAGAGGTAAGGAAAGATGCTCTAGAATTTCTACCCGCTATTCAACGCAGTCAGAGTGCTCACTCAAGCCTCGCTGCGCTTGACGACATACGCGCCACGCTCGATGGTGTTGATGACGATGTAGCCGCTTTTGAAGTAGGGGTAGTGAGACCAGGTACCGGAGAACTCGACCTCGCCACCGCCCTCGACATCGTCGTCCTCGGGGTAGATATCGAAGTAGGCGACCTCCTCGACACTGCCGCCGGTGGGGTCCTCGGGGATGGACGAGACGCTGCGGCCTAGGTTAGTACAAGATTATCCGATAGCAGGGTGGGATGGGTTCTTACTCAAGGATGTGCAGGCCGCCGCCGTAGTTGCTCTGGTACGCAAAGCCGTTGTTGACGAATTGGTTGTGGTCGATGCCCTTGCGCGAGGCCCTGTAGTGGCCAGTTTGCTTGGGGTTCTCGAGATCCGAGACGTCCCAGATGTAGGTAATAGGGTAGCCGTCTGCGCCAAGGCCAGCGCGGTCGTACTCGTCATACTCATCGTCCAGGAGCAGGTAGTGCTGGTTCTGCGTGTCGAGGACCCAACCCTGGTGCGTGTAGGAGGCACCCTCGTAGGAGATGCGCGAGATGATGTTAGTTGTCGTCTTGTCCGTGACGTTGTAGATGGTCAGGGTGTCCTCGTTGTAGCCGTAGCAGATGTCGGTGCCCTCGTACTTCTTGTCGGGGCCCCGGTATACCAGGCACTGGGCGTCATGTACGTAGCCGTCATCAGCGGCACATCCCGGGGACTTCAGGTCGTCGAGGTCGGTCAAGTCGATGAAGATCAGACCCGACTTGCAGGCCGAGTCGCGCGGCTGCGAGCCGACGGCGACGGCGTAGTTGAGCTCCTCGTTGGTGACGACGTTGTGCGAGCGACCTACGGGAAGTTCATTCCAGAAGTAGATGTCATCCTCGTTGTTGAAGGTCTTGGGCGAGGCCGGGTCGAGGTCGAGCAGCTTGGTCATGTCGAATATCTGAATGCCGTGATCGACAGCCTCGCTTCCGATAACGATATAGTGGGAGAGCCCCTTGATTTCACGCCAGAGCGAAGGCTTGGCAGTGGGGTATTGAGGTAGACGGCCCAGATACAGCAGCTTGCCCTCAGAGCTGACCTCAGAGAATGATGTGCCATCTTGTTGCGCAATAGCCACAAACTCCCGCCCCTCCGGCGAAGTCCAACCCCATGAGCCAGCGCCTTCTCCAACCGTGCTCCCGAGGTCAAAGTGCGACTGGAAGTCGTAGAGGTCCAACCCAGAGCACTTGAACTCGTACAGCGGGTCGCCCGGCGTCAGCTTCGCCTTGCCGTCAATGCACTTGACCACGTCGGCTTCGGCTTTCATACTCTTGTACTGAGACGGCTTGAGGAGACCAGCCTCTCTTTTGCTAGCCCAGAAGGTCTGTGATCTCAAATGTCAGCAATATGAACCCCTGGCATTGATGGGCGGGGACTAGTTCCCTCACCTCCTTGGTGTGCATGATCTTCTCGTGCATGATGCCGCTACGGTAGAGGGAGGCGTCCTTCTCTGCGTCCATCTCGATCTCCTTGGCGGAGCCATAGCTGCAGAGCGCCGCGATGGCGGCTACCGTGAAAGTTGACTTCATGGTGCTTAGGCTGGGAGGGGCTTGGACTTGTCGTTGATGAGGGTGAGAACGAGTGATCGACAAGGTAGGATCATTGCGAGACTGATGCCCATGGGCATCCCTATTTTATATATACAGCGGTCTCATTGCGGCTCCCCTGCCCTTACCTCCCGTGGATAGCCTCGGGTGGTGTGGTAGCCATCTGCATGGTATATTACTTGACACTATCGGCAAGTACGGTAACCAACGCCGAGCTCGTGTAGATAGCTTTTTCGACACGTCTTGCGTTCCATCGCCAGGGTTGATGATGTGCTGGTATCGGTAAGCATAGTGGCATGGGAATTGTCTGCCCCCGAACCCATGCCAGGACCAAAGTTCACCAAGGTTCCCCAAGGCGTATACGGCAGTTGATCGCCGTCCTATCACTTGGCAAAGGCCAAGCCCAAACTTTATTCGCGGGGTTCAACGGCCCTTAGGAGGCGGTCTACCAATCAGTGATGAGCTATGCTTAATCAAGAGAGAGGAGTAAATGCGCACAACACCTGTGGACAACTGCGAAATGCCGCGGTCTGCCCTCAACTGCGCTCGCCAAGAGAAGTTGGCGATCGGCTTGGCAAATGGCGTTTTCTCGCCCGCTTGTCGTATTTAATATCGACCTTCTGTTTTTTGCATGAACGTCCGTTATCAGGCATCACGCGAACCCCCAACCTAACAGCCCAGACCCTGACACCTCTCATATTGCGGGGAAGCCCCGGTTCTATCCATGTAAGAATGCTGACTGCTTTCTGCCTGATATATCTATTATTCATAACAGCAGCTCCCACTCTCGTTGGTTTGCAGCGAACCTTACGATATGATCACCTCCATCTTGACCTTGTCTCCAGTCAGTGTGTAGCAGTATCTATATATGCCGTGGGATCGCCCTCCCTTTCGGAGAATTGGCCATGCTCCTGCCGAGCGTTGGGGCCTGGCAATGCAATGCGAGTGGTTGACGATGAGTGGGCCCTTAAGTATGCCTGTCCGTGTAGTCGCTGATTGCGAATATCTTCGCTGAATGATGTCGCCGGCCGGGCGGGTCAATGAGGCATTCAGGTTTCTCGCGATCCTCCTCATGGACCGAGCCGTCCAACCGCCCGCAGACCGTCGCATCCTGCTTACAGATGGAGCCTAGCCTATTGATAGCTTGATTCCGCACGCGTATTTCCAGTGTCTTCCATACGCTTTTATGCGGCGCACGAAATCTTGCTTCTGTGAATGCGACTAAGGTCTTGGACCCGGATGTATGCGGTGCTCCTGTAGGTAACCCTGCCGCGGACTACGGCGCGCGCTGGATTCTTATTGGTTATGTAGGCCTTATCTTCCAAGCACTTGCCTCTTTGGGGCTGCACAAGATCCTCTCTCCATTCACGAGCCCTGCGTGTTCAGGGCCGGCGCTAGTCGACTCCCCCTAGGTAAGTACGAGGTCTCGCCGCTATCTAGACCAAGGCATTGCTTTGGAGTTGGCGGTTGACGATATATCAATGGAAGGTTATTTTGCCGAAAAGCCGATGTCTATGCAATGGAACGACATAATCATGATGATACAGTTAGATCATGGCTATTCGCGGGAAATCTACATTATGCCATTGCAATCTATTGTATCGTCACAGAACTGTCAGTCGACAAGAAAGGGGTACGAATACACGGTTAATTTTCCCTATCTTTCTTCCCCTATACAATCATGCAACCGCGTAGAGCGATCGAGAGCGACTATTATGAGAACTTAATAGGCTAAAGGTAAGAGTGGCAGTACTTAGTGATACATATTTGGCCTATAGGATAGTTCATGAGACTCAAAGTGTTGCGACACCGTCACCGAAACCTGATTTCAAGCACTGGACTCAGGTTTGATGATCTCTTCGTATTTAAATTCCTGTCACTGCCCTGACGGCCCAGTTTGGAAGCGGACCACCATTAGCCACGAGCAATGGCTGGAACAGACTGTGAACCTGCTCTGCAAAGTACCTGTTGTGCTCGATCTTATACGAGGTTGATAAGAAATTGATATGTGCGGCTCTGCTTCCTGAACCCCAGTGATGCTGGAAAACGTTCTCGTACAAGGTCATAAAAGTGTAGACGAAGAATGACGGAAGGAGGTCGGGCGCCATGGCGGAGAAGACCTCCTCGGTATCCGGTGGTCGCAGGGGCGCCGGGTTATCGATATTGTTCATGCACCAGAGTATGATGCCTATCACGGACCAGTACGAGAACCGCGGCTCCATAGACCGGTACGAGCAGCCCTGGAGGTGCGCGAGGCTACGGTATTGATTATGGATTTGTAGGATGTTGTGGAAATCCACGTTTGAGACGCCATTGTTCCGCCAGGCGGTCTGGCAGTCACGCCAATATCTCGTTATATTCCGACGTCGCCGGGTGTGGCGCGTAGGCCAAGGGTCGTGCCAGCACAGCTCATCGTTCTTTTCCAGTGAAGGGGGTAGGTTAGCGTGTTGTGATTTCGCAAATCGGAGACGTGGAGCTCGACGCTTTCCCGTCGGTGTACATACCTCTCTGTCCCATATCGAGACCGAGTAGCTGGTATTGATATTTTTGTCCAGGGCATCGGCGCCCTCAGGGGGGTGCTTGTGGATGAAGAAGGCAAGCCGATACTTGACGCAGCCGGGTGTGATTTGTATTCGGCGCCGTGGCCACGTCACAAGCGATGGCCACTGCTCGGTGAAGTCTTCGAATATCTTATGAGGATCGCCCGGGTTTGTAGATGAAGGATTATAAGAGGCATCGCCGGCGATATTTACCGTATAATGCGGGATACTGAGAATTTTCGGTTCCACCCACCCCCAAGCCCGCCGACGACGGCTACGCCGGCGCACATTGTACGCATTCAATGCTTCGGAAATGCTCCGGAGTTTGGGGATCTTCACTATCGGACCACGCATTAGTCAATTTCGAGACACATATTCTGGGACCTCTTCCCAAGGGAAATCAGCTGTTTGGTGATCTTATTCACTAATAACTTGGCCTAGCCATGAAGGCGGGACGAGGGAGATTTTCATTAACATACATTCACCCGCCCCGGTAGTTTTTCCACTCTGACTGAGACTCTCCAGTACTTCGCCGATGCGGTCGATTTGCGCACCGTTATTCATTAACGCCTTGTGGCTTGCACCCACCAGTGAAGGGAAAGGTGCCGGAGCGTTCCAAGTGATGGCTGCGTGCTTTGGTACTGGCCCCGCCATGATGCCAAAAGTTATGGTTACCCCTGAGCAGAAAGAAAATTTTAAGGGCTTGAAAATGGGTTTATATATGGTGTTGGTTTGTTATTACGTTGAGACAAAGATATTTCTCTTCCGAAAACGGGATATATCTTTGGGTAGATCCGCTTTCGTTCCTGGCATTCCATCCGAGGCGGGTGAAACTAGCGCTCTTCGACACCTTTCACCTTATGGCCAACAGAGAACTGGCCAATTAGATTTACCTTGGAGGAATGGCAACGAGCTTTATTCGATTATATAGCATTTATATCCACTGCTTGTTTGAAGCCCTATTCTTATCCAAGTACTCGTAGACCTGGCTGTAGTCCTTGCACACGTGTTTGGCGTCCCATCCATCACTTCCATCGAACCCGTCCGGGAACGTGGTTTGTTGACCTTCAAGAGCCACATCGCCGCAGCACATGATGCTTTGTCGCAGATAATCGAAGCAGTGCGTCAGATGCCAAGGTGTCTCTTCTGGGACCCGGCTACTGTTTGAAGAGAGCGCTGAATAGGCTTCGGCAATCGCAAACTATTCCCCATTTATTAGTATACCTTGGCGGAAACATGCGATTTTACATGCCGAATGCTCACCAGGCAGTGCAATTGATGTGTCATCGAGGACGTGACAACATATTTCTCGGGGAACTCCTCGAGCGGCTCGGGGAGGTTGTCGTACTCTTCTGGCTTCTTGATTTCAAGATATCCCAGGCCCCCTACCCGCACCAGATTAGACCAGACAACAAAAGCCTTAGCATGGGAGCAACATACTCGGCACTAAACCTAGCCACTTATTCAGGGTCTTCTTTGTGAAGAACTCCGAGGTATTTTCCGGCACGAAACCAGGATCCGGTTCGAATTGTACCACCTGCTGGGGGAATTCGGGGGCAAACCCCGTGAGGTCGCCTGCACCTTCGAAATAGTGATCCCTGCCGTGCTTGTGCCCCCCACCCATCTGAAGGACAATCACGACCAATAGTAAGAACGCGTTGATTAGCCAGCCGTAATCCTTCAGCGCCGCCACCCAGGATGTCTTCTTCCTTTCGCTATGCAGATAGTCCTTCTCATTCAGGTCGATCGTGTCGCTGACCTCTGTACTCGAGTCGTCATGGTCGTCGATCCGGACGGTGTTATACGAGCTGTCGTACGGGTTGCCTCGGTCTCCGTTGTTCATTGTGACACGCAAAATAAGGAAATAGGCCGGCCTGGGTAGTTAAAACGACTGTAATTGAATGATAAACCGACCTGCGGTGACGGAATAAAATTTGCGATTTCGAAGAAATCTAAGATTGAAATCAAGAAGCGAATGAATAAAACGTGGCTTGCACTTCGTGAAAACGAAACAGCGACTACAGAGGTCTTATACATGCGACGATCATCTCCCTCCCCACACCAAGGCCCCCATCCCAAGCCATCTTGAGACTGGCGACACAGCCTACCCCCCTGGCGTTATTCAGGGGTGCATGTTAGAGTACCTAGGTACACACCAAAGATGAAACCCCATCAAATCGTATCTTCAGATCTTCTAGATACTGATTATCTCAACTAGTAACACAATGTTAAAATCGGGGGAAACCTGTAATTGAAGCTTTGATAATATTGCCACTCATTTTTATACTCTAAACCACTAGGGAAGAGTACGTCTTGAGAACACTGCCTAGGTACACTTCTATGGTTGACCTTTCTTTTTCTCTTTCTGCTAAGGCGCCTCTGCGTGTCAACGCGGTTTCAAAACACGCTGGGGATGGCTTCAGTCCCACTCTATTAAGTAATTATAAGACGCTTCTTAACAATTGTGCTCTGGAATCCTTCTCAGCCTCTCATACACACCGGCTCAGATTGAACTTCCTCGTGCCTTGACATACTGCATCTCCCCCGCCCGAGATATAATTTATCCGGTTCGCGATCCTCCAATGCGACACACGACTGGTTTTATTTCCCGATAAACACATTTGCGTGTCTGGCTCTTGTCTTCGTTTTTCGTTCATGAGCCCTAGTACAATATTTGATTGGGGATATACAAGGACGCATAAGAATAAATATGTCCGAGTTAGCCGATAAAAGACCCCCTTTACGCGCTCCATCGTGCGATGCAACTCCACCGAGCCAGTCGGTAGCGGCCGCAATTATTGGCACTGTTAAAGCCCGGCGGCTCGGGACTTCGCAGCGTCCGACTGCACTAAAGCATGCCCCCAAGCCTCTGTTGAATGTCTCAAACAGCTTCTCCGATCTGCGACTGCATTTGCCCACATGCTTGTAATCAGCAACTTGAGTGATCAACCCGAAAACCGGTATTCTGGTATAAACGGTTGCTAATATCAAGGTGCCGCGTGGTATCTTAACCAGTTCAATAATGTTGACCATCTTTTCACCATTCTTAGAATACCCGTGGTGGTCTCTAGTAAAGCGCCACTCGTACAAAGAAGCAAGACGCAGCCTTAATACCAGTCACAGTAGCCCGCAATTCATTCATCTATAGATACTGGTTGAAATTATCCCCTTATTGTTTTAGGGGGTTGCTTGATGTCAATAATGCCGCCGCATCTCCTCAATATAGGTATTCTATCAAGCTGGTCTCTTCGTATATTACGTATAGCTCCACTCAAGACTGTCAGAGCAAGTTCGAATCCCATTAAACGGAGCTGGCACCATCTTAGGATTGAACGAGCGGAGGAAGGGGCCATAAATCGTGCGGAAGTACAATTATTGTCTGTAAATTTATCGTCAAGTGTCACAAGTAGCAAGCTGGCGGGAACACAGACGACTTCATAGATCTTCGCCGCTTCTTTTTAGCGGCGGTCGATTCAGTGGATCATGTTCGTCCTCCCGCAATTACATGCATAGATTTACATAGATTTAGATCACAAGATCTGCGGTTATGTGTTTATCGCTTCGCAATTCGCTGATTAGCAGCGATTTTCACTTCGGCCACAGCTAGGAATTGCAAAAGTACTAATATATCTTTCAAGACCCCGTCAACAGGTACTCATTGTTTGTGATCCCTTGACAGGTATTTCCCCCTAATTGAATCTACTCCGATAGTAAGTCGGCTCTTCTTTTGTTTTAAGCTTTGATGCTCTAATCCACAACTCAGTATATTATGTCTGGCACATAATTACTTACGTGGTAGATCTCAGCCTGCCGAACCGCTTATGTGAATTAGATTAGCCGCTGAATCGACCGCGCTAAAGTGAGGCTTTGCAACTGAAGCCTTCATTTTCGCTAACTTATAGCATTGCCACTTTTTAACATCAACACCGTTGAAAGAAATATTATCGAAAACCGCATGATCCCCTACAGTGTCATTCACAATTATATGCGATAGAAAGAGTCATTCGAAGTGCTATCGTAGGACTCGATCTAAAAGATTCCACAAAGACTTGAGCGATACCTCCATGATAAACTCCGAGGTTTAATTAGTACTGTGTGTAAGCAAGTCATGATGGAATGCTACATCTCTTGGAGTTTCCCAAGCCTGCCAGTAAGGACCGAGCTGTTATCTTATTCAGGATACTTATAAGGTAGCAATCTAGTAGCGTGCGAACTCTAGGACGACGACCGTTTCCCTGACCCAGCAAGTCCTTTTGGAGGGTTGTGGTGGGCTTCCGTCTTGTTGGATGCTGAGGACTGATTTGATTGACCGCTAGATTCTGCCATGAACAGCGGTGGCCATGACGTCGCGCTGACAAGCGGAAGGGCGCCGTCTTGCCATGATGAAGCGGCAAGAGTGGATTATTATACAGGTTCGTGCCTACGAGGTAGATAAAGTAAGGTACGGTCTTTTCAAGTGCTATTGTCATCTAAGAGAAATGGCCTGGGGTTTCCCGTGCTGAAATCCTGGGTCAGCACTATTCACGGCATTCTATAGTTGAGCACAGTGATATTTAAGCCTAGCAGTTATACTGAGTATCAATTCGGCTAGAGGCCTGATTACCAGATGTCATCCGATCTACTATTATTTACATACCACACTGTAGTCTATAGGCATCAGTGAACCCAACGTTGTTTCTAAGAATAACTACACTATCAGAGCGATCTAGCTCGGGTGGGACCCGCATTGGACAATTTGACCTAACACTCATGGAATGATTTGCGCCTATAGCCCGCGCTAGATCGGGGCGATGTTTCCCACTTGCCGAAAGAATCGTTTGACCCTACGGAGGTGGTATAGGGTGATCTATCTACGGCTGCGCGCCGAGGGTCCTGAAATCTTAAGTGCTGGTTCATTTTAGGGCGTGCGCGCTGTCAGCTACCATCTCGGGATAGCCTCACCTGCAGCTGCGGACGGAACGGTAGGTGGCAGAGCTACCCTTGCAGCTCGGCCAAATTCCGAATGAGGGCTACAATACGTATCTTGGCAAGATAGCCTACCAGGGTGGTTCCTTCGGTCAGCGCTCAAGCGCCACGGCCAGCTCAACGCCTTACGACCTGCGCAACTGCGCCGCATAACGATCGCCGTCCTATGTCCCGTACTTGGAAGCTGGCCTTCCCTCATTATGCATACATACCTACGTGAGTTAGGGTATAATAGTAAGATTCCAAAAATGGACACTAGTGCCTCCACGTTAAAAGCGCTTAGAACTAACAAGTGCTTATTCGAGCTTCGCTATCACGGTACGCGATACCGTTGCACCCTATTTGGGTGGAAACGGCTATAGAGGTCCTTTAAGCGAGAACACAGCTGAGGAGTTCGTCTTGTCAGCCAACATGCCATATACTGCAGCTCTCAGACTGTAGGGCTGTGTATTCTTACATTGCAGTCTATATTGGGACTAGGTAGACCACGAGGTAGGGTTGATAAAGTCCGGCCCCTTGTCGATGGCATTGAATGGCAAGAGTATAAAGACGGCCTGGTCGGCCGTGTTGTTGAGAAACATGATCATCCTTATACCCAGCCCCATCGAGTTTAGTAGGTCTCTGTTCTTCGAAGTAAAATAATATCTCTTTTTTTCTGTCCAAAATGGTTTCTCTCAGCCGCTCCCAAAGCCTCGCCGTGCTCGCCTTTTGCACAAGCGCCCTCGCCGCCCCTGCCCCGGCCCCTGCCTCTGAGGAGATCACCCTGCCTATTGGTCAGGCACCCCAGGGCTTCAGACCGGCTTGGGTCGGACCCAAGATCAACTACCACACCCTCACCGTCGACGAACTCAGCAACCAAAATGGTACGGTAGCGCCGCCGTCGGCCAACCTCGTGGGACGGGGACTGAAGAGCCGCGGCCCTATTGGCGAGGACAACCGCGAGCTGTTCCTCGAGACTGGATACCCCTACTCGGCGATGGGAAAGATTGAGTGGTCCAACGGAGTGTTCTGGTAAGGAGCCCTCCACCTCGTGGATTAATCCTGAAACCCAGGGACTAACTGTGCATGATGTAGCTCCGGCACTCTAGTGGGCCCCCGGCACGTGGCGACGGCGAAGCACTGCGCCCCTAGCGGCGAGGAAAACGTCGGTGTCAGTGTCCGGTTCATGCCGGCCTTCGACGAGGGCGAGCGGCTAGGCGGTGCGGGCGTCACGGACGTCATCTCACTAGCGGGATACTCGGTCGGCAACGACCCGGTAACCTCGTGCGACTGGAAGGAGGACTGGGCGATCTTCATCCTCGACAGCGACCTGGGCAACCAGCACGGCTTCCTCGGCGCGCTATTGGTCGGCGACGAGGACACCGGCAAGCCCGACTTCTCCAACTACGGCTACCCGGGTGACCTGGGCAACGGCGCCCGCCCGTACCGGTCGACGGGCAACACCATCCACCCCGGCCCCTACACCTGCGATGCGTACGGCCCGTACGAATCGGACGCCGACATCGCGGGCGGCCAGAGCGGTGGCCCGATCTGGAAGGACGACGAGAGCGGCACCCCCTTCCTGTACGCCGTCGTCAGCGGCACGAGCTCCACACACTCGATCTTCTCCGGTGGCGACAACCTCCTGAAGTTCATCCTCAGTACTCGTGAGGACTGGCCGTAAGCGTTAGGCCATCCTGTTTAGGGGTTGCCCATTATAAGCCTGCCCGGGCCGAAACCCTTGGGAAGGGTAGCGGTGATATCACATCTCCCACCGAGCTGTACATATGCAATATGCGCATTCTATGTAGATACTTCTATCTCGTGTATATATTTATAGACAATGAGCTGTACAATATTCCTTTTGTTCTAGATCAAATTGTTAGCTAGCCTTCAACTGATTTCTTGTTGAATAGCTACGCATCGGTGTTTAATACCCTACATGGGACGCAAGTGGACATCGTCAATGAAGTAGGCAAGCAGAGACGAGATACCTGCCCAAGAAATCATGCATACCGACGACATAGGCCCATAAGAGGTGAGCGGCAGCAAATGGGCAGGGGTCACCGAATAGTACTGTACGCATCTATAAGTTAGCCTTTACTTACGATAGCCTTACTTAAATGGATACCGCCTCGCTCGTGAAATCTAAAATGCAGAGCGGTCACCAACATATACACGGGAAGAAGGTGAAGCCTCATGGTGTAGCAGGATATCGGTATCCAACTTGGGGCGAAATCGCACATTTATAGTTCTTGCTGTATGTTGTGTACAAAATCGAAGCAAGGAATTCGTGCCCCTCAATCAACCCCTATTTTCGCCCAATTGACCTAACATGGAAGGCAGCTGGTAGCCGACTGCCATGCAGTAGAAATCTACTTTTATGAAAGAGACCTGCACAGCCACACAGCAGGCAGGTTCACTCCATGTGGCTTGTACCTATTGAAGCCCTACTAGTTACTATACGAATAGTAACCTGTTAGATAAGCACCCCTTATCACTTATCGCTCCTCCACTCCCCTAGCGATAACGCACAATTTTCTACCACCACTGGGATTTAATTGAATATTGCCCCAACTTTTAGAGTAACCCCTAGGTACCTAAGTTCCTTTTTTTCGCAAATCTCAACTTCGACAACTTCATTCCCACTTCTTACGACCAAAGAACCCGCCGACCGACGCCCCTCGTCATCCTCTCCCCTTACGACTTCCCTGTCCGTTTCCCAAAAGTCGAATTCACAGTACCAATACCGCAAAAATGACTGGAGGCATTTCTGTCCGCGATGTTGATGTAGGTTACCCGAAACTCGCCGTCTGATGAACCGCATACGCGCCTCGCACATTATCATACCTCGAGCGCACTGCACTGCACTGCACTGCGAAAGTTGATAGAAAGAAGCCGTCGTATGGCCTCGAAATTCTTCGAATTCGCTGCATCGCATCCAACAAGATGGGGTTCACGGAATTGCGTGGGAGCAGAGAGCAGGCGTGAGGGGATCGAAAGATCTCTGATGACGGAATTTTGCTGACTGGTAGTCTTTCTCAATCTGCAGGCGCAAAAATTCATGTAAGAGAGCACCGTTCCTGATCATTGTGGCATGGTCATTTCTTTTTTTCCTGAAGTAATACTGACAAGTAGTATAGCAACGCATATGCTGGCTTCTTGAAGCGCCAGGGAAAGCTCCCCATTCCGGGTTGGGTTGATACCGTCAAGACGGGTGTCTCCCGCGAGCTTCCTCCCCAGAACATCGGTTAGTGATTGATCACCTGGCATGGTTTGATTCCGTCACGACCGAACATGAGCTAATCAGAGGTAAAAGACTGGTTCTACGTTCGTGCTGCTGCCGTCGCCCGCCACGTCTACCTCCGCAAGACCGTCGGTGTTGGCCGTCTCCGCAGGACCCACGGTACTGCCAAGAACCGGGGTGTCCGCCCCTCCAGGCACGTCGATGCCAGTGGTTCCGTCGACCGCAAGATCCTCCAGTCCCTCGAGAAGATCGGCGTTGTCGAGCACGACGAGGAGAAGGGTGGCCGCCGTATCACCCAGAGCGGACAGCGTGACCTGGACCGTATGTGGCACTCTCAACTCCGACGCTGAACTAGTCGCTAACCCGTCACAGGTATCGCCCAGACCACTGCTGAGGCCGAGGAGGAGGAGGATGAGGAATAAACTTGATACCGATACCTCAATGTTTGGTCAAGGGTTTTGGGGGGCATGGCATAGGGAACGGCGTTTTAAAACGGCTACGCAGTGAATGATTTTCAGCTATCACAAGATCCATTCTCCTTCTTGCCTATGCGTATGACTTCAATGGTGTGTCTATGGTGAGGTGTAAAATTCGCGTGCCAATGGCATGTGAACAATAGTACCCAACCTTCCACGTGTGTTGCCATCTGAGGAGACATCAGCCGGGTACATGACATGTAGGATAGCGGCCCCCTATTTGCCGATAAGAGAGAAATCATGTTTTAATGATGACCCATGGGCAGCTACTTCCAGTGTTGATGATTCGGTTACATTCTATGTCTAAGCCGTACCACACTACTACCATGCTCGGCTCATTACAACAGTCTCCATGGTCATGTAGAAAAGGATTCTATCTGGTGAGAAAGCGTTAGGTAGCTCATAGGTCACATGCTCCTTCTCGGAGGGGTTTTATCTTATGGCATCTTCTTTACACATCAGCTCCCAGGAGCTGAATTTCAGCTAACTGGATACCTCCATCAATCTACCCCTCAACCTCTTACACATAAGGTTAGGCCACTGTGGTTTCCTCTTTTAATCTCAACTCATCCCGTTCCAAGAACTTACACTATCGTTATCCTATTCCTTATCCTTATTCACTAGTCATCTTCCAATAATCTGTTCTCTGTTACCAGATAGCCAGGACCCTCTCACTAAAGAAAAAAACCTTGATAGTATGCCTGATCTTTCCTCCGAGTTAGTCGCTCTCGGCGTAGAGCCCATCCATTGCGCCTGCTTGGATGGTGAGTTCGAGAAGGTCAAAGAGCTATGCGAAGACCTCCCAAACCTCGAAATCCCCGTCGTGCCACGCATCCAACAGCCGCCCGACGAGCCGGCCTGGCCCAACGGCGAGACCCCGCTGATGCTGGCGGCTTTAATGGGCCACCTTGAGACCTTTGAATACCTGGTACAGAAGGGCGCCGACTACAAAGCCAGAGACGGCGACGGTCTTCCTACACGGTTCTATTGCGAAGGCGGAGATTTCGCTGCCGATAAAAGGGCTTTTTGGCTTGCACATGGAGCTGGGAAAGAACACCCTAAGGCATGTTATACTCGAGCCGCTATTGTTGATTTGCTCAGCCATCCCACGAGGCTGTACATGCTCACGCCCAACATCGCGGATGCGGGCTACCCGGATATCTATCTCGGGAAGGAAGGCACGAAAAGTACGTATACTTGGCCATCGTGATAAACGTGGACTGACATTGCCATACAGTCAAACTTTTCGTTAATATCGACACTTTAAATACAGGCGAGACGCTTGGTGGGATCAAAACGATAGGCTGCATTAAGGCGCGAGATGGGCACCAGGTACTGAAAGTGGCGGCGAGCGGATTTAAAGATCGGGTCGGGCCGTTGCGTCGAGACCCGCGGGTGCTGGACCGTGAAGCTTTAAATGATATCGCGTTAAACAAGGTGGCGCGTATCATCGGCTTCCGCTTTTCTGCCAATTTTAACGATAACGGCAACCGGTTTCCCTTGCCTCACCATCGTGGTCGCGTGCATGCCGGCCACGTCGAGGTCCAGCTGACCACCTGGTATGTTCTCGAGATGGCTAACAGGCTGGCCACGGACCCAGCAACAGCACCTGTCGGCGGCAGCGGCAGCAGCGGCAAAACATGGACTACTAAGCAAAAGCTACGGAACCTCAAGAACCGGATCGCGCGTCTCGGCGGCGACCGCGAGGCCGTTCTGTGCCTAAACGCCTACCCGTGCGCCTCGTGCCTTAAATTTATCCAGGCGGTCACGAGCTATACGGGGGTATTGTTTTATGTAAGGGGTGGTTTCGGCGTCGGACCAGTAGCCCGCGAGAAATTGGGCCGTAACAACGCGGCTATCGATCAAGTACAGAAGGAATTCGAGGACCTAGACGCTGTAACGGATCCGTCGGATGATGACGGGCTGTCTTCAGGCAGCGATAGTGACCTCAAGTCGGGCATTATTCCCTCATCAGTGCCCCGACCTGCCGCGGGAACCGGAGCGTTCCGCCAGGATGTGTTTGTGCCTATGACCCCAGAGATCATAAATAGCTTCAACACGGCACAGGAACCTATAGTGATCGACGACGATTCTGCATATGAAGATGAGGGAGAGGAGGAAAATGAAGAAGAGCAGGAAGAGAAGCACGTAACACCGAACACGCCATCTCCACAATCTGCCGCATTCCCAAGCACCCCGGATCATACTGCCTCCCACTTTACGCCGATAGTCTTTGTTCCACAGCAGCCGGAGGGACCGAAGAAGGCCGCAACAGCAGCGTCTGTGCAGACTTTCCGAGAGAAGATAGGGGAGTACAGGCACGTGCCGCCGCCGGCGAGAGCACGGCCCACAGTGCTGCCGAGTTTGAGACCCTACGAAGAGCGCGTGCGCTACCGTAACCCGTGGCCGACGCCGGTCTTGGTTCCGCCACCGTACTTATCCGCTTCCCAGCACCAACAACAACGACAACAACAGCCTCCTACAGAGCAAGCACCATTCCAGGCGACTGCCACACACCGTAGTGGTGACGGCGCACCGTCAATCACACAAACGGATGATATCAGGATGCGAATAAACTTCCTTGAGTCCGACTTGGAGGACATGGGCTTAGAAACAGGCGCTTTTCGGCGTAGTTGATCATACGAGCACCCTGTGACATATCACACATCATACTGGGGGCGCCGAGGGGCACGTATTAAAGGAGAAGAGCTTACTTTCGTCGACGGTTCATGACGCTATCTATCTAGGGAGCTGGACTTGCGAGAAGGATTTACAGGTGGCCTGAGGACTCGTTACGATATGAAATGGGCTGGCTTGCTACTGAAGTGTATCCCGAATATGATGTGCTTTGCTTTCTTATTTGCATTAGAGGATTCAGGCGCTGGTTCGTGAAAGTTTCCTGCTCATCACGATTCACAACATCAAGGGGAATGGAATCGCATAGTTGAATAGGTAGCTATAAATGCATACGCTATCTCTATTCACTGCATGATTAAAGGTAATCGGGGTTATTCCAATTGCGGGACGTGTTTAAGTAGATACTTAGGTACTTAGCCCTTCTAGAGTTTACCTACCAAGCCCACTTGCAAATTCTGTCCACCCGACTTGTATACGTCACTCTCCCCAGGTCCTCAACCCAGGCGGCCACTTTTCCGCTTCTCTTAGATATACACTGTCACGACTATAATTCAAATGCAAAACCGGTAGTGTACGCTCCTGAGCTTTGCCCGCTCGGGTGAGGCGACGACGCCCCGAGTTTCGACATCGATACTTCTTACATCCCCCCCACAACCACGCGCCCCCGCCTCACGATGCGCGAGTTCATGGATTACGTCCAGTCGGCGTTCTACGCCGGCACGGGCTGGGACCGGGACAACTCGTACTCGTCATTGAATGCGACGTCGGACGCGTTGCTGAGCTTCGCGACGCCCCGGGGTCTGCGCCTGACGTTGTCATCGCTAGCGACGCCGCAGTTCGCCACCTCGTACCAGCTAGGCACCGTCGGAGTCGTGGACGGCTCCATATCGTACCTATACTCGACCGTGCCACTGAGTGACGCTGTCGCCCCGAGCGAGCGCGTTCCCCTCCCCGACCTCCTGCGCAGCTACCGCCCCCTCAACGACCTCGCCCGCAACACTTACGTGCGCCACGGCTGGGCCGGCGGCGTCCGCGACAAGAAGGAGACCCTCGCCTACGGCCGCCTGTACCTCCCCATGTCCATGCTTGAGGCGCTGGTCGTGCGTCGCCTGTCGCCGACATTGCAGTGGCAGATGAGCGCTGTGTCGGGACAGGCCTTGCGTAGCGGCGGTACCGTGCTGAGCATGCTCCAATACGACGTGGGCCGGTACGGGGTGGAGGGGCTAGCGTCGTCGGACGGCGGGCTGCTAGGCGTGCGGGGCCTGTACAACTTCGGCGGCGACGTCGCGCATCTAGACGCGTCTCGAGAAAAGAAGGCGCAGGACCAGGGCGGCGGCGGCGGCGGCAATAACGGCGAGCGGGACCGCATCCACGGGCGGTTCAGCGCGGGTGCGGAGCTGTACTACGGGGCACTGAACAAATCGGGCGGGATGAGCTTCGGGGTGCGGTTCGCATCGCTGCCGCTGCCGTCGCAAACGGGCACCACGCCGCTCACCGCCACCATGACCATCAACCCGCTGATGGGCAGCGTCAGCTGGACCTACGCCGTCGTCGCCGGCGG
This sequence comes from Eutypella sp. D-1, assembly GCA_023313575.1. NCBI lineage: Eukaryota > Fungi > Ascomycota > Sordariomycetes > Xylariales > Diatrypaceae > Eutypella > Eutypella sp. D-1. The sequence continues at coordinate 1,239,033 of JAJTTP010000003.1, forward strand.
CTTCTGCTCCCTCGCCACCCGCATGAGTTTCAACGTCTACAGCTACGAGAGCGACTGGGCCGTCGGCATGGAGCTCTGGAGGAAGAAGGCAGCGCTGCCCCTAGACGTCGACGCCGAGGGCGACGTCCCGCCCCCACCGACCGTGCCCCGCAAGCCGGAGCGCAGCTTCCAGGCCAAGATGGAGTGGAGGCTCGACGACCCGGCTCCGCCTCCTGATACCCCCAATATCGACGACCCCGAGAAGCCTGCATTTACATCCGAGAGTGTATCTATAAGTCCACCCGCGACCCAACTTGACACCCAACCTGCCGCCCAACCTACCACCCTGCATACCACATCACCTGCCGCATCACCTGCGAGCTCGCCTGCAATTCCGCGTGCGGACCTACCGGTGAGTCTCGAACCTGAGGTCGTCACGAAAGAAAGGAGTTTTAGGGCAAAGATGGAGTGGAGACTAGACGAATCCGAAGAGAAGGAGGAGGACGAGTATGCGGGCGTGCTCAAGGCGCGCTTGGACCAGCATCTGCGGCTCGGGCTGTTGTGGGAGGGCAGGGCCAAGTCGCTGCTCTTCAGTCTCGGGAGCGGAATCGATCTCCGACGGCTTGACTCGCCGTTCCGCACTCTAGGGTTGGAGGTGCAGTTCTCGTCATGAAGTGCAAGCCTCCGCAGCACCAAATATCACTCGTAGAAACCATGTATGGGTACGAATATACACCGGAAATACACTGGAACTGTCTACTTGAGCTACCGAATAATTAGCAGGCATACGAGTCGACATCCGATCGGTGGAACACCGTATGCGTGGAATTATGCACAAGCGGGCAGCCTCTAATGCACAACTACCGCCTAGTCAGAAGCTTAGCCCATATCTAAAGCAGTCTTGGAAGCGGTCTCCCGAACTCGCATTGAATGCCCCCAATGTGGGGACTGTGGGAACATGGCAGCACTTTCAGAGCCTTGCCGGGCTGCCGTCGTGTAAAAATCGAGTTTCAACGAGCCTACAAGCCGGCGATTGAGCTGCAACCTTCGGCGTATCAGTAGGCTCGATACATTGCAGACGGTATCGCAAGTATCCAGGGCGGAAGCCAATTAAGAAGCGCCGTGGTGGTGGTGGCGGCGACGGCCGGAGTCGAAACCCGTCCATGGGTGTGCGGTGCGGGCAATCCGTTGTGTAATAGCGTTGTATAACATCAACCTCAACGGCGCCTGGCCTGAGATAGATGGATAGATACATAGATAGATAGCAGAGGGGCGCTCGAGTCGCACCCAATACCCGCCAATGTCTTACAATTACAATCACGCTATTTTGCACGCCCCGAGTAACCTTATTCACGTGGTTTAGTACTACTTTTCTCGGTCGATATCAGGCTACTAGGTACGCTAGCTGCCAAGTGATAACGCTTATATACTTGCTTGGCTTATTGGAGCGGATGTTGTGGGTATAGCCAGCAAGTCAGTCAAGGTTTTGACAGAAAACGTGGGACAAAAGAGCGCACTGAGTTATATATATGTATGATCGATGCAAATGGGGTCAAGTTCGTGCAAAGGGACAGACCAGACCGCCATAAACCTCCCCGAAGTTGTATCACGTACGGGATGGGTGTATCGGCAGCGTGACCGTTTATGTCGCAGTTACTGTGATACTCAAGCAAGGTTAAGATACGCAGACGCAACCATGTTACATATTCCCTCTTTACTGCAGAGTGTCCGCGTCAGCCTCAGCAGCCCTACCAAAATTCGGGTACAACCTACGACATCTATCCATCGGAGCAGCCGTATTTGCAGTTTGGACCAAAACTTTCTGTTACTCCATCAATCATGGAAGTGCCTCCGGGGCTGCTGCGGACATTGAGGGACACTTGAATAATTGGGGTAGACCTGGAGAACCTTGATGGCCAGCCCACCGACACTAGTTGCGGTTTAGCAGGGGTCTAGACCAATCAGACCACCCTTGATTCATGAGGTCAGCCCGCAATCCGCAGACGGTCCGTTTGGAAGAGGCGTAAGTACTTTGTATACACACTAGCCTTAAAAGGGGTAACATCAAAGACCCGCGTACCTGGTGGTACCTCACTTACGTACTTTGGCTACGGTTGATAGTTGGAATATAAGAATCAAACGATCAAGTTGCCATAGAAGGAAGAGTGACCTCTCAAAAAAAAGAGTTATGCGTAGGTGCAGTGTTTATGATACCTGTTCCCGTGATGCAAACGCAGATGCGAATGTAAATCTACTCGTATCTACCTCGTACTCCGTATTATTCTTAGATGCAAAATGTGGAGTGCTATGTTCAATGTCACAGGTGAGACAGGAGGCTCAGCTGAGTTGATACTTGTGTACCTACTGAGACATTCCAAGCGGGATTCCAAGACCCACTTTATCTTGAGTTTAGACGTTAATCGTTGGTTGTTAGTCGTTGGTTGTCTCTTAGTTGTAGGCTGGTAAGTCGTCGTTGCTGTTGCCGTCGCTGACGATAGGAAACGCCCTACGAAGTAACTAACTCAAGTACTCGATAATCCCGTCAAGGAACTAGTGTAAAAGGGGAATAATCTTTGCAGCCCTGAGTCCTTCAAGTCCATCAAGGTTCTCACCTGGACAACTTTCGGTTCACATTGTCTCGCCCACTAACTCATCAGCCTACCTAGTATCAGCCGGCTCCCCTCTCATGAATGTGAAAATGTCTTTACATGACTTGTTCTCTTCTTCTATGAGGGGCCATACCGACTCAGCTGGACATGGGGGCTTATACTTATTAACATTTGCTCGTTGCTCGCTCGTTGTCGGTGTTTCCTATTCCTTCCTAATTCCCAGGTTTCCCTCCCTGGCAAATCGTATCATTACAAGAACACCCTTACATCTCAAGTGCATATTGGATCCACTCTGAAGAGGGGCTCTACCCAGGACGCTGGAGAGAGAAAAAGACGAAGAGTTTTCCAAGAGTGCTTGTTCGGATCAAGCTTTTGACTTTGTGGAGGCTTCCCGGCTCGGCGCGTCTAAGTAATCCAGGGCAGAGCAAGGATCTGGATTCTTTAAGGTTTTTGATCTCGTTCTTGATCTCAAGCTCCGAATTCTTTGGGGTTGAGCAAATCCGCCCCCCCCCCCCAAAACGCACTTAAAGAGTCCACCGGCTTCATCTCACCGGGCGAAGGAAGTTTCTACCTATACTATTTCTTGGACACACCGGTTCATTGTCTGCTTTGCCCGTCCTTCCTGTCCAACCATAAGGGTCTTTTCCAGAAGACTTTCTGTTTCCAAGTTTTTACAATAGGTAAGGCTAAATAAATATCTACCTTGTTACTTACACCCTACCCTATTGCATCAGACCACACGAGTGCCATTTGTATGAATGTACATCAGCAACCATGCCATCGCGTCCATCAGGGTCCTCAGTCAGCGGTCACGATACCAAACAATGCAATCACTTCCCTCCGGCGCTAAACAGATACCATTGTTCGTTCCTTTGTATGCTTAGACAATAACCTTGTTAGACTTACATGCAAAATCTGCATGGCCGCGCCTGTTATTTAAACCTATATACTCGTACTTCTCTGACAACATTCTCTAGGCGCACCTTTTCTGGATACTTGGCATCTTATATCTTAAGAAGGTCCTCGGTACACTGGCAGATACGGCCTTCTTACCGTTGGTTACACTCCTTTTCCGTGTGACCCTTTCGCTATCATCATCCACACAATCCGTATTTCACACAGACTACATTCATTATAAAGCATCACTATTACAATGTCACCCGTTATGGACACCATCGGTGCCGTCCTTCGGGCGCGCCAAGAGGATGAAGATGCCGGCGGCTCCTCTGTCACCGTCGATTGCGATTCTGGCAATGACTATGACGGTCGCATGGGCCTACGCATCTCTTCAATCTTCGTCATTCTCGTCGGTTCTCTTCTCGGCGCTCTGCTCCCCGTCGTCCTCGCCCGTAACTCTAAGATGAGGATGGGCACCGCGTTCTTCATTGCCAAGTACTTCGGCTCCGGTGTCATCATTGGCACGGCCTTCATGCACCTTCTATCTCCTGCCTACGATGCTCTGGGCTCACCCTGTCTGCCCGAGGACAGTACCATCACGGCCTACGACTGGGCCGCCGGAATTTGCCTGATGACCATTTTCGTCATGTTCACGGTCGAGCTCGTCGCCAGCGGATTTGATGTCTTTGGAAGTCACTCCCACGACAGTAAGGTAGAGCCGGCCAGCCCTTCTGTCAATGTCCAGAACAAGGATACGCAGGCATCGGATAGCCCCACCAGCCACGATGTCGAGGCCAATGTCCCCAAAGAGGGTGGATCTAACGGCAACAACAAATTCGTCGTACCCGGTATGCCTCACGATGTTAGCTACCCGCCCGGCGGCGAGGACCACCTGGGCCATCAACGTGAGCACGTCGAGAACGACTCGTACTCTGGATTTGCCGCTCAGATGATGACAATCTTCATCCTCGAGTTCGGCGTTATCTTCCACTCCATCTTTATCGGTCTGACGCTGGCCGTGTCGGGCGATGAGTTCAAGGTCCTGTATATTGTGCTGGTATTCCACCAAACGTTCGAAGGACTGGGTCTGGGCTCGCGTCTTGCGACCGCCCCGTGGCCGCACGCCAAAAGATACGTCCCCTACCTCCTGGCAGTCTTGTATTCCCTCTCAACGCCGATCTCAATCGCCGCGGGCCTCGGTGTCCGCCAGACCCTCAAGCCGGGCAGCACCACCACGCTTATCGTCAACGGTGTCTTCGACTCGATCAGCGCAGGCATCTTGATCTACACCGGTCTCGTCGAGCTGCTGGCCCATGAGTTCATGTTCAACTCCCAGATGCGCAACGCCGGCCTCAAGGTCCAGCTCTTCGCCCTCAGCTGTGTCGCCCTTGGCTGCGGTCTCATGGCCGTCCTCGCTAAGTGGGCCTAAGATACTCAACAGATTGTGCAGATGTGCGGGAGAGGGGGACGTGCCTAATGACCCAGTGTCCAAAGGCGACATCTTTCTTGGGTTCACCGAATGGATGACTCCACATGTTACCGTTTTCGATGATTTCCAGTCGAAATTGAGTCGGTGGAATTTACTGCTAGCCCTTTATATTCAACAGGTTTCGAAGCTATTTGCGACGGACACTGGATACGAGTTAAGACACCGTTTCGTGCGGGCGAGTGAACACGGCACCAACTTTGCCCGCATCAAGTCATAAGCTCGACTCAGTTGCGCTAGGTGTTGCGGACCTGTTCGGCGACTTGGGCATATCCTTGATCAGCCAAGTCGAACCAACATCATTGTGGCAAGGCTCTCCCTACCGTCCTTTGGCACGCCGGAGTTCGCAAAAGGGTCTGTAAATACTCTATAATTGTCGAACTTGAGAAGAATGTTATCGATTGCGGAGACGAGGTCGTTGGAGCGGAGTCTGGGGAGACGATGTCGGGACTTCAGCTGGACGTTTTGACTGACCAGGTCTCATGTCCTTGGAGCTAGCCGAGAGTTTATTCGCAGAAGGTGTCGATAGTGAAAGTATACCCTAATTAAATGATAGACAAAAAGTTATTAGTGAGCCAATTCCTATACTACTCGGTGAAAATCCGTCAGGAGTGCAGTAATCTCGTAGTCAGTTGAGTCTGACTTTAGTGGAGCTATTTTAGCAGATAGAAACCTCAGGGCTGCAGGCACACTAAGTCATACCAAATTCAACCATCTAAAAATTAAAAGTAATGCAACTTCTGCTGACTTCCTTGTAAGTTAAGTAAAGAAATAATATCTTTATGTTCTGCAGTCCTGTGGGTTTCTAGTATATAGGGAAGACCGGATATAGTGGAGTAGGAGACCACCGCAGCCTTGGCCTAGACCCTTTACTTCTACATGCCACTATAAGATTCCTACCCGATATCTGTTACCTTGATCATCTAAACGTCATGAATAAAATTTCGTTTCTTTTTAGTGATTGTGGCAGGGGCGGGCATGCGTGCATTAGAAACCCTTCTTGTTAGATATTGATACAACAAGACTTGATGTCACAGTTACAATAAATAAGTACGAATAATAGTCTGTGATAAGGGGCATTTTATTCAGCTCATCGTGGCTAACACGCATGCTTCACTCCGCTCGAAAAGCTCGCCGATACAAAGGCCATGGGAGAGCGGGATCCGAGGTAATGCCAGCCGGGCCGGGCCCGGACGCCCCCGGACGCCCCCACTCATTCCCGTGAAAAAGGCATCATTGCTTAGAATATCGATATTTAGGACGCCTCCTTCGCCTTCCCGACTCTTCTGGAATTTTGATGGGGTCGCTGTGCTCGATATGGGTCGCGCCTCCGTAGCCGCCATCCCATTTTCTCCCACAGGAGGAACACACCCCCCCGGGGGGCCTTTTTGCCCCGTCTTCGCAGACTGTGCACATGTATTCGTCTCGCCAATTGTAGGTAGCGTAGCTGTTGTCGCTGCTGATGCCACCGCTGTTACTATTGCCGCTATTGCTGCTGTTGCCACCGTCGCCGCCGCCGTCGCCGCCGCCGTTGCCGCCGTCGCTGCTGCTGTTGGCGCCGCCGCCGCCGCCGGGGCCGCTGGGGCCGCTGGGGCCGCTGCCGCCACTACCACTGCCTCCACCTGCACCACCTCCGCCTCCGCCGCTGTCATCAGCCCCACCGCTACTGCCCTCTTTCTTGTTGGAACTAGACGACTGGCCGCCAGTTTGCCTGTCTTTGCTCAGCTGCGGCATGGTTACAAGAGCGTAGTAATCGGCTTATTTCTCGAGTCTTTGTCCGAACATCAAGTAAAGGGGGTAGTATGCTGCAGTTGAGTTAAGCGCCGGTAATCTGAGCAGAGAACAAGTCGAAGTCGAGACGGCCTACCTATTTATAATAATTATGCCTCCCACAAATGTTCTGTTGTCTGTGGCATGATTTTGGTACGGTATCTACAAGATTGCGTTGTTGGCTTGGGCAAGCGTTTGATATCGGCACGCTGCCTTCATCGAGAATTCCTCGGTCAGGTGGTAGTTACACCGAGCGCCTTGCTCGAGCAAACATGTCTCCTTGGACAGCTAACGGAAACTGTGCTTCCACTGTCTTCCCAGTAACGTTTCTCAAGAGTCTGTTTGATCGTCAGAACACTCGGTTAAATTGCTGATGGCAGCAAACGAATAATAAGACCTGTTTTCAACAATCATCCTTGTCCCTTTTCACTGTCTAGTTTACTTTCCAAACCCCTCCCCCCTCCCCCAGCCTGCTCCGAGATATCTGCACAGAGTGACGGAGCGCTTGCTTGCAACTGGTAAAAGGTCAGTTAAGTCGGTATAAGTGACACCATTCCATCGTGCATGCAAGAAGAGAGCCTGTTAATGCGCGCCATTTACCGAGACTGAGGGCAGAGACATGATAAGTGCTCATTACTGAAGCCCACCTGTCCATTACTGCGGTTTATGTCCTTGTCACGTCCACGCTTTCTGAGAAGACCAACGCAATATATCGGTTGAACCCAACAGAGACAGGCAGTGTGACATGAGCTAAAGGCAAGCGGGATGGAATCATCACTAATTCATTGACTCTGTTGCACTATGAGAAAGGTGGTCAAATATCAATGTATTAAAATAGACTTCAAGGAAACCTTTGCGACCTACATCATATAATATATAAACTATAACATAAATCCTGGTTCAATCAAGCGAAGCTGCTGGTCTGGGGCTTACGGCAAGAGGTAAAAACCTCACATATGCCCTAGTCCTAGTAAACCAATCAGCACGTATACAAAGACCATACTGACACTGAATATAGCGGCACATTCGACGACAATACATGCTAGGTCCATACCGATACCCGAGGGCGTCGAGAAAATCCTAATGACAGATGCCGTGGGGAGGGCAAAGGCCCACGCGATGACAACATACAGAAGGAGTTCAAAGTACATCATCTTGTACGATTTCGTTATTCGTTAGCTGTCTATGATGTTTTCGTTGGTGGAGATCTGAGGATGTTTTCCATGATGGGTTGGTTTGCTTTCTGGTTTCGGATCCGAGACATAACAACCTGATAGTCACAATGCTGTATTTATAAATAATTGGCCTGGGAAGATCCGAGGTGCGAGGAAGCTAGGACAAGATAGTTTGTTTCCCCTGTATCTTTGTCCACCTAGACTATGGCTTTATGGTGGACTTGGAATTCAAGATCTCGTTAGAGTCCTCTTTATGCGCCTATCAATAACAAGTGTGCCTTGATGGCAATTACCTTGTTGTCCACAGGTATAAGCATAATGCCTTACTACACATTACACAAAGCGTTTGCTCGCTTTGTCCACACTTTATCAGTTATACCCGAAGGCTTGTCTTGGCAGACCAGGATATTGCGCTGCTCATTGGTGGTTGCTGGAGATCTCTTTAACCTAGTTAACTACATAGGAAAACAATGAAGTTAGGCCGGGATGAAATAACTAGGTTCAATAAAATTAATACCATGTCTGCCATGCTCGTTGCCATTCATATTTCATCTCAACGTTATTTTTATCACGTCTCACAACGTACACCGATGCTGTCGTTTTCAGCTAGTCAACTATCAAGCCATCATCGTTCGAGCTGACATCGGTCTCAACGCTTATGACGGAATCCGAGTCTGAGTCGACCGGTGCGCTGGAAGTGGCATCGGATCCGCTATCTGATGAGTGGTGTCCAGGGTGTGGACGGGGGAGCGGAGGAGGGTAAAGTGGAGGGTAAATAGGAGGGAAGGAAGGGATATGGCGGTGATGGTAGAGCCGGGGCCGAATGGAGCGGCTATAAGTGCGCTGGGGGACTAGTGGCGGGAGGGGCCCTCTCGTGATCGGTAATTGGTCACCCGAGTTCGAACTCGAGCTGGTCGAGGAGGATGATGAGGATGACGAGGAAGAGGAGGACGATGTGCTGTCTCTCGCGGGTAAGATGATGATATCGGGTTCCTGTGGCATCCAGAATACCTGAACGCGTTTGCTAAACTCATTGAATCTCCTCTGACGAATACTTTGAGCGCTATTTTCTACCAGGATATTTTCTATCACGCGTATGATGCTCGTCTTCGAGATAGTTGCCTCACTGGACGTTTCCATTTCTGCCTCGAGGTCGATATCAGGGTTGGCATTGAGCATCCGGCTCATGACATCCACGGCGTTGTCCGCCACGCTATTAAAGTAAGGATTGAAACTGGTTGGCTCATTACTAGTCCAGAAGCGGTTCAGCATATTCAGGAGGTAGCCCGCCGCGGCGTCTCTGGCCAATATGTTTTTCGTCTCTCTCGGATATACTCGTTCGATAATATCGAGGCAGCGTGCACCTCCCATGGTGATAGCAAATTCAATTATTCCTGTGATTGCGCAGGGTGGTGTCATAGTTTTGGACACAAGAAGCAGCTTCTCCAGTTTCGCGGGACAGTTGCCTATAATTGCCATGCCGACCGGGGTGTCTTCTATGTTGATCTTCGAGTGGCTAAAAGAGGCCCAGGGGTCGGCTCCTTTTTCTAGCAGCATGTCGACGATGCTGGGATGCTTCGCATATGCCAGCGCGGTTTTATTCTCGGCGTCCCGATGGTCCACTGCGACACCGTTCTCGAGGAACCAGCGCACCACGCCCGTGAAGCTTCGCGAGACAGCTAGGTGTAGCATGATAGTACAAGGGTTCTTGTGGAAGTTTTGGTGGGCACCGGCTTGGAGGAGGATGAGTATCATCTCTTCACATGCCCCTGTGTGTCGTGCAACCCCCGATCCGAACAAGTTAAGTATATTAGTGGGCTGATGAAGAATTTGGTTCTCGGTATCAATGCTTAGGAGGTATTGCAGACAAGTTGTGTCCTGTCTCCCCAGAACCAGTTGGAACAGGTGCAATATGTCTTCTTTGGATGTCCATAGCTGCGGAGACACCACTCTTTCCAACACGACTTGTAGGGAACGCCCGTCGCCTGTCGCGAGTAATGAATAGATCACATCTCGCTTGAGCTCCAGGTCAGAGTCAAAATCCTTCGTATGGCATACTAGAAGCTTCACGATCGGGACCTTGCCAGCTATAGGATAGGTCTTGCATACGCATTGAAGCAGGCTGCGTCCGACTTGCCTTGGTTCGTCCAGACTGGACCCAGCTTCTAGCAAGAGACGCACTATCTCGGGCGATACTTCCTTTAGACAACAGCCACCCTTCTTGGGAGCCTTCTTTGACGTCGGGCGCATGCCGCAGGCAAGCCAAAGGGCGGGCCTTCCATCCTCCAGTTGCAAGTGAACATCCCCGCCGTTCTCGATTAGGAATTTGGTTGAGAGTGCATCGCGAGCTTGGACAGCACAGTGGAGAGGCGTAAAACCCTTGTTAATCCTCGAGTCAATGCCCAAGCCGTGTTCGAGCAGCCGCTCCATCAGCGATAATTGCAGCCTACGACTTTCCGAGGTTGCCGGGGTTGGATGGCTCGGAGACCATATGCGCGTAAGGCAGCACGAATGTAATGGGTTGCGGAAACTCGACGCGGTAGTCCGAGGGTCAATGCCGGCATCGATGAGTCTGAGTCCGTCGTCCCAGCGCTGAGAGGTAATGGCGAAATCCAGAAGTGAGGCATAGTAGCCGGCTTGTTGCCCACTTTCATTTAAAGGAGCTCCGGACGGGACACGAGCAACGCATAGATTGATATCCGCTCCTCGGGTCAGAAGCCAATCAAAGCAATCCCATTGGCCCCGAAGGAAAGCGTACCAGAGAGGAGTGTAGCCCCTGACATCTTGAACATCGATGTCTTTTATGTAACGCTCATCAAGGAGGAACTTAGCGGTGGAAAGGTCGCCACAGGCACAGGCTATGTGCAGCGCTGTCGCTCCGGTGCGGATGGGACTTGTTGTCCGCGGCAGTAGCGGGGTTAGGGAGTGATAAGCGGGCTCCTCGCCATGTATGGAGGCGCCAGAGGCAATGAGGCACTGTGCAGCTTCCGATTGGCCAGCACATATAGCGACGTGTAATGGAGTCGAGTGATAGGAAAACCAGTCGTACCATAGTCTGTGCTGGACGTGACAGGGAAAAGCAGCGTTGCAGCAAAAATGCGTCGAGATGCAGTCAATCTCGTGGCCACTCCGCAACAGCGCCCTTATAGAATCCACCCGCCCCTCCCTGGCGGCGAGGTGTAGTGACAAATAGCAAGCCCTGCGAATGATAGGGTCGGGGGGCGACAAACTAATAGACTGAGGCGGCCAGCGCGCATAGAAGCTGGCAGCCGGTTCGCACTTCTGCAATGAGGCCCTACCATGATGCACCGCCATGGGAATCTTCAGGTCTACTCCGGCATCCAGGATGGATTTTAGCGTGTTCAACTGATCTACCTGGATGGCCCAGTAGAGAATCCTGTCCAGCGACTTCGCATTGTGGAAGATGAACTGCCGTGCGATCAGGAAGAGCCTGCGGCATAGCTGCATGCAAGCGAAGACATCCCGGCAGCGGTCGAGATGCTCGATAATGATCTTGATGATCTCCGTAGGAAGTAGATTAATCATAGTATAAGCGGGGAATGGGGGGCAGAGACGAGCGACAAAATTGCTAGGATTGAAGTAAATTCATACGCGCATAAATGAGATGGGTGTTGTATATCATAAGATGCACTAGAGTAAGGGCATGGTGTTGTCGTGATGAAAAGCTTGGAGTAGAATAGTTAGTTTTCCTGACGCGAATAAACCCCCCTTGAGAAAATCATCAAATGTCGAAGTAATTTTCTGATCTTCATGTATGTATTTATTTCTGCGTTTCTCTCTCTTTGTTTGATGACTCCTCGCTCACGTGACCACGTTGCCTTCAGATGGAATTCTGACGGGTGCTGATGTGCATTGCATTTTGTTGGAGCAGATGCAGGTTGCCAGCTTACATACACTGGCATGATGTAAGATGGGCGCGATCTAGTACGTATCGACGCGCTCGAGCCTTTCGAAAAGGTATCACTGTATTTGGCCATTGTTACTCCGTAGAAAGACCTAGGCCCCTCTTCAGGGATATAACTATAGCCAATCGATCCCAGCTTGCTAATTGTCATATATTCGCTATTGGTCAAATTTATGAGCACCAGTCACACCGCGCTCCAGCAGATTCGTCGAATACAATACCTAGGATCCAGCTTGCAAATAAGCCAGCGACTTTCGCATCGTTGGCTAGGGCCAGACTTGACCAACTCTCTTGATCGAGAGAAAGATATGGACGTATCATATACGCGATCAACCATGCAACTGGCCTAAAGCGTTTTATTACTTCCATATCTACCTAGGTAGGTAATCGCCTGAAGTGTGGGGCCTATCGCCCCTATCTGCCCCTTGTTGACCCCTATTCATGACCAACAGATTGGAGGTCGCTCTCGTCTTGCCTGATGGCGGCCTCGTTTAAATCCAACACGCTGTGGTGTCAATTCACTATATGCCTCAGCGGAGCCGCTTCGTCTCCTAAAAAACAGAAATCGATTTGTTACGATTCAGAGTCATGCCCATAACGCCTATGTAAACCCAATTGCCTAGTCCATGTATATCCCATTCTTCCAGCGCATCACATGACGGTGCAGGGGCCGCGGCCCTGTTTCTCGAGCGCATCGATCCGATCTTGCAGTGACCTTACAGCCTCGGCGTTCATGCGCTTCTCGTCGGCGAGCGTCCTCTCCATGTCCCTCAGCATCTTCTTGTAGTGGTCCTCGAGGGCGGCCTTGGCGGCCTTGTTCTCCTCCTCGTTGTGCACTTTCATCACCTCCCGCATGTCCGCCAGCTCCCTCTCGTGCTTCTCCTTGATGCGCTGCAACTCCAGCATGACCTCCTGCCCGGCGGACGTGTCTTTGAGCGACTTGTGCCCTCGGCCCATTTCCTCCTGCAGCTGCACGTAGAAAGGCTTGTTGCCGAGAAGGGTGCTGACGATGTCGACGGCGCTCTGGCGCGTACCGTAGTGCCTAGCCGTTTTCGCCCCGAGAGCGAGTAGTAGCGACCAGAAGTTCTCCCTCAGCTCTACCTCACGCCTCCCCCCTTCCACGTCCCCTACCCGATCCCAGAAGGTAGTCGCAAGAACCACATTCTGAAGGTTGTTCTCTCCGCAGAGCTTCTTGAACATCTCGAGATTTTTGATCGAATGTTGTGTCACCCGGCGATCCGAAATCGGATGTAGGTATATGATGCCCGTCAGTTTGATACCCCCCGAGTACGCAACAGACAGGTAGTCGGCGATCATTTCGAGCACCTCTGTATCCGAGAGGTACGTATCGCTGAAGCCGGGACTGTCTATGTAGTGTACGACTCTATCGTCAATTCTTCCTTCGATGATCTGCACGTCTTGCGTACAAGATACAAGATTGTGCCCTATGTTGAGGTCATTCCTTCCAGACGCCCGACTGATGAAAGAAGTCTTGCCAGAGCCCGTCATGCTATCACAAGCCGCGACGTCAGTTTTGACCTTCAGTAAGGGTGGTCTGGTGGGTGGCAGGTCTTACCCCATCACAGCAATTAATATAGGCTCCTCCTCCTTGAAACGCTTGTACGCATTCGACACGAACTTCATCCCTTCTCGCAGATATCCTGGATTCTTCTCCTTCTTCTCATTGTCCTCCATGCTGATGACGGTATATTCTTCGTCTTCGGACTTGGGGTCTCGGTCTCGTATAGTGACCATGTTTGGATAGGCTTTCTAGGGTAGCTGGTTTTTCGTGACTGAACTCGTTTCTACCATTTAATATGTCTTGTGTTTGCATTAGAGAAGCCGCGATTTTATGTCTCCAGGTCGTTGCTTTTGAGATGGGGGAAATATTGGGCTGCAACCCAATCTTCCCTGCATCGTACGTGGCATATCGTGCATAAGTTGATGGAGCTAGTTTGCGGGGCTCTCGCCAATCCACTTGCATGTTCGCCTCAATCGGTTTGTAGGACATGGCATCTATTGGGCAAGGACCTTTATCACCGCGATTGACATGAGCGGTCTAACTAGTGTGGATATCATCCAACGGGAGAGGCTCTTTGACGTTTGAGCCATTCTCCTGAGGATACTGGAGTTCCAAGACTTCTAAATCACTTATGGCCACTCATGTGAGTCATCAGACGGATTTCCAGCCACCCATCCATCTTTCGGGCTATATACCCACCACTGGAGCAAACGGCAAGACTTACTTCGACGATGCGCAACATCATTTGCAGGAGGTCAGGGTGTCAGAGCTTTGACTAAGTAGTATATGTGAATATTGCCCAAGCAGGGTAACGGACATCAGCCTTCAAGTCGTCTAATAGGTCCATCAAACAACGGCACGGGGTTTAATGATCCGCTGTACAAGGGAGGGGGAATAGAGGCGGGTTGGAGTTTAAGCCAGTTGATAACAAGCAATACCGAGACGGTATAACAAACCCGTGATGACATGGAATTCCCTGGTTGTTTTAATTAAATTGATTGTTCATGTCGCTGATGGAAAGCCGTGTTTGCGAAGAGTGTGGCTTGTTCCCTAGCGCATTCAGTAAACCCCTGGATCCTGTCGCAGACTCGCAAACAGCTTAGGTAGCAGCAGGTGAATACGATAATGACCCAAATCACAGTTTGTTGTCATACATATCTTAAGTGTCTACAAAGATTCACCGTTCCGAGTGAAAACTATTCGTTTGTTGCTTGATCGGGTTGCCAACGACAGGCCTTGGCATTCAGGAGGGCGGCTTCCACCTTATACTAGGATATCTACTATCCAGTACCTACTTAGGTATATAGTAGCGTAGCTTCCAACTATCAACAACGAAATATAACTAGCTTTCAACTATCAATAACCAAACACGATCTTCGATTATCACTGTAAATCAACTGATTGGCTGGTCAAGTTACCAACACGCAGACGTTGAGAAGATCTTTAATGTCGGGAGCGCCGACGACAGCGGAGCCGGGCCCCGCGTCCGCGCCCCCGGCGACATTTACCTCGGCGCCCTTGTTGTCAGCTTTCCGGCAGCAGTTGAGCGCATTCCTAGATGCCAACCCAGGGTACGACGGCATCGCGGTCGGAGCGTGCGTCTTCAAGTCGGACCCCGCCCCGGCCTCAGAAGGCGTAAGGGATCGGATCCTGCTCCTGCAGCGCGCTGCGACGGACTCAATGCCCCTACGCTGGGAGATCCCCGGCGGTGCGTGCGACTACGGGGATCAGTCGCTGCTGCATGCGTTGGCGCGCGAGCTGTGGGAGGAGAGCGGATTACAGGCGCGCGCCATCCGGGCTCTGGTCATCGATGACACTACCGCCCACTCGAGCCGCAGCATCGGTTGCAACAAGGATCTCGCCGGTGGCGGCGGGCTGGCCGACGTATTCTTCACGCGGGGCGCGCGGCGGAGTGAGTTTTGTGTTTTTTTCCTTTCTTTCTTTCTTTCTACCTACGATAAGCTGGGATAGAGAGACCGATGCTAACTATCTCTGGGCGCGACGTAGTGTGCAAGTTTTCATTCATAACAGATACTGAACCGGGACAGGGGGTAAAGCTCGACCCCAACGAGCACGCGGCGTTTCTCTGGGTTAGCGAGGAGGAGGCAGAGCGCGGGGAGTGCGGGGGCGTCGAGTTCCGTTACACGACCGCCCGGCAGAGAGAGATCGTCCTGCGCGCGTTTAAGCTAAGGCGGCAGATGGTGGCTTCGTCATAAAGACGCAAGAGATAACGGAGCTTTGTGTGTGCCACAACGACTTTAGTGTTAGACAGCGAGCGACAGCTCAGGGGATACAGCGTGTACAGGGTCTACAACTTGGCAGCGCCTGGAAAGCCATCCATGGATCCATGGATCTTAGCGATTGGAGTTACACGGCACAAAAGTTCTATACATTTCTACGGATACGTGGAAGAGATCTCTTGGTGCTACAGGCTTAGGACGGTAAGCAGATAGTTGATAATATCAGTGAGCTACCCCTGCCCTGTAACATCAAATCATTAACGAGCAAAATGTACCGCTTTCCGAAATTGTCAAGTGATATATAACCCTCCACCAAATATTATGTCCATAACTGAGCTAAGAAGGCGTCATTGCGCCCGTTAGTTATTGTGCCCGTTATATACTTGTATGTAAACAGTAAGCCACCCCGGAAGAATATTTGGTGTAGTTTCATACGGAACCTAAGTAGGTACTCTTTAGGGGTCGAGGCGTGAATAAATGCCTAGGCACTTTGGCTGTAATTTTGAATGCCAGTCACGTGATAGTTAAGTTGAGATCGCTTTTCGCTTGTTGACAATTAACCTGGATAAGTGCATATATCGGTCGGGAGGAGAGCTTGTGTGGGGCTCCATTGCAACTTGGGAACACCTATTGGGTCGAAAGTACTGCTTATGGCCTGACCTGATCTGATTGAAGTCATTGCCAAGAAACGCTAAGCCATTTCAGGTCAAACCGAGTCGCTGTCAAATCAGCATCCAGATAAACGACAAATCCCTCTTTCCTCCATATTTGTGGTTTAGAACATCACTAAAAATCCGGAATTATTTACGACAACGACATCATCGTCCTCATTACCGATATTGTTGACATCTCCGCTCCGTAAACCCCCCCCAACCCCCCAAAATGTTTTTGCAACGATCCGCCGTCGCCGTAGCCCGCCGTGCCGCTGTGGCCCCGGCCATGCGCCGCACTTTCGTCGCCTCTGCCATTCGCCGTAAGCAAATCCCGGCCCGAATCATGTCCTGCCAGCCATGTGCGGAACAAGCCCAGCTTCGAATTCTCGAATTGTCGAATCCCCGGCCGACAAAGCTAATTGACCCTACTAGGAGACGCGAAGAATGTCGAGCCTCACGCAACCAACAACCAGAAGATGAAGACCTTGAGCGGTACGACTTTTAATCCCATCGATAACCTCGGCTTTTGCTGGGACACAAGCGGCCGATGGCTGAGCGCCCGATAAGAGAATGGTTTATTGACTAGATACCTACCTACAGAGATTCGAACTGAGGAGGACCTGATCGGCCCCGGTGCCGCCCCCGGAACCGTTCCCACCGATCTCGATCAGTCCACCGGTCTTGAGCGTCTGGAAATTCTCGGCAAGATGGAGGGTATTGACATTTTCGACATGAAGCCCCTGGACTCATCGAGGAGAGGTAGGTCCCAAAATCTATGCCGTAAGGCAGGGTATATCGGGCTGACGCCATGAGCAGGAACCCTCGACAACCCCATCCTAGTCAAGTCTGCGGGCGACGAACAGTACGCCGGCTGCACCGGCTGCCCCGCCGACTCCCACGTCGTCCACTGGCTCGGAGTACGTTGACCCCGCCCCTCCAACAGGCTATGTATCGCCTGGGTTGCCGGGATACAGACTATCGGCACGACAATGCATTACTAACTTTACTACCAGATGTCCCGTGAGCGACCAGTCGAGCGATGCCCCGAGTGCGGCAGCGTCTACAAGATGCAGTACGTCGGGCCCCAGGATGACCACCACGGCCACGACCACCACCATGGCCCCGAGGAGCCCAAGACCTTCGCCAACTACGTCAAGCCGGAATACTGGTAAATACGGGCTTTCCGATACACGATGTTTTTGTCACCTTCGGAGTTCGGGCCAGGCTGGGCACGGGAGCGGGGTTGGCCAAGCAAGGAGGGGCCATAGCTGTACATTGACGAGGTGTAGAAATCTTACAAAGTTCATTCGAGACCGGATCCTTCGCGAGAATTATGCATGCGCCGCGATGGTCGCTATTTCCGCTCGGCATCTCGGGACCGCGATTTAACTCCCCTACGGAAGCGACCTGTGCTTAGTCAAGTCCCTTAGATTGTGCGGTGCCTTTTAGGTAAACCCTGACTATAAACGGCAAGTGTAGCCAACCTGACATCGAATGGATGAGGACCCCCTGTAGTTTGGTAAGCTCTATAATGGTACTTCTATAACATGAGCGCGCGACCGCGGTGCGGCGTATAAGACGTCAGCGTTTCATGACACTGCCTTCAATTCCAACACGCTGTAACCCAAGATCCTTATTCTGCACCCACGAGCCCCAACCGTAAACCTCCTTGCATGGGGCATGACACCTTTACCTACCTATACAGTTTTGCCATATCACGTTGTTATCTCGTAAGCGGTTATAGACCTGTTGGATCCAAATTCATCCTCGAATTTCCAGTCCTGTCTTGTTCGTATGCGCAGCTGTTCTATTCATCGCAATCATCCTCGTTTTCTCTTCATCTAAAATTTTTTCTTCATGTGGTTAGCTGAACCTCCCCCCCCTCCTCCCCCCGGCAATCATTCGCGCACTCCCGAGGCACGGATGTTGACTTCTCGGGGGAAGGCTGCACTGTTACACCTACCCAGGCAGGAGTTCAGCGGTTATAAGCAGCGCCCAAGACGTGGGACACGGGACACGTATACACAATAGTTACACACGTATATACGAGGAAGGAAGGATACTATGAGTAACTATAAGACGAGATGACTAAGAATTGACATTATAACGAACCATCTGGGACGAGTCTGATAGTACAGTACATGGATGTTTGCGGGTTTAATACGTGTAGTTTGCCTAGGTAGGTAGTAGTCTGCTGATTCATATCAAATAACGGGCAGCGGGCATAAGGAGATAGAAGGAAGATGACGGACGAGAAGGCTACGGGGGCGCAAGCCAATTGGACGAGGAACTCGACTAAATATACTGTTTCCAAATGGAGACCCACCCTCTCCAAATGATATCTGATACAACTTTGACCCTGTGGTAGTGGAAGGCACAGTCCAAATCCCAGAGGTTGTCTAATATACCTACCTACATACATACCGGTACATGCCGGCATGTACAGTACCTTGGGGGTTTGTATGCATAGCAGGTGGGAGGTATACTCACAAGATTCATTATACTCTTCGATCTTGTTCCGGCGATAGATCTGTAACGGACTGACGGGGCGGAAACACCATGCGGCAGACAGGGCGACAAAAAGAGAGGGGGGGGGAAGGGCCTGAACGCGGACGATCGTTATGCGGGCATGATTGTTATTGTGCACCCACAGACTGACTGACCGACATGCGTATATACTTACTTAGGCAGTAAACGTATATAGTACTTGTATGTGGCTTGCGTCTAAGCCTTTACTTACCTAGGTACATAGGAACAATTTTTTTCATCGGGATTTTTCCTTATTCTATTGCCTAGATGGGCGATGGGCCAATGGGAATCGAGGAGAGAACGATAGCTGAGCACCCGAATCGAGGACGAACGAACACGGAATGTATACATGAGGCAGGCAGGCATACACCTGCATGCACAGGCAGTTGATGGATGTTGGTTATATTATGTATCAGGTTGTAAGTATAGTATTTATACATAGTACTGCATGCCACCCGTGGACGCCATTTGCCATCTATGGAAGCCAGACCTGCTGATAGCCTGGCCTCCCCTGTGTACTTAGAATAGGTATCCATGTTATCCCTATAATCACTTCCCAAGCAAGGTGGGTTCGTGGGTTCAGCCATGCTGACACCACTAGGTAACATTAGTGCTTGCATGGTGGAAAATTTGCGAATACCTTCTCGTATACTGCTGCTCTTCCTTCTCGGCAGCTCGGATACTTCCTGATAACTTGGAACGTTGGTTTGTGGACTTACTGTGCGCATATGTGGAATGTGCACATTATGTGAGGTAGGTACTTAATGTAGCCATGTGCCCTGATATGTTTTCCCCTATCCACTTCAACCAAATAAATAGTTGACGGGATCTGCGCCCAATGCACCAGATAAATGGTTCTTGGCTTCCTGGAGCATCTGATACCGCACTATATGCGTATATCAGCTTTACAGACCGGGGGGGGGGGCCACTGGATATAGATACCTATAGAGTTAGTGTATGTATAAAGGATGGGTACTTCGAATGTACGTGTGTATGTATATATAAATATAGGTACTTTGTCATCAAGGCGGCCGAAGGAGCCTAGCACCTCCAGGGCCATTATTGCTGTTACTATTATCATGCACGGCTTAATTGACGTATCAATAATATAACATTGGAACCTTGGAAAGTACCGAACTCCTTATGTATCAGATGTATATCGGGACCGGCGTCCCCCCCAGATTGGATCACATAACATTGGAACCTTTCTCCAGACGTTTACCTAACTTGTACACAGCTAGGTCCCTTTTTAGGAGGCGTTCACAAGTTTCGTTACCCTCCAGCGCATGCCGTATAGTGTGCCATATAGTACTTGAATGTACTATTGAGGTAAGAGGTAGTATGCAGTAATATCATATAATTCTATTCCTGACGTGTCCCCTATCATCATCCCAGCCTGGAATAACCATAACTGGAATACTTGTAGTCACCAGTCATCAGTATCATTACCTACTTAGTAGATAATCATAACAAGCTACCGCCCCCTTCACTCTCTTCCACTCTGCACGCAACGGTAGTTGTCTCTCCCAACCGTCCCCTATACCGTGTGTCAGTACGTCCGTCGGCCCATCTATGTGTCTCTATCACATGTCCATATCGCTAAGCCGGCCAAGATATATCCAGGGATCTTCTAGGTATGTATGAGAAGAGGAAGTAGACGACGACTGCCGTTTCCTCGGACTTATTCTTTCTTACAAAATCCCATGTTCAAACCCAACTTTCGTATCAGCGACGTCCAGATCGATAGCCTGCGAGTGCAGACATGTCGCCTAAATAGCGTACAAATATCGTCGCATGCTGTTAAACTCCAGTTCAAACTCTTTTTTCGTGCTCCTGCCTTCAGCACCGCCTTGAAAATTCCAAGGTGAAGAGGGAGATCCTGAATGAAGGGTTTATAGGCCCATCTAACCTTGCTTATTAGACGCAACCATATACGTACGGTACACGACACGCCAGACCTTTTGCACCGGATATACGATACACACACGCGTTATGTTTAATGTATCAACATAATCCACGTCGTTGAGTCAAATTATCCGCGGGATTGTCTGATTATATGCGAAGTCCTGCATCGAACGAAGTCTGTAAGAGGGGATCACGGCACCAGACAACCGAAGCATCAACACTTTCCACTTTGATATACTACGTAACACAAGCCCTTGTCCTCCCGAGGGCGCCGCCACCAGGTAAGCAAACAGTCCGTATGGTCCACTGGTTTGCTCTTTTCTTCTTTACCATGACCGCTTTGGTTTGATGCTCTCCCTTTTCTGGTTCGATACGCGCCCACCATAGTTCTGCCTTGATCTTCCTCAGATACATAAGTATATATATATATGCCCCACCCCTGCACTTCCCTGGTCTGCCCGACGTAACCTACAGAGAAAGTAAGTGCTCGGGACTGCGAGATCTGGTCTTGTCCCCTACCCGCTTAGCGGTTAGGGTTCTTCTAGAGCCGCATCAAACCCAGCCGGGCTGGAGAGTAGCAGATATAACCGTTTAATTGATCATCACCCCTTTTGACCAGAACATCATTCAAATCACATTTGCATCTTCCCCCAACTGCCAAAACCTGCACCAAAACTATAATTCATAATTCACGACGGGCCCGCTGCGACGGACCTATCTATATGCTTTCATAGGCCATCCTTCGTTACGCAGCATACCCCCTAAATGGGGTAGTATGCGACTTACTATATATGGACGTCTCTACTCCATATACCTCCATATATACTTCAGAGTATCATGGATGTACGTGCGCACAAACATACATGAGTACATTTACCTGCCTAGCTCATGTCTATAACAAATTCATCCGCATCATATCCATAACCATACCCACATTACATCTACATATTATCTACACCTACCCACATATATCGTATGCGGTGCATACATGCACACATACACACACATGAACAGCAGCATCCTGCGAAGTAAGTGATCAGCTTATTCGATGCAACTGCCCGTGTACTCCTTAAAATCCCAGACTCCCTAGGATGTGGTTAGCCCCACATCCAACTTATCCCTATCGGCACATTCATGGATCCTATCTACATACTTATATCAGGTAGATATGTATGGGTGTACTATAATCCACTCACTACGACGTACCTATTAGTTATTCCCTATTTGTACCTACCGGTTGGCACTATACATTTTTCAGGTATACAAGGTATACATACAGCCTACCGACATAGCCTTGGAACATGCGCTACTACTTCGTACATCACCCCTTGCCCCACCTTTATAGGTAGTTCCATTTTCAACACAAACTTCTTCGTTTTGCGCGCTCCCAGGGCTGCATTGTTGGTGTTCCTTGGTACTAAAGTAGTAGCCAAGTGTTCTAGCCAACCTAGGAAATATTCTATTCCCCTTCTTCCCCTTCCAACCCTTTCCAGTGTTTCCATTATAGATCTTATTATCCCCTACTATCGCTACCTACCTATGTATACGTATTATCCCATATCCCATATCCCTACCGTCTCGGGCCCAGAGCCTAACAAAGAAACAACATATGAGAGGTAACCACGGGGTAAAATGCTGACCGACCTCATTCTTTTATTAGTCAAATCAATAATACAGTGTTGCACTAAGTTAGTATGTATTATATCGACTCATTATATATCTTTCCTGGCTAGGCAGTCAGTCACCTGTCTACCTGTCTACCCGTGCGAGGTCGTCTAATATTTGATCCCTCCACTACCCCTACTGATCGGAATGCGAAAGGCTCCTGGTCACTTCCTGTAATCCCATTCCACCATTACTACTAATACTACTACTAATACTACCACTACTTCTTTCGACCAACAACTTATCAATATATCGTACTATACACATTCACTCACACTCCACCTCATATCCTTCGACCCTTATTACACACTTATACACACCCACGCTATCTTGATTCTAGCCTACGTATTTTCTCGGTCCGGCGCATTTTCTCAAGATCAGCTAGCGTCCGGGTTACTAACTCTTGACTTACCAGTTTATTTCCCCTAATAGAAGGCCCGACCGGCACATACCTAGGTACCATTACGATAACCGGATCCTGGATCTCGTATGCCTGGACTTGCCGGGGGTCGTCCCAGTCTAGATCACAGCCCACAGCTTCTACCAGAGTGAAGCGCCGACGGTCCATTATACTCCCCAGTTTTATACTCGAGTATATATTGCGACTGCCGGACCGTCGAACCCCTAGTCGACCCCTACTAAGTAGGTCGTACGCACGCACGCACGCTCTTAACCCCTTCGGTCTTCTGCAGGTCTTCTACTTGTAGTAGACTATACTGCTGAACTCCTGAAATCCACCCTGTTTTTTATTTCCCTTTTCCTCACGCTCGGCAAAACCCGAACCCATGGGAGTATAAACCGCCAAGCTACGACTAAACAGTCCCATCACGTCACATCCCTACCTTAGCAGGTACCGACTTACCGACCTTAGATAACCTGTATGTCAGTCAGTGGTAAGTGAGTGCGTTTTTCTGCATTGCGTATTATCCAGATATGAAATCTGGCCCCATATGTGTCTCGCATTTGCTATCTCCCATCTCCCGTTATCCTCTATCATTTATCCAGTTTCTACTTCGTACCCTCTGAGGTCCGTACCCTCCAAGCTTCCAAGTCTCCTTGCCCTCTCCCTAACCCACCCGATGCGCTACCGGCTACGTACCACGATGTTTCATCGGCGTACCTACCAAATTTATCAAATTCCGTCTGCGCTATAACACTATAACACTATGCGCGTGGTTCCACATGGCGGGTCGCATCAGGATACCCGTACCACGGTGTACCGACCGATAATACCCACCCAACCTCATGCACGAGGGGTCCATTATGATGAGCTACCGGTACTACCAGACACTATAAGACACTACTAGATTGCCTATAACCGTGGACCATTATGGACCACGAGCTATACATAACATCACTACGTATCCCATTGCGTCAACTAAACTCATCCATCTTATCCCATCTCGTCCAACACCCACCTTCACTTACATTCTCTCCACATAGCCCACACAGGTGTCTACTATTGTATATTAGGTAGACTATACTATAGCAATAACTCACTATAGTCCACACTCTTTTTCACTTAGACCCCTTTTACCCTCTCCCACCTATCTGTACATTCCTTCCCTCGCTCCCCCGTTCCTTCATCCACTCCTTAACGATATCTTTTGATCCCATTATTTTGATCCACTTGTCATTCACTTGGCTTTCATTTTGCGTTGTTCTGCCGCTGAATCCGGCAGACGTACAATAAGTCTTATATCGAGGCATGGATGCCGAGAAACTTTATTACAGTCGCACTTTATTGTCTTCTCAAAATACTCTAACAACTTCCATATAGGCGAGCCATTTCGAGAGTGGACCCAAGCGGGATGTCTCGCAAGATGAAATCACTCGATCAGTCAAATATTGGTGCGATGGAGCGGGACTATTGGCAGCAGGCCCAAGCGGCTAGGACACTCGAGGATACCAAGATTGATGCCGAATTCAGAGCACGCAGAGACGGCTCCAGGGCCCGGCTGATTGAGCTCTATAACCGGAAGTCCCAGCTTCAGAACGAGCTGCAATCCCTCGAGGCGGGCATAGCCTATCAGGAGCAGGAGCAGGAAAGGTTGTCCCACGACTATGAGCAAGCCCGGTCGCAGTTGCGTGCGCGCCGAGAGGACGAGGACCGTCGACGGCATGAGTGGTTCACCCAGGCTCGCGAAGAGGAGGCGAAGAGGGAAAATGGTCACGCGAAAACGAACGGTGGGGTTGCATCCGGTGGAGAGGTACAGCCGAATGCAGCTGCTGTTGGAGGATGGACCAGCATAAACGGCTCGCGGCGACGCAGCCACCGCGACGAGGACGAGGAGCTCCCGGCGGACCCCGGAAACCTGCTCGGCAGTGTCTATCACAACCCTGTGGACGAGCACGAAACCAACGGCCACGGCATGGCTCGGTCCGGTAGCGGCCGATCCCAACTGAGCAGCCTGCTGAATGATGATGAGGACGGCCAGTCGAAAAAGAACGGCGAGCGGCCGCTCAAGCCGAAGCAGCGACACAGTCTGCCGACATTTACCGGGGTAGTGAGGTCCCCCGTTGGGAAACCTGGTAAGTAAGAGGCTTATTTCCAGTAATAGACCACGGCTAATACCTGCCTAGCGGGACTCATTGACGGGCTGGCCCTAGATCCCAAACATAAACCACCAGCAGGTCGCAAATCTCTTCCAGATGGAAAGCGGTCGGCAACCCCCACCAAGCAGAGCCAGGTGCCGGTAGATGACGGCAAGGCAATTACCCGTCAGAGCCTAGTGTTTAAGGATGACGGCAAGGTTATCACCGAGCCTCCGATGTACGCGGGCATCCCGCTCGAGAAGATCCATCCGAATCACGAGTATTGGGAGGCCGAGTGGGAGCCCCTGGAGTCAATTATCGAGCCGCAGGTCGAGAAGTGGAAGGAGAAGCTGGAGTGTCTCAAGCAGACCACGGGAACCGTTCGCCACTCCATATTCCTTGCCAACCGCCAAGTCAACCGTGGCCAGCAGATCCTCGACTTCATGAAGAACGAGACCGTGAATTTCCACCCGTACCAGTTCGTCGGGAAGGAGCTGATGGCCAAATTCTACAAGACCCTGGTCAACTACGACACCATGTTCCGCCTCGCCAATATTCACGAGGAGCTGAAGAAGTTCGACCTAGACGTGACGCCTCTGGAGTGGCTCCGGCATCGTACCTGGGAGGTAGCCGAGGCTCAAGGAGATAAGTTCAACTTGTCAAAGTACACGCATGACCTGTACCACGACGCGAAGATCAAGGCCCTGAGAGAGAAGCATGGGTTCGGAAACATTGGCCGGCCCTCCGGATACAAGCTAAGTGACAGGGATGGGAACAAGCCCCCCAAGATCAAGCCCAAGAAGGAGTCTGCCGGTACGGGTGTCATTCGGAAGAAAGGTCGGCGCTCGATCGGTCAGGTGGATCCGGATGGGGTGATGTCGATCCATGAATTACAGAACGGGTTCGGGCAGCCCACACAGGAAATATTAGAGCCCGTAACCCCTCGTCTGCAGAAACGCCAACGCGTCGAGGCTTCGGCTGAACCTCCGGCCGTGGGGCACCCGTACCTGCCTCCCCTGCCCCCTCCGGCGCCCGAAGTAGATGATCTCGAGTTCTCCGGCTACACATCGCGCGACTCGTTCTCGGACGGCAGGATCATGCACCTCGATTGGCGCGTGGAGCAGATTAAGACGCGCGACAGGACGACGAGCTCGCAGGTGACGCAGTACTGGACGTGGAAGGCGGACCAGGACACGTTCGAGCACCAGGTTCTCCGCGACGTGTACCCCAAGGTGACGTGGGGGTTCTACGAGAAGCCAATCGACTTCAACCTCCGGCTCAGCGACCTCACCGAGATTCACTACGCGCGCGACTCCCAGAAGATCGCCGTCGTCCTCCGCGACCGCGCGCGCGGCGACGTAATCCTCGCCCACTTCAAGCGCGAGCGCACCAAGAAGCGCTTCCTCGCCTTCGCCAAGAGGAAGGGCGTCAAGCTCGCCAAGAAACCTACGTGAGTTAACCTGGTTTGCACGTGTTGTTTGTGTATATGTGTTGGAAGATAGCTAACATAGTGTGCAGAGCTGAAATAGAGGACGCGTGGGCCAGCATGAAATCGGACACCCTTGAGAATGATGACCAGGAGTCATAGTGACAGCCGGGAGTCATAATACCAACTACCAATCACAACGACGCTATCGACACACAGTGACGCATTCATCTACCATTAAATAATCGGAATTTCTAATCAGTTTTTTCTATTTTACACTCTGGTGTACTATATCTCCCCAACGGCGTCCTAGGCGTCATATGCCGGCCGTCTCACACGAGTACGGTCATGTTTTCGGGTCTCGGGCGCGGATGCCCTCGCGGATAGACAGGCGCCAAGGATTACAACAACAACAGCAGCAGCAGCACACTCGCGGTGTGCTCGGATCGCGTTCTCAATCAGGGAGCAGCAGGCGACATGATATACCCTGTCTTTTTTGCCCTCGTACATAAAACAAACAGGCTCGCTACATACGATTAATGCAGATGACGACAACTCGCATTAGATAATCTATCTGGTCGCATACCTCTTTTCCCCCGATATTTCTTCTTTTCTTCCCTTGGGATCTCGTGGTTGGGTAAACTACCACCCCCACTTTGTTGGGGGCTGAACATAGACAAAAATAGGAAATGGATGGAGGGAAAACACGGCAACGGACCTAGAGAACGACCGGGAGCATTGCGTTTCTTTTTTTTTCTCCTTTTCTTTTTGTCTTTCCGCTGAAGATCATCGGGATAGACGAACACAGGGAGGAAGTCTTGTTTCTTACGACCTAGAGTCTAATAGGAGAATGTGCTTCCTCCCCCGGGTTGACCCTTTGACTCGGCTTGGCTTTGGTTTCTGGTTTTTCGGAATTTGGCCTCGATGGGACGCATGGATAGGTCGGAGGATCTGATCGGATGGGAAGCCCGCTTTCCCACTATTTTATTCTATCCCACAACGGTTTCTTCTCTGCATAAAAATCATCTTTTCTTTTTTTGTTGTCGTTTGAGGCGCTATACTATGCCTTCCCCCTTCGTTCCCCCTTTCCTGAGCTCAAGGGGCGAATTTCTGGAGTTGATTTGTCTGTACAATACATATACACGGTTGCGTTTTAGGAGGCTCAAGAGAGAAACTGAAACAAGATGGGGAGGGCATGGAGTAGAACGGAGTGGAGGGGGAGGGGAGGGAAGGAGAGAGGGATCCGACGGGTAGTACGGGGTGCATGGGCAAGGAAGGGCATCTGGCTGATATTGGCTGTTTATTACTGGTTACTGGGCGGGACGGTACGATAAAGAAAAGATCAATTTAGAAGCCGGCGCGTTGCGTTCCTTTTCATGACTAAGTTTTCTCCTTCCTTTCTATGCTTATTTTTCTTGTGTCCGCCCTTTATAGTATTTGGGAGGTGATTTGAGTACTACCTACCTGTCTGAGGTTGTTGATGTGCTCATGAATCTCCCCCAATGGACTGTGTAGACCCCGGCCCCCCCGTTTTGACACGTGCAAGAAACCGGAAATGCCAACTTCCTAATATTTGCATGCTATATAGCCTGAAATGGGGAGTATTACGTAGTTGGACTGGACTTTGTATGGTATATCCCCCGCCAAGGCCAAGGCGGCAGGCGACTGGAGGGTCGATGGACTGCATCCATGGATGTACCGTATAGAGGAATTACCCACATATTCCAGGTCTGATTTGACAGCTGCAAGTCTTTGCCAAGGCTAGGTGAGGACGAGTGGGACCTTAGATAAGTTTCTCTTATCTGATAACAGAAATCACCCCACCGACTCCCGTACGAACCTCAGAAGTTAAAGTACTTGCTGGACCTAAGGTTACTTAAAATGTACTTGGCTTAAGCTTCACTCACATCTCTCTTCACCCGGTACTCCTATACATTTTCCAAGACCACGACGGCAGCGACAACGAGGACGATAGCGAAATAGTACCGGGCTGGCTTTCGGAAGCAGGATCCTACCCATCATTGGAGTGTCACGGCGGGCTTTTCCGGATCACCATTGTGTGTGCACGCCGTGCCCGTAGCGCAAGCGAAACAAGCCGAGAGAAGACGACGTATCGATCGAATCGAGACACGCAATTGGAATTCATTCGCAACGCCGACGTCAACATCATAGCAGACGACTGAGGGCTGAGACCGTCGGGCCCGGAGGGAAGGCGACGCCGACCAGATACATAGGACACAATGCTATACGAGTTGATTGGGATCGTGAGTTATCCCTTCTGGCATTACCTTCTTCTCTCCTCCCCCCTCCCCCCACCTCCCCGGGATCGTCAGGAGCGCATGTCCCGGAGAGTGATATCGCGTTATATACAGGTAACTAACTCGAATGCGCGAACTCGCAGGTCCGGCCCGGCAACCTCGCCGAGGTGAAAGAGTATGTCTTATCTATGCCTCATCCCATACACATACACATACACATACACATACCAAACCGCACACTAACACACACACCCCCTCCCCTTCAGAATCGTGATCGCGGCGGGGCAGCTGGTGCTGCAGAACCAGGGGGTAATACGGGGAGTATCGAACTGGGGGGTATTCACGCTGCCGCGGGCGACGAGCGTGCACCAGATGCGGCACCATTACGGGCACTACTTCGCGATGCGGTTCGACGCCTCCCCCGCCACCCAGCAGGCCATCCGCAGCATGCTTGCCCTCGACCCCCGCATGATCCGCCACAGCAGCGTCCGCATCGGCGACAACAAGCTCGAGACCATGAGCCGCGTCGGCCCCGGCGTCGAGTGGAAGCGGTAAGGCCGCTGCTGAGGGAGAGGAGAGGAGAGGAGAGGGGGAACGCGACCGAAAACCTGTGATGATTTGTAGATGCTGTATCGCTCATACCAGCCAGTATTTACCGCGTTGGAACCCCGGCATCAGCTTACCCTCGGGATTTTGTATGATAAAAGTGCGCATATAGTGGAATTGTACATTGACCAGTGTTGGAGGGCACTCTGGACATCTACTGCATCACGTGTGTGCGCATGAGGACGTAGCCGGTAATGGCAGGATCAATCAATCAATCAATCAATCAAATGAGCTAGCTATGCTCTTCTTCTTCGTTCTCACATCCGGGAATCCATTCATCCATCCGTCCAGGTCCAAAAGCTCGAACCGCACACACACAAGCCAGAGACCTCCGCCATCGGGATCGGTGGCCAGGCCCAGGTTTCCTGTTGGTCCCTGTAACATCCGTCGCACACCGTAGTGGCTTCCACAAAAAACGGCACTGGGTCACTGCAGCTAAGGGAGTAGTTGACTGCTGCTTGGAAACCTGCCTTTCTCCCCCTTGCCTTTGAGAAAGCCCAGCCGTGTCTACCTATCGATGAACGATGCCCGAAGACACCGGGGCCTACAAACCCGTCACTAATACTCGGGTCGTCTAGCGGTCGACGTCCATGGCGGACTTCGCCTTGTACCACTCGACGAACTCGTCAACATTGGAGTTCCAGGCGTCGTACTCATTCCAGAAGGAGAGGGTCTCGTCGTCGAGGGTGTGGAAGGCGAACCGGAGCGTCTGGTCCCACACGTCTTTGCTGATGGATTTTGGTACTTTCACGAGTTTGCCCTCAACTTTCTGCTGTGATCTCGGCCATTTCTCCTCCAGATACCGCAGCCACTCCTCCAGAAAGTTCGTGCCGCTGACCGTGATCCACTCCCAGCCCGGCGGCTGGAATACCATCCTCCAAGTGCCGACCGCGACATCATAGCCCAGCTCCTTCGCGCCAGAGTCCTTGCCCAGCTCGAAAGCGTACTTGTACACATCCTCGAAGAGTCTCTTGTTCCCTGGTAGTTTGGCAACAAGCTGGGACAAGTACTGCTTCTGGTCTGCGATTGTAGGCTCCACCCTGCCGGGGTCAGTATGTGCTGCAAGCGAGCAGAGGAGTAGTAGCTTACTTGAACATCATGTCCTTCCCATTGCCAATCTGTGGTAACGCCCAGCCATCGACAAAGTCATTTCGGGTGACTGCATATATGTTCGTGGTGCGCAAGATCTTGAAGATGATAGTAACGAGGATGAAGCACGATGGGTCCGCTAAAT
Organism: Eutypella sp. D-1; assembly: GCA_023313575.1. Lineage (NCBI taxonomy): Eukaryota > Fungi > Ascomycota > Sordariomycetes > Xylariales > Diatrypaceae > Eutypella > Eutypella sp. D-1. The sequence continues at coordinate 1,269,447 of JAJTTP010000003.1, forward strand.
CAGCACCGAAATTCTTGAAGTAATTTTGGATTGATTCTTCGCCAAGCGTATCGGTCTCGCCAGGTACTATTTGGTGTTAGCCCGACGGTGACCTATTTAGGGGTACGTGGGGTCACAAACGTTTAAGGGAGTCGAAGAGCTGCTCCAGCTGTTTTCTCTTCTCACGAGAATAACTGCAATTCAATGTTAGAAGGGGATAAAATGACGGAAACGGGAAAAAGACGAAGAAGAGAAAAACAAAAAGAAAAACAAAAAACCACAGCAGTGGCTCGAGTAGGCAGTCGTGACAAGATGCAATAGCATCCAATGTTAGTTTTTCCCACGGGGCAACCGCGAAGCCAACTTCTAGTCTGGAATACACACAGCACTGTCGGAAGAGGAGCGGTGTATAGAGACCGGTGTGCACTCGGGGGCAACCGAGCGATGAGAGCTATATAGGATGGCCCGAAATGCTCAACTATCGGATTTGCTAGAGGATGTACTAGATGTCGACTGTAACCCGGCATAGCCCTTGTCCTAAGGATCAGGATAGGCCAACAAAGATAGGCGGCATATAGTGCAGAAGTCCAGTAATGAGAAACAGGACAAGCATGATTGCTAGTTAAAGCTGTTCACGCACCCACTGCGCATAAGATCGTAGCCTTTCTACTTCCTAGCTGTCGGTCTTGCATGACGGTTATTTGTCCCAGGTAAAGCAGGCTTCTGTTGCACATCCCAGGGCCATAGACGAATGAAGGCCGTATCATCAAATCACCATACTCGAGCCGCCACCAAAAGCAAATACACACCAAAAAGAAAGACTGAACTTACGCTTTCATCGCATCGCTCAAGCTGTAGTTGGAAGCCTTTAAGAACTGTATGCCCAAGTATTAGGACGAGGACCGTAGAGCACGAGACAGAGAAGGGGGTAGTCCGGAGAAGAGGAAAGAGACAGGCACGGGAAAAGACAAAAACTTACCTGTTGGGCGACCTTGTCGTTGACTCCGGTTTCGGACACGAAGGCGGCTACCTGCCGCTTCTGGGTAGAAGACAGCGGCATGGTGAACGATTTCCCTCTGGTCGTGTCCTACTGGAGGGATGACAAGGGAGTTACCGGAATGAGGCCGTAAATACGGTTGGATCGATTTGGTCGGCAGTCAGACAGTTTGACGAAAAGGGGAAAAAAAAAAGGTTCGTTCGCCCGCCCTAAATATGAGGAGTCGAGACGACAGGAACACCCTCCAATATGACGTTTGCTTCGTTTGTTATGTTGGCGTTGTTGATGTTGATGGCAGGAGGAAGCCGAACGCCCCAATATATGCAAGGCTGATCAGGTGATTGAGCGACGGCCCACTTCAATTTCCCTACCACTGCCTTGGGCACGGGAAGGGATGTCAACTTTCTTCAGACTACCTAAGTAGTTCCCGAGTTCCACCCCGTTGTCTCTAGAGGGTTCCTGGTGGGTTGTGTTTGTCTCCCAAGGGGTCCTCTTACTGCTATGGGGTGGGGCAGTAGGCGTAGGTGGTGATAATAGTTAGTGTAGAAGAACAAGTTTGACGTAGGGGAACCTTTGTATAGGGGCTTTTGGACCAGGATGGTAGTAATAAGTTAGTTAACTTGTTCACCAAGACCTAAATGGACGATCTAACATGTACCTGTGCGAGGAAAAAATGTGTACGTCAAAGGACGGGATGAGCCGAAGACAGGGCAGGACAGGCTGAATCCGCTACGATGCAAAAAGGCTGACAATTCGATATATAATGACGATGATCCCTTTTCAAACACCAGATCGAGGGAGTCAGATGAACGAAGAGAGAGCTTGCATGCAAGGTTTAATCGGAGTCAGTTAGTCTTGCCGTCGTCGGGTTCTTGTTCTCGTCTGGTCTTCAAGGTTCCCGTCTTTTTTTTTTTTTTTTTGTCGGAGGATTCTTCCAAGGGTCGGTAGGTAGGTTTGTCAACCAAACTTCCTTAACTTAGATGTATTCAAGTACTTTGCTTGCCTGGAATGGGCTTATTAGATGATGGCGGGGTTTAGCGGGGCGGGGCGGGGCAGAGAAATCGAAAGGCTTAATAATAATAACAAACAATCCCTAGGTACTTAGGTACCTAGGTAGTTATTGCTTCCTGGCGTTTTCTTGGCAGCTGGCAAATTGAATTACGGACCCCTGATTACCCGATTAGGTTCTCAACTATTTACCCTGCCGTACCTTCCAAGGTTACCAGCTCTTACTGTCTCTTTGGGTACCTTCAATAGGTGGCAGTGGGAGTCATCTAAATCCATTCTTTGCTTTTCTGGGTACTTGTATGCCAGGTCTAAAATATGTTGTTCCTCCACGGAACACGACGTCAAAAGATTCATTGTCATTTGGCTGGTTAGTATACGGTTAATTATCTACATGTACCGATCTCAAGGTTGCAGAGTACCTAGGTAGGCGCAATATCTAAAAGAGTCGTACCTACCTAGGTATTGTGTAAACAGAATAATGCAAGAGCGAGCTGAGAAGAACATATATATTTTTCCGTCTCATTGATAATAGAAAATTGGGTTACTTCAATAGATAAGAAAATACAGGGAGGGGGTATCGCCAGTCTTTCTTTTTTTTTTCCCTTCTTACTTACTTTCTTCCATCTCGCAAACGAAGCTCGTGCTCCTCCTCCATCCGATAATATGAACCAAATTATCTGGAGTATGTATGTACGTATGCAACCAAGTCTCGTCTGTCGGTGTTGCTGTTGTGTGATGTGATGTGGTATGTGTCGGCTGTTGTCATGTATTTTTTTATATCGACATGTAGACTGTGCGTGAAGGGGATTGGTATTGTGTGGTGCTGTGCTGTGCTGTGTTGTGGAGTCGATATATCTGTACAAAAGAGAAGGGGCTTCCTCTGTTAAAAACAAAACCAAAACAAAAACAAAAACAGAAACAAAAAAGAGACTCAGATCGCTCGCAATTATACGCATGGTCGGGGCCCGAGAGCGTTCGGCCCTCGAACCTAAGAATGATAAAAGTGAAAAAACCCCCCTTATTACCCGGCCCCGTAGCCTTATCCCCTAATCCCCCTTCCGCCTACCCTCCATCCAATCCATCTATGCTCAGAACTATTATATGATGAAACCGCAGGTCAACCAGACCACGCTCCACCTTCACATCTCCTCTTGCAGGGTGGTAGGCGGAGCGACGGGAACCCACGGTGGCGGCGTCGTCCTTGCTGCCGACGCCGATGACTGGGGGCCGTACCAACGGTTGAGGTGGAGGCTGCGGCGGCGGTCGAGGTCCTCCCCGGACGCGCCCTAGTCGCCGAGGGGCATGCCCTCGAGCTCGTCGAGGAGGCGGCGCCAGTTGTCCGCCAGCATCTCCGAGTACTTGACGCGCTCCTGCGCCCAGTCCTGGTTCCACCGGCTGACGTGGTACTGCGTCTGCTGGAAGTAGATCAGCTCGTCCCGCACGCACTCCTTGACGAACACCGCCCGGTTGTGCTGCGTCACGATCGATTCTTTGTCCTGTTGCAAGAGTCTTAGCAGGTGATTGAATTTTTGGTTCGCCATGCACACGTACCTTGATGATGGCCTCGACCACCTTCTCGATCTCCCCGGGCTTGACCAAGCCGTCCGGCTTCGCGCGCAGGCTCGCCAGCTTGGTCTCGTTGTTCTGGATGCGCCGCTCGAGGTAGGGGATGTTGTCCTTGTCGAGGCGTTCCCTGCGGTCGAACATGTCCCGGACACTGACGAGAGCGTCGCGCTGCCTCTTGAGGTCCTCGAGGACGCCGGCGTCCCAGGCCTTGCTCTCGTCCTCCATCAGGCTCTGCGTGGTGCTCAGGTGCTTGCTCGTGGCGATCAGCCCGTCGTTCAGGAGCGGCACGTCGTTGGTGTCGGTCGCGTAAGTGTCGGCGCTGGTCTCGGTCAGCGACGAGAGCGAGAGCGCTATGCGCGCGTGGTCGGCCGCGACGCCTTCGGTGCGCTTGATCAGACGGTCCAGGATGTTGCACGCGTTGATGTATAGGTCGGCCGAACGTTTGACGCCGAGCCTCGTGCGGTCGAAGAGGTCGTTCAGTGTAGGAGGCAGGGAATCTTCGAGGCCTGGTGGGAGGGGCCGTCCGACGAACTCATCTACGACGGATATGGTGGCTTGTTTGCGCCATACTGCAAGTTCCTAGGGTCTGTTAGCTGGAAGATGGGGGTTTCGAGTTAGAATCGGCTTACAGTCGGGACGGTCAGGAACATCACGACGAGCTGCTCTTGGCCTAGCACTGGATGCCTGACGACGCCGTTGAGAAACCGAGCCAGCCCGCGTCTCCGCTTCTCAATGAACGCTCCATCGTTGGAGAGGTGATTCCCATTAACCGCGACTCGCTTGGGTGGGAGTAGTGGCAGGGCGCGGAAAGGATATCGCTTGTGTAGACAATCGAGCAGCCATACGAAGTCGCTGTATCGGCGGATGACTTTGCTGCCACGGCGCGCGCTGGTAACCTCGTAGTTGTGGTGCTGGAACATGAACATACCCTCCTTCTCGGGCATCAAAGTCACGACGATGTTCTCCTCGATGGCACTGCCCGTCCGTCCACCGCTAATGGTCCGAGAGTGGCCGCTTGGAGGGTTGGCGCCAGGATCGCGTCCGCCTGGGCCACCACCGACGCCAAAAGGACTTGTTGGTTGATTCGAGGACATGTCGCCGAAGCCACCGGCATTGTTATTGTTATTATTGTTGTTGGTATTATGGTTACTGTTGCCGTCGAAGTATCCCCAGCCTCCACCTGGATTTGACGCGGAGGCGGCTGATTGGGAAGCTGAACCAGCAGCTGAAGCTATCGTGGATGTTGTGAAGTTGGAAGTGGTGCGCGAATGCAAGTCAGGCGGTTGTTGATGCTCGTCGACGTCATATCTGCGGCCGTTAACCTCGGGGCCCGCAGAGTCGTTGTTACCATTGGCCCTAGGAGCAGGCGATGATGCATGTGCATCTACGTGATTATGGCCCTTGTGGACTTCGGGGGTATTCCAAGGGTCATGTTCTGGGCTCTCCATAGTGGGTTGTCTGGTGCGTTGTTGTTTAGGTATCGTGTGCTGCGATTGCTGCAGCTGCTGCGAGGAGGCGGGTTTTGCAGGAGTGGAGGGCAGCTGGGGTGGTTTGGCAGCGAGTTCTGAGGTGTCGGGGAATGCGGGTTGGGCCGATTTCGCGTTCCTGTTGGTGAAACCTGAAGCTGTGAGGGTCGATGATGATGATGATAACTGGGGCCGCGGTAGGTCTGCAGAGTTTAAGTGGTTGTTTTTATTAGCGAATGTAGTAGGGTGATAAAAATGGTAAAGTCCCGGGTGGTAGGTAATAACGTAATTACTGAGTTACTATCTCCAGCTCCAGACTTGCCGGGATGTTGATAGCGTGCATACTACCTACTTATACCCAGGTATCCATCAATCCATACATAGCAGTAGGATGATACCTAGGTAGGTAGGTATGGAATACCTAGGTATGTAGCATAGGTAGGTATGTAATAGGGAGAGTGGCTGTGTGGACCTCGAGATTGTATGGATTATGTGGATTATGTGTTACAGGGTAAGTAAGAAAAGAATTAAGGGATAAATTGCATCAGAGTATCTACTTAGGTACCCTATGGATAGAAACTGATGGGTGGATTAGGATAGGATGCTTATCAAATTGATGATGGATACCTAGGTACGGATATCAAATTGAAATGATCGGGGAACACACACCGTGATAAACCTTAGAAGTTACAAGCAGCCCTCTGGAGGGGGTTGATAGGGTAATAGATACATAGGGTGAGAGGGTGAGAGGGTGATAAGGGTGATAAAGGGTGGGAGGGTGACAGGCAGACACCCAGACAGGCAGACAGGGTAGTAGTATATCGTCGTAATCCAGTCTTCTTAATTAATCGGACTTTCATTACAGACAACAACAACAATTCGGGCTCAGTTTTTTTGTTCTTCACTTACTTCGTCTGCGCTCGTCAACACCGTCCAGGCTTACCGTCTCCCCCTCCTGCGCCAATCCGATGAGAGCGAGTAACACGTTAAACTCGTTGCGGTCGACCGGCGCGTCGCTCCCCGCCGGCGAGAGTATACCCATGATATGCGCCTGGTCATCGGCGCTTAGCTTCGCAGCAGCCAGCGTCTTCGTGACGCCCGACGGGGCGACCTTGCCCCCCGCCTCCCCATCCTCTCCCACCGCGATGTCGAAGGCTTCTACGTAGCTGTCGGGGACGTCGACGCCGGCGAGTAGGGTTCTAAGGAGGTCGGCGCGGGAGGGCTGTTTTCGGGGCGTCGGCAGATCCCACGGGGACCCCGACCGTCCGTCGCCGAAGTCGTCGTCGTTGAAGAGCGCGTCCGAGGTCGATCGGGTCATGGCGCCGCCGTCGTCGTCGTCGAATAGCGAGTTGCGCGATGGTCCGGCGGAGGAATCTGCTGCCATGGAAGCAGGCTCGTCTGGTGGCGATGTCCCAAACAGAGACATTTTCCCGGTTTCTTTTCTTCTTTCTTTCTCGAAAGTTTTTCCTCTTCAATAGTATATGCGATTATATCACTGGGGTCTGGTTGTGACGCATGCGAGCTTTACCTTTCGGGCGATCGGTATAATGGAGGAAGACAAGATCTGAGGGTGCGGGAGTGAATGGCGAAGATGACGCTATATCGATATACCTAAGTAGCGAAGGTACCTACCCCAGGCTGGCGGGTTAGTACTTCAGTAGTATACAAACCTTGTGATCCGTCTACTTGAGCACCTAGTAGGGATTAGCTACACTCCAGGGCTCGGTACAACCTGGAAGTAGGCAAAAGAATAAGACGGGAATTATCACCTCCTATTACCTGCAATTGTACGAGGCTAGTAAAAAGAAAAAAACGACGAGGTTTAAATGAAATAAACAACTTAGTAGTAAAATGTACCCTCACGTACAACTTTCATCAATGCATTGGATCAGTTTCAGGTGCCTTCTTCCGCTGCTTCCTTACTTAGGTACGTTTATGTATCTACATTAGTATCGTATACGTATGTACTACGAGTGGGTCTGGCCAGGTACCCGCTCCCTGCGTATGCTGAAACGTGCAAGAACGTGACGGGGAATAGCGGTTATTTTGGTTATCAGTTCAGGCCCTGCCCACCACGTTGGTAGCTTGTACCGGGCATGGACCCCCACCTCTTAACAGTTGCAGATCACCAGCCACACGGGCATGTCCTCGGCTCAGCCACATTTGTGCCGTGACACTTGAACACACAATTAAGAGGTCAGCTCAAATCGAACTAGCGATCGAGAGCTAATGGGTATTCATAGCAGCGTGCGTCCAATGGCCCATTTGTATGAATGCAGAGTATAGTACAAGAGTTGCAGTCGTGCGTGCATATGTGCATACATGCGTAGACCACCGGTAGTACGCCCCTCATCACAGCTTCTCCCAGAGCTTCGTCTCCTCCAGAGTCTTCTTCTTCCGGATGCGCTTCGCCAGCTGCGCCGGCGGCACCTTGAAGAACAGCGAGGGCGAGTCGCCCGGCTTCAGCTCGTGGCTGAGGTAGCCCCGGTGCGCCGGGTCACGGTAGTACTCGATCTCCCAGCGGCCGGTGGGGTCCGGCAGGCGGTAGGAGAACCCCTTCTCGCGGACCTCGCGGATCACGGGCGCCACGTGCTTGCGGCCCGTCGGCAGTGGCAACGTCGTGTTTACGCTCTTCCCCTGCACCAGCCGCTTGATCGCCTCCTTCGTGTAGTACCGCGTGAGGATCTTGCCGCCCGCGCCCTCCACCGCCTCGATCGCCGACGCCGACGCCCGCGACACCACAATATCGATCGGCTGCTTCAGCACCCCATCGCCGCTGCCACGCCCCAGAAGCTTGATCCCGTCCTTGATCGTCCCCACCAGGTTCGACAGGTGCAGCTCCTTCGGCGTGATCTGCTGCGTCGGGTCGATCCGCCCCGCGTCGATCCATTCCTGGAGCTTGTCGATGTTGACCTCGGCCATACGCGGTGCGTGTCTGTCCTCTATGTTAGCAAAAATGCTGGCGGGCCGCCATCATTTCTATTATGACCCATGTGAGGTGTGGTATGGTTGCATGCATACAGGTTCTCGAATCCGAGCCTTCCCCTCTGGAAGATCAACGGCGTCTGACCACCCTGGAACCACGGATGGATCTTTCCATGCTGCTTCTGACCGTTGTGGCCTCTACCGGACGTCTTTCCTTGTCCCGACGATGCGCCGCGACCGACTCGAATCCGCCTCTGGTGTGCACCCTTGTTGTCGGATAGCTTGGACAGGATGGATGCGTTCCGGGTCTGTATCGAGAATGCGGCGAATAAATGGGCCAGCGACGCTTGCTGCTGTGAAGGTTCGGTTGCAGCCCTGCAGCACTGAGCCGCTAGCTGGGACGGTATCCGTGGAGGCATGGCGACATTCCCTGTGTGTATGTGGTGGGTGAAGCTTAGAATTGGGTACTTTCCAAGGTTGCATTAGATAACTTGAAGAAGTGAGTGGGATGAAACTTTTGAGGGTCATTTAAAGTTGATTTACATTTATTTAAGTGGTCCGAGCTTCCAGCTCCAAGTTGGACCTCTAGTCTTGATTAGATAAGCGTAGGTACCTAAGCACATCTAGGGCCGTATTTAGGTACTCCTGGACTGCTCAGGGGTAAGTATACCTACCTAGGTATAGGTGCCCAATGCAATGTGTGTGCGATTGATTCTCTTGCCCCTTTTCTATACATCCACAATTTGCAATCTATGTGGTGTTGTTGTTCATTTGAATCTCATCGTATCGTGCATAAAATCAAACATAAATGAATCTATCCAGTTTATGTATCAGAGAATCCTTCGACACCAAGTCTAGAGGGATGACGCATTCAATTGATCTGAAGATCGTCAGGCCCTCCGACCTTTCAGGCTACCTACATACCAGCATTGTCTCGTGAGAATACTTTTCAGCCAACAGCCCGACTCGGTCTCTCTGAGGCGCCATTCTCAACAAGCAATTGGACAATGGCCTCGCAGCTAATTGAACGGGCGAAGCCAAGTGGCGTCTCACCAAGGCTGGTCTTGGCATCTATATCGGCGCCTCTGTCAATAAGCACCTTAGTAACGTCTCGGTTCCGCCAAAAAATAGCGGAGTGCAATGGTGTGTGACCTATGTCGTTCCTATTGTTGATGTCGGCGCCTTTCTCGAAAAGTAACTCGATGATATCCGCGTACCCTCTCTCAGCAGCGCTGTGTGATGGTGTTCTACCATCGTTGGCTTTAGCGTTGACGTCGGCACCGTTCTCGATAAGAAGTTTGACAATATCCGTGTGTCCTGCCTCAGCAGCACTGTTTAGCGGTGTCGATTTATCGCGGTTTTTAGCTTCGATATCGGAACTTCTTTCAACAAGCAGCTTAACAATATCCGTATGCCCTGCCTGAACGGCGAAGAGCAGCGATGTCCGGCCGAACCGGTCCTTAGCATCCTTGTCAACTGCAAACTCATCAACAAGTGCCTCAACCATCTGCTTTCTGTCGACGATGTCATTCACATCGGCTATTGCTGCTAGATGTAATAGAGTCCTGCCATTGTGGTCACGTGATATCCTATTCGCATTGTCCCATAGATCCCGGACGAGGCTCAGATGTCCCTTATATGCAGCCCAGAGCAATGGACTCATACCCAAACTATCGGCAAGGTTGACATCCGCCCCTGCCTCGATTAAGGATCGGACCGTATTGGAATAACCATAGGATACTGCGCAATGCAGTGGTGATAGTCCATCAGTGTCTTGTATGTTGACTACAGCGCCCTCTCGCAGGAGACACCGTACATCCCAGTCGTCGTTCTGCCGGCACGCAATATGTAAAGGCGTCTGTCCACGAACGTCTTGCGCGTTGACATCAGGCCGGTAAGTTAGTAGCAGTTCTAAATCCGATTTGGAATTTGTTATTACTGCATAGTGGAGTGGCGTCCAGTCAAGGATGTCTCTGTCATTGAAAGCGGCCCGTTTCCCTCGGTACTTGGGTTGCTTGTTACAGGCAGACTCGTGCAGAGCTGTGAACTGGAGTAGTGTTGTATCCTCGGGGCGTAGATTACCAGTTTCTTGCACAAGGTCACACTTCCAAGAACGATGCTGCGTGCGGTATAAGGCCATTATTCTTTCTAGGACGTCCTGACGAGCGGACTTCAGCTCCTCGAGAAGTCGCATTCTCAGGTTGTCTAGATTGTATATGGTTTGAAAATCAAATTGCTGGTCCTTTCTTAGTCTGATAGCAGCCATAACTGCTCTCAGATACTCCATCAACAGTGCGGTAGCTTTGTTGGCAATCATTTCCTGTTTTGGAAAAGCCTGCGAAGTTCGAAAGAGCCATAAGTACGCGTTTCCGGCCTCATACCAACGTCCCAACTGCTCGTGTGGCTGGGCGTGTTTTCGTGTCCATTGAATGATTGCATCGGGCCGTGGAAGTCTATTATTAATGCTCAATGGTGGAATGATGCATAGATAAACCTCTTCGAGCGTTCCGATCCCAGTGCTTTGAATGTTTTGTGCCAATTTCGAGAGCTGAGCACTGTGCAATGTGAACGATTGCCACGAGTTCTGGCCCTGGCCGTCAGTGACTGTAGGCCTGACCTCAACTTGCGGATCATGCATTGGCTTCTCCATCGTCTTCGCAGCAGCCCACATGAAGGCGGAAAACATGTATTGGGCGAATAGGGTCTTCAAAGAGTTATATGATTCGGCCGCGAATATCGTGTCCGAAACTGTCTCGTCAGGTTCTGAAGACAAGACTCTGTATCGACGAGTCTTTGAGGGGGGGTCACAATCCCAGCCAGACACGAATCCGACAATTCGATGCATCTCTACCTTCGCTGTGCCGACCTCGTCAGTCGGTTCGTTTGTCTCGATTTCGATGACGCTGTCAGCACCATCAGGCATCCACCAACGGAGGTCTTGGCGTAGAGATGGTGAGAAGGAGCCTAAAATTCGGAGACTACGTCTGGAAAGTGTCCCTTTTACTTGCAGCCATCCATCATCGTCATCGTGTCCAATTGTTATGCGATCACGCCGTATATCCCTTTTATCCGCTTTTCTATTCTCCAAGCGCCATGTGTTGCCATGCTTGCTATCCACTTCTGATTCGTGGTTGACAGCTTTGGCCTCGTCCATGCCTTGCTCTACGTCATGCGTGGAATAAAGCCAAAGCGACAGTGCTGCTTCAAGCTCATCCGAGAATGCCTTCCAGGATCCACCCCGTTCTCGTTCTAATCGGAAATGGACAGGCTCACCAGAGACTTCGAGGGACCAGCTAAAATTCTCGGTAAAGCCCTTGCCGGGGTCGTCGCTGGAGTCGTCGCCAGGGTTCTCAAAGGGACTACTGAAAAGAGTATCCATTGTGATTTCAATGGCCCTCTTGAGGGAAATGGCTTCTGCGGATGCAGGGCCGTGCCAGTCCGCGTGTTTGCCGAGATCTCGGCGTGTCTTCATCACCTCGTCGGCTTTGGACCAATTATTAGCGGAACCTAGATGAGCCTCCAGCCCCTCGCAATTCACCGGATCTTGGACTGCCGTGACTTTCCAGTCCCAACTCTTCTTGCCGTCTGCCCAGGGTCTACTCCTTCTATCCCCGGTAACTCTGGATAAATCCAGCCAAGGTGCTTTGCTCCGATCTGCTGCAAGAGTCATGGCCAGCCAATCCAATTCATGCTCTGGCGTAAGAGGCTGGGACTTTGGAAGCTGTGCAAGATTACGACGGACCCATGCTCTAAGAACGGTCATCACACCTATCGCCCCGAGCTGAGCGATAGATGCTGACCAGTGCATGCCGCGCAGACCGATGAACTGCGCTATATAGCCACAGAGACAGACCATAGTGCCGATAACAGCTTTGACTTCTTCGTTCCAAACCACATTTCTCGGTTCATGGTTGTTTTTCGCCTCGTCTGGAATCTGTCGCTGAGACGTCGTAAGTAGAGTTTGTGCACTGTTCGGGAAAACCGCAAATGGTTTGAATGCTTGGTCGTTCACTGTTCCAGCTCTCTGTAGCCAGATCACCCGAGCTTCCTTCCCCGCTACAGGACGATAGTTCGTTTCCAACGTGCTGTTCTCGACAATATGACCACAAACAAGCATACCAACTGCCAGGAGCAGTGTGCCAGCGGCGGTGCACGGAAAGGCATAGTCGGCCACAGGTTCTTCGTCTTTAAGCAACGTGGGTCTGAGATACCTGGCGGCGATTCCAAAGTAAACGAGGACGCCAAGCTGAAGGACAATACCGAACATGGCAACAACATATAGCTCGCCCCTGCCCACTTGATTGTGAACATTGAGGGTGAGGTTTGGTATTATGTTAAGGTTAGTATTCCGAATGACAACAACCGGGGGGCGATCCGTAGGTTTTTCAGAATTGGAATCGTTCAGAGCTTCCTTCGCACCCGAATGTGACAAAACCTTTTCTTCGTCATCGGAGTTGGAATGGGTCCTATGAACGTGGTGTTCGCCGAGGATACGTTCCATCATGGTAGGGTCTAGTGAAAAGGTCAGACCGGGTATATGTAGGTGGGTGGGGAGTACTGACTATATTTTGTAAGATAGGTATTCCTGCGATCATCTAATGCCATAACCGATATTTCTCGAACCTGCCTACTGGCCGATTCACTCTCAGCTCCACTGGTCTCTGGAATGGGTCGAGCCGGAGTGTTTGTCTGTGCATTCTCTGATCCTCCATTATTGTTGCTCCCCTCAGTTAATAGTATAACGAATTCTCGCATTGGCCCCTCGCCCATTACCCTGACAATCTCATGACCATTCCAAAGCTCGCACACTTCTTGGGAGGTAGAGGACATCAGCTCGGCCTCGGGTATGGCTCGGCTCTCCCTCGCCCTCCCAATGATGGCTTTGAGCCAGGATGGACCTCCGACTCGGATGGCGCCGACTATAGCTGTGATTATCCCCAGTGGGGCCATTGCTAGGACAATATTGTCGGCCCAGCCCATAGCTTGGCTCATGTACTGCATGGTGACCCTCTCTCCAAAGAGGGCCAGCAGCCTAGATGTAACATACTATCAGTACACGATCTACACTAAACCAGCTAAATCAACATACGGGGCTAGATCTGTGAACAGGTTATTGGAGAAATCATCGCCATCATCAGCGGCAACACACGAGATGAAGCAGACTCCCAGGAGGAGCTGCAATTGCTTGGAGCCCCGCATCTGGTGGCCGAGCGTTTAGGGGCGTTTAAAATGCCCGAGCAGGATATTGGCGCTTGTTTCGGTGTTTTCACGTCTCTCAATGTCGTTGATTCGAGAGCACGCTATGACTTAGTCGCAAAGTCGGCATCCAGCCTTCTAATCCTAAAAGGCTCAATTCTATTTAATATGGCAGTCCAGTGTCTTTATGTTTATCTCAGCCGGCTGGTCCACATTTCAGGGACGCCGTAGAGGTTGGGGCCTGTTGGTCAGATTCGGCCGGAAAAGGCCATGGCAGAGTAAGTAACTGCTCGAAAAGCCAAGAGTGTCTGTATACTGGACGGATGATAAGATAAAAGCGAATTGCTGACATATCACATGATGGTGGCAGTTATATTATACGGCGGTCCGGGATTTGTGCAAAAACTTATCAGAAAAGCAGTGATAATTGATGGAAGAAGAAGAGCGGATAATTGCCCGGCAGATCAGACAAAATCTAAAGAGATGTGTGGATGGGCGATCGCTCGCGGTTCTAATCAGACTCGCCTTATACGGAGGTTTACAGGGCTGCGCCTTATAAGAGCAACATCACTTATAGGGTCACCCTCATGGGAAAGTAAACTGGGCTGAACATTCGCGCATTTGGCTGTGTGATAGAAACCGTTGCCGTCATATTGTAAAGGGTTTGCGGGGCCTCCAACATCGCCCGTGAAGTACCAAGAAGTCGAACTTCAAAAGATCAGTTATCCCAGAGTGAGTCAAGGTAAATCGAGATATGCAATGCGATTTTCCGGTGCGGGGTTATAAAAGCCTGAATTTAACGAACGACATGTGGAGAGACGGCCTTATTTTTTCCGCATCCAGGGGTAGATACGTGGGGCTGTATCCTGGTCGCATGGAGACAGGAATCGCTAATAGCACATGGCATTAGGTATAAAAACCATAAAATCAAATGTAGAGCGTGAAATAGAAAAAAGAAAGAAGTTACTGCTTGCTGTCGTTAACTTCATATCTTTGATGTAAGGTGGCTTGGTCCCTTTTCATACCGCACTACGAGGATGAAGTATTTCCTCGCTAGGGTGGTGGCTGCCGCTTTCTTCAAGCTTACAGAATGCCTAGATGCAGATCTGACCCCTAACTTCGGGGCTCACCCTAGCGGCCAGGCCGCCCAGATACCCTACCGCATCCGGATGCACAGCGCCAACGCGCGCAACCTGTCGGAGACGGACTACGACACCTGGACGGTGACGGATGGCCCGACGAGCAACATAAGCATCGGCCCGCTGTCGCTGTCGCTAGCGGTGGCGTCCGGCGACGCGGTACTCACGGGCGGCGAGTATAAGGAGCAGGCGCGGCGCTTCCTATCCTCACTGGGCGAGCGCGTCGTCAGCCAGGGCGTGACGACGAGTGAGGACGACGGGACCGGCATCTCCCTCACGCTGTCCATCGCCGGCCTGGATCAGGGCGAGCACACCCTGCTCACGTGGCACAATGCCTGGGATGACGTCGCGTCGCCCTCGAGCCTCAAGGTCGATGTTGATGGTGCTAGTATGGCGGCAGATGTCGCGCAGTCCGTTCGTGTGGATAATATCTGGGAGTCCGCGGCTTCATATGTGCACTTCGCGGTTGATGGTCCTGAGCAAGAAGTTAGGGTCACGTATACGCCCATCTCTAATGACGGATTCGTGTATCTCAACGGCTTCGAAATTGACACACCTGCGCTTTCGGAGCAGATCAGCTTTCCAGACCCCCACCACCGCGATGAGCGGGTTGATCTTGGAGGCGCCGATGCCATCACTGCATCATGGCGCTCAGCTGGTCTTGATGGCGTGACCTACAACGTGTACTTAGGCATTGCACACGATCCTCTTACGTCCGTCGCGGAAGGATTGACGGAGCCGAGCGTGGAGCTGCCAGGCCTCAACACTCTCGAGACGTACTACTGGCGTGTAGACGTCACCAGAGAGAATGAGACATATCTTGGTCGTGTCTTCATGTTCCGCGCCGCTCAGCTGGCTTTCCCGGGCGCCCAAGGTTGGGGGTGAGTGAGCATAAGTCCTCCTTCTAGCGACTACCTTCTATGGTTTAAACAAGTATGAATGTGATTCGCTGACTGTGATACGACGAAGACGTTACGCACGAGGCGGTCGCGGCGGGAAGGTAGTCAAGGTTACGAGCCTCGAGGACACGACAGAAGAGGGAACGCTTCGCTATGCGCTCACCGTAGCCACAGGGCCAAGAATCGTCATATTTGACATTGGTGGTGTAATAACCACCACCTCTAGGATGACCGTCAACAGTCAATATGTGACGATAGCGGGCCAGACGGCACCCGGCAAGGGAATAGCGGTGCGCGGGATGCCAGTAGGTCTCAGCGGCGCGACGGACGTGATCGTTCGGCACCTGCGGGTACGTCCCGGTCGAGTGTCGGGCGAGACCATCGACGGGATGGGTATGCAGGGATCTAACCACTGCATCTTCGATCGGTGCTCCGTCGGGTGGACCATTGATGAGTCCTTCTCATCCCGGGGCGCCTACAATATCACTTTACAGCGCACCATGATTTCGGAGCCCCTCAACATTGCCGGCCACCAGAACTACCCCGAGGGCACGAAGCACGGGTATGCCGCCACCATCGGAGGTGACGTCGGGTCCTTTCATCATAACCTCATTGCGCACGCGGAGGGTCGCAGCTGGTCTCTCGGCGGGGGGTTGAACGACAGCGGGGTGTTTGCTGGGCGCTTGGATATCAGGAATAACATCATGTATAACTTTGGTAAGACTACTTGGGAGTCGGGTTAACAGAGGCCTGTCTGTCTGTACATATACTGACACTAAATCCCCGCAGGGGGTCGCACAACTGACGGTGGAGCAAAGGAGGTCAACTTCATAGGCAACTACTATAAGCCTGGTCCTCAGAGCAAACCAACGTACGCTCTCAAAGCACAAGTAAGTCAGGACTGCCAGGACACTTGGCTAGCACAAAACTGGCGAACTCATCTCCAAAACTTTTCAGTACGAGAATCTCGCGCCGGGCTCGCAGCAGTACTATTGCGCGGGAAATTCCATGGTTGGACATTTCGATCAGGACTCTACTCAGTACCCGGAAGGCGACGGTACCGGTATCACTGAAGATATAGCTTGCTTCGCGGACGTCAGCATTGACCCTGAGCCGACATATCAGAAGTTCTTCTCCGAGCCGTTAGTGCTCTCGCTATATATCTTCTAAGTAAACGGCACTGAAACTAATACTCTACTCTAGATTCTTCGAATCGTACGTCGACACCCAGACCTCAGCGGATGCATACAAGCTCGTGCTCTCTGACACGGGAGCCTCGCAGCCAGTTAAGGACGACCATGATCTCCGTATTTCACAGGAGACGCTCAGCGGGACCACGACGTATGTGGGTTCCGTATCCGGGGAAAAGGGGCTGATCGACCACGAGAACGACGCGGGTGGACTTGAGGACTTCCCGACCGCTGTGCGCCCAGTGAGCTGGGACGCAGACGGCGACGGCATCGCCGACTGGTGGGACGGGTCAACGGGCGGTGAGGGCTACACGCCCATTGAGGGGTACATCAACTTCATGGCAAACCCGCACGCCTTCGTCGCCCCCTCCGACATCGTGAAGATTGACCTCCTCGCTGAGCTGGCCGCCGGCTTCGTGGAGCCCACGTTCGCCGTCTCTGGGGCCAATAAAGGCACCATCACTGTAGATGGTTCCACTGCTACGTATACTGCCGGTGCTGAGCCCGGTGTGGACTTCTTCGATGTGGAAATCTCGGATGCAGAGGGCAGTAGACACACGCGGAGCTTCGGTGTCGCTATCTTCGAAGAGGCGGAGAATATCTAAGTAGCCATCTAATTTGATTTCACCATAGCGGTCGAGACTGATGTGGTCCAGCTGGTCCCTTGTCGCACTTGAACTTGATCTCTAGTCTGCTTTAGGAACTCTCGCTGAACCTGGTCCATCAATCACATCAGAAATTGAGAGGGTCCGGGTCGATTTGCATCGTACCGACACTCAAGAACCCCTTCCCAGGTGAGTTTGTAGTCACCCTCGCAAGATTAGCGTGCATGTCATGCCAAGAGTCATCGATTATTCATTGTAACTGGTCATCGCCGCACGTTTGACACCCCACCACTTTTAAGCCGGGTTTGTGTATTTTCAAGTGGAGCTGATATTCAGCAGCCTCCTGTTCTCATCAGTATCATAGCATGGTGTATGAAGTACTCGCTGCTGTCATCTCGGTTAGAGCGACACATGCGCCTTTTGACCAATCAGTCTCCACGATTGCGCCACAGCGGCTCATAGTAGTCCTTCCTTTTCAGGTGAATAATCTCCTATGTGAAGGCGAGTCCTTCCCCTTTCAGAAAAGTATCGGGGAATTCGGGAAATACCTAGGTATTTCAGAAACACGCCTAGGAGCTAGTTCAGGTCACTGGTACGAAACACGGCATCGTGTGCTCCATCAGGCTCCCCTCCGCAGTTCTGAGTCAAAGAAGACGTTTTTCTTTTATTATCTTCCCGCCTGGTCGGCTTTATCCGAGTTCCGCGACGATTAGGTGTGCACTTTGCCGTGCTTGCTACCTTACTTCTTCGAGGCAAGCCGGGCGCTTGATATGACCAAGGGATCATATGAAGGTCGGCCCATTGAACGGTCCTACATATAAGAATAGCTATAAGCCATAGCCAAGTCCACCAGGTCCCGGACTGCTAATGTTAAGGAAGGCAAAGAAAGCAACTGATCTCGTAGACCGCGTCTACAGGTTTCCCAAGCCAAAGAGCTGACTCCTTAAATTCTCCAACCAACAAGGAAAATGCGAACAAGTCGGATATTCTCGTCAGTCGTGGCCGTTACGCTAGCGGCATGCGCCCCGGCAGCTGTTCTCAAACTCAACGTCACGACAGTCGCGACAGATAATGGCGCCTCGGTCCTAGAGTGCTGGCAGATGGACAATCCGTTTTCGGGCTCAGAGAACGAAGGTACGACCGGGGCAATGACCACCCTGCTGAGTAGCACGAAGGACACGTCCCTGACCATCGTCCCTCCCAACTTCGTCGGCGGCTTACACAATGCGCCATACATCCAGTAAGATGTTCTATAAACTGCGGTATCAGAACAATGCAGACTAAACTTGACGACCTCGCAGGTTTACTATTTTTCTCTCGGGCCTGGCACACATCACCTTCCCAGATGACAGCGCGGATGTATATATCGAGGGAGGCGAGTTCGGCATCGTCCTCGCCACAGATGTAGTGAGCCTGAGCCAGCTAGGCCACAATACCTCCTATCCGGGTGACGTGGAGTCAGTTGCCCTCGAAATCCCTACGAAGGGCAACGTAATCCCACCACATCACGTCCTTCATAAGGGGCCGTGCGAGGCCGGTGAGCTAGGCGGGTATCGTGATCGGGAAAGCTAAGATCGGGGATTTGCAGCTCGGGGCAATGAAAACGTCTTGGAGTGGGTGTTGTGAATGAATTGTGGTTGGATCCAAAAACGCACTGGGTGTGAGTAGTTGTGAGGTCAAGTTGCCTCTCGAATACAATGCCGACTCCAACGATTTGATAGTATCTAGCAATTCTTCACATTGGCTCTCAGTTTCCCCAACATTAGTACATCCCTAGCCCATGCTGCACGTTCCTCCAAGCCAGTATTTCGATATTGATCTGTGTGGGATGGGTCGTTATCGTACTAACGAATGGGTACCAAGGGCCGGGCCGAGAACATTGATCTCCACATAGTCGCAGCGCGCTAATTACTTACCTACCTACTTAATAAGTAGTCTGGGGTTTCCTTCTAGCTGCTCCGGGGTTGATCAGGGCCTTTGGCTTTATTGATGCTCCTACTTATTTCACTCATGTCTAGGTACCTCTATACCTTATACGAAGTACTCCTGAGGTTCGTATACGAATTACATATCCTTAGAACGAACACACCTGTATCATAGCTTTTCCCTTCTTCATCGTCACTGCTGCTCACACACCACGGACTGGCAGATGGTCGTCTCATAACCATAGCTGGAACAGTTCCAATTGTTCATCCAGAGCATTATTAAGGACGACATCGGGTCTGGCCACCGGAAGACTGCAGAAAATCTCGTCAAATCCACCAAAGTTCTGACCAAAACTATTGCAAGCGGTGAAATGAAAAGCAAATTCAAAAAAGGCAACTCCTTGAATTCACAAGGCAACTGCCCGGCTCCTGAGTTTGCGAACTGTCTGAAACAGATCACTACCGAAATTTTCCATTTGCTGGAGAAGTACGCGGCGATAGTAGACAGCCTGTGGCGCAAGTGGCAAGAGGCGTCTGGGGACAATGACAAGTGTCCCGAACAAGGCCCGAAAGTTGGCGGCAGGATATTATGGTTATTGTATGTGCTTGCAAAATACTGTGGGGCTTACTACGACATCGGCCGATTCAAGGGAAAAAAGGGGAAAGTCAAGCTACAGATCATTTTTCTGCAGCCAGAAGACGGCTTGATAGCTACGTGTTATGCTGTGAAAGACGTGCATCATGAGCACGACGAAACGTTTAGGAATCCGGCCACACACCAATGGAAAATGGCCACAGGATAGACCTCCTTGGAAGGATATGAAATGTGGGGGCTTGTCCTGTTCCTGTCATACCTTTGATTAGGATGACCTTATAGAGTGGCCACCAGACGAATTTGCCTACGAGAATTACTAGGATATAAATCTGAAAAACATCACTAATAAACCCCGGTTAGAAGGTGGGTGTATTACGAGATGCAGATGACCTCGAAGAGGTCCTTGACAACGAGAAACAGTCGAGTTTCTATGACTACGTTGGCTGCAGCAAAGGGTCCTGTTGATTATGCCACCATGCCTTCATCAACATAACAAAGCAGTTCAAGATACGAAACCTACATTTGAAGATTCGTGCGGAATGGGAGTCCCTGGGATTCAAAAGCAACCGGCAGAACAGGGGTGGGTGCATAGGAGTGCTTTGCAACCTGAATGACGAGATGTCCAGGCTTTCCATGAACAAGGGAAAGTCTGCGACGCACCATTCTCGGCCCGATTGTACTCATGAGACAGAACATTTCCACTCCCCTAGAACTCGCGCTGTACCAATGGGTAGAGAATGGTAGACAGGCAGGATGCCGAGCAAATTGTTGCACGATAGGAAAAGGTAACTAGCAACATACTACCAGCAAAAGAGGTTACCACTAAACAAATCAAGAGGGGGTTCAGTTGATTGTCTTGCCGGGCGAACCAAGGCGCAGGAGTTCATAGCCTTAGCTTCAAGATAATTGTGATTCATAAAGAGTGCAGCAAAACACAGCGAGAATATACGAACAGTATGTGGTGACATTCAGCTGCGTACTGTCAGCTGGAATAATACTCTACCTACCTGAGTGCATAGGGAACAATAAGGCAACTATGTAAAATACTAGAAATTAGAGGACATCTAGGAGGTTCCAGAAGATAGGGGTAAAGGGGTAACAGGGCCGCTATCACAGAAATAGCATAGTATGGACATAGCATATACTATAAAATGTACTATGCCACCTTATTATGACCTACTAAATCTCTGTTACGATCTATCCCATCTTATATGCACGATACCTTGATATTTAGGCGCAGTATGATCCAACTTACCCGCTATTTCAATGGCGTTGCTTGTCACGTGACAAAGGGATAGGGGCGCTACCAGCGCCCTCCCCCCTGTTCTACAGGCTACGATAGACTAGAATTGTCTATAAATAGGGGGCTTCGCCCCCTGCGGTTCTAGTAGAGGGCCAGAGTTCAATAACTATTCGACCTCTACCTATGCTATAGCGCCCTCGCTGTGACTCCCCGGCTACTATCTCTCACTCTACGCCCAAGATTCCTAACATTGCTGCCTTCGGCATTTTATTCCATGTCTGTTCATATGGCCACCAGTTTATTACACTCTAGCAATGATATGCACCATGACTTCAGGTTGATAAGTAATTACACCCATGAATGAGGCTCCGTCTACTTCTATCAAATTTAGTTATAAGTTCTCCCGGATATTGATGACTATTTCTGTATAATGTATTGTGTGGGCGTCCCCTACTGTTATTGCTGTTTAATTAGCAGAGATAATTACTAGTGATAATCAACAAATGTGCATGCGGAACAACACTCTTACAAGTTAGACAGTTATAGATAGGGCTTACTCCGTACATGTAAGTTGCTTATAATTCGAGCAGGGGGTTAAGCGACTCCACCACTTTTACGTGATACTTGTGGGTTCCATTGCCTCAAACCATTATATTATATGTTCCTTAATCCGGCCAACCAAGAGCGTACGAGCGTGATAAGCGGTGGAATAAGCATTGCGGGAGCCAGTAACTGGACCCATAGTAAGATCAGGACGTGGGAAATCTATATATAAGATGCCTCCGACCGCAGCTTCTCTCACCGCTACACATTTGTTTCATCTCGCTGGCACGCTGCACCTATTTTCACGACCATGGATCTGGCCAAGCTCTCACATACTACATGGGATTACATCTTTGTAGGGGGCGGCTTGTCGTCTTCAGTGGTGTCACATAGGCTACATCAGTTCAGACCAGATTTGAAGATTCTCGTCATAGAGGCCGGGCCGAATGCAAATGACTGTCTTGATATCGTCTGGCCCAATTCTACCAACCTAATCGGTGGAGATTTTGACTGGAAATATACAACAGTCAAACAACAAAACCTGGATGGCCGGACTGTTAACTTCCCATGCGGTAAGGCCCTAGGTGGAGGGACTGTTATAAATACTGGTATGTGGACGTTCGTAAGCGGAATATTATCACAGATCATTAATTGAATAATGGACTCGTGTGTTGATTACTCACTACTACAGGGGGATGGGTCAGGGGCGATAGGTTCGACTTCGACCTCTGGGGTACAACAGTTGGCGACGCACGCTGGAGCTATGACGGGCTTCTGCCCTTCATGAAGAAGACCGAGACTTTCTGGAGTGACACCATCAACAAGGACCAACATGGCCACGAAGGACCCGCGCTGGTCCAGTCGGTGACCTCGACGAACCGCGAATATCCATTGCGGGAGCAAGCACGCCGCTCCTGGGCTGAACTTGGCATTGAAACCCTTCCTGGCCTTGATGGTAATGCCGGAAACCCAGTCGGTATGGGGGAATTACAAGAAAATAAGAACCAAGGCCGACGTGAGATTGCTGCGGCGATATATCCTCTCGATGGTGTCACAGTCCTAACCGAGACCCTGGTTGAGAAGGTGCTGATTGAGAAGAATCTCCACGCAGACGGCAATAGATTGAATGCGGTCGGAATCAAAGTAGCTGGTGGAGCAGAGATTCGTGGCCGCGAGATCATTCTCTCGGCCGGCGCAATCAGATCACCACAGGTTCTAATGCTCTCCGGCGTCGGTCCCACTGACCAACTCACCAAATTCGGCATCGAGATCCTGCTCGAGCACCCAGAGGTTGGGAAAAACTTGGCGGATCATGGCCTTCTGTTCAATGCGTGGAAAGTAAAGAACCCCTCCGACGGTTGGACAATCGAATCAGGCAACCCCCTTTTCAACAAACCGCAATATGGCTGGGGAGGGCCCATCGATTTCCTGGTGTCAACAGACGTGCCCAAGGAGGGCCTCGCAGCGGCCATTGCCGAGGACGAGGGAGCGCAGCCCACGGCCGCCCACCCTCTCCTCGCCAACAAGCGCACCTTCATCGAACAAGTAATGTTATACACAGGCGGCCCAGGCGCGGACGGATCACTGATCACTTGGGCGCTTATGACTATGCTACCGACGTCCCGCGGCTCAGTCACATTAGCGTCGGCCGATATCAAGGACGCCCCGCTGATTGACCCGAACTTCTTGGGCACGGCGGTCGACCGCTACGTGGCACGAGAGGGGATGAAAACACAGATCAAGTTCGCCGGAAGCGACGCTACAGTTATCGGCAGAGATATCTTGGATGGAGAGGTGACCGCGCCTGGCTGTGAGAAATTGACAGTCAATTCGACGGACGATCAGATAGATGCTCGCGTACGGGCAGGATTGGGGTAAGCCGCATTTCCCAGCTGACGCAATTTGGTCCTAGTAAAGAAGACTATCGCTGATAAGGTCTGTACAAATCTAGGACAAGCTTCCACCCCATGGGGACTTTAGCCATGGGGAAGGTGGTGGACGCCGACCTTAGGGTGAAGGGAGTTGGCAATCTGCGCGTCGTCGACACCTCCGTCTTTCCCGTTGCCCTTACCGGGCACTTGCAGGCGGCTACTTACGCAATGGCGGAGCAAGCTGCCGAAATGATCTACTCCAGTCGAGCCCGATAATCCAATAGAGGAGATGCCCTATGAGATGTTTTCAATGTCGAAGTCGCAAGAAGAAACCAACTTTTTCTTAAATCTTAACAACTTCCTTCAGCACATTCTAAGTTAGCTCTGCCAATCCCCTGTAGTTGACGTTGAGTGGATGGAGGGAGACCGCTGTTGAAGGATCTACATAGTAGAAAAATGATCTATTCAATACTACAGCCTGACCATTAAACACTGCAATTATATATCGAGGAAAATCCTAGGATATCAATAGTTATGCCTGATGCTACACAACTTGCCAATACGAAAGCTAAGAGGTTTGCAAGCGAGCCCTAATTGCCATGAAGACTCGGGGACTTGGCGGTTCCTAGCTCCTTGGCCTTCTCCCCTGAACCGAGTTCCGACGGTAGAAGGGTTTCAAAAATAGAGAGGTTTCAAACAGCAGCTTGGAAGAAACTCAAACGCGCTCTTGATGGATTATAATAGGTATGCTATAGTACCTAGGTAGGCAGGAAAAGAAAGAACAATGTTCAGCCTCTTTATAATAGCCTATCTACTTCGTATCTAATGATGGAAACCCCAAAGACGTAGCCGTCCATTCTTAGCCTGCTGCTGCCTATATACTTGGCGTAGGAGTCCTCAGCGCTAATTCACTGCGCAGTCATTTGGCAACGAAACTAATACGATCCTCTTGGGCGGCGCAGCCTGGACAAGAGACTCGGCATCCCGAACCAAGACCTCTCCTCTGAAACCACTGGAGGCCCGCCCGCGATTTTGACCGAACCACAGGTCTAAATGTGGGAACTCCCAGAGCCAGAGTCGCCGCGCCTCTCAGCCCTTTCTTGGTATTGCCTTTTTTCTCGCGGCTTCTTGGCTCTGGGTTCGCGAGAGTAATCTCCCGTGAGTTCTAAGAATTATGAGCAGGATTAGTGCTGGCTCACTAGCCATATGATCACAAATGTTTTGACCTTCCATTACTTCTGTGCACCTCCACAACTTTTGTAGTTTCTCCTAGATTGTTTCTTTCATTTTGCTTTATTTCAATAAACACCTTCGTTTCTCGCGACACCAAGCGTCGTCAATGCACTAGTGCCTTGTTCCGCCGCGCGCTGTCCGTATCGCTTCGTGCGTTCGTCAACATCGTCGTCGCTTCTTCAAACGGGAACATCATATTTAGGCCCAATGCAGGACGTGCGGTAGTGCTGGTTATCTATCACGCATAACGACATGCGTCTGTTCTATATCCTTTCCCTCGCCGTGGCAGGGTTTTGCGTCGCAGATGCCAAGACCAGGCCCGGACGTTATCTTAAGCTGCCAGTCGTGCACTCGAAGAACCACGATGTTTTCAGCGATCCTAATTCAAAGCGTGCTGATACGGCCACGATCCCGCTTGCAAATCGGTCAGATATCGCCTACTATGCTCAGCGTAGGTTTCCACCCATCATGAACACCACTCATTGCTAATGCCAATCAGTGGATATCGGCACCCCGCCTCAGCCGCAGTATGTCCAGTTGGACACAGGTAGTTTCGAGCTCTGGGTGAACCCGGACTGCTCGAACCTCGAAACTGCCATGGACAGGAAGTTCTGCGAATCCGTAGGGCGCTACAACCCGGACGCATCATCTACCTCCGTAAAGCTCGACGGCTCTAAGACATTGGTGTATGGCATCGGCAGAGCCAAGATAGGGTATGTGACCGACGACATCGCTCTTTCGGGCACAGGTCAGTATCACGGGTTGTATCCCTAAAGGCACAGGAAGCTGACCAGACCTGCAGATACGCAGTTGAAGGGCGTCCAGTTCGGCGTTGCGACAAGCACGAAAGATGAGTTCTCGGGTATCCTAGGCATAGGTCACGGGGTGGGGATAGAGCACGGCGAGCCGACGGTCCAGCCATATCCCAACTTTATCGACGAGCTGCAAGAACAGGGAGTGACAGATACCAAGGCCTTCAGTCTCGCTCTGGGTGGCAAGACGGAACAGGAAGGCGTTGCCATTTTCGGGGGGCTCGATACAGGGAAGTTCAGTGGCACGCTACAGTCACTGCCGATCGTGCCGCCGGAGGAGTCTCCGGACGGAATTCCGCGCTACTGGGTAGATATGGACCACATCAGCCTCACGGAGCCGGGGGGTCAGACGAAGCGGTACGAGAACACTAGCATGACCGTATTCCTTGACAGCGGCGCTACGCTCACGCTATTCCCGCCAGACCTGGCCAACAAGATCGCCGCCGACTTCGGGGCTAAAAGCGTCGATATCACTGGCATGTACCCCGTGGACTGCGCTTTGAACGATATGCCGGGGACTCTCGACTTCGCCTTCGACGGTGTCACCATCCGCGTCCCGTACAATGAGCTGATCCGGGAATTCCAGACCATTCTGGGTGAGCTCTGTTACCTGGGTATCGGTCCACACGAGAGTTTCGTGCTGCTGGGAGACTCGATGCTGCGGTCAGCCTATGGTGAGCCCGCCTCCCTATTCTGGATGAAATCGCTTGATAGTATAGGCTCGACATACTAACATCCATTCAGCCGTATTCGATCAAACGAACGAGGCCATTCACATTGCGCAATACGTGAATTGCGGCACCAATGAGGCCGAGATCACAGCTGACACCGACCTGGGTTCTATGAAGGGGGACTGCGATCCTCCAGATTTCGAGCACCCTATCTCATCCGACAGTCGCTCGGATGCGTCTGCGTCTGATAATGAATCCCGTAGTACACCCAGGATTTCAAGGGCAAATAGTTTGCTTGGGCTGTGGATAGTATTTGTCGTGATATGGTGTCTATGATCAGAGGGACCATTTGCTATTTGCGAGTATATTGAATGGTGTTTCCGCATACCAGGTAAACTAGGGGACCCGGTAGAGTCTGGGTAGATTTGTATAGCATAGCGTAACATGTGTTTCCAATGCCGAAGTCGTCAATTCATGGTGCCATCAATCGATCCAGTTGAACAGATTACCGCGCAAGGCTGCACAAGGGGCTGTCTAGAATTGTGGCTCATGGCATGCACGCTCTCCCCTGTGGGGCTCAGGAAAAGCCAATCTTGTAATGTTAAGTCTATTTCTGGAATTCTGGTGTATGATGGGACGGGTCTATGATCTAATGTCTTTAAAGAGTACCGCAGCTCGGTCATTTTTGGGACTTGACGACTTGCTCAACAACCGTTTTGAGGTCTTCATTCTGGAGCCCTAAGAGATCCATCGCGAAGTCGTCCCGCCCTTCCCAGTTGCTATCGAGGATGCCTAGTGCGAAGACAACGTCCTCGATGGCTTCAGGGTGGCCGGCGGCGACCTTTTCCGTATGCTCTTTGATGAAGTCCTCGGTGTTCCATTCCTTGACTTTCCACTCAGCACCCGGGGTGGCGCCCCTCAGCGCTTCGAGGACGTTGTTCTGGGTGACACAGAAGCTTTGCACGAACAGCATACGGTTGCGCGTGCGCTCGTCGTCCGCTTGCTGCAGTACCTTCACGACGGCTTCAGCGACGCGCGCCAGCGTGGACATGGAGCACCGGATCTCGCCGCCGTCGAGAATGTCGGCCGTCTTCGCTTGCAGGTCGAAGTGCAAGAATTTCTCCCGCAGGCCCCAGTCGAAGAAGGCGCCGTTGACTATGCTCGTCCACGAGAACTTGGGATTCTGAGCGGTGAGCTCCTGTATCCGCTCCCGTACGATCGTCTTATTCCTAAAGAGTGGCACGAGCTCCTGTGGTCGCGCGCTGCTGGAATCGGAGCCTCCGTAGTCGGCGGGGATGATGCGCGACACACCAGCAGCGGCGGCGGCCTCGGCGATGCGGATATGCGCCTGCAGATCCCCTAGCGGGAAGGCCACTACGACAGCGTCTCTCCCCTGAAAGGCTTCCTGCAAACTCGCGGTCGACATGCCATCGTCCACCGTCTTAACAGTTACTGGTGCGCCGCCAACGGACGGCTTGGACTTGGAAGATTTCCTCTGCACTACGGTAACGTCGAAGTCGCCGCTTGACACAAGGGCTTCGAGCAGAACGCTTCCGATGTTTCCCGTGGCGCCTATAAGGCTCACTTTCTTGATGGCCATCCTAAAGTCAAGGAATAATAGCCCAAAGCCGTAGATATAATGCTGCAAGTGAAAGAACTTCCGTGGAATCCCGGCTTGGTGGCACAATTGTGGCTGGTCGATGCTTCCCTTAGGTTTTGCGCTTCCTGATTCTCTTTAATCCAGAAACATTCAAAACTTTTATCTTACATTTGTGGTAATAGTACTGAGTGACGACTTCAGACTCGATGGTGTCTTAAATAGTGGGGGCGATCGGGATGATCTCAACCCTGCCGTTGAGGGGTAACTATTGGCGAACCCGGATCACGACTTTTGTCCCGATCGCGAGTAGCGAGTAGTTAGTGATAAGCAACTGGGCTGAACGGGAAGTTCCCGAGAGCCAATCAAGCTGTTGATTATTCTAGGATACGGGGTGGTTCAGTTGGCTAATTAGTAGGTGGCCGGTTGGATGGCTTACAGTGGCAGTAGTGGGCTTTATAATGCGCGACCTAGTAATCCACAACCCCAGATTATTCACCTTCTGCGACACTACTAACGTCACTATACCCTAGAGTTTCGTGTTTGTCGAACTACTAAACTTATATCGGGTCGAGAATAGGCCACTACATATTACCTAAGTATGTAGCGAGACGAAAAATTACGCAGGAAAGGCTGTTGAACATTGGAAATAGCTATCGTTTATCTACACCATGATTTGGGTGACATGCCCCTTTTCCACCCCTTTTATCGTCATACCGAGGGCAAGCATGTATTTCGTACATTCGCCCTATTTAACCGTCCAGCACACCTAAGAGCCAAGAATCGTCAGAATACCAGAGAGGCCAAAGACAATAGAGTCATGCAGATAGCCGAGGCAGTTTCCTCTGCGTCCAGTCATTTCTAACCTTCACAGATTCAGGCTTTTCTATCCCACTAACCCCAATTGCAGTCATGTGCATGGTAGGGACCAGGAGGTGTTCCTGAACGTAATACATCTTTATCACCACTCAAGATTCTGTAATTACATAATGGCTCGATACAGCTAAATGTTGCTGGGCATTGGCAATAAGACACTATACCTTCTTGCTAATGTAGCTCACGATAATTTTGTGAAATAGAGATGGAGGCTCGGGGGTTATTTACCATCTTACCCCCTGCTCGTCTTCGTTGCCAACCCCGAAAACGCTCCCCATCGTAACAACGAAGAGCCTGCTGAACCGACCTGACGGTTCCTTAGAATGCGCTATCTTGCATAGTGTATATCGTGGGGTCACACGAATAGGCACATCTATAACTTAACCCTACTGCGTATAGTGTCACCTTCGCCCCGGGAGGAATCGCGACTAACACCCCCACGACCCCTACCCGTGGGCGAAAAGCGCGACAAAATCTAACCCCGAGTACCAAATCGCGACTAGATCATCCGCTCCCCACGAAAACTCTTAGGGGTGATCATCCGGGGTAGTGAGCTTGTCCAGTAGCGCATATGTACCCCGCATAATTCTGGTTCACCGTCACGGCTTAATTCGGCAGCGATGTGATTCGACAGAGACGAAGGTTATCTATAAGTAGTCACAGTCGTTCTTCGATATCCAACATAAAATGAATAAGATCATAAATGTTAAGTGACACTACAAGCGAGCAAGCGGAATCGTGCAACAGAGATCAGACATCAGCTCGCACTTATTGAGACTTTCCTCGTTACAAAAGGGAGTTCAACGACACAGAAACTAGCGCCAAGATGCCAGGCCTCGTCAAGGAAGATGAGCTCAAGACCCTCACGGTCAAGGAACTGCACCCCACATTTGCGGCCGAGGTCAGCGGGGTGAATTTCCAGAACCTGTCCGAGGAGCAGTTCCAAGAGATCCTGGCTGCTATGGTGAAGGTAAGAAGAGACACAAAGCTGACAGAACGGACTATGAGGTTAACGAGGTAATGGTTATAGTACGGTGTCTGTGTTTTCCGCGACACGGGTCTAGATGACAATACACACGTCGAATTCTCGCAGCGCCTGGGCGACCTCGACGACATTCGGCGCTACATGCACAGCGGCCGCAAGCTGCGGTACAAGCACTACGAGCTCTTTGATGCGGGCAACATCGACGACGATGGCAAGATCCTGGACCCGACGAGCCAGCGGGCGCATGCCAACAAGGGTAACGGCCTGTGGCACGTGGACTCATCGTTCAACCCACGACGGGCCTCGTACTCGCTCCTACGGGCCTGCGAGCTGCCGCCGCCCGACACCGGTGGCAATACTGAGTTCGCGGACTCGCGGACAGCCTTCGACGAGTTGCCCGATGACCTCCGACAGGAGCTGCAGGGCCGCGACCTCGTCGGCGTGCACTCGCACATCTGGTCGCGCAAGAAGGGTTCGCCCGAGTTCTTCAAGGACATCGACCCCACGCAGTACCCCATGTACCGGCACCGCATCGTCCAGCGGCACGATCCCAGTGGCCGTATGAACCTCTACATTGGTGCCCATTTACACCATATCGAGGAAGACGGCAAGGAGCTCCCCGGCTCCGCTGAGCTCGTTGACCGCCTCAACCGCCACGTCGCTCAGCCTAAGTACACCCTCAGCGTCGGCTGGAACCGCCCGGGTGACCTCATCATCTGGGACAACCGCTGCGTCCAGCACCGCTCCGGCCCTAACCCCTCCGCCGGCAAGTATAAACGCGACCTCCGCCGTACTACCGTCCACGACGACAGTTCCACCGCCTGGGGCCTCAACGACAAGGACGCCGCCTGGAACGGCATCTACGTCCCCAAGAGTGTGAAGGCGGCCTAGACAGCCAATCTATGTCGGTGTCTTTTTCTTCCATGGTAGCCTGTTTCACTCAATATTGTAAATAGTTGTTTCCAAAGGGATTTATCACCTTTCAGTCCCGGGCTCATTCGTCGTGACAATGACATATACCAGTGATAGGCTTGCGCGGCTCTTAAGCGACCCTGGCCCTCGCTCAATCCCGACGTATAACAGTCGCCTTGATACCAACCCCCAATAGTATTAAGAAACTTATCAATCCTGATATCCAGCTCGATGGACTAAGAGACGCCTCACGTCTAAACCCGCCGCGAAAGTCAGTATTTCTTAGGGTGGCTCTCAAAGGTAGAGCAGTAGACGCGACTCGACTTTTAGTAGTCCAGCCCGGAGCTTGTCGGTAATGGTGTCGATCATGGCGAACGCGTTGGCCCTAACAAGACAGTACTCTGCATATAATCCGTCGCGTGCACTCGACGGCGATGTGAGCTCCACTGCGTGATGGTATTGGCAAACAGGCCAACCCTGGTACCGGGCCCGAAAAAGGCAGGACGTGTCGCATTATCCCAGGTTCAGTAGGCCGGATTCCAACATCATGCAGGATACTTCCGTATTAATTAGGGTGGTCGAGTATATGGCTTGTTTCAGCCCGTCATTGATACCACCTCGCGTAAGACCTCGCGAAAGCTGAATGATTGAGGAAAGGCAAATGCCTACACCTACTTATACTGCGAGCGGCTTAAGAATCCTAGAGATGTTATAATATTAAGTCCCTACACAAGAAACAACTCGTTACTGCCTCATTTTCAGCATAAAGAATTTTAGTGCGTGTAGACACTGGTGTTGGGAGATAGCTGCCCAATATTGGCGATTAATGGATTGAATTAATTGGTAAGTCTGCTGCGAATGAGTTAAATATGGAAGAGGTGTAAAAAAAGGTTTCATTTGAATGAACGCTCCCAAAAAGTTGAGGGTTATTCTTCCTCATAGGAGGTGAGGGGATTTTTTGCAAAAAAAGATGTTTTCACAGGCCCGAACCAGGGATCGAACCTGGGACCTCTCGCATGCCAATTTCTTGGTACTTAGGTTTTGGAACCCTAAGCGAGAATCATACCGCTAGACCATCCGGGCGAAGAAGAACTTCCTGTGATGATTGGAAAACTTTATTACTATTTGTGTCTAAGTAGGCCGCAGTGGGTAATCCTGGAAACCGTTCTGATCGTACGATTTTTTTGGTTTGGTTTTACGGGGCCACGATATATTTGCACGCGAGTATTAATTGGGCCTGGTTAGAGTTATCCACTCTTAGTTCTATGACTTGTCTGTGGACCCTGGGAGCGGCTAGGCGAAATCAAACTCGAAGCGAAATTTATACTGGGAGCCCTGTCACGAACTAATACAATTAGGTAAGATCGTGCCCATCCATCGATAAATGCTTCTCAGATGGTTGCGATCTTAACACGCCAGGCCGCCCAAGAGATGCTGCGATTCGACCCTGGACACTCGATCATAGGCCATCAGGAACCAACCTGGAGTGTGTACAGGTCAAGGGCAGATCGCGTTAGGAACAGCATGACGATAATTATACTAAGCGCTCATAGAGGCTATCTAACACTAAATCCTAGTTACCTGGTAACCTCCAATCCAGGTACCAAAGGTAAAGTGCTAGAGTTCTAGTCACTGGTCTGGGCCGTCGCTCGACAAGCCAGCGTCCCTCGTGAAGAGCGTTACTTCCTTGATTAGCGGGCGAGCTAGCTCAGCAGAGGAGTGCGCCGTGGCCCGGTGGTAACATGATTTTCGGGTGCGATGCGTACGATTCGAAAAATGCGGCGCGGAAGATCCTCAGATAGAGAAGGAAGAAGAAAGAAAAAAAATCCCTTGCTCCGTTGTCGGGAACCCTCTGACTCCTCCGTGGACCAGGCCGATTCGTGTCCGCACGGAAGTCGCGAGTTCACATAGTATGCCCCCGGAACTTCGCCGATCGTGTGATCCCCCCAAAGCTTTACGTTCTCAACGTGACTCCCTGACTTGGCATGGTAGCGGGCCCGACCGAGAGACTGACGGTGATGTACACTGGCTGGGTAAGGGAAGAGGACAGGGACCCTTTGGCTTGGCAGCCAGACGTTTATAACTGGCGCGGCTTTTATCTCAAGCTTAATTGCTTAGCGTTCTGGTCGGTGACCGAGTCAATCGTTCTAGAAACCTGTGCTTACGAGCGGTGCGTGTTGGTGATGGTGGTGCGCGATAGATTGACGCTTACAGCATTGCTAAGTTGTGATCTAATGGTAGTGGTCTCCGATAACTACTGGGGGGTACGGCAAGGGCCGATTGGTTGCATCTTATCAGGGACATCTATCTAGGACTAACAGCGCACACAACACTGTATTCGCCAGTTTTATCGGCCTACACATGATGATAATGGTGATCTTGTGATACGATTCAATCTCCTTTGCCATTTATGAAGGCGGTCCGACCCAGTAGTATCTATCAGGTTGATCATCATGAGACTGCCAGCGACTGACTTGATATCGCTGCCCCCTGGTTTGCAACGCTCAAGGCCAACGGTCTCTGGGCCAGACGAGCGCTACACAGTACTGCTGTCTACCTAGTAGAGCTCTAGTATGTTAGGGCCGCTGGAGTATATTAGAATTATATATCGTATCTTCTGGATACCCACCACGACCACGCGACTTGGTGCGGCCCCTGCCCTGGCGCGGACGACGAGAAGCCGGCGCTGATTAGCTGGGTACATAGCGATACAAATAGCCACCTCCGATTGCGACGGTGGGCAGTGATGGCGTTCTGAGAATATGGAATTCGAAGTGTGGTACTGCTAGACTATTTGGGCAGTTGGAGGGTCAGATCCGTGTAACGTAGAGGTGAGAGACACTACGATCAAGTGACGGTCAAACAGTCTTTCAGCTCACACCCGTGCTGATCTGCAGAGACGCTGATCTGCAGAGAGCGGGAATGTCAGACGGGCATTGGTGGGTGCTTGGGAGGATCAAGACCCGAGGAAATGGCGCCAGGGAATAGTTAGCAGCCATATCACGTAGAAACCTTTTATTAGCGTGGCTGCATTGGCTAGAGCGCGAGCCCGTTGACAACGCTACTTAATTAACGGATCCGTACGATACCATGCGAGGCTCGGACCGATTAGGCAGGATTCTTTTCTACCTCGGGTCAGAGTTGGGGAAATCCTGTGAGCAGATTGTTAAGAAAAGCAAACGAGGGACGAGTGAACCATCATCGATGCGTGTAACATGTGTGAAATTGGACAAAGGGGACAAGGAGGCGGGATGGAGGTTGGGGAGGTCAAGCCATGATATGATCCTTGGCAAGCGGTGCGACACTGGAAGGATACACTAGAAAATACCACCCTGCCACTTACCTGATGGTTATGTGACCTGCATACAGCTCAAGCGGACAGCGCTTGAACGGCAAGATGGCAGATCGATCTCAAGATACGGAATAAAGTGCTGATTGGACAATGCGCGTCGCCTACAATGTCTCGAACCGAGGGAGTTGAGGGGATTCCTTGATCAGCAATCATGGATGTGCCTTTTATAGTGGCGTCTAGACTCCGCACCGCACCGCAGCTACAGCAACACCAGACCTCCCGATTATGACTACTTAGGCATAGTTTATATCAAACTTGTTGGGGTATGTTGTTCCACGCCCTTTTATGCGCCCTTAATACTCTATATTCGGAGAGGGTCAAGCGATCTTAGGAAGGTATCGCAGCCCCGGAGGCGCGGTGCGTTGGAGGTTGGAGGAGTTAGGGTCGATAGGCTATAGCGGAGCAGTGATGCTGTACGGCCTGGCAACCTGGATGGGTGATTGTCAGGGGTGGGGATTATAAGCTTTTGCGCCTAGGCGGGCGCTATGCACGCTATGATTGCTTATCCTGTACTGTAACGTATAGCGGTATGGTGCATGGGTGCTTAGGGGGTATGTATCCTATGATTATATAATAACATACTTATATATGTATGTCTCTCCTTGTGCTTTGACTCGCGCGCCATCATACATTGTACATTGGCCACCGCCCGCCTTCGGAACACATTCTAGATCACATTGCTTCTGCTGCTTGATGTGTGTAGGGTGTGGTCGATCGCGAGGGCCTGCAGTCGCATCAAGCCGCTTTGATAGAGGAGAGGATGGTACCGAGGTAGCATGTAGAAAGAACACTGTAGCCCTAAAATCTGGAATTGAATTGCAACACCTAGTCTTTCTAGTCTGATATAGGGTGCGGCTCCTCCATGAGCTTATGGATAAGACGACCAATCAGGCCGCCCACGGTAGATCGTCGAGAGTATGTCCGTACTGTAGGTAGAGGGAGGTAGACATGTATTTGAGGGACCCCGTACAACCATTTTCCGTTTCTGGATGGTCTCCCCGAGGAGGTTTGTCATGTTGTCTCTCTTCTTATCACACGCGACCTCGGGATCTAGTCTGTTGCGGCGATTAAGTCTGTTAGCCCACCACTTCTAGCTAAACCGTCTAGTTCGTTGGTCCTAGCCGTATCCGGCCCCAGATATCCGGTGCGATCGAATGGACGCCCGGAGTCTGGATGCGCAGCCAATCCCGAGTTCCCCTTTGTTACCTGGTAGGTAGTTGGCAGTCTCTTATATACTATCTCTTCTCTGTATAGGTACCTCCTGCCTAGGTCGGCAAGAGCCTACTAAGTATAGGGAAGCTATGTCGCGCAGGATTCTAGGTCCTAGACATTCCCCATTCCTTATCTCGCCTATTGTTTGTTTCCAGTCTAGCGCGAAGCCTAGTAGATACCCAAGTTCCCTTTGGATCCCCTGTCAACGTGCTAATGTTCACTACGATGTGCCTTCCTAGGTGGTCTTCGGGGTAATTACAATAGGCAATCTAAATCTGAAGGGTCCCGGGGAAGGTACGTTCTATAGATTTCCCGCCCCGGAGACTGGCGACCCGATATCGCCCAGTAATATGACTGAACTCCCGTATTGTGGCAAGGTGACATTCAATGTGGTATCCACAGTACATGGTATCGTTGCCCGAATACCATTGTAACTCAGGGCGGTTTGGCGTTCGGCTGAAATCGACCTGGGAGTGGACATCCCTGACGGCATATATTGAGGACCCTCCCTCCCTCATTCACCATACTCCATCCTGCACGACCTTTCCTTTCCCACCAAGCCCGGTGCTGCATTTGACAGTTAGACAAGTTATTGGTGAGGTAATCCCAAGCAGCAACAAAACATGGCGTCGACCGAAGCACGACCGGCAGACTTTGCCGACCACACGGCCCAGACACCCACTACGGAGAAGATCCTCTCCCTAGACGAGAAGCGCGATGGAATCGTCGACGTCGGCAGCGTCGCCGCCGCCGAGGAGGAACTCGACCTCTATGTGCCCCTGAAGCTTCACGAAAGTGTCGAACACGAGGTGAATCCCTTGACTATTCGTGCTGTTGTTGTTGGTATCATCTTGGGATGCCTGGTGAACGCATCTAACCTGTATCTCGGTAAGTCGGTTCTTTGAAATGGCGACACGCGACAGCGCCAAGAGTCTCCCTGTATGGTTTCACTAATGAACGGTGCGTAGGCCTAAAAACGGGCTTTACCTTCACTGCCAACATGTTCGGCGCCATCTTTGGTTATGGAATTGTCGCGCTGCTTGCAAAGCACCTACCTAAAAACTTCCCCATCCTCGGCGGTTCGTTCGGTCCGCAGGAGAACAGCGTCATCCAAGCCGCCGCCACCGGCGCCGGTGGTATCACCGGTATTTTCGTTGCCGGTATCCCCGCCATGTACCGCCTCGGCGCCCTGGACATGTCACCTAAGGATAGCTTCGGTTCGCTGCTCACCATCACGCTCGTGTGCACGTTCTTCGGTCTTTTCTTCGTTACTCCCCTACGGAAGTTCTTCATCATCCAAGTCGGCCGCGAGCTGAAGCTCCTGTTCCCCACCTCAACTGCTGTTGCCCTGACCATCAAGTCGATGCACGCTGGTGCCTCAGGTGCCCGGGATGCCATGAGCAAACTGAAGGCACTTGGTGTTGCCTTCTGCGCCTCCCTGATCCAGCGCGTCGCCTCATACTACTGCGTAGGCATCCTATACGACTGGCATTTCTTCACCTGGATTCACATCTGGAGCGGATACACCAGCTGGGCGATGCATATCGAAAGCTGGGGTTGGTGGTTCGAATGGACTCCCGCCTTCATCGGTAGCGGTATCCTGATCGGCATGAACTCGGCCCTTTCCATGTTCGGTGGCTCTGTTATTGCCTGGGCTATCATTGGACCTATCCTTGTCAAGACCGGCGAGTGTATTGGCAAGCCCAACTGGGACGAGACTACCCCGGAGTGGGAGGGCTACTGGAACTACGCCTCGCTCAGCAACCTCGGCCACGAAACACCGTCGCCCCGGTACTGGCTTCTCTGGCCCGGCGTTATGATCATGGTCTGCACATCCATGGCTGAGCTGTTTGTCCAGTACAAGGTCATCGGTTATGCTTTCCGGTCTGTCTGGCACAACTTCTGCGTCACGATTAACGATATTCTGGTGAAGCGAGGCAAGCATTCCAAGTACTTCTCCGCGAAGGCTTCCCAGGAGGTTGAGGGCGCGGAGAACATGGTGGAGGATCCCGCCAAGCCTGAGGACCAGGTTCAGCTCTGGATGTGGTTATTGGGCCTCGTAGCAACCGTCGTTGTCGGCATCATCGTCTTCCACTACAAATGGGGTATGAACCCCGGCCTGACGATTTTGGCCTGCGTTCTCGCCTTCATATTTTCGTTCCTCGCTATCCAGATCGGTGCCGTGACGGACCAAACACCGCTGACGGCGGCCTCGAAAGCCAGCCAGCTGATCTTCGGCGGTGCGACCTCTGGCAATGGCTACTCCATCACAGATGCGCAGCGCGTCAACCTGGTGGCCGGCGGTCTGGCCTCGGGTGGTGCTGAGGTCGCCATGGCTCTGACGAGCGACTTCCGAACTGGATTCCTGCTGGGAACGCCACCAAACAAGCAGTGGCATGCCCAGGCGATGGGTACGGTCATATCAATCTTCCTAGCACCGGGTATGTTCGTGCTATTCACGTCGGCGTACCCCTGTATCCTGGCTGCAGACGCGGAGCACTGCGCATTCGGCGTCCCAAGTGTCGCAGCATGGGCAGCTGTGGCGCAGGCCGTGACCGACCCTAATGTTTCTATCCCTTTCTCGTCGGGAATGTTCTCAATCGCCATGGGAGTCTTCTGCGTTGCTCAGGTAGTGTTCCGGCATTTCTACCTGGTGGGTGAGCGGGAGAAGTACCGCGAGTGGCTGCCGAACTGGGGCGCCATCGCTCTCTCTTTCGTCCTGCCGAACCCCGTCTTCACCACGGCTGCTATGTTTGGCGCCCTCTTGGCCTTTGCGTGGCGTAAGTGGAAGATGTCCTCCTTTGACCTCTACGCCTACGCCGTTGCGGCCGGGTTCATCGCCGGCGAGGGCCTTGGCGGCGTCATCGGAGCTGTCCTCCAGATCGCCGAAGTCTCGGGCGACATTTACGGCACCAGCGTTGGATGCCCTATGGGTTTTTGCTGATTCCCGATGTGGCCGAAGCATATGGAGCAGGATGAAACGAAACCAGACGATGATGATATGATGATTTTGCATTGTGTAGATATACCCCGAGAGCGCAGGTTAGGATGGATGGAACTCATCGGAGGTACATAATGAGGACAGAAAGGCGATGCGCCATTGGCTCTTGGAGCTTGGAAGCCAGTATCGAGCCGATAATCAACATGCGATGAACACACATTACTCGTAGTTTTCACTTGCACTACGTGAAACTGTCCCCTGCATCATGGCAACCATGTCGAGGTATTTACCTGTGTATCAATCGGAGTTGTGAGACCTAGTCTAATAATCTTGTCCAAGACTGGCCCCGGGCCTGGACGTCTCTAATAACTAAGGGTTGGCTTGAGTGGCCAGCCGCAACTTGATGTAAGCACTTGTCAAGCCACATTTGGGATTGATTGCCTGGACCCACTCTTATCGAGATTTATCACATGTTTTCGTGAATTCCCCGCGACATGTAACAAACCGAAGTTATTCTCTTACCCGTTGATTGTAGAGTTACTTCGCGTTCATGCGCGTTTCCGTCCATGACTGGGACCTCCACTATCTAAATATTCGTACCTAACTCATCTACTTCACACCCACCAAGTACCTGCCCTTCAATAGCTGGGATCCTGCCATTTCCCCATCATCCCTCCCCCCTGCATATATCTTGGAAACCTTCCCCGAACGAATAAGAGGCCTGGTCATGGGATAGGATCATGGCTGAACGATGGCGCCGGTCCAAAACACCTTTACCATCGTACCGAACGCGCCGCCCGGTATCAATTTCAATGGAAACTTCAACGACATCGGCGGCAATGGCGGCGGCGGCGGCGGCGGCGGCGGGGATGCAGCCGCCCGCCCGATCCCACCTCCCATGACCACGAAACAGGTTAAGAAGGCGTACCGGGCGAAGAATAAGGGGCCGAAGTTGTCCAAGGCTGAGCAGCGACGCCAAGAGCTGTTCGAGCAGGACCGCATACGCCGTGAGCTTGAGAAGGAGAGGAACCAGGCCCGCGCCCGTGCTGCCCGCGACAAGAAAAAGGAGAGGGAGGAGAACGAACGCGCTGAGAAGAGGAAGAAGGGGCTGCCACTGGTTGATGTGCGTCCATCCCAGGATACCATCGCCCGCTTTGTGCGCCCCGTCGGAACAAAGACGAAGACGAATAAGAGTGAGGAACAGGCTGGTGATAGTGATGCTAGTGGAAGGCCATCACCTGCCCCATTGCCTATGCCGTCGCCGTCTCCCTCGCCCCCTCCTTCGCCGTCTAATTTCTTCGGTCTCCGGGATGCGGGGGTGGTCGAAGGGCGTAGCAAAGGTGAAAACCACAAGTCTATATTGCCGGATGGTAATGGTAGTGATGATGGTAGTGATGATGATGTCCCGCCTCCAAACAAGAAACGTCGAACGGGGACACCACCTCCTTGTTCAAATCATGTCGAAACAATACGACGTTCTCCCGAAGTTCAGCGACCGGCGCAATCAACTGGAGCTGCCGATATCAAGTCGACTGCCGATGTCGCTGCTGCTGAGCTGAATGATCCCCATCACCATGACAATGTTGTCAAGTTGCCAGAACCGAATCCTATTGACGTCTATATCGGCGATGTGTTGGCGGATGAACTTGTCTGCCAGCAGCTCCTGAGCGAGTCTTTTGCTGTCAACAGTAGTCCCAACAAGAGCAGTCCCACCAAAGATCCCGAATCTATCAGTCTACCAGAAGGCGGCGCAGCTGCAGCGGAACCGAGCCAAAATGAACTATCAACACGCAGACCTCCTATTGTTCCTGATGTCGCTCGTACCTCAGACCAAACGCCTGTACCGAGACCTGCAGCAGGCATGCATCAACAGACGATGACTGGTGATCCATCCTATATATCCCAGTCATCCCATTCATCCCAGCTCGCTTATCCTACATCTTCCGGATCCATGCCTGCTGCAATTAAGTCGAGGGGTGCTGTGAAGAATGTTGCGTCGTATTGTGCAGGAGAAGTTCAAAATACAGCCTCGAAGGAGGTAAACACACGGGACAACGTCACTCCTGTAAGACATCCGCCCATATCTACAAAGAAGTCCAACACCACTCATCAGCCAACCACGAATCCGCCAAAACATGTCACCCGGAAGCCGTTCGCGCCTGTTTCGGCCCCTCATCTGAATGCTCGCTCACGGAATTCAACATCGATGGGCCCACCTCCACGCCCTCCAAAGTTCAAGACGTCTACTCCAGTGACCGATGGCGCAACGAACAGACCGAAGTTCCTTAGGAAAGGTACCCTGGAAAGTCGGCACTCTAAACCAGATTCAAGCAGTATGCCCCTGGGCCAAGATGCCTCAGCCCTCCCTTCTAGCACACAGGCGTTCGTGCACAGTCACTTGGACGACTTCTTTCCAAGTCCGTCTCAAGAGGTTCGCGAACTATATGAGGATCCAATTATCTCCATAGAGGCGACGCACACCCACACAATGGCAAGAATCCACGACACCAAACCATTACCATCGCCATCGGTTCGAGGGGTGCCGCCCAATAAAGCATCTGCTCTATCAACTACCACTATGAAACATAGCCGAGCAGACATCAATGCATGGCCTTCAAAACCAGCAGAACACGACACATGCGATCCCCAGGACCAGGCTTCGGTCGGTTATCCGCCCTGCAAATCTCATCGATTGCAGAAACATTCTATTCCCGATATTCCTTTTTTCTCTTCGCAAGATTTTATTCTATCGCAGGACTGGATGGATCGGAAGGATGATGCATATCCCACGGCAAACACCCCGAGCCATAGCAAAACCGCTGCCCTAAAAACCAATTCAAGTCAGAACCCTGCGAAAGGGAGTGGATCGACAGATCTCTCCCACTCGAGCAAAAAGATGTGTCCCGATGTTCAAGACCAGAAGCCACCCAAGCGACCAGAGGTGCTTTCGCAGCTAAGCAGTAGTGGAAACGGACAAACTCGTCGGGTGTCACGAACCACTGTCAATGGGCTGCCGGACTCTAATTGCAACCCCCCAAAATCAGCGAAAAACACAACCACACAGTTTGGAGCGAGAAGGGTCGGTGATGTGTTGCCAGTTTCGCGACCAGCTACTGCCGTGGGTACCATAGGACATCCCAGAAAGTCACAGGAGGGGCCCTCGACAACAAAGGCGGCCCTGGGGAATCAATGTTCCGCACCCCCTCGCCCCTCACCGCGACCATTTTTCGTCTCGTCAAACCCCAATCGGGAATTCCGGAGCAAATATCTGATCGAGCGAAACAGGTCAGCTGTGTGGGAAGGCTCGACAGCCCGCCTAAAGGTACAAGAGGACATGGACCAATTCAATAAAGAGGAGGAAGAGGCCGCTGCACGGCTTTTAATGGAATACGAAGGGTTTCAGCAACCGCCAGAGGTCGGGACTACCAGTACAAATATAAGCGGCAGCGTGCCTCATCCTGAAACCATGGTAACTGAGCATCGGCTCAGCGGGCAACCATCGCCAGCAGCTCGACAGCCACAGCCGAAGCCTTTGAGCCGGACCGGCCAGACTGTGAACCAGCTTCCGAACACTAAACGAGACGTACAGACGCCGCCAAAGCAACCAACAGATCACAACGCGAGCACGCAGGGCCGCCGACAAGTACGACCATCCAGCCGGCCCAGCACCTCGTACCAGGACATGTTGGCCCTGCTGGAGAAGAGCCAAAAACAATCCCAGGAGAAGGATGGAGCGGGGCGGCAACAGGATACGTCTTTCGCACCGCCCCCTGTGGCGTCTCAGGAGACGGATTACGGGGACGCGGAGGTCGAGGACTCTTTCCGCGAGTTGCTATGACGTTAGCTATTCTACTTAGGTGGCTAGTATGCTGTATGAATGGGCGGCGGTGCATAGGGACAGCGAATGGATATGCGGCGCACAGGATTGATTCATTATGATATACATATAGATGCATGGGAGGCCTATGTTTGACGCAGCCATGCGAACAGAGGGTGCTGTCTTGTCGGGCTGGGCGTCGGGGTCTATATGGCTTGGTCGCCCCATGGCCATTGATGCGGTGGTAGTAAACTAACGATGCGTTACGTTGGGTTTTCGCGCATGGTCATTAGCATAGGGCCAGTCAGGCTAGTTGATGGTTTAGAAACAAGCAGCTATTGGTATTAAACATAAACTGCCATGTGCCTTCTGAGGCACCAACTACTTAAACAATGAAAAAGTTGCTATATTCGGACCAGCTGATTATGGAGGGCTTATGGCGCAAGCCATCTCTACTAAAACCCCTGTATAGGAAACAAGTCTGAAGCCAAATCGATCGTTTTATGGAAAGGAAGAGACGAATACGAAGTCCTGCAGGCAGCCCGCCGTATATCTCCATTCTAACAACCACAAGTCACAGACCAGAGTCAGCCAGCATTATTTCATCTGATCTACTACCAAAGGAGACGTCCGAAGCTTCATCAAGAGAGGAGAATTAAGGAAACGCACACCCATTCATGTTGCTTTATAGACCTGACGGACGGAATCCCATCATCCTAGTAACCCTGCTTCTTGTTTACCTGGTTGATGAACTTCTCTCCTTTGCTTAGCCTCTCGAGGTTGACGTCGATGATCTCAAGAAGGCGGTCGGTGTAGTGGTCGGAGTTGCCACTGACGTGAGGCGTGATGATGACGTTGTCCTTGTGCCACAGCGGGTGGTTATCGGGCAGGGGCTCGGGGTCCGTGACGTCGAGAGCGGCGCCGCGAATCCAGCCCTCATCCAGAGCCTGGATCAGGGCGTCCGTGTCGATCACGGGGCCCCGTCCTATGTTCGTCACGTACGTCTTGGGCTTCTTCTTCTCTCCTCCTTCGGCCGATGGCGTCGGGGCCGCCTCGTACAGCGCGCGAAACCGCGCCTCGTCCAGCAGCCCGCGCGTGGCGTCGGTCAGCGGCACGGCGACGACGAGCAGGTCGAGCCCCGAAGTCAGGAACTCGCGCACCTCGGCCTCCGTCGTGCCTGAGTACCACCGCGCCGGCAGCTTGCCCTCGGGGTCCCCCAAACCCGGCACGTGGTACGCCTTGTCGCGCCGCGACTCCGGCGTCGGCCGCGGGTGCGCCGTGTACGCGTACACCTCCGCCCCCATCGCCGTCGCTAGCCGGGCTACCTGCCGCCCGATGCTGCCGTAGCCGAGGATGCCACTGGTGCGCCGGGGGTTAGATAGATGCTCAGTTGAGTTGTACGCGTTTCATGCGTTAATTGGCTTGCTTGGCTTTCACTTACATGCGCTGCCGCACCACG
Source organism: Eutypella sp. D-1 (assembly GCA_023313575.1). Lineage (NCBI taxonomy): Eukaryota > Fungi > Ascomycota > Sordariomycetes > Xylariales > Diatrypaceae > Eutypella > Eutypella sp. D-1. Next base: position 1,312,461 of record JAJTTP010000003.1, read on the forward strand.
TCAACTGTGTCTAGGTCGTGGGTGTCGCGATCCCAGCGACCCTTCTTCTGATTATCGAGGTACACGGGTACTGAAATTGACGCTAACATTAGACAAGCACACTAGGACACAATCATACGCGACCATTTGTCAGTATTCCAAGGACAAACGTACGGCGATGCTGATATGCGAGATAAGTCATGATGACCCATTCCGCGATCTGAGGCCTGTCGTGCGTTTGCGTTTATGTTAGTGGGAGGTGCAGCCGAAGAACCCACACCACTAGCTCCGCAGTTGACTCACCCGTGCACTCCATTAGCAGTCGTGAACGCAACGTCAGTGTCCTTAAAGAGCGGCTTGTCGAGGGCGTAATTGGCGCCGGCGCTCATGAGCTGCACGAGCTGGAGCCGCGGCGCCTGCTCCGGTCGCGGCATCGCGGGCCCCGTCACCAGCAACGTGACCGACCCCCAGTCCACGTCGCCCGGCACTTCGCCCGGCTCCCATGGGTTAAACTGCCGGTCCACGATCTGCAGGCCCGGGTACCGCTTCTTCGCCGACGCGGTCCACTCCCCCGGGATCGCGAACGGTACCAGGAAGACAAATTTGTGGCCTGTCAGGTCCTTGTTAGGTGGTGACCCGGATGAGGAGGCTGTCGCCGCCAGTCCGGTTGCCGGGGCTTCGTCGCCGAAGTAATCACCCATGTTGCAATTCACTGGCTTGGTATTTAGCTCCTATTAAAGTTTCGCGCGCTTTTGGATTCCCAAATCGTACCCAGCAAGGTGACTGGCGAACGGGTTTCGACGATGGTATCTTCTGGGGCCGATATTACTACAAATCTGGTTGCTAGGACTGGAACCGATGCACGAGCTGTAGGTCTAACCCTAGAAGTGTACCCTGGAAAGCAGGTCAAGTAAACAGAGCTGCTGATTAATTGGCGTTTGGAGCTGTTCGAGCGAGCCAAGCCGACGATGTCGCCATTCCCCACTCCATATTAGCCATTCGAGAGAGGCAAGAGTGGCGATAGCGGGGATAGCAAACCCCAATCCCGGGCCGCCCCCATTATTGCTATCAATCCCCGCCGTCGGCTGTCTGCCGAACATTGCGTAGCTTGGTAATTTAGCTGGGCTGGGGCAGGGAATTTGATCTGCAATTGTCCTTCCGAATCCCGCTTCCGTGGTAACCTAACCAGCCGGTAGATAATATTTGAAGAGACATGTTTGGAGGCCCAGGTATCTAGAAGCATGAGACAACCATCGACAATTGTGAACCAGAAGTAATTTGACAAATAATAGATGCGGTGATTGGTAGTGTCGCTAAAAATTGCGCAGGTGTTTTAAGCGTGTCTTCTTCAAAGAACGTGGGCCTATGGCTTTGGGCGAAATCAACTCTGGGCCTTCCTAGTTAAGAGGTCCACTCGATGTTTCATTCCGTCGCGAGATGCTGTTGCGTCTTATCGTCCGGAAGCACAGGCAATATCTTTGCACTTTGTCACAGTCGGTCGACATCAAGCGTCCTGGCTTTTAAGCAGCTTCTGTGGCATTTCCATGTCGTGATTATAGGAGCCTGTTTCGGATTCAATTAGGATTTGAGGTCTGTCATCGGTCTCTGAGTGTGTACCCGTTCATGGCGTCGGAGTTCATGGTCCCAGGTACTGATCGGATAGGTTCGCGGTCGCATTTCAGGACACTTGATCCTAGCTCCGGCAGCATCAATGCATCCAGATTATACACTGTTGATGCAGATGTGGGAGTTCCTGTGACTCTGGGAGGTCTCTACTAGGTACTTGTTATAAGAGACAAAGCAGGACCAAATGCAAGTGGGAGATCTCTCCTATATGTAGCGCTGGAACTTCCCGTGATGTCAACCATGGCTAGCCCGAGTCATCCGAAGCACAGGTACTGCGAAAGCACGAATTACTACTTCTTAATTAATTCGTGGACAGTTTCTTGTGCCGCGTCCTTGCTAGATTGTGTATGAAATCCCCCAGTCACGATGAGACCGTCACTAACGTGAGAAATCATCAGTGCACGTCGGTGTAAAGTCGTTTTGCGTTCACTCTGCTTATATTCTATGGTTTCCGACTTTAGTTCATGTGACGCCTACATCCGGCAACTAAGAAGGATCTTTTTAAGCTACGATGAATACTGAGCTTTGCTGGCCCTCCGTGTGTTTCGAGGTGCGGCTTGCTATTGCATGGACCGTGCCTACGTGGCCAGGAAGGATACTGTGTTCAAGCCAGCGACTGCACCGGCAAGCGAGAGTAAGTAAGGTAGGCGGCCACGAAAGAAGCATCAGTGCATCTACATGTCACAATCGAATTAGTATCAGATGGCTGTTCATCACCATGTGAACCCGTGTTCCTTTTCCTGTGAGCTATTATGGCATTTGCATTTTCAAGGCGTTGAATAGATCCGAACGCCAAATACAAGCGCACTGCCACTAAGGGCTAAGAATATGAGGGGAGTCCCTTTAAGGAAGGAGGAGGCGAAAGTTTTAACTTGTGAACCCCAGGGGGTCTAACCACCCCGCAAATAGAACGAGCCAGGGCTGAGCCAGATCAAAAGAAAGACGTATGGATTTGTAAAGGATTCTGAGAAACAAAAATAACGGGGTTACACCCGACGTTCAATACACGATCAAGGATCGAGGACATGATCACATATTTTAATTGCCATGTAGTATTCCAGCGACGTTAGAGATCCCCTTGCCTACTATAAGAACACACATATACGGCCCTTACATGAGTGTAACACGCTCCTTATTTAGCCACTCTACGCCGCAACGCACAGGAGACTCTAAGGCACAGACTAGACACGGAAGCAGAGCCGGCATAGCCAGGCGTCGTGTTGTCCCCTTACGTGGAGATAATTACCACCTGGGAATGATCTTGGATTCTTGGCCCATGGCTACTGGTGTTGGCGACGCCACGACCAGGAGGTGGCTGCGCGCGCTGAATGGGGATATGCCACGCTTGTAATGGGCTGACGCATGTTGGATGGCGATGAGACCGACCATGTATGCATTGGAATAACGACAGCAGTGAACACTATTTACGTGTTTTTATACGACTAAGTAGATGATGATTTTGAGGATGTCGTCGGCTCGACTGACCTTTATTGGGGCTACCGACAGTACGGCATCCAATAGCGATCATGATTTCCTCGAGACATCGCCAAATCTGGCCACCTGCTGTCTCAGATACTTTCCTAAGTCGGTATGCTGGTCGATTAACGAGAACTAACAAGAACTATAAAGATGACCCCAGATACCACCCGCTTCAGCCACGATTAAACCACCACCCCTCCCACCCCTCCCCATCCCTTCTTTCCCATCACATTCCACATCCGTGTTTTTGCCATTGCTTTCTTTTCGCATCATCGCGTCTCGAATCGAACCAGAATTTCAGCTGAAAAGAAATAGGCTTTCCCCCAGCGCAGGGATGGGGCTTCCGTGGCGTGCCATTGGCTTCCCGGTCGGGTCTAGCGGGTAGCGATGTCCACGTATGTATTACTACTATACAGCCGCCTACATAAATACCGCGTCCAGGGGTGTCGTGATTGATCGGAATGGGTGACTGGACGGTGACACCATCTGACTCTCAGCTCCTCGCGGCCCAATACATATTTCCGCGTGTCCGCCCGCTGTTCCGTGCATCCTTCTAGAAAGGTTCTTTGCCGATCATTTCCTGCTCACTGTTACATCCAGCCTCTTGCTTATCCTATTTGTCTGAGTGGTCGAAAACCCACTACCAATACGCCAACTCCCCTCAAAAAGATCGCCTTCGACACGATGCTACTCCGGTTTAACTCGCACATTTCGCTGTGCGCGCTTGCCAGCACTGCATTGCTGCTGTGCACTGTAACCGCTACCGGAACCACTGGGGACCTCCCGATCGTACGTCACCGCGCCTTCAGGCCCTGTTCCCCATCCCCGAAAGTCGGCAATGACGGCAGCGCTCACCCAAACGTACCCGGACAGGACTCCCCAGCGACGGGCCACACCGCGCAGGAGGTGATCGACCTTCTCGGCCTGGTCGAGAGCAACGAGAAGGGCTACTTCGTCGAGACGTTCCGGGACTCGGCGCTGATGCCGGGGACCAACCGCTCCATCAGCACTGCCATCTACTACCTACTGGAGGGGTCGTCGGAGTTCTCCTACTGGCACCGCGTCGACGCCGCCGAGGTCTGGCACTGGTACGCCGGCGCCCCGCTGTCGCTCTTCACCTCCCGCGACGACGGAAACCCCGTCGTGGAGCACCTGCTCGGCGGCGACTTATTCGCTGCTGCCGCCGACGGCCACCAACAGCGGCCCCAGGCCATCGTCGCCAAGGATGAGTGGCAGAGGGCTCGCAGCTGGGGGGATTGGTCGCTTGTCGGTACTACAGGTGAGTTCTACACATACACGCCGTTGGGAATTGATTTTGATGTGTTTACTAATTGCCCTTCCGATGCCAGTTGCCCCGGCCTTTATACCGGACGGGTTTGAACTCGCGCCGCCTGGCTGGGAGCCGAACGGCTCTTGAATGAGACTGGGAGCCACTTTCATCTAGAGGCAGAAATGGGTCGGTTGACGAGGGATCGATTGGCAACCTATAGAGGGGAGGAGTCTACCATTGCTATTATCATAAGCCAAATACCATCATGTACAAAGTCCAGATCAACCGCATAGCTTTCTTTCTTTCTGTCAGCATGTCTTTACCTTCCGGTCCCAAGCACTGACAGGTTTACCACAAAGCGAATATAATCTCAGTCCATCCGCGGAAGCTCGTGGCGATGTAAACAGCCCATGCGAAACTTGCCTTGACGCCTGTCTGCCACTTGCTCATGCTCATTGTGGATTCCACAATCATTCATGTCGCTCACTGCCACTGATCCTTGATGAGTTTGACGCCTTTGGAAGCTTCAGAATGCCACGCCTGACTTGCAAATGTACATGCACTGGCCATTGCTCGTGTTGGTCACGCCGCTTATCTTGGCCAGGCCAGGAGAAACAAGAAGATCGACGACAGCAGACTCGGGTTTAGTCTTCAGCCGGTATTCCATCTCCTCCTTAACAAATGGAATAGGGCGGTCGGGATAGGTGGGGTAGCTGCCTTCCAGAGAATAGGGTATGTATCGCACAGGGGCCTGGGCGACAAGGCTCCCGAATTCGAGCAGCTTCTGGACAATGTCGCATACGTCCACCGCCAGCTCTCCCCGGCTGACACCGTTGGCAGAACACTGGGCGAGAATGAGACAGAACTCTTCTACGAGCGTCTCTTGCAACGCGAGGTTTAGCTGGACCATGCCGCGACGGTTTTCGTATAAGACCCTGCCCGTCTCGTAACGCCACTTGTTGTAGCGGGCGCGGGAAATGCTAGTGGTGTTACAGTTGGCTGTCTCTGTAATTAGTGGCTGATCCTTAGTGCTGTGTAGTCGATCCATGAGGAACTTACAATTGTCACTCTGGAAGACGGTGCCGACAAATCCACCACCCTGTCTCGACCACACCATGCAGGGGTAGACGATGAACTGACAGATGTTCGCCCATATGAGCGCCTCGAAAAGCACCGGGGTGTATGTAGTGAAGTACTTCTCGAATTGCGGTATGAGGCCGCTGAAGGCGTCGCGCTGGTCCAGGGTTGGCGAGATGAAATCCTGCTTGCTGGACGATGCCTTCGCTGCCAGTCTACGGACTGCACTAGTAAGATCCGCCCATGCGCTGATGATTAGTTCATCAGAGACTTTGTATGTGTATTGGAACATCTCTTGTTGCGTTATTCGCAGTCGTTCCACCTCTTGCTTGGTGGTGATCCACTGGGTTCGCAGCTTCGCGCACACCCTTTTCGCCTTCATGAGCTTCTTGAACTGGCCACCTTGTCTCTGGAGAGCCTCGATATGATTTTTTATTTCCGCATTCAAGCCTTGCTGCTCCTGGAGATCAGATGTGAGCGACTTGAGCTTCCTGGCCAAGTCTTTCTGCTCATTAAGGGCGCTGGTAAGTGCCCTGAGCTGTACGGACATCTCGCGCTGCTCTTGTAGCGTGATAGCGAGCACTTCCAACTCCTCGGAGACATTGCACGGTTCTCGAAGCGTCGTACTGAGCGTCTCGATTTCTTTCAAGAGCATTTCGTTGACCTCGTGGAGCTCCATGATCCTGTGGCGCTGCTTGTGAAGGGTCCCGATCAGGATATTGTTCTTCTTGGTGAGGCTTTCGTTCTGGTCCTCGAGCGAGCGACGTTTCGCGGTAGCCTCCTCCTCCGCGGCCTTCATCCTGTCTACCTCACTGCCGAAGACATGGATCATTCTTCCCTGGTCGCTGATATGATCACCCATCTTAAGGCTGCGCTCCAGAAGTTCTTCGTTGTCGTCAATAAGCTCCTCTACCTTTTCTGTAGGGAGCTTTATAGACCGGCCACCATCCATGAGTCGGGCATCGGCGAGATCATATGAACGAAACCATTCAGCGGTTTCGTCAGGAATCTGGTTAGAAGGCATGTTCTGCCTCTGGGTTTCACCCGTGGCAGGAGCCTGCTCAGTGCTGGGTGCTGCGGCAGGTGTCTGGGATGGAGGATTCATCATATCGGCGATTTCATCACGTATTTCCTGCCCCCGTTGGGACATCATGCCTGTGCGGCGTCGAGAAAGCTTGGCTAGTCCTGGTCAATGATTATTAGTTATTCAGTTCATCGCGATGTCTCAAGTCCTTGGCATACCTTTCTTGGCTCTAGACCACTGGACTCTCATTCTGTTCGCCATTTTGAGCCTGGCTGGACTAAAGGAGTCTGTTATCGTGTGGGTGGATATATTATCCTGACGCTAGATACCGTACGTCAGATGATCTGTAGATGATAAGAATATTTAGCTTAGAGACAGGAGAAAGGGGTGGCAGTGGCGGTGGGGTGGCCTTCCGGACAGACTAGTGAATGCTCTGGGGAGAGAGAGATGAAAACGGTCCCAATTCGCATGTAAAACTCTACGATACATGCAGATCATACTAAAAGACGATATATAACAACTTACAACGAAAGGATGCCTTTAAAAATTAGAATGTTCAAGATATTGACCGTGGAGACAATCTGACAGACTGACTATATATCAGATGGACCACTTGCTGATAAGGACACGATGAGAAAGGAAATAATACCAATAGATGGAAAAGGATGTTTATTACGTTCGGAAGGTCAGAGGCTTGGTGAAGTCGAGGAGACATTTAAAGGATAATAATGTTGTAAAATTTGCGCATGAATCACCTGTATGATGGGATGTTTGAGTGGGCAAAAAATACTCACATGGTTTGCTTCCAGCCTTGTCTAATACTTACTACCTTATGTACTTGTGTTTTATCATCTACCTAGGTACATAGGTAGGTAGGCAAAGGCGGTGGGTTTGCTGGTTGGACGGAATACCTAGGTGGTTCTTAATTTTTTCATTCAATGCTAGATAGCAAACAGGTACCTACGTAAGCAGGAGTAAATTGGAAGGCGCCAGTCGAAGTATCGCGCCTATTCAATCTTATTATGCGCCCTGGTATGGAAACATTGGATCCTACTTATTGTTTCTTCAATGTAGTCGCCACTAGCCTACATATGTACCTAGGCACGTGCCAAACAAACGTGGGATACCTGCGTACTAATAAGGTATATGCGTACGTACTTGAGTATAATAACCTTGGAAGTATATTGGCATTGCTTACTTAACATGGCCCCTTCCCACCGCCCTCCCCCCCCCCCCCCCCTTAACGCGTCCCAGCGTGCGGAGTTGAACCAAGTAGGTACCCTTTCTTATCTCAGCCATGATGTTCAAGATAATACAATAGTCAGTCTTGTACCCAGCTATGAAAGTAGGTACATATATAGTTGACAAGCTCCTGGGGTCTAGGTGATGCTTATACCTAGGTACATGGTGCTCTCTACTTGGCCTTTAATAGTTAGTGTTTAAGTACTTCGATCATGGCCTTACTTCAGTTGGATACAGGTTTACCATTGACTCCTCCAGAGTACTTACCCCAGGACTTCGCCTATATAGGGCATAGGGTAGCGGAGCAAATGAATATTTTATGATGGAGCACGGGCTTGGGCTTATACCTTGTAGAGCATCTATATACGTTAGCCTGTGTGCACCTTCCTCTCATCTATGGATCTAATCTAATCTAATCTCCTCCCCAGGTAGTATCGCTGGTAGCGTACCCTGGACTACACCTATCCTACATACCTAGGTAGTCAACAAGTACATATATACATAAGAGAGGGGTAGGTAGGTGATAAGACGGGGTATTCATGGCTGTACGTACTTAGGGTATTAGTGGCTCCTTCCTACCCTTCGGTCTAGCTGTGTGAGGAGGCTTGGTTATGTTGAGACTTGGACTGGCATATAGCTAGCTGCCTACATTCATCTCGAAATTCAATTTCACTGATGTGGATAGAGGTATACATTGGTAGCTGTGTTAGGGTAGGTATTTGGTATTCAGGTACTTCCAGGTTACACTATCTCAGCAAGTGCCTACGTAGCATTTTACCACAATATCATTCTTAGGCGCGTAAATACTTGACGAACACGATACCTAGGTAGCTTCCTATTTACCCCCACCTGGTATGTGGTACACATCTATGCCAGGTGTATGTATAGATTCCAAGAGACATACTCAAAGTACCTCCGTATTTAGTTGCGGTTGTTGCTATGCCAGGTACTTCCAAGGTTGGTTGGCCAATATCTTACTATTGTTCCATCCACGGGTCTACCTATTATGTCGTTGTTGCCCTCCCGGTCCATAACCAATCCCGTACCTTCCTCATCACCTCCCCGGACCGTCTTATCTACCCTCGTCTCTCATAGCAACACATCATTCTGCCAGCACACACCTCCTACACACATGTCTGACTTGAGTAATATAAAGTCAGACTGAAACGTTCCATCCTTTCCTCTTCTCTTTCTCTCCCTCCACACTCTGGGACCATATTTCTTCATACATGCGCACCATCGCCCAGAAGTGTACACTTGAAGACACGTAACTTTTTGATCATTAGATCTTTTTCTTCCCCCCATTCCACTACACTCTGCGCATACTGCAGGCTTCAATTTGTCAACTCTGCCTGTACTTTGATCCTTTCGAACTCATCATGGTTTCACGACGCTACCACCTTTATAGACACCTGACAATGGTTGGTTTCGACCCTGACACCATTCGCTCAGGGCTCTTCAACGAGACTGGAAGTGAGCTGATGGAAGTCTGGGGAAAGAGGTGCAGCGCCCTTGAAGTGCGGGTGAAAGTTGAAGAATTCATTAAGGCGGTTGTTGACAATTTCTGGCTGATAAATAGTAAGTACTACATCGCGACGTTTATCTACAAACATATCTGTTTGAGTATTATAATTAACTTGTATCTCTCCTTTATTAGAGCCAGACCGACTGCTAGGCGCTGTCGGAGAGCGTATCCCATGGACTGCGGACGTATCTAACGATGCTATCTTCGCTCTCCTGCACACTGTGCAGGAAGCACGACGAAAGTATATTGCCCCCAATATGACAACTCGCCAAAATTTCAAGTCTGTGGTGGTAGTTGTTCAACGACTCATTGATCTAACGGACGGAAATGTCGAACCTGACCCCTATGACGACGCATGGATGAGACACCAGCGTTTTACCAAGAAGGAGGAGGAGGTCTTGGCCCAGGAATTGTTCCGAATGGGGCAAGAACAACAGACCCAACATGAACAGAGTCAGTACGTCATGGATGGAGATGACCTCGAAGAGAATTTCGACTACCCCGAGGATAATGAGGAGTATGACGTGATACTTGATCCGGAGTTGGAGGAGTCCGACCCACGCTTGGGTATCCCTCTTCCACCTGATGACCCAGCTCCTACCACTAAGCCCAACCGTGCTGTACCCAGTAAGGCCCCCGAACGCAAGACTGCCGCCAAAGGCTCCAAAGTCTTGAGCGGCCCTGGGAAGTCCAGCAGTCGGGTTCAGAAGAAGACTGCCGCTCCCCGCAAGGGTGATGTTCCCCACGAGACTACTGCTCCCCGCAAGACTACTGCTCCACGTGTGAACGCCCGGGACAACAGGGACATCTTCAAGGACTTTCACAAGGGTCAACCACAACCATTCATACTTCCGATCGATGATACACCGACGAATCTCCCCATCCAGCTTCCAATTCGTCCCAAGCCACAGCCTAAGGCTGAATCCCTTCCTCAGCCTCACCAGCTTCCAATTCGTCCCAAGCCACAGCCTAAGACTGAATCCCTTCCTCAGCCCCACCAGCCTACTACGGTGGGCAATGAGACCAGAAGAGTAACTCTCCGGATGTCGAGACCCAAGTCCAGCCCCTTGGTGACCCCTCGAAAATTTGCACGGGCCATGACTCGAAAAGATAATGAATCCAAGAAGAGACATGAAGAGGATGAAGAGGACGAGGATGAGGGCTTGTTCGTGAAGTAGGCGTATGAGGGCAGGATGTAGGGACTCATGATTGCATACTGATGGCTGGATTCTCGGAAACACAACCTATTGTATAATTATAAACAGTATTCGCAGGAAAAAAAGGCGGGGATAAAGGGTCACATTTGACTTGTCATAGCTTAGCAATATGTCCTTCGATGTCTCATTCTTGCGCGGACAGCTCGGATCATTCCTCAACAGCTAGGTGTTGAAACCTTTTGTGGCAGACGTGGAGGACCTTGTAGATAATCTCAATAAATTTGAGGTCGATCGTCTATTAACAATGCATTGTTTCGGAAGTAAAGGCATATTTTGATAAACCCCACACTGAGAATCGCTTTCTACGAAGTGTAGTTGAGGCATCCTTATGGAAGTGTTGGGTTTCCAATCGCACCTTATTGGTACTGTAATTCATAAATGCTGTCACCCGAATTGTGAAACATGATCATACAGAGGTAGGGTGCTGTAAGTCGGCCATAGGAGATCTGTCTTCGCTAGACGAACTTGGTAATGGCTTCTGTATGTCTCGTTATATGGAATATGATTGACGATTAATACATGTTCCAGGTTTGATAAGGTGATTGTATGATATATGATGTAGTCATTTATGCTAATAGGTTTAAATGTATATCGACTCAATACGCTTTTACTCCTCACACACCAATGGTTGACCAGGCATATATGCCAATGGCTAAAAGAACTCCGAAAGGTGGTGGTGTCCATGTGTACACGATAGCTGAATGCAATGCATTCATTTGATTTCAATCAATGTTCAGGTGGTAGGTGCGTACACCAGGTACATTGGCTGTGTACCAATTGCGAGGAATACCCGGTGAAGCAAGCTCTGCCCTTATATATGAAAACAAAGCGTCAACTGCTAACACTACGAGTACCTACACGGTCTCCTGGAGAGCTTGGTTGGTTTGGGAAAGGCGCAACTAGTGGAGTGGGTTCCACACGCCCCCAGTGCCCGACTCAAATTAACCAAGCTCCCCGAACCTGGGTTCGATTCCTGGGACGTGCCTGTAGTGGGTAACAGTTATTCAAGCATCAGGCCCCCATCTGAACTAGTTTAACTGTTACGGGTTAAGAGCTAAGGGTTATTCAAGCATCAGGCCCCCATCTGAACTAGTTTAACTACTTAAGCCTGTGGGTTCCGGGGGAAAAAACTTTTTCCCGTTATCCTCCCCTTTTTCCTTTTTTTCCCCTTGTATACAACTTCGTTACGTCCTTGCTGCGGTTCCTTTTAAAGATCCTTTTTACCGTTATAGCCTCGACGTAGGCTTTTAAAAAAGGCAAACCATGGTACAATCGACAGGTACGCCGCGGCAATCAAATGCATCTGCTTAGGCGAGAAAGTGATAATTACGAGTCATATTAAGAATTAAAGTAATACGAGATGATATTTATTACTGTAAGACTCTTTTATATACTGAACCGGCAAAGGTGGAAAAGGTAGGGTGGACTCGAAGAATGATTAAGGCAAATCGTGTCGTAATAGCCGAGGTCACGTATGACAAAGTCTTCGACCGGCCTAACGGCCAGTCATTATGGGCACAACCAAGAACAAGCAAAAACGACTAAAAGTAGGAATATAACCGATTGATTCTGTATGATATGGGACACGTGCCTGCCTTTTTATATGTCCTTTTGCCAAAGCTCTGCCATCTTAAATTATGTGACCGTGATCCTTCCCGGTCGTAACCTTCCTTAAGCCCTGATTTAACACCCTACCTATGTAAGTATAATAAGAGCTGGCCGGGGCCACCATATTTAAACAAGTTGTCTTATTTGAAAATTCTAGCGATAGGTTAGCTACCCAGGCACCTAGGCATTGTTTGCTGGTTATGTGCTTAGGTACCGTTTTAGGCGAAGGTGGAAGCTTAAGGAGGGGCACACAGCATATATAGTTAAAAAAGCTCAGTTGCTAATACCATACAAGTAGCAGTTCGAGAGAGGCATAGTGGAGGAGCTGGACCACCGCCCTGTGTCCGACTTTAGCTGCAACTCTTACTTAGCCTGGGTTGGATTCCCGGAATGACCTTAGTGGGTAACAGTTATTCCTAGTTATTCCTGCATCGGGCCTTTATCTCAACTGGCTTAACTGTTAAGGGCTGAGGGTTCTGGTTTTTTTTCTTCTTCTTCTCTCTCTCTTTTCCCAGAGCTATAGTAAAGCCCAAAATGGCCCAAAGGTGTCAAGCCTTTTGGTTGCGACACCTTCTTACACTTGGTACTCGAATACGCTTAGTGCTACGCTGATGTTAATATAAGCTCGTTGTGGAACTGCCACTTGAGAACAGGGTGGACCCTTAGGTCCATTCTCGGGCCGATCCTACAAAACGGCTTGTCCCGTTTCAGGGGCATGATGCACTCTGCCGATCTCTACAAGAACTCAGCCCTACCGGAAAGTACAACCCAGCAATTGATGCATTCTCAATCGCACAGTCTATCAAGTAGTCGCGTATCAAGCATACAATCCAGCCAAAACGCAAAGTCAAGTATAATATGTGGTATGTATTCAGAGCCTAAATGCAGAATTGACTCACGATAATCTAAGTCGAAGATTTTAATGCGATCCCTATGTCATCGAGCTATTGCGTTCAAGTAGAGAGGTACGTACATGGGGAAAATGGGTAGAAGGAGAGAGTGGAGTGTACTTCATTGAGTCGGTGTAATACATACAAAGTCAAGTACCGCAAGCGAGGTAAGTACCTACTCTAATAGCGTCAGACTGGGGCCCACATGAGCCACCCAGAGATAAGATAATGCTTCGCCACCTCCTTGATGCCATCAAGCCACACTCTAAGCCCGCGATACCTTCATATCAGTACAAGCCGTCCATATCAACTAAATAGATAATACTTACAAGCGGCTCAAATAAAATAAGTTAAGTAAATTCGATGTTTTAATAAGTAGCTTATATTCGAAGTAAACTAGTTAGCGGGGATCTAGTTATGCCTCTGGGGCCCCGTGTTTGCAACTTCCCGTCTCTGAAGGCAGAAGCAGTAGACGCCAAGTTGCAAGTCGTTAGTAGTATCTCACGTCCGTCACTTTCCCTAATTCAACTTCCCTCACAAAAACTACTGCCCAGGTAATACCTAATCATATGATTATCCCCGCTTACATTGCATTATATTCTACCTCTAAGCACGCAAGACACATTCCACTCCTGTCATCTTCTCACTCCAACATAAACTATCGAGGTTCTCAGGAAGGATCATCCTTTATCATTAGCATATTGTGTCTTCCCTACCGCGTCGCTGATCCTGGGCATCAAGCTACGCATTCCTTCCATATACAACTACCTAATTCAAGGTGCCGTCATCACAGCAACTTCAAGGCCGCACCTGTAGACCCTGGAAAGCCGCCTTCTCACCATCTTTGCTCCCATCACTAAACCACAGATTCAGTATATCCAACAACGAGAGCCCAGGAAACATGATCTTTTCATAGCCACATCCCACCCAATCAACCCTCAATCTAGCAATCGTTCCTCAATAGTTATCGTCGATTCTATCATTTTCCGTCGTTACTATACGGTTCTTAATCAGTATCAGCACCGCTCTCATACATTGTTTTGGGAAAGAGCCCTTGGTGACTTGAGGGACGGATCAACCTTCCCCAGCAAATCTGCGGTTACCATCTTCCCAGTGAGCTCTCACCCGGTCTATACACTTATGGAAGGTACTAGGTATAGTCAAACCTCGTCTCTTAATGCTTATCTCAAATTGACGTAGACTAATTTTGACTATTCCATACTTACTAGAAAGTCTGGCCGAGGACATGGCCGTCGACCACGAAGCCCCGTCCACGACGAGCGATACGGGAACCGTGGATCCGAAGGTAAAGCGAGAACCAGACGACGACAAGGGTGTATCATTTCCACGTCACCACGCATCAATGACCATTCCGAACCGTGAAACGGATGAGTCCAATGGCAAAGCCCAGTTTATTGGGGAGACCGAAACTACATCTTCCCAAGAGGCTCTACCTGTCCAGCAGGTTCCCAATGACGCTATAGAACCACTACACGATCCCAATATACATAACCAACCTAGTACTCTCAATACAAGCTCAAAACCCTCTGAAAGCAAGAAACGGAAGGATTGTAAATCCAAGGCTGACACAGCACCGACAAAGAAAAGACCGAGGGGCCAAACCTCTTTTATTAGTAGGCTCAAGAGCAATGCTGACACCCGCGAGACTATAAACGGAATGTACCGCAAAGATATCGAGCCCTATTCAAGCAATAACAAATGGAACGAGAAGGCTGATAAATCTGCTATCAAGGCCGCAACCCATCTTCTAGGGAATAAGTTTCAGCTTGTAGGCAAAGAGGACGGCCTACCAAATGACATGTACTCCCTAGCGGGTATGAAGACTACTTTAAGGGACTATCAACTTGTTGGGGCTGCGTTCATGTTAAAGCATGAACGAGGAAAAACAGAGCCGCATGGAGGCATAATGGCGGACGAGATGGGCGTAGGGAAGACAGTACAGGCCATTGCTTGCATTCTATTGAACCCGCCCTCCTCAAGCGCAATGTCAGACGGTTGCGGCTCAACATTGATCGTGGTCCCTTCCGACCAACTCATTCGGCAGTGGACTAAAGAGTTCAGCAAGCATATCAACGATGGTATGGTCGAGAAGCCCTTCCACTACCAAGGAAAATCGGGCATTCCAGCGATAATGCTGCGATCCTACCCATTCCTGTAAGATCACAGCGAGAATCTTGAGAGCAGAGCCTTATTAATAACCCTGCAGAATCACAACATACGCACAAGTGACCCATACATTCATCAAAAAAGGGCCGCTATTCGAAATAAATTTTTATCGTGTCATCCTAGACGAGGCAGATAAAATCAAGACAATGAATGCTAAGAGTAAGTGTTCATTGAATAATACGAGAAGCAGACATAACTAACACACCTCCTAGCTTCAATAGCCTGTGCCGCACTCAAGTCGAAGTGCAGATGGGCACTCTCCGGGACACCAATACCAAATGGTCTAGGCGGTGGGTCATCAACACCTGTGTACTCTATGTTGCTGACACCATACAGAGATTAATCCATACTTGCGGTTCTTAAAGATCGACGTTGATGAAGACACAGAGAAGTTCGAACAGCGGTTCGGACAACTCGGCGACACGGTCCGTAATATCGAGGCGATGAGGGAACGAGGACAGTAACTGATATTAGAATAGGACTCACTGCACGAGCGAGTAATGGCAGTCCTCGGAAGCCGCATGATTCGTCGGTTTGTATACCTCACAACGATCCATCTAAACTGTTGCTGATTCATGTGTAGTGAGCAGGGACAAATGTTCATGGGGCGTCGTATCTGCCAGCTCCCCGATTGTTATGACTCGGTCATGGAAATCGAGATGACCACTGAAGAAAGGCAGATTTACGAGTGAGCCAGCCTTTTCCAATTGTAATTACGCAGCTAACGGTACTCAGTTGTCTCCAAACTCACTTGATAGAAGCACTCAAAATGCAGCCTGAAAGGTGCAATGACGGCTCATCAGGTCCGAGACGATCTGATATGTTCAAGCTCATCCATGGACTACGACAGGCAGTAGACCACCCCCTAAATTTGTATCCCCTCCTAAGAATAATGCCCGGAAACGTTATCACGGAGCTCAAGTCCGAGGTTACGAAGATTGAGGGCCAGACCACCGTCTCTGAGCATGTCTACCGACAAATTGAGGCATACTGCAAACATCGAGAACGTCAACACCCAAATCTAGAGGAACCAAATCAAGCACAAGTCGATCGTGAGAACAGCCATTTCGAAATTGGGGCACATCTCGATTATTTAATGGACTCGCAGGCTAGTAATGTCTGCACTGTATGTACTCGGGACAGAGTCGAGGTCCAACTCATTGAACTAGACGTAAGGCCTCCCATTACTCCCAAGCAAGTCCACAAGCTAACAATAGTCTGTAGTGCAATCATCTCATCTGCAGTGAGTGCCGGGATGATCTGATCGGACGCCACGGCGACGGCGGCCGACCCTCCGCGAAATGTCCTGACTGTGGCAAAGTCTTCTTCCGTTTCATTACTCAAAGTAGAGAAGATGGCAGCGAACAAGGTCTACAAGACCTCGACATTGACGAAGATTTGGCACATGTAATGAGTCGCTCCAGCAATGGCCGCGACTACGTAACAGTTGCGGGATGTAAGGGCTACGTTCCAAAATCGAAAAAGAGGTCATATCCAGGGGACGACTTCAACGGCTGGCAGCCAGAGACATCCAGTAGCGCCACCAAATGGCTGGATCTATGCGACAAGAATCCATATAAGCCTGTGATCCCTAGCAGCAAAACTATAGCCTCCGTAAATCTCATACAAGAGTGGCAGCGGACTGCCCCAGACGACAAAATAGTTGTCTTCGTTAAATGGGCAATAACCGCAAAGGTTATCGGTAGAATGTTACACGCGAAAGAAATTCCATTCGTGTATTATTTTGGTTCCAATATATCATCAAACATCCGTACCAAAGCCCTCGAAGCCTTTGAAGACAACGACAAAGGTGTCAAGGTCATGGTATGCGCCACCCCCTTTCCTCCTCTTTCCTTTCTACAACGCTATTTTGTGACGCCAACTAACCTACGAGAGTAGATCGTGAGCATTAGCTGTGGTGGACAAGGCCTGAACATCACTTGCGCCAACCGAGCAATATCCCTTACACCCTGGTGGAACTCCGCCGTCGATGAGCAGGCCAGAGGCCGCGTCCGCAGACATGGACAGACAAAGGAGACGCACTTCGTCCGCATCGTGGCGAAAGACAGCATCGATGACCGCATGCTCGACTTGCAGAAGAGGAAGACGGAGGAGATAGAGCCAGCCATGACATCCGGGAAGAATAGTCTTTCTTTCGATGACGTGTACTTTCTGGTCGGGGGCCAAAAGCAGGATGAAAAGTAGCTCAGGCTTTCCGGCATGCTTGGGGGGCAAAACTATATCTAGTCGTACCGCAGTACCGACGTCCAAGCACTCGAGCGCACCGTATTGTTGATTGAGCTTGGTGCTACAGAGCGTGTGCGAGCTCGTTGCTGTCTCCCTTCGTGGACACAGAACTCTGCCAGGTGCATAACTGATCATACTGAAAACGAATGGCACTGCTGGAACATCGATGGCTTTAGTTACGCGTTAGTTTTTTCAGCACAATATCATGCGTTGATCTTTACATGTTATTCTCCATTATGATGATGTTGTGAAGAGTTGTTTGACCATCTACTACCGTCGATGGTCGGTATAGTTATACTAGTGACTGGAATACCCTAGCTGCCCGCTGCTGCCGCCGTGGCCATGCAGCTGTGAAAGTAGGGGCGGTAATATTCTAAACCCAGTAGTCGAAGTGCGATCCCCGTAGAAATGCGATTGATATTGATCGGCCAAGCAGAAAATACCAAGTAGGTACCTAGGTAGTCAATGACAATGGCAGGCTGGTTCGCGACTTAGTATGCATCAAGGGGGGCCGCCGTCATTACGCTTTATCGATAGATACTTAGCGCGGGGCGGACGAGAGATAAGGTGGGTCGCGCATCAGATAAGAAATTTGGTCCCTCCAAAGTTAAGAAAAAAGGGAAAAAATATTTGACCCCACCACCACCACTTACTTAGGTATGTAGAGCAAATACTTTGAGCTGTCATTCAGCAACACGCATACCCTCCCCCCTCCTGCCCCCCCTTTTCACTGCGATACCCTTTTCTTATTTCTTATCAGATACCAGTAGATATTGGGAAACGGCCATGTCAAAGCGCATAGCGGACTCGGAAAATGCCGACGTCCCTCTCAAGGGCGGCGATCGTCCCGACCCCATGGATGTCGACGATAAGGACATGGGCGAGTTCGAGGACGAATTCGAAGATGAATTTGAGAGTGAGGATGAGGTACTAGTTGCCGGTGTAGATGGGAGACCAGACGAGGAAAGAGAGGCAGAAGAACAGGCTATGAACGACGCAATGGATGTCGAGGAAAACAATGGCACTTTTATCGTCGGTCGCAATAAACTCGAGGCTGGTCAACACCTTGCGCCTGATCTGGGAACCTACGAGATGCTTCACAGTCTGAGTACGCCGTGGCCCTGTTTATCCTTTGATATAGTGCGCGACGGGCTGGGCGACAACAGGGAGAAGGCTTACCCGGCTACCATGTACACCGTCGCTGGTACACAGGCAGAGTCGAAGCGGGAGAAGGAGAACCAGATCATGATCATGAAGTTCAGCGGTCTCAGCCGGATGCAGAAGGATGATGAGGGATCAGATTCGGAGGATGATGATGACGAGGACGAGGAGGCCGATCCTATTCTCGAATCCAAGTCCATCCCCCTGGCATCGACTACGAACCGGATACGAGCACACCAGACCCCGTCGCAAGACGCTTCTAAGCCTCCTACGACGATAACTGCGACAATGACGGAGTCTTCCAACATCTTTATCCACGACATAACCCCACATCTATCCTCCTTCGATAACCCCGGTACCATCATAACACCCCAGCAGAACAAGCCCTTATCCACCATCCGCGCGCACAAGTCGGAGGGCTACGCACTTGACTGGTCGCCCTTAGTGCCCGAAGGCAAGCTGTTGACGGGCGACAACGATGGCCTGATATATGTCACGTCGCGCAATTCTGGGGGCGGCTGGGTGACGGATACGAGGGCGTTCCAGGGACACACCGGCAGCGTCGAGGAGATCCAGTGGAGCCCGGGTGAGGCGTCCGTTTTCGCGTCGGCGTCCAGCGACGGCACCGTCCGCGTATGGGACGTGCGCAGCAAGAGTCGCAAGCCGGCCATCACAGTGCAGGCCAGCAACGTCGACGTCAATGTGATGTCGTGGTCGCGACTCACAACGCATCTGCTGGCGACGGGCGCCGATGATGGTGTCTGGGGTGTGTGGGATCTGCGGCAGTGGAAGGGTGGTGCGGGCCAAAAGCCGACGCCTATCGCGAGCTTCGCCTACCACCAAGAGCAGATCACCAGTATTGAGTGGCACCCGACAGACGACAGCATGGTTGCCGTCGCCGCTGGCGATCACAAGGTCACGCTGTGGGACCTTTCGGTCGAGCTCGATGACGAGGAGAGCAAGGACACGGCGGGCGTCAAGGACATGCCGCCCCAGCTGCTGTTCGAGCACATTTCCGAGCACGCCAAGGAGGTTCACTGGCACCCCCAGATCCCCGGCACCCTGGTCGCCACGGGCCAGGAGTTCAGCGTGTTCAGGCCTATACCGGTCGTCTTTGGTATTCACGGGAAGTAGAATCGTGCCATTAATGAAATCCAAATTTAGACACGCCCTCTTGCTCTTATATATGTGTGTCGATTGCACTATCTTGGAAGACACGAGACTGGTATTAGTCACTTTGAAGGTAGGAAAACAGGGAATTATGACGCCCTCGTCCAGCTCAGCCTGTATTCTGCGTTAGCAAGCCATGCTTCTCGCGTTCGCTTTACATGATTACGCCAATATAATACTCTTGACTGTCGAGGTACCCTTCTCTACACAGTCCACCCTGATCATTGCTCCTATCCCTAGAATAACAGGACGTCATTACCAGCCCAGAATTGCCAATTCTCTGTGCGATGTCTCGGCATTTGTATGACAAGTACAGCATGATCCCCGTCACACAGACAGGCGCCTCGCTGTCTCGCGAGTCTGGCCGCAACGATGTTGGCCCATCGTTACATCAGGACGGCTCGAACAGGCAAAGCGCCGCATGTAATAATGCCAGGTCGGAGATCCGGATGCCCTTGCAGGAGGGCACGCATACATGGTAGGTCAAGTGATTTGCCTAGACGACCAAAACTGTTGAAAGCTAAAGAAACTACCTTTGCTGGATACGACCATCGACCAGTCGCCAGGGATAAGAAGGCTCCTCCTTCCTTCTCCCACCCATATGGCCCCACTGAGTTACATCACCAACATACTTATTGATGGACATATGTCAAGCCCCTTGGGGATGCCCTCCTAGGTGAGGCTCTAAACCTAAGTCGAGGGATCGGTGGTCAACTCGGCGCTTAATAGTCTCTCCCTTAGTCGCTCGGCATCCATGTCCACGGGTCTTACCTAGGTAAGGCTGGTGGTAGGTAATTTAGCCTCCTGTGCCGTTTTTTTTCTTCTTTGCCGCACCAAATGACGAGGAGCAAGGTGTGAGGTGAAGGTAGGGAAGACAAAGGAGAGAACATTGATAAATAAGCAATTTTCGTGACCACCACCTAAGTTCCTGGCACTTTCTTTTTAATCCCCTTACCCCCCCCCCCCCCCTACCGCGGCTCGGGCGCTCGCTAAGCCAGGTTGGCTTAATCGCTCGAACCGGCTCCGCAGCCAATCACTGTCGAAGCCGTTCCCGATTAGGAAGCGCCTCGTTCCCGATCGGGACTAACGGTCGTTGGCAACCCCCCTTCCCTTCCCTTCCCTCGCCTTAACGGCAACCGCGATATTAAAAAAAACCTAGACCCGTCCCCGGCTTATGGGCGATGACGGCGTAGCGAGCTAGGATGAGGAGGTGGGGTGGTGGGCGGACAGGGTGGATGGGGCCCGCGGAGGCCTCAGCGGAGTGATGTTCAAGTCCGACGGTAATTAACGACGAGCTACCAGTTGTGCTACGGCGGCTCACCTTAGGTATATGGTAGATAGGTATATCGGGGAGGAGAGAGGGATATGGATGGGATTGGGATGTCTACCATTGCCAACCGTCTGTTTCAAAAACGTCCAACTAAAGTAGACATCTCGCCTCATTCGCCGGCTACCTCCGTCCGCGTCATCTGGAGGGAAAGAGGGAGGCGCTCGTGTGGACTTAGGTTCGGCGGGAGAGGTGCGGGTGAAGTGTGAGTGAGCGAGTGAGTACGTTGTGTCTGTTGTGTCTGCGGGTGAATCTCCGCCTGGATCATGTCTGGTCACACGTTCCGATCTCACTCAACTTCGTGGAGCTGTCCGCTGCGGCCGCATACCCAGCCAGACAGGCCCTTCGATCCGGCACTTATCCGCTCGGTATGGGTAGGGGGTCTCAGTGGCCTGTCTGTCTACGGTACTGAAAGGGGGGGGGGGTCTCGCCGTCTTGCGTCACCGTTCTCGTGATAAGTTCAAGGGGCAGGCGGCAGGCCTGGAGATGAGCCCGGTTAAACCCAATCATTAGATGTGAACCAGCATGCCGCCTGGGGAATGTGGTGTCTCGGAGGACTAACCCGAGACCGCAGGCCTCACTCGGTACGCATACCGGGTCTCCATCCAAGTGGCAAGTTGCTTCAAGCAAGTCCACAAAACCGTAACATTCCCGAGCTACCAGAGAGCGAGCCGCTCGCTGATCTCTCCTCTCCTAAACTGGGGGTCGAAGGTGGAATGGGTCGGCCGTTTCAGTTCAAGCTCGTCGACGCCGCCCCCCCTTACCCCCCTCTCCCCCCTCCAACTTGCCTAGGGAACATGGATTCCCGGCCTGTGAGCTTTCACGCGCGGCTGCGGGCCAGAAGGTAAGGCCCCGTCTCCTCAGATGGGGGACGTGTGTGCTGATCATTGGATCCTGAGTCATGTCCCCGTAGGTCGAGAGATGCGGCTTCAGGGATGGGAGATGGAGTTAGGAGGTCGAGAGCTCGTATGGATGGATGGATCTTCCAATGACTCCCGGTTCGCAAGCGCTCGGGAGGTGAAGACCCTACCTACTATAGGCCTCTTGGTTGGTCTTGACTAAGACCTTTCTCCATGGTCCCGTGTTTCAGTCTCGGCGGTGTAGGTGGACGGTCTTGTCTTTGTGGACATGTATGTCCTAACTGAGATGATGGGATCGATGGGACCGTCTATGTCACAGACGCGCGGGGCTGGCAGTGACGTGGAAGAAAGTGAGGCGAAGAAGTATAAGTAGCAGATGGTGCGACAGTATGTCTAGCAGAAAGACATGCCATCGACAAGAGACAACTCCCACTTCGCTGTTCAGTTTAAGAGTGCCGCTTCCACCTATCCATACATCAGCATCTATTAGATAGCCTGCCTGCCCAGTGCTATCTCGATCCCAATCGTCGCACACCTTCTTAGTCCTAGCAAAGCTCGATCGAAGCCATGGCTACCGTCGCGGCAAGCCAGCTGGCATTCCGCTTCGGCGTGGAGCTCGAGTTCCTGCTGGGCAGCCGGTCGAAGAAGCACAAGTCGTGGACGGCGCTGGCGGCGGAGCTCAGCGCGCGCCTGGCCAAGGCCGGTGTCCCTAACCACGTCAACGCCGGCAACGAGAAGTCCGCCGATAACTACCGCGAGTGGTCTATCGTTCGCGAGGTCACAGTGCCGGCGGACGTCGGCAAGGGTCTCTGTGAGTTCATTTCTTTCGTTAGTTCGTCTGGGCTTTTTTGTCCTGTCTCTCGTGGTTCATGTGCAGTGGTCCCATCAAGCCGTTCCATCAAAGCCGATATTAACAAGCTACTGACCGGATCAACAACAGGGGGCACAGAACTCGTGTCACCGATCCTGAGCCCTTCGCCCCCAGGGGGCGACCCGGACCAGCACTGGACGGTGGCCCTGCAGGCCATCTTCGCGGTGCTAGCGCGACACTTCGTGCTGGCGCCGACGGCGCAAGCGGGGACGCACGTGCACGTGTCGTGCGAGCCGGCGGGGGCGGGGCTGGGCGGGAGCGCGACGGCCCTGGCTGCCGTCGCCAAGGCGGCGCTGTACTTCGAGCCGGCGCTCGACGCGCTGATGCCGGCCTCTCGGTCCCGCGACGCGCCCTACTGGTGCCAGAGCAACCGCGCCAGCGTCGCGCTCCGGGGCGCCGCCGCCGCCGCCGAAACCGCCGATGATCTGAGCGCGTGCTTCGCCCTGCTCGATGAGTGCTGTGTTGGGGGTAGTAGTGTTGAGTCTGTCGTCCGCGCCATGTGTCTGTTCCCGGCGTCCAGCGCGTACGGGCGCGCTCATGGCTATAAGGCGGATTTCGTCCACGGCGTGTATAAGTGGGATTTTTCTGGCTTGCTCCCGGATACCGGCTCGGGGACTTTAGAGTATCGACAGGTGAGTGGCAAGAGCGATTCCAGTATCTAGTCCTACTTATGTCATCTTACCCTTGCCTGAATGCTTGACATAAAGTTCAACATACTAACGAGCTCGGAAACCCCTCCCAGTGCCCCGGCTCGCGCACCGCAGACGAGGCGCGCGCCTGGGTCGAGCTGGGGCTGTGCTTCGTGGCGGGTGCCATGGATGCCGGCCATGCGCTCGACCCGCTCGCGCAGCAGCAGAGCGACGGGAACATAATGGAGGACCTGTGGTGGATGCTGTGCGCGGGTGCGCAGGCCACGGGCGTTGGCGAGCTCGAGGGGATCAAGGCCATGGATTTCACGGGTGCTGGGGAGAAGGCTGGTAAGGCTAAGAATGGGAGGAAGTAAGCTAGACGCCTCTAGCATTAGTCCGTGTGGAATCTGAATAGTCAGCTCACGTCGTCATCAAGATGCACCTGCTACCTAACCGTGGCAAGTGGTTCATGTGATAAAAGGGACAACCCCACGTATAATCGCGCCGGGACGTAATGATGGTTTAATATTCCATTGATTATCGATACGCGCATTTAGTTCCATTCGCTTTGGAGCCGCGCCGTCTCATCTGAAAGCAACGGCAGGGATGCCCGCATAGCTCGTCTGGTTCGGGTGATTCCCACCTTTCGAAGATAATCTGACGACCTGCCTTGCCGCAAATTCGCACCCATCTACATGTGATGTAACCCATAGCCTCCCCACCTATACCCCCTAACATCCAAAATATTCGAATCTTCGGCTGCCAGATAGCCGGTGGCGCATCCCTTCGGCTCTGATGTCGTGAGAGTAATACATGGTGGGGTGCTCGTTCTCGGAGGTTGCTATAGGCTAATAGGAGATCGTAGTATGGTGTAGATAGGATAGACGGCCGGAAGAGGTCCCGATTCAAGGTAGAAGGCACTGACACTACCGCACGGACGATAAGAAGAGCACTTCAGGGGATTCTCATGTTTAAGGGGAGACCAGAGTATTCACGGCTTCCTCGTGACAAGCATCCAAGACGGTGATGCGCTTCCGTGTGACGTAGGGTGGTATATGTATCGGCCCTTTCGACCCCCTCGAACGCGCCGTAGTAAATTCCACGTCTTATCAACCCAGCACCAACTCGTATATAATGATCAACGTGTTCGCTATTATCAGGGGAACTAGACACAAGGGAGTTAGTAGCAAGAACAGTAGCCAGCAAGCTCAACTAGAGGCGACAAGCATATAAACATACATCGCATCAATGTCCGTATACTCGCAATCAAGTGAACAACCTTGGCCCGGACGCTCTGGGCATCGGCACCGGAGCCAAAAGCCGGGTCGTATGTGGTGGGCGAGAGGTTGATACGCGCTAGGAATCGATCTTCGGAAAGGATGGAGACGGCGTTTAGGAGGAGACAGGTAACGTAGAAAAGATTACCTAGGAAAAGCATCTTCAAAGGTAGTAGGTTTTATCCTTAGATATCGCTTGGAGGGCTCTCTTCGACGAGAAAGGGGGGGGAGAGGACTGTGCTGTGCGCGCGCTTGAGTTGAGAAAGTATAAGTTCAGAATGCTTCCTCTAGGGCTGCCTAGGGAGGTAGTAGGTAGGCCAGGTAGGTGGTGTTGATGATGACACTGGACAAGTTTGGGGCCCACAGCCCTGAAAGTGGAAATAAACCAGATGGGAACCTTCCAAGGTCGCTGTAAGTACCTAAGTACCCCTGAGCTAGCCCCAGGTTGGGTAAGTCTATGGGTATGTACTCACGTACCTAAATATGCAATAATCCATCAGCCCAACTACTTTAGGTATTTCTCTGAAGGAAGCGTTCCCCTATTTACAAACTTTCTCCTCCCCATATCAAACCCTCGGGAGCATCTAATCCAAAGATCAGTCGTCCTCTCATAAAACAACTAACTATGTCCAGTAGTCGCAGACAGATCTAATAGAAGGCTTTCCAAGACCATATCTCGCGCCTAATTATGCACTGCATGATCCAGGAACCATGTTACCATTCCCCTATCTACCTAGGTGAGCACCCAAAATGCTAACACACTATCGCGCTTGGAAGGCAGCGAGATACAGAGCACACGTTCCGCTAGGCCATACTTTCTACTAGCTCGAGGCTCTTATGATCTTCGATGGCCGCTACATATCTTTTCGTCATGGCGTAGACATACTCTTTCGGTTGCATTTGCGGATCCGACAAAGACCATACGAATCCGTGTAGCACGTGCTTCCTATAGTCATCCCATATCTCCGCCCACTGTAGTTCCGGACCTCCTCGTCTAGACAGTGTAGCGAGGTAATGACTGACAATGCTTTCTTCGTGCTGTCGCCTATCTTCAATATCCAGAGCCCCGATCACGAAGTAGGCGACATCATGGAAAGCGGAGCATGTGTGCAGACCCTGCCAATCGATGAATCCCGGCTCGCCTGCTGCCGTGATAAACGTGTTTCCGATGTGTGCGTCACCGTGAACAACGCACGAAAACTTCGTATCGGGCCTCATCCAGAGTCTCTCAAAGGCGGCCGTCATGCGCTCTCTGTCGGTCATGTAGTCGGGCACCGGTGGCCTTGCGCCCTCCGCAAACCTAGCGTCCCAGGAAGCAGGGGCAAACACAGCGCGGAGCATGTTCCGAATAGGGCTAGACCCCAGGGGTCCGTCGCTCGAAAGCCACGGGAACCTCTCCGCTGTAGCGTTCCAGGTCTCCGCGTGCAGTGCTGCGAGTTGCTCTACCCCCGCGCGAACCCGCTCTACCGGCCACGCCTTGGTCGGATCCCCGAACGTACATCCGCGGTCCGATAGGTCCTCCATCGCCACGATTCCCTGACCGCTGACCGTATCTGAGCCACAGTAATAAGTCTGTGGGAGGCGCATATCGACGAGAGGCGCCACGTGGCGATAGAAGTCGACTTCACGGCGGTAAAACGCATTGAGATCAGGAAACATTGCGATAAACTTGGGATCAAAGCCGCCCTTGACACATAAGCGCCAGGCCTTCGCAACACCCCCAGCCGTGTTTTCCGTGACCTCTAGTAGCAGTTTGCTTGCAGTGCCATGGATGGTGTCGACGAGGGTCACATTTCGGATTGGGCGACTCAAGATCGTCGAACACCACTCCGACGTAACTCCTGCCGGCTCGACGGGAAGAGCCTCGGAGGAGTTCAAAGAATCGTTCATGTTTGGCTTCACGTCAGACATAGCCAGGTTTTCGCGCGGTACTCTTATGTTCGAGTTCTTGTGAGTGTATGAACTATGCATCCGTAGTGTGGCAGGATCATATCCGGGAAGCGAATGATTCAGTGTTATCAGGGTAAGCCCCAATGTCACATGCGTGTATATATGTATCACTGCATATATTGTCAGCGTGTTCGTACTATTCGGGATGCTGAGTGTGCCGGCCCCACCACCAGATTACATCACAGCCACTATGCCGGGTCTGTAAATTTCCTCCCAGCTCTACAGAGCTCAACTGCGGCACCACTGAATACAATCGCAATGAGCCACTTTGGCTGTCTGATTCCCAAAAACATGTCTCACACACCGAAGTCATTGTGAATAATGCCTGCCCGGGATTTGTACATACTGGCCGCCTCGAGCAAGAATACCCCCATGTAGTTGAAGCTATTCACGGATTGGTCGGCAGGTTTGTTAGTTAGTCCACAGAGTTGCTATACGGCTCCGTCAAAGGTTCGGGGACACTAATCAACACTAGTACTATTGCAGGCCTCGAGAAGAATGGCAGGCTTCTGCACGATGAAAAAATTAGTTTGCTTGTGAAAGCAACGTACGTCAGATTAAGGAATAGGATATTGGCTACCGTCACAAAGGTGTGCTGACTTTCTCACCGAACCTCAAGGGCAAAATGTCATCGATGAGCTATAGAGGAAAACGATGGAAGATGTGTTTCTGGTGGACCCCACCTCTCCTCAGCGCTATGCGGATTAATGCCATGATCCGCTAGCAGGCAATAAAAAGAGGTTGCCTTTTGGGAAGTATCATTTAAGTAAGTTCGTTGAGTCCGCCGTGAGCCCTAATTGTCCGATAGTAAGAGTGTCAGGAGGTTCAATGAGCGCTCCACGCTTCCGGCCAAACATAACTGCAGAGGGGAATCATTTGGCCGAGGCTGTAAGAGTGTTAGGCTTGGGCTTATTCGAAGCATCCATGATATTATTTATGTAGAATATACTCTTCGCAAGTCCGGAAATATCGGAGCCGGGTCCCACTGGCTGCAGTAAGTATCTGCGTGTATGATAGGCCAAACCCCTTGTGGTCGCCAAGCGTGAATATGCAGGGTGTGTCCAACGCATGGAGCCGTCTTCGTGCGTCGTGCGATCGTCAGGCGCGGCCGTTGCCCCCTCATTTCCGTCAAG
The DNA here is from genome assembly GCA_023313575.1 of Eutypella sp. D-1. NCBI lineage: Eukaryota > Fungi > Ascomycota > Sordariomycetes > Xylariales > Diatrypaceae > Eutypella > Eutypella sp. D-1. The sequence goes on from JAJTTP010000003.1 coordinate 1,340,210, forward strand.
GTTGTCTGTCTTCTTTTCCCCCCTATATCCTGTCACATTATTATTCCCAGGTATTGATCATGGTTCTCATGGACAATGGATCCCGTGAGCGCGTTAGGTGTAGGCGCGGGTGCCCTCCAGATCTTCGATATCAGCGTTAAAGTTGTTTTGATTTCCATTCGCTTCCTGCGAAGCCTTCGAGATGCTCCAAAACAGATACTCGAACTCTCACAAGATGTGGATAAGTCCATCACCCGTCTCCTCGACCTCGAGCAACGTCTTCAACAATCAAACGAGCCACTTGTGCAGAACACTTCAGCTGCCCAACTCGGGAGGCTTCAGGCTGTTGTTTCAGAGAGTCATGAAGCTATCAATCACCTTCACGACACCCTACAAAGGGTTGCATCTGTTCCTACCGATTCTTGGGGGAAGAAAAAGTGGAAGGCCGTAGTTTCAGTCCATCTGGAGCAAGAAATCACACGGCACCTAAGAAGAATCCAGAGGCAGGACTTAGAGTTGCAGCGCCAATTACAACTTGCAGACCTGGATATTAACGTCGACCAGTCGCAAAAGCTGGCTGGTCTCAGCTTAGAAATCGACAGAACGAGCCTTGAAACTCGGTCAACCAACACAAATGTCCAGTCACTGGCTCAGGCAGTCGCATCCCACCACTTAGCCTATTGTTCGAACTTCAATAATCTAAAAGACATCCATGAATCAAAAGCAGCTGAGATTCTCAAGGAGCAAGCCGCTACCAGGGATGCCGTCAACCACCACACCTCTGCTACAGCTCCTCGTCTAGACCTCATCCATCTTCAGGGGCAAACTGTGCAGGATAAGATCTCAGGGGTCAGTCAAGCTACGGCTGAGATCATCAAAGGACAAGCCGCTACCACAGATACCATTAACCATCATGCCCTTGCCACAACTTCTCGTTTGGATCTTCTCCATCTTCAAGAACAGGCTACTCAGGACAAGATCTCAGAGTTTGGCGAAACTACGAACCTTATGCGAAGCGAGGTTCAACATCTCTGTAACACGATGCTTTCTATGATTACCCAGGGAACGGCGACGGTATCCACACAAAGTCAAGTCACGGCAGGTCACCTCATAAACACGCGAAATATGGGGCTCAACCAAGAGATGAGCAAAGCTCTAATGGCTACTCCTCAGGCGATCCAACAAACGACCGATATGTGGTCGCCATATGCAAATCTAGAGCCCACCTTTTCTATACCGAAGATCTGCAACTGCCTTCGCAAAAGAACAAGGTGGTCCGCATACAAGGGGGTGTTCGGTGTGCGTCACGATTCTCTAGAGAGTCACGATCCACAATGCCGTTTCCGTGCTGTAGCTTCACGGTCATTTAGATATTCTCTATCAGTCCAGCTTCTCCCGTTTCTTAAGAAAACTGTCGAGTTGACCTTCGGTGCTAATTTCCAGGACGGTGAATTTGCCATAGCGCGCCCGCTCAGGGTATGGAATACTGTCAAACGATCTGAATCCTCTATGTTCCGTCTGTTCGATGATTTCTCTTTCCACTGCGAGAAAGGTGGTCCACTGGAATTCCCTGTATTATTGTTCAAGCCGGATACCAAAAAAGTAGTAAAGTACGGATGGGACATAGGCCTTGTGGAATATCGATTACATTTCATGTGCCAGCAAATCTTAGACTTGTCGATGACTGGTATTTGTCCATGGAGAATTAGGGATGAATATGGCAATACCTTATTACATGTAAATCATAAGGTTGCCACCCCGGATGAATCCCGCTGACTTCGTGTGAACAGGAAGTGGTCCATCTGATATCTTTACTGGCCGAGAATCTGGCCCATATCAAAAACATAAGACCACTTTTCGAGCTTGCAGTCAGAGGCGGCATCGACCAATCATGTGAAGCAATCAATGGCCGCTATCGTCCATACTTCCATTATTCCTATCACAATTCCCACCTGGACAGTCAGATTGGAAGGTCATAATGCCTTTGCCCGAGTGGATGTCATTCTTGCTAACTTGTACGCCACAGAAATGTTCCAGACTTCGTATTGCATATGTTAGAGCATAGCTGGCCGGATGTTGTTGAGAACGAGGTGATCACACGGAACCTGGTAGCGCTAGGACTTGACGAGGCCGATGGAAAATATACATACCTATACAGTTCAGGGTTTATCGAGAAGCGAGAGTCGAAGTTGAGATTCTTTCAAGACAATGTCAACATTGCAGGGCGTAAGTATATTCTTGTCTACTCTTATGTGTCTGCTTACCAACACTACGATCACTAGTTTTGAATGATGGAAATGGTTTAAAGAGGGCAGTTCTATGTCGAGACCTAGCAGAGGTGAAGAGAATACTCCAAGGACCTGTTGCCGGGACTTCAAAATGCTGCGAATTCCGTGGGAAGCCGTCCAGCGGCGTTGATAGGTCCTTATGCCCTTTGGAGTTGGCGTTGGGCTGGCCCGCAGGACTCTACGCCTTGTTAGGGGCCGGTGTGAACCCGTTACACGCCTGGACAGTCGCTACATATCGAAACGACATTGATTCATTACGAATTCTGTTCACCACCAAGGCAGACATCCGTGCTGATATTGACACTACATCGGATTACCCGGAAACAATCAGGATGATAGCCGAATCAACCAATCAAGAGATGCGCCTCGCAATGCTAGACTATCTCAGGAGAACGAACGGCTCTGACCCTAATCCAGTCACATCTGCTTACAAGGCCCTCTCTCAGTCTGTATTCGTCAGAGCTTCCGAGTCGAACGTACTATGTTTTATGAATGAGCTGTACGAGTCTGGACTAGGAGAGATAGGTATAAATGGCACAGGAAAAGAAAGTCCGCTCCTCAATCTCTGCGGGCAATATGTTGGAGGCGAGGGCCCCAGGTCTCTATTGAGGTGCATACGTTGGTTCTTGGAGCGAGGTGCAATACCGATATTCGATGAACCTGATTACATACCCAATGTGTTGTTCACGCTGGCAAGATGCTTCTATCAGATGCATGAAGTTCGGACTGGGGTGCGATGTCACGCCGTTCCGTGGATGGACGATATCCAGGAAGTCGTACGATTAGCGCTAACTGGATGTGAATTGACCCAGGGAGACGGTTGTAACTGTCCCTGTTCCCTTGAAGGATGTCTGCCTTTGTATCGATTTCTACGCTGCGAAAAGGCGCCCCACTGTCCTGAACTTACATGTGATAGATGGGACCAACGGACGTTGGATGGACTACTCATAAAATGGCTACGCATATGCGATGGAACGAAAGAGGAGGAGGCTACTTATTGTCGCGAGGCAGTTCGTCTCGAGGTCTTCGACCGCCTTGAGATGACGCACGTCTGCTGCATGCACAGTGGCTCGACAAAAATCATCAAACGACCAGATCAGCAGACATGTGCCGACATTAGAGACGAAGAGAATGAACTGGTTCTACAACTCGGCCTGATTATGGAAGCATTTGCACAGTTCTGGGAGAAGATTGGAGATACCACTGAGGAATCACTTCGAAAATGGTGGTGTCTGATGCAGGGAATTCTCCCTGAACCGAAGCCGCACCAGCGCTGTTATGCGTATAGGAGCGGCCCTCGACACATTCTCATCAACCGAGAATTAGAATGGCAGAGTCCTGCTGACAACGACACTCAGATCCAAGAGGAGTACATTGGTCTCGACTTCACAGATGCAATCCTCCTCCATTTCTCCAAGGTTCTAGGGAAGGGATGGGCGGAAGATTTCTTGGATAACTTATAAGTGGTACAGTTACTTGTGAAGCACCCTGGCGCCGAGGAAACGTTTCTACGGGGGCTATGAGTCGAGGGTTGATTTCAATAGGCTTGATTGGGTAGCGGGACCGCTATGCCTAGCATATGTCGCAGCCCTGTGGCGGTAGGGTAAGGTCAATTAGGGTACCTCTGTCGATCTCGTATGTACCGTGGTAGATAGCACTAAAACCTTACCAATACCTACCGGTATCTTTTGCCCACCCTATTTTCCCCCCATATGTTTGATGCCATCTGCAACGTCGAGGAGACTTGAGCGTGTTGTATCTACTTAGGTACATCGTGCCTATCACAATACTCCATTGGACAATTATCGATACCATTAAAAGAAAGAAAGAAAGAAAGCTACTGTCCACCGACCTCACCACCGTTTAATAATCACCATTAAAGACCACTACTTTACCATCACCCACAGCTGACAATGCCATTAAAAAGCTATCCTAAGGAGAGACCTTTTCATGAAAGGTAGCCTTCCACGTGGCAGTCCGCTAACCAGAACTGCGGCGCCTACCACGACTTCAATACGGTAACAGGTCTACAACCAGTGCCGAAGTTTTCAAGGCAACACGCATGCATCGGATCAAAGAGCCATCTTTACTTCGAATCCTAGAGTTATATCTGCTACTCAGCTAAAACGTGCTGTTCAGCTTAAAGGTTGATTCCAAGTTGGGGGTATCCATAGCAAAAGATACACATGGATAGGGGAAATATCCCCCCTCTTTCCCCCCTCCGGGCCCTCCCCTTTCCTAACGAGTCAGGTTCCCTTCTTGCTTTATAGGGCAATTGGCCTGGGGCCCCGGTGATAGCGGGCATCGTATCTCCATAACTAATTCCCAACATAGGTTTATAAAGAAGCTATAAGTTAAAAGATCCAACATTTTGAGGGGGGTTTATACCACCCCCATAACTGCATATCTGCCCTGCATGTCTAATTTGATACTACGATCTCTTGTTCCTAATGACCCGCTATTGCTAGCTTCTTAACATCTACATTCTTAGCTGCTTAAGTCCCTTATAAGAATGTAAGTACTAATAACAAGAACCTTAATGGCGACAGCAGCATAAAGTTCTGCATCAATTTTAGGACTGCCACGGGTACTTTAAGTTACGTAAGCTGGCAACGATAAACTCCATCGCGCCTGACGGTAAATCCTAAAGTTATTCCAATGCCTTATGTCGCAACTTCTCCCAACCTTGGAACTCCGTAGCCCAAGTACAATACAAAAACGTCTACGTACATACCCCTAAAACTGTGCCCCTTGTTCGATTAATTCATTAGTGACGTACTTAGGTATATAAAGCTTATACGCATGAGTTGCAACAACATGAAGTGACAACTTTACCCCACACTTATGTCATCCGTCTTTCAATCTCTGAATCTATCGACTAAGAAAGCAACACTTAGTTTGCGGCTGGCCAAGCTGACGTGAACCATCAAGTAACCATCATTCTAGTTATTACACTCAATTTGAAGAATAAAAATCGCCATTATGCAGTTAATTTACCCCAAACTGCTCAAAACACGGGAGGATATCGATCAATTACGCGGCGTGGAGCTTCGTCTTGAGGATGAAGAGGATGTTTGGCATGCGAAGAATCTAATTGCGCCCGGGGACGAGGTTAAGGCAAGTACAACGCGGAAAGCCAAGATAGAGACCGACACGGGGAGCACCTCGAAAGGGCCCCCCGAAACCATTACCTTGGTGGTAAAAGTGAAGAAAACCGAATTCGACCCGGGCTCGCCCCCCTCGCTGCGCGTCGCAGGCACCGTCGTTGAGGAGAACAGGGCCGTCAGCAAAGACCAGCATCACACGATAGTACTCAAGACCAACCAGAAGTTCACGTTGAAGAAGAATGAGTGGGACTCGGTCGCCTGGGAGACGCTGTCCGACGCGCTGAAGGAAGACAAAGACGGCGGCACTATGGCCGCCGTCGTCATGCAAGAGGGCATCGCCCACATCTGCCTTATTAACAACAACCGCACCATCCTGAAGCGGAAAGTCGAGAGCAACATCCCGAAGAAGCGGTCCACCCGATCCGAACAGGACTCCGGCATGCGCCGCTTCTTCGAGTCAACCTTGACCAACCTGTCGAACTGCATCGAATTCTCCATTGCCAAGCCCCGACCTTTACTGCTCGCCAGCCCCGGCTTCGTGGCCGCAGACTTTAAGAAGTACATCGCGGACGAGGGCGCGCGGCTGGGAGACAAGAAGATGATCACGATGGCCAAGAACGCGACGGTGGTGCACTCGAGCTCGGGGTTCCTGCACAGCCTCACGGAGATCCTCCGGAGCCCCGAGGTGATGGCGACGATGAAGGACATGCGGTTCGCCAAGGAGGTGCGGCTCATGGACGAGCTCACCCGGCGACTGCGGCAGGACGACGGGCGCGCCTGGTACGGCATCGCGCCGGTGGAAAAGGCGGTGCTCGAGGGCGCCGTCGGCAAGGGCGGCGGCGTCCTGCTGGTCAATAACTCGCTGTTCCGGAACCATGACGAGGCCACGCGCAAGCGGTACGTGGCCCTCGTGGACAAGGTCAGGGCGGACGGTGGCGAGGCCAGGATCCTGAGCAGCGATCACGAGAGCGGGGAGCAGCTGGATATCTTCGGCGGCATTGCCGCCATCCTGACGTATCCCATCTGGGATCTGGACCAGGACGAGGAACCAGATGACGATGACGGAGACGCCGAGGCCGAGGCAATGGTTATATAGAGTGAACTGCCATAAAAATAGAGGCATACCAAGGAACTAATTCTACTTTTCGGGCGCCTTATTCTGACTGTGGGTGGTAAGTTGCATTACGCTAGGTAGTATCTCGTCTACGGGTCCGATGATACGCACGGCGCCTCTCTTCCTCCTTACACAGGCGCTTATGTCGTCTACCTCAACCCCCCCCCTCCCCAAGTGCCCCTTACAAGTTCACCCCTCGCTCCCCTACGTTATGGGCACCGATACCTTCGTAGAGTGGTTGAGTGGTTATATGATTTACATGATTAGGTACCAGTGGCAGGAAAAGGAACGTGCTCGAGTAACAAAACCAGTGCACTGATTGCCAGTAAATCCGGGCACCGCAAACCCAGAAGATGGGTTCACTGACCGATAATCAATATCAATCATGGAGTATATTGGTGGTGACGTATCCCATTTTAGGATATCTAGTACTATCACCTTTCCCAATACGGGTACAACATCCAGAACTTCTGGGTAGAAAACGGTGACACTAATATTACACAATGAACCTATCCCTTCCGGGACTAGCCACCTGCTCGAATAGTCTAGGCCCCCCCTGCCTCCCGCTTTGTGATCTGCTACTATTATGCCCAGGTGGTACATAACCGCATGGCTGGCACAGGCGAGAGTTACTCACTACCTACACCCAGACATCCATCCCATGGTCTTGGATGGTATAAAAGTGAGTACTCCAATTACTCAACCTCATAGGCGACCAAGGCGACAATAATGACGTAAGTATTGTCGATAGCTTTTTCAGATCTCAAACTTAGTGACGCATCTACACCTTTAAATTTCACCATACCTCAACAAGCAACATCCAGTAGGTCCCCCTTGGATACCTAAGTAGATCTAACTTTAAATCCCCACTAGGGAATCTAAACTTAGTACCTAGGTATGTATGTAGGTCCATAGGTAGCTCTAAAGTTTTCCATGTGAACGAAATATCCATAATGTATTCTTTCTTATCAGTTCCAAGGTTCCAATTAATTAACCTCCCGAACCTTGGAACGACCTCGGGAACCTTGGAAACCATCCGAGCATTTACACTCTGACACTTTAGCTCTACTCACTTTTGGTTACTTTCGTATCCTTCATTTCCATCATCTCCTGTCGGCATCGTGACCTCATATATCTAATGTCCTGTATCCTATCCTATCCGGACCTTTTAAAAGCTGGCTGGCTCTACTACTACTGATATCCGGGCCCTACGCTTCTACGCTTTTCCATTCTAGCAGCTCTCTAGCTGCAGCAAGACAAGCCACCAGCGCCATAACCGTAACCGTAACCGTACCCGTAACCTTAAGCCATACATATATATGCATAGAGAGACCGTGTCGCGAATTCTGAAATCACGCGTGGTCGAGCCGATATCCTGGTCGCACCAACGAACCGATGATATCGATAGATTTCGAAGCGAGAGAAAAAACAAAAACCGTCTCTTGTCTCATTTCCGATGTCTGCTTGTGTACAGTGACGGTGTTGTACAGTGACCGTGTACAGTGACCTGCAGACAAGAGCGAATTTGTCCATCTTATCCGGCATATCCATAATACTCGTCTTATTCGTCTCACCGGTCTCATTCGTCTCACCCGTCATACCGCGCTCTTCTTCAACGAACGAACCAGGTCATGCGCCACTTCAAGGTCTCTCCCGTCTTCATGCCGTGTTCCAAAACGTGTATTCAACTATACGCACATCACAGCAGCAGCAGCAGCAGCAGCAGCAGCAGCAGCAGCAGCAGCAGCAGCAACAGCAGCAACAGCAGCAGCATACCACTCGGCATAACTACTCTCAACCACCAATATGGCTTCTTCCAACCCTCCGCCGGATATAAATAGGTCCGGAAAAGGTGCCGAGAAGAGGAAACATAAATCGTATGCGCCGCCGCCGCCGCCGAACCTTTTGGAACGCCCAACCCACCCAACACCGATTACCATTCCTCCTCCTGCTCATCCTCCTTCTTACCCTGCTTACCCTTCTCACCCTTCTTACCCTCCTTCCCGAACGGCAGATTCCCCAGACCTACAGCCCTATCGAGCGACTACAAATATTTCCGGTTTATCACGCACCTCAACCAACCCTTCCCTCTCCATTTCTAGCCGGCTACTCATGAGTCCGTCATCGAGCATAGATACTGGTGTTTCTTCCACTGCTTCCACTGCTACCGCTACTCCCGCCGCTACTCCCGCCGCCACTCCCGCCACTCCTGCCATTCGCGTAGAAAGTGATGGCACTACTAACCCGTCCACAGGTGAGTATGACGGCATGACGACAGAGCGCCAAGTTCTTTCCCTCCTTCTTAATCCCATCCATCTCCCGGTCTCCCTGTCTCCCGTCCCCCGTCTCCGGTCTCCCGTCCCACCCTTCCTTTCACACAACAGCCGTTCATTCATTCTCCAATTCCATTCCATTGATGCCCCCAAGAATCAGCCAAGTTTTCCCCCCAGCCACTCCCAACCCTTTTACATACTGCCGGTTCTATAGCCCACACCACCCCTCCCCCCGGCCCCCGGGTTCGCCATTATTTATGTAGCATTATCACTGCCACCTATTGCTATTACTACTACCTACTGCCGTCATGATCTTCGCACATACTACCCTATTTTGCCACTTACACCGCCACCTTTCCCCCCTTCCCTCCCTCCCAACTCCATAAGCAGAAAGTCTTAGCCACGCTCAGCCTTTTTGGGTATGGATGTGGATCTGAAAGATAGTGCGAGTGCGAAAGCGAGTGCGAGACCGAGACCGAGACCGAAACCGAGAGCCGGAAAACACAAGCACAAGCACAAGACACAGAGAGACGGGAGGACATACGGAGACGGACATGGTTGATGCTTATTAGTGGAGAGAGTCAGACTGCCTTGACTGCGACTTGACGAACTAGAAATTAGAAAGAAAGTCTGGAGACTAATCCCCTGGGTCCTCAAATTCAGGCAACGACATTTCGACCCCGGCGAACGGCAAAAAGGGCGCTCTAAGTCTATTACGGAAAGATACTACGTCGGCATTAGATAATGTGAAGGGGACAACAAAGACGACCGGCTCTTCTGCTCTTCAAGCAGCAGGGCCTGTCTTGCCATCCAATACTGATCCTTTGTCACGAGTGAGTCGAACCCCTTCAAGTTAATGAAGGCGAAAGTGAAGGTGAATTCTTCGAGTTTGACCTCAAGCTGACCGTGGCAACCCCCCGAGCCATAGCACATAATCGAAAGGAGCAATACCGATCGCTCTCTCGCGTCCAGACTTCTAAGCTCGACGACGACGCCAAAACCCCCCGAAGCCCTCACCAATGACCGGGTCCCTCGTACCAGCGCCGACCCCCTTCCCACAAAGCAATTCGGTGGTACATCATATCCAGATCAGGCCAAATACAAGAAGTACGTCTCGGGCAATACGCCGAGTCCCATTGCAATATTAGAATCGCCAACACTAATCCTTCATGTAATAACTCGTTTCATAGAAAGGGAGGATCGATACTTAGTCGTTTGAGCATGATCGGAGGCAAGAAGAGGGACGACGATTTCTTGGATAATGGATCGGAAATAAGCAGTAATCAAAGAACAGAGGGTGCCAATGCCGTAGCCTTTTCTTTCCCCGTCGATGGCGGCGGTTTCATCCCCCATCATAAGGATCCTCCGCGCTTCATCCGAGTCCGGACTCACGATAAGAAGCAGAAAGACTTCGATCGGGTCTTTCTCGCGCAGGAGCTGGTCGGGACAAGTCCAAAGGCCAACCCTCAAAATGAAGACGAAGTCAAACTTGATGCGAGCGTTCGTGGGTATCATAAGCAGGACCCGGGCTCGGGGGGTCCCATTTGGACTGTCGAATTTAGTAAAGACGGAAAATACCTAGCCACGGGAGGTAAAGATCGAATTCTTCGTGTGTGGGCCGTCTTGGCCACCCCCGAAGACCGGAAGGCTTTCGGGGAAGACGAGAATGCGTCCACTCCCCAGGGCGATCCGCAGCAGCATCTGAGCGCCCCGGTCTTCCACTCGAAGCCCCTCCGCGAGTTTTCCGGCCACACTGGCGACATCCTTGACCTGAGCTGGAGCAAGAATAATTTCCTCCTGTCCTCGTCCATGGACAGGACCGTCCGCCTGTGGCACATGAGCAGGCCGGAATGTCTGTGCACGTTTAAGCACAATGACTTTGTCACGTCGATCGCGTTCCACCCCCGCGACGATCGCTTTTTCCTAGCCGGATCGCTCGACGCTACCCTGCGACTGTGGAGCATCCCCGATAAGTCGGTCGCCTATTCAAGCCAGCTGTCCGATATTATCACCGCCGTGGCCTTCACGCCCGACGGCAAGACCGCCATCGCCGGTTGTCTGAACGGTCTATGCATATTTTACGAAACTGTGGATCTCAAACACATTACCCAGATCCACGTGCGGTCCTCCCGGGGCAAAAATGCCCGAGGGAGCAAGATCACGGGCATCCGAACGATGGCCGTCCCGCCCGCTAGCTCGGAGGCTGGGGCCGAGGATGAGGTGAAGATCCTCGTCACCTCCAACGATTCCCGCATCAGAGTGTACAATCTCAGCGACAAGAGTTTGGAGGTGAAGCTAAAAGGACTCGAAAACGCCTGTAACCAGATCAAGGCCAGTTTCAGCGACGACGGCAAGTATATCATATGCGGAAGCGAAGATCGGAAGGCGTTCATCTGGTCCACGGACCCCTCGAGTTCGGAGCTAGACAGGGATGATAAGAGGCCGTACGAATACTTCGAGGCGCACGGGTCGGCGGTTACGGAAGCCGTGTTCGCCCCCGCGGAAACCCGCCAACTGCTCCAAGCATCGAACGACCCCGTCTACACGCTATGCAACCCGCCGCCGGTCACGCTGCTCAGCAAGGAGGAGCTGGAGACAGAATCGGTACCACCGAGCGACGCGCAGTCGCAGTCGGAGTTCGCGGCGCCCAGCAAGAAGCCGCCCGAGGAATCGCCGGCTTTCATCGCGCGGTCGGCGCACCCCGGCGGCAACATCATCGTGACGACCGACCACGCGGGCACCATCAAGGTGTTCCGGCAAGACTGCGCGTTCGCGAAGCGGCGGCTGGCCATGGACAGCTGGGACACGGCATCGTCGACGTTCTCGAAGCGGCGGGGGCTCGCGCGCGACGGCCTCCTGAGCCGCGCGCTCAACCGCACTAGCGCCAGCGTCAGCATCAGCAGCCGCGACATGGGCTCCGGCTCTGCTGTCCTCTCCCCCGTCAACACCGAGATCATCAACACGTGGCGCCACGGCGTCCACGGGTCCAACGGCGGGGCCGGGGCCGGGGCCGGGGCCGGAGCCGGCCACGCCCATCTCGGTAGCTCCGTCAGTATCACCACCGCCGCCTCGCAGTCCCTGAACCTCCACACCCCAACCGTGAGCGAGCGCTCCGTGTCCCCCAGCAAGCCGCGCCGCTCCTCCCCCATGGTCTCCTCCATGCAGGCCTCTGGCGGCGACCGGCGCGTCTCGAGGGCGCGGAAGTCCGCCACGAACGGCGACGTCAACGGCCGGTCCGGATCCTCGCCCGCATCCACGCCCATCGGACACCCTCTCAGCCCCGCAACGAGCCACGGCACCGGCGCCGACCCCATTGCCGAGAAGTCGCCGCCGCTTTCATCTTCAAGGGAAGTCTCGTCCTTGTCCTCCTCGCGCAACCACCCGCCCACGCCGAGCTTCTCCTTAAAGTCCATCGACAAGGTCGACCGCGACGTCGCCGGGGAGGAGGACGATGAGGATTCCGAACCCGCCTCCACCCCCACCCCTCGCCTCGATAGCGCGAACGCGAGTCCCTCGTTCTGGAACCTGAGTCGTTGGAAGAACGGCGGCAGCACGGCCGGCGGCCGCAACGCCAGCTCCTCTTCGGCCTTGGGGACTGTCGTCTCGAGTTCGGGCGGGGGTGGATAGGCCAAGGGGGGAGTTGGAAGGTCGTAATCAATAAAAAGACAGACAAATGAGACGGAGGGTACCTCTCTCGCGATACCGATTATCCATACGATGGTTCGATTCCGCGGGTGCAATCGATATCCCTGGAGAAGTACCAGTTGGATATGGCGAACTTGGCCGGGAACAGAAGCAGTTGGCCCAGAAGCGGTACTATCCTCCGCAGCGTCGTCGAATAATATGCAGTCGCGCGCAGCGCCATCGAGCGGGCCTTTCACGCATCAGGGCTGTGCTACACGCCCTGGTGACGAGCTCGGCCCTGAAATGTCGCTGTTGGTGAAGACGCCTAGGATGTTCGTGATAGCTGACCGGAAGGAAAGCGGGCCAGGGGCAGCGAGGGAAACGATGGGTGCTTGAGTCCACTGCAGGAAGATGCACTCTTTTCTAGTTGAGGTCATATACTCGGTCACCCGACCTGAGATGGATATGGCAACTTCGATATTTTTTGTTTCGGAGAGCGTGTATTAAATGCAGGCGGGGGTGGGAGATTGAATCCCTTATTCAGGGCAGCGCACCACCGCCCACCATGTCCATCACATCTGTATCACCATCGAGACGGAAGGAGAGTTCCCGAATGCCAGGTTATGGCGTTGTACGTACGTATAGTATAGGAGGGAGAGTTTGGCTACGTTACGGCTTTATGTGGTGAGGCGGCATTTCGTTCGTATAAGTATACCCATGGGTTTTTGCATAGTTAGCGGGGGGCATCTTTGTCGGTACGGGTGTTTGGTGCCGGAGGCTCAGGATCAGGATCAGTTGAGTCGAATACACGCGTGAGTTGTGAAGACATGTTCAGTACGATGGTGAACAAGTGACTGCCATGACTCTAGTCATCGTGATGAGGTACCACATACACCTACGCCCAAGCACGTCGATACTCGACGCTACATGCGGCTTCCATGTGAGTGAGCAGTTCACAGCCAGCGTGCTCGGATGCACGGGTTCTTATAGCACCATAGAATCACAGTTACACGGCATACAGGCTGTCACACCTTGGTATCTACACGGGCTCAAATATACAGACTTTTCCAGCAACCCCGCTCGCACAGCCTGACCTTTTTGTCGACCACTCCCCTCTCTCCCCCCCAACACTCCTCATTAACGGCAATCCCCACTCGCCTAGTCATCCCACTGATCCGTGACGGCACCATGGCTCGCGTCGCCAACGAGACGCGCGTACTTGGCGAGGGCGCCCCTGCGGACCCTAGGCGGAGGCGGGATCCACTGGGCCCTGCGGCGATCGAACTCATCGTCGGAGACATCGACGAGATCGATGCGGTTGGTGACGGCATCGATGAGGACGACGTCGCCATCGCGGACGAGGGCGATGGGCCCGCCGCGCGCGGCCTCAGGGGTCACGTGGCCGACGATGAAGCCGTGGCTGGCGCCGCTGTAGCGACCGTCGGTGACGAGAGCGATGTTGCGCAGGCCTGCGCCCATGATGGCGGCGGACGCGCGCAGCTGCTCCGGCATCCCCGGCCCGCCGCGCGGGCCCTCGTACCGCACGATCAGCACGAGGTTCTCGTCGCGCGGGATCCGCCCCGCCGACAGCGCCTCGTTGAGCTCATGCTCCTTGTCGAAGACGCGCGCGCGGCCCCGGAAGCTGAGACCTTCCTTGCCCGTTATTTTGGCCACGGCGCCGTCGGGCGCCAGGTTGCCGCGCAGCACGCGGATGTGGCCCGACTCCTTGATGGGGTCGGTCAGGGGCCGGATGATCTTCTGCTCCGGCGCCAGCGACGGCCAGTCCGCGACGTTCTCGGCGAGCGTGCGCCCCGTGACCGTCGGAATGTCGCCGTCGACGCGGCCGGCAGCGATCAGCATCTTGAGCACGGACGGCGTCCCGCCGGCGCGGTACAGGTCCTCCATGAGGTGGCGGCCGCTCGGGGCGAGGTCGGCGAGGAACGGGGTGCGGTCGCTGACACGCTGCACGTCGTCGAGGGTCAGCGGCACCTCGGCCGTGTTCGCCATCGCGAGGAAGTGCAGGACGCCGTTGGTCGAGCCGCCGAGGATCATGGTGACGACGAGCGCGTTCTCGAAGGCGCGCCGCGTCAGCAGGTCGCGGGGGCGGATGTCGCGCGCCATCGTCGTGCGCAGGACCTCGGCCGCACGCTCGCACTCGCGCGCCTTCTCCGGCGACGACGCCGGATACGACGACGACCCGGGAAGCGTCAGCCCCATCGCCTCGATCGCCGTCGCCATCGTGTTCGCCGTGTACATGCCCCCGCACGCCCCGGCCCCGGGGCACGCGTGCCGCTCGAGGTCCGTCATCACGTCCCCCGGTGTCCGCCCTTCCGCGCCCGCGTTCGTCTTCGCCTTCAGCGTCCCGTACGCGTACGCCCCCGCTGCCTCGTAGCACGTGCTCACGTTGACGTCCTTCTCCAGGAGGCTCGAGTACCCCTTGCGGATGGTCCCGCCGTACTGTTACCGGTCACGGCGTCAGCTTTCTTCTGCCACGCAAGCCCGTCCTCGGCACAGACACCCCTAACTTACAACCATGATGAAGGGCCTGTTATGCCGCGCCGCCGCCATAACGACACCGGGCATGTTCTTGTCGCATCCGGGGATAGAGATGTTGGCGTCGTGGTGCTGCGCCATCGTCACTGTCTCGATGCTGTCGGCGATGAGGTCGCGGGACTGGAGGGAGTACCGCATCCCTGGGGAGAACAGTGAGTCTAGTGAAGGAAAAAGGGCAAAGCGGGGGGGAGGGGTGGGGGGTAGCCAAACCTTCGCCTCCCATGGTAATGGCGTCGGAAACACCGACGGCGTTGTATTGCCACGCCAGCATGTTCTGCTTTTCGACGGACTTCTTCACGATCTTCCCCAATTCCAGGACTAATACAAGTAGGCCAGTCGTCAGCCACTGCATAACAAATCGTTCCACACGCGGAGACAGAAAGCTAGAGTCCCCGCCCCTTTTCACTTACGATGCGTACTGCATAGATAGCGAGGTTAGCCCATCTGTTCATAGCACCATCGCACAACAAATCGCAAACCGGACAGCGCAGCACCATTTTTATGACCAAATGACCGACTAACTCACTTGCAGGGATTGCCCTCCCACCAGACAGTCGAGATGCCGACGTGGGGCGCGTTCTTCATGGTCTCCTCGTCGGGCACGCCGGCGCCGTACAGCATGGCCTGGGCGCCGGGGAAGTCGTGGCCGCGTGTAATCATGTGCGACCACCGGTTGAGTGGACCGTCCGTCCCCGGTTCCGGCGCCGGCAGACACCGGAACTGGATGTATTGCGGATCCGACTTGGGATCCACGATGCCGGGGGCATCGCTGCTGGTGGCGGATGTATCCGTCATGGTGTCGGGGGTATCCTTTTTATCCCAGCTTTGATTTAATATACGATAGGGCTGCGTGTGACGTGAGGTCTGCTAACACAGGGAATGCAATATAAATTAATTGAGTACAAACCAAGACTAGCTATTCGATCCGGCGTACAAAACTTAGTTTGACTGGCGCGGCCCGTCTATACTCGCTTCTATGACAACATGGAGGTGCTCAATTCGACCCTGAGACGGGATCTCCTAGCTATATAAAGGCGCTCCCGGCCGGTCAAGTTCCGAGTCTCGGGGAAAACGTGGGGGAAGAATCCACTGTCTACATGAAGGCGGCGGGGGGGGCAGCGTCACAGCGGAGAGAGGGGGTGGGAAACGATCTATAATACAGGGCTGCTGGCTGGCACATCGTACCTTTTGATATGCAGGCTAAGAAAATAGAGGACCCGGGTGGTCCTGTTCTGCCAGTCATAGGGACAGCATTGCAAAGCGACTACGGCATGGTAAGGTACAAGGGGAGGGGATGAATCATGTACTGTAGGGTTTATTAGCTTTCCCACTAGGGCTATGTATGTCGCTGTGGTGGGCTACTGTTCAACTAGTAGTATGTATGTAGTTCCATAGCATGGTAATTAGTACTTACATACATCGTAGTCGATCCCCATCGTGAAATTTCGTGGGGTATTATGGTGGGTCTGGGGTGATGGAGTCCTGGAGTCCTCGCGTAAAGTCAAGTTACCTTGGTGTCAAATGTCTACTGTGGTTCAAGTCACATAGATAATAGGCATGCGCGATGCGATATGGGGAAGATGTTTACGGGATAAGGGGTCGGCGTTAGTATCAGCCCTGTCATTGTGTAACTATCAATATCAAGCGAGTGTATATATATACATGGACGGAACTCTACGATGGTTGGCCGGAAGCTACCTGGGTAATATCTGTCTTGCGGGGAAGGGCTCCAGGGGTAACGTTCGATAATCTGGAATAGGAGGGGGGATTTCGGAAAGTCGAGATAGGTTACCCGATCGACATAGACATCGACATCGACATCGACTCACTAACCCGCGCCCTTCTAAAAGATAAAACACACCTAGTACACGCACATAAGAGGGGTGGATATTCACGTCATTTATTTATAAGATGGACATCATCCCATTCCGCCTAGCTCAACCCAAATGCACTGGATAGGATAGCGACGCGTATAATACAAGGATTTTTCTATTTGATTCGTTCATTCGACTACCTACCTGCCAATTGCCTCCCCGCTGGCTAGCTGGCGTTCTGCATTGCATATTCGGGTATGGAGTACGTAGGAACCCGGAAGGACGAGAGGGAAAATGAGAAGAAAGAAAGCATAGGGATTACTATGTACGTCGTTCCATTTCCATGCCTTTTTATGCACGTCCACACACATACAAGAGAGCGTTCGGCATTTGACCATCTCCGAAACGAAGACACACACACGCGCCTTACAATACATTACTCGGAGACATCGTCCAGGTTGTCGCGAAATTCAACGACACCGACACAAGAGCCAACTTGGCAGTACAACATGGCAAGCGGTGGGCAATTCATCACGATTCTAGTGATCCGATTGAGAGCTCAAGTAAACGCGAAGAAACAATAAGAACACCCAATGTCGTCAGTGTCGACATGGACCAAGTTGTTCCCAGCAACCAGGCAAACGTCATAAGTGTAAAGCCTTGACACCTAATACAACTTGTTTTCCCCATTTTCCTCCATCTCCTGTCTGGGAAGGAAAAGAACCAACCAAAGTAAACAAACCACTCCCGTGAGGGAAACCTACCAACCGCGTACATCTTCAACTTCTTCAATGCTAGAGAGCAAACATGACATAACAATACAGTGCGTAAAAACCCAAGCGGACGAATTAATCTAAGCCGGCACCCTTGGAATCGTATGTGATCCTCCACCACAGCCAGGTATTGGGTATCAAGCTATACTGAGGCGTAGAAATGAGTATCCTATGCTCCAGATTTCGACGAGACATCTCGGACTTGAGGGAGCGTTCATTCGGGGGACCTGCTCACGCCGGCCCGTCCACCACGTCGTCCACGCTCCTAACGGGCCTTGGCCGGGCCAAAGAGATCAGGGAAATGCTCCTTCGCGTACTGTTCGCAAGCCTGTCGTTAGAGGAAAGGGTTAGCAGAGGCTCGGTAAACTGTCGGTGGGTGTAAAGAGCAGGAGTCTCACCTTCGCAGGCTTGCCAACCTTCTGGCCGATCGTCTTCCATTTGTTGTTCTCATAATCCTTAATTGCACTGAGAAGGGCCTGGCTTTCGTCCTCGGCAAATTCCGCATAGTGCATATCCTTGTACCAATGCTTCTTGACGCTACCTTCGGTACGTGTGGGGAAAGTCTGGTGGCATGGTCAGTCTCAAGAGCTGAAAAAAAAAACCGATCCCGAGGCGCAAGCCGGATGACAAACCTTGGCAATCTCTGCCCAACTGTTTCCAGCGTCCCTCATCTGCTTCAATCGCAGCTCCTCCGCAGGGGTCCATGGAGTATTGGTTCTGCTCTTCTTCGTAGGAGGGGCCGAGGTGGGAGTCGAGTTAGTTTCATCGCTTACTGACGCAGGAGGGACAACTGGCGTGACCTGGGTGGGAGGTGCAACAGTAGTCGGGGCCGGAGCGGGTGTAGTAGGGACGGGCACCGCCGCGGTCGTGACAGCGGGGCTACCACCGCCAGCAGCTGGTGCCGGGGTCGAAGCAGAAGGGTGCGGGTGGCCAGGGGCCGCTCGCTTACGTCCTCGACTCGGTGCGGGAGTCGGGGTCTGCGTCGGCGTACCCTGCTGGTTGGAGGCCGCGTTGGGCTGCGCGACAGTCATAGGGGGTTGGACCGGGGTGCCGTGGTGCTGCTGGTGCTGCGCTCCGTGCTGCTGGCCATGCGGCTGCTGATGATGCTGTGAATGCTGTTGCTGATGGCCCTGGTGCTGCTGGTGCTGGCCATGCGCCTGCTGGTGTCCCTGGTGCTGCTGGTGCTGACCATGCGCCTGGTGATGCTGCTGCGGGTGCTGCTGGTGTGGCTGGGCAGCAGGATTCGGTGGCTGGGTGTAGCCAGCAAAGTCCGTTCTACGTGACATATCTGCCTGGTACGTGTGGGGCGTGCTGAATTAGAAGATAATGTTAGCCTGTCTCTCGCACAGGTCAAAGTTGCTTGGAACGACAGTAGAATAGAGCGCCGGCATGGCTACACGAAGCGAGGCAGTATCGATAATGATGGCTGGTCGTTGGAGAACGAATGTGAGGATATAGGGGGATTGAGTTAATGGGTTACGATGAAGCTATCGCGAAAAGCTCATCACCGTTCGATTTGGGAAGCCAGAGGTGGACCAGTACCATGCTCGCGAACAAAGCCAATGTTGGACCAAGTTTGCTTACATGCAGCACATATATGGCCCTCTCCTGTCTCGCGGCTGCAAGGCAATTCAGGCCTTGTACATGCGCGCGAGCCATCGGGAGTTGGGCCTGGGGGGGTTGAATAGGGAAGGGGAAAACAATACGCGGTATAGGTATACCTTTAGGGGAGAGCGGGTCGCGTTGGGCATGGACAGGGAAGTAACCAGGACTAAAAAGAACATAAAAAGAGGGCAGGAGAGGGCGGCGGAGGGCAGAGGGTAGATGTACAGTACAAAAAGGAGATCTGGGGGGAAGGTACTCACTGCATGTCGTTGGTGGCATGTTGGGCGGAGTTGGAGTAGAGGTACTCCGGGGGGACGGGGCCAACCTGCCACTGCTGCATGATCTGGTACAGGAATACTAGTGTCAGCTAGTTGTATCGAGACAACGGGGATCCTGGGGGTTTCCTGGGGAGCCCGGGGTTCCTGAACGTGGAGTGATGGATGGGTATTAAGTACTTGGGTGTATACAGTAAAGTATAGTATACACACGAGTACACAAACAATATGAGAACGGTGTGAAAAGGAGTTCAAATAAGAATAGGAAAAAAAGATGAAGTAGAGAAAGTAAAACAGGGGTACATCTTCATGAGATGAAAGTTGAGACAGAACATATGTGATGAATAATATCATCAGGGAAGACAAATGCAAAAATGGCTGGGGATGGATGAGGGAGCAAGGGGGGCGAGACTGGCAGACATCCCAGCAGCAGCTCCAGCAACAGGCCAGAAATTACCCAGCAGATGCTCGCAGCCACCACCGCGCCACGTCTAGCGGTGCAGATAGGCAGACAGGCGGGCAGATACGCAGGCGAATGAAAGACGATCAGGCTGCTGCTGCCGGGATGATTTAGGGCGGCTGGGCGACACTGATACGTACGGGGCAGTCAGGCAAACGGGACAGCGGCAAATGGTAGAACCAAAGTTGCCAAGAGTCTCTTGCCTGCCTTGCCTGGCCTGCCTGCTGCTTGTGGTAGGGAGGAGGGCAGAAGAGGGAGGGCTTGCTCCATCCACAATAGCCAACGTGGGATGGGAGGATACATAGATACATCCATGGATAAGAGGGAGAGACGGAAGGAAGGGAGGGGGCAAGGCAATCGGCATGGATTGATTGGCTGATAGCCTTTCAATTGATATGTCGAATGAAAAAAAAAACCAGCGAGAAAAAATGTAGACGCGCGGGTCGAGTACTTTGCTCTGCGTTTGCAGCTGATAGACGGGACCGTCAACTACGGTAGGACAGCCTGGTATAGAGACCAGCGGTAGTATCCATCATGGCAAAGCAATGAACGAGATCATGTGTACATGAGGGTGGGGGATGGGTGCATTTTCCGTACAAGTACCGACGGGGGAAGACTATCAAAACGATGCATATTGGCAGGGAATGGATGGATGTACAAGGCGACGGGTCGCAGTTGTTACGGACAGGTGCATTAAATCAGGATGACAAGCCGTATAGATAGTAATTTAGTGGTGGTAGAGGTAGTGTAGATATCAGGTAGAGGAGTTTAAAGATGTATGTAGATGGTGCCGATTGAAAACGATGTAGAGGAACATGTAAACGAGTAAACGTATAGGAGGTATTGCGGGTATCCCAGATATTTCAAGGTATTCCAGGTATAACAAAGGTACTATCGATTATATTGTACGTATATACCGAACAGATACCAGACAGATACTGGATAAATACTGGGACTGGGCAGAAACATGATGTAGATAGTGAATTTGAAGTACTTACGGGTGATTTGATTTGACGACGGGTACAAAGTAGAAGTAGTGTGTCGATATCTTAGTTACTAGTAGTAGTGGTTGTAGTAATAGGAGGGAAGGTAGTGCATAAGTCTCTGCAACTTCTCAAGTAGTCGACTGCGTCGGGTCTTGTTTAATGTTGCTTTGCTTTGCTTTGCTTTGCTTCACTTTAGGCGGCAGTGGGGATCTTCTTGTTCTGTGAAAAAGTCCCTAAAATGTCCCCTGCTGTTTGATGTGGAGTAAATGCTTTCGCTTTCGCGACTGGAATAACAAAACGCGCCTAATTAGTCGCAAGTCGCGATTGTTGAGGTTGTTGATGTAACTGGAAGGTACTTACTCAATTGATTTAAAGGACCTCGGGAAAACGCAGGTTGGTTATGGTAGGCCAGGTAGGTAGGGGCCAAGTCGCGTAATATGAAATGTGTTCTTTCAAATACGCAATTGACTTAAAGTTAGGGTAGAAGGTAGGTAGGATGGGATATCCGTGCGTATGGTGCTGTCAAAGCTTCTTTTTTTTTTCCCCTTCTCTTCTTTGCTTTGTTTCGAGGCCCGAAACCTTGCAAGTTTTTAACCGCGAAAAAAAAAGACGCGACGGTACTTTGTGTATTTTCCTTCAAGTTGATGGGAAATATTTAGGTTAGCTGTATGTATGAAGTATGTGTGTGCGCTACCTCGATTAGAGGTAGGTAGGTACTAGGGTATTAAGCACAAGTTTATCGTTCTTGCCGTGATGAAACAAGCTGGGGAAGATGTAGAATGACGAGAGGGGTTTAGTTGGGAAATCGGTACGTTCAATTGATGGATGGATGGGGAAGGGGGAGGGATTGGAAAGGTTCCAAGGTAGAGTGGATGGGGACCAGAAAACCAGAGGTTGAGAAAAACAACAACGCAAGTCTGATGAATGTATACGATAGTATATGATGGTATACGTGAGACTAAGATGAGGAAGGTTAAGGGTGGGTGGGTGGATGGATGGATGGATGGGATGTATAGATGGACGGATGTATAGATGGATGGATGGATGGATGAATACCTAGATGGTGGAAGGCGGATAGGATAAGATAGCCTGAAGAGGATGGATAGTGGGTGTGGATTGATGATGGGATGGGGGCTTCTCTCACTCTTTCTTTTCCTCGGTCTCTAGCCCTGGAAGTTGTTGTTTCCTTGCCTCTTTTCCTGTGTGGGATGGAAGGGTAAGACGGATGAGGGAGATGGACGAATGTACGGATGGATGTATCCTGCCAGAAGTGCAAAGTAGAGGGAAATAGATCAGGAAGTTACACGCTAGCTGATCAGGTAGAACCAGGTAACTGCTCTTTCGCCTGCTAGAACTTGGACTCCTAGGTTAAACTAAACCTTCTTCCAGGATAGTGTGGGGATAAAATGAGCATAGCAGACAGCTGGAGCTGGAGGGTTTCAAGTGTAGACAGACGTCACGCGGTAGATAACGGGTAGAGAAGGGAGAGGGTAGCTACATAGGACAAGTCCAGTAGAGTCAATTTGGCGCCAAATATGCGATCCACTCTGGGTACCTACTACACACTACATGTATTGGTACGGGGAGAGCAGCCCAGGTGCCCAAAGTCCCAAGGTTCATCTGCGACCGGGGGGACAACAGACACCTGGGCAGATGCATGTGGTAGGTATGTAGATGTATCCATAGATGCTAGGCATGTATTTGTGTATGTATAGGTATGTAGAGATGCGCTTGTAGACATGTACACATAAACATGTAGGGTACGATGCAGGCCGAGGCAGTGGTAGGAGTTCGTGTATCGAAGAATTGGGAAAAGGAATCGAGATATCCATGAATGGAATAAGTTACTTACTTGTTTTCTTTTGGCTAATTTCGTGATTTATCGCGCGTGACACGAAACTTAATGGTGAAAAGTCGCGGGGCGGAAAGAAAAGGGTAGATGTCGGTCTGACTTTTCTCAATTCCTTGCGCTCCGACAATTAACAAGCTGGGAAGATGAGAGAAGATGGATCCGACCTTGCCGCTTTATAGCTGAAGATTGGCTGGACGATTGAACGATTGGTTGATCTAAGTTGGGTGAATTTCCTACCGGTAGACCCCGAGGGTTTTTTTTGTCCACTCAAATAGGCCTTGAGATAAAGGTTCTGGAGAGTAAATTCTTTAAAAGGTTTCCTTTTTGTTGGTTATTGGGAATGATATGTGCGCGATGCGCGACGAGCAGAGGTGAGCGACTCCGTTGAAGGTACTGATCACTCAAATTGAACTGACGATGCGATGCGATAATGCGTCGATGCAGCAATGCGGCAATCGATGCGACAACGCAAAGCGAAAGGTACGAGTGGGATGTATCTTTGTATCTTGGTATTTTGGTATCTTGGAAGTAGTGGTGAAATAGGAAAAGTAACAGATGGTTAGGGTCCAAGATTCGCAAGGTTCCAAGGTTAGGTAGGGGAACTGGAATTGGTGTAGGTAGGTTCAAGGTTGGGGATGAATGTGGATGTGGATGTAGATGTAGATGTTCTGTGAAGTATGTAGCTGGAGATGTAGATGTAAATGTGGATGTGGGAAGTTCTAAGGTCCCTCAAGTCGCATGTACGAGTTCGATAAATGGAACTTAGCTGGAGGGAACATCAGGTGGATTTGTTCTGGTATTTGTGACGGGGGGCAAGGGGAGTGTCTAGTATCCTGTCCGTAAGTAGCATGTAATGAATACGTACCACACGGTACCGCACAGGCAAAATTGGTGTGGAAAATGGGAATGCACGCGTACTATAGGATGATTTTGTGGGTCGGTGGGTTGGTTGGTGTGGCGCAGGACGAAAATTTTCAATACATGAACGGGCCACCTATGATCTATCGGGTTTGATTGGCTGGATAAGGGAAGGCTAAGCGGGCAGGCGGGCAGAGAGTGGATCCATTTGTACATTTGATCTCGAATTGATGTCAGCACATAAATAACCTTGTGGTTATGTATTGTTTTCTAGACCCCTCTCGGCCAAATTTACTGCCCCGTGCTTTGCTTTGCCCGTGCTACCCGTCCACCTGGGCCTGGCTGGCTAGCCAGCTTCTGGTTTTTCAGTTACCCGAATCACGAGCTATCGTTTCTCTTTTGCGACTCCTGTTACTACGTAACGCGCTTTTCCCGATCTTACGTTTTCTTTTGTAATTATTGATTATACCCAGATACGTAGACTCGATGTTATACTAATCAGCACCAGCATTTCTGTGCAACATGAGAGGTTATTCTCAAATCCTATCAGCCGCAAGACCGCAGCCGCTTAAAGCTGTTCAGGTGAGGCTGGTAGGCCCCTGTAAAAGAATGCCTCCCTACCTAACTACCTAGGTAGATACCATTAGTGTGTACGGGAAGCAGGCGAGTATTCCAAACATGAACTGCCTACCAATGTACACCTGGGTGTAGTTGTTTTGTAAATCAGGTATACTAGACTTTTAACATGTTGCCTTTAGGGTTCATCTGCCTTAGATAGGTACCTAGGTAGGTACCACATCGACGTATGTACTCTGCATCTAACTATAGGGGGGATTACGGCTCCTAACCATAGAAGGGTACAAGAAAGCCTGTGAAGTATCCGTAGGTACTGGCGAAAGTAGCACTGGAGACCTCGGGAAGTGGAGAACAGCCCTGGAGGTAACTACACAGGTACCTACTAGGTTTACTGACTACCGTACCTAGGTACCTAGGTAGGTACCTAAGGCTAGGTAGGTAGGTACAGTATCTATAGATGTACGATGCTATCCATGGATGTATTGCATGCCTACATGCAAGTCCAGAATGCAACATCTGGAATCCATGGGATGTAAGAACGAGGATCAAACATCAGTACGTGTTCTTGAAGTGTTCCAAGGTGTTATGTATCTACGAATTGCTCGAGCTGTTTTAACGCTTGTGTGCATACACAAGAGGCTAAGGTTCACTTATTCTTACAGATCGAGAACGGCACGTACGCAATATGGTCCTTGCTACGAACTGACGGCTTCTCGCCTGGTTACCAACCTTTAAAGTTCCATGGTAACCCACGAGATCGCGATAGATGCACGAAGCAGTCTTAGTTAGTACCAGATTCGACTTGGATGCCCCCTCTACATAAGGCTAGGTTGGGTAGGCATGTAGCTACTTACCTACATCTAAGAGGCTCCTAGCAGTATCCATGGTGTAGAATGTACCCGGGCCTACATAGGCAGTCGGGTGCGATGATCGTAGCCTGTAAAAACATTTGGGCAGCCTGGCAGCTAATGAATGCTTCTTCTTTTTTGCAAGTAAATTTATGTAAGTAAACCCGTCACTTGGTTGGTCAGGTTATTACTTGCTTGCTTGCATCTTGTGCAGACTCCCGAGGTTAGGCCTTGACATCCGCAACCAGTCCACGGGTCAGCCAGGTCTCATCAAGTTGGCCCCGGGGTAGCCAACCGCAGACACGCAGATACATACCCGTACGTAGGCTTCTTTGCCTAATAGCTGGACCTGTTGGCTTCTTTTCAACATGATATCGTTGTTAACCAAGACCTGGGCATACTCTGGGAGCCCCAAGTAATAGGCAATAGGGCAAATCTACCCTACCTACATATACTGTAAAACTAGAATGGCTCCAGAACTCTTCACATGCTTGTCTGACACCAGGCTTAAAGGGTCGGACCAGTACAACATCGCCAAGATCGTGAATATTGTACTTCCTCCCATTCGCATAGTTACTTCTATACTTCACACAAGTTAAACTTACCAGGGGCTAGTCCCACAGATCCAAAGCGATCATTACATACATCCCCAAGATCCCCGTAGTATTCGTACCTTGACCGGAATGCCCACGATGCCGGTACATCCTAGGCCATCCTACATGTCCTAATGCAGGTACCTATAATAAGAGCAACTATCATATACCTAAGTGTCCCCAGTATTTATACCTAGGCCTGAAGGTTGCCGGGGTGTCTCCCTGGGCTTTCCTGTCACATTGCATTCATTATATCAAGTTACTTCACCTGTAGGCGTGGAAATCGGCATCGTAGGCTGTTTTATCGATAAATCTAAGTTCGCATTGATGGTGATGATACTAGCGCTTCCAACCGACGACGATCCAACTTAGCTACGTAATGACACAGACAAGTTTAAATCCATATATTACCTCCCGACCTTTGGTGGACCATGTGGCCGACTATCCCGTGATCGATGATGAGGTTTGACACCATAGCTATATATTGGAGTTGGCTTCCATTAAGCTCCTCACTGCATGGCCCCCTTACTTGATTACCCCTTTTTGCCGTTACACACGACTAGGTGTGTAGTAGTCTATGAAACGGTATCACATATGCCGTCCCACGAGAGCCCAATCCTTTTGTAAATGCAGTACTACTCACTTATCTGAGCGGACATGTATCAGGACTGTCTCGCGCCAGGGATTTACAGAGTACATGGGTAATCGAAAACGTCTACAATCGCGTGCCTGCAGAGCGGCATCAATGATTTCCCATGTAGCTCGTCCGCGGTCCTATGGTGTACATGGTACCGGTCTTCCAACCAATATCTCGTGTGTCTCGTCGGACCTCTACTTATAAAGGCCCCCCCATCCCCCCATGTCCACGGTATAAGTCTGCTTCAATATCTGCGTGCCATGTTACGAGGTTCGGTTGGGGGGTTGCTGGTACTCAGCCGTGTACGTAAGTGCCGTCCGATGTGACCGTAGGAGGCCCCTCCATAGTTCTAGAATTCACTTCCCTACTGTCACTATGCAACCAAAGCTGGCTACACTTCCCCATATCCTTGCTACCACTACATACAGCTTGTGTACAGGGGTGCTCTATATAGAGCCAGTATATGGTTTGCGAAGAGACGATGAATCTTACGGGCTCGAACTCGAAGCGCATGCGATAGTTAATCCAAGCACCACCACCCAGGATAGCGTCAAAAAGGGCGGCCTTCATGTTCCTCATGCCATAAATCTCACTCTTGCCACCAGTTAGTTATATGACCCTTGCTTGACTCGAACAATTTTCCCGTCGAGCCCGAACTTTTCTGGTTATAAGTCTCGAGGATACTGGCTATAGGCCTCGACGATACGAAATGAGCTTGACGGGATTACGCCGTCTGCCGGCCATATAACGCAACGGTATGGGCGTGAGTGGCCAGATGAATATAACCACTGGGAGCCCGTGTAAAGACAGATCTTGTGTAAACCCCGGTTTCATTTCTCATTATTAATAAAAAATGACATCGGAACCGGCCAGGAGATAGACATCAAAGTACCATAAAGGTTTGCTACTATGTGACTCCAAGTTTTTGCTGTAAGATGACGCATAATGAGAGTGTGGTTTACACGTGAGGCTCTCGAACGCCTATGCGATGAGACCTTGATGGATAGCTTTCCTGTTTGAAGGGACGCCTCAGCATTGGATCATCACTTATGAAGATTCGATGATTGGATATAGTGCAACACAAGGTAATGAGATGGGGGTGGAGGTTCAGCAATATCCCAGTAGCAGTTCGGCTATGGCCATGGAGAGGCCTGTTATATCGTTGACTCGGACTCGTGGTCTAAAGACTACTTGCGTTTTGACATGCAATCATTCACGACTCCTCAGTAGGGCTGTGACTTCAAACCACACACCTTGCTTCGTTTTCAGGCTCTACCGTAGAAATCCTAATGAAGCCGGACCGCGAAGGTATTGAAGTGTAGATGGCTCTCCGCAAACGACATATCCGTGATGGCTAGCTACTCGAAGTATCGCAAACAGCACCTACGTCGAAAGTACCTGCGTAATTCTTGAACATGCCGACTCCAGCGCCCCAGCGTGGCATACAACACGCGTAACTGTCTCCAGACTCTCCTCAAAGATCCGGGCGTCTCTATCAACTGACAGTGTAGGGGCGACTTCTCGAAAGGGTTGATGAATGCTTGGCTCTTTAGGCGACCTACGTCATCCTCAACTTCCAACTTGACGCTCATATGAATGCACAAATACACGCTACCATGGCCGATCAGCGCGCCATTCCCGCGTCAGCTATGCACTTATAGAGCATGCGGCTCGCTTTCCGGCATATGACTGGCGGTCGCTACTAAGCTCGCAGCGTCGACGCGAAGTCCGTTCGTGGAGTATTGTCTCGGGTCCGAGGGCTATAGCGTACTCGACAGCAGAGAGAACAAGTCGTGACGTGACGTACGTCGTCCGTGGCTCTGATATAATTGGGTGTTGTGAGACTTCGCACCCACCTCCCTCGCTTTCACCGCGAGAGTTCGCATGACGAACTCACACAGCTTCGCAAACGTAATACCGACAATTCACCCTCGGACTTGGAGCGGCCCGACCGGACACCCTAACGATCATAGCCAACGACAGAGGGTCCCTCCCGTCCCCACCAAGGCGAGAGAGGTCAATGCTCGCTAACTGCCGGTGAACTCGGGAGACGTCACCCCAGCCCGAAAGCACACAGCAGAGTGGGTGATCACGTGCCTGGGGCATAGACAACCTGGAGAAACGTCGTCGTCATGGGGGGGGGTTGCGATACATTGGACCCGCTCGGTCCTGTCTAGGCAAGGGCACGTCCCTTCTCCAGCCTTCTCTCGATCGATGAAACATCGACGAACGCCTTTCCCGAGCGTGGAAAAGGCGTCTTGCTCCTGCACATATTGTTTGAGCCTTAACTTAGCGCGATATGCTAACTTAATGATCTGTACTCCGTACATGCATAGATATAATTCGATACGTATCTAGATATCATGCGCCACGGCGAACTCCTAGAAACGCGACAGAACGTATTGGGACAAGAACGTTTGGGGCTCACGGAGTTCATCGTATACACATACACCATAGTGTAGAACAATTCATTAGACCAGGCATAACTACCGCGAGGCATCTGGCCTTAACAACCCCCTGCATCCTCCGATCTCTGTTGTATCTTTATAGGCTCTGTTTTTGCGTGAACGATCACCTTTTTTGCTTCCCTTCCCATTTAGCTCAGCAACTCACTCCAGGAGCCAATTCCCGAGGTCTGATCAAAGTTGCCCACACGATAAAGCGCAAGAGAGAAAAAACCGGAACGGCCAAGGCTGCAAATGGTGAAAAAAAAAAAAAAAACCAAATGTGTGTGTATATGCCTTGTTTAACCCGATAGGCCCGCCAGGGTATCATATATCATCGTGTCTCGGGATAAGTCAGCATCCCTAGTAACTCTCTGCCCATCGCCAAGAGGCGGGGGGGCAAACGATCGCCGAGGCTGTCTGGCCGCGGTCAAAGGCACCACACCAAACTATGAACAGGAAATAATGATAATAAGAACTCGGGTCGTAAGATCAGGCTCGCTGGCCTCTAGTGGCATAGTGAAATGCAGCGACGCGGAAATCAACCAGACTCCCAAACACCCGAAGTTGCAAGGACAAGGCCCCCGAGACCTCAGCTTTGCCTCAATATCTCATTCATCCTTTCGTAACTTACATCAGTGTCGGTAGGCACACGTAAGCTACTCACTAATAATTTGGACCGTGTTCGTCCATTGTGTTGAACGGTATAGGATCCATAGCCATGTACTCGAGCAAGTCTACACCGCCCATGTTGACGCCTTGATCGGTCATCGTGATGTTCGTGTTTTCTCCCATGTTCTGGAAAAAGCTGGGGCCCGGTGGTAGATACCACATTTCGCCGTTGTTCCAGTCGCTCTGGCCATCAAATATGTTCTCTGTCATTGCAGAACTGTCCAACACATTTCCAGACGTCCCAGGTGAGCCTGGCCTGAAGATTGACGTAGCGCCAGGTGGGTAGGGGAAATGGCCAGTGGTGAGATCGAAAGGCGTCGCCGATATGGATGGGGTGGATGATCGTTCTAATTTTGAGAGTTGATGGTCAGTTGCTGGTAGCAGATGGCTACGTATCCAGGGTTTTGAATGCTTACCAGGTACAGAAAGTGGATCCCTAAGCTTGCTAGAGTTATTCTGGTAACCATTTTCTACGCCATGGGGAAGCCCATTAGGCCCCGCAGGTTTAGCTGCGTCACCATTTCTATGCGGGCTCTTCCCTTCGACAGGAGTTGGTACAGCTTGGGCAAATTTGAAGCGATCCCTCAGTCGAGATGAGAGCGACTCCAGCAGGTCGCCGAAACGTGTGCCTAGGTGGATATCGTCAACAACACAGTTCCGAAGTGCGTAGACACTGCGGTCCAACAAATCAATACTGATCTGGACATCCGACTTGGGGGCACCGAGAGCGAATGTCTTGAGCAAGAACATAGCGCCGCTGACAATCCGGAAATACGTTCGGACGGGCGCGTGTTTGAGGTAACCGTTGGGCAGAAGGCCTTCGACAACAGTCCGTAGAAGATTTCGGGAGCCTTCTACAACTTCCTTGACAGATTCCTGATCCTGCGTACTGAAACCGCCGAGATGGCCAAGGGGCAGATTGCCATAATAGTTCTGTGCACGAGGTGACATCTGGAGCGGATTTATGGCACCCGCATTATTCTGACTTGGGTCCACGTTGCCACCAGCTTGACTAGTGCATCTCTCTACAACGGCTTGCAACGCCAGGGAATTGACGTATATCCGCACGTACTCGTACTCAATCTGGAGTATATGGCGGCTGAATTCCGGCAGCTTGAATCTCTCGAATTCCGTCCACCATCCTCTTAAGAGTGGTTGAAACTCCTTTAGCAAGGCTGTATACTTTCCAGATTGGATTATATCGGTAGTGTGCTTCCTAGATCGGAATAGCTTCTCGTTACCCAGGTGCATAGCATTGCTTACTCCCACCCAGCAATGGATGATCTGGTCATCCAGCTCCACGTCTGGTACGTAGCTGAAGCTAGTCGATATCGTCGAGATGTTCGTGGTGGGTGTGTTGCCCTCGTTAGTGGTTTGGTGCTTTCGAGAGAAGGCTGGATCCATCTTCCGGATACTCTCAGGGACCATGTTTGTCCAGCCCAGGCGGCCGGCTAGCTGCGTCAAGTAAATTAGGAGTAAGCGCTTTATGCGCGAGGCACGTAGGCGATATGCTTCATCTTCGTACTCGGGTCGGGTTATAGCTTGAGCAGCAAGTAACTCGTCGATGTCATCGAAGACCCCCAGTTCATAAGCGAGTCCCATGGCGTTGCTCAGGAGCATCCAGCACATTCGGTCACTTCTCCACGCCGGCTCCAGCCAGCTCTCTATCCTTCGTCCCCCGACATTCCCACCGAGCCGGGAATTGTGTTGGTCGCCGTCCACACTCATCGCAGGTTTATCGTTCGTATAGAGCATCAACTCATCAATAGCTTCATCCGGTGGGAAGTGAAGTGCTCGGGGGTGCCATTCAGTTAAGATCATCAGTGATTCTATGGTCCCTAAAGTTCGCAAACTGCCCTTGCGCAAGCCCCTCCAAGGCGCGGTGCTAGAAGTCTGAGACATATCGGCCCCTGACCCGCAAAAGCCTCCTCCGAAGGCTTCTTGCCCCCACAAACATCTCTCGATCATCTTTCGGAGATATCTCCATAGCTCTTCATGGATCGCATGTGATCGGCAATGGCCTCCTGTAGTACGGATGTTATAGTACCTTGACGCAATAGTAAGCAGGGTCACTGCTAATATCGGCTCCTCCGTTAGCAAGGTAAGGTGGGAGGCCGGGTTGCGAAATGTAGGAGGCGAAATCGGGGTCATAGGAGACAAGTATTCGTAATAGCTGCAGAACTATCAGCAATCGGCGCTTCTGGAGATTCAGGGTGTACTCACTAGACCACGTATCTCACTGCCTCCTGGTTGGTGAACCACCCTGCCCGAACAAACCTGAACCTCGACCAAGCCTCGAGGGCATCTTGATACCCAAGCTCATCTTCCACACTACGTAACTTGGCCTCTATCTCGCGGGTTTCCTTTTCTGGGTCGAAGACGTCCCGGGAGGGAAGCAAGCGCGGATCGATGGGATCAACGGATCTGGGCTCCGGATGGCTAGGGAAGCGATCGTTGAAGTTCGGGTTCCGGTCGTGGGGAGATTTGCGTCCCGGGGCAGAAACAGGCGTGGGCTGGACGACGGAGACTGTGCGGCCATGACGCACATGAGGCTCATGGGGACTAATCGCGTAATCAGCAGCGTGTCCCTGGTCTGGGTTGGGAGGCGAAACTGATATGACTGACCTATCCGTGGCAGCCTTGTAAAGCAGGTCCAGCGCATCGTGAGGTCCAAAAACGCTTTTTCTCATGACGCTCTGGGCTTCCAGGTTCTCGAGCTGGGCATTTGAATCTTCGGCGCCCTCGGTGTAACTGGTGCCCCGACTACTCTTCCTCCCATCCTCGCCGCGCTCCAGACTTGATCGCTTCTGAGATTGATTCCTGCCTGCCGTACTGCCGGGGGTTAAGGGCACACTATTATAGACCTTCCTGTCGACAGGGACGGGGGAGGTGGTATCCAAGTAGTGCCGTTTACGGCTATTGCGGACCAGGTATTCATCCTCATCATCTTCGCCATCCTCGTTCTTACGCTTACGGCGGGTCGCACTAAAGAAGCACTCCTTGCTCTCGCGACGGCAGCGCACGCACGGAGGGTCATGGGGATTATCAACACTACCAAGGTCACATCGAACCTTTCTCCTACGGCAGGGAATGCAAGCCTGGTAGACTCGTTTATGCTGGCTAAGCTGTGACTGCGGTTGCGACTGTGATTGGGATTGGGATTGCGCATGGGATTGGGATTGCGCATGGGATTGGGATTGCGCCTGGGATTGCGATTGCGACTGCGATTGTGGAGCTGTGGGGTTGACGGCAACAGAAGGGGGAGTTATCTGCTGTGGTAATTGTTGTGGCAACGGTTGTGACGGTTGTGGGAATGGCTGATGTTGTTGAGAATCTACTGGGGATTGGATAACACCGTTTTGATGGGTGGCATGGGCGGCACCCGGGGCGAATGAGGTCATAGTAACCGTGAACCGCGATCGGCCGCGTCACGGACTCGACGGTAGGC
Source organism: Eutypella sp. D-1 (assembly GCA_023313575.1). Lineage (NCBI taxonomy): Eukaryota > Fungi > Ascomycota > Sordariomycetes > Xylariales > Diatrypaceae > Eutypella > Eutypella sp. D-1. Next base: position 1,372,989 of record JAJTTP010000003.1, read on the forward strand.
CGCAATGGGCCGGGATGGGAATGTGAATCCAACAATTGGGTAGCCAAGGGATGGTTTAGAGGGGGGGGGCGTAGGGGGAGTTCGTGGAAGGCCAAGACAAGATAGCGGTAGCAGTTAACAACAGGCAAGAAAGCTTTGGTTATTCGCGGTTCTTTGCAGAAGAATTTCTCGGTTTAAGGCGGTTTTGTCGGGTTTGTCGGCCTCACAGGGAGATAAGTTCTAATGTAGGGAATAAGAATGAAGTGGGACGGGGCAGACAGGCAGACGGGGTAAGTAGAGAGAGAAAGAAGAAGAAAAAAAATAGCCGTTCAGCTGCCCGTTGTTGACTAGAAGTCGGCTTATTCTACTAGTGAGGCTCCTCAATGCTTGTTAAGTTGCGGGGTTGGTACGGAAGACGGGGATACAGACGGGGACACAGACGGGGATACAGGCGTGGACACCTAGGTACAGGATTGTAAAAGACGGGGATGAAAGATGGGGGACAAAAGACTAATTCGTTAGTCAATCGGCCAATCGGTCAATCTATTTGGTTCGATTCGACTATCCCCAGTTGCCCGGCTATCAAGATTCTGTTAAACCGCCAAACCGCCAAACCGCCTAGACTGCTACCAGGTAAATAGGTAGACTGGGCAGACTGGGGTGTACAGGTTAGCTCTATCTATCAATGCGGGATGGTAGGATGGGCAAGGATGGCTGCGGGTGGGTGACGAAACGCAAGATATGTATGTAGTATTTTAGTTAGGATAAGTTAGGACATAAATGGTAGGAGGATATGTATAGTAGGCTGTAGGATAGGTAGGTGTCATGGTGGGATCCGCAATCCAAGGCAACCTTGGGATGGATGAGGTCCGGGTAGTAGTTCGTAGATGGAATGGAGTTATGTTATGGATTACTTGTAAAGTACTTGGGTTTGTATAATGAATGGGTAATGATTGCCCAGGTGGGTAAGTATGTATGGAGTAAGTTAAATGGAGATTGGGGACAGATGATGGGGGATGCGGGCAAGCAGACGATTAGTAGAAGGGGCCGTTCTGGACTCTAACCAAACCCCTTAGCGAATGAGAAGTTGCGATTCTCTACTTACTTAGGTAGTAGTATAAAGTAGTAGGTAATTGAAGCGTAATTGACCTTCAAGGTTACATACCTACCTTGGCTAAGTAAGTACTAAGATGTGTTGTTTGCTAGTTGTTGTTTTTTTTTTTTGAGACCTCGGGACCACTTGGATACTATATACGGCCACTAGGTAGGCATTATTAATTGTACAGTACTACCTACCTCCTAGGTAGTTATGTACAGTATATAGTTCGACTAGGGGCGCGGGGTTGTGCACGTCGGAGGACAAACATGTACACTAAACTGGCTACATGCAGATGAGGGCTACCATACTTTCCAGTAGAGATAGGGTAATAATTATGTACGCGAGAACCAGGTTAGCGGGTGTCAAGGTGTGTATACGATTACACACTTAGGGGGCATTGGGGGGACGTAATGGAAGAGTAATAATGTTAATATCTACCGAGTTACGAACATGTCGCTATAACCAAGCATAGAGCACGCTTTCTAGCAGGCCAGCCCAGGCAACCAGGTCAGCTGTGCAGAAGAGATCATAGAGGTGATAAGATAATTGGACTGGTGATCATCAATTTGCCGGGCTAGTAAAAACGGAAGACCTCACCAACCAACCATGGGCAATCTAGACTGCCTTTTACGCTTATACCTTTTTGAGGGTACCTACCTACCGCAGGGTTATCTCTAATGGGTTTGTGAATCTCCACCAGTCCAGATTAGATGCACCTAGGGAGGCAGGGCGAATGCTACCTACCTAGGTACTTAGGTACTTCAAGGTCCCTATGTAAGTACTGAAGCAACCAAGGTGAAGTACTCCCGTCACGTTTTATGTCCCACCCGGGCGGCGTCGTATCTGCGTATCTGAGTGAGACCGATCCGACGGATTCCAGCCAAGTTGTCAAGTGACTGAACAGCTTTTCTCCCTTTAGCGACGAATTCAGCCATTGACGAACTCGGTTCTATCATATTAATTACATATTATGTAACCGAACAGACGTGGCATAACACTACACATCTATGTATCCTGTGGTTACTTAGATGCGCCCCCATTTCAGCATCAAGGTTGCTACGCCGTGATAAGGCCCGGCAGCTCGTTCCCTCTGATAGGTAGCGTCCGCCCACCTACTTTAGGTAGGTAGTAGGTACATACAAGCTTGAACAAGTAGCACACCTCCGTCGTCACTATCAACCTCTCAAGGGGGCTTGAACCAACCACGCCAACGAGCTTGCCCTTCAGAGCTGTCATCTGTGCTCTCATTGGACGGCGACCGCTGGCATGGTCTCCGAATGCTCCGACTGGCCCGAACTTCTTACACTAGGTAGATGCGGAACGCTACCTACATACCTACATATACCTAGACACCCCTTGACACCTTACTTACTACAGGTGTCCATGTACATGTGTATGTGGCCTTGAACACCCACCAAGAGATAAAGAAGCGCCGACATGGCCGCGGCCACCGACGAATAGTCCCGCAGCATTAATATACCATTCAGAACATGCGAAGACCGTGAATCGGCATGCCCCCAATAGCAATCGATTAGATAACGGGAAGACTTCCCGGGAAAATACAATATCTACCTACCTTACATTTAGAGAATACGGTCACGGGGATCCAACCCGACCCATCTGGTATGGATAACCCGGTTACGTGTATGTACCTAGGTATGTAGATATGTATGCTTTGTGTAGCTAGCACGGACTCATATATGATCACATGCCATTGCTACTACGGCTACTGCTGCTGCTGCTGCCGCCTTGCCCGGGGCCAATTGAGGCTCGTGGGAAACCCCCAAAAGAAAAATCTGGGGAAGAGCTTCCCTCCGAAAAGAAACGGAAGGAAAAAAATTCAATATGTAAGCCTGGACCTCACCTGACCCTCCTCACCTCGTCAGCTTTTCCGGATCCAAAGGCGGTGAGTGGGCGATTGAGAGAAGTAGGTGAAGAAGATGTCTTTGCCTCTCTGCCTGCCTACCTGCCTGCCTACCTGCCTGCCTACCTGCCCGCCTGCCTGTCTCATCATCAGCTGCTGCTTCCTTGTGATGTCATCAATGTTCGCTCAGCTCCGTCCTGGCTTGCTACGCTACTACTAGATACCCCCGAGAGAAGTTCACCGTCAAGTTAATCAGACCGTGTATCGGGCCGTGGGGAAGGAGGGGGCGACGGATCTGACATCTCGGGTTTCCCGATCCCGTGATCCTCTCTCAGCCTCCTCCTCTCCTCCCCTACATATGCTGGCAATCTGACAATGCACGGAGGTAGGAACCCGATTAGATAGGGCGAGACAACAATTCGCGTGTCATGGGGCCATCGTGTACTACGTAGAGTTGTAAGTCGGTTTCAGGGGGGGTCCGGGGTTGTGCAAGGCTATGCGCGCGGTGGCTTTCTGTTTTCGTCAATACAGCCAGTTCTTTGGTCTTCGTACGTACGCACACCAATCCGCGTCGGGAATTGTCGTCAGGCGCGGAAAGATATAAGACAGGTCAAGAAAACGTAAAACAATTCCCATGCCGTCCGTGATTACTGCCTAGAGTAGAAGGCCTACAGTACATGTTTTCCGACGGGTATCAAAAAATACTCCGGTGGAATCGAACAGCGTCATCGACTTTAAAAAAAAATGAAATTTGTCGACGCCGCACCAAATCCACCAGCAACACCCCCCGAAAACGTCATCGTTCTGCCTCCCTGCTTCGCGAGTCAATCAAATCATCGATGACTTTTTGCTTGCGACCGTTCCTGAACGCCGATGCCATGCAAACCCGATGCCTGCCCTGTGAAAAGAAATCCCGAAGTCGCTATGAGCCTTGACTCCTCATTGTATCAAGGGCCAGTAGTGGCCCGCGACACGGATCACTAGAGCAGTTTCTGATCGGCCTGTAAAGTGGGGGGGGGGGGTGCCCCAGTTAGTAGAGAACGATAAAGAGTATTTTGCTCGTATTGTTTCCATTTTCTTTGGGGGGGCTATCGTAGACCGCCCGCGAGGGGGGTGGGGGGGAGGCGCTGGATGGAAGGGAACTTACAAGGAAATCCCAGACCAGCTTGCAGAGCGCGTCGGGGAGGGTGAAGAGATCGACGGAAAACTCGCCGGCATCAATATCGTTCTTGATGAAGGTGTCGTCCGACTTGTTGTCGTGGATCAGCTGAATGACGTAGAGGAGGTCGTCCTCATTCAGCTTGCCGAGGGCGTCGGCCATCTTCTCGAAGTCCCAACCAGTCTTGCGCTTCTTTCCATCATTGGTCTTCCGCGCCTTAGAAGAACGCGGGTCGTCATCGTTACCAACGGGGCCGGTGGCGCGGAGGAGGCTGATCAGGGCCTGGGAGGGGTTCTTGAAGCTGATGGTGTGGATGTTGTCGTACTTGGGGGCGGCGAAGTTCAGGTCGTGGTAGACGGTGATCTTACCACCCTTCTCGGTAGTAAACATATCGATGGACATCTCGAACTCGCCCCAACCCTCATTCTTGCAGGTGAATGGCGCCTCGTGGAAGGCTAAGAGGGGGGAACGCAAGTTAGCACGCGTCACCAGAAAGCGGGAGGGGGAGTGACAGGTGCTTACTCTGGTTGGGATTCTCAAAAGAGGGATGCAGGTTGTAGGTAACCTTCGTGAAGCAATCGGCCGGGCGCTCCTTTCCATCAGCATCAAGCAAGTAGAGCTCAACACTCCATTCCTTCATCGGAAACTCCGCCAAGGGAGATTCCTTAGGACTAAAGACGCGTAAAGTCAGTATACGTCACGTCGTCGCATCGAAAAAGCGAGAGACCAGAATCTCCATTATCGCGAGGTTCTGGTCGCGTTTGTGACTTACATGTTGTGCTGCTCAGTGACAATCTTCAACCGACGCTATAAGATCAACCAAACCATGAATCGTCAGTATAAACAATGCATATAAACAATAGATATATACCCGACATTATTAGACATATACGTCCCAAGAAATGAAGGGAAAATTAAGTAGCAATTGACATAGACGAAAGCAGCGCCGTATGAATTAAATCAGAAAAAAAAAAGCACACGAAAAAACCCAGGGTATCTGTCTGGTCAGAACTTACTTCGATCTGCATCTTGTCCGTAGTTGAGAGCGATTCGGATTCAGAATCGAAAGTTGGGAGGAAGTTCCTGCGCTGCTCCAAATCTTCAAGCCTCTGCTGTAGCTCAGCCAACGCTGCTGAAATCGGAACGCCCTGGAAATGCTCATCAGCCACACTTTTTACACTAGCCGGACTAGTCTCATCAGGGTCTCTAGTCTCCTCATCAGCCACATCAGCAGCCACATTGAAGCCACCACCAGCCTTGTTCTTGTTTGATGTCTGCTGGGGCGGTGCTGGCGACGCCAACGATGACAGCGATGGTGACGGAGAGCTTGCCGATGGCTGGTTCTTGACAACCTTGATCCTAACCATGATGAAATATGCCGATGTAAGGATGTAAAATCTGGGGATATTCAGGTAGAATCCAACACTCTTGTCGTGCACTGCCACACTCCACTGTTGCTGTAGAATCTAGATAGGGGCCAAAGGAAACTGTATAAGAACAAAGGATGCCAGATGTTTGTTGTGCAGGCAAACACGGAAAATGTTCTTGTTTCTGCGGGGTGAGGTCGAAGGTTTCGTTTCGTTGTGTTGTGGGCGGGGGAAAATATATTTCGAAAAAAAGAAGGAAAAAAACTGAGGGAAAATTAGTTACCAACGTTGGGGATGTACATTCACTTAGGCAGAAACAAGGGTAAGGAAAACTTCATCAGTTGCTTCACTGCCTTCCTAGGAAACCAGGCAACCACAGTGTCCAAAAAACTTGCAGTGTTAGGTATGTCATTCAGAAGGAATCTCTACATGGTACATTCCTTCCACAGCGTACCTGCAGTATGTCTATCGCCTGGAACATCAAAGAACAACCTTAACAGTCCAGAAAAGTCATCATGCCTTGGTATGGTACTTAGTTGAATAATCACTGCCTATCTGTCTACGCGGTGTCTGGAATAATACCTCAAGTATGTACACTCTGCTGCATATGCTGCATGTAAGTATGTATACATGTATGTCGGCAGGGCAGTGTTGCTGTCAACAAACGGAACGAGTATATGAAAAGCTCCAAAGAAGCTTAGATAGGTTACTCTAGCCAACGAACATGCGCTCTCAGGCTAAGTTATGGTATATTTTCACAGCACACACTTATGATCCTTCAATCCAAGGCAAATACACTGTTATTATATATGGTGCTAATGATAATTTCTGAGCTTGACTGACCATTAAAGCATATAGTGAGATGGATGGGTTGCCACTAAACAGTCACTCACTTGTGCAGACTTGAAGACTATAACCACACCATTTTAGTCATTTCCATGATAATGATGCTATGATCTAGAATAAACCGAAAATAAACGAATGAAAGTCATCGTGTCTTCAGACTAAGTAGACAATACCATGGTTGGTATGTTCCTCCAGGATGCTTATTAGCCCACTATTTTTCTTTTTCTTCGAGAACGTTTACCCACAATGGATTCACTCTCACATGCCCTTTTCCAGGTGGACTCAAGCTGACAGGCACCATATTTGCCTCAGGAGCCATCCATCAGATCTTCCGCAACAGGAAGCCATCGTTCTGTAGATGCTGGAACACCCCCTTGGGGTCGAAGCAGGCAGCGGTGTTCCGCAGTCTACGGACGTTTTCCTCCCCGTAACTGGTTAGCACCTTCTGGTCAGCGTTGGCGTCGTTCATGAATATGTGCTCAAGCAGCTGTCCCCTTTCGACCGCGACCCTTCTCATGCCCTCGACGAGCTCGGACAGGGCCTCTTCGGCCTCAGCATCATCCGCTTCATCTTCCCAATCCACTAAGAAGGCCCAGACTGGTGATATATCAGCGTCGATGCTTTTTCTTATACTGTCCAAACCCAAATCGGACTACCCGACTCACCTGTCTGTGGTATCTTTTCCATCCCCATCGTATTCCCCCCGTCGCCCTCTCCGATCTGGATAGCTGACGGCGACAGTGGCTGAATGGAGTAGCCGACATTGCACAGTTTCGGATGCTTGGAGTTGATCCCGCTACAGAGCTCATGTACTTCCAGGTAGAGCTCCTCGGAGACCCTGGAGCTTGCGCAGGCGAGTTTTCGCCTACATCGTCCGTTACATCAAGCCCAACATCGCCTTGGAATGGACCAGATGACTTACCGAAAAACCGTATCGAGCAGATCTAATGAGTCCACCAGCGACTTGATGGTGCCGTTGCTCGTGGGAACAGCCGATTGCAAGAGGCTACCTAGGTTGTTGAATGTGTTGAACGCATTGGGACTTGTATCCACCGGCTCGGCGTAGAAAAGCCCTGCGGCAATGAATGTGCCCTGTGAATTTACGAATGCACCGATCTTGGGATCATGCTGCATCGCTTCTTGCAATTCGACGGTGGCCTTCAGGACGTTCGCGTAATCTCTTGCGTCGTACACGTTCACCGTGTATTGGGTCCGCACCAACGGGTACGTTTGGATATCATAACGCGTTACAATCCCTGATATCGATCAGCGAGGTCCAGGATATTGAGCGAGCTTGTGAGGTGGTGCCGACCGAAATTTGTGCCGCTCCCCTTCAGAGCACGGAGGAGCTCGGGATTCTCAGTCGCGCTGGCCGTGGCAATCGAAGAATCCGCAAGTACCACCTTCATTGGTGCGCCATAGTTAGTTGAGTTACCCGGGCCAAGGCACCATTCAACTTACCTCGCAGCTTTTCAGACTATCCACTGCGAGCCCATGTAGATTGACGAAGGCGGGCATCCCCCCTTTTCCAGGTGGTTGTGTTAGTACAGTTTAAGTGGCAGAAATAGGCGAAACCGGCTTATACACACCACCTAGCATGAAACCACCTATGCCAACATCCTTTTGACGACCACCTACTGCCGTACGGCCGTGCTCCTCGAGGTAGGTATAGATGTCGCCCCAACGAGCGCCAGCCCCAACACGTAAGATTATCCCATCGTCGCACAGAGACATGGTATTGAGCTTCGACATATCGATCACGACCCCTGAACCGTCGACCCCATTTACGCCGGGGTTCGCGTTGTGGCCGCCACCACGGATTGCGAACTTGACGGAGTTCTTCCGGATGAGCTCGAGGACTTGGGCGACTTCCGCGGTGTTGCTGGGCTGCGCGTAACACGCCCCCGGGAGCCAGCAAGTCGGTGACCTAGGAGCAAGACGTCAGGGAAGGGTTTCCATGTCGATAGGGGCGAGGGGATTCACCAAGGATGCTCTTGTTGGGCCTTATACTCCGGGCTTTCCGGTGTCGTAACCGCGTTGGGGAGTCGAGCACATAAGATCTCACATATGGTCGAGTGTGAACCCATAGTGAATAGTATAGCCGTAGTAGCTTATAAGTCTTTTCAAGGTGTTAAAAGCTAGGAAAAGGTCCGTTATAAAGAACTAATTGGGTGCCGACTTATGTATAGCCCTGAGTAGGTGTGTAGTGTTTGAAGCACTGCTGAGAGGCAAACGATAAAAGGAGTACGGGAGACAAATAGATATGAGAGCAATGTTAGTGAACCAAACTGGAGCCTGTTGGTTCGAAGGATGTAGAACACTGCCGTTCTATCTGGGCGGATACATGGGGAACTCATCGTGGATCATGTAGCCCTGCTTAAGGCCTTGTCACGATATGTCAGAAATCCCAGAAATCCCCTTGTAATTGGTCTTACCGACCTCCGTGACGCGTAACCATCATAGCTAGATGAATCTGTTTATGAAGTCCCTCAGGGGCTCCTCATGAACTGATATTGCCCAATGATCTATGGCCAATTTATCCAGCAAGTTCATTACAGATACTTGGATGCACGGAACTTTGACCGTCTAGCTGGAATAGGGCTAGCATGGGGGTTCACAAAACATAGATGCAACTTACTTCTGAGCCAGGTAGAATCTCACTCCTGGGTACCTTTTTGCTCTGGACGATCTGAGCCACGGGGATGGGTCAAGACAACGGAAATCAGGAGAAGTATCAACATTGTTATTTATGTTGTAACGTGAAGTGACTAGGAGTATAACAGATACTTATTGGTTCATAGCTAAATCTCAACTTTGGAAGAATATGAGACAGATCGGTATTGTTGATCACTCTTGTTGTTAGTTACAAGATGTAGCAGGCGGCTTTGAAGAAGGCGTCAGGTACCGCATGAGGAGGTTCTAAACCCGGGGACACAATTTATACTGATTGGTATTTCCTAGACCCCGCCCCACATGCCGGCACAGCAGATATACGCCTCGGTGGCCAGATCAGGTGCGTTCGAGACATCCATATACCTCCGCGTCCCATACGTCACGGCGCCGGGGCGGTCCTTCTCCGGGTCCAGGGCGGCGACGCGGGCACGGATCTCGAGAATCCTCTCTCGCCACGCGGCGGGTACCTCCGCGCCCTCATCCAGCCCCTTGGCGACCATCTCCATGCCCTCGAGCCCGCCGACCTTCGTGACGGCGTCCCAGTACAGCTTCTGGCGCCAGGCATCCGCGTCGTCCTCGAAGTCGGGCGCCACGCGGTGCACCACCCGGATCCAGGCGCGCCACCATTTGTTACCCCTGAACATGGCGCCGCCGAGCATGTGGCAGAGCGCGGTCGCGTTCCCGGGCGGCCTCTCAGCACAGTCCGGCGCGTACGGGCCCGTCGGCAGCACCTCAAACCCAGAGTAGCCGCCGTTCTCGTTGACCCAGTCGGGGATGCAGTACTTGATGTACTCGATGCGAACGTCGGGGGCGAAGCGGGGAAGCCCCTTCTCTGGTTCGAGGAAGGAGCGCATCGTAGAACCGAAAAGCTCCCCGTATACGAGCAGCTGGAATGTGATGGGCTCAACGTCGCCGTTCAACGTGAAGGCGTCGCTGACGCCACCGTTCCAGAACTGCGGGGTCTTGTACCACTGCTCGCCAATCATGGCGTCGATCTTGTTGGCCAGGGGGTTGATGACGTCGAAGCGGGCCTGGTAAAGCCGGCGGATGCCGGGCAGCGTCAGGCCCGCGACGCGTAGGGCGAGCTTGAGGAGCCCGTCGACCCCGTCACGGAAGGCGAGCATGAGCTCCTGTGTCCGCCCGGAGTCCCCGATCGCCCAGTCGGAGATTTGGCGTGCCGTCGCCAACACTAGGAACCATGGGTGTGGGTGGAAGAAGACCGGGGCCGACGACGCGGCCAGGCGGAGTATGACATTGGGATGGGTTTCATTGAACAGCTCGCGCAGCCGGCGACATGAGCAGGCGGCGTTGTTGAAGTCCTCGACGTTCGCTATGTACTGCGGGAGGAGCAAGAGGAGCTCATTCGGCAGGTCGAGAAGGCTAGACATGATGTCGATGTCTATCAAAACTAATTGACTTTCTTGGGGCCTGGGGTTATTGGGTTGGGCAGATATTTTAATACATGTCAAACGAGGCTGTGTGGTTGCCTCCATGCCTGCGAAGGCGACGCCGCTGAGTCACCGCTGCGACCATCATGATTGATCAACCAGAGCAATCCCTAGAACATCCTATCACAAGCTGCTTACGGGTGGTACTTGCAACCTATTGCAGTTAGCTTTTCGGAATGACCCGAAGTACGAAGTACGAAGTACACGTAACAACAACGTAGATTGTTGCCTACGATTTGACTTCAAGACCTCAAGTATAAGCCCCGTATTGCATTCACATATGCATCCATCTCAACAAATCCTGCCGTTTTCTTCCCGCAGACTGAAGTCGAGACGGTGGGCTACAAAATACGTATGGTATGATTACATGATGCCAAGAGAGCCAAGACAGCTTGCTTGTCGATCACTTTGGCGAAGGAGCGAAGGGTGGATTATTGGAGTTCTCTCTTCACCTATAATCTCCCACCTCGTAAGCACTATGTTAGTCTATCGGAAGGTGTTTCGTAACAAGGTAGGATAGATATCAGAAACTCATCTGAATGTATGGAAGACCAAACATAACATCGCCACCTCCTATCCATTTAGCATCTATAAAAAGATGGTGGGGGCCCTTGTGGTGCACCCGTTAGTGGCCCTTAACCCCTATTATGCGGGACGATGATAGTGACATTAGATCAAAATCACGCGGGGGGCGCGAGGGAAGAAAATACATCCAGACACGCATACAGGCACGCTACTGCTCATATATCACTTTATAAACAACAATATGAACCTGCCGTTCCTGGTGGATCATAAGTTATATTATCTAGATAGATTGTGAAGCGATAGGGTGTGTATATTACAATCTTTCTATGGAAGCCATCTACGTATGCAACGAAAATTGTAAATATGGGCCATTGAATGCGACGCTCTTTGTTCCCCATTTATGGCATAATTATCTAAGCTCCTGGGAGTGCAATAGAGGCGGTAGTCTCGAAGTAGATGATCCTCTTAAGGTACTGAGATGAATGAGGAATTGTAGATATAAGAACCATACGATTGGTTGACTTGTTTTGCTTGAGAGAATCGATTTTCGTCCCAGCCCCCCACTAACTCAATCGTGTTCTTCTGCCCAACGCCTAAACCACTCCAACGCCTCGGGGTTGGCCACGCTGGCGTTGGTCTTGATGTCCATCCCCGAGACGATCTGCTTCACGGCGACTTCGATTCTGTCGATCGACATTAGTGACATGTACTAGCACCGTACATGGAGATCGAGACCAACAAGGCCAAGGAGAAGCAAGAGGGTAAAGAAAACTAAACTTACTTCTTCCCATTCGCCGTTACGGGGATGCCGCCACCGCACTCCTCCACGATGGCGGGGACGTGGCGGGGGCTGAGCTCGGACCTGATGACGTCCTTGATGCGAGCGCGCAGGTCATCGGTGAAGCGAACCCCATCGCGTAGGACGACGAAGAGGCAGACGGACTCGTCGGTGTCGCGGTCGGGGCGGCGGCGGCCGACGCAGACAGCGTCGTCGATCTCGGGCGCGAGGCGGCGCGCCAGAGCGTTATAGATCTCGGCGCTACCGAAGCGGACGCCGGCGGGCTTGAGCACGCCGTCGCTGCGGCCCAGCATGGCGAGCCCACCGGTGCGCGGATCCGCGCGCACGAAGTCCCCGTGGTGCCACACGAGGCGGCTACCGGGTAGCCCCTCGAAGCGCTCGAAGTAGCTCGCCCGGTACCGGGCATCGCCCTCGGGGCCCCAGAACGTCAGCGGCTGGCAGGGAAAGGGGCGGAGGCAGACGAGCTCGCCGTCCTCACCGGCTGGGACGGGCTCGCCGGTCGCGGGATCCGCCACTGCAATCGCCATCCCGAGGCCCGCGCACTGCACCTGACCCGCGTGAACGGGCAGCAGCGGGCATGGCGCGCCGAAAAGCGAGATGATGTCGGTGCCGCCGGTGATGGAGGCTAGGTTGACGTGCGCGGGAAAGGCTCCGTCGTACACGAAGCAGAAGGTGGAGGGGGGCAGGGGCGAGGCTGTGGAGTAGACGGCTTGGAGGCGCGAGAGGTCGAGCGACTCGGCAGGGCGGATACTGTGGGTCTCGAGCGCCGTTAGGTACGCGGCGGAGGTGCCGAAGTGCGTCACCTTTAGGGAGGCGAGCAGCCGCGGCAGCGAGAGGTGACCGTGGGGTCGGAACGGCGACCCGGAGTACAGCACCAGCTCCGTGCCACACGCCAGCGCCGACACGCTCCAGTGCCACATCATCCAAGACGTCGTGGTGTAGTATAGCATGCGCGAGCCCGGCCCCAGGGAGCAGTGCAGCACGTGCTCCTTCTTGTGTTGGATGAGCGTCCCTAGTGCTGTATGCACGATGGCCTTCGGCAGGCCCGTCGTACCGCTCGAGTACAGTATGTAGAGCGGGTGCGACGGTGGCAACTGTTCGAACCTGAGTGGCTCGTCGGGGGAGCTAGGGAAAATGGGACGGTTGATTAGCATGAATCCCGGGTTACCGCACACGTATTGCGGACGGGAATAGCCTTGCCTTACCTGGCCAAGAACGCCTCGTACTCGTGCGCCGCAACGCCCTTCGACTTGAGGTCATCCAAACCAAGGTCGCCCTCAACATTCTGGATAACGACAACGAGCTTGAGGCCGTTGTCCTTCAGCCGGTCAACAATCGCCGAAGTCTTCTCGGTGCTCGACCAAGACTTCCCGTTGTACACGGTGCCATTGTCGGCGAAGAGGACCTTGGGGGAGATCTGGACGAGGCGGTCGAGCACGGCGCTGACGCCGTTGTCGGGGCTAATGCCAGTCCAGACGGCGCCTATGGCGGCGGCGGAGAGCATAGTGACGAGTGCCTGGGCGTGATTTGACACAAAGCCCGCGACCACGTCCCCGGCGCGAAGGCCGGAGACCCTAAGCGCGGCAGAGCATCTCCGTACCGCCTCCCGGAGCTCCGCCCACGTCGCCGGCGTCAACTCCCCTTCGATCTCCGTCGCTGTGATGACCGCTACGGCGTCTGCCGACACATTTACGTTCTCGGGGAATAACAGATTCTCCGCAAAATTCAACAGAGCTCCGGAGAAGAAGTCCGGCCTCGGGAACATCGGCGCCTCGGCCGGGATGACCTACGGACACGTGAGCACATCGTTACATTCGGAGCCAAGAAACGGCGCTGATATTCGTATGGTACGAGATAGTGTACTCTCTCGCAGCAGGACGATGTATTAAGGGGCTACACCAGGGTTCTGTAGTGGGCCACCCAGGTTTGACTCGTAGGACTGCAAAGAAGATATAGATAGACGTATGCACGTGACGGGCCCCTGACTTACCTCCGAGTACGGCCTCGACGCCTTTATGCCGCAGAACTGCCAGACCTCATGCCAGAAATCGGTTATATTCTCGATGGACCATTTATAGAGCCCCGGGTAGTCCAGGATGTCCAGTTTGTACTTTGCCCGCACATGTTCGAGGAACTTGTGCATCGGGGTCGATGATGGGTTGGGGTGCCGCCAGAGCTCCAGGGGCTCGGGCTGAGGATTGGCGGCCATGGCGTACTAACTATGTCAGGGATTGAGACTGTGTCAGTCCACCTGGATCTGAGGATTTTTCTCCCTTCTTTTTCTCCGACTACTTGCTAACAGGATAATGGCTCGGTGGACAAAATAAAAGAAAACTGTGAAACCTCCTATCACTCTATTGCACACAAATGCTACCGCCACATGCAGCTCGATATAGTTACATGAGTTGTAGTCCGAACCCAGGTCGAGTCGGTGTAAATACTAACGTTAAGCATACTGGCATAATGGCCGTCTGACCACCTAAGCTTACCTACCTAGGTACGTATAAGCCACCCAAAGGAAGCTGGCGCGCTGACTAAAGCCAATCCTGTGGCTGGTGAGCGCGGAGCGTGGACCTCACGGTTATCCATGATCGATGCCAATGTCAGCGTGTAAACGTGTTTGACATCTCGTGGGTGGAAAACGATATGAAACTTGGGAGGTCCCCACGGGTTGAAGACTGCACTGATACATAAATATACCTGCATACCCACCTGTATGTGCGAAACGAAATACATACAAAGTACGGAGTATATATTGCTGCCTTCCAGTCACCTGTGAAACAAAACGGGTACCCATAGAAGTCGGGTAGCGTAAGAAACACCCCGGTAGCTGCACATCTGCAACTTTCGAACTGGGCGGTGCTAATATCCGCTGATACTAACCCATAAGCAAATAAGTTGATGGAGTTCATGTTTCACAATACAGCTGGTAGCCCCCCTTACTGCTCGCCTTGTAAGGGAAACAATTATAGCACGATATCTTGAGGGTAATGTGGAATTATGCACTAATGAATTACAAAGCAAAGGGGATGAGACGGGATGAATGTTCCTTCGCTTGCTATTCTGTTAGCGGCTACTGGGCTGAATCGGCAGATGGGTGGGGTTACACTCCACCTGGTAGGTCTGTATTAATAGTGGAGAATATACATAAGTAACCACTTGGATACCGGCATAATTAGAAATGCCATCCCCACATTCCTTAAACTACTTAGGTAGGTACTTTGGTAACCTTATGGACATCTGAAAGTCGCATACATATGGACTACATAGATACTTATGTTTGGATGTAAGTAAGTAAGTTGATAAGCTGAGATAGGCTAGGGCTGGTTTACAAGTAGTGGACATGGGATTGAGCGATTTACGGAGTAGTTGTTTAGGCAGTTTATCTAAGTATGTACGTACCTGGCGTCTCGCTTGCCCTGGCGCCTTCCCGGCTGTTATCGCGTTCCTGTTGGGTGCCGAAGGACCGACGCCGCAGCAGCAGCGATACTACCGGCTGGGACCCACCGACGTGGCGTGACCTCAATTCCAACTGAAAAATTTGGCGATGCATCAATGGGTGGTAATTAATGTAATTAAGCACTTTGGGCCAAGCCCGAATAACTGTCAAGTAGGGCGAGTACAGGGGTTGTGTAACTCCGGGTTGGCTTACATAGGTAGGGAGTTACCTGCTAAGTACCGAACCGATAATTGTACTTGAGGAACGGTTGCGGACCGATTCGCATATGTGCAATGTAAGGTCTGCCGTTCAACGCATTTTCCGGACTGGTGGAATGAACGCAGTTGCACGCGACCAGTGACGTCGTTAGACCTTTCAAGGTTTGGCTCGAGCTGAGAGTTAAAGCCTCATTGCCTTAGACATGATTGGTACGTGTGGTGGTACGTGCTGGTGTTCTATCCGTCTTGTCCGTATACCTAACCCCGGGATGTTATACGGACGTTTCCAGGTTTGAGTTTCTTCCCCTGGAGCTAACTACCTACTATGTCCCTATGTGTGTATGTACTTCATATGTAGGCATAGTTATTAGGCTGTCGGATTTCATAAGGCCCGTCTAAGCCGACCGCCAGATCCCAGGCCTGCTCGGGATCTGACTAAGTACCTACACGTGCAACTATAAGGTTAATGCTACCTGATGCACTTACTACTTGTGCTCATATGTAAGCATTCATGGATGTAATATTGGACGGGCTTTTTGTCATGCCGGTGTAATTCGAGGCAGCCTGCAATTTTACTATGGTTACTACTATGTAAGTAAGTAATCGATTAATCGACAAAACCTGCAAATCTGGTGCCATCACATTGATTGCCCCTCACTTTAAGTGCAAGTCACGAATCATTGCGATCCCTTCACCAAAAGCGGATAGGAGTATTGATATGATTGGTAGTGGGACGAGAGAATGTGAGGAGGTAACGGGCGCATGCATAAATGGCACATTGCGGATTGGATGCTACCCAAGTGAGATAACCTAACGTACATAACCTACCTACAAGGGCAGGGAGGGATGTAGGCACCTAGTTGCTTGGTAGCTTCGTAGAGAGGGGGTTTGAGGAGCCATGGATGGCTGGAGGAAGTGAGGGATCACGATGAAATCCAAGTTGTTGAAAATATCGTGGTAAATCGTACTTACTCTAAACTATAAAGTAGTAGGCCATGAGGTTCACTCCACGGGTCCTGTATAAATGATGATAGGTACCTAACGCACGCCCAGGTCCTCTGGATGTCGTTAAAAGGAGCTACACAGTCATCATCCATACTTTAGACAAGTACGTCCCATACCGCCTGCGAGTTCCTCCTTCGTCTGCAGGAGCGCAGGTGGTTTTGATACCAGGTGGGTAGACAGAGGAGGTACTTAGGGATGAGATGTACAAATATGTATTCTTGGCCTAGCCTGCCCAGCCTGTCTATAACCCACTGCTGACATAATTCACCAGTAGAAGTAACCAGCCAGACCAACTAAAATCGAGAAATGTGGACCACTAGAAACGCTAGGTACGGGGTTACCTCTGTTACTGGGTCCCGCTGGGTACCGCAATCCCGCAATTTTCTCCTCTAGCCCCATCCCGTCGTGCCCGTAACTCCGTAGATCCCGTTCTCCCTTTTTCCTTTTTTTCCTACTGTTTAACTGTTTAACTTCTCCCTATGTAAAGCCTCGACCCTTTTTTCTTCTCTCTTCCCTTTCCTTTTCCCTCTTCCGCTTCCGCTTCCCGTATCTCGTCCGTCTTGTCGGCTGCAACTCAAGTAATTAGGTCTGGTTCTGTGTGTTTTCGCACAAACCTATCCGGGGCCGTCAAGTGGCAGTTGTTGTTTTTCGAGGCGTCGTACTTGCTTAATTGGTTGGGGAAAGGCATTTCCATTATCATTATCATTATCATCGAACCAAACAGGGCGTTGTTGCATTGCATCCCCTATCACACTCCTTTTTTTCAACCTTGAATATAATTCCCCCAAACCACAGCCACAGCTATACAGCTATAGCTACAGCTGCAGCTGCAGCCCCGGACCATCCTACCTCAATTCCGAACCTTGAACAATTTCATACCAACAACTTCATTGCCCGCTCGGTCTCGTTCCTGTTTTTGGTGCAATTGTTAATTAATAATAATTGTCAACTATCTACCTCCTATATTAGTATTAATCAACTTGGCCCAAACGAACACGGAGAAGGTGTGGAACAGGCGCAGGTCTTTTCCCTTACCTCAATTGCCCTTCAAGTGCCCCTAATGTAAGTTACTGTTGCTGCCTTGCTCCGCCCCAATGGGTTGGTTACCATGGAATGCCACACCGAATTTCGTTGCTCCTTGAAAACATCTTCAAGATGTACCTATCGTCGACGACACTGCTGAGCTTCAATTTTTTTTTTTACAACAACCCTGATTTTAATTGCCTAGAAGATTAATCCGACTGACTGAAATGTTACCTCGGACAGAAACTGAAAAATAGAAGTACACGTCAAAAACTTTTCCAGTAGCCGGTTCCCGACTATTAGTTTAGTGCTGGCGGTCTTTGCGTATAGGAATTCGGAAATTCGTTGTTGTTGAGTGGAACTACTCGCACAACACCTTAATAGCGACATTCGACGCCGAAATTAATAATAACCTATAGATATGCCACGACGAATCACCTTACCCTTTACTAATTCAAACAACATGCCCCAAGCGGAGACGACGGGGAGTGAGAGGCGGCCTTCACAGTCTCGTGGAAACCGCCTTAGCCAACTCTTTTCAACGTCTTCCAAGACCCCCAAGGACCAGGTTTCGGCCCAGATGGATGCACAGAACAAGCCGAGCACCAACTTCTCTCTACCTACCATCAGGCTTTCTTCCGCTGCTGCCGGCGAGACTACCCATGATGAGTCTCCGACCACGCTATACCAGCCACCCTCGTCCACGGAGGTATCACGCCAGAAGCGATTTGATGCACAGTTCGGTCCTCTGAACGACCATACTCACCGCTACGTGAGCATGCACTATGGAGAATCCTTGGAAGCCCCTATCATCGACGAACCGCCCTACTACTACGTCCTCACAACCTATATTAGCTACCTCCTGCTCATCGCCATTGGCCACATTCGAGATTTCTTTGGCAAGAAGTTCAGCAAGAAGCCCCTCTACCAGACCATCAAACCTGCAAATGGCTACGCTCCCTTGACCGATGACTTTGACAGCTTCTACACTCGCCGCCTGAAGAACCGGATAGACGACCTTTTCGCGAGAACGACCACTGGAGTCCCTGGCCGGTTCATCAATCTGATGGACCGCGTGTCCGACAACTTCAATGCCTCCTACCGCTACCTGGGCACCACGACGGAGACCCTGAACATGAGCTCGTACAACTATCTCGGATTTGCACAATCTGAAGGCCCCTGCGCCAACGCCGTGGAGGAGACTGTTCGTAAATATGGCCTGAGCTTCTGCAGTCCTCGTGCCGATGCGGGTTCCTCTGACCTCGTGGCCGATGTCGAGAGAGAGATAGCGGAATTCGTGGGCAAGCCTGCTGCCATGGTGTTCTCTATGGGCTTCGTCACCAACTCGAGCACCTTCCCTGCTCTCGTCTCCAAGGGCTGCCTCATTATCTCTGACGAGCTTAACCATGCCTCGATCCGGATCGGCGCGCGCCTGTCTGGCGCTGTCATCCGCTCTTTTAAGCACAACGATATGGTTGATCTCGAGAAGAAACTCCGGGAAGCCATTGCGCAAGGCCAGCCGCGAACCCATCGCCCCTGGAAGAAGATACTGGTTGCTGTTGAGGGATTGTACTCTATGGAGGGAACTATGGTCGATCTGCCGGGCGTGCTCGCACTCAAGGATATCTACAAGTTTCATCTATACGTTGATGAGGCTCATAGTATCGGAGCTCTTGGTCCCCGTGGCCGCGGTGTCTGTGATTACTTCGGAGTTGACCCGGCCAACGTTGATATCTTGATGGGAACCCTGACCAAGTCGTTCGGTGCGAACGGTGGTTACGTGGCTGGCGACAAACACGTCATCGACAAGCTGAGGAGCACAAATGCCGCCGTCATGCTGGGAGAGTCACCTACGCCTGCTGTGCTGACACAGATCATGGCTTCTCTGAAGCTCATCAACGGGGATCTGGTTCCTGGTCAGGGTGAAGAACGCCTGCAGCGAATTGCTTTCAATTCTCGGTATCTCCGCCTGGGTCTTAAGCGTCTTGGGTTCATCGTCTACGGCCATGATGATTCGCCCATCGTTCCAATTATGCTGTACAACCCGGCCAAGATTCCTGCCTTCAGCCACGAGATGCTTAAGCGCAAGATCGCAGTCGTTGTCGTGGGATATCCGGCTACTCCTTTAATTACCTCTCGCGCACGGTTCTGTGTCTCAGCTGCCCACAACAAGGATGACATGGACCGTCTACTCGCAGCTTGCGATGAGGTTGGCGATATCCTCCAGCTCAAGTTCTCAACAGGTATCGCCGGTGGACTGAAGCCTCTTCCGGAAGGTCTATCGCCAGAAGAAAAAGAACAGCGCAGGCTTACCGGGCCGGAGAGCAAAATCGAGCCTCCCCGGTGGTCACTTGAAGAAGTGATCGCTCGCGGAGAGATAGATTGCAAAGTGCCGCTTCGGTAGACGGGCCCGGCATCACCCGATGAGATGAGGTCCGCTGTATGGATGCGATTTTGTCATGCCACGGAGAGAACACCAAATATAGGCGCCTCGGAGTTGTGGTAATGTGACAATCGGACGGTAATGAACATTTTGGGGCTTTTCCGGGAGGTTCAGCCCGCGCTCGCTTTAAAGGATGGATTTTAGTTCACTTCACATGTGCGGGTTGGCATGAGCAAAAACAAGCGGGGCCCGGGTCATACTTGGCCGTATGCCCCTAACCCTTTGTTGTTTGCCGGAGACATCAGGGATAAGGAAACAAAGCCAGTGATACCCCCCAAAGCGCGGCGTGGCCTACCACGGCACAAGGGGCCCGCCTGCAAATTTTTTACGAGTTGGCTTCGGGTTGATCCCAGTTAATTCTCTTTCTTTTTTTCTATACATTCTTCGCTTCGCTTCGTCACGGAGCCTTGTCATGTAGTGTAGTATGTGTGAATAGGGAGGGGAGAGGATGGACTGACTGACCGAACGAACGAGCGAACGAAGATGAAGGGAAGGAATGGAAACGAAGGAAGCAGAGGGAACACGAAGAAGCCACGTCCAGTCGTTATGTCATACGTCGTTAGGAAGTCGGAGGAGCTAGGAAGCTGTGTTGTGTATATTGTCGACATGGCCCCAACCTTTCTACCTCGACGGGTTCGGGGTCGGGGTATATAGACTTCTTTGCATCATAACTTGGGACCTGTGCGACTACTTGCCTTTGTTCCATAGAACCCGTGGTGTCTTATACGTCGTAGAGATCATGATGTCGGTAGCGTCTTATGTATGTGTGTATGCTTTTTGATCAGCCAGGAGATAACGTCTTCATGTTCCCGAAGTAAACTCGGCTCAGCGATTCACACATTGCCAGCGCGCATGCGTGCGTGCGGGTGTAAAATCCATTCCGGCGGTTTTTACGTAGGATAGTCAAGCCCGTGCGTGCAGTTACCGTATCGCGTCGCATCGCATCGTATCGTGCCGTCCATGCAGGGACCAAGTGGAAGAGGCTGGCTGGGCTGATGTTGAACTGAGTTAAGGGGGGCATGCATAACCTTTCTACCTACCTACCTAGGACCCATCTTTAAATCAACTACCTCCCTACAAAACCACCCACTCACTGTTTGCCACTGGCTGGCTGCCCCTATCCCTTCTCCTCTCCTCTCTTATTCATGTGGTAGTGCCGGTTCTCGATTGACGGTCTTGTCTTGGATAGGGATGTAGATATATATGTGCCGGATTAACGAGAACGTCCATGGCGCCATTGGTGTTTCGGCTGGATGGGGGAAAGGGTGAGGTGGGGGATGGGGGTTCGATTTAAAGCTGCGGCCATGGGTGCTAAGCGATGCAGGTAAATAGGGCGAGTAATGAATGAGCTCTGAGATAGCCAGGCCTACTATGTACTGACAGGAAAAGGGTCGGTTATAGGTAGTATTTCGATTGAGTACCGCCAGCATATTTAACTTAAAAAACGGTTGCAGTGCACAGTTCAGACTACATACATAGACACACAACCGCCCGCCCACTTGTGACCTCTTTAGGACGCATCCATCCATCCATCCATCACTACCTCAGCCGACCTAGGTCACTTGCGTACATGCTCGGTCGTCGACGTCAGACCGCGCATGGCGTTCCCATCCAGGAAGCGCTATTGGGGGGAAGAGGAGGAAGGGTTGGTGAGGGGAAAAGGGGGGCTGGCTGGCTGGCTGCCTGGCATGGTAGTGGTGGTGGCTTCAACATGCCTTGCCTAGCGAGAGCCGCCTCCCACCTAACGCTTATCCATCCATTCATTCATCCACCTCCGATGTAACCTGACCCCGACTGTCTGCCACGGCGGCAGGGTGGCCATTCGCGGGTGCCGTTCATGCCAATGTCCTATGAGAGAGGCCGTCGTGGGCAGTTGGCGGGAGAGATTGGGAGTCTTGTGCATGTGTGGTTATGGAATATACTGCCCAGCCCAAGGATCTGCTCTAAATACAAACATAAATACAAACATTCATACGCACATGCATGCATGTATTTCACAGCAGCATCTCATAAACTGAGATCGGACAGAATTGTGCCATTAGATACGAAGGGACGAAAAAACGAAACCAGGGGCTTCTAGGGTTTCTACATAGTCCTTCTAGTCCTTCTAGGGATTTCTTTGTTACGTTTAGGACAAGGACACCGGACCGGGCTATAACGCTCTATTAACTAACATTCGGGGCCACGGATGTCAGCGAAACGAGGCTAAAAAGAATGGAAGGCCTGGATGGGGCAAGATGGGGGGATCTTGGAAGGAGGTTTTCAGGGGAGAGGGGGGTTTATTAAGGGTTTTTTTTCTTCTTTTTTTTTCCTTTCGAGAAAGAGAGATCCGAGGCGCCTACTTGACCTGCACTTTCCATACATACGATACCTTGTATGTACTAAGTAACTACCTGGTAACCGGTTACAGGACGTTGCACGTTGCCTGCTTAGCCGCTTAGCCAGGTGTCACTTCCGGGCGCTTTGGGCACTGAACGTACCTGCCTAGGACATGCCTAGGACATGCCTAGGACCTGCCTAGCAACCTAGATACTTCCAATGTAGACTAGCGGGCCACTAACAGAAAGAAAAACTCCTCGATGCCTCCGGCGCCTATCAGCAGCGACGACCGCCGCCACGACCACGACCACCGCGACCACCACCACTATATAGGTACTGACCAACTATAACTACTCACTACTATTCCCAGGGTTTAACTAATTCGTAACCAAGTCTACTTATATCTCCTAACTAGTACAAGGTAATCAGAAAGGTTACGGCAGCATCGGACGACGGTGTTTCGGCGGATTGCTTACAAAATTATCTAGACTACTCCGTACTTAGTACATAGCATACCTAAGTAGCATTCTTCTATTCGTTGCTCACCTATACTAAGTACTATACTTTGATTTTCTACTATAAGCCCGGGTAACTTAGGGAGTAACAACGCCCATATATCACCCATAATTATAACGCTCAACATTCGTTTTGCCAATTACTTTTATAAGAGAAGGTTATTTTACCCGACCCCCCAACCCCTACCTCGCTGAGATTGTTCGCTGGGATACCTCCCTGGTCTTGTCTTTGTAGGGCCGGAGCAGGTAGTAGATAACGAACAGTAGAGCAACTGTCTCTCTCTCACACACACTCTCTCTCACTCACTCTCACTTACTCTGTCTTAAGTCTCTCTAAGCTGTTTGGAATGTTCTCCTCTCCAGCTTCTTCCACCTCCTTCTAAGGTTGCGTTGCCGTTGCCGTTACTCATCACCCGCTAAAGGATAGAGGAAGAAGAAGAAGAAGAAGGATACACATGATATACACATTGCTTGCGCACTGGCTAGCTTGTACTTGAGCCACAGTATCTCATCATCCTGTCCCATCAACGCCAACGCCACCTGCAGTCGATCTATCCATTCATCCATCCATCCATCCATCCACCCAGTGTTCAATCCCATCATCAGCGTCAGCCTATATCGTCCAGTCCGTCCGTCAGTTCAGCCCGATCAGCCCGATCAGCCCGACCAAACCGATCAGCGCGTAGCAACAGCAGCACCAGCAGCCATAGCATTTGTGGCAGTAGCAGGCAATCAATCCTTGGAAACCCGCACTCACCCCCGACAGCCTGTGACTTGACTACCCGGCCGCCCGCCCGCCATCGATCATCGCCAGGTTTGGCTAGTCTTACCACCAAAAAACTGCACTTATTACTTGTACCAGCGTCGTACGCCCTCTCTCTTGCATCTTTCCGTCTCCTGGTCTCCTGGGAGGAGGGTCCTGGCTATCCTGGTTATCCTGGCTATCCTGGCTATCCTGGCTATCCTGGCTATCCTGGCTATCCTGGCTGCCCTGGCTTAGCCTAGCCTTTTTTTTTCTGGCCCGGGGGGTGGAAGTCGTCGTCTCAAAGGAACGATCAGCAAACGTCCAAACTCTTGTCTCAAATACGAATACACAGACATTCATAATATACGCACGCACACACGCACAAAACGCCCAGAACGCACACATATACACCCGTACATACACACACACGTACATATACGTACAGGCACGGACAGACAGATATATACATATATAAGTATTTTATATATTTATAGTCGGCGTATATATATATACACACAGTCTCATATATATATTATATATGTAACCGAGTCGTCCGGATCTCGATTTTAAACCCAACCCAGCGAACCACCACGATACCATCGAAGCTACCCGAAAAGCTACCCGACAGATTGGCAGACAAATACAATACCAACCTTCCTCGTTCACTGCCTGCCTCGCCATCATGAATTTCGACTCAGGCACTGCTTACGCCGAATCCGACGCTGACGACGAGTACGAGAGGAGTCTCCACACCGGCTCCCCCGTCCTCGCTACCGATTCCGAGATCTCCCCTACCGACTCCGAAGGCCTTTCTTCCACCGAACATACGCCTACTACATATGGCCATCGGAATAGCGCCGATAGGTTACCCGAGACTATAATATCAGAATGGACTGCCGACGAATGCGCCGACTTCATCGCCACCATAGGCCTTGAACAATATTCCGATCAGTTTATTAGTATGTTTTGTCCACGACTTGCCCCTGTTTCCCTGTCCCCCCCGCCCCCCTCCCGCTCCCCCCTCCCCCTTACCTACTTTGAAATCCATCCTCTTTATTGAGCAGATATCTAACTCTGAAATCTCTACCAGATAACGACATTGTCGGCGAAGCCCTGGTTGCCCTACTTCACGATGATCTGAAGGCTATGGGCATTACGAGTGTCGGCCACCGTCTAACCATCCTCAAGAGTGTTTACGATGTCAAGAAGGCCCAGGACATTCCAATAGAAAGTGATCATTATGTGCCATTATGTATGTCCTCAACTCCCCCCTCCCCCCTCCCCCCTCACCCCCCTTTCCTAGCCCCTCTGCCGGTCTAACGGGATCACCGGTATAGCTGCCGACGCCGAAGCTCAATATGCGACGGCCACCCTAAAAGACATCAAGCAGCTCGTCGAACAGCTGCGCCTTCGAGACGAGAGGATGAACCTGCTCGAACAGGATTTCCGTCGCATGACCGACGACTTTAGGCGCTTACGAGAGGATATGCTACCCGCTCTACGCCTAGCCAAGAACGCTCAACAGCCGTTGCCCAACGTTTCCGTTACCACCAACCAACCCGGCTATAGTTACGAGTCTTCCACCATCTCTCCCCCCGCACCTACGCCATCTTCAACACAATCCTCGTCTGCTGGACTCAAACGATATCCTTCGACCAAGAAGCCCGTCATAGGATCGACGCCTAAACCCGCCAACTCCCCCACCCACTTACAAACCGCCCACGAGCGTCCTCTGGTAGAGCAGACTCTAGACCCCTCCAACGCCGCCGAGAGGGCTGTGTTGTCTTCGTCACACCTCGCAGCCATGAACGGTTCCGGCCAAACCCAATCTCCCGGCTACCCTCCAAATATGCCCTCTCCGACGTCACCACCGACACTCAGCAGCGCCACCCTCACATCCCAATCCTACCACAAACAGCCCACGTCGTCCACGCGTACGACATTCTCTGAATCGGACCACTACAATAACAAGCAGCCCATGGCTCCTCGACGACAGACCCCCGCGCCTGAAACGCCCGGCTCCAGCTCAGCTTCCGTAGAGATCTTCAAATCTTTCCGTGTCAGCATGGATGATCCCTGCTACAAGGTGCTTCCCGCCGCTCTCAAGAAATACCAGATCAACGCCCCGTGGGACCAGTACGCCCTGTACATTGTGTACGGCGACCAAGAACGATGTCTGGGGCTCGAGGAAAAGCCTCTTATCCTATTTAAGCAATTGGATAGGGAAGGGAAGAAGCCCATGTTCATGCTACGGAAGACGAACCCCGCCCCGGCCGATACAGATACACCCGGAAGTGCCGGCCTGGCTCCTGGAAACAGAACGACCTACGATCCTCCAGGTGGAATTATCTAAGAGGGGCTACACTAGGGCTCGCGTGCCTTCCGCCTCCGCTGCGTTGCGCCGTGCGGCCCGGCAATTTCCCAAGCAGGAGTGTTAGCCGTCTCGGTCTACGTGGGGGCATAGGGGCATTAGGCTCAGGAACGCCCACTAATATCGCTACAATAAATGTTCGATGACGTTGCTGCTACGGCTGCGAAATTGGAAAAGTCCACGCCCCACTGCTCAGAGCATCGTTCCGGCCTGGCTCGGTGGGGACACTGGAGAGGTAGGCATTGGCAAATGGGGAGAGCGGCTACTGAACCTCAGTGATAGACGCGTGTACTACACGTGGCTATCCTGCATCAATGTAGCAGCCGTGTCCCCGGTGACAGAATTACGTCTACGGAGTACGTTTACGATCTTCAAGAAACCACACTCTGCTCTTACCAATATCCCATATCGCTTGTCCCGGGAGAAGCCTATCTTGCTACAATATAGATAATATGGGTGGAGACAACTCAACACAGTATCGTCAGGGTCGTCCACGGTGTTTAAGCTACATCGGATCGACGATGAAGTGGGTTCAATAAGTGCGGTGTAGCAGCCACGACACTA
Source organism: Eutypella sp. D-1 (assembly GCA_023313575.1). Classification (NCBI taxonomy): domain Eukaryota; kingdom Fungi; phylum Ascomycota; class Sordariomycetes; order Xylariales; family Diatrypaceae; genus Eutypella; species Eutypella sp. D-1. The sequence goes on from JAJTTP010000003.1 coordinate 1,399,390, forward strand.
GGTGGTCTTCGATTGGGAGTATGTTCGGTTGTCCAAAAGTGGCTGGTTGTGCTGCATCTTCCTTCATGTTGAGCTCTCCTTTGACGTACCGTACGAAATCGCAGTTGTGCCCCCTATCATAACCGCACGAGCCTTCCAGGCTATTCTGTGGAGAGGGTATAGAAGGCTACTATCCCTCACGCATGCAGCAACTCACTACCGCCAATCACGAACTCCATGTAGCATCACATGAAATACAAGTCACCCGCGTTACCTCTGAACAAGACAGACGATTTTCCGATTTTTTATATGAGATGAACGTATGATTAATTGATCAATTGATTGATTAATGCGTGGTGGGTCGTGAGTACTGGTGTTGGATGGGGTCAGGTATATAAGGCCATGTTAGAAAAAAAAGGAGGGGGGGGGAGGTTGCAAGGGAACGCATGGCTTTAGGGCTAGATTTGGTGACTCCCAAGGCGCAGTAAAAGATGGGTTGGGGAGAAAAAAAAAGGGAGGGGTGGTGTTGGGGCTCTAGCGGGGTTAAAAGCGAATATTGCGTTTGTTTGTGTGAATAAACTACCAGCTTCGTCCTCAGTAAAATGAGATGTCTTGACTACCGGAAAAGGGGGGAAACGGGGGGCGGAGACCCGGGGGGAGGAATATGAGGAAGAAAAAGATGCTTCACTCAATCTATGTCAGATAGAAGAAGAAGAAGAGAAGAAGAGAGAGCTGCTTTAGCAAAGAGAAAGGAACTCGCTCTGTGCGATACAACGGCCCCCCCCCCCTCCCTCCCCTCCCCTCCCTCGATAACCTACTGTATGTATGGGCACGGACAGTGAGACACAATGACATACATACCTGATGCGCAATGCGTGATGCGGATGGGGAGGGGAGGGGGAAGGAGGTTGGTGTTTATGATGCCGCGTCTGTAGTGTAGTGTAGTTTAGACTCATCAAGTACCATCGGCAACGGGACCGGGCTTCTCGCTTTCTCCATGCCATGAACCTCTCTCACTGACTCCGGGGTCATGAGATGGTATATATGATGTGGGGGGTCGCGTAGGTGAACAGCCTTGTGTGTGCGGTAGCACATCCCATTCCATCCACCTCTCCTGATCACTAAGTGGCTGGTGTGTGTGTACGGCGTCGCTTCTGCTCTTTTACTTCCCCTTTGCCTCGGCGGTACAAGGAGATGAGGAGTGAGTGTTTTCTTCCTCTCCCTCCCCCTTGTCACACTCCGGAGCTGACCTCCGCGGGCATAACCCCATCCATGAGGTACCCGACACATTCCCCTCTTATCATCAATTTGACCCGTCTGCGCCCTCCCCCCCCCCCCCCCCCTCTTCTTTTCTTCGACCGATCCGGACCGAAAGTTCAGTCACCACATGATCTCCCTCAGCCAAGCCTTGTCGTCGGCGCTACCGAATATGACGTCGATGCCCCTGCGAGCGAGGCCGAGGATCTCCGCCCGCGACAGGCGGAAGTGCTTCTGGATAAGCCGCCACTCGTTGGACAGCGGGCTGCCGAAGACGCCCACGTCGTCCGTCTGGCACGGATCAGGGTTTGTTAGTCCCGGGGCAAAATGCAAATTAAGAAGAGGAGGGGAGACACTGGAGCAGAGGGGAGGCGAGGCCCGGAGGGGAGAAGAGACTGCATTAACTTACACACGGAACCACGACCGTCCCGTCGACGCGCCACCACTCGCCGAAGTGGTGCGCCTCGAAGCCGCCGACGATCATGCGCGCGTGGACGTTGCAGCTGAGGCACAGCTCAAGCCCGATGGGTGATGCCCCACCGCCGCCGCTCGCTGCCGCGATCCGCCTCTTGACGTCCTCCGGGACGCAGATGACGTGTCCGAGGCGGTCGGGCCGCCAGTCGAGGATGGTGTCAAGCTCGGCGGTGGCAGCGCTGGCTTCGGCCTCGGCGAAGTGCGCGGTTAGGCCGAGTCCGGCGGCGCGAGCCTCCGCGAATGCGGGCGTGAAGGTTGACACGTCGCCGCGTCTCGGGTCGCCGCAGAGGTCGACGCCCACGACACCGGCTCCCCTAAACCGCGCCGCGAGCTCCACTACCTCCGCCGCCTCCGCCGCCGTGTTCCGGCGGTCCACCGACAGGATCAGCCGCGTCCGGATGACCGGCGTTTGCCGGCCCTCCCGCTCCCGCTCCCGCTCCTGCTCTAGCTCCCGCGTGGCGTCCCCAATCGCCCGCAGAACGGCATCCACGTACCCGGCCTTATCGAGGCCCGCGGCCGCCATGGAGCGCGGCGTGGTGCGCAGCTCAAGGTACGCGACGCCGTCGTCGGCGAAGTCGCGCACCACGGCCCGGGTCGTGTGTGTCAGCGCCTCGAGGTCGTCGACCAGGTGGTAGATGTACGAGGAGAAGAGCGGGAAGAAACTAAGAGGTGGTGGTGAGGAGGCGTATTTAGTACTTAGAGATAGGTGGAGGTGGGTAGAATATACATTGGTAAAGTGAACGCAGTGAAAGAGAAAATAACCTACACCGAGAGGTCGTAGTCATGTTTATCGGGCGGCATGACGACCAGCGGGTCCTCGAGGTCCGTCTGCCCCGCTGCCTTCTTCCGCTCCCAGATCTCGTGCAGACATTGTCTGCTGATGCTCCCGCTCAGGTGGGCATGAAGCTACCGAGTAGTGTCGAGTATCAGCGAAATAACGAACGAAAATGTATAGAGATATAGGCGTGAATGTAAACTTTACCTCGATCTTGGGCATAGACTTGAAATCGATTTCGGCGGCGGTGTCTGTCATGGTTACTTACATCGACTTGTTATTATTATTATTATTTAAAAAAATAGCATTAAATAAACGTGCAGGTTCTGTTGAGCTGATCTCAAGCGTAGGTCTTGTTATAGATATCCAATCTAGGTTGTGCAGACTTCAGAGCAGTAGAAATCCCACTTCATTATGATATTGGTTAAGGAACTAAGTAAGCGAGGCACTGAACGGATTGTATTTAGTACCTGAGAGATCAGTAGCCAACTAATAGTGGCCTCTTTATTAGACAGATATGTAGAGCCGGGCTGTTTTGTGTAGATGAGGTTTGCTTCCATGGGAATTACTAGGTATTGAGACATACATACTTACTTAGTAGACAGCAATCGTCATACACTATAATTACCAAGTACACACGGAGGTAAGGGACGACTATACCCGTCCCCCCGTAGCGGGGAATATGTGTAATGTATTTGGGCCCGGCTACGCACATAACGGGATATCTATAAGTAGAGACATAAACGTTTTTATGTATGTAGTACTAATAATACTAAGAGCTGTCGCTCCGATAGCTCAGCTTGTCACTTCAACTTGATTATCAGTCACTTTATGAGTGAGTTACGTATCACATTGTCCGTCACCTGTTGAGATAAACCAGTCTTGATCAATTTTGAAAAGTCAAAGTTATTTTTTGTACATTTTTATACAGTTATCTTCATTCAAAACATCTAAGTCGTCTAATGCACGCCCGCCGAAATGCCATGATGCAGAAAAATATCAAAGATCGAAAATCAAAGTCCAACAAGTGATATATCTACCAAGTTCTTCGCGAGTCTTCGGGGCTTTCCATCAGCCAACTGAGTAAGTTCTCTTTAATAGAGTGGATAGCTGCGTGATGCTTCTTGGCTACCTCCTTGGAGAGATCGTGCGAGGGGGTGTGAACCCAAATGGTTTCCTCAAGCTCCGAAAGGGCCATAGCGACGAGAACCGAGACCATCGCCTGTCGACGATCTGAGTGGGCCGTCGCAGTCTCCGCGGACGTCTGGGTCTCCCGCGTCTCGAAGTCCGGCCACACTAGCTTCATTATCCCCTCGAGCTCTGAACGTAGCCCTGTCGTCAAATGCTCCGCGTGATGCTTCTCGTGCTCACCCTCGCTGTGCGGGAGCCCCGCGACCTCGCGCTGCCGACAAGCCGCGCAGTCGACACCGAGGGAGACACTGGCCCGTCGCGACACTGTGTTCCAGCGACATTCTTTGCAATTGTCCGGGGTGGGGCCACCCTCGGGTATTGTTAGCGGGAAGCGGTCGCGCACTGTGCCGCCGACCTCCGCCGCCGCGTCGCGAACGGGGATCAGCGCCGGCGCGATCGGGTGTCCGCACCGCTCGTACGTCATCCGATAGTCGCAGCTGGGGCACGTCGCATGCTTCTGCGGCTTGGAGGCCGTCAGCATTTGCGCGAAACATCGATCCCCGATAACGTGGCCGCACGGGAACGCGACCGTCCTTTCCGTGACCGGCCTCTTCGACGGCGACGTCCCCAAGGTATTCGCGACTCTTGCGCTCCGCGAGATGTCGAGTAGGTTCTCGTTACAGCATGAGCACAGGACCTCGAGGGCCGTGGCAGTGCTGTCCTCCCCTTGTACGTCGAGAAGGTGCTGCATCTCGGGGAGGAAGTTGCTTGTCTGCACGGTCGCCATTCTCGCTGGATTCGATTGATTTCTCGTTTTTTCTCGCTGTTAAATTGGGGTTGTGATTTTTGTCTGTCTGTAGAATGGTGACCGATGCTGTTGATGGGTTGCTTGCTCATCCCCTTCATCCCAAGTCGTCGGCGCGCCCGCCCCCTGATATATGGAGGCCCGACACGAAGAGTAAACAAGCTGTGATTCTGGTCAAGAAAGGGCCGGGACAGAGGAAAAAGAGCTGTGCAGGCTGCCCTCGATACGACACAAAGGAATGTGCGGACAATGCCATTGTCATGGGTTCTTGCGATGCAAGCAGTCAAAGACTTGTAACAACGCACCGTGACAGACAGACTGTCATGTTCAAAGGACTCACAGGCAGCGCGAAAGGATTGCTGAAGGATGCGACGTTGCTGTTGTGCTAGATCCGCAGGAATTTGCTGTGAGTTTATTTGAGTCTCTGGATAACAGTCATAGGATAGATGGCTCCTAATCCGATATTTTGGATGGTGCTTGCCTCCCCTCCCTTCCCCTCTACCCCCCGGTCCCCCCTTGATACAATAACTCTAATAGTGTGTAACTAGTGTAAGTACAATTTCCATTCCATCGACAGTTTTCTACAGCCAACCTGCCCAGTCTTGCCGTTCGCTAAGGCCCACTACCCGCGCATCAAAATGTTAAGCTATTGTCCCTAATCCGTATGCATAAAGATGCAAATGAGCAAATTTCACCTCGGCGTGATATATTTCCCTTACTCCTCCCAACCATCCCCGGCACACGTCATCCAATTCACAGCGACCAGCTTCAGGCCGTTCTTGGCGGCAAACTCAGCGGGACGGAACGACCTTCTCTGCACGAACTCCTCTCCGCCGACATCTCCCTTGGACAGGGCCAGGTCCGCCGGCTCCCTGTATAGCAGAAAAAGGTAGCGATGCGGTCTCGAGCTGAAGAAGAAAAAGATTCATATTGTTAGCCTGCCGGGGTGTATAATCGTGGCTGATACCAAACGCGTCTCGTTCTTCTCCCTGGAGAAACTATTTCGGAAATAGTACGTACTCGTCTTTCGGTCCGGGTCCGAGATACTCCGTTAGAACCACCGGCGCCGGCGCCGCAGCAGCGACGACGTCCCGGCCGGGCCTCAAACCCCCGACCACCCAATGCCGCCAGAACGCGAACTTTGGATCGTCGGGCGTAGGGGCGTCGGGATCCGTCAGGACGAGCAGGTACGAGGCGTCCGCATCCACGCCTTCTTCCGCAGCGAACGACACCATCGGCGCGCGCCCGCACTCGCCGGCGCGGAAGAAGGTCCCCAGTTGCACCACCTTACCCGCTTCTTCACCCTCGGCCTCGCTTTTTTCGAAAGAGACGCGCAGCTCCGTCGTCGGCTCAAAAGGCGCCGCCGGCGGAAGCAGGGCCGACGCGGGGCCGTTCGGCGTCAGGCCCGCCTTCGCCAGGGACGCCGCGAGGGCCCTGGAATGTTCGTCGAGGGACATCGGACCTGTAAGTGGTATAAAGGAAGTTAAAGGCGGGTTGGTGGATTTCGCGTGGGGCTAGTTGATTGATCTATGCCGCTGGTTCGTCCTCAAACTTCAAATGGTGATAAGGCGTTCCACCAGGGTGAGTTCCTTTTCTATTTCTCCCCCTCCGCTGTGCTGTCTCAGTCCTCACGACGAGTTACGACATGGATGCGCGAGACTCTCTCGCTCACTTTTGCTGGCAGCTATAGCAGATGATCCTGTAGTCGGCGTGCCTTGCCAAATAGTCCTATGGTCGTAGAAATAGCCCCCCCCATCCCTTCACTATGCGGGGAATAGGGGAATGAAGCTGAATGGTGGAAAAATACAGGGGGAGCGAGTGAGACTTGGCGCGACATATGACTGTCGAGACGTCTCTCAATTCCTCTCCGGCCTTCCTATTTGATCGCTAATTTACATACTATACAGGCCGCATCTACGGGTAGGTGGCTATGACTAGAGTCTTCCCCGATTTCTTTTTCCTTGATGACGTATGTGCGGGAGGGTTTCGGCGACTCTAGGTAATATATTGCGTAGAACGTCATAGGGTATCGCTTGTCTATGGACCGCCCCCCCCTCCCCCCCCAGACTACGAGTCCATTTGACAGGTCATAATGGATCGCCCATCGTGGAAATATTACAGCTTCAACAATGGCACTAGGAAGACGACTAGATAGGCTCATCTCACACAATGCTATTCATCGCCACTGGGTAAAGCAACACTTAATTAACGTGATATGAATTGTACAGCGCTATGTATATGTAATGTAAAGGACAAAGACCATCCATCTGTATTGCCTCCGTGTATGTACCTCGCTACCCCAGTAATGAACATTAGTGGGTTCAACCTTGGACTCGAGTTCGAACCCGGGAGCTTGGAAAGCAATATCGAATGGGAGAAAACAACGCCGCTTCATGCAGATGCCAGGGAGACGCCGGCGATGACATATGCTTATGTTATGTACAGCCAGCGTGATAGCAATTGTGATGAATATGTATACAGGGAACATGGTACAATTGTTCCCCTCCAGATTCCAACCCGTTGCCTCCGTCCGTACCAACCATCCCTCTTCAGATTAAAGACGAGCAACATGGAATTTGGGAATCGAAGTCAGGTGACTAAATCGGAATGTACTACCGTCAAAAGACTGTATTTAGCAAGCAGCTGCTCGCAAGCTGGGGCGCCTTCTCCGTGCGCTTCGCCGCGTGCCATCCTCTCTTGACACAGCTTCCGCAATGGCGGCTGAGATGCTGCGACCAGCAAAGTCATCGACAGGTCCGTCAAGGGACAGCTGCGACTGCTTCCGGGGGCGCCCAGGGCCCTTTTTCGCTGAGTTGTCCGACTTCGGCGTTGTTCGAGTAACTGTCTCCACCACTGTTGACGCGGCGGTGATGGTAGAAGCAGTAGTAGCTTTGTTGACGACGGGGGACGGCCGTGATTTGGGTGCAGCTGAAGGGATCTTTCGTCCGCGAATTCTGAGTTCATCCTCCCGGTCCAAGAAGCGGTGTATCAGCCGGTGATCTAACACACGTTCCTCCTTATCGTGAGGACCCTCCGGCTCGGTCTTTGGCCACTGGTATCCGTACAGTTTAGAGTGACGCTCGCATCGGGGACATGCGCTGCGCGTGAAATAAGCGTTTTGCTGAATGAAAGCCTCGCTACAGATTGTACAAAGGACCCATGCAGTATCAGGTTCCGAAAGAAGGACCGGGGTGAGCGAGTAGTCCCCGGGTGTACGAACCCGCTTCTCAGCGGAGTTCTCAGTGTCCTCAGGCTCGTCTTCATGCACTGGTTCGTCCCGAGTGCGAGTGCGACCACGGTCTTGATCCGGACTGCTGGGCTCGTCGCCGGCATCGCTGGTGTCGTTGGGCGATAGCATCGCATCAGAATTCGATGAGACATTGTCCGTCGTCTTTACTTCTGGAGTGGTTGGCATAGGTAGAACAAGTGGCTCAACGGAAACTGGGGCGCCCTTTCCGGCTTCATTGCTTATAAATTTGGTGTCTTGACTAGACTTAGGCGCAGATTCAATGGTGGGTAAAGGCATGGCGGTGATACTATCCTGCTCGCCTACTGGCACTGGAGCGGGTGCAACATCGGAAAGGGTGGACGTAATAGAATCCTCTTGCTTTAGAGGCGGTGCCTGTAGTTTCTCCGGCGAGAGTTCTGGCGAACGTAGAGCTTGGTCTTTGGTGTCGCTCTCGGGCGTCGTTGCGTTTGTCAAGAACATACTTCCACTACCAGTATCAGATGCTGCGCCTCCGTCTGCTGAGGTGTCTTCACTACTGCGCCTAGAAAGAGCTGACACAGCAATGGGCTGGACGTCATACTCAAGCGTCTTCTGTTTCTTGGCTGGGGTGACGGGAGGTGTCGTAAGTGATTCGAATTCCCTCTTTCTCTTCTCCCGCAGTAAGCTTTCTGGCCCTGGGGATCCTACCGAGGCGCGTCCAGAATCTGCCTTCACGGTTTTGGACCTCGACTTGGGAATCCGAGGTCGAATGTCGGGGGTGACTGATGGTGTTCGCGATGTCGAGGCGGCACTATCGTCCCGTCGTCGTCGGCGCAACGAATAGCCTTCAGACGTCGTCCCTTCGATGCTCTTCACCGCAGCGTTGCCGTCTGCTTGCGACCATCCATTTACGAGGTTATCCTCACATGTCTTGCAAAGGCATTCGCAATTGTCCTCTCCAAAGTAATTCCCTCCATATGAAACGGTGATCTCGTCGCCGACGTCGATATTCCGTGTGGCCGTGATCTCAATTCCTGCCTGGCCAGTGTGCTTCAAATGCGCATTTGCGCCGCAGTCATGGTTGGCGAAGCGGGCAGGGCCCATGAATAAACTTGCGCATTTATTCCGCGAGCTGACGACAATGCTGAAATCCTTCTTCCGCGCTGATAGGGCATCTTCCTCCTTAGGGGAGATGAGTACCTGGATGCCGGAGAGGTACTTGACTGGCTGTCCCTTTCGGATGAACTTGCGCGCCGTCACGCGGGCTTCGTGGGTAACAATCGTATAGCGGTTCGTCGAACTGACTTCGAAGGGGCAGTCAGGAAGGTAGATGTGCATGTAACGGCGTAAATGACCTCGGAAATCATCCTTCTCCTTCTCGGTCTTCAGACCTTGGTAAAATCTACGCAGTCCGTCTGTCGCAAGCAGTTTGGCCTCAGCGATATCGAGATCCGGCTCGACTATCAAGTGCGATTGGATAATCTTGGCAATCTCCTCTTCTTTGACACCACGCGAGGGATGATAGGATGGTCGATTCTTTGGAATAGTGGTCCAGTAGAAGGCCTGGGAGGTGTCAATGGTTTGTCGCGCCTGGCATAGACACCTGGGCATGCTCTCACAAGCCTCTACAGCAGATATCACTTACGTGGTCTACTAGCGCATCGGTCAAGATATCATCATAAGTTGACAATTGGGCTAATGTCAAGGGCTGCTTCTTCGCAGCTAAACTAGAACTAGGAGGCATAGCTAGCTGTAGAGCAGTGGAAAGAGAGAGAGAGAGAGACAGATGTATTACAGATGAATACAGTGAAGTCTATAGTAGTATTCCTAAAGGAGGGAGAGAGAGAGAGAGCGTAAGTAAAGAGAACGTGACAAAATAGGTCGTTCAAACCGATTTGGAGTCCAAATCCAAAAAGCAAGGTGAAAAAAAAAGGCAAAAGAATGTGTTGGAATGCAATGGGACTGGGGCTGGCTGCAGTGATATGGAAGTGATAGGTAGTGAAGGAGAGGTGAAGGAGAGATGAAGTAGACGATAAGGTTGGGAATGACTGGCTGCTTAGTTGGATTGGATGCCTCTACTTCGTGCTTCTCCCAATTGGGGTCAGATCCATGAATGTGATATGCATGTTGTTGTTAGGTTGTGTGAGATTGGGGTGGTAGCGGTGACGTTTGATTTTCCGGTAGTATCTGAAAATAAACGAAAGCGTCTAGGTGGCCTCAGACTTACTTCTATTTGTGTGTTACTCTATATTTAATCTTGGGTATGACTTGCATACATGCGTGCGAACAGGTTGATACCTGGGAAGTAAGTAAGTGTATTATTAGGAGGTAGGTATAGGAGGTAGGTAGGTGTAGGTAGCTTCACATGCATATACCTAAGTAGGTCTGCATATAGGAAGGAACCCTGCCTGTTGCTTTAAAATCCTGTCGCTTGTCGTCATAAACCGCTCTGGGCCAATGTCATGTGAGGGCCGAGGGGGGAAGATGAATCCAGATATAGTAAAAGTAACGAAGGGGGAGGAGGGAGGAGGAGGAGGGAGGGTGGAAGTCGAAGTAAACCTGGAAAAGGGAGGCGGGAGGGAGAAAAGAGACGGGAGTATATTAAGCGTAATTTTGAATTACGTTTATTACGTTTGTCTTTTGATAGGTTATAGTTTATATCATTAGAACCCGACTCTGGGAAGAAACCTTATTATTCCCTTCCAAATGTAGCTTTATGTAGCTAGTGCTAGCAAGCTCCTATTAAAATTCATCCATAGATACAATATGGGGGAAGAAAGAAAGAGTCAAGAGTGCGGTTGAGGTTTGCATAAACAATGGCTTGCTGTCGCAATAGGAAGGAGTTTCGTTCTGCCAGGTCCAACTTCTGAAAGTTCCAACAACTTGCTTTTTCGTACAAAAACTGATAGATATCAAAAGGTGGGCGCTTTCCTGGGCTTTCCTTTGACACACTGCCCCAGAAAATGCGGGTGGCAGGACAACCGGGAGACTCCACCTGAGTGGAAAGGTATCAGCTACTCAAGTACGTGGGCAGGTGCTTCGTGCTTAGCGGGTTACATATACTTTAGTATGCTTCATAAGGGCTGTTGCATGTGGCTCCATTGCACATACCATTGAAGTTAGCACCTGAATCCGTACATCGCTCTTGCGCTATTTATACGTACCTAGATACATATGGAAGTATACATATATAGAAGTCGGGGATTGTATCACGCAATGTGCTTTAATGGGGGGGCCACAATCACTCAACTTTCAGGGGGCAGGTACAACGCAGAGACACCACTTCAGTTCAAAGTATGAGAGTGTCCGTACCTGCGCCAGGGCCACCTACCTATTATAAGCGAGGAACTTGTACCATGTATGAACCTTGGAAGCTGAAGACGGCTGACCCACAGCTTCCGGAAAGCCAATCGGGAGAGTTGCATTTCTTGGCAGAACCAGCCTCGAATTGCATTGTCGGGTGGATCTTGTCTCTTCCTTATCAGCTTATCTATTAACCTCTTGATGTGGTATGTAGGTGGCGTAGCGTAGCGTAGCTCCGGGGCTGTCTCCCTCCCTTGTCTCCGTCCATCCACCAAAAATTCGAGAACAACCTCAAGACGAGGGGGGGTTCTGTGCCGACCGACGACGACAACGACGGAACGAATATCATAGAAGTATCACCACCACCATTACCACCGCCATTACCGTAGCCAATTATCACGATCCCATTGAGAGTAGTGGGCTCTAAACTTGGTAGCCCGCCATGATCCAATTAAAGGTACGGGGCCGATCTGCGAACTTCCGACTGGGAGGAAGTGTGATGAGGAAAATCTCGGGGAGCTAACGGGATATTTGTCAATCAGTCGATGCTGAACTGCATCGATAACTCGGGAGCTGCTATCGTCGAGTGCGCCCTCGTCATTGGGCAGAGGCGGCATGCGAGAATAGGTACGTAGTATTAGAGACAGATATAGAGAGAGAGACACCACCCCGGATCTTCCAAACGCACTCCGGACTAACCACCACCCCGCGACAACCTCAACCCCCGCAACCCACAGGCGACAGATTCGTAGCGATCGTGCAGAAGCAGCGGGGCGCCAGCGACGCGGGGATGGGGGCGGCGTCGGCGTCGGCGGCGAACAAGGTGAAGCGGGGGGACATCCGGCACGCGATCGTGGTGCGCACGCGCAAGCAGACCCAGCGCCCCGACGGCAGCGTCGTCCGTTTCGACGACAACGCCTGCGTCCTCGTCAACAAGGCCGGCGACCCCGTCGGCACCCGCGTCAACGGCGTTGTCGCCGCTGAGCTCCGCCGCAAGGGCTGGAGCAAGATCCTCAGCATGGCCCCCCTGCACGCCTAAGAAAGGAAAGGAAGCGGGGAAAGAGAGGGATATGTGAAGAAAAGAAAAGAAAAGAAAAGAAAAGAAGGGGAGGAGGCGGGGTATGCGGTCGCGGTCCCGTGTATAAAGCATCAGGGAGCAGGGGGAGGGGATGATACTTGTACCATACACATGCGAGCAAAAGCATTTCGGACGGCGTTGAAGATCAATCTAGTTTCACTAGGCGTTTCCGATAATCGACCTCGAGAAAAAATCCCTAAACTTAACATAGGAGAACCAGGAACAAGAATCCTCCCTAGGTCGCGTAGAGTGAGGCTCTCCCAGCCGCGGAGAATAACTTCAGTCTGACTTTCACTTCTAGGCCCTAGGCCAGTGCTGTACTTCGGTCGGCGGGCGTAAACCGGTTGTGGGCAAGTACAACGTAGTGTGACAAGGCGGATTATGTTCATGATGCCGTGCGTAGATTGATTATCCCGCCTTGTCAAAAACTCATGAATAGGCTTGCTTTCCTACGCCATGCAAAATGACGAAAGGGCTAATGACATATCAAACGAGGTCTTTGCCTCCAAGTAACCCTAATCAGGGCGGTTTCCGAACCGGGGACCGTTCCCCTACTCCTCCCAATTATCCTTTGGTATCACAAATTCCTCGCATTTCAACATACGCAGTTTATAGTTTATATTGTCCCTCGAGCAATCTATTTCTCTTCCCATCACTCCCCTTTGTTCTTCCGGACATGATCCGTCGATCTTTAGTTAGGCTTGTTGGAAGATATGACCACAGTCGCAGCAGACGTAGAAGAGTTTCTGTCCGCCATGTGTTAGCCCGCGGCTTAATTTTGTATAGATTGGAGAGAAAACAAAAGACGAAGAGCATTCAACATGATGTAAAGCTACGATGGGATGGGAAGGGGGGGGGGTGGAAAGGAGGAAAAAGAGAAGAAACCCACCATTCCCGTCTCGGCGCTTCTCTGCTGGGATTGGAAGAAGACGGCTTCCTGATGATTGCATACCGGACATGCCGTGTTCGCCCGCGGGAGCTATATCTCGGGAGAGAGGGATCACAACGTCAGCATCAGGTTCAGCAGATGAGAGTAGATCGCAATACGTTGCTCCCCAAAGCTGGGTGCCCTGTGCTGGAAAGGGAAGGGATGGGGGAAGAATATATAAAGCCCGCCCCCGTACGCTTCTAGCCTAGCCGTCTGCCTGACGATGTAGATTGACGTGTCGGTGTGGTACCGCCCGATATATACGACACGGTGCTTTGATCCGAGCACCCGTAGCGGTGGTGTCTCTGGTCCGGAAGCGGAGCGATGCTTTTTGGGGTTTGTTGCTATCACGTGCCGCTCATTCGGTGTGTCGAGGCCCGCGGGATACCATGGTGTTCCGCGGCTCGGATGAGAAACAAGGCATTTCCCTCGGCGCCCTATTGTGATAGAGGTCACGACATCTCGTAGTTGTACTCCTCCTGATCGACACCAAGAGCCTCGGGAGGATCAGCGTCCGGGTCGAGGGCGATTTCCATTGGCAGGTACTGGGCGATGCCGTCCTGCGAAAGATGTGCCATGTTGCACCCTTTACAGGAGGCGAATCTATCATCCCAGGCGTCCCTCCCGTCGGCGTCCATGGCCTTCCATAAACTGGTGAGGCGGATGTATTCTAGGGACTTGGAGACGGCATAGTCCGGATGGAGCATGATGTAGTCGTTATAGTCTTCGACGGAGGCGGGGTCCTGACACCGATTACAGTGAAGGAGGGTCATGCCACACCTTAGGCAGACAGCTAGGCTACGTTCGGCGGAGGCGGCGGCGGCGGCAGCAGCAGCAACAGCAGGGGAGGCGGCAGGGGAAGCGGGCTCGAGCGCGTCGGAGGCGGCAGAGCCAGAGGTGCAGTTAGAAGAGGGGAAGTGGTTACGAACCGTGGGATCCGATCCAACGTCCTGGGTGACACCGGCGGTCTCGCCGGCGGCATTACCTGAGACGTAGCGGAACACGCACGTCGAGGTAGCCTCCTCGGTAAACTGACACGTGCGACAAGTGAACTGGAGTTTGTGCGAATCTTCGTCTTCCTTAGGATAGAGCATGTTGGCGCATTCGGAGCAGAAGCGGAATGTGATCTGCTCGAGGTTTTTCTTGGAGCCGTCGCCATCGGCCGTCGTGGAATTGGCGGCGGGTGAAGCCATCGTGTAGGGGGGGGGGGGGGTGTAAGTGGTATGCTCAGGTGATAGTTGGGGATGGTGTGAGTTGTATTCGTAGTGCGTAGCGTAATTGAAGTAGGTCGGGCACGGGGTACGGGTGTAGAGGTCGATTGATTAGTCGATTAGTCGTTTAAGCCGTTTAAATCAATTTAGATTGATTTAGATAGAACCTTCTAAGAAGTATCCAAATCCACAACTTAGGTAGCCTTCACCTTAGGTAGGTACATGTAAGGTAGGTAAGCAGGTACCTGGCTTGCCTGGGCAGCCTGGGGTAGGTGAGTGGGAGACAGAAAGTGGAGTATCTCTCCCCCCAATGAATGTTTCCCAGGTTTCCAGTTGCAGACGGGATGCAGAACAAAGATAACCTTGGAAGATGCCCGGGCCGGATGCTTCGAATATTATGGAAGTATTTCACCGCCCGTACTGTACTGTATTGCGGATCCAGCAAGTCCACTCTAGGGTAGTGTACTTATTTGTCGGATAGTGGCAAACAGTCTATGTAGTCTAGCAGTTCAAGGGACCCGGACAAGAGAAAAGGAGCATCGACTATCCCTGACAGAATAAAGAGAAAGGGGTCGAGAAAAGTGAATGGCGAGTCAGCTGTAAAAGAAGAGCAGAAGGAGGAAGAAAGCCGTGGGATTGTTTTTGTTTCTAGTACCTGGTACGGTGGATTGGTTGATTCAAGGTTGTGTGTACCTGATTGTTGTCTTATTATTACTAGTGAGGATTTAGAGAGGGTTTGGGAAGTTTTGGTTTGGGTTGGTGTTTGGTGTTTGGTGTTGGTGTTGGTGTTGATGGCGAGGGGAGGTTAGGAGTAGTAGAAAGTGGAAGAGAAAGAAAAAGATCTTGAGCTATACTCCGTAGAAATTGCTCTAAAGCTCTAGAAAATCAATCATTTGAACTGATCATTCGGTTCTATTCACTTGTCATAATAACTGGTACAATTAGTGCAACTGAGGTAGCTTTCTTGGTTTCCACACATCCCAAGATGTCCAGTCAGGATTCAGATCAAAGAGCAGTTGCATTCGATAAATGCTACGATAGGTGGTCTACAGTAGGTACTTAGCGTTCATAACTCGGTACAATACATACCTCCTAGGTACCTACACATTCATAGAGGTAATTAGGTAGGTACAGTAGGTCAGTTGGTTGGCAAGCGGGCAGTTATTTTAGCCGTTTTAGTGGGCAGCCAACTAGCCGCACTTACTTTATCGTTTACCAACACCTACTTACATGCAGGTATGTACCTAGATAGATACATAAAGTAGGTACTTACGCCACCCATCAGATTTGCAGGTGACTTCGCCATGTCAACGGGTGCTACTTAGGTTGTTCCCGTCATATATAATACCTAGGTATATACGAACAAGGACATCGGGAGATATCTAAGGTATAATGCTACATATTGGCATCTCTGGCTAGGTGGTTCATGGCTTGGTCATCTGCACCCAGTAGGACGGAATTAGTTTAGGAATGGGCGTTATACTACACCGTATATAAGGCTGATTAATTAATATTACTACTGTATGGATACTCATGATCAAGCCTTGATACTCCGTTATTGCGTCCTAGATTTCACAGCAACTTTCAACCCTCCAGTCTTTAATTTTAATGGTGAACTAATGCCTATGGACTTGGAAGCTTACTTACCAAGGTACTTAAGGCTTACCTAGGTACTTTCTAAATCTTACTATCTACTAATTACATGACGGGAAGAGGCAAAAAGGAAGTGGCCCAGGTTCCAGGTGTATTTATTAAATGCCCCGATAAACTTGTATTACAAAAAGAATCTTTGTTCTTATACAGTTGTGGGAGAAATCATAGACACTGTGAGTGGTGGGTTTAGCAACATACAAGTACTACTAACTATGGCTGCGCCGCTGCGCCGCTGCGCCAGTCACCTCACAGCTGAAGTAATACACCTGTGTACCTAGAGTAGGTGCGCCAGGTGCCGAGTTCCCTCTGTCTTTGCCCAGCCTGTCAGCCCAGGCGTAGGTACTTAGGTACTGTAGAGGCAGGGTGTAGGGCAACATTGGAGTTTATAATAAGGCAAAGGAGGCTAATCCTCCCGTCCCCCCGCGTTTCAAGGCTGTTGCCCCGCTCAACCAGGTCAGGGTACCTACCTAAGGTAACCTCGTGATCTTATTTTTGGCCCTTGTTTTTTTTCTCGGAAGAAGGATTTACATGTTTTTTATCCCGTACTAGCATAGTAAGTGCGACTACTTACATAGTATCAGAGTCTACAGGCAAACAGGTACTACTACTATTACTACCTCGAGCTCCGGAGTGGCTGAATGACGTCCTTCCTTCCCTTCTTGTCTTTCTCACACTTTACTTAGCCTTAACCTCCTTCACTTTAACCTCTCTACTTCACACACATTTCATGTAGATCAACTATAGATCAACCAAGAAGACACATCAAGAACGCATCAAGACATCGATACTGTTACTACACCAGCTGATAGATATTGTTGTTGGCTCTATATATTGGCTCTATATATCTTGCACTGCTTTCTGAATAGACGTCTGCTCTATCTGGGTGTATATATATATATCATCACCCAGTGAACAGCGCCAGCTAAAATTCCACTGTCACTGTACTCAGTCAGATAAACTCGTCAGCATGGTAAGCCTGCACATTCTGCTGCCACCCATGATTTGAATCGGGGGCATCCCTTCGAGGCAGAGAACTGGCAGGGGGGCTAACCAGATGAACCCGTGTTTCCAAACCGTTCATAGGATGAATCCGGTCTTCCCGCGGGCTGGGAGGTGCGCCACAGCAACTCCAAGAACCTGCCCTACTACTTCAACGCCGTGGATAAGATCTCGCGCTGGGAGCCCCCCACGGGGACCGACACCGACAAGCTGAAGAAGTACATGGCGCAGCACCACTCGGCGACCAGCTCCTCGGCTGCGTCGCAAGGGGGAGCAGCGCCGGGCCGGCCCGAGGGTAAGATCCGAGCTGCCCACCTCCTCGTCAAGCACCGCGATAGCCGGCGGCCCGCGAGTTGGCGCGAGTCTACCATCACCCGCACCAAGGACGAGGCCATGAGCATTATCCGCGAGCACGAGGAGAAGATCCGCGCCGGCTCAGTCACCCTCGGCGAGCTCGCTACTACTGAGAGCGACTGCTCCTCCGCCCGCAAGCGCGGCGATCTCGGCTACTTCGGCAAGGGCGACATGCAACAGGAGTTCGAGGAGGCCGCCTTTGCTCTGCAGCCCGGCCAGATGAGTGGCATTGTCGAGACCGCCAGCGGGCTTCACCTGATCGAGAGGCTGGAGTAAGGGGGGGAAAGCGAGGAAACGAGGCAGCCGGCGAAGGAAGGTAATATGACATCATCACGTCGAGAAGGGAGAAAAACTCAAAATCAAACCCAAAAACCCAAAAACTTACAACACCTAATTCTTACCCAAAGCCATTCATGGACAGGTAAAGAATTGGGATTTATCAGCCTGCGAATGCAGGCGCGCGAGCACGAGTGGTGTGGCACGGTCTTATGTAGCATTAAGGGATGGAACATTCATGGGACTTCATTGGGACATGGCAGCGTCTATTAGCATGTTTGCCGTGTATACCCTTTAGAAGGGGCGAGGCGGTGGTATAGAGAGAGAGAGATGAGGAGGATAGGCCGATTTTCAAGCAAGAAAAATTACCACGGGGGGAACCGCCACTTCCCATGTGAAGGCCAAATTTATTGTTATCCCCCGGCGCCTTTCATTTATATCAATGCCTACGTGGTAATTCAGAGCCGTGAACTGGGTAATAAGCTCGGCAGAGCACCGTGCAGACGTCCAAGCCTCTGTCGCTCCCTAAGATGTGTTTCTCGAAAGAGTTCTAAATGATAAAGATTGTCTCAACTGAGCTAACTGACATCATAATGATGGCCTTTATCCTCCAATGTCGCAAAAGTGCCGTCCATTATGGCACGGGAGACGGGGACGTAGGACGTAGGACGTGGATGGATGGAACATTTCTTTTGGCGGGTTTTGGTCACCCCGTCATTTTGCCGTTGCGGCCCTGTTGCCAAGCATGATCGAGATCGTTTCATTAATACAGTGTTTCATGTTTGCTTCAGTGATGTCGATATGATTCTCTCTGACAGAGAAGGGAAAAGGGGGTGGTGGAGAGAGAGATACATGCACCACGGTAGCTCGATTCACGGCCTGACTCACCACCCGTAAATAACATCCGGTGATCCGCACAGCCAGAGTCAGCTTTGTGGACCTGTACTCTAGGTATACGTCCATGCGACCGCTTCTTCCTTCCGATGTCCTACTACGTGTCAGGCGCAGCAGCTCTCATGGCATACATGCACGACATGCAGCCGGTGGACGGCGTATGTGTACGGACGTGCGCACATACACAAAAAAAGCGAAATAGACTATTTGAAACATCGTACGAGACACACGCCGTTTTGCGGGGAAGGAGGAAGGGGAGCGGATGACAGTCAAATCAGATTAGGTTGATGGGAATCATCGGAGAGATGTTGGACAATCATGAAAACATCGATGCTTTTCGTAACCATTGGCACCACCTACAGCATACCTAGATGGTGAAGTCCTAGATAAGGTAGGTAGCGCCGCCTGACCCGTAGTGAGTGTAAAATACTATCTATGTACAAGAAGTTGGATACATCCTTTTTAGATGGATGGGGGAAAAGATATCCTTCGTGGTATCATATGCCTTGCTCCATGGTCTAAACAATCAAATCAAAATCAAAATCAAAAGTCCCAGGAAACAAAACCCAGAAAAGCACACTGAACATGCCGCTGTCATCAACCTTCATATCTATCGTCTATCATCTTCGTCATTTTAACTTGTCCTTAGCCCCATAGAACATGCGGGGAGGAGCGGGCGGCGTTAACCAGGCCGGGCCGTTTGTTTCATCGGCCCTTCATCTCATCTCGATGCGAGACGTACCAGGAGATCCGATACGGCTGGAAGCGCTGTGAGCGCCACCGTCATGCCGCCGTATATGGTCATGGACAGTGCCGAGTAGGCCGCGGCCCGGGAGTCGCGCTCGATCAGGTGGGCCGTGCCCATTGCGGCGGCGTTTATCCCGACGGTCACGCCGGCCGCGAGGAGCTTCGTCTCCTCCGCGGTCCTGTCCGATGATTCCATCTCTGCACGTGTCGCCGTCCCCGGCCCTATGCCCATCTCCTTCTCCTCCCCATTCTCAGGGTAGTAGCGAGACCTGGGATCGTGCGTCGTCGTGGGCTCGCATCGCCCGGCGCGGTCCCGGATGCCGAGGGCACGGAACAGCGGGTCACCAGCCATCTGGAACAGCATGCCACTGAAGATGCAGAGAGAGCTCATGAGGGTGGTACTGCCGCCGAGGTTCTGAACGGCGGGGGCTCCAAGGGCGATGGTGGAGGACTTGGCGGCAAAGGCGAGGGCCTCGTTAGTGCCTAGTCCAACTGCGCGGGCGAGCGCCACGTTGAGGAACACGCCAGCTCCTGCGG
Organism: Eutypella sp. D-1; assembly: GCA_023313575.1. NCBI lineage: Eukaryota > Fungi > Ascomycota > Sordariomycetes > Xylariales > Diatrypaceae > Eutypella > Eutypella sp. D-1. The sequence goes on from JAJTTP010000003.1 coordinate 1,418,999, forward strand.
CGGCCGCGCAAGTCGACAAGACCGAGCCGAGAGTTGCGGCGAGCTCTCTGCGGTACTCGAACATCTTCATCCCGAGACAGAGAATCCCAGCATCAACGATCAAAGCGGCAAGGTCCCCCGCACCGATGTGCGCCCGCAAGTCGTAATCCTCTGCGACCCGGGTGAACGCGTCGGTCAGCGTGTCGTGCCGGCGGAAGCTCGTGATGGCCTGGTCGATGGTCGTCTCGGCTAGCACGGTCTTGATCCAAAAGTAGGCTGTGCCGAATCCCGAGGTGAGCAACACTGGGTTAGCAAGTACAAGGAGCGCCGACCGGGTCCTTAGAAGTCGCTGGAGGCATTCGGAGGATTTCAGCGCCCTAACCAGCTGTAGACAGCATACCCATACGAGGATGAAGTAGATCGTCTCGAACGGCGTTTCGTATCCCGTAGCGAGGTACATTGGAATCCCGACCGTCAGGAGCAGGAAACAGCATGTCCAAATGGGGAATGTACGGAGGAAGAACTCTATTGCCTGATATGTACGGGAGGGTGGTATTGGTCCCTTCATAGACATGAACGACTCGCTGTAGACAAACAGGCTACTAATTTGTGACAGTTCAGAAATCCGTTTGGGGCATTTCGTTGTCGATGGTGTCACTACGGGCCAGCTTTCCCGAAGGCGCGGCCAGGATTGGGAATAGGCACTCTCGAGATCGTAGAGTGGTCTAGTGGTGCCCCTGAGCCGTCGCTCGAGCTTGTAGCTCCCACAGGCGGCAAAGAAAGCCACGAGGTATGTAATAAGAGTAATGACGACTGCATTTGTTAGTGAGCATTCACGGCCACGGACTTTCTGGGAGAGTATGTACCAAAAGCGCCCGCAATTCTCGGGGCATCCAGGGGATTTGAGATATGATCACGGCTGAGCATGACGAACGGTGCCACGAAGCCGAGAGATATGTGCCGCCCAAGGAAGTCCACTGGGCCCTGTAAATGTGCATTGTAGAAGCGAGCCACCCCGCCATGGATGCGGTTGGCGACGACCATGAAGAGGAAAACGAAAACCATAACCAGGACCGAAGCTGGCAAACCGACGTTGCGCCGTTCTAGGCCAAGTTGGATAGGAACGATGGCGAGTTGGTTCAAGGAGATTATCAACAACCCAATGCCCAAATCTCTGCACCTCCCGAGAGCGTTTGGAGCTTGAACGCTCTTGCAAAGGTGTTCAACCAGTGATGCCCTCATGATTGGTCGGCTCGGTGACACCAACTTCCAGCGAGGGGCGAGAGACATGCAGAGAATGGATAGAGTATAGGTATATTGATGTCTTGAAGCAATAACGAGCCGAGACAGTACGGCCAGGGCTTCAGAAGATATAGGAAAGTGACATCTCCGTTTGTCAGTAAACGGTTTGAATCAGATAGGGGCAGAACAGCGGGTCAAAGAGTGGGCATCCCAGCGCTTGTTTCTCGGACAAACACATCCCAAGAGCCGGCCCCTGTAGAGAGGCCCGCACGGGGACGAAGAAAAGTCGCATTATAGCTCGAGGGCGTCGGTGGCCAAACGCTGTAGAGCATCATTTTGGATGAATGATCGATGAGTTTGCGCTATCTCGCTTGTCTAGGCTCAAGCGTATTGGCAAGGGGCCAAGCTTCATCCAGTGCAACGACGACGATAATGGCGCCGGTAGCCCACGGAACACAAACAAGTTACAGACCCAAACTCATCAGCTTTGCCTGAGTTGGTGCTTAAGTCGGAGACCATATTTTCTATCGGGGGGTTGCGGTTGTCACTTTTGGCACCGTAAACGGGAACTGCAACTGGGATAGGGACCTCACGGCAAAGCGCAGTTACACATGCAGACATGGATCAGCGATGCAAACGCATGGTCCGATATCCGCCATCGATGCTGGGCGTTCCAGTCTGGGCATTTCACAGCTCTCCAGGGACATAATATCAGGAGCGTGCTCCCAAGGGGCTGCTGTGCTAAGCCCATCACGATGGCGGATCTGACACCCCATCGGGAGTTAGACGTTGTGCTCGAATTCAGAGCTAGATTCGTATCCAATTTGTATGGAACAAAAATCTTCGCGTGGTATCTTGAAATCGCGTGTTGACCGCTGAAGCATCGGTGGTACAAACTGTCTGTGGACCACTGAGCGGCGTTCTGGCGCAAACACAACGCATAAGACAACGCAGAGACGCCGTGTGCGGCCCGCACAACGGTGGAAATAAATGTTCCTGGCCGCTTATTCGCGTGTTGTACACCACGCCTGTCCCTGATTTAGCGAGGTCTTTTGGTATCATATTGGTCCAGATTTCTAGATCAAATGTTTGTTGAAATCCACGCCCAAGAGCTGGCCACGCGCGAAATAGGCATCGCTTATTGAGATGCCCGCGGTTTCGAGATCTGAGATAGTAAAGAGCTCCGGAGATGAAATGTGTATTGGCTATCACCAACAGATACCGACACTGGAAATGCTCCCATTGAATTCAAGAAGTATTCAAGCAACAGGACCCGTTCTACCAAGTCGCGGCAGCAGAATCGTGAGCGGGAGTTGTACCTACCCGCCGTACAGTATCTCGATTATGTAGATCTGATGCACTCTTGGCTCTCGTTCTGCAGGTCGATGTTGGCCAACGGGAACATGCTGTGTCCGGGCCACCCAAGCTTCTTGGCGCATGCTGAAGGGTTTCTACGAGGTAGAGAAATATCCTTGCCGACGGATGAGAGCAAGCATAGCCATGTCCATTGCCTGGCAATTCCTCGCTTATCAACTATCGAATGCAAACTGCTCGGGACTGGGAGTTGTTTGGCAATCGCTAAAGATAATCGTACAGCGGATTCGACGTCCATCGTCGTAATGTGCTTAGAAAGGCATTGCTGCCATTCTGAGGAGGTTTGAGAGAGGAGAAAGTATCCAACCCGTGCAAGCCCGTGGAAGGGGTATCGGGTAGGTAGCGGCCTCAGTGCGATCCTTCAGGTAGTCACGCAGAATGAGAAGTGGCCGACTAAATAAGTGTGCTATAATGAAGGAAACCCTTCCAGGGAATTTAATCTTCTATTTACTAACTTCGGATAGGAGGAGAGAGAAACAAAAAGGTCGGATAGATATGAATGAAACAACACGAGTATATCTCGGGTTACAATTATACACCTGGGCATGTAGTTGCTCTGTTGTCTATGTCTCCTGAGATATTCAAGATTCTTTGTCTGAACATGGATAGGCTAGGAGAATCCAGTAACTGCTCTTTCGAGTCCACGACCATCTATGGATGCCACCAGTAATGCTGAATACGTAGCCTGAAATGTCAACATCCTAGAGCTCTAGGCAGGTATGTTGGTAGGTAGGTTAATATCATAGCAACCAACATGGATACATACACACCTCCTACTTAATACCTACCTAGGTAAGTAGGCAAGCTAGGCAACTAGGTTGGTAACCCCGCTGCCTAAACCCGCTAGTAGAGAATTGGTAACACTGAATCGCAACTACCTAATTCCTAGGTATGTAATTGGTATATACCGATAAGCTATATTTTACCGGGTAGGCGGACACCTTCGCAGCTTAATGCCAGTATATCTTCATACCTAAGTACTTACCTAACTTTGCCCAGGTGGTATGCAAGTATATCCCCGGCACCTTCGCACATATCTTATACCCGACATATCTTATACCCGATCTACCTTTACTTGAGGATATTATGCTGCCAACAAGTCCATTACCATAAGAGCGCCTTCCTGGGTAAGCCGAATACAATATCACATCGTGCCTTGCATACTGATGCAAAGAACTGGCTGCAGCCTTTTAAGCCTGCCTTCTCAATTACCTAGATCCACAGGGGACCTTGGGAGGCTTATTTGCCTTAGACCTTTGGTAGGTACTTACTTAGGTACATAAAGTAAGTACTATATTTATTCCCTGCCCAGGGTGCTTCGGGACTTTCACCCATAACTGCCACACCGACACAAGATACTTACCTGCCATACCTGCAAATCTAGGTTGATGGAAGAAGCCATTCAAGGAAGAAACAGTATACGGCCCATCTAAAAAAACGCGGCAGCTGCCTTTTGACCGACATTTATTTTTGACAGCTGTGATTTATCTACAAGACAACTTACCAATCTTCTCCAGCTCTCTCTCACAGCTTCAACCAACCAAGCTGTGTAAAGGAGACTGATTATCGTTGCACATACTTGCCTGACATCTAAGGTTCTTAAGTGGGCTGGGTCAGTTTTCAGACTATGTGAATAAGTGACAAAACATAAGTCCTTTTTGGCAGTATCCCAGCAATATTCCAAACAGCCAAACAGCATGTCTTCGGATGTCTCCGATCAGAGACGTGACTACGTCCTTGCCGTCCTCTGTGGCGTTCTAGGCCTCTCTGTCACTCGTGGCCAAGACCACTTACTGAACTTCATCAACACACACGATGATGTGAAGAAAGAAGTCGATGAAATCGCCTCTCTCTTTGCTGGTCCCCTGAATGTATTCACCTCTGACGAACTTGAGGTGTAAGTGCTCCTTCCCTGTATTCCTCCAAGTTTTTGATACCACATTAACTAACACCCTGTTGATTGATAGAGCTGGCAGGCTGAAAGGCCAGGGTGACCCTGCCGAAGGCTCCGTCCCTTCATCTGAGCCCTGGAAGTACATAGTAGCACTTGCAGATTGTAAGAATGATAGCTGGGATGCTATTAAGGCCTTGGCAGACTACAACATCAAGTGCGGCAAGATTACCACTGCCTTCCATACACATGCCTCTCGTTCTCTTTCCACCAGCCAAAAGCTCTCTGCCGCTTCGGCTGTTCGCCATGAATTATTGAAGGAAGAGACTGCGGCCCTAGCGCTCGCATGCAATGAGATGGGAACCGAGGTAAGTCAGCCTGGACCCGAGCTGAGTTTGTGCTCATGCCACATATCTAACATTCCAATCCAGGCTGAGGGCTTGGAGGCATATTACGAGACCATGGTGAAGAACAACTTCATTAATAAGGGACTGGTCGGAACTGCTGCTATGAATCCTGCCTATAACAACATTGATGAGCCGTGCTTTGAATTCGATCTTCAACGCCATGCACGCCAGATCTACAGTGAAACCACTGCCCCTCATGATCACATTCTGACAAAACTCCAAGCCCTGAGTTTGGAATTAAATTATGACAGCGTCAAGAACGACCAGCTTGTTTCCGAGGCCCGAGGCTATGCTAGCGAGTAAGTCATCGCTTTTCGCCCTCACACTTCTGCCTGATTATAATGTAGCTTACACACTGCAGAATTGTATGGTCCCTGTTTCAGAAATGCCAGATGACCTTGGACAACATCTACGCCGAGGCGTGTTCATCAGGCCGGGATGCACTCAAAGATGCATCCTACACCAAAGCTGTCGATGAAGAGCGACAAGCCATCGGCCAAGAGATTAAGTCTCTCTGGGACGAGGTTGTACCAGTGGCCCATATGGCCGTGGAGAAGGAATTTATCAAGCCTCTTCTCGCAACCACAAGCATCGACTCCCGTGAGAAAAGGCTCCGAAACGCCACTATATCGGCTTATGTAAGGGTTCAAGACAAGTCAAGCTTTCCTAAAGGTATAGCTCACTAATGACATCGCAGACCTCGGGTGTGCTCCGGTTCATGAACCAGCATCTGGAGGCACTTGCAGATCGAATCCATGTTCTCATCTTACATCACAAGGCTCTTTTTGACGCTTATCACTATGCGTCGGCCCGATGTAAAGGCCATACGATCCTGGATCTGCCAAGGTCAACGGCGCAAGATTCAACCATCCAAACTAGCGGTGGGCCGGCCCAGAGCACCTTCAATGAGATGGTGCAGCATTATCTCATGAAATTCGGGTCCATCCCGATCAACGTTGGCCGTGGCCACCCTGCGCGAACCCCCAATGAAGAAACCGCGACCAAGCTCCGGCAGTTCGTCACGAGCCGCAACGGCAAGTTGTCCATGATGTACGAGCAGCTGCAGGATATGTTCGAGGCGGCCGCTAAGGCGAACCTGGGTAACGTCGAGATCGGTAGGGCGATCTTGTCCCGGCGCATCGCGGCAGACAGCGACTCGGGCTTTGATTTCCCGCGCACCATCCATAAGGATGCCGAGGCCGAGGAGGCCATCCAACTCATGGAGAATGAGGTGAAGGTGGTCCGCGAGCGCTTCGAGGATCTCGACGAGTCCGGCGCCGCCACTGCCCCTGACTTCGTCATTCAGGCCTACGCCAAGGTTCACAAGCGCCTTGCCGCCAAGGGCTGCGAGGGTTGCGCAACCGCGGGCGGGCCTAATCACTGTCCTACCTGCCGCGCCTGCCGCGAGTTCCACGAGTTCGTCGGCCGGTGGGGCGACGCTTAGGGCGTTGCTGCTGTGGCCGTCGCCGTCGTCGCTTCTGCCCGCCCGTGTTTTTACGTAGCTGGATACCCCTTAGACTAAACTGGATTTGAGATGGCTTTTGAACATGTTTCTGAAAAATGGCGATGATAGTCTGCTTTCGTTCAGTACCTTGCTGCTATCTCGTGATAATCGCTGGTATCTTGATTATCCGCGCCGGCTGAACGTCTGCCCCTGCCTCTTCTTATAGGGTTGAAGAGAACCTTATCTAAACGATAAGCAAAGATGGTGCCAAGAGGGTATTACGTTCGAACGATTAGGCTTGGACTCAAAGGAGAATTTGGCAAATACACGTCCTCGATCAAATCTTCTTATCTCTACCCACGGACCCCAACACTTAGAGTATCTTCCAGGCTCCTTTACATATTGATATAAGGCTACGTACGTGCCAACTAGGTAGCAATATACGGAAGGCCGGTGGCAATTCACGTACATATATTCAACAACTCCATTTGCACTGGTGAAAGTACCATTTACACGCGGCATTAATGTTAAGCTTTTTAAGACGATGGAAGCTACATACTTTGGCCAAACACATGGGCATTGCTCTCCTTGTCGGTGTAACGTAATAGGTAATAGGAGGAGCTTCGGCATGACTATTCAAGTACCTCATTACGGCGCTGCTGCCCTGTAGCATCAATTTCCTGCCGTTCGCCGATAAGTCAGAATATCCGACGTCTTCACACTTCTAGTATTTATCGGAAGTTTCCCTGGGAGTGGGGGGTATGATATCGAAACCAATGTTGAAAAGAGGAAGGAGATAGGAGAGCCAATCGCATGTTGTTGTCGGAGCTGGCACCCCTGACTTGCCCCTGCACTAGCGTCTAGACGTGGAAGTCTGCGCCTCATCAGGGTTACATCTAGTGAGCCAATAGCTACGTGTTGATGAACATGTTTCCCGCATCACACAGCATAGGGACTCATCCGATATAATAGGTGGGTATTGAAGGAATAGGTAGGCAAGCAAGCGGGTGAAGCAGGGGTACAGACATGTATTTTACACCTTGTAGGAAATGACTACTGAAATGGATGACACTCACTTCCCGAATGGGACCCATTTACAGGAGTATTCCTCACACGACTCTCGTATATATACCGAATAATACGTCTTGGCATGCGTGGGAAAAGGGTTGAATGAACCTGAACTAGTTGGTCAGAGTGTTGAACTTTGTCTAGAAGGCTTCTACTACTTTTCAACTTAAATCTACTTCGTGCATCAACCACGATGCAATCGTAGACACTATGCTTACGACAGTCACGAGCACCGCCATGGAGTCGTATAGCACGCCAATGCTGACAACGACGACATATGCGAACGGCGCGGCGGGCGCGGCCCTCTTCACCGACGTGCCGGCGCTCGTAACCCGGTTCTCGCCGCCCGCAGCTTGCGCGACGGACTGGTTCTTCGACCAGGACGCGTCAGCCTCCGTATTCAGTGACCCAGCACACAATCCTGACGGCTGGCGCCTTTGTCAGCCGTACAACGAGACGGGGGGGCATTTCTCCGCCGGCGTGTGCCCCTCTGCCTCCGAGTTCAAGCACGTTACCCGTTACCGGTGGGAAGGGAGTGAGGATGGCTCGGAGGATGTCTGGCTCGGCGCCTGCTGCGGGTCGTGAGTTACGCCTTACCTGTTTTTTCGAGGTATTCATCTCCGCTTGGTTGGGATTTAGTGCATACATTTGCCCGGCGCTAACCATTGTATGAATATAATCAGGTCTTCCACCTTATCGTTGCATACGGGGTCTAAGAGCGCATGCTTATCCGTTACGACGCCTGACTCGAGCATCGTGGCCTCGATGCTACTCGAGAACGGGGCGTCGACCCAGCACACTATCACGACGGCAGTTACTGTGGTCGCGACGCCACTCTACATGATATGGCACGAGGGCGACACGGCGCTGCACGTGGAATCTGACGCACAGTCGTTGCGAGTAGCGATGGGCACTATGGACCCGACGGGGAAGACAGCGACGAAGCCACCAACATCTTCGCCGAGCCCGGAATCAAGCGATGGCAAGCCCAAGGAAAATGGCGAGGAGAAAAAGAAAGGCTACGATGAAAAGGACCAAGCGAAGATAATAATTGCCGGCGTGATAGCCGGTGTCGCCTGTGTAGCTCTGGCAGCACTCGTGACGTTTCTACTCTGGCGTCGAAGATCGAAGCGGAAAGTTAGGGAACATATGCGGGGCGCTGCGCAGAATGACCATGGAATCAACCAGAGATTTTACGGCGCAGATCCACAGGGCATCGGCCAGGGCGAGCCTGGCCAGAGCGCGACGCAGATCGGTAGCGAGACAGACCTCGCTAGAGATCTCGTCGAGATGAAAGCCCTGCGCAGTGAGGTCGCCGCGAATGCCTCACAAAACTCCCAGATCAACACCCCGAGGGGCGCATCTCGATTCGTATTGAATGATACATAATGATCTACGAGAAACGACAGTGACAATCCAGGAGTTGATGAAAAGAACGCTTCATTAAGATGTTTTTGTTAACGCCACATATAGATGTGGAAAATGCCCCTGCCCAGTACGCCCAAATACAAGCAACAACAACAAATCGCTCGTTAAACGTCATGATCCGGTCCATACGCCCAAGGACATCGAAAGCACCACGAGAAATTTTCCGGCCCCTCGTTCTATGTACAATGTTCAGAAACGCCATTCACCCATCATCCGAACGCCGCGAGAGCTTGGGTAGCTCTATGAGCTTTTTGATCAAGGAGCCAGGTAGATCGAGCCACTTGGCAAGATCACGACTTCATTATATCCTTGATGCGATCTTGGCGGCGGCCTTGTTCTTGACGACGTTGCTGACCTTGCCGGCGACGCCTTTGGCAATAGGGTTGTCGACGAGCCTCTCATCGATCTTGTGACCAAATTTGTCGTTGAACTTGCCCGTGGCGTTGTTCTCGAGATCGCCGATTTTGCCGGTAGCCTTGCGGGCGAAGAGGCGGCCGAAGCCCTTGCCCTTCTCGGTGGTCCAGCCGTAGACGAAGCCATAAATGGCAGTGCCGAGCCACAGAATGCAATTGACAAGATCCAGCCAGACGGCAACCTTCATAGCGGCAATACTGGCTCCCTGGTACTCGTCCTCGCCGGACTCGAGCGGCAGGAAGATGCGGGCGAAGGTGCCGAATACAGCGACCCACAAAATAAATAAAAAGGCATCCCACAAGAAGTAGACGTGAGTGCGCCAAAATGGAATCGCGAAGACGGCCGATGTGATGGCTGACAGGCCAGCTACGAACAGCGCGTACACCCACCCAGCGGCTTGGTCATTACCCTCACGGCGATCACGGTTCACACGCGTCCCGTACGAGGCGACCACGATCAGCGCAAAGACGAACTGTGTGCCGCGTCCAACGAGCCGCGCCCACATCAGGGGGCTTGCGAAGAACTTCTTGATGGATCCCTTAGCCATGGTCTTGGCGATGCCGACTCCGGCGTTGGTGAGACCGGCCCCTGAGCCGGACTCATTCTGCTGCTGAGAAGTTGTTCCGTGCATTATTTCGATATTAATATATGAAAATGACTGGTTTTCTGAGCGAATGTGTGTACGTGTGTGGTTCTTTGTTGGGCTTGAGTACCAGACTGCTTGCTCTTCAAAGGGGGGGGGGGATAGGTGTGATGGAAAGGTATATAAGGACTGATTTAAAGAGAGTATGGAGAAGGGAACAAGAGAAAAACTGGTTCAGGGAAACTTGGTTATAGCATTCAAAATGAATGGAAAGACTGGTGAATCACATAATACGATGGCATCAGGAAGGGGGGAATGGGGTTAAGAAATACCTGAATCACCAACACAAAGGACTGAACGAGAGCAAAAAGCAAACCCTTGACTCCTGACGCCCATGATCCCCATGGGCTGCGTACAACGACCGACCGGCCTTTGTCGTGCAACATTGAAACAAACGTGTTCTAATTCTGGGCTGTCTAGATGAAAATCGTCAACCAAAAGATCATTCACCCCATGGGCGGCCCTTGATGGTCTGTTCCAAGGGGACAGAAGACAAAGGGTTCCATTGGTTCCTAGATGCCTTCACTACCGTGGGCGGCTCGGTTAGGCGTAGCGGGTGCCATGATTGGCTGGAAGGGCGCCTTTTCGTCTTAGGTCGCTGACCGCGAAGCGCCTGAATTTACTCGGGCATCGTCTCGTGCATCGTCTTAAGCGGCAACCGGCCTAGTAATATTTCCTGGACAGTGAAATACAGTTACTTAAGTCGTTTCGCTTTCTTATATCTCTCCAGGTTAGCTACCTGGTCAAGCTGCGTAAACTTTCGAGGCTCCTAGTGGAGGAATCTTCTGATGATCATACACTAAGCGATTGTGGCTGGTTAACTACATACCTAGGTAGTTAGGTAGTGGCTGCAGCACTCCAGTGGCAGGTTACCTTATAGCCATGCACTACAAGGTACCTAGGTACATAGGTATACGAAGGATTTCCAGGTTACATAGTATCTGCCCACCTGCTACGTCAGCCCACCCTATTAAGAACTCCGTAGGGGTTTACTGCAGAGCTCTAACTGATACTAGAAGTGTTTCGAGCTCACCAGCTAAATCCAACATAACTTCCCATTCTTCTTCATCAACCAAACACCATATTACATATTCGCAATATTTATTATATTCACTTTAGAATTCTCCTAAATCTAAAATCCCTGGAAAACATTACGTTAATGAACCTTCTTGATTGGGCAAGACTATTCATCTGCTCAGTAAAGTTTCCGCCCGCAGCGTCCATTGTTAGGCACTACCAAGCTCAATTAGCACTGAATAGACCCCTAAAGACTCCCTTAGTCAATCGCTAAAATCGTCACTAAACACATCCCATAACCACCTATCTACCACCACTATCTTGACATACTCAGGTAGAAATCATCACCATGGGCCGCTGGTCGCACTACGATACTGATGAGGAGCGTCTTCCGGAGGGAATGAAGCGCATCGGCTACGACGCCGACGACCAAACCTACACGTACCGGGATGCCGACGGGAGCATCTGGGAGAGTGCCCCCGGCAACCAGTATGGACCCTTAACGCGCGTATCAGGCCCGCCCTCTTCCGGGCCCTCCGGCGATTTCGACGACGACGACCACCGCCAATATTCAGAGCACGCGCCTTTGGCTTATGACGAGAGCGGACTCGGAAACAACTACAGGAAGCCCTCGTGGCGCCATGAGATGATGCCTCTCCTCAACTTCCTCATCATCGTGGGCTTGGTCCTGGTCGGCGTCTTCTGGTTCGTGAGTGGGTTCGGCGGCGGTGCTAAGGAGGTCAGGGTATGCGACGAGGATCGGAGTGTTTCTCATGAGATTGTTAAGGGCGACACGTGTTGGTCCATTGCTGAGGATGGCCACGTCGACCTTGAGCATCTGTTAGAGGAGAACGAGGACCTCGACTGCGATAAACTGATCATCGGTTCCACTGTATGCGTGCCTAAGGCTTAGCGTTAGTGGGGGGTAGAGGGGCCTTCTTGGGTACATAGTGCTCATCATGGGCTTCGTTGTACGGACTCGTTCCTTGATACAATTCCCTCGAAGAGGGCTGAATTCTCAGTACAACAAATTGGAAAAAGAACTGCAGAGTTACTCATAGGATATCGGCCTGCTTTGCAAGCATATCATCATTTTTTAAGAAAAGTCTGCAGTTGATGGAAAGCAATTCAACTCCGCCTCCCTTCTAGATACGGCGGGCTTAGGAACCCCTATTTGAAAGGAACATTCTACCGCAGTCCGCAAATAGGGCAAGATATCATGACATAACACTACAAATGTGGACGGCACACAGGTAACAGGGATGATCGGTGAGACAAGATCAGCCTGGTTGTATGTTTTCGGTTTCTCTCTTCAATGAACATCGCCTGTTCTGATCCGCAACTGATCGCACGTCGATTGTTCCTTTGTCGTTACGTTTTCTTATGAAGATAAGACACAATAGAGGTCGAGCAATTGCTAGGAAGCATATCTACGGATGTAGTGTTTACAACGGACTATTAGTACATGCCCCGTACACTCGTGAATATACGGCCAACAGAAACGAGAAGTCTATTTACTGAAGCTTTTGTGGAGCCAAACACTTCAGGAGGGTGCCGGCCAAGACACGAATATCACAAGCCTTGGTGGCGTTAACAACCTCAAGTGACTCAACCCACTATGGATACAACGAGGGTCCAGAGCGAGTGCCCCCTTACTCCTATGCTAGGTGACTCGCTAAGGGGTGTGTACGTTCAGGTAAGTACCACTTATTCATCGGGTTCATCCCGCCACTCTACCACTATCATCATCCCGCACCCGCATAGTAGGAGAGACTTGAGGAAACAATAAGCTGGATCATTATTAACACATACATTTGGTGACACATAGGTCATAAACGGGTTCAAACGCATCGACCAGGACCATTACACGATCCTTATTTTCGCCTCAATTATTATATACGCCCTTCTTATGGTAGAGATATTGAGGGAGATCTCACAGAGCAATGGCGAAGATGAGGAAGGCGAGCACGATGCAACATACAAGGATGAAGGAGACGACGAGTATGGAGATGTGAATTGCGATTACGATGAGAAGGACGACATCACTCTTCTCAAGCGGGCACTCGGGAAAGGCATGAAGAGGAAGAGGTTGGATTGCATTGTCTAGACGGGTGCTAAGACTTCAATTCAGGACAATAACAATACGAGAGGATTTATTCGGATCTTGGTGTTGGGGAACCTAATATAGTCTTCGACCAATATTATCATAGACATAGTAAAACTACCGCTATGGTCCATTCCCATTCCTTTCATCCCAACCCATGTCCGGGGGCCAAGGCCACTTCTAACCTGCTAAGACAATTGACCAAGTTTCTATAATTACCACCGAGTAACTCAAACCTCGATTCAAGTACAACGACAGTAATAATTTGAGGTCAAGTATATTTGTCATAGGACCGTCGCTGAGGAATCACTGGACCGAGAGCGAAAACCCGAGGAGTCTTGCTACGCAAATGGGCCCCCACTTCACCCCCGGAATCAAAGGGGTAGAAATCGTATGAAACCCAGGCAGCAATAGGTTTCCCATAACTCAACACTGATTTATTAACCCGCAAGCGGGAGCAGTTCTCATTTGCATCACTCAGCGAACTAATTAGTCCCCTTTGTTAGTGGCTCCCTAGTTCTCCGTTACATTCCGATCAAGGAGGTCAATGACGGAAACAGCGACAACCGTGAGTTTCCAATAGCCTTTGTGGCTTCACTAAATGAGCTTGGATGCTAAAGCACAAAGTCAAAGCTCAACATTATGCAATTTTCAACTACAGAGTGCTTGTTAGATTTACCGTTTAGTGAGGCTACTTCACCTATGGGTCAATGATGGAAGATCCGTTGTTGATTCGTATCGGGAGGCTGATAAGATCTTTTGCCCAAGAGGCAAGTCAACCCGAACCCAACCAAGCCGCGCTACACATAAACGAGGTGGAAAAGCATATCGGAAATGCGACGCACCATATTGCATCTTGGGCCGCCGACATCCAGGACACAGTAAGCGATCGCTTTCAGCGCCCTTCAAGTTTATCTGATGGCTGACTTATCTTCCTTCGTAGCTTTCCAAAATACGATATAACACACGAGGACTCCTATGGTGGACTGCACTGGCGGCTGGCATCATCGCTAGCCTCTTCCTGGTAGCAGCGCTCCACTCGTTACTTCGCGTCATGTCAGAGATAAGCACGTACCAAGCGCTCTTTAGGCAGATGTGGGAAGAGGATAGGGCGAGGGAAGAGGAGCAGAGGCTACAGGAAGAGGAGCGGAGAAACGCCGAGGAAGAGAGGAGAAATGCTGAGGAAGCCACGAGAGCCAGAGAGGAAGAGGCCAGAGATCGTAGGCTTGCGGCATTGTTGGAATTAGCTTCGGCCCGCAACATGCAAGGGCATAGGGAGGCTAACAATAACGCGGCGGGAGGCCCCGCGGGCCCGGGTACTGCTGCCGGCGACAGACGAGCTCGTGAAGCGGAAATGGACGCCTTGCTAAATGATCTAGAGTTAAGGTCGCAGCAGTATACAGATCAGGGACTGGATCCAGCAGAGAGTGCTAGGCGGCTTCGTAGGGGTCTGGCTGAGATAGAAGAGAATTATCCGGATGTATTTCATGCAGGGGATAGCGCAGACTGGGATATAAGTTCGGACGAAGAATAGATCCGGGCCTAAAACGGCGAAGCCAATAATGGTTACATGTTGAGGGGTGAATGCACCGTTAAGATATCATATTGTGCCGTGAGGAGACAACATGACTCTGTATTTCTACTACATTGTGATAACCGGTACCGTATCGGCGGTCTCATATACACTTAGCATTAAGTACTTTCAAAAGAATACTAGCTAAGTGATATTGCTGCTTTCAGGTGAGGAAACTAGCTAGAGCTTCTGCTAATCACGACCAGGGTCTTTTACCATCTTCGAATACAGGTGAGGTTAATGTATCTTGAATTCCTGAAGCTTCGATTTGCCCGATTTTATCATCTCAAGTGCTTCGTCCCCGCATATTCCATGCACATAAACTGCGCCAACAAGCACATGCCCAGAATCTTCGGCTCTCAGGAGCACAGGTAGATGGCAGTTGTTGATTACGCAAAGTTGGTCACCGACCTGAGAGTACTTGGGTCCAAGACCTATGTATCCATCTGCGGTGTAGAAAATAGCCTTACCTTCCCAGAACACCTGAAAGCTCGATACGAACTGCTGGCTAGCTTGATGAAAATCGGCCTCCGATATTTCGGCCAAGGAATCCCTCCACCGTCCATTCTCCCCGGCGCTTGTCGTGTCACGAAACCTAGAGTCCAGGTACTGGTCAATGCCCCCGGCGGCCTCGAGGTCAATATGGCTCCAATCTTGGCCTAGCGTCGTCGCCTGTTCATACAAGGCCACAACCCGGAAAAACTGTGCTGAAACAGATCTGGGGTCTGGTTCTGCGGGAAAGGGTTCCTGGTTGATTGGATCTATTCCCTGATGCATCGTATAGTATAATGCTTGAAGTGGACGGATTCCCGTCGGATGATCCCTCACTTTCATCTCTAGGATGTAATCGATGATGAGTTCTCTCAAAGCTTCCATGGGATCATCAGGTCCTGCCATCACTAGAGTCGTCTTACACACACGATCACATACCACCCCTTGCACACTCAGCACACCGTCATCGGAGTACTGTTGCCCGCAAATGCCTAACGACTGGAACCGCCCATCGGGTGCTAACTCCGGCCCAACTCCACTTTGAAAGACATACCTCCTCTCATGTGATATCGTGAGATCTGGGAGCCATGATGGGAGATTATGCTCATTCTCTTCAGATAGGCCCCGACCGGCATGGCCGATACCACACCCCTCGAATATGCCTCGCTCCCGGCTGTACTGTAGTGCCTGAGAATGCCAATCAAGATAGACCTCTCGCACTGCCTTCTCATAGCTCACGTCTACCTCCAGATGAAGTAGACTCCGCAGCCCATATATCATATCGCGCGGGTTAGTGGCCACGCACCGCTGCGCCAATCGAGGGACAAGGTTGGGGGAAACGGTGCCTCTCTTCCACGCCGCTCGCATGCTTATCACTGGGCTTACAATGGGAACTTTCAGCGTCATCATTGTTGACTCCCACTCGAAGACGTTGATTTCTGGGGGTGTGATCGAGTTGCGATCCAATGCGTGAATGAACGTGAAAAACAATATGAAGTCCTCGAACGTCGTCAACTCCGAGCCGCAGCGGATAAGATTCACCTCCGGGGATTTGCAGAGCACCCGCTCCTGCTGAATCCACACTCGCCCCCAGTACGCGAGATTTGTCAGCGCCGTGAACGAATTCCAAGCTATGTTTGAGCTTTGCGATGATGCGTCCAGCTCATGAAGCTCACTATGCTCGGATATCCAGTCTAGGCCTTTCTTGACGAGTTCAATCTCGTACTCATCGGTGCTTTTTGGTCTCGCAATCTTGCTAGCTTCGCCATCATCATCATCATCATCGCCACGCTTGCCACCACTGCTATCACCAGACTTTTCGACCATAATAGTGATAGCTTGTGCCAGATCGTCGGGTATAGCTTGAGAAAAACTCTGTATCAGCCGCAGCGAATTGTCAATACGGTGTTTTCCGGGAAGGCCCAGCCAACTCAGCACGTAGCTGGCATTTGCATAAATATCTCCCATGAGGGCAACTTGCTGGTTGCGTTCTGCCGTGTCCTGCTGATTGATGCAGATTGCATCAACCCACAGCCGGAGGCCTTTTCCCTTTCCCGGCACTAGTCCATATTTGCGAAAGTGCCAGAGCCCAGCGTTCAAATTCGTTGTAGCTAAAAATGCCTCCCCGTTCACAAGGATTTTCTCCGTGATCGTGGCGTCTCCCCAGACGTAGGACATAGCGGCATATTCAGGGCTGTTTGCCAGACTGACCGTCTCTAACCTGCAAGACACCGTTGCTTCATCATTCTCACAGCAGTTGATTGTGATGAGGCGAATTTCCTCTTGTGATTTATCGAGGGAGCTGTACAGAAGAATTCCAGTCATGTTGTGACTCTTGAGACAACTATTCTGGCGTGAGCAACGTGTACCTAAGTAATCAACGTTGCCTTTGCTCCCAAATGTATTGCTAAACACCTGACTACTTTATGTAGATGATTGGGCCGTCTTTATCTTAAGCTCTTAGAGGTACCCGTTGGTCGGCTGCAGTAGTTTTAGCCGCATTCTATTTTCAGCAGTGTTAAGTAGTTACCAAAAACTGGGGGAAGAGGGGAGCGCCGTGGGGGGCCCGGGCGGGGATCGCAGGCGGAACCACGTAATCTTTTAGAGTCAACAGCCACAGGCTACATCGACGCCACCCCCTTTTAAGCTTCCGCATTGCTTACTTATACCAAAGGAGAAGAAATACATGCCCTAATGTATGCAGCGTCATCACATTCGGTGCTTTAGCAAGCAGGCGTATTTTCGGCAGCTGGCCAATTTAGTATACGCAAAGTCGTTATGGTGGGAATTGCCCAAGTTTCTGATCTTGGCCTTGTTGCGCTTTGATAAACTCATATGCGTAGTTGTTCGTTATGTTAAATACTTTTACATGTCCATCACTATCGTTTCAAATCAACAAATGTTGTTCGGGTTAAACCGGCGAAAACAACAAGCATCGGATCACTAGTCATGCTATCGCGTCCTACGTGACGATAAAGAACGGGCCTGAAAGGCACTAGCCAATAGAAATTACCTAGTGTATATGACACAATTGGATTGCACAATTTACGACGTCAATGTCACCATGTAATACTCTGAATCCACTCAAGCTTAACACACGACAATATTTTCATATTTAAGCCATGGCACATGTTTGAAGACTCGCACTGCGAATAGTAGGTGAATTCCACCAATGCCATCTGCTCGCCATGGATGTTAAAAAGGAAGCTGATCAGTATACGACTCAGCGTCAGCCGGTTCGGCAGACAGTCACTGAGAAATATGCAGATGTTACTCTGCGCCTCATCGAGGATCATGATCACGAATTTGGCCCCTTGACTCCTGAGAAGGAAAAGTCGTTACGGAGGAAACTGTATCTCCATATTATGGTTCTAATATCTGCCATCAATATCATCTTATTTGTGAGTTGTTTCCCCCATATCAGATGACGAAACGCTCACTAGGTCATCGAGCTCTAGATCGACAAATCTACACTGGGATACGCTGCTATTCTAGGGCTTTTTGAGGAGACCGGAATCACCAAGGATGAATATAACAACCTGAATACCTTCTTTTACGTCGGTAGGTCTTCTCTTCTGCTAAAATGGCTCGCGGATGTTGTAGCCTAATCATGATTATCGTAGGCTACCTTGCTGCTCAGTGGCCCGGGCATTATCTTATGCAGAAGCTCCCGTTCGGCAGATTCGTCGCTTCGATCGTATTCCTTTGGGCTGTCGTCATTTTCCTTCACTGCGTGGCAACCAAGTACGCTGGACTCGTAGTCCTCCGCCTCGCCCTCGGCGCAGTTGAGGCAGTTGTTGTTCCCGCTATGGAGATTACCATCGGCATGTTTTTCAACCGCGAGGAACAAGCTTTCCTGCAGCCGATCCTATGGGTCACTTGCCAGGGCGCTCCCATCGTGGCCGGGTTTATATCCTACGGCCTGCTGTGGAGTAAGAGCGCCGTGTTGCCTTGGAAGCTGTTTATGATCACGACGGGTGGCTTAACACTCCTCCTAGCCATCTGGGCCTGGTTCTGCTATCCCAGTAATCCCGCCGAGGCCCGGTTTCTCACCCTGGAAGAGAAAGTGCAGGTAATACGACGGGTTCATGGGTCCAGTCAGAGCTCCATTGAACAGAAGCAATTCAAGAAAGCCCAGTTCATCGAGACCTTGAAGGATCCTGTTTCGTGGCTTTTTGCACTCCAAGCGTTCACATTAATGTACTCAAACAATCTCACATACGGCCAGCAAAACCTCCTGACCACCTCTCTTGGCGTCTCTAGCTTGGGCTCCACCCTGGTTGCTGTAGCGGGCGGCGGGTTTGGGGTGGCTCTGTGCATTGTTGCCGCTATAGCACTCAAGTGGTATCCACGTAACCTCGCGGCCCACGGATTGGTCTGGTGTATTCCCGCCGTGGCAGGCGGAATCGGTATGGTGGCAATCCCATGGGATCGGGAACTAGCACTGTTGGCATGTCTACTGCTCGCCGGGCATACATACGGTATCACGTACATCATCGCGCTGGGATGGACGACGTCTTCCGCGGCTGGATACACCAAGAAGCTAACACGCAACGTCATGTTCATGCTTGGCTATAGTGTCGGCAACCTCGTGTCACCACAAATCTGGGTCCCCTCCGCTGCGCCCCGGTACTATGGCGCTTGGGTTTCCATGATTGTCGTTAGCTGGGTCGGCACGCCGGCTATTCTATTTGTCATACGCTTCATCCTGGCGCGCAGAAATGCGGAGCGGGAGGCGTTGATCGCAGAGTCTAGCGAGGATGAAAGGGGAGCTGGCCGTGTTGAGCAGCGTGATGAGGATGGACAGGTCCTGGTGAAAAACGTGGATATTGCCATGTTAGATCTCACGGATTTGGAGAATAAATTCTTCATATACCCGTTATAGATTTCCAATGGATTACATCTGGCTCTTGCGTACGAGATACAGACGGTCACGTGAAAGGGATGGTTTAAACTTGGAGGTGGTATATATTTTGCTCTGCGTTCTCGCCTGGCTAGGGTTAGTTATGGTACGCCATACCCCCGAATTAAGGCGTATCAGGCCTAGAAGATTAAAGAGCTTATTCTCTTATCTTGGCAGATAAGCAACGCTACCAGGCAGAGCTGTACGATTCATTCAGGGGCTAGCACATAAATAAATATAACTGATTTGCGCCCCAAAGCATATTTTTTCAGCTGTAGCGTTCTGATATAAAAGGTTATCAGTCTAGACATTCATATCATAGTGATTCATCAAACCATAACACTTGGTACCATATACTATCAAAAACCAGTAGCCAAATCAAGCTGACATGTAATAGCTCATATTGTTTGGAGGAACTGCAATGCTGATCCCTTTCCAGAGGTGTGATAAGTGACGTTGGCACAGTACTGGAATCCGATGAAGGGCCCTCTTCTCACAGAATCCCTGCTCCCCCGGCAGCATCGATATTGGAATGAGAATATTGAAATCTACATTCAAGGAGGCTGGGAGGAATCAACGTTGGCTTTGAGGGCATGGTGAGGCTTTGATTACTAGTTGTACGAACATATGCAAGGAGTCATGACGTTACATATCTAAGTCAGTATATATCAAACATGTATGTATGCAACGTTGCCTAACGGTCTGGGCTCGCAGTTATTAGGATCCAAAACAACACGAAGGAGAAAGGTCGTGTATCATGTTGAGTCACTTTTCGGGAATGCGTCAATCTTATCGTTCGCCCTGTGTCGACAAATCCGTTCCGACGGACGGTTTGATCACCGATTGGTCCTTCTCGTCTTAGGAAATATACCCAATGTATACCTTGATTAATGCGGATCCTTTCTAGATGGATAGCAAGCCATAATTGCCGAATGAGGTTGCATCACGAAACGGCATGTCTTGATTTACATGATAGTGTTTGATATTATGGCGCCAGCTAGCTGCTTGCGCAGCATCGCATGATATCACCAAGTTACCAACTTAGCCGGAAGCACAATTAACCAAGTATGTTGTCTCTGATAGCTTGTTACCTCGGTGAAGTAATACTGGGAATAAATTATTGTAAGAGCATACTTGTATACAGTATGCAGGTCTCATCTTCATTTAGTCAATATTTACGTCTCGGCCATGCCGGCCTGCCGGCTATCCATACCTTTCGATGTCATGACTTTGTTACATATTACTCTCATACTATTATAACTCAGCTGTTGTAACTTGTGTTTACCAGCATCTATCCCTATGACCTCACACAATTTTTCCGAACCAGAGCTCGTATACGGAGTATGTTCCCAACACGTCTTGGACCGACGAAGATGCCAAGAAGCTAGGGAGGCTCCGAGCATGGAGATGTGTAAATGCACTAAAAGTCCCTGGCGTTGAACTACATACATGGTAGTCTCTGCGAGTAGATTGAAGCCAAATGATTGCCCGCATAAGGCCAATCTAGATGTGTCTCAGTGTGATTCGATTGCGCTATACACGGGGCGATCATTAACGACGTCGTTGCTCTAAGCCTTAACGCACAGGTCTAAAAATAAAAGGCGATGATTCCACTGCCGTGGTTGCGTGGACCGGTAGCCGGCTGCCGTTGAATGAACCGCGCGCTAAAATCTTATGGCTTAAAGCCTTATGGAGCTCCTAGATCTAAAGACTGGGGCATATTGATCCATCGGATGCCCAGCTGCGGGGGAGGAGATACGTGGTGTGGGAGAGCTGAAGGGTAATCAGCGTGAATGGGATGGTCGAATGATACGGGTGGCGGCAAAAATGCATCTTGAATGTTCTAGGGCCTCTTACGATCCGATCCGCACGGCCGATGGAATGACAATTCAAAAAAAAAAGCGGTCAAACAGAAGGGCAACCGTCGTTATGCCAGTGTTATACGAGAAACCCACATACTAGCTGCTGACAAGCAGGAGATCTTTTCCAACGGCAGAGGTCCACATGACCCAATACGAGCCAAGAGCCCACTCCCGTATTGAGCCTGGCCCGGCCGACCAATGGAGAGGCCGAGACAACGCCCTATTACATGATTGATATGAATCTTCAGGCTTGAATGCTCACGATGCTACATTGCATAGCAGAGGCTTCAACACGAGTCACAGAAGTAGCATCAGGCGTTGGCCAGCTCATGAGAATCGAGATCATGGTAAGAACTGCAAGGCAGCGTCGCTGTGATAGTAGGAATTTTCTGGTATATAAGGGCAGCTTTCTCCCATACGGAAAATCAATCTCATACCCTCATCATCGCAACGAGATCACATCAATAGCAACATAATACATACACTTAATCAATCTAATACATTTAATCCTCACCAACAGAGCATCCGAGCTTGCTTGTCACCAACCACAATCTTCAACATGCAAATCAAGACTACCCTCGTCACTGCTCTCCTTTCAGCGACTGCTTTCGCAGCGCCTGCGCCTGCCCCAGAAGTCCAGTCCATGATGGCCGCAGCTCCTGAGTGGACCATCGCGGGTGCGAAGCGGACATGCGACGCGGGCGACAACTCCTGCACTTGGAATTTCAAGGTCGACACGCACTTGGCGCCGGCCACGGCCTGCAGCTTCACCGTCAAGCGCGGAGCCAAGCCGGCCAGCCAGACCGACAGCAGCAACAACAAGTGCGGACCCTACACTGTCGGCTCCGGCTGGGACGGTTCCTTCGGCCCGGGCCAGGGCTTCACCGTCCTTTCAGTCGCCGACTACAGCAAGAAGCTTATCGTCTGGCCCGGCTACACCGACAAGGAGCTCGCTGGCGGCAAGGTTGTCGTTCCCGACAAGGCTTACGCTCCTGCTAAGCTCCCGTAAGGGATCGTTCTTCACGAGCAATGACGATGGGTTAGAGGCGGACAATGAGGACAATGAGGATGGGACATGGGCGCATTTGCATGAAAGGGTTTAAAACAGGGACATGACTGGGATCGTAATTCATGGGTTCCTTACGAAAACTAATGTATATCAATAAATAATTCTTCTTGCAACATGCTTTCGAAACGTTAACTAAGATTCGCATCAGTGCGGCCAATCGTGCATTTGCCAGGTATCTATAGGCTAGCCCTCAATGGGTGCATGCCAAATCTTGTAGATTTTTTCTTTCGCCAACGAAAACTTCCATGAAGGTCTAGAATAGAAGAATACAGGGGTTTATGGAGCGAACTAGGACAGAATTGGATGTTAGGTCTTAAGGATACCGTAATCGAGCAGTGCTCTAAGTATAAATAATTGCCCAAGAGTCCAAGTGTGATAATAAGACTCCTACATAAGTCTTGGAGGTGCTGTGACCTTGAAGAATGATAAGCACTTGGTTACGTAGATGACCAAATGAGCTATAAATATGAATCGGGAGATTGTAACTTGGTATCAAACACCGAAATCCAAGATGCCAATGATGTCTTGTCCCCTATACATATCTATGCCAAGCCCCCTTTAACCACCTACCTTAGAAAGGGCTTACTATACAGAGTACAGTGGACCTACCTGGATAGGTAAGGCCGCAGGATAAAATAGAACGGAA
The DNA here is from genome assembly GCA_023313575.1 of Eutypella sp. D-1. Taxonomy (NCBI): domain Eukaryota; kingdom Fungi; phylum Ascomycota; class Sordariomycetes; order Xylariales; family Diatrypaceae; genus Eutypella; species Eutypella sp. D-1. Next base: position 1,442,054 of record JAJTTP010000003.1, read on the forward strand.
CGGATTAATATTGCGGATACCATCAATGCCCCAGATATTAGCTTTGATCTCGTCACCTACATATCCAGTTAGTTATCAGTTCGAATTGAATCGATCCAGTAATTTCATCTACAGTGTTATTAACGCATACCAACCAACTTGCGACCTAGCATTCGCATACGCCGCAGCCCACCATAGACATCCTCAAATCGTGTTCTCTAGCCATGTCGAACGGAAGTTCATCACCCCGTCATTTTTGTGACTACTCGGAATGTGGAAAAAGCTTTAGGCGAGCTGAGCATTTGAACCGTCACAAGTTAAATCGTACGCGTCTCTAGTATCTCCAAGAGTGCGACTGGTAGGAATAAGGTTGACTCAGCTAATTCAGACACAAACTCCACGATTAAATGTCCCCAGTGCGACCATCTCTTTTACCGAAGAGACCTCCTCAAGCGGCACCTTATATTGAAACATAGAAAGAGCCCAAGGTCGATCCATCCCGCCGACCTTGAAACCTCCGCATCGTTTGAGGCATCCCCACCAGGGTCACATGACGATAAAAATAGTCCAGGGCTCTCTGCGTATAGTTTCCAGGAGGCTGGGGAACCCAGCCCACCTCCGGCGATGCTCGCAGCTAATATTCCTGCAACCGGTGCGAATGTCGGCGATGTGGTCATGCCAGCGGTCTCGGGCAGCCTTTTCCCGTTTCCTTCTCCTGGTGTCGAACTCACTCCAGATTGGGCGTGGCTTCATCAATACCCCTTCCCAGTTCTACCCGTGAGCTCTGGAGCGCAAATTGCTAGCAATAATGAGATCGCTCCATTTGTAAGCGCTATCGTGCTTGTCTTTGGCATGCCAAGGGGACAACGAGATAATCGGCTAATTTCTTCGTAGCAATGCCTCAATGATAACTGGATAGACCCTCATGGCCCATCAGGCTTGCTCTATATCAGCCAAGAAGTCTATGATTACATAGTCAGGTTGAGATCGGTCAGTGAAAGTTCATGTTAGACTCCGAAAAGAACGTATTCCGAAATCTAACATTATTTTAAGATTGCCGAGGCCAATCACCCTCTCGCCATTCAAGATGTCGCCTCTATATTTAATACAGCGTTCTTGTTCATCATGCAGTCTCTCCCAATCTTCCATCAACCAACGTTTAGTTTTGATCTCATCCGGAGAGAGCTTTGCGCCTCAATTTTCTGCGTAGGCCTACTCATTGCTCCCAAGCAAGAATTGCATCAAATGGGGTGCGCCTTACTTGGACAAGTACGGTCCGGGCTGCTTAAGGTAATATTAAAACTCATGAGTCGATCGATTTTATACCTTGCTAAGGTGATGTTAACAGCATGTCGACGAGAACACGATCTACCTACGAGATCTGGAGATACTGGAGTCAATGTATGTGTGGCCTTTAGCCCCTCAAATTAATGCCGACTTCTAATCAGATACACCAGGCTCCTTGTTGAATTTGCTGGCATGTATCTAGCCGATCGAGTGGCGGTAGAGCTCAGTGATATCTTCCACGGGACGTTAGTTACCCTTTCTCGCCGACTTGGTCTATTCGATAAGACACGTGCAACTATATGTTCAGAATTGGCTTTGGCCGATGAGAGCGAAAATCAGATCTCGATCAATTACGAGATTGTGAAAAGGTGTGTATTGTACTCATTCTTCTGCTCGGGTTGACGCTTAACTGATTGTTGCAGGCTGGCCTATTTTGTGTTTGCCTTGGATGTTGAGCATGCCTTATTCTTTGGGCATGAGCGGAGCATGTATGGTCCGCCCTAGAAAATTAGTGATCTCTTGTCCTAGTCGCTTACATGGATTAGACTCTCTGTTTACACCATTAAACTTGAGCTTCCGGCCGAAGAAGGGATTTGGCATGCACCCAGCCCCGGCGTGCACTCGGAGCCACACGACATAAGTCGGCATACCAAATTCCACGCTCTACTGCATAATCTGCTTTCTGCTGCCCCAAACTATGCATTACTAAACCGAGACGCCACTCAGCTGTCTGAGTTTCTCATTCTTCTCGGCCTCTCCGCTGTTGCTCTAGATTTTCTTGGGCGTCAGCAGGACCCCTTCTTCAACACAAAACAGGCCCTTGCACGGCTGGCTTCTGTTCTTCCAGAGATCCATGGCCGGCTAATGACAGGGCCTGACGATTCTATGAAGACCAACGGCAGAGCCGTCTACCACATCACAGCAATTGCGCTGTGTACGCCTCTAAAAGATCTGGAGCGGGCTGCCAACGATGGCTTTTCGCGCACGGGGCGAACATCGAAGCAGCACACCCGTGCGGCCATTATTCGACTCCTAACGAGACATAAGGTCGAAGCAGAACCTGCACGGCACGCTATACACCTTTTGAGACTATTCCTGATAACACCCACATCAGCCGGATATTCACGATACGAGCCATCGGCATTGTACTTCGGTGTCCTGGCACTCTGGGCGTACATCATCGGCCGGGTAAGCGATACAATTGAGGACGACCCTCATTACCTACCCAATGAGAGTTTACGTCACTCGCAATCCACAGACTCTCTACAATCTACACAGGGAGCTATTGCAGTTATATTGCAAGGTATAGAGATGGCCGTTGCGGAGAACGACAGTCTAGCATGTCGAAAGCAATGGCGGGCGCTCGTGCCCCACGTCACAACAAGGCTAGAGCAAAGGTTGAACAATAATGCGCAGGAATATAGTCAGGTCCTCAAGTCATTGAGCGATAACATTAACGTCTAGAGAGGTATACCATCTTGAAGGTCTGCTCACAGATAAATCAATCCTCAGATACCAACTAGACTCCTCCCATGCGCGATGTCCGGCCCGGATGTTTGATTCGTGCCGATCTCCCGAGTTTATATGCGATAGGACTTTAAAGGCTCATACTGTCTCCGCTTCATTCGTCATGCTTTTGAGAGTCAGATGATGGCTAGCATTGCTGTATAGGGATTATTGGTTATACTATGTCAACTTACGAAAACAGTCACACCCCAGGGAGGATTGCAATACCGGTGGCCTTTTTCAAGCCTGTCGATACTCTTCATCTCCTCTTCAGTAAGAGCGATTCCGGGAGCCGCGAAGTTGCTTTTGATGCGTGCAGGGGTTATTGACTAAGGGTTCACGGATTAGTCTCAATTTAAATAGAGCCATCTTGCCCTTTCCACCCAGTGATCAACCGGTGGAGGCCAGATTCAGACGTACCTTGGGAATGACGCTGTGCCCTGACTGTATGCCCCAGGCTAGAAGGATTGCACAAGAGTCGCAAGAATGTGCCTTGGCAATTTCTATAACACTAGGCTCCTCCTTAAGCTCGGAGTTACTAGAGCCGAGCCTTTGTCGTGGTCCCAGATAGAGGTAAATAAGCGACTCCGTGTACTGCACGAATGTCCCCAAGCCGAGAGGGGTTTATGGATATTCAGGGAGGGGTGAGCTTACGGCGAGTAGGCTGTGAGGTGAATCCCGTTTGCATGGGCATATTCCTTTAACTTCCTCTGTTGCAGGTATGGGTGCATCTCAACCTGGTTCACTGCGGGTACCACGGTACATTCCTTGCGAAGGACTTCGAGGTTGTGCACATCAAAATTAGCAACCCCGATGGCCCGCACTTTCCCGGTGCCCTGAACAGCTTCCATATCTCGCCATGTCTCTTCGAATGGTCGGTCGCGCTGTAGGTCACGCGTTCCGTCTTCCAGGAGGGGGAATAAGGGCGGGTTCCCATTCGAGTTCATTGCGACAGGCCTAGTATTGAGGCATTCCCAAAAGTCAGTGACGTATAATCAAGCGGATTCTAAGTAGGTGTAGATGACTTTGAACTCACCAATGCATTAACCATAAGTCAAGGTATTCAACACCGAGCCGCTCCAACGAAAGGTTCAGGTTCTCGGTCACACGTGTATGATATGTACTCCATCTTTCGCATGGTCAGCATCTTCTTTCTGACCTCGAGTTCGAGTCTAGGACGGGCATACAGCTTCGTGGTCAAGAAGATATCCTTCCTGGGCACGCCGCTATCGCGAATCGCTCTCCCGACATCACCTTCGTTGCCATAGTTCTAGAAATTGGCCCGGGGGAGAAAGGGGAGGTGTCAGCAATGTACCCCCCTGGCCGGAACTATCCACCGTATGCCAGCCCAGGAAACTCACGAACGCAGTATCAATATGTCTGTATCCAGATTGCAGTGCGGTCTTCACCGATTCGTACGCATCATCGGGTTTTGATTTCCATGTCCCGAAACCGATCGCGGGTATATAGTCTCCATTGTTAAGCTTGAAGGCTATTTGTGAGCTTTCTCCTGAAGCCATGATGTTGCCTATTAGTAGTTGCCTGAGGTTGATCTGACGTGGGCAGTGCAGAAGAACATGTAGACAATTTCAGCCAGCGTAGCGACCTTATTTCACGACGTCTACATAGTAGACCCATTACCCCTCATGAGTATCGAAAATTCGGAATATTATTGTAGTGCCTGATTTGATGTATGCTGTAAAGTGTGAGGAATCGATCTCACTACCTTCCTAATCCTTGACAAGTGTGCGGGATGCTGCATAGCAAGTTTGGTGCGGGATACTGTGCTTTGGATTTGGTCGAGATGACAGCCACCCAATGAGGTATGCCCAGTGAGATAATACTCACACATACATAGGGCATTCAGATGGATGATTTACCTAGTATAGATGTGGGATGCGATACGTTCTAATTCCACCAATTCCCGGGGTCACTGGATGAAGGGATGGCCATCCAAGCCGTCGCAGTCGGAATGATTACTGATCTACAAGTGAAGACAAACTTCTATGAAACATATACTCGGCCAGTTCAGGACATCAATTTCATTACTTGACATGTCCAGGATGATGATAGAGAATGCCGAAAGCCCTCGAGCCGATCTCGTGATTCTAGGCGCAACGCGAAGGGGTCATCACCGCGGCAATCGCAGCCACTCGTCAAAGCAAAACCAGTGTAGTCGTTAAGAGAACGACCTTTATAGAAGGGCTACCTGCGAACGGTTTAGGTACGGCCGATATTGCCACGCGCGACGGCACTGGTGGGCTGTTTCTGGGATTCGTGACCTACGTAAAAGACTAATATATCAATGCCTATGGCTGGATTCGGATTAAGTCCGCGAATAGTGGCCACAGCGCTATGCCTAGACTCTGTTATGGCTGCGGAGAACGTGGATATTGGCAAGCTACAGGTGTTGGAGCAGAGGATCGTACTGGTGTATGACCCTCGAGTATGGGGAGAATAAGGTGGCATCGGACACGAAAGAAAGAAAGAGATGCAATTGGACGGTTGCAGACTGCCCAGGCAAGTTAGAAATGGTAGCCGGGCTGGGCATAAAAAATCTTGAACTAGAATACATAGATGTATACTTCGTACAGGTTCGAAAATGCACTGGTGGTAGACACCTATAAGAACATCCGGCGTACTATGCGAATATAATTGGGTCTATGTTGAGCGAAATCTGAAGATAGTTACTGATACCAATCCTTCTATAGAATCGTATTGATGGATCGTTAATCTGACCGAATCAATGTAATAACCTATGCAATGTTTACATATCTGCCGATGATGATAATGCCTGTGGCCTTGTACGTGACGTGTACCATGTTGCTGTGCCCGAGTGATAACTTATAAGATATGAATAGGGACTTCTAAAAAAAGATCATAGCAATCCCTCGACCCTTAAAGAGCACTAGTTTAGTAGTAATTAGCGTAAACCAGCGAATAATAGTTAGGGCAACTATACCCTTCTCGATCAAGACTTTGGTGCTTATCCCGCAGTCACATCCCGCACGGGAACCTCACAGAACCCACCGATTGGGAAAATAGCATCTTAGCTATCTCAGCGATAAGTGCTTCGAGAAAGCTCCAGATCTGTTATATTCGTCATGGAGCATGATCTCTTGATGGTGACTTCGAGGTGAAAAGCCTTATCTTGCTCGAGCTGGCGGGATAGCACTGGCTCCGGGCTTTCAGGCCGTACAAGGGTTCCAACTACAAAAGCAATTACGGCCACCATAGTCAACACCGGACGCGACATGCATTCCCTTATATAAAAAAGCACCATAGCATCCATCTCGAATTGTTAGCAGGGACACACATTCCAGACCCGTTTATTGGTCTAAACGAAGCAGGCCTACAATGAATACAATGAATTCATAGCAGAACCTGGGTACACACCACGGGACGCAACAACAACATTCGGTGAAGAGTAACGTCCGGACCTTGTGTTCGCGGGTCTCGACACTTTTGCTGCAGTGAAGCTTAACGGCGGAGATACTTCAGTGCTTGCATGTTGGCTAGTACATGAGGGGAAGTCACTTCATGAGGTCGAGGCTGACTGGTGAATGCTTGCTTCAGATGCAATGTTATGTTCATCTGCGACCGGATCGATGACCCTGTCTATGGTGTCCTCACGCTCATGGCAAACGGCCCCTTTATCAGATTACGACCAGCCTACGGTCAGAATCGGACATGGTCCTTGACGATAGGACACAGAGCATCGGCATTCGGCGTGTTGGGCCAGCCCGGATCCCGACTGGTAAAGGGGTCGACGGTCTATCTCAAGTACCTATAATGAGGTGCCAATCTTCGTATGAGTCAGCAACTAAATTTTCCTGGCGATACGTTTCTGCTTCGGATGACGCCAGAGAAGAAGGGTAAACCTCGCCGCAAGAAGTAACCAGAATATGCTTCACGTGTGGGGTGGAGGAATATATGAGGACGATTCATTTATAGACGAGTGCGATCGAAGAGGCATCCTTGTCTGGCAAGGTTTCGGCTTTGCTTGTGGACAGGATCCCGCTGACAAGGATTTCGTGGATAGCGTCAAAGAGGAAGCTGCGCAAACCATCAAACGCCTAAGGTGACATCCGCCCTTAGCTATCTGGGCGAGGAACAATGAAGGCCACCAGATCTCAGACGAAGGATTACACCACGGCATGAACATGTCCGAAGAGTAATGGCCGATGTACACTTTCGGTGCTCGTCTCACTTACGAGCGAATTCTGCCCAATCTTTTCAAGGGGCATGCTCATAGAGCAATATACTGGCCAACTTCTCCATTCGGTGGTATAGACAATAATAGCGACCGCACCTCGGAGATATCGATATATGGAACGTATCTAGCAGCATGTTCTTGCTATACCAGATACCCCAACGTTACTGGCCGCTTCGTGTCGGTGTTCGGGATTCTATCCTGTCCCCTAGCGGATACCATCAAAGCCTCTCCGGGAAGGGCAGCACCAATTTTCATCCGCAGAGCAAGAAATTCGAGCTCCGCTGCAAGGCGAACTCTTACGAAAACCGTATATTCAATTGTACAGGGAGAACGTTGTCGGAGAATCAACGTCCTGTGTATGGGTCATGAATTCGACTAACAACAACAGGAGATTGAAGATGCGTGTGCGATCTATCAGCATAGCATCCGGACAAGGGTTGCTAGGTCCCATCGAACGGGCGGTCGAAGCTCAAGCTACTGGGACGACGGAAGTGGTGGATTGTCCAACCCCGGAAGCGGAACCCACTGTCATTACCTCCGAGATTTTCGACCAGGAAGGGGGGGGGGGGCACCGTTTCGCATGGTATTGATTAGCCACAGCCGCTCAAGCGTCTTACATTCCCCGATCACCAACTCAAAGTGAATGTGCATAGGGAGCTTCTGGTTGTATCCGCTAGCAAACCCTGAAAGAGTTGCTATTTACGAATGACGGGTTGCAGTGCAGCGACAGCGGATCCGATGTTGCCTCCGGTCAACAGCTGAAAATCAGCGCAAACGATTTAAAAGAGGCACCAAAACCAACATTCTATGGGATAGGGTACTAAATTCGTTGAGCGATCCTTCGGATAGGGTATCAAACAATGTTGGATCCGCATGGGCATCTGTCTACTCCTCTCCCTGCTGCCACTTTGGTGCTGTTTCCCATGGCGCAAAGCGGGGCTCCAGCTTATCCGGGTCGATAGAAGGATATTGTTCTTTAATGCATTTGATAACCTCTTCGAAGACCAGCCTATATCCTACAGGGGTTGGATGAAGGCCTATACTAATTAGCTCACTACGCACTAATATCGGAAGGAATGACAAAGTAGTCTTAAAATACTTACCGTCCGAAAATAGACTCTGGAATACCTTGTTTGCAGCAATATCACGTGTCCCTGGAGGGGGCTCGCCTTCTACCCAACCAGCGTGTCGAAGGAACGGTGTCCAAATATCCACTACTGGGACTTTCAACTGAGAGCCGATCTCATGGCACGCATTCACGTATTTCTCCGTGTTTTCAATCGTGCGGCGCAACTGGCGAAATCCTCTAGCCTCATCTGCAGCCATGCGTTGATGTTCATCGACGGGCGGAGGCGTCATGATGATAATCCGGGGCCTATGAATCTGAACTTTTGGGTGGTTAATCATGGCGGTCAAGTTGTCGCGGTACGCTTCAACAGGGACATGATGGCCCGTTGGATCATTGGGAAGGCAAGAATCGTTGGCGCCAAACCAGATGATCTATATATTCTCGGTTATTTCAGCTCAACGGAGTTCTATATTCACCAGGCTCGAACGCCAGCTTCATCTTACCAGCAACTCGACCTTCGCCTGTTCAGGCGTCGGCATAAATTTTGGGAGCACTACGCGCGCGTGTCGAGTGTTGTAGCCACTAGCGAATCCTGGTTAACACGTCGGAACCATCGACTATCGCAATTGTATCAATCAAATCGAATCGCCTCACGAGAATCCCCTATTAATCACATCCAGCCGCCTTTTGAATGCTGCCATATGATACTGGTTAATACTATGCATACCTAGCTATTCTGCATAAGAGATAGCAACTTAAGGATGGGTATTGCCTCACCATGCGACAGGGCAGCTCCGTATGAGAACCCAGATTCTGTATCGAACGCATTCTGGGTGATCGAGTCACCAAAAAGGAGGACTTGGCCGTATGGGCCATCGGGTTGGGACAAATCGAACGACTCCTCTGAAACTGAGGCCATCATAAATGCGTCTATGATAGCTGTTTTAGGGGGGTGGTGATTTGGAATCGATCCTTTGAAGTGGCAAGATGAACGAGAGTAACGAGAAGCTTTTTGGTAGGTTGCACATGAATGTGAGCACTAACGACTGTGCACTGGTGGGAGGATATGCGCCATACGCCATGCGTGGTGTACATACAGGACGGTTGCCCTTGCCCTTTAGGGACAAACTAAGAACCCTATGGCCGTTCGAGAGTCTTCGGTTCTTGGCAGGTCGAATCCTAGTGCGAACTATCACACCTTCCGCACTATATTTTTAGAATGCTCCCCTGAATCAACCCGTTTTATCATTAGACCTGCTAAATTGGCCCCTACCAAGTGCTGTCTCGGCGGTCTGATAGGGCTGTTAGCAGCTATGGTTATAGGGGTCGTATCTGACTGTGCTCTGTGCACGCTCTTGGGGTATGTACTGTAAATAAACTTGCCAAGGACCGAAGACTTCTGAGCACTGCCTTCGTAGGTCGACTCGCGTCCTTCTAAACCCACGATGGGTCAGATATAAAGTCCAAAGGTTCGTTTTGAGCCCAGGGAAGAAACACTTCGAAGCTCATCACTGCTACGAGCGCCTATGTTGGATACTGCAACTAACCCCAAATAATATGGCGAATCCTGCCACGCGTGTTGAAACTTCGGCGAGCGCAAGGTCGCCGGTCGAGTCCCTGATGACCGAGCCATCGGTTGGGGACACCGCTTCAGGGCCGAACGACCAAGCGATCACTTTAGACAGCGATGAAATACGCGATCAGATGGCGGCTCAGGTCAAGGCGACTAAAGTCAAATTCACCTCTAAGGCTTCCATTCAAATGCTTTTTTTCTTATTTGTTGCCTACTGTAGTGAGTTGCTGATGTAGCCCCAGGGCAGCGACAGAAAAAAGTTCGCGCCAAGCAATTATAAGTGTCACGCTAATTGAGCATGGGCAGACTCATGGGGTACCGGTTTTGATAGCTCCCTTACGAGCGCCATGAACGCCAACTCTCGCTGGCATGATGACCTCGAAATTCCTAAGGAAGGGGGTTATCTTGGTATCGTCACGGCAATCTATACGATTGGAAACCTCTCTGGTTCTTTTATTGCCGGACCTGCATCCGACAGATATGGCCGACGAATTGGCATGTTCGCCGGCTCATTCGTCATCATCGCCGGCGCGGTTGTCATGGCCACTGCGAAGACCTCGGGTGCGTACATGGCGGGTCGATTCTTCACCGGTTTTGGAATCGCCATTGCCCGTTCAGCTGCCCCTGCTTTCGTCACAGAGATTGCCCCGCCTCAATGGCGTGGGCCGGCTACTTTGCTATATAACTCTCTATGGTTGATCGGAGCGATCCTCGCTAGCTCTATTGCGTATGCTACCGGACCACTGAATTCCGATCTTTCCTGGAGAATCCCTCTCATCCTTCAGGTGGTGCCGTCGACCATAGTGCTCATCTTCAGCCTCTTTCTCCCAGAGTCTCCGCGGTGGCTGGTCGCTAACGACCGTTGTGACGAGGCCAAGCAGGTGCTGGCCAAGTATCATACGGCTGGCGATGAGAATAACCCTCTCGTTTCTCTGGAGATGTCGGAAATGCGAGCAAGTATCAAGCAGCAAGCCTCTGATAAGAGATGGTACGATTACTCGGAACTCTTCAATAGCCGCCCTAGCCGCTATCGAACATTCCTAGTAATCTCAATCGCATGCATTGGTGGGCACCCCCCCTCTCCCACCCCTCCAACACACACACACGCACACACATACAAAAGAATCCCTATGTGAGTGCTCGCGCTGACATTGTTCCCTTTTCCAGGACAGTGGGGAGGCTCAAACTTGACGGGGTATTACCAAGCCAATATTCTTCGCAGTATCGGGGTAACGGCTCAAAACAAGTTACTCGTCTTCAACCTTGCATATTATGTCGCAGCACTCGGAGGTGCGACCGTCGGTTCGCTGGTATGCGATAAGGTCGGCCGGCGGCCGCTCCTGATGTTCGGCTGCATGTCCATGTTCTTTTGCCTCATCGCTCTGACGGCTCTAACGTCGCAGTACTACCCAGGCCAGCCGGATTCGATCTCGAAGCTGACTATTGCGTTCATATTCTTCGTCGGGATCTTCCATAGCGGCGGAATTAACCCCTTAGTAGTGGCCTACCCCGTCGAGTGCTTGCACACTAACACCCGCGCCAAGGGGATGGGACTCAACAACTTCACCCTCAATGTTGCCGGGTTTGTCAACACGTACGGCGCGCCTATTGGACTAGCTAATATCGGTTGGAATATGTACATCATCTACACGGTATGGAACCTTGTGCAGACTCTGTGGATCTACTTCTTCTTTGTCGAGACCAGGAATCGCACCCTTGAGGAGCTGGACGGCATTTTCGAGGCGCAGAACCCGGTCAAAGAGTCACTAAAGAAGCCACATCGAATTGAGGCTATGGAGGTCGAGGATATCAAGGCCCTTTCAGTCTGAAGCATAAGGAGTAACTGAGAGGTTTCCAGGGATTGCTTTTGTAATGTACTGGATGGGCCATGTACTCCAGCATCGAATAATATAGAAACACTCGGCTTTTAGGCGTATGATAGCGTTTTCGTAGTTTCTGCCCTGGGAATTCGATATCTTGCCGTCATGGTGACCATTACCAGAAGAGAATGAGCATCGGCTCGTTACAAAGCCCCCATTTCTGCGAGAATAGTCAGTTTCCTGAACCTCATGCAACACACCCTTATCGTCTAACTACAGCTCCATCTGCATCTGAGTCTCCGAATCATCCTCACCGCTTGTTTAGCTCCAGCGGAGAGGGGCTATATTACGGCAAGGGATGGTTTTTATGCAGCAAGGAGCGATATGTTCCCTGCGAATTTATTAATTAGTACTGCAGGTCGAAATCTAAGATATTCAGCACGAAATCCGTTCGCCCGATGCGTACTATGTCAAAGTATGTATAGGATTCATCGAATTAGAGCTAAAGGGTAAGTGTGCACAATCATTCTCTCGTTCGCATCTAAGTGTGTTGTTGGATGCGACATTGACGTTAAGCTCCGACACCCCTCATGACTAAACCCCACAACTCCCTAATTGGTGAAACTTCCGATTCCTATCTTCATACGGACGTACTGTTATTTATGGCTCCTTAGTACGCGACCTGGACGTTCAATCCATCTAGTTCGCGCTGGAAGTTACGGTGTTGCGCGATCTGGTACCAGAACTTCTCAAGGAACCCGGCACCCTCCTTAGCGATATTAACGGTCTCAGAGAGGCTGTCGGGCGCGACCTTGCTGAGGGTGACTACGCCGTAGGACTCGATGGCAGTGTTGTCGCGTGACATCTCGACCTCTGGGAGCGCGAAGGCGATATTAAAGAGCTCGATGGCTTCGCCCGTACCGGAAATTGGCTTGAGATGCCCGAATGCCTCGCGCACCCAGTGCAAAGCGCGGCCACTTTTCGACAGGGTGTTTACCGACTCCGCCCCACCAGGCACGAAGACAGCGTCGAACATAGTCGACCGCATACCCTCGAGATGGTGGTCGGGCTTGATGCCGTTTCCGGGGGTCTTGTCCACGCCGGCGGGGAAAATCTCCGATCTACGGGGCGCAATGATGAAGGGCAGCGCGCTTGAAGTCTTGAGCGCTGTCTTGACGGCGTTGAAGGCGGTATCATCGAAACCGTCCGCGATTATAATAGCAACCCGGCGACTGGCGATGGTAGGCTTGGCGGATGGGAACTCGAACTGGCTGAGATTCTTGGCCGTTTTCCCGTGGTTGGGACGGGTCTGCTTCTTGGGCTTGGTGCCTCCGACAAGTTCAGCAACCTGTTGTGCTAGACTGATATCAATCTCGGCAAGACGTTGGGACATGCGCTCGTAAACGATAGGATCGTCGCAGTGGTCGAGCTCGAATGCGAAGGCCGCTGCGACATGACTCTTCTCGGGCTCACTCAGACTGTTGTAGAAGAGCTGCGCCTGGTTGTAATGCTCCTTGAACTTCGCGCTCTTGGCGCGTGCTTTGATGCCCTCAACCTTCTGGGGATGTTCTGGATATGCGCCTTCGGACTGCGTCGCTGGTGGGCGAACATCAAACCGATTAGGCCAGTAGTTGACGGTACCCTTGTTGATTGTTTGACGCCCTTGTCCATCGCGGTTGAAGTTTAAAACAGGACATACGGGCCTGTTTATGGGGAGTTCTTGCCAGTTGATTCCGAGACGCGAAAGCTGGGTGTCGAAGTAGCTAAAGCTGCGACCCTGGAGCAGGGGATCATCGGAGTGGCCAATTCCGGGAACCATGTGGGCGGTGCAGAATGCAACCTGCTCTGTCTGAGGAAAGTATTCGTCGACATTCCTGTTGAGCTCAAGTTCGCCGATGTAACGCACAGGGACTAGATCTTCCGGCCACACCTTGGTGGCATCAAGGATATCGAAATCAAAGTCGTGTTGCTTGTCCTCGGGGATTATTTGAATACCAAACTTCCACTTGGGGTATGCGCCGTTCTCAATGGCCTCCCATAAATCCTTCCGGTGGAAATCAGGGTCCTGCCCGGCAATCTTCAACGCTTCGTCCCAGACGAAACTGTGCACACCAAGCTCGGGAGTCCAGTGAAACTTAACAAAGTGCCGCTCTCCCTTCTTATTGATTAAGGTAAACGTATTGACGCCGAATCCCTGCATCATCCGGTAGGAGCGTGGAATGGCTCGGTCCGACATGGCCCACATGTACATGTGCGTCGCCTCGGTATGCAGGTACACAAAGTCCCAGAAGTTGTTGTGAGCTGACTGGCCCTGAGGTACTTCATTGTGAGGTTCGGGCTTGACTGAATGGATGAAATCGGGGAACTTGATTGCATCTTGGATGAAGAACACTGGGATGTTGTTGCCAACAATGTCCCAGTTACCCTCCTTCGTGTAGAACTTGACAGCGAAGCCGCGAACATCGCGAACAGTGTCAGCACTGCCACGAGAACCTTGAACAGTAGAGAATCGAACAAAGACTGGCGTCTCTCTTGAAGTGTCTGTGAGAACACCGGCACAGGTAACATCTTCCACACTTTCGAACAGCTTGAAGGTACCGAAAGCACCTGCTCCACGCGCATGAACTACGCGCTCCGGGATACGTTCGTGATCAAATCGGTGTATCTATGCGCGATAGTTAGCGCTTTGTTACCATCTCCTACAGGGTTATTGACGGACCTTTTCCCTAGCAAACGAATCTTCGAGCAGCATGGGACCGATTGTATCATTATTCGTGACACGGTACCAGTCATCCGTGTTTCCTTGTTTCACCCCGAAGTCTGAAGTGATGCGGTCATTCTTGGTAACATCTTGGCTGATGTTGTCGATCTGAGAGACCTTTGCTGCTTTCTCGCCGCCTGTCATCTTCTTCGCTTTGTCGATGGTATCAGAGATGATGTTTGACGATGACATTTGAAAATCTGCCTAACACAAGGCAAATGATACACTAGGTACTACAAATTCACTTGATGCAATGGGGAGGGTAATGAGGATTATGGAAACAGGAAGTGAGGATTAGGGAGACAGGAAGGGATATGAGACTTCTGGGGCTGACCCAAGTGCCACAGCAGGAAGACGGACTTCTTTATGGAATATCGAGGATAGGTGAGGCATGATGTTTCCATGAAATATCATTGACGTCAGGACATTGTTATTTACTAGAACTCTAGACGGGCAAGGACGGGGCCATGCCGTACAGTAGGCAGCCCAGGTAAGCCAATCAAGCCATACTACCCAGCTAAATACATAGATATTCCAGTTGTGTTTCGTTATTTACCTATCGATATCGTTCATTAGCAATCCAGGCAGAAAGGTGGCACACCTACATCTCGATAACAATGAATTTACTATGTGGTAAAAAAGTCGATGACAAGGAGATGTTGATGTAATAAATCCGGAGCATTTCCCAATGGTTCGGCACCCACCCCTGCCTCGGTACTTAAAGCGCTGTCCAATCGATTTCGTTAGATATATGGATCACATTTACTAATGATTCCGTAGTCCTGACGCGTTGGAAATTTCAGCCAATGAAACCGCCAACTTTTGCAATGCGTGCACCTGCCTATACTGCCCGGCGGGCGTAACCAGTCTGTCATCCCCGACGAGCTTTTATTAAATGCTAAATTTGGATACAGTACCTAGCATGGCCAATCAGTCTTATGCATTGTTCATGACTTAGGTGATTAGAACGATTCCGGAAGGTATCTACTTTCGATTTAAACTACCTAGATACCTACATACCTAGGTACATATGTAGGTAGGTGATATTGGAAATGTAGAAGAGTAGATAGGTTCTAGGTCATAGCATATCCTAGCGTGCCTATCGGTACTTATCATATGTAGATCCAGCAGCGCTTTCTATATGCTATAACTAGCGGGTATCATGGGTTTATGTAGGAGTGACGTCCTAACAAGCCTGATAGCGTCTTCCATTCCTCAGATCTCACCAGTCTAAGGTTCGTGGCTTGGCGCGTGCCGTGCCCGCCCCGGACAAGCTAAAGTTAGGTATGGTAACTAAGCAAGGCTAGCAACAACTCGCTCGGACAACGTTGCACTATTATCGGACTACTAGTCGCGACCGGTCTTCTCATTAGTGTTCAGCCCGGATTCGCCAGAAGACGCATTCACATCCTCGGCCCGGCTGCTCTCCACAGACTCCTTCTCGGCCAGGACCCCCTCGGTTGGACCATCTTCCGTATGATGATGGGCGTGCATGGCACCTCTCGCGGCTGTGTCGATCAATCCGTACTTGAGAGCCTCCTGCTCCACCTGCTCATCGGACAGCAGCGGCAGCTCCTCCGCAGCTTTGACGTAAGACTTGCCTTCCACGTGACCCTTGGCGAAGATGATATCGATCTCCTCCAGAGACCGCTTGGCCGTCTCCGGATAAAACCACCAGATGACGGGCAGGAAGGTAGCGTTCATGACGGCAAAGAAGAGGTACGTGCCCCAGCCGATGTTCGCCACCATGATGGGGGTAACCATGACGATCAAGAAGTTGAAAAGCCAGTTGGTACACGTTGATACGGCATTGGCCTTGGCTCGGGTCTTGATGGGGTTAATCTCGGCAGGGTAAAGCCATGGCAGGGGTAGCCATGTTGCGCCGAACGACGCAATATATGTAAACAGGCCGACAGCAGCACCTCTGGCGTGCATAGAGTTACCAGAGATCAGGCACGAGAATGTGATAACCATAGACAGGCATTGGCCAATGGTTCCGTAAAGGAACAGCTTGCGACGGCCCACCTTCTCAATGATGAACCAAGAGGTCGTAGCGAAGATCGAATAAACAATCATATTCACGCCGCCCATCAGCAATGCGAGCTGGTCGTCATCTTTCACGATGGATTCCTTGAATAGGATAGGGAAGTAGTAGATGACGGCGTTGCAACCGCCCACCTGTTGCATTAGCTGACTGCTAGCGCCGAGCAGCATGCGGCGGAAGTGTTGCGTCTTGCCGTTGGTGAGCAGGGCCTTAAACGGTGTGACCTTGCTGCCGCTGAAGCCACTGGCCCTGATCGAGTCCAGAATAACATCGCGCTCCATGCGAGTCTCCTTGCTGTCAGGCTCGTAGCCACGCAGTCCGGAGATGACCCTCTCTGCGTCCTCATAGCGCTCGTGGGTAAGCAACCAACGCGGCGATTCTGGGAGAAAGATCATGCAAATTCCGACGACCAAGCCGAAGATGATCTGGAATGCAATAGGGAACCGCCACTGCAGGTCTGGAGGGCCGTAGGAAGCGCCATAATCTAACCAGTAAGCGATCAGGGTGCCGAAGGCAATAATGCCTCCTTCGATGCAAATAAGCAGGCCGCGATTGGACGTTTTACTGCATTCGGCTGAAACCACTGTCAGTAACCGGTGTAGCTCAAACGAAAATCAATAAGTGTCAACATACCTTGGTAAGTGGGAATCGTTGAAGTGTTGATTCCATTTCCTACGCCAGTGATGACTCTCCCGGCGATGAACTGAGCTAGTGTATTGCTTCCTTTGAAACAGGTGACCTGAATCACCGCCCCGATAATCATCACCGCCGCGCCCAAGATCATAGCCTTCCGCCTTCCAAGCAGGTCGGCGTACCACAGAATGAACATAGCGCCGATTAGACACCCAATTTCGTAGATCGCGGTAACGAGCCCTTGCATGGTGGGGTTGTCCTTCGTCTCGGTGAACATATCAGCGAACGCCGGCGAGGCGATGATACCGGACATGACGCCCTGATCGTAACCGAAGAGCAAGAATCCCGTCGTGGCGACCGACGACACAGTTAGCGACAGCGGCCGGCCCGACAGGCCCATGAACTTCGGAGGTGCCATCGCGGCGGGCGACAAACACTAGCGCCTTTTCTCTTTGCTTCTCAAGTTATCGGGCGAATGGAGGTGGGGTTGGATGATTGGGGAGGGCTCTGGGGAAGTTGCGCAGGGTGCAATTGACGCACAGGTAAAACGCAATTGACAGATCGGTAGGAGACAAGAAGAGCCTCAGGGTGTGACGTGCAGTACTGGTTGAGAGATGGGACTTGCGATTCATATACCCGTCGCCAGCTCCGATGCGGACTCCTGCCGACAAGGCTAGCCGAGAAAGAAAATCTTTGCCAGGAGACGATGAAACAGGAATGGAGAAAAACGTATGTACGTAATTTCTTTATCTAGGGTCTTTTTCACATGCGCCTGCATATGTAGATACACAGACCCATACAAGACCCAGCGCCACCCCAGATCCCCAGCTAAGACGATCCTGGAGAAGGAGCTGGGGAGTTGGGGAGAGAGCCACAAAATCTCACGGCTTTGTGACCCCGAACGGGGTAAATCTGATGGCGATCTCAAACCCGGGTCCGCGCTGATTCACTTGGGAGTCCCGAGAACGGAAGTCCTACGAAAGATCATCATTCACGTAGCGTAAAACTCCACGGTATCGCCGCTACATAGATACCATAAGGTGCACTGGCAAAGCTAGATGTTGGATCAGAGTAGGATATGACTATAATTCGCCTAGTAGAGAAAGCAGCCTGGCAGCCAACTAACTAGCCTGCAACTAATGAGATGAGATCAAGCCCAGGCGGGTGATCATGACCCTAACCCCCATAGGGACCCTTGGCTCTCTATTCTCCTAGACCCTATCTAGTCTACCGAGGCACCATAAGCCCAATGGAAGCCCCCATAACACCATAATATTTGAACGTTACTTGGCTGTAAGGTGTGGCGGTTTGTACGTGATAGATGATTGGCTTCTGTCAGCGCCTCAGCGGGCTATAACGTTTTTTCCCCAAGAGGAATGGCTTGCCCGCTCCCTTGGCTGGTTACCCGCTTGACTAATGGAACGCGCCCAATGGTTAACGTAGGCGGGCGACGGGCTAGCGGGGCCGGCGTAAGGGACGGTGAGGATGAGAAGTGCATGCTCGCAACGATCAACCTCCACTGCCCACGCGAGGAAGCGCGAATCGTAGTTGCGTTCGCCGATATTAACCCGCTGTTACCCTTCTTTACCCATTTTTTCGACTACGATCTGTGACTAATTCCACACGCCATCTACCATAGTAATCTTATCATGTCAATAGTGCAGCTGAACTCCAAGGAAAAATGGCACGACGCATGAGAATAGCAACAGGATTCCTTGGTTGTAGTCAGTGGGTGGATGCGAAAACAACAATTCCTGAAAACCGGGCAGCCTTGTCAAGGGTATGAAAAGGGATACGCAAAAAAAAGAAAAAACTTTTTTAACGAGAAGAAAAGTTAAGAAAAGCCAAACAGTTAGTCGGGGCTAGTGAGATAGATATCTATCTGTATCGTATCCGCATAAGTTAAAACCAGGGGTTTTCCTTTATCGGATTCATGTCTTTTTTTCTACGTTATTGTGCTGTTAGATGGCTGGGGGTGAGATCTGTGCGATACATTCTAACTACTTCAAGCAGGTAGCAAAAGTAAGATGACAGCATCGCTGCAAGAACATGCATGAGACCGAAAGCCGAGACTTTGTCACACAAGCCTACTGACGCCTGCATACAACTATGATACAGGATCAGTTGTATTCTTACTTCTGTATTAGCCAGGAAAAATATGGTAAACAAAAATGAAGCATGTGGTGCCACTTTCATGTATTTCACGTGTAAGGTCTGCCTCGGTCGTCAATCACATATTTTAGTTGCCTAAGAATCATATCCTGAAAGACAGTGTATCTCCTCATTCCTCTGAGACACGCCACACAAGCTTCTCTGCGCTAACACCCTCGCGGAGAAGATTAAGCGCGTTCGTCGCTCGCTCGACTATGTCCTTGCCCTCAATCACTCGATACCTATTCGGTTTCACGATGCCCTGTACCAACATGTCTGGCATGATGATCTTTTGTACCATGTCGACATGATACTGGTTCTACATTCGGGGGCGCGATGTTAGTTCGAATTCATCATGTCTCCGACGCGCAAGGTGTTAAAGGCGTACTCACTCTCCAATAAAAGTGCGCTCGCACGCCGCGCACAGTGACGCCCTCTGCCCAGTCAACCAGGGGAGTAAAGTCCATGGCATACTCGGGTATCTGGTCTTTCGACGCGTGTTTCAGGATAGCCGGAAGCATGAGGGCGGCGACACTGCCGCGCTGGGCGAGCCTGGCAATGTGGCGTACGCTCCCCGGAACGGAGCTGATGCAGTCGATGATCATAGGAATAGCCGGTGCCACACCGTCCTTGCTGGGGTGCGCTCCCAGAATATCATCGACGATAGTAGGACTGCGATAGTCGTAGACCTCTGTAGCACCAAGCTCGCGCAGGTGCTGGTGATTGTTCGGCGACGCGGTCGCGATCAAGTTGCGATAGCCGTAGAAACGTAATATCTGCAGCGTGTACTGCCCGACCGAGGATGCGGCGCCCCAGACTAGGATAGTCTCGTCCGCCCTGGGCGGCACATAGCCCTCCGGTTTAGGCCAGGGCGCCGGGAGGTGCAGGTCAGTCAACATCAAGTGGAACACCGTGATGAAGTTAGTAGGTACTGTTACTGCTTCCTCGTCGGAGACGCTGTCAGGTATCTATAGATCCGAAGTTAGCTGGGAAAACAATTCAAACCAGCGACTGTGGGCAGACACATATGCAGCTCCTCTATTACCTTCCCAAAAGTCCACGCCGGTCCAGTCACGAACTCTTGATGTGGGAGCTCATCAGGCTCCTGCCGGCCCTGGCCGAACACCCTGTCGCCTGGCTTTAAGTGCTGGACTGCGTTCCCAGCCTTAACGACCACGCCAGTGCAGGAGGATCCCGTCCTAGTCGGTGGATCGAGTAGCAGGCCGCCATCCATCCGGTGAAGGTCGACCGGCGAAGACGCCGTCCACAGGACCTTGACAAGGACCTCGTCATCCTTGGGAGTCTTGGTTGGAAACTGACGAACCTCGTAAGGCTGTCTTGCGCCGACGATCACGAGGGCGGAATGGGTTTTATCCGACATGGTAAGTAAGAACGAATACTAATAACAGTTGAAGTTGGTAGTAAACGCGAAACTCTTCAGCTGTGAAGGCTGTGTGTCTGATTTGCCTTTCCATGGGAATGTCCGGACAGAATCAATTTATAGCCATTTCTATATCAGCGAAGCTTCAAGGGGCAATTGTGAGGATTATAAATCGAACTATGTTGCCTTTTGCGATGCATGGTTCCTCGAAGTTCAGGAGAACTGCTGCTTACCGATATAGATTATGTAAGGCATCTGGGCATTTCCTAAACGGGTAACATCCTGCGAAAAGTGCAGATTTCTTAGTATTTGATTGGCTGCTTCAGCGACAGTTAATGGACCCACTTACTATCGGAGCCACGTAGTGCCCAGAAGAAATGAAAGCACAACACTCTGACTTTGCAATCAAAATGGCCCAGTCACTTGCTTTATTTCGTGTAATTCTCTCGTATGGCGCGTAATGTTAACTTCGGTAAGCAACCTTCACCCAGTCTTATCCAGAGGCGTATGTATGAGGTGCTTTTGTTTGTGCATATGCCTTTAGCGTTAACCATAGTTATTGAGACAAGATGCATTGCTATACAAATGCTCAGGTGAACTCCGATAGTCTACTTCATGCTACGGTAGATATGAGTTATTCTGTTTAAAGGGTTAGCAGGTTATATGTTATAAAGCAGGTATCCAAAATGGCGCTGTCCCGGAAGTGGTATAACCACCCTTTAGTCCTGTCTAACTACACTCGATGCCTGTTCCGCCACACTCTGATGCACGGCACTCCAGGGCTATACTACAGAGTTACTTACAATGCTTATAATTGCCATTCGCAGTAGCTTGGTTCTAGTGATTCCCAGCACGTTCAAGAAACTCTTAGGGAATTATCGTTTCTCAAATCTGCTTCAGCGTGAAAACAGGCATGTCCAAAGGGATCTCCTTAGATACCCTTGTACAAGTCAAGGAAGCTTCCGTGATATAAAAGTACCGCTACCAGGCTACCACCCAAGCCCTGTGCCATTATTATGATATTCTATGCCAGATCCATGATATCTGGTATTTTGCTATCATGCACTACTATCAATCGATACGATATCAGTTGATGGGAAATCAGCCTGATTTTAAAAGGAGGGACGAGACCCTAAGACACCTCCTACAGTTTACTTGAAAAGCCTTAGAGTATCGTATCATATACCTCGTTATTAATCTTTTGAAGACAGCTTCAATGCCAATATTGACAGGGACAATACATAATCTCTTAACATCTCGTACGTCAACTGGTTAAAGGCACATGACGCAAAGGCTGTATTGATAGACATGATATCATTCCTGTTTAACCTTGGATCTCCCCTATCTTATCATTGGTCGAGAAGAGCAGCTCCTACGAGTTTGCTGGCACCCTTGATCTTCTCCCCGGTTGAGAGTTCGCTCTTCCAAGGGCCTGGAAATTGGAAATACAAAGAGACACAGTCTGAACTATATGAATCATTCTACGTATTAGAATAGTGCTTGCCCATTCTGTAAATTAGGTATCTTAAGTGTCTGAATGAATACTTTTACCTGATGACTACCAATTACCCTCACTGCAAATCAAACAACAGACCCGCATCGAGTCATAGGAAGATAGAATCTAGTCAAATGTCTTCGAAACTTCCTTGTGAATACCTCCGAACGGTCATAGAATTTGATGAAGAAACAGTTATAGCAAGAGAGATCAGATCGGCAGAGAGTATCATATGTGTATAAGGGTCTGCGCCTAATCGTCCACCTGGAACCCTTGAGTTCTTCTCCCAGTAGACTCAAGTCTACTATTGAGCTTGACAGGATTCACGGGAAATATAGCATCTCAAGCAATATGATATTGCACATAAGCAACACAAGAGCTTGCCAGTGATTATGACGCTCAAGTGTCTATACAGGATGCAGACCTGGCCGTTTCTGGGAGGTGCCGAGGCTAACAAGTTAGGAAATGCTGGTATCAGGCTAGACTTAACAGTTAGCAGCAATCAGGTTTCACCTTGTCACTTCAGTAATCCTCCAAGACCAATATTGTCAGACGGTCAAACAGGAATAGTACATTACACCCATCCGGAAATCACATCAGCATGCACTACGCACTCAGTGAAAACCTTGAAATATATAGAGCTTTCTATGCCAATTCAATCCCAACCACTAATTATCCAAGCCGATTCAGTCTGTCAACAGTCGGGATAGATATACAGATATAGTGCAGGCTCTTCTCTGACTGAAGCTAGCTACGTCCATGTTGGCCGAAGGGTTAGAGTACTCTATACGCTCATTCTGATTTAAAGTGTGATACAATTTTTGGAAGGACTTTGACATTATCAATCTGACTATGGATAGCTGTAACATAAACTAGGTCTTGTATTTCAGTAACAGCTCAGAGGTAATAATTGGCTGGAGGTGCGGGAACGCGTGCCGCGTAGCCTTGAATGCTAACGAAGACCGCGCCGAGGCAACAGTATAACACGGCTTCGTTCCAAAATACTTACTTTAACATTGTATAGAGGATGAGATAAATTTTCAGAAAAGAAAAAAACGTCCCAAGAACTATGTGGCCTTGTCTAGATCTTCACGTAAATGCTCCCATGTTATAAGAGACCTCATCGCCCCCAAGCTTTCATTCTTCCAGGCCGAGGTAACCAAACTCAAGCATGTTGACATAAGTGTAGCTTCAGTCTAATAGACATCACTCTTTGTAGTTACCATGCTATATAAAGCTGCATAAAATGTGAACAGCACATCGTCTAGCATGGTAGCCGTCTTCGTACCAGAAGAGGATATGTCTCCTATCAGCCTCATTTATATAACCAGTACCCTAGCTTGACAGTTCCTAGAGGCCTGTACTTCTTAAAACACCTGAATGAATCTTAGACAGACCGGGCATACAGTCAGGGTGAGGTCAAGCCTTGGGGACCCGAAGGATGAAAAGGGGCCGAGTGGCGAACGGGGCATGTGCCTATTAGTCTATATCGTAAGATATCACATGACCACCACCTTGACACAATAGAGAAACCACATAGACATGTAGGCAGTGATAGTAGTACATGAACGCCCGTCATATAGTGCCGTGCTGTACTCACTACTACCCCGCGATCTGCGCTCTAGGTCGGGAAATATGTGGATAGAAGTATCTTATTTTAGGGGTGGATGAGAGGAAGGGGGGGGGGGGTAGTGGGTGGTAGAGGGGTGACAGGCTCATAAAGTGGAAGGCGAGGGGGGTGTCGCCATATAGATACGGGTGGGAAGATGGGCGGCGTGAAAATATCATATAAACCAACAATGGCTTGAAAGATACCCTCCATCTCTCCGTTTAATCCAAGAAGGCTAGTAGGGTACGGCAAGAAAAAATGATAGACGGGTTGATCAAACAGAAAGGACCGGGTCTAGCCCCTCTCTACGTCGCGTGGCTTGGTACCGCGAAGATCGATAGAAAATTTCATAATGTCACATTGCCCATCCTGTCAATCCTGTCTATCCCGTCCATCACCTCATAGCCCCCTGCCCACAAACTTGTGGCAGGTCAGCCAGCTCCTAATATGACTGGTCAGCCCACTCTCCGCTGGCCGAGGAATCTTCGACGGGATGTAGCGGTGATTTGGAAGGCCAATGAACGCCGCCGAGAACTGCCCACGGCCCACAAAGAGTCAATCAGTGGCATGCGATGACGAAGAACTTATAAATAAGTAGATGACGGGACGAAACGGGACAATATATTCGGGACACCCTTCTGTACTTTCCGCCGGCGCCGTACAAGCACACAGGCTACCGATATGTGGACATATGGATCCAAAAGCACATACATAGGGCTATACGAAACATGCCCTAAAGGTACGTGCTGCATCCTGCTCGTACGTACCTACGCATGTGGCCTACCCCGTCCATCTGTGTGTCTCTGATCTACCAGTCATATGTGACGAACACTCACATGTGATGACTAAAGATCTTCTTCTCCACAGGAAATCTGCCGAAGTCTTCCCACAGCCACACATGTATCGCACCGCCTCCGCTCCGCTCCGTACGGGTGGATTGGTATGCGCACACAAATATATAGGTGAGTGTGTGTGTGTGTGTATTGATGCTACCCACCGGATCCGAGTCGGGGGCCGCCCACAGGTACATACATATCAGAGACAGGAAAAGCGTTCATCTCATGTGGACGAAATTTAACCTGGGCGCGTGGACTCACCGAAAAGGAATCCACCCACCCGTCCTTTTCTGTCTTGATGATTGGCATACCTTACGTACCAGGGGGTTGCTTTGCATCTCTTAGACTACGTGCCTCGTACCTCTCTGGGCAGCCTAGAAATATCCGCATGCCTCTAGGTATGCATGTACTTGATAGAGGGATCCATATCCAAGACGGTACGTACGTACGCTCCTTGGTATGCAGGTCTAAAGCAGACGCGGGCAGAAGCCGTCGGACGGGTTCGGGACGGACGGTAGGAAGGTCAGTAGTGTGCGTATCCTTTCGACTCTCAAATGCGCATGAGCGGGTGCAGGCACATCTCGCATATGTGGAGGAAGGAGGGGGAGGGGCAGGAAGAGGGCCACTTTAGGTATTTCTTTTCCTTCTTCCTTGATTTCTCCGCATTACTACCACCCCCCTAATCCTATATATTTCCTGTCAATAAACCATAACTGCTGCCTTATTATCTCTGCAGGTACAAAACATACCGCCATAGATACAAGGTAGAGGGTGAAGTCCGCGTGTCGATCGGCAGAGTAAAGCTGTAGCCGTGGCGTAGCTTACTTAGGCACATAAGTACCTACTTAGGTACATACTTAGTTACCTAAGATTCCTAAGTATGAGGTCAACCTTAAGTATCTACGCAGAGTAAGGCATGCAATCAAATAATGATGGCGACAAGAAGATCAGGAGATGACCACCTAAGAACCCACGTAGTCAGACATGGTAGCCAGACGGTCTGCGGTTTGCATACTGCATGATCAGCTGAATATCATGGCGCAGAGCTAACTAGTGTCATGACCTGTCGGCTTAGTCGCCCGCCCTCCTTCAGCTCACGCATCCATCTTCCCCAGCTTGCCCAGGCTGCCAGTGAGTACTGTAGTTGGTTTAGTAGTTCACTAGGTACTGATCATATAGTGAAGAGAAGGGTGTCAAAGGTAGGTTAATTCTCTAGTCTAGGCGTGGGTTAGGTGTCCAGGACTCTCGAGCACGAAGGTGGGCATGGGCGGGTTGACGGAATGGGTGGAATGATTCCCCTAACTAGAGAATCGAGACACACCCGGATCATCCCCGGGGGCCAATGACTACCCCGGGGCTACTCCAACTAGCCTATCTAGGCACCTACTTACAAGTATAGGGAGCCGACTATGTATGCACATGCTACCACGTGCATATACGTACGTACTTAGTTATCTTACAATATTGTTGCAACACCTGGACCTCACGCTATTTATTTAGGTGCATTACAACGGGAGATTAGGAATCAAGTAGGAATGAGAATGATGACATAACCAAAGCTGTCGGCAGTAGGGGTAGTTGCTAGATGATTTTCCCTTCTTTTCGCACGTTCACAGGTAGGAGGACGATTTTGTTCGTCATTTTGCGGCATATTAAGTACCTAGGTACCTAGGTAGGTTAGGTTAGGTAGTCTAGGCTATTACAGGTACTTAGAAGTAAAAACTTGAATTCTTGTTCCTCCATAGGTTAATTCCGACTTGCCGAACTGGGAAAGACAGGGCGGATTTCGTCCAATCAGATGAAGCCTCTGTTCCAGTAGAGCAAACTTCGAAAGAGGGGCAGACGATAAAAAGTAGGCACGTTAGGCCCACGGCATCATCTAAATAAATAGCGCTTAAATACATAGAACGTAGTAAAGAAGAACGGGCCCGGGGCCGGTGGACGGGTGGACGGGTGGACGGGCGGGCGGGCGGCGGAAGATGGAAAAGCATGGTGGTCAAGGAACAAGGGTGTAGCATGGCAACATGGCAAGGAACGAGGCATAAAGCATAAGGCATGAGGCATGAGGGGCGGAGGGGCAACCCGTCTATCCCTTTCTCTTAGGGTTTTCGCCCATTTCCCATCCTCCCATTCTTCCCGAAACATTCTACCCCCCTATGAAGTATTCATCCGTCAATCAATCAATGCAATCAATTAATCAATTTAGCTAGTCTGGCCATTACTTCTAGTAGATTACCAACCTGAGGTATATCCTGCTGCTGCTACTGCTAGCTGCATATTTTCGCTGCACCCAACCTTGCAGCCCGAAAAGAAAAAAAAAGCCTGCCTACCTGCCTGTGCATGCAGCCAGCTTCCCCGTTGAGTCAAACCCCGAATTCTCAGGCTCGGATTGGGCGCCTTTCTGTCGCGAGTCACACCTAGAACTGCCAGGCCCCCGTATAATGGTAGCACGACGTTCCCATCAGGCAGCAATTCTGGGTCCTTCTCGATGTCCAATGATGCCATGGTGGGAACGGTAGTGCATGGGAGGGTAGTAGTAACCAGGGTGTAGACTTTTTCCTTCTTTTTCCTCCGTCCGTTTATCTCGGGGATCGGGAAAATCCTTCCCCCCTCCCAGATTGGTGGTGGTAGGACTTCGAATTGATAGCTGGGCCTCCCGCTTTCCTCTCGACCACTAGTTAGCCACTGAAGAGAAGACCTGCGTCGCATTCTACCGGAACGGGATGTGACAAAATACCAGTTGAAGGAATTATCCAATGAATGAAGAAAGGAAAATCTAACAGATAACCCGCCGGTACAACAAGTTTCGGTAGGGGATTTAGTTGTGCCCCGCGATTTGGCGGGGTCACCCTAGTTGCCTTGTCGCCCAGTTCGCCCAGTCGCGTTCCCGTCGCATTTCTTCGTCGCATATTCCCTTTTGGGAACCAAAAGTTCTCGTCACCCTTCCCTTTCCCGAGGCCCTTGCAAGGTAAACGGAAACCTAGCGAGTGGAGAGGACAACCGGTTGCTTTCTTTGTTTGATTTGATCATAAAAATTTTCAACTTGCGTTTGAAGGTTTCATTCCGTCTGTCCACGTATTATAGTGTACCTAGGTGTCATAAGCGGCATCAGTAAATACTTAGATAC
Organism: Eutypella sp. D-1; assembly: GCA_023313575.1. Lineage (NCBI taxonomy): Eukaryota > Fungi > Ascomycota > Sordariomycetes > Xylariales > Diatrypaceae > Eutypella > Eutypella sp. D-1. The sequence goes on from JAJTTP010000003.1 coordinate 1,469,541, forward strand.
TTACAGCGCTTATGCGAAATATTAGGCAGGCAGGCTGACTGGTCTGCAGCCCCCTTTTTGTTGATAGTCTGATGGTTCTACTAAGTATGTAAAATCTAGGCATTGTATACTTATCGCACCTTCGACCCGGCTTACCTCGGTCTACCTTCGGGCTATTTGTTTATACTGGTACACAGCATCAGCTGCGATATAGTCAAGTCACGATCACAATAGTGGTAAATAAAAGGAAAACAGCCATTGTGAAAATAGAACAAAGTTTTGGGTATCATAAAAATGGTATCTATCTAACTACATCGAACGCGAACGGAGAAAAAAAAATCCAATTCCAAAAACAGGAATCAACACCAACACGTTGCCGTAGCTGATGCCGTGACGAAGCGAAAAGAAGAAACTCTTTTTGCCCTTCCACACACCCATACACATAAGCGTAGAACCCTACATGCTCATGCCCCATGCTCATGTTCGTGCCATCCACGTCAGGAAAACAAAAGAAAAGAAAAGCTGCATCGTCGCCCCTGTCGTACATCCGGTGTTCATCCCATCATCAATCAGACCAGTCCAAAAGCTTACATGCATTCCAATCCGTGCGTCGCATCCTATGCTTTCCTTCTAAACCCGCCAAAGAAACAAGGAAACCAAACGCTAAAGTACAAACCAAAAAAAGAAAGGTGGGGTATGAAAGTACAATTGCTGCGAGATGTATGTTGAAAACAAGTTGTATGTTTTTAGTTTTGGGGGTTGGCAGGTTTTTTTGGGAGGGTTTTCTTTTTCAACATTTTAATATTTTGTGGTAAAAGAGCGGGGCGTCTAGTAGCGGAAGCCGTTGTCGAGAGGGTCCCGAATGCGGGCGAGGGCGCCAGGGCCAGCGCTGACAGTGTTGCGCCGGCCGAGGCGCTCCTTGAGGCGGGCGCGCATGGCCTCGTCCTCGCGGCGCTCCTCGCGCTCATGGCGGCGGCGTTCCTTGTCCGCGCGGTCGTACAGCGACATGCTGGTGTTGTACTGCGCCGTCAGCGGCGCCACCACGTCCGATACCTGCACGGACCCGCGGCGGTAGTTGGACCGCGACGCCGACGAGTTGGACCCTGTGCTGCCGCTGGCCGAAGGCGGCGGCGCTACCTCCCGCGACGGTCGCGGATGCCGTACCACCTCCCGGGATTCCCGGGCCTCACGCTCCTTCTGTTCGCGCCTGCGCTCGCGCTCCTGTTCACGCTCCTGCTGCTCGCGCTCGCGGGGGGCGATAGGCCGGTTGGCAATTTCCTCATTCTGACGGTCGATCTTGGAGCGTATCGACTCGCCCGTAGTGGCGTAGTAGCGCACGCGCTCGGGGTCCTCGTCGCCACTGACGCTGCCGCTGCGGGAGCCAGATTTGGACCCGTGCTTCTTGTGCGATGGATTCTCTGCGATGATAACCTTCTTGACGGGTCGCGCAGTCTTCGTAGTTGTGGTCGAGGAGACAGAGGAGAGAGGGGACGGGTCGCGCTCCCGCTCCTTCTCGCGAACAAGATCCCTCTCCCGCTCATGGTCAAGGTCGCGGTCACGTTCCCGCTCCTCAATCAGCTCCCGATATGAGGGCTTATACACGTGGACATCGGATTCGGCTGGGCTGGGCGGTCGCCGGCTCGTGGCAATCTCGACCCGTCGCTTGGTGTTGCTGCGCTGCGCGGCGGTCGAGGCCGAGGCAGTAGTGGAGGAGGATTTGGGCTCGACGAAGGCGACGTGGTCGTTCTTCTCTCGGCGGGGCGGCGAGGGCGAGACCGATATCGAGACCGAGGACCCGCGGCGGCGGCGGGCGGGGGACGATGATGAGTTGTGGCTGATTGCCACCTTAACTCCGTCACTAACGTAGTAGGTGTCCGACCGCTTCCGGGCGTGGCGCTCTGTGTCGGATGTCGAAGGCGAGCGGGAGGAGCGCGACGAATGCGACAGCGGCGGCGTCGGTGGGAACTGATCGTAGTTGGCCTGGGGACCCAGCTCGCCGATCGGGCGGCGGAACTCCTGGGTCGCGCTACACGGCTGTCCGTGTCGAGACCGCGAACAGAGCTCGGGCCGGGCCGGCGTCTCGTAGACCGTGCCAGTGGCCGAGTCGACCTCCTGGTACTTGTACAACTTGCACATTGCGGCGGTGGTTGCTGCTGCTGCTGAGGTTGGTATGAACGTATGGGTGCTGGGGCTGGTACGTCTAATGCGCGGCGAGGGCGGAGGATCCAGCTGGGTGATCTGCGGGCTCGGCCGCAACCCTCCTCTCCGTGAGTATGAGTAGTTAGGAGATATGCTTCTTTCGGAAGACGAGACCGAGTCTCTCAGTTGGTAGGACACACTCGAGCGTCTTTCACGGGTGTGTCTCCGGTTGTGGACGGTGTTGTTGACGATGATGCTGCGTTGGGACGCCACGGCCAAGTTGTATTTGAAGTTGAAGTGCTCGCTTGTTGACAGTGTCAGAGTTGTTGTACTTTACTTTGTTTTGCTCTGTTATAGGCCTTATAGACATGAGGACATAAGGAGGGAAGATTTCTCAAGGTGGGGTGGTGGTGGGATGAGAGGAATATTTATATTATAATGTAGGACTTGTGTGTGTGTGGCGTTCCTAATCGTTCCGGCGAATACCACCAAGATGGGATATATGTAGTATTGAGGCGTGAGAGTGTATATACACACCTATGCACGCAAGCTGTAAATAATGTGTAAGCTGGTGGGCTGTGTGAGTAGAGTGAGTTGGGAATGGTAACAACGGTGGAAAGGGGGGGCAGCTCGATCTCCTTATAAGAATTGTGGACGTGCAAGACGGACAAGGTACGGACGGGACATATGGAGTGTCAGAGAATATGGCCGGGGGAGGTGTATGAAAGATTTTCTTCCAACTTTAGACCACACACACTCACCCACAGAACCCACCTGCGCATCCTGGCAGCCCGGGCAGTAGCCCTGGTCCATCCATAATAGCCCGGGGCCGTACATACCTGGGCTAGATACTGCCCAGGGTGACTAGTGCACAACCACAAATTGTGTACCCGTAAATTGCGACTGAAATCTCGCAGAGCAGGCAGGGGTTCGCGCTCCCTCCCTCGATGCCCCTGTCCTTTCTTCTCTGCCTGAAAGGCTTACAGGGGTTGCCTAAAGGGCTTATGTGGCCGATGAATCATTCCCCTTCCACATCGGAGGGTCACCGAAGTACGTACATACGTACTAGTAGGTAGATACGTACATGCCTAGACATACATATATAGGATAGTCTAGTATAGACCTACATACTGAAAAGGCAGTAGAATAAGGTGGGTGATAGATATGCGGCAGGGGGGTGTATGGAATGGCTCCGAGAAGTCCAGTAAGTTCAGCAAGTCCAGCTCTCCCTAGCTACAGCAGGCCAATGGGGAGGGTTCACAGCCCGGCGGCGGTGTTTCCACTAAAGAGGACGGGTGTGGACGGGTGACCATGTTACGATACATTGGATCTGGGAGTGAGGATATGAGGGTGTGAAAGGGTGAAGGCATCAAGGCGTGAGGGTGGGAAAGGTGTGCACCACTTCATGTCGAAAGGTGCGCGCGGCTTGACAGACAAACGGATTTGGAAATCTCTGCCAAGGAAACGAGAAAGAGGTAACCCAATCAACAAGGTTCCATTCCATTTTCTTGTCGTTGTTGTCGAATAATGGATTATTTTGTTTATGTGACATTTGACATCTTCTAATATCCTATTTGCTTGATGGGCTTCAAGTGGAAGAGCGACAACGTGGTTATGACCACATAAATCAACCGGAGTAGGGCTCTTGTTTCATAACGGATGCCCAATTCACCAACTACGTAGGGAGTTCTCCTGTTTCAATTTGTGTAGTTAGTTATACGCTATACTGGCAGACGGCGGACCAAGCAAGTAGCCCAGGCCGGTTAGTTAGTACTTAGGCAGGTAAATCAATCAATCCGCACCCGTTTCGGCGGCTATCAGGCCCGAATGGGGCACAATTATCATTCCATTTCAGTGACATGGCAATTTTTAATGCCCGAAAAATGTCCCGTCGCAGATTTGTCAAATATAGTTACGGCTACATATTCGTAATGTTGCTGGATCGCACGACGGCGAACAAAAGAAGTAGAGATTAACACTGAGGGTATTTTTAATGGTGTATGTAGACAGGAATATTCGCAAGACAGGCGGGCATGCAACAGAGTACAGAGTACAGAGTACAAAATGCGGAGCGGAGTGATGGTGATGACGGTGATGCGTGGATGACAATGACACGCTGTTGTTTGGGCAACTTACCCAAGTTCACCATTCAACCAATGCCAGAATGCAGGCCCGGGGCATTGTACGGACTGTTGGCTGGCTGGCTAGCTGGACACTCAACTGCACTCCCTTTACGTGTGTGCCCCATTCCATCAGCTTTTCGTCCCGTTTCCTGCTGCTGCTGTCTTGCGGCAACGGACGCCGTTGCTCGGCTGTCACGCAAGACATAGCTACTCTCAAGCCCAGTGAAGTTGACTTACAATGTGTTGACGAGATTCTGGGTCTGGAATGCGAGCGCAAAAGATCGACCAGCCATCCGACCATTCAGCCATCCACACCTGCCGTGCATAATCGGATGGCTTTGCATTTGTCAATCGCGCGGTTGCATCATCTAGCAACAATCGTTGCGTAGTTAGATAGGGCAGAATAATCTTCTGATTCGGTATGATAAGAAAATTGCGGAGAGGACTCGCCGTTTTTCCCGCCGGTGAAGTTGATGCAAGGGGATCTTTCGATAAGACTGGCCGAAATCATCGGGAGATCCCCCAGTTGACGGGCACTATAACGACTACAGCTAGGCACAAGATCGGGGCGCGCGCTGTGTACTTCGCATGCGACCCGGCGAGACGGTCGACCTAAACGGTCTCCACAGCCTCAAACAGCAGACCTAACATGTGTTTGTAGGGATGTCTGGCTGGTTGTGCGTGCTACTTTGACTAGCCGACTATATACGTAAAAGGCCTGTAAAAAAAAAAAAAATCTAGAAGCTTTTTGAAGGTTAGTTATATGCAGCATGATGAAATTCGTTCTACACCAGACCAAATCGCCAATGGGACGAAATGCCGCCGGTTTTCCTTTGACATCTCTGACAACATCAACCTCGTACATTGGCGCTGCTCTTCAAAAAACGAACAAGACGGAAAAGGGCGCTACCAGGTCAGCGCACTGAGAAAAAGACCTAATGAGTACATTATTTTTATTTCTACCCCAGTGTTCAAAAGGGTATTACCACGTATATCAATACAGAAACCCCCCTTTGGCCAATTATAGCATCTTTATCCGTTCCTTAATTGTTCTTAATTTAGGCTATCAGATACCCACTGTAACATACCAATGAGGGAGGTGTAATTCGTCGGGAGTCCTCTCGTCTTCTGCCTGCATCCAATGCCATCCAAGCTGCCTAACATTTCTAAGCGCACTTCTCCCGATGACAAGAAGGTGAAGTTCCAAAAGTTGCGCACTACTGCTTGACTGTTGGCCGGACTGCCTGTCTCAGTTTCAGGTAGTAGTACTGGGCGGGGCCCCGTGAAGCTGGAATTTCTGAACGTCTTGCTTTAGTTACCTAGACAGTCAATGTAGCATTCATGAACAAAGGTTCTAGAATGCGGGGATTGTCACGGAGTACGCAGCACCAACATGTGGGAGTGAAAAGCCCCGTGTCCCCATCGCGCGCATGCGATCTACCTTAGGTACTACAGGCATATCTATGCATCCAGGGTAGGTAGCAAAGTACTGCGACAAGCGAAAACCCCACTTGCCCACCAGGTATGCGAGTGCTGGGATGGCAGGATGGATGGAGCAGGGTCTTCAAGAAACTGCCAATCGTGTGTTCAGGGGTTTCAAAAGTTCCCGCCGTAGATGTCAGCACTATTCTGTCATCTTATCCACCAGAGACACTTACGGGTTGTACGGGACCTACGCAGAATAGTGAAATGTTCCGTACATGAACGCCGTAGGACTTCCCCTCGGAGTAGTGCATTCGCCGCTCTTAATGTCTTTATTCGTACGTAGCATTACTATCTGCATAACTAACTGGTGTCCTCGCTGGTCGACTTAGTCCGGAGACATGGTCTAAGTCTACGGCGACGGCGTGGCGGAGGAGCAACGGCGTCACCCTAACGAACAGTATCTTATGATGGAGAGTGTCAGCAATGTTCACCAGAGGCTTTTTGATGCTTTAGAAGAGGCCTCCATTCAACAAAAGCTTCATAATATCAAAGTGCTGACGGCATTCACCATAGCTTAGAGAAGATAGGATGGCGACAACCCAGCCCCGACGACGTCAGGCTGGATGAGGGGACGAAAGGCATGGGGGTGAGATAGTTAGGGGGCATTCAGCACAGCCCCCTAAATTAAGCAAAGAGCGCCAAGCCTAGCCTCGCTGACATGCGTCGTGGCGCATAAGCAGAAGGCCTTGGTCTAGAGATAGCCAATGTCTTTGTGAAGATGCCAGGTCGCTTCCGATGCGGCCTCAGTACGAAGGCATAGATAGGTCCAAGTATCATCAACAATATAGCAGTAGCAGCGGCGGTAGTATCGGCGAGAGCGCGCCGTAATATCCCGGCCATCACGATCGGAAAGCTCATAGAAGCAGCCCACGCGTGTCTGCGTGCATAGACTAATTGATACTACGTAGATGTCGTCTGTGTGAACTCAGAACAGCAGAACAGACAGACTGCTGCATGCATATTCAGCCTCGTGCGACGAAAACCGCAAGGCATTTCTCCTTCCCTGATTTCCCGGCAACTTCTGATTGATAAGTCACGGAAGCCGTACCCGTCGTCCAATCTAGTGCGAGCTCATTTAGTGCGCCAACGCCATGCAATGCGAAAGCGAAGGAAAAAGGGGGCTGTGCAAATCGTCGTGATGGCTCATAGGCCGATTCACGATTGTGGCAGAGGGCGGTGACGGGCCAAACCTGGTTGGGCTTAGGGCGCAGTTGCAATAATACTATAGCAACACGCCAAGCCACACGCTGACAGCTCTGGCTTGATAGGGTCGTCCTCTTTGCGAAAATGCCAAAACGGCTCCGTGCGCTCGGGAGTGGCCGGCACTACTGTACATCATTAATCTGTTTGTCTCTCAATCTTCAACAATCATGTTGGCGCGATATCAAAATGCACCGCCATCTTCTCAGTCGCACCAACTGCTTCCCCATCGCCAGATCGGCAAAGAGACCCGTTCCCCATATTTGATGACATGAATGGGTCACAGGCTTGATATCGCTTGCTGCTTTCGGGTTCGCGCATAGGTCTGGCTCTGCATAGGCGTTCTTTCAGAGTCATCGGCCCCCAAAATTATTGGCATTAGTATATCCCTACGTACTATCTATACAAAGAGGCCGCCGTTACACTGATGATGTCGACTCCCTAACATGTACACATGGAAAGGTGAATCATGCGGGGTGTCTCGTATCATCCTGGTGTTTATGTGGCGTTTCTCCGTTGGGGGAGGGGTCGTCCAGCCTCTAACTCTAGACCCAATGATCGATCAAGAAAACAAATAAGTTACTCGTACGTTCCTTTGTATATCCCCTTGTCCATAGCAAGAACCAGGGGCCATACCCTTGGATAGAATTCCCTAAGAACGATTGAAGAGGGTGACTCGATACGGCCCGCTTGCTTTTCCCTTTAGGAAAGAGTTGCCTGGAATTGAGGTAACCACTGATGTGCTTCCCAAGCATGAAGAGGGGTAGGCATGTAGGCAGACATGAGTTTCCTTGAATGGCAGAAGCAGCTTTCCGAAACGAGTATGCCGTGGTACTGGTACAACAGGATTCTCTCAAAGCCGCGGCCACGAGCTACCGATTTTAAACAGGCTGTCCTTACTTTTCAGGCATGGTCTCACAAGACTCGAAGGGACACAAGGTAGGCTAATACTTGATCCAGTGGGACGGGGTTCTAGCCTTACTTCACATGCTCATGGCTTTACCCTTGTCGCGGCGTGTCTATAAAGATGGCGTACCACAGGCCTAGACCCAGAAGGAAAGAAATTTGGCTTCTGCCTACTCCCTCGAAACAAAGACTCTGCCTCTGGGTCCAAGTTTCGCAGAACAGCGTTGCGCATGTGCTACGTTTTGAAGCCTAGAGGGGTATGAGGATAAACTAAATGATGTGAAGAAAGCCTACCCATTCGCCACCCAGGGACCACAAGAGATTCAGCAGGTATAGAGGTAAAAGAAAGGTACACCAGGAATGGTCATGGGTCCTATGTGTTGGGCGGACTAGATTCCTTCTCGCCGATCTCGCTGATACCATACTTTTACACGTCATGGACCATGTGATGCCCCCATACTTACTTTTCCAGGATGTCACGTGCTACAAAGTCTCTTTGTAATTACCAACAGAACCACTGGGTGACTTCGTGATACGTCCGCAAGTTACCTCGGACCAGCCCAGGGAAGGGCAAGGCTTAACGCGGAAGTCTAGTTCCCAATATATTCTCCCAGTTTCTAATCATATATACCCCTAATTTATTTTCACCGGTTCCTGGCCTGAAGCTATGAATTAATCATGTTACAGTCTTTTGTGAAAGTTATTCTCTTAGTAGCAAATCTTCCCTTCAGATTTCCCTGGTCAATGAGATCTGTAACCAGGGGTTCACAATCTTCACCACTGAGATACTTGAAGTGTAATACACATATATCAAACACGGTTCTGTGTTCCTAGTAGACGCACATGAACTCCTACTCCAGTCTTGATCTTATATACTGCGGGTGAAGCTTGTAGCCGTCAGTATTAGCATAGTAGATGACATGTGCCACGACGGGTTTTCCTATTATATGCATGGCATGCACTCTCACTCTTGTTCTCGAGCTGGCGTGTCTAGTTGTATTGCGACCCGTTTATCCGGCTTGTAGAGATGATGATAGAAGGAAACAAACCAGGTAGGGCATCATGTATGCCTGTAAATCGTAAGGGGCAATATCTACGAAGCGCTTGCAGGTTTCCCTTTCTTTTTATTTATGCCATCAAGTAATGTTACTATGTTTTACCCTAGGATAGAAATAAAAACTTGGAGATGACTGTAGCTCACTGAGAAGTGAGTTTTTGATGTCGGCTGTCGCATGGACTAACCAGTAAGTCCTCTTCCTTGACCAGCCGGTTTCGAACTATCCAGGATCTCAACTTATCAATAGCAGGACCATATCAAGTCGCAATTAATATAGCCCGAAGAACAGATACATATTTCGAAACATTTTCGGCATCTTAACACAACACATGGGTTATACTAGATGCTTCTTACATATTCGAAGTAGGGTAATTCTACCTCATAACTTAATTCCGTACTACGACACCCCCAGAAAACAGAATGCTAGTAGATCAACGCATAGCACATGCTAGGCGAGCAATATAATAATATGTGCCGGGATATCATGAGCGGGAGGCGTTAATAGCGGCATGACCTTTATGTAAGAGCCACGATAGACTATAACTTCAGAAGCAAATGGCCTCTATTTCCTTATTTCCGAATAAAGACAGGATTTAATACACATGGAAATCAAAACGTCAAAAGATCTGACCAAGGAGGTCCAGTCATGATTTATCATGTCTTCGAGATCACTCTAGTGGATCTTTTGCAGCTGAGATCAGGCATTCGGAAAATACTGTAATAAATGGAAGGCAGAAGGCTTCCTTACCAGGGTATCTGCATAGGAGACTGTCAGCTCGGAAGATCCGTATATTACACACAACCTAGCTGTAGACACATCATCTACCCTTGTTCTTTTTTCTGGTCGATCAGAGACATTGGGACGCCCTTGCTAAAAACTGTTGAATTGTCTCTTTCACAGCACAACTGATTTAGGAACAGCTTCATAGTCCCGTAAGGTATGAAAGTGGCTAAAGGTAATCTCACTATTCGAAAGTTTGTTCATTGTAGAAGCAGCCGTTTAGCTAAGCATCTTGTCCACGTATCTAATTCATGACCCCGATGTGGGAGGATAGGAACCTGAATGCTCAACACAACCAAATTACGCAACTATCCCAAGAGGTTGATAAACGGCAATTATCCAGAACAGGTAAAACCGTGTCATGTCTCAATGCATATTCCTCTTCGTAACATGAACTGGCCAGTTCTTCGGAACAATAGTAAAGTATGCCAACCATTCCCACTCCTTGTTCGGGTCGACCTGTTTGAAGTCGTAGTCTCTAACCATAGTAGCCTATATATATCATCAACATTGAATCGTGATCGCTCTCATAAGGGTGCAGAGTAGGTGGCAAGCCAAAACTTAAAACTCAAGAGACCGAAAACAGAGCTCACTCACAGCAACCTTCGAGATCTGGATCCTGGCAGCGTGTTGTCCAGGGCACGAAGCCCAGCCCAATCCCCACTATTTCTCTCTGTTGGTCAACGAGATATTTGATATTAGTCGGATATTGCATGGGCATCAGGTACTTACGGGGCAGAAATATCTCTCTAGGGTTGAAGCGTCCGGACTAAGCCAACGGTCTGGATTGAACTCCTTGGCATCAGATCCCCACAGACTCTTAGAGGTCTGGAGCACATAGGGATTGATGGAGAGGACTGTGCCCTCAGGGAAGAAAGTGTCGTCGAACATTATGCCTCCCTTTGGGGCTACGCGAGGAAGTCCCACTAGAGGAATGTCAGTCAATTGACAATTAGTGAATAGAATGGAAGTTTTATGCAACTGTCAAAACTATGAAAGGAATCAACGAAGGAGTGAGAGACCCATACTCGGTACTGGAGCCCAAATGCGCAACGCCTCCTTTATCGCGGCTTGGAGATACGGCAGCCTCACTGCATCGTCATACTTGATGACCGGATCTTGGCATTGGCCTTCCTTGCGAGCAGCATCAATCTCGGCTCGGATGCGCTCCCAACCACTGGGATGTCGAAGTAGGTGGTAAACAAAGCTCTGGAGTCCACACGACACGGTGTCGGACCCGGCGGCGAGGTTCGTGAAAGCGGCAGCGAAGAGACTGTCCTCGTTCCAATGCAGATTTTCCTCGCCGGCCTTATCCAAGGCGCGGAACCAATGCGCGCAGATGTCGAACCGCGCATCTGGGTTCTTCTTCCGCTCATTCAAGGCCTCCCTTGTAATCTTGCCGATGTAACCTAGAGGCAGGAGTTCCGTCCAGGTAGTGAAGGGGTTGCACACGAGGTAACTCAGCCACCGGAAGTACCCGAAGACGGTGAAGAAGAGCTCCATGGCCTCGTTCATTGCGATAGCTCCCTTGATATCCTCCCCCTTTTCAGTGAAGTCGAACGACTTAGAGAAGGTCATCTCACCAGTGATGTCGTAGGCTGCGAACGAGAAGAAATTCCCTAGTTCCATCTCCTTCATATTCCTGGCGGCATCATCCATCCACCCAAAGAGCTTCGTGAGAATGTCGTCAATGTAAGGTTCCAGGCGGAGAACATTATGATGAAGGAATCCTTGGGATAAGTATTTAGCACTGCGGACTTTCTCTTTCGGGTCCCGCACACTAATAGGTCCAGGGGTGCGATAGTCCGGTAATACGAAGATCTTATACCACTCGGCCTGTCTTCGCGTAAGTATCTAGATTGTTAATGATATATAAGACAGAGTAAAATCTTCTGTACCTTTTCGAGTGGTGCTAAGAACAGCTTTCTGGTCGCAGCGGGATGGCAGACACTAACTTCGTCATGCGCAAGCCGGACGAAAGGGCCTAGCAATATCGTTATCAGCCCGTGACTTCGTACCTGGGGACGTATGTTTTTCCGTACCGTATTTTTCATGTTGTTCTGCAAGTGCTATGTGCTGGTCTCCTCTCCAGATTTGCCGGAGATGCCATAAGCGGGAGAACGATGCGAGGAAAGGACCGGGTATTGAGCTAATGGGGGAGAAGTAACGTCGCCTGATACCAACTGTAAACATTAATGTGACCACCAGTACAACTATTTGGAAGATATTGAATCCTTTAGGCGATGGGAGTCGGTCTTGTAGAAAGCGAGCACTGCCGATAATCTTGCTGGGCGTGTTCTTGTGGAGAAGCAGCCATGCTTCAGAGTTTAGCTGGCTGAACAAGCCCATTTTTTGCGAGGCGAAAAGGAGGCTTATGGAAGTCACAACTCGTAATGGTGTAGTTCCCGAAGAAGACAGTGAAAATGGGAAGGGACTGAAACAGCATTTTAAGAAAGGAGTGGAACAGCCTCGCGGAGAACAGAGGGTGGCATGGAACCCCTATCTATTATAGTTCCATGTTTTAAATCTCATGAGGAACCCCCGCCCATAACCTAGCATACAACATCCCGCGTCTTGAAATCAAGTTGAGGTCATTGGCTGGGTCGCTTCCGCCACGCTGCCTCGTTATTGGTTACTACGGAGGCTGTTTCTCTGCTTCAACCACATACTTGTCGTTTAAGTAGGGTGACGGTGGTATCGTGTAACAGTAAATTCTTCAACATCATTCACCGAATGGTGCATATTAATAATATGTGACATATCAGCTCGGCATTTAATGACGAGCAAAACAAGTCTTTCGGGCGGGCACGAGGAACTTCCCCCTCCCGCTTCTCCAACGCGGTCCGCTGAATTACAAATTGACCTAATCTGTAGACCTGGTTAAGACTCTCATCTCTTTTCCTTTCTTGTTTCCCATGAAGTTATCCTGATTTTGGGCGGCAAAGCACTAAGTATGGGGCTAGTTATGCCACGGAGCGGCAACCTACTTAACTAGTTTCTCGTGGCTGACCGTCACACCTTGGTAGACGCGCACAGAAAAGGGGCAATCAAGCAGTATATCAATCCAAAAGCAATCTTGAGCCCCGCAATGTCTCATCACATCAAGCCTGTGATGTGATAACGCTAAATATGTAGAAGCAGTACAAGGAAAAGCCAAGTGGTGAGTGGCCAGGCAATATCAATGGACTCGCCACAATGCTACCAATCTCCGTAACAATCAGCAGCACTGTTACCAAGGAATCTGATCGCATGAATTCCACTTACATGCTCACAGAGATCGTTTTTTATGCCGATATTTTCACACACAATTGAGCTCCGGCTTCGAATCTGGTCGAATGTCGTGGTATTGATCGTAGTCCGCCGGGCGAGTTTGATTTCAAAGCGCGGGGGTTGACTGGAAAGAGGATAATCTTCTGTAACTATGCCTCGTTGATTACATGTGTTACAGACCGCAACATAATGCCGTTGCCGATAGAGGGGTTTTCATCGCAGAGACGCCACGCAGCGCCCCACGTAAGATCTCAAGACACGCGGCTGCTATTGATGTACGATTCCGCGAAGCCCGTGGTCTACCTTCTGGGCCGTCCTGGGATATGCGAATACCTACTCCGCTCCTGCTTCTCTCCACACGGCAAGCTTCTGTTGCCTGGCTGCCGTACTGGGCCAGATTAACTACTGGGAGGCGCATCCTCTACGATGTGATTCGTCCTATTTTCAGGGACAAAAAGCCTGGACATGCCTGGTTTGGTCAAAGAGGCTCGCGGCTTTTCCCCGCACGTCGATGAGAGGCTACAAGTTTTCCTTTTCTTGTAAAGGTCGTACTGGACGTAAAAAGGGGGCGGGTTCCCTTCGAAAACAGCGACATGGTAATCACTGAACTTGGTTGGCCTACGTTTCGAATCGACTTCCTGATCTTTGCTCGAGAAACTGTCTGAACGATCGCCATGGTATACATATTTCCTGTCGAGCGGACCGTACAGAGGACGGTCATCTCGGTGGCTGTGATATTCGCCGTTCTGCCTGCCGTCGCGGTTTCGCTGCGGATGTTGGCGCGGAGGTTGTCAAATAGGAAGTTGGACATGAGTGACTACTTGATCATAGCTGCGTGTGTGAGTCTATGCCATACTTCCCATGACCTCCTCTGAGGAAGCTGTAGACTCCCTTCTGACGCGACATTAGATTGTTGTCGTCGCCTACCAGGTGGTCGTGATCGCAGGTATGCGGAGCCACAGTGCTGAGGTGACGATGTTCGAACCAGAGACTAACATGAACGTTCCACAGCCGTGCTAGCAGGGGGGATGGGCTACCACACTACAGAGATCGTTGCGATGGGAAGATCTAGTAGCATCGTCTTGTTAAATAAGGTTTGCGAGCCCGTTCCCCTCCGTTGGCCAGGTACATATGCCGTTACTAACGCCGCAGGGACTTCGCAGTTGGTATTGGTAGTCCAGGTTCTGTGGTCCATTAGCCTTGGGCTCACCAAGGGTTCTATCCTGATTCTTTACACGAAAGTTTTTCAAGTCAACAGTTTCATCCTCATATCGAAGATTACGGCGATCCTCGTTTTTCTCTGGTTGGTATATTGCATTCCTCGTTACGCAATTGCTCGAAAGTCCGCTTCATTTCCTTCGACTCAGTGGCTAAATACTGGAAACCAGGGCGCTTGTGCTTATCGTAGGGCCTTTCGTCATATGTCGACCGTTGGAGTATAACTGGAACCCAGAGGTTCCCGGCGGTCACTGCGGCAACAGCAAGGTGATGTGGTACGTTACCGGGGTGTTCAACATAATAACGGATTTGATGATCCTACTTCTGCCGCAGCCGTACATGTATAGTTTGGAGCTGGCCCTGATGGCTACCTTCGGTATCGGCCTATTGTGAGTCGCCCCTGACTTTCACTAGAAATCGTCATTTACGCATACTCCTCATGGAGCACATCAGGACGGTCATATTGATATGGTGTGCATGACAGGGTCTGTGTTGTCAGTGCGATTCGACTCGTAACGCTGGTCAGGATCGACATGCTGGATTTTCCCTTCACCGGGCCCGTTGCCGTTATGTTCAGCGCGCTCGAGCCGTGCCTTCTCATCACGGCAGCGTGCGTCCCGCTTCTGCGGCCGCTTCTAGGCTACAGGTACTCCCCTAACGGGACAGCGAAGTGCAGCACAACGGATTCCCCCAAACACCAGGACGGTAGGGAGGGATTGAAGAGGCCCAACCAGGACTTATTCGAGAAGGGGCTACGGCCGGAGCCGGTCCACTACGACGCCGTGGTGGCATCGAAGACCGGCGACTCCACTCACAGTGTTGAGGACCTGGTTAATCACCAGAGGGATATGGAGTCGATATCTGTGAGGAAGGACTGGAAGGTTGAAGGCGAATTAAAAAGGTCCGCTAAATGAGGATGATGGATATCATGACTTGATGTGTAAAAGGAATTAGGTGCCTATAAGAGTAGCCGCATGTTTTTTTTTTGGGGGGGGGGGGGGGGGAGGGGGAGGGACAGCAAAGGTTGGCGCTCGACGTTGGAATCGACGTTTAGGACATGAATGGAGTCACTGGACCACCGAGTAGGTAGGCACACCTGCAGCCATTATGTTATTCAATGGCTTGTATTCTACTGAGTTAGGGAAGATCGTATATCGTATGGATTCAATCCGGGAGTTGATGTAACAAAGGGGGCTTATATTCGTACAACTATGTCATCTAGATCTTAGATGATGAGCATGAGATTATTTCAACATTGAATTTATATGAGGAGTGTTTCTCTCCCAGAGTTGACAAGAAATGATGGAGGATGAATTCAAGGTTGTCTCTTATTGTAATACATAGGATACCAACGTATACTAGCTGTATGCGTTTATACCCATTAGCCCTCAGCGGGGTAATCTATTAAACGTTGGATACCTACTTACCTAAGTAAGTACTTAACCTAATTGTGGGCATTATGGACGCGCTTAACGCGACAGAGCGCGCTGTCTCCACTTCTTTAAGCTTACTCCGTAGGTATCCGTACTTCAGTACCTAGTAAAAGTATGTATTGAATCTTGGAGCTTTTATTGCATACATGTGATATCTGGGAATATCGGTTTAACTTACCCACTTTGTAGATATACGTACTCCGTATGACTTCTCTCTGCTTCTGGTGTATTTTCTACTGTTCCAAGACAAGGGTCGACGTCAACAGTTTTCAGTTCTGGGTTTTTGTTTTTGTTTTGATATCCATAATCCCGTAATCCGACGCTGGAATAATATTCTCACTGGTTTTTGCCGACCCGACCTGTGCAACTGCCCGACCCAAGTAACAATGACATAGCGTGCTCGCTTTTGTTTTTTTCTGCTTTTTCTGCTTTTATTTTGGAAATTGACGGAATCGACGAAGACACGCATGACGATATCCGAGTCGCATGAATCTCATGCATTGGCACAATGGAACAAGATCACCACGAGGATGAAGTCGATACTTCGAAACCGTTTCAAGGCGTTGTGGTTTGCTGTACAAGCATACCGCCAGACCAGAGGGTAAGTGCCTCCTCTTTCATCTCATCCCTTTCCATGACGCAGGAATTCAAGTAACAGAACATCACCCATCTGACTTAATGCCTCCTTCTGCTTTCCTTCATGACAGACCGAAATCGCCCAACGAACCACCGACATGGGCGGTATACATAAATATGACCTCACCCCCGACGTGACCCACCTAATCGTGGGCGAGTACGATACCCCCAAATATAGACATGTCGCTAAGGAGCGTCCCGATATTATGCCCATGTCCGCCGGCTGGATCGATGATGCGCGGAACATGTGGATGGCCGACCAGGAGTTCGACTTCGCTGCTTTGGAAGTTAAGTGGAAGCTGAAAACCTTCGAGAGTGGCTGCGGCGACCCTGACAGCCCAGACCCGGCATTTCGCGAAACGAGACGGCTTCTCTGCTGTCTGACTGGATTTGAAGACCGTATGTCATATGGCATTTCCTTACCTGGAGATCTTATGTACCAGGGCCCAAGAACACGGGAAGTGGGTACGTACTAATCGACAAATAGATGACGTGCGTAGTATGATCGAGGAGAAGGTCAAGGCGAACGGCGGCGAATATGTCGGCGATCTTTCGAAAAAGGTGACCCACCTAATCACTTACAAACCCGAGGGAAAGAAGTACAAGGCTGCCATTAATTGGGGCATCCGCGCCGTGTCCATTGAATGGCTGCATGACAGCGTGGAACGAGGCATGATACTGAACGAGGACTGTTACGACCCGACTCTACCTCGGGAGGAGCGAGGGGTGGGGGCTTGGACAAGAAAAGAGGTACGGCGGGACACCACTGGAAAACGGCTACGAGACGACGCCACGGCAGCAGTAGCGGCCCAGGGTAGAAGGAAATTACGGAAGACGGCCAGTATGAAGCTCATCAGCCAAAATGAGAGCCTGTGGGGGGATATACTTAACCAACAATCATCCGCCAACCAGTCTATGGTCGAGCTTGGCGGGGGGCGATCATCCCTGGACGGATCACATGTTGCGGCGGACGAATCGATGGTTTCAGTACACGAAGAACCTACACAGAAGGTAGAGACGGTGCCGGCGATAAAGGATTCTGAACGATCCGACGCCGGTGGTGGCATCTTCGCCTCATGTCGATTCTTTGTGCATGAGTTCACCCCAGCGAGGGCCGAGATTGTGCGCGACCACTTAATCTCCAATGGCGGGCGAATATCTCCCTCAATCGAAGACTTGGCATCTTCAACACACCTTGAACCGTCAACCAAACGGTTCTTGGTTGTGACGCAAATGTCGCAGCCAGACTCGCACCCGAGCATCCCCGAGGGTGTGCACGTCGTGACGGAGTTCTATATCGAGCGATGCCTACTCAGGAAACAGTTGTCAGACCCGAATGAGCATGTGCTGGGACGGCCTTTCCCCCGCTTCCCTATACCCGGATTCGAGGAGTTAACAGTCTGCACCACGGGGTTCAAGCTCGAGGGGCTGCTCCAGGTATACAGGACGATCTCGCAGCTCGGTGCGCGTTACGAGGAGAGGTTTAACGCCGGCGCATCCCTGCTCGTCACTCCTTCACTCGACCACGTTCATAAGGGGAAACTCGACTTCGCCCGCCGCAGTGGTATACCCGTGGTTGACGCTGAGTGGCTATGGCAGTGTATCACCACCGGTTTCCTTGTGCCCTGGGACAAGTATTTACTGCAGAAACTTGAGAAACCTGCCGAGGTAGCCGAAAAACAGAATAGTACAGTAAATGGCACTACAAGCAGTGCTGTGACAAAAGAACAGCAGCCCGAGAAACGGAGGACACTTCAGAAGACAACTTCGGAGCCTGTGTCGATATCAACGAAGGCGTCGAACCGCCGCGAAATTAGCAGCAGGGCGCCTCCGCCACCGAAGGCAGCTGGGGTCGACCGGACCGCATTTGAGGACGACGGGCCCACTGAGATGATAGAAGACTCCGTCCTGGAGGCGGGCGAATCGCACTACGACACGGCACCAACCCACCAACCGCTTACCGATATTGTGGATACGACCACGGACCGTCCCGAGAGCGCTAGCGGCAGAACTAAGACGGCCTTTGAGGACGTTTCGTCGAATGTGCTCACTAAATCTCCTCTGTCATTACAGCAGAAGGCTCCCGAGGCAGAAGCCGCCACCTCGGCTCATCGGGCAGCACGCCAGAAGTCTGATCGCCACTTCAAGCGCATACCGACGGGTGGCACAATAGCGGACTCGGACGGGGGGGACTCGGTGAGCACCAGCCAGCATGGCACCGAACCCCCAGATGAAGAAGTGGCGTCAGCGGCAGCGGCTCGAAGACGGGAACGCGAGAAGCAGGACAAGGCGACCTGCGAGAAAGAGGAGATGTCACGACGTCTAAGCTCACTAATGTCTGCGCACAACGGCACCGGGAACGATAACAGTGACGGTGGGAGTAGCGGAGTTGCTTTCGACGATGGGCCTGGGGCAGAAGGGGGAGGAGGGAGCGCCAGCGGGTCACGGCCTCAGCGGCGCAAGCGCGAGATCCTCGGTCGTGCCATCAGCAACGTGTCGGCGGCATCTTCTAATGCGAGCGGCGAGTCCTCTCCCGCCCCGGCGGGGGTACCCAACGCGAACCTCAAGACTCCCGCCATGGCAGGCTCCTTTGCCAGTGCCTCGGGCAACAGCAGTGGTGGGGCGATGCAGCAGCTCTTCGACAAGATGCTTGACTCGCCAGCGGAGGAACAGCGCCAGGGTGGTGGCGATGGTGAGAGAGGACGCGGGCAGGGACCGGAAGCCGGGTCGGGAACGGGGTCTGGGCGGGAGGACGGAAATCCCCCGCCCGCTACGCAGCTCGGCTACGACGTCCCCGAGGCGCGACACCACCGCGCCGCCATCATGGACCGCATCCTGCGGCGGAAGGGCGGCGGAAAAAAGGCTGTCGCCGAGGTTGGTTCGCCAGGTACGGCGGGCGCTGGGCTTCGGCGGAGCCAGGAGAAGGTCACGCTTGCGAGCATGAGCGTCGGTATGGCAGGAGCTGGCGGTGATGGTAGTGCTGCACCGTCGACAACTACAACGAGACGGACGACGAGGAGACAGAAGGGGTTTTGAAAGGGTCCGCTGAATGGCCCCCCTCCTCATTTACTCACAACAGCCGCTGCCATCTTTACCACGCACATCGGTCCCAATATCAGACCCAGCGGGCAGACATCTAGTGGTTGGTTGCATCAACCCAACTTCACGAGACGCACGAACAAATAGCATTTTGCGAATGAGCTTCAGGATCTCATCGGCGTCGGCATAATGCATCAATCAGTACCATACCATGTAGTGGGTTATTAGGCAATAGCAGCAATATGTATATATACGCACTAGACTACATAGGGGATACCCAATTACCTGGCATGATAGAAAAGCATTACTCGAATTGCTTTCAAAAGTCCGCCAATCACTAGGCATGATGAGCGATACCTAGGTAATTACTTGGGATAAGATGAGTCTACGTGGACCCAAGTCAGCAGCAGAGCTCGGCGCCGAAGGGGGATTTCGAATCGTGCATATCGTAGCCCATTTCGCATTCTTGGTATCTTCTGCCTCGGGTATCATCATATTTTCCGTGAAGTGTTAACACATAGGAGAAACCAAACCATCCTAAATTTGCCTTCCAAACGAAAATTTTGTGCGTTCTTTTTTCCATACCCCCAGGATTTACGCCTCTCCTCCCCCGCCCCCCCTCACGCTCCCCCACAAACCAACTTTCTCCTGAGCGCGTCCCATACATCCCTGGGTATCCTCCATCTTCCGTTCCACACCCCCATGCCGTGTCAACGTGACCACACATAAGTATTTAGTTGTCCATGAACATCTCGCAAAGTATCGTGATGAAAAAGAAGGTAGTAGCGGTAGATGATCAACATCAGGGAAGATAAAGAAACCAAAAAGTGGGGGTATCGCTGAAATAATACGCATGCATACCATCCTAGAAATAACGAGCAACCAAGTACAAAAAAACTTGAAAAACATGATGGTGAGCGGATTCGGGGAAAAGTAGAACCCAATGACCGAGATGTGGTGGTGGTGCCTATGTATCAGAACCCGGAGGCAGCCTCGGTGAGCACACTCAACAGGCTCGCCGCGGCGCCGCCGATACCGACGGCCTTGAGGGCGTCACTGGTGCCGCCGCCCCTCCTGCGAGGACGCCCGTCCCTGTCGCGGCGGGTGTTCCCCGTAGTGTTCGAGTGGGAGTACCGGCGATCCCTGTCCCGGTCTCTATCCCTGTCGCGCTCCCGGTCATAGCGGTCTCGTTCTCTCCTCTCGCGGTCCGCGTGTCGGTGGTCCCGCTCTGAGTAGCGGTCTGAGTAGTACTTCTTCTCCTTTTCTCTGTGCCCGTCTCTCTCCCTGTAACTATCCCTATGGCCATCTCTATGACCGTCCCTATCCCTCTCCCTGTCCCTTTCCCAGTCTCTATCCCGGTCCCGATCGCGCTCGCTGTGCCGCTTTCTCGGAGAGCTCATGCTCTCATCCAGAATGTGAGGCTCGGGGTCGAAGCGAACGTGCGGGTCCGCATTCTTGTTCTTGAGTATCGGTTTGGGGAGGGACGTTGCAGACGGGCTTGCCGCGCTTTCCTTAGATGTGTCCTCCTTGGGCGGCGGCACAATATAGGGGTATGTTTTTGTGCCTCTTTGCTCACCGTCACCTTGGGATTTTGATGCGCCGACGCCGCCCACACCACTGTCATTTCGGTCACGGCTGTGCCTGAAGTCCTCGTGGCGGTCTCTGTTGCTGTGAAGGTATGGAGCGGACCGGCGAGAAGATGGCGACCGTCTATCGTGTTCATCGTCGAGGAACTGGTCAGTCTCCGTGTCAGATGAGTCGTCGCTTGAGTCGTACAGCTCGCTACCCGTGCTGACTTGACTGCGCCGCCGCCCATTTGGGTTGATGACGTAGCCGCCGTTAGGCAGGCTTCGCGAGCTCTCGACCTCCCAATTCCGGTATTTGTCTGGGTAATATCGGTCCTCTGGGCGCCTTTCCTTCCTGGCCCCCGGTACAGCACGATTCCGCTTCTTCCGTACTTCGGCGCTACGTCGCGCGAAGTCGGCTACCTCATCCTTCGTAAGACTGCCCAACACGGCGACAAACTCTGGTCGAGCCTCATACCGCACACCAGCCTGCGCGAGAACTTCAGGAGATACAAGGCTCCGCCGAATACGTGTCCACGTGGCATCGAGCGGTATTTCTTTGCCCTGGCTATCAGGGGCCAAACGCGCAGGTCTTTGAGCAGCAACAGTCTGTCCTACTAGATTAGACTGCTGGCTGTCCAGGTTAGGTACGGAGATTGAGTTTGAATGCAGGAGCGGTGGGGAATTGTCATAAGGTGACGGCAGGACTGGTGGCACATAACGCGGCGATGTGCCATACTGATCTATGGCATTTGTAGGTGGAGACGAGGCGAGCAATGCTGGCTGTGATGCTGAAGGTGGGAGATAGCGGGATGACGGCGGGGAGCCGCCAAGGGCATATGTCGAAGGGGCAGATTGCAAGTGCATGTTGTCCATCGCAATCCCCAGGTCCACGTTTCGCTTGTCAAGAGCCATGAGGTCCCTGGTAGAGATGATACCCATTGAATCTTGAGACGAATACACGTCATCGTCATCAGAAGAACGAGATCCATAAGAAGGGTTAGTGAGTTCGACTTGGGCTGGATCGTAGCTGCTTCCATGTAGACGCTCCATCTTGGTGGACGGAAAGTATCTCTCATCATCTATATCGGGATAAGAAGCTCTCGGGTCGGCATCGCCACCAGGATAACCGGGATAAGGTGTCATTTGAGATTGGCCATTATAATCCTGAAGTGATTGATCGGCCTCAAGAAATCGACGTACGGAGGGCGTGGTACCTCCGTCGGCGACGGTTCGCTCGTCAAGCTGACGAATATAGGCTCGGAGGACGTCCTGTGATGTCGCATTAGACATATCCACTTTTATAACCCCTGAGAAAACTTACTTGATTTTTCCGTAGAACGTCTTTAGAGAAACCTTCACGTTCAAGCTCATTTCTAAACCGCAGCCATAAATCCTCTTCGTTCTCGTTCAGACCTGAGTTCTTTCGCTGGCAAATTCTTGATGCAATTGCATCAACTTTGTCTTTGATCGAGTCCAAGTCTGCACTGGTGGTATCGACCATTGTGCGGGACTTGGCGGGGTTGTGGAGCTGGATGGTATCGAGGAAGATATCGATATTGAGTTTCTCATTCATGAGCTTATGGCGGATTAGGTCAATCTTCTCTCGCTCGACATTCTCCATGGTCCAGCCTAATTCACCCTCCATGCGCGTCCTATGCTTCGTCGACGGGTCGTCGTCTCCACGACCACCAAGGTGTCCGCTATGCCTCTCCATGATGGTGTCTAGTTGCTTCAAGTGAAACTCGCAGTCCTCGATGATGGGTATCAACTGCCGAGAATATACGGTGCTGCCTTCGACGTTCAGCAACGATTCCGGGTCCCCGGCCTCAATTTTCAAATGTCTCAAGACAGTATGCAGATTTCGCACAACGAATGCAATGTCCTCAAAGTCGGGGCCAGAACTTCGGGCTCGCTTATAGAGCTTCAGAGCGAAGGAGTCGACATTGTCTATGACAGCAAGTTGAGCATGTGCAGGTGAGATGTCATTGAAGTTATTGGCTGTCATGGTGGAAGAAGTAAGAGCGGGAACTAAGTCCCCTCACAACTTTAAAGAGGTCAGAATGGGGTAAGGTAGATTATTGTGTGAGGAGATAGGATGCAGGTATGCGCAGAAGTGATATGTCGTATCGCCCTATCATGCGGGACTTGGTATAATAGACTCTTCTAGCACACCATGCACGTAGATAGATACAGATCACGGTGTGGCGATAGATCCGCTAGATCCGGGCGTCGTGGGCGTTCGTTGTATAGCCGTTGCGAGCGCATGTATGGCTTATAACTGAAAGGAGTCCGTCGTGCGTCGTGCGTCGTACGTGATACGTCTCGGTGTCGAAAAGGCACGCCTGGGCAAAGTCGACACAGAGATACGGGGAGGGTACCAGGCGCTAACGTTAGGAAAGACTTTCTCGGGTTGATTGGTAGTGGCTCTCTAATATGTGCGACGTAAGGTGGCTTGATGACTGTCTCAGCCCGAATAGTTAGAATGGTCGAGAGTGAATCCACTGACGGCAATGTGCGACATGAGAGTGAGTGTGAAGGTGTGTAATGCAAGAACCAGCATGAATGGGGTTGCATCCGATATCAAAATCATGGTTCGTGGTATTGTCATCGACAAAATCTCACGAACTACCCTAGTCCAGAAAAGGGATATTATCGCCTTTGAGCCGGGTAAGGATAACCACAGGGTCCGATTCGAAGGATACTGGGGATACAAGGGATATCAAGAATACTACATAGTATCAACCATGTAGATGAGCAGTACCTGCAGGAAGTGGTAAGAGCAGGTACCCAAGTACCAACCCGTATAACTATCTTGTCTGCCTGTTCTTGTCTGTCTGTCGACTTACCTAGATAGGATCAAAATACCATCCAGCCTTCTAGAGGAAATTGCATATGTTGAGAGGGTTGGGATGCGAACCTGCTCGGCCGGGTAGTTTACGTCGATCAGCACGGGAGGAATGGCAGTAGACGTAATAATGAAATTCAGCCTTTTCGATAATTGATCGTCGTATATGTGCTATTGTATCAGCGCGGCGGCGTCAGCATGTCATGTATTGACGAGAAAGAGATCTGAGGTTTGGGATGTTCTGAGGGGAACAATTTTAACATCGATTGTCGTTTAGATTGTTTAGACTGTTTAGACTGAAGTGTCTGTTGAGCCAGACGTCCATATAACACTAACACATGTTTTATTTGGTGGCAGTCTAGACGCTATTCCTGCCCAACAACATGATAGCACAACTTCGTACTTGGGCTTGCTAGGACTATAGTAGCGTTGGTAAGCCTCCTATGCCGCTTCTACACGTTTCGTCCCGTTCTGCCTTTGTTTCTTCCAATACTCTGATGCCATGAGGCGATTGTAGGAGAAATGCATTTCTGCCGGGCCTGTGACTCGTTTTTTAGGTCGAAAATGTCCCCAGTGGCCGGGGTTGTGACGTAGAATATGTCATCATACACCCAAGATAACTGCTAAAATCATGGAGGGTGGCAGGGTCAATTTATTTCACTTTGATTCTACCAATCAGCATTGATGAAACCCTGGGGCTCAGGGCATACCCCTGTTCTGAATCTCTTCATTTTTCCGTGTTATTGGGCCGTTTGGTACGAAGAGCGATGATGCTATTGAACGAAAATGTCTCCACTTGCAATGCCCCCATCCCTGGATCCATATGTACTTTGTTTGCTACATATTGCACTACCAACTGGGTGACAATGAAAATGGTTCACTGCCCAGCTATGTACCTATCGATGGCTTGCGTACTGACCCATTTTCATTGTCATCACTTGACTGGTTACCGGTCTTCGGCTGCTTCAACACACAGTTGGCAGGCCCTTTGAATCTCAAGCTGAATATTCAAAGGCCAATTAGGTTGTGTGCAACGAGCATGACTAACTCTCCTCGCTTCTTTGTGAGAGGAGAATTGCGCTCCTTTGGCTATTTGCCAGCCTGGCATCAATGTCCCTTCCGCCTTCATCTGGGCTTCTTGGCTGACGGCTTTTGCTTACGGCCGGTGCAATCCATCCTGCCATCTTGGGTCCTTAGATCAGCTGCCAGAACCATAGCCTCCTAGGGTCTTGTCCCTTTTACCCCAGGCCGCCCAGGGTCCTCTAATTCAGGGTCTACATCTGCCGCTACGATATTTTCCAAAACCCGATCAGGAGACCGAACTGCCTACTTTCAAAGCATCGTGCCCACCGTGCAATCTTATCATGTATTTGTCCATTACCTATCTACCTAGGTTTGCAATTTCTTACATCCGATCCGAGCCCGACCGGCGAACGGCGAATTTACGCAGATGCTATATCCAGTAGAGTGGACCAGTGGTTCCATCCAGCCCGCCAGCGAGTCTAGCGTGGCAAATACTGTCCTCGTGAACGAATGCCGGAGAAGATTCCGCTAATTAGACTGCCCCAAAAAAATGCTAACTCCGCGCGGGTGAAGTGCGCAGGCATTCAAAGGCACAAGGAAATGATATTACCTTATAAGTACGAAGTATACGAGATGGGATTATATCTCACCATTATTTACGAGTGTGTAAGAGGGAAAAAAGGCATCGGCGGCGAATAGTCTCGACTTTATGCCAGAGACATACCTGCATACTAAAACAAAAGCGAAGAGTGAAGTTGCGGGTATCAGCATACTCGTATATCGTCTTGCATCGCCTTGCCTTATGATATGTGAGAATCTATCTGTAAGCCGTCGAATGCGGAAACCCTCAATCATTCAACCTTAAATTGTCTGCATGAGTACCGTATCCTCACCCTTCCTTGTGCCATGCCAGTTGTACAACACGATACGTGGGGCCCTGCATATGCATTCGCCTTGCCACGCTTTCTAGAAATTGCCCACGCATTTACCGCCACTGACAGTATTGGTCAATAAATTGACTGCTTATCTTGAATCTTTCGATGGGCTGCGGTATATCAGGTGCGCCTTATGCAGCTAGCTGTAGCTCAACCCTGCAGGCCAGCAAGCTCGCTCAATTCCGGCCACCGAACGATATGGTCGCCCGTCTTCATATATATCAAAACAATTACCTAGCGTCAAAAACATAGGTTATAGCGAAGCATAAAACGGCATTTGTTGAAGAGAATGAGCCGCGATAGTATAATTTACAGCTCTGTTTAGTTCACCAGTGATTCAGACCGTACCACACCATACTACATACACCGTACTACACCATCACATTACATTCAAGTATCGGTAGGGCCCGCGGGGGCGGAGATTACATCCATCCATCCACGCACCGGCACCGGGAGCTTATTCGATTACTCTGTAGATTACTGGGGCTCTCTGTTTACTGATAGGTGTCTCCCGCGAGATCTGAGCAGCCCGTCTATGTATATAGCAGAGTCCTTAAAGACAATACCGTCGCAGATGGGGTTGGAGGTTGTTTGTTCAGGTGTATGGAATTTAAGCTTCAAGTACAGATCCATCAGACCCATCAGAGGTACTTACCCGCGTAGTTACACAATTCAGTTTACATCTCCCTAAGCTGTCCGAATCTATCCGCATGGCAAAGACAACTTCCGCAACTCCGGACCGAGTGAGACAAGTAGTTACTAACTGCCTAGGTGGGCTCTAAGAGGAACAAATCTGCCTCGCGCCTCAACCCCAGATTTACATGCACCGTAAGCGTTGCATATAAGCAGTAGACTATCGAATAGGAGCCGCTCCTAGTCTCTAGGAACCTTCAGCTATTAATGACGGACGAACCCCTCCTTGCTGATGGGGCCGAGCCTCATTAACTCCATCACGGGATCATCGGTCCTAAGTATCTACCTACCTAGGTATGTAGTAATACCGAAGGTCGGCGCATCCCCCCGGCCACACATGTGGCTCAAGGCGTATGGAGTTACGATGGGACCTATAGGTACTTGGAACGGCAGGCCAAGGCTGTGATATGAGTCCCAGCGATCCCCTCTGTGATTCAAAGTGCAAGATGAACGCATCATCATGATCACAAATCCACCCATCCGTCATTCACCATACATGAAGAATATTCGTGCACATGTTTGGGTATGTTCCATTTTCTACCGTCCTAGTGCACCAGCGTGCAGAGGCCATCACAGTAGTCGGGCGATTCGCGGGTACTCTACCCGTCCATTCGATAAGACGGCGCCCGTTGTATAGTTTAGGACGAATGGGTAGGTGCCAGCTACTGGGCAGTTGGTACGTAAAAGACGTGTTATCTCATAGTTCGAACGCGCCATGAGGTAACTAGGGCGTAATCATGACCGGAAACTTCTCGGCGTGCCTTTGGCTTGACATCTCACATTATGTAATTCGCAATTGCATGTCTTCAGAAAAATCGCCGACGCGTACAGAGTTGGGTGGCTGAGACGACCTCAGCTAGTGCCGACTCAGGACTAGGAGACTTGATATTCTGTCACATCCGACTTCAAGAAGGACGTGACTCCGTAGCATCAATCGGCAGATGTGGACGGAAATTCTTGGCAGTATGCTAGTCAGTTAGCACCCATCGTTGGAACGAGCATGTTTGCATCTTCATGAGAAGGGAAGTTGACTGCGAGGTTCTCATGCGTGAAAGTACTGTACGCGATATCTTTTTCACCGGGACTTAACTAAGGACACCCGCCTGCTTGGTAAAGTTTGCCCACGTAGTTGCTTAATGTCGTTGCTCATTATAAGTCGTTCCGATGGTATCACTCCTGCCCACGCTCGGTCTCTTTCCAGGAGGTAAAGGGGGCGATCCACATGGGACCACCTTCACTTCCCCGTCGCTCAGCCTTGAAGATAGGCATAGGAGGGTCGTAAACGAGAGGCTCTGATAGCATGTACTCAGAAAATGCGCATCTCGTTGCGCCCTAGCATCCGATGAAAATAATGGTATCACTCAGGACGCAGCCTTGTAAAGGGGAGGGGGTGTATATCTATGGATGGACACCACACTCGATATGGTTGACTGGCTATGATCATGATACGTACCACCCCCCACGGGAGTACGAGTGTAATAAGAAAAGAGGGAAAAGGCAAGAAAAAACACCCGATTGTCCAACGGTTGAGCGGAGACTAAGCATAAATGTCCCCGTATCGGCCGGGCGGCTAGTTAGGTCACACCCGCCTGACCTTTATACACAATCATCGGAACTCCGGTTGGATGCAGCCAGAGATACCTAAACATGCTTTTACCTGATATCTCTGTGTCACCTCTACTAGTATCTCATCAGATCTGCGGATCATCTCCGTTTAGAGACGCGACGCGCTGCACGGTGTACGCTGGCACTTAGGCGGCGGACGGTATGACATCGTGCTGCCGAACCTCACGTACCAGCTAAGCTGGGTAGATGGGACTGCACTGGAGTTGTAATAGACACGAGGAGGCATTGCGTACGAATTCGCGTTCGCGTTCGCGTTCCCTGTGGCTAACTGGCCTCTCCGTGCCCTCACGTTTGCTTTTTTCGGTGAGAACTTCCCTACCCTTCCCAAGTCCCGCTCCCTACCCGTCTCCGGCCTTAATATCAGTTGAACCAAGTGTGTAGGTACCCATCGTATCGATTGCCATCTCGAACCTCGCCGAGTAGCTTTATGCCGCCTCCCAGGCATGAATAGGTACAGGTGGAAAGTCGGTAGGCGGGCGGAAGCAAACAAACAGATCGAAGGCACCAGAATGATCGGCCCTTATTAGAGCACGGCGTGACACATATACATTATTCCATAGGTCGCGAGAAGCTATGTCATCATGGAGATGCCAATCGTAATCGGTTATGTATAGGCAGGCAATCTGCCACATGTGCAGACCCGCTGGACATTCTCGCGGCTCCTAGCCTTCCTTCCACCAAACCCACGGGACTGATGTATACCCAAGTACCTTCGAAGTTGTGAAGTGCATCTACGATTGAATACGTTCGCCCGGCTTCTTCATGGTATATACCCCCCTTTCCTCCCGTCTTCTCACTGGAGAGGTCTTGGCATGAACCAGCGGGACGGTATTCCGGCAGTCTCTATCTCCTTCCATCTCAATCTCTCTGCCCTTGCCGGGGCAACACGATGTAAGGGAGGTGAGTGACACAGCAGCGCATGTGCGTGCTATGCGACACGTCTCGCGAGGCGATCCAAGAAGGCTGTTTAACTTCAGCCTACCTATAACGACGGGGACGAACAATACGATGGATTGGTGGCGGATATGAGTTGGAGGGTCGGTCATGTGAGCACTACACTGCTACATGAGGGAGCGTGAAATTTACTCGCTTTTGTCATACCTTTGAAATGGGACCACGCGTTTGGACTGCTCGGGTGCTTGGAGGTGGCTTCTGAAGACGTGACGCGGGGGGGAGGGGCGATCGTGGGCAAGAGGAAAAGTGCCGACCCATTGACGACGAAGTCGTTGTCAATTGCCTACTTTAACAGGAGGCAGGGCTGCGTTGGAAGATAGTTGGCCAAACAGCCCAGCACATTCTCCCAGCCTTCCCTATACCTATTGCCTCTATAAGTTACCTCGCCACGTTTCCCCCCTGCCTGACGGTGCCACACACACACACACCAGAACACAGAATGCAGTAGCAGCTACATAGCAACATATTCATGTCACGCCAACGCGTGGCGAGCGACGACTGATCCACTCGCGCCGTCTTGCCATAAGGAAAGCCTCACTGCATAATTGGTTTTGATGCACGGGAGCTATCATGAAACGAGCAAGGGGGGGTGGGGGGGGGTTGTTGGGCGGGCTACAAACGCAACCCTTCTAGAAGCAATCGCCTACGAGGGGCGCAGAGGGGGCGGTAGAAAAATAAGCGCGCGATCTGTTTTGACTAAGCACGCATGTGCATGATTTGAACGTGTCAAGTTGACATGCGTCGGCCCCCCTGAATGTCTCGGCAGACCCGTTATCGGCCCTTGATGATGCTGAATACGCTACGCTGTGCTGCGGGAGGCGGTGGAACCAGAATGGCATCGCTGAGCCCGAGCTGTTGGGCTAGACGTCTGAGTTGTAGGGGGCCGTTTTGAACTGCTATGTAGGGCATGGTCCCAGAATGGGTGGTGTTCTAATGTGGTGTTCACGACAGAGCTTGTTTTGGGGCCATTAGGGTATAATCCACGTAACTGCGCAAATGTCGAACGAAAGGAAATGAGGAATCAATCACGGGTTCTCATTAAGTCCTCGGCGCCACTATGAGTGAAAGTACGCTAAATGACCATATCCTTTTTATGCACACATCAACACGACACTTCCACCTTAGATCGCAATCCTCTCCAGAGAGTAGGGGCCGACCTGTTGGCTTCTGAGATGCCCGGTCTCTCTGGCACTCCTGTCTACGATCTCGCCGCCCGAGACTACCTTCTGCGCCGATATCCTTTCCTTCCCAGTTTTAAGGCCAAGTGGCAGGGCCTCAGTGCCCGAATCGCGCACATGCAGGGGCACGGGCTTGATCGTATCGGCGGCAGCGGCGGCATCGGTGCGTGCCTGCTTCTCCACCGTCTGTCCGTATTTGACGACCTCACCGAGGATGCCGCGCAGGTAGACTGCCTCCTCAATGCCCTCAAGAGCGGCGCTGACCTCTAGTTTAAGCGCCGCGATGAAGTCGCTCGACTCATCACCGGCGAGGATGGCATCGTTCACCAGCCACCCGCTCGGCCCTATTGCGTCAATGCAGCGGCCGAGGAGGTCTGCAAGAAGCTTGACGATTCCGTCAGGCGGTGCGTCTAGATTCGGGTCCTGCTCGAAGTCGGTGGTATCTAGATAGCGTGATGTCCATGCGCCTTTGACCAGCTCGACACGTAGTATGTAGACTAGTGATAGAATTTCCTCGGGCTTGAAGGTAGACCGGAGAGCCTTGATCATTGAGCCACTAGGGCAGTTACCGAGTTTAGCAAAGGCGGCGCTTAGGGCATCGCCACGAACGCCCGCGTCTCCTCCAAGGTACGACTCGGTCTTCTGTATTTGCTCCTCGAGCTTATCGAGCTCCATACCAATAATACCATTATCTGCTTCCTCGGATGTCCCATTGGTGATGAGTTTCGGCGGGTTCTGATTTCGGTCCTGGACTAACTCGAGACTCCTCATGATGGTTCTCACCGCAAGTAGGAGTTCGACCGAGCCCAGTGTCGTAGCCGAGATATAAGCGCTCAGAAGAACCAAGGTGGGGTCTAGGTCGGCGAGTCTTGTGATTAGCTGCTCCGCGATGAAAGAGTCGGTTTTTGCAGTGTCATCCATGTTCAGTTTGAAGGAAGACTTGATATTGGAAAGTGTTAGATGCCCGGCATCAACGAGGTAATTGATGATGCTGCTCTGGGGCAATTGACAGACAAGCCGTGGGATCGTCTCGTCTTCCGGGAGAGCAGTGTTCCATTCAAAGGCCCGACTGATTGCGTATAAGACCCATCTTCTGTCGGCATAAGGATATGTCATTCTGTTCTTTGGCCATTCCCAACGAGGAAGATTCTCCACAGCATCGGGGTCACCACCATCTGTCTTCTGCTCAGGGGATGATTTGCTTTCTCGGACCACAACACCGAACTTGCCCGCTAGGAAAACCTCCAACCCACGTATGTCGTTCGAATTCAATAGGTTGTTGGCAACTGATTCCTCGGTTGACCACTTCTGCCAGTAATCACCGCGGATGGAGCCTGGTAGGTAGTTCGAAAAAACGGACTTTGCTGGGGTATCCTTCAAGGTCACGTCGTGGCCCCGGTATATTGCTGGCATACCACGGCCAATCGCATCAATGAGGAGGCCCTCAGCCCTTCGTTTCTTTGCCCGTGCCTTGGGTGCTTCCAATTGAATTGCCACTAGGTCAGAGTTGACAATCGCAAGGGCAAGTTCAAGGCGGGAGAAATAGGCAACCAATTGGACGCTTGATGAACTGGGGTCACCCTCGACGGCTTGTGACTGCTCTTCCAGTTCGAATGCCGTCGAGCTTTGTAGGGAGCGATACATGGGGTTATAGACACTAAGCTGGGTGCCATTTGTAGCAAGCAGCGATGTCTTGCTTAACCGCAAGAATGAGGCAGCCTCGCCGATAACCATCACAGTCGACACTGTCGGTACACTGGTTGTTAGGTCGTATGTGGTAAGGGTCTGGTCGTCAAGCTCCATGAGAGTTCCTGATAATGCGTCTAAATGATACGATGAAACGCCGCTGGCACGCCGTGACTGAATGTCGAGGGGGCCGGTATATAATACTGCAAGGCGTTGTAGGTTATTTGTTGTAGCTGGTGAGGATAAACCAACGATGTGAAGGCTGCGAATTTTCTGATCTCCAGTGCCATAACTCGAGATAAGTATGAGGAGCTCGGAATCAATCTTGTTCCCTATCCTCTCGGCCGAAAAGAGGCTAACAAGTTCCTCGTTACCCTTGAATACTCCTTGGATGATGTCGGATGTCAAGGCAGAGCAGCAGAATTCGATGCGGAAATTTTCCGTCGAGGTTGGGGTACCATGGGATCCCTTGGAGTTGTCGGCAATACCTTTGCAGAGCGTCTTGGCGGGCGCATCCCATTTTTTCTCAAGTGATTCAATATCGAGACCGACGATCTCGCCATTATCGCGAACAATAACGAGCTCTTCTCTAGCGATATTGGTGGCAGCGTCTGCTTCGTTGAGTAGAATTTTGAGAGGAGCAAGGTATGTAACCGCTCCTCCAGAACTGAGGTTTGCCGACTTGGTGTTGGAGATTGTTTCACCCGAGCTGACTACTACATCTTTGAAGAAAGTAACCTTCTGAGAAGGACCCTCACGAGTAGAAATATATGTGAACCGTGAAATCTCTTTACTCTCAGGATTTCTCTGTCGAATGGAGCTGGGGGCGCAAGTGAGACTGGACTGAGGAGGAATTGGATAAGACGTGATAAGTCTTGCGGATGAGGCCTCGTAGATGTTAATCGAGTCGCCGTCGGTGCCTATAGCCAACTCTGTCCTTTTTCTCTTCTTCGAGCCAGGCGCTGATCCATAGACTTCGTTGACAACATAGCGACCGGTGGTTGGGTCAAGTGGGCGTGGAAGCGAGGTTAGCACATAAGGCTTCTGAATTTGGAAATGAGAAGCCATTGAGATGAGATTAAAGGGCTTCGTAGCCGAGAGTAGCCCAGTGCGACACCCTGTTACCACGGTCGAAGTTGTTCTGAAGGCCTATATGATGGAGAATGGGAAACAGTTAGCACATTGCAGTGTTTTTCTGCTTGTTTTCTTGATATCAAATATCAGTTGAAGATCTCAGAGGGAAAGAAAAAAAAAAGTTATCGGTCTTAGACAAGGGAAGCTCCGACAGTGGGGGCGCCTATCTACAAATGGATTAGTTCTAACTTGATAGGCAGATTGAGTGAGTGGGACTGGATTTGGACTGTCCAGACTGTGGGGTCATAATAGGCTAGGTATGTACCTAGGTAGCTTCCAAGGTTGGTGCTTGGTAGGTACTTAGGTACAATAGTTATAGGTGGAACTTTTACTTTTAATGGCAGTCGCGTTAATAACTACCTACCTAAGCAGTCGCGACGCGATTCAATAAAGTGGTTCAGTCAGAACAAGAAGTAGTTACCCTCTTGGCTTAGCATCATCTACCACAGTATCAATGCCCACTGAATGGTGACTTTCACATTATTTCATTCATACTTGTGATGACCAATTCTCACTTCTCACCAACATTTTCAACGACTCCGTCCATTTCTGATTATCTGATCCTCTGTGAAAGGGTATTTGTTACGTTGACCTTATACCATCATTCAACCTGGTTCACAACTACTTTTACCGCATTGACGCAGGCACAGGCAGATACGAAAGTGCAACCTTGACGCGACCTCAACCTGACCTCGACCTGACCTCGACCTGACCTCGACCTTGACCTTCCAAACTCCATTCATTTTATATCCCTTTAGCCTTTTTGCTGTATTGCAGGTTTGGTACCTTATAGGCGACTGCCGTGCTCGTCACCCGATGAACGGTCCCCCAACCACTCCTTTTCGGCCGGCCTCTTATCTTTGCGATGGCCGAAGAGGTGCGAGTTATCGATGCCAGCAATAAGAAAGTCCACCCTTTCTTCTTCCCAGCGAAGGCTTTACCGAGACATACCAATGAAAATGTAGTAATGCCGATTACTCCTGAGTCATCCTGCGGATCAACGTCTGACAAGGTCCTGGAGAATATGGATGACAATGCCGGGCATACTACTGAAGGGGCAAATGAAGGGGCAAATGATACCTTGAACCCGAACCTCGAAGAGCGCAGACGAAAGCGCCGCAAAACAGAACCAATTTCAGTCAACTCGAAGCCAACCACCCAGAGTGGTCGCCAAAGGGGAAGGCCAAGAAAGTCTGCTGGTGCAAATATTCTGAACCATCTCAAGCCAAAAGAGGACTCGTCTGCAGGTGCGTCTCTATCAGTAGAGAGTACCGATGGTCCAGCCTTCGACCTTGACCCTAATTCCATAGAGGCACCGAACCCTACAACAGCACCCGAGATAGTTCCAACTCCATCAGCCACGGTGGCCAACAATACCGAAACCGCCCCTGAGCCTACTCAGTCGACTTCTAGTCCGCCTAAAAAGCTGCTCAAATTTAATCCTAAAACTGGTACTATCGGCTCACCCCCAAAGCCCCAGCTACCTATCATGGCCGATGTAGTCCCCAAGAAACGTGGCAGGAAACCCAAGAGATTCGTCGTTCCTCTTCGTTATGGCGAGGATCTAGAATCACGCATGCGCATTGGTCACAAGATTGATGCTATACTTGGTGACATAAACGAAACTGCATCGATGGCGAAAGATGTGCAGACTGCCGAGACCGATGAGCGGGAGCGATCACAACCAGAAACTCCAAAGAAAGTCTCTCCCAACAGATCCTCAAACCAGAAAGCGAAACCCATCACCCCAACGAAACCTACACACCCATTCTTTCTTGGCAAAAACGAGCAGGGTACGGAAGCAACAATTCGGGAGAAAAAGGACGCCGTAGAAAAACCGCCTAAGCGCCAGACAATATTTACATCAACACCTTGTTCCCCCCGGAAGTTTCATCCAACGTCTCAAAAGACCAACCTCCCCCAGTTTGGTCAAAAATCCGGTGGCCTGAAGATTCCAGGGGCAAAACATCCTGCTTGGCCTTGGAAAGGGATCTCGCATGTTCGTGGGGATGAGCAGTCCCTTCACCTTAGTGTAAACGGAAATGCTGTGCTTCCTACTGGCAGGAGGAAAGCGAAGAGAAGGGCGGTTGAAGTGGGCATGATGGAGTCAGTCCTACAGCAAGCAGGCGCCCACCTCAACATATCCTCGTTAGCCAGGCAACTGGAAGATCTTAATGCTGACGACTTTCAACCGCCAAACCCACTCCTGCGAATCCCCACAAGGCACTTCGAGAGTGGAAAATGGCTGCAAGCTAGAGTCGCTCCTCATCTACACACAAGAGCCAGCACCTCGAAAGTCCATTCCGCCATTTCCCAGGCGTACGACTCTCTTCGCTCCACGTTGTCTGCATTTGACAGAGCGACGTGCGAATCAAGCACCTGGGCCCAAAAATACGCTCCTTCGTCTGCCTCACAAGTACTCCAGAACGGGCGTGAAGCCGAGCTTCTACGAGATTGGCTCGCGACGTTGAAGGTACAAGCTGTGGATACAGGGTTAGCGGATGGGTCAAAGACTAAGCCTGTCTCTGGTCCGCCAAAGCGTGGTCGTAAGAAGCAGAAACTTGATGGGTTTGTTATCTCTAGTGATGAGGAAGAGATGGACGAAATCTCCGAGGCTGAAGATGGCTGGGCTCCAAGCACTAACTCCAGAACTTCACAGAAGACCGTGGTAAAATTGGCCCCTAAGGGTGGGAGCCGATTAACCAACGCCGTTCTTCTCAGCGGCCCACACGGCTGTGGCAAGACGGCAACGGTCTATGCTATCGCTAAGGAGCTCGACTTTGAAGTATTTGAGCTTAGTCCAGGATCTCGGAGGAACGGCAAGGATATAATAGAGAAAGTGGGCGATATGACACGAAACCACCTTGTTCAACACCAGCAAAAGGGCGATGCTCCAACAGCTGATGACACCGATGAACAGCTGACCCAGGACCTGAAATCCGGGAAACAGGGAATGATGACAAATTTTTTCAAACCTAACGCTTCGACCCAGACCCTGAAGCCGAAGAAGTGCTCAAAGACTCACACCAACCAGCAACAAGCACCACAGGAATCCGGCGTCGCTGCAGCCAAAAGCCAGAAACAAAAGCAATCTTTGATCTTGTTAGAGGAAGTGGACGTCCTTTATGATGAAGATAAACAGTTCTGGGCGACGATCATAAGTATGATTTCTCAATCGAAACGACCTTTCATTATGACGTGCAACGACGAGAATCTAGTACCGATACAGAGCCTCACTCTTCACGGTATTTTCCGATTCTCACAGCCTTCGAAGGAGCTTGCTGTTGACAGGCTGATACTCATTGCTGCGAATGAAGGTCACCTGCTCTCCAGACATGCCATCGAAACATTATACGATTCTCGCAACCAAGACCTTCGTGCTTCAGTTAACGAACTCAATTATTGGTGTCAATTCGGAGTGGGTGACCCTAGAGGCGGTTTCGACTGGTTCTATCGAAGATGGCCAGAGGGCAGTGATGTTGATGAGGAAGGAAACACTATCCGCGTCATTAGCGAGGGCACATATCAGACAGGTATGGGTTGGCTCGGACGTGATGCTGTCACTAGCACATCTTCCTCGCGCTCCATTGAAGAGGAGCTGCAGCAACAAACCTGGCATAATTGGTCCCTTGACTTGTGCAGCTCCGGGCAATCTGAGATATTCGCCAATGCTACCCCTGGTGAGAGCTCGCCTCAAGGCCGCCTTGCCCTCCTCAAAGCGTTCGACGAGTATAGTAGTCAGTTGAGTGATGCTGACCTTTGCTCGTCCGGAGCATTTGCGGAACTAAATGAAGTAAAAATGGATACTTCCCTTCCAGCACTACCCAGCAAGATCAAGGAGGACTTTGTGATTGGCCAGCAAGTCCTAGAAGTTTCGCCCTTATCTAGGTACGACACTGTCAGTGCAGATATCTCTACCACTATGAGAATTTATGCTCGATCACAGCTTCGAAATCTTAAACAGTTTCCAAACCAAGACAGTCGAGCTATCCCAAGGCCACTTTGCGAGCCGCAGGCTCTACTCGCGATAGAGCAAGATTTCAAGGATAGGCTAGAACCAGATCCGACTATTACGCGATTTGATTACAGTGTCGCGTTCGACCCCTTGGCAACATCTGAGAAGACTATGGCTGGAGGTTATCTCGACCCGTCCGTGTTTGATCGGACTATGAAGCTGATCACACTCGACGTCGCCCCCTACATCCGAAGCATCGTCTCGTATGATCAGCAGCTTCAGAAAGAACGACTCCTCCGCAGCAATCTAATCAGCGAGGGTGGGACAGCAGGGAAGAAGCGCATGCGAAATACACGAAGCGCCTACTCAGCAATGGAAGGAGGTTCCAGGGCGAGCACAAGGAGAGAGAAGTACTTCTCTGCAGATATCAACCCGCACCTCGTTATGCAGACGGGAGGAGACGGGTGGGGTGCACTGACAGCTCGGACCCCGGAGGAACAGGCAACTGCCAGGAATTCTAGACCGAGTTCCATAGGGAGCGTCGATGAAAATTCCGACTAGGTCATAAGCCATGGCAGGGTTGAAGGCGCTACAAATGGCATCATGCGTATCTCGTCACAGTATATAGGTCAATGGCTCACAACTGCTAACTACCGATAACCTGGTGCTGAACTGGCCATGCATCAAATGTGGTCGTTTGTATCGTGTGTGAAGTTTTTGTCAGCAACATGATCACAGCTTTTCCAGACTCACCCCAGTAAGAATAAGCCAGCTTGTAAAGGGTCGGCTGCCAGTTGTAACTCAGGCCATGCAAGGCCCAGCAGCCATACCCATCGCTTCCACTCTAGGAACCTAAAACAAACCACTTAACATTTAGGACATTATCGCTGCTAGAATGTATCTCATGAAGCGGGCGACTGGCCCTTAGGTAGTCAACCCGCCCGCGTGCTGCGACGGTGGGTAACGGCAACCAGTGAAACGAGGTAACGCCGGCTTATACCGCGGGCGGGTAACGCGCGGGTTCTGGGGAGCCACGGTGAGGGGGGGCCGCAAAATCAGGAAACAAGGTAAATCCATCGCCTGCCTACACCGGGAGCGGGGGCGGTCACGGCCCGGACGAAACGTACTACGCATACGCGGTAAACACGCAACCGCAGCACAAAGCATGCGTAACCTAGTAGGGAACCGGGGAAGTCGTGCATCGGTATGATATAGTGGAGAGCTACGACGTGACACAGCTGATTGGCGCCACGAAGACGACCCCTCCCTCTAATCTTTTTCCCCATAAGGAGCGATATGTGTGCAACGCGAGTACGGGATACTGTCTCTTGCCCAATGAGGGGGGCGAGTCGTTGGGTATGAAGCCGTACTTAGAATTGGAAGAAGGCCTCGTCTTTCCCTTTGTAGATTAGGTAGTTGTGGCTCTAGGTGTGAATCGTTGAGACCCGACGCCCCGGAATTCTTCTGGAAAACGCCAAGCATATAGGTCAAATGATCGATTTGATACGTAGGAAAAAATTGGCTGCGAGATATATGTATGGTTCAGCTTCTCTCTCAGTAACCGAGTGCAGGCCCCCGACAATTGCCGGGATACAACATCAACGAAGACGCACGCCTTGTCGGACGAAAAAGACATTTTATTACCAGAAGGGTATTGATCGTACGAACGGACTCGCCACTGGTAATCCATGAGACGAGAGCGAAAGCCATTGGAAGAAATGCATACTGGCAAACCAGCGACTTGGTGCCTTTAGAGAACTCTGGCCCTGGCAAATGTTCAGGCACCATTAGTGGTCAATTCATAACTACCGGTTCCGGAGATTGGGGTTTACGTGACCAAATCATTCGGGGGTTGGGATAATACTCGGAATTGGGTGACTTCGGTGTCCGGAACTCCTAGATAACTGACGACAACCCCTCAATCTGCGCCGCGCCGCCGCGAATCCTTCCCTGTCGTTTCTCCTTACCGCCACTTTACACGTATACACACAGACCACATCTCCCCATCGGGGACCCCGCCGAGTTGCATAAGCCTGGGTAAGAAAAAAGTGAGAGACGAAAAAAAAAAAAGCTCCACGGGTCTAACGGAGCTGGTGCCTTAAAAAATATTGTTCCTCTATCCTTAACTCACCCCGAAATCGCGCATGCCAGTCGTACAACCCTAACACGACGACTGCTGGAAGAACAATGCACCGCTTCAACAAAAACTACGGCGGCGAGAGTGGGCACGGCTACAGCGACTCCTTCTCGCGGTCGCGGCCGCAGTTCTCGCCGTCGGACGTCGAGGACGACACCTCGGGCGACGAGAGCTCGTCGTCCGCGTCCTCGTCCGCGGAGCCGCTCCCCACGCCCTCGCGCTCGCCCTCTCAGTCGCGGTCCCCGTCCCTGCGGGCCCGGGCCGCCGCCACGAAACCCAGGGATGCCTCGCGGACGCGGACGACGGCGGCATCCCAGCTGCTAAGGCCCCAGCCACTGCGCATCAGCAACAGCCGGGGAATCGTTCCCCGCGCTAGACGCAGCCGAAGCCGCAGCCGCGCCCGTAGCCCCTCCATGAGGAGGCTGCCGCCCCCGTATCCGCCCTCCGCCTCCCCGTCGCCTTCGCCACCGCCGGCCAACAGGAGGAGGAACCCGACCCAGCCCTTCGGCGGCGCCGAACGATTACCGGCGACAACGGCGACGACGACGATGACGACGATGCCGCGCGAGGTGGTCCCGGCGAGGACCACTACCCCGGCTCGGTCTGCGGTAGAAAGAGCGGAGAGGGGCGGCGATGACCGTGATCGCCGGCGACGTAGTACCAGGGAAAAGGCGGATGATCGAGAACGACGACAACAACAACAGCAGCAGCAGCAGCAAAGGCAACATCAGCGCGTGTCGGCCACGGAGGAGGAGGGGGAGGGAGAGAAGAACGAGAGCATGTTCAAGGGCGAGGGCCTGAAGACCTCGCTCGCGTTCCTGGGCACCGTCGCCGCGGCCGCGTACGCCGTGCACAAGGCGATACCGATGATATTCGGCGACGAGGAGAGCGAGAAGGATAAAGAGAAGGAGAAGAAGGCAGGGGAAACGACCTTTGGGGCTCGGGCTCGAGAAAGTAGTGGGGCAGCCGGCGAGAGGGAGCGGGAGCGGGGCAGGGACTGGGGTCGCGAATACAACGACAACTACCGGTGGCAGCGCCATCCTCCACAGGCCCAGCAGCAACAACAGCATCAACAGCAGCGAGACCGTCGTGCCACAGATGCGGACGTTCTCATTATCGAGGAGAGGTTCCGCGCTCGGCCGCCCGTGGAGCGGAGGCAACCCCCGCCGACGTACGATGAGGGGAGGAGAGGGGAGTCGGGGATGTTCGTGGACCGCCGGTCGGTCCCCGCCAATATGCGGCCCAGGCGGTATGAATTCCTCCAGGACGACGACGAGCTCGACGAGTTCGTCCTGCACGAGGACCACCTCATGAGGGGCCAATCCCTGAGCAATAGGGGCGGAAGTCTAGGCGGTCCTAGATGGTAAAGATTGACCCGATTAATAATAAAGTATACGATCTAGTATTGGGTGTGCCTATTTCATGTGACGAATGGTGTCTTAGGAGTTGAAGCTGGCTTTGTATATAATCTACATATATGACTATGGAAACACTTTTTGATATTTGTTGCAATATTTTTTAAGAGGCTCTTGCACTCGGATGTGACTGGGAAATGTGCGTGGTTAGCAGACCATAAGCCCAGCGGCAGATACTGCCATTCATTATTATCTTGCGATGGCATATCCACCCACAAACTCATTCAGGTCTCTATTGATCTATTATTAAAGGGGGACGGATTTCGCCTCTGACTACCGAATCTATATCGTATTGTGCGGAGTAGTCTATGGAAGATGCCCTGGGTTCTCTCCGTCGCTCGATTCATAAGACACACTTGTCAGACCTTGCCGCAGAACGGCACTTAAAAGACGGTCCGATAGGACTCGATGGCTTGCTGCGATGAGTTGGCAAACACATCGTGTAGTATTTTGATGTCTCTACTTTCGTAGAATATACGAAGGTAAGACTCGAAAAGCTCGCTAGTCTGGATCGAGGTTCGTAGGATTTGGTCAACATTAAGTTCTTTATCCTATAGTTAGAAAGATACGCCAATGGGACACTAAATAATATGCAACATATTTTTGACTGTCTCTATGTAGATTACTGAACGGGACTAAATGAAACCGAGTGATGATGTAGAGCCTGCTTCCACCAGATCAAATAGTTAGCTTACTTTCAGTGGGGCTACTATATAGGGGGAGGATTTGATATAGTCAAGCCAGAGGCCTTAGGCACCAAGATCACCTGCATATATAAGTAAGCAGGGGTTCTAAATGTCGGGGGTCAACGGGTATATAAGACCAAGAAGGGATCGTTCTTTCTCTCCTTAAAACAATATACGGTTCCCATGATCTGCAATTCCCACTAATAACGATCACTAGACGCGATATTAGGACAACCGTTGTCTATTGCAGTGAGATCGATTACACAACTTCTACCCCTCACCACCACATATCTCCGAGTTTCAAACTGATCTTAATGGAGTCTATCCAGCATAAGAGCCCGAAAGGCCTTATGCGTGTCCCTAATGAGATCCTAGTGAACATATGCTCAATTATCCTGAATGATGGCGACTGGAATTGCGACTATTGCCAGTCCGAACCAGAAAGCGTGGAGACAGCCCAGCTACATAGTCGATATCATTCCGACTTTCGCATTTTAGAACATTTCTGGGATATCCGGTACCATCCAGCTCACCCCCAATACCGTAGGCATGATCTCTCCATGTTCCGTCTCGTATGTCGTCGCTTCGCTGCCGTCGCCCTACGCTTCATCCATACCAGAATATCTTTCGAGCTGAAGAACGCCGATATTGCTAGGCTGCAAGAAATTGGCCATCACCCCCAATTGAGGCATAGTGTGCACTCTCTCAAGTACCGTGCCGCCACTTACTATGCCTGTTGGTAGGTACGTACGTAAAGGAAAGAGATAACAATAAGAAAGGTG
This sequence comes from Eutypella sp. D-1, assembly GCA_023313575.1. NCBI lineage: Eukaryota > Fungi > Ascomycota > Sordariomycetes > Xylariales > Diatrypaceae > Eutypella > Eutypella sp. D-1. Next base: position 1,511,424 of record JAJTTP010000003.1, read on the forward strand.
GTGAGACTGGTGTTATATTCTGGTCTAAGGTCTATCTATCTATTAAAAAGGGATACAGGCGAAGCCCGTATCCTTATATAAACGGGAGATAGGTATATAGGTACATTTTATTAATATATGGGTTTATATTAATAACCAATATTTATTTATTTTTTATAATTAATTAATTACGAAATGTTATAAACGAATAAATAAGTAAATAAATAAAATAAGTAATTAAATAACGAATATTAATAATATTATTCCCGTTTTATTTACTTTTTTAATTTTAAAACGATTTGGTTATTTTTAATAAATATTTTTATAACCTTATTTAAGGTGGTTTTCGTTATAGTATTAATAAGATTATAAACGTTATAAATTTATCGAATATTATTAATTTTTTTATTTTTATAAGATTACCGTAACGTTATTAAATTAATTATTAATTTTTTTATTAATATTACTTATTTATATTAAGCATTAATATAAAAAAAAAAGTTAATGCATAAAATTAATAAGGCGTAAAGAAATATTAACCGTATTAAAATAATATTTAATATATAATAAATAATATAACTTATATTAAATCTTTAAATTATGTTATATATTTTATTAATTAAAATATTACATATAACATATTTATATTTAATAAATAATTAATATATAATATTACCTTTAATATTAAATTTATTATTATAATCCTTTAATTTTTTATTATTTAAAATAATAATATATCCGATTTATAAGCTTATATCTTTATTATTAATAAATAAATTATTAATAAATATATATAATTTTAATTCCGAAAAGTTTAATTCGATATAATTAAGTTTATAATCTTTATTATTTATTTATTATTTAATTTTAATATTTAACGTTTTAATTTTTTTAAGGCCTGGTTCGATATATTATACTACCGTAAAATAATTAAAAATAGTTTTTAATTAATAGATAAAAAAGATATAAACTCCGCATGCCCGTTATTTAACGTATTTTTTTATTAGTTTTAAAAAAGGCGTTTTTATATTTAAAAGTTTTAACTTTTTAACTTATTCTTTTTATATAATAACCACTTTATATTCGTATATAATAATTTATAAACCGTTAAAATTTTCGGTCGATCCGTTTTTTAATATTTTTTATAAATATGTTTTAATTTTTATTTCGATAAATGCTTTATTTTTTAAGGCTAAAAAGTTTATAATGCCGATATTAAACGTGTTATCCGTTTAAAATCCCGTAATCCCGAATAATTTTAAGCTTAATATTAATAAATAAAGGTTAAATATTAATAATTTTATATATAATTCCCGTTAATAATATTATAAATAAGTTTTAAATTAATAAATACTTAATTTTATAAATCCGTATAATAATTTAATAATTTATAATAATATCTTTTTAAAGTATTTATTTTTTAATTTAATAAGAAGTTATATAAATATAATTCGTTATATCGGCGTTTTAAATTAAATATAAGCCATAATAATATTTTATATTATAATTTTTATTTTTTTAAACCGTAAAATGGGTATAATTATTAAAATAAGGCGTTAATTAATTTATTAAATTATAAATACGTAAGTTATAATAAAGGTTTTATCGGGGTCCCCGTAATTTTTTATATAACGATAAAATGTTTTTACTTTTTATTTTACAGATTATCTTTAATTTAAAAACTGTTATATTTAAATATACGGTGTTATATATTTCGGGTTATAAAATACCTTTTTTAAATAAAATATTTAACTTTTTAAAATCGGAGGCTTTAAATAACTTTTTTAACGTTATAATCTTCCCGTTTACCTTTAATTTAAAAGCTAATATCTTATTGTTTTTTTTAATATTAATATATAAAAAGTTTATACGTATCTTTTCGATTTTTTTATTAAAAATAATCGTTAATTTTTTTTTAATTAGGTATAAAGCTTAATATATAAGCTTTAAAAAGTTATTATGCTTTTTATTATTTTCGAATTTACCGTTATATTTTTATCGGTAACCGTAATAATTTTAAATAAACTTTTTTACCTTTTCTTTTTTTATATATAAATATTTCGTTATTTAAAAAAAAAATTTAAAAATGTTTTTTATATGTTTAAGCCGTTTTTAATATTAAATACGTTTTAAATCGATTTTTATACCTTAATTTTCTTAATCTCCGTTATAACCTTTTATACCGTTTAAGCTTTTTAAGTTTATATAAAAGTAAAAAATAAGTTTATATTAATACGGGAATAAATTTTAAAAATTAATAAAATAAATATAAAGTTATTAAAATTAATTATGTTATTAATTATTTTTATTATTATTTATAAACGTAATAATTTTATAAGCTTTACGGATAAAACCATAATACTTTTCCATTTTACCGATAAATTAATATGCTTTTATTAATATTTAATAATAAATAATTCTGATAAAACGTATTTTATTACGGAACTTAATGCTATTAAAATTCGTACCGGCGTTATAAATAATAATATCCGGGGGTTTTAAATACGTATCGATTTAGCATTTTTTAAATATATTTTATATCTTTTTAATTAATATATTTTTTATAAAACGTATTACTTAAAATCCCGTAATTACGTTAATAATATAAAAAACAGGTTTTTTATTTAAATATATTATATTAACGATTATTTTAAAATGTTTTACTTTTAATTTAATAATAGTAACAGAATTTATTAATTTTTTTAAAAATATCGATTTCGACGTTATATTTTATTTTATTTAAAAAGTTATATAACTTATTAATAAAAAGGTGTCCGAAACGTATATAAATTTTATATAATTTTACTTTTATAAAATAAATAATATTATTAAATTTAAACCACAAGTATTTTTATTTCTTAATAATGTTAATTATTACGCCGTTTTTACCGATTAATTAATTAATAACGTTATTAAAATATATACCGAGTCGGTTTATATTTTTAATTAATATTAAAAATAAAATATCCGTTTTTATTATATGGAAATTAATTTAATTAAAAAAAGTAATAATAAAAACTATATTAAACGATGTAATAAAAGGTTTATTACCGAAACGGATATTAGTTTTTTTTACGCGGTTTATATCTATTTTTAATCGTTAATTAAGGTATTCCTTTATTAAAATAAGATATTATTCCTTTTTTATAATAAATACCTTAACGGCACCTGTATCTGGTATAACTTTTTAAAAAACGTTTTTAATATATTTATTTAAAATAAATATAATATCGGGTACGTTTTTTATTATAAATAAAAAGGGGTTAATTCGGTGCTAAAAAAATTAATTAAATAAGTAAATAACTATAAGGTATTAACTATTATTTAAATGGTTAAAATGTTTTACGGTATTTTCTTTTTCGGGTTTTAAAACGGGTTTATTTCTTTTATATTTAACGAGGAAAACGGTATAATTATTACGTTAAAACACTTTTTTAACCTTTTATTATGCCTTTACTTTTTTATGTTTTTATTTTAAATACTTAATAAACCAGTATCTTTTTTTTTATATATTTAATATTTACGTTTTTATTACTTATTAAATTTTTATTTTTAATAATATTTTTTATTTTTATTATTTCGGTAATATTTACGGTTAATATAAAAAGCGTTATTATTATTACTATTATTATTATTATCCTTATTAGCTATATATTAATTAATTCTTTTTATAATTTTATAAGTATTAATTAAGGTTTATAATTTATTTATTAAATTTTTAAAATAAATAAAAGGTTTAAAAAGAATTTATTAAATATAATCTGAAATATTTTTAAATCGCTTTTGCCGGCGTTTTTAACCTTAATATTGAAAAAAATTATAAAAGTTTAATTATAATAATATTAAATCTTATTTTACTCGGTATTAAAATAACGTTTTATAATAAAATATATATCGGTAAATATTAAATAATAAAGGATATTATAAAAAAATATAATATTACATGTTTTAATAAAATAATTAAAAATATAACGTAAAATTACGTTTATTAAATATTATTAATATAATATACGTTAAAAAAAAACGGAACTGTGACGGCTAGTCTATTCCTAACTATTAGTCCAATCGAGGGGTTTATATTAGCAGGAGTGCTAAGGTTTTAAATAATAAGTAATTACGTTTAATAATAACAAAAAAAAAAATGCTTTAAGTAATTAAGTTATATTATAAGTTAATAAGCTTAAAAATTATTTAAAAAAAAAGTAATAAACGTAATTATATATTATTTATATCCTTTATTCTTAATATTAAAATATGTAATTATGTTAAATCTTTAAATCGTAACGGATTTAATTAATACTTTTAAATTTATAAATTATAACGGATTTATATATAGCTTTTTTTATAACTTATTAAATATAACTGGTTAACGTTTTTATTTTTCCGGCAATACCGTTAACGAATAAAGTTATTAACCCTTATTTAGCCTAATTAAGCCATAATACGATCTCTCCCTTTTTAAGGTTTTTATTTTTAAAACCTGATTTCCGTGCTTTTATTTATTTTTTATAAATTTCTTCCGTTTTTATATTTTTTTATCCTTTTATTATAACTAATCGTATTTTTAAATTTTATCGCCGTTTTAATTAACGGGACGGTTATAAAGTTTTTATTTTTTATATTTTATTTTTTAATTTCGAAATTATACCTTATTTTTTTTATTTTCGTCGTAAAAAATAATACGTAATATCCGAAAGCTTTATTTATTATTAAAATTACATTTTATATAAGCGGTAATACGATAACTTAAGGATTTTAATTAATTTTTTTCAAAATATTATTTACGAATAAAATCGCTTAAAACGTAAAAAAACGTTAACCGAAAAGTAACTCCTTTATTTTTAAAAGGAGATAAACGAGGTTATTATACGTTTTTAACGTTTTCGAAAATTATAAAAGTTTTTTTAACATCGTAAGAAAAAGATGGTTCGTTATGGTTTTTAATTTTTAAAAGAGTTAGAAAGTTTAAAGAAAAAAAAACATTAAACGGAAAACGTACGTTTTACAGGGTTTATTAAAACGTCGGTAAATCTTAAGGTTATTTCGGATTTTAATTAATTTAAAATGGATATATCGGGTAATTTTAATTAAGATGCTATTTTTATTAACATTTCCGTTAGCGTTAATAAAAATTTTTTAAAAAACGTTAAACGTTTATTAAGTAATTAATAGGTTTTTATATATTTTCGGAGTTATTATATCCTTTCCATTTTATTTTATATTTTATTTATCCATTTTTTATTTACACGTTTAAAATTTTTTTTATTTCGTATTTATCTGTTTTTATTTCGACGTTATTTTATTTTATTTTTATAATGTTTATATTCGTTACGTCCTTAAATAAAGAAACGTAAAAAATTAAATAGATCTTAATTTTTAATAATAAGTCCAGTTTATAATTATTTTTTAATATTTTTTTAATAACTAGGTACGGTCCGATATATTTATAATTAAGTTTTTTACTAAGTCGTTTTATTATAATGTTTTTTATAACTAAATAAACCATATCTTTTTCCGAAAAAGTTAATCTTTTTAACCTTTTTTAGTTATAATATTAGCTTATTCGTTAACGTATAAATTTAAGTTTTTCCTTTATTTTTTTATATAATTATTTAAATCGTTTTAATATTAATATAGCTTTAATATTATCCGGTCCTTTTTTATAAACGTTTCGATAAACGTTTAAAATAAATCCGAAATTAGCGTTAATAAATATTATTCGTATATTTTTATAATAAATTATATTATAAACTAATTATGTAATAAGTAATTATTTTATTTAGTTATTTTATTTATAATTAATATATTATCGAAAATAAGTTTTTAACGTTTAATTAATTCGTTTTATTTATCCGTTTACTTAAAGTTTAAAAGTTATCGTAAGTTTAAGGTTTAGTTTTAATCTTATTATAAAACTTTGCCAAAATTTCGATACGAATATTATTTTTTTATCGGAAATAATTTCGAATATAAGGCCGTATATTATTATAATATGTTATAAAAAAATATATACCATTTACTTTACGTTATTATTTTCGTTATATAGGATAAAATAAAAAAATTTTATAAATCGGTTAACGATTATAAATATATTATTATAACCGTTACATATTATTAAATTTTTTAATATCGGTAACTTAATAATAAAATTAAATATAATAAACTTTTATAGTTATTTATTAATTAGTAATGGTTATAATTTTCCGTAAAATTTATATCGTTTTATTTTAATTTTTCCACATATATTATATTATCGTTATATTTGTTATATTACTGATTTTATTTTATCGAATATATAGGTCCGTTATAATTATTTAAAAAGTTTATAGTTTCCCGGGTATCCGTATAAAGGATATTCGTACATTTCCTATATTAACTATTCTTGCAATTCTTATAATACTTATAGCTTTTTTATTTATTTTTTTATTAATAATTTATTATTATATTATTCGATTTACTGTTATGGCCTGACTAGGCCAAGTGGGGGCTGGTAACCCTATTCGTTAACGGTATTATCGGAAAAATAAAAACGTAAGCCAGCTACACTTAATAAGCCATAAAAAAAGCCATACATGGATCCGTTATAATCCATAAATCTAAAAGTATTAATTAAATCCGTCACGATCTAAGGATTTAACATAATTACATATTCTAATGTTAGGAATAAAAGATATAAATAATATATAATTACGTTTATTACCTTTTTCTTAAATAGTTTTTAAACTTATTAACTTATAATATAACTTAATTACTTAAAGCACCTTTTTTTTTGTTATTACCAAACGTGATTACTTATTATTTAAAACCTTAACACTTTTACTAATATAAACCCCTCGACTGGGCTAATAATTAGGAATAAACCAGCCGTCACATTTACTTATATAAATTATTTTAAATGATTTTAATAATAACTATTTATTATTATTCCAGGTGTTTTTTTAACGTTTATCGGAATACCGCGTGTTTAATTAATATATACTTTTCTTTTATAATAAGCTATTTATTAATAGCATTTACTTATTTATTTTTTAATCTTTTTTTATAAATAATAATATAATTAAATTCCGTAAAATATTTGGCATATCGTAACTGTTTTCCGTTAAAGGTTTAAGTAATAGAAAAATATGTAATATTTTTATGATTAGTATAAACCTTAATTTAGTGCATATTTTTTATAAAGTAATATTTAAATTCCTTAAATGCGTTAACGATAATAAGAAATTCTTTATCGTAAATTAAATAATTAAGTTCGGTTTTAATAAATTTATAAAAATAAAATGCGATAAAATATAATTTTCTTTCTTTATTTTATTACCTAATTTACGTTCCGAAGGTATAATCCGAGGCGTCGGTTTTTAATTTAACAGGTTTTTTAAAATCGTATATAATAAATATTAGTTCGTTAATAATAACGTCCTTTAATTTTTTAAAAACTTTATTTATTTTATTAATCCATATAAACCGTTTATCCTTTTTTATTAATTCCGTAAAAGGTATTATAATATATTTAAATCGTTATATAAATTTCCGATAATAATTTGTTAAACCGAAAAAAGCTTATATTTCTTTTATATTAATAAGTATTTTTTAATCTTTAATAATTACGATTTTCTTAAGGTTTATTTTAATATGTTCGGGGGTAATAATATATCCGAGGAATTCCATTTTTTATATATAAAATACACTTTTTTCGGGTTTTATTAATAAGTTAACGTTTTATAATATTTATAATACTTTATGTATATGCTTTTTATGCTATTCCTTTAATTCCGAATAAATAAGGATATTGTTAAAATAATAAATAACGAAAATATTAAAATATTCTCGTAATACGTAGTTAATTATGCATTAAAACGATGTTAATACGTTAGTTAATCCGAAAAATATAACTAAATACTTAAATAAGCCGTATTTCGTTTTAAAGGCTGTTTTTTACTTGTCTCCGGGTTTAATTCTGATATAATAATATTTATTTTTAAAATTTAAGGTGGTAAATTATTTAACTCCGTATAAACGGTTTTTTATTTTAATAATAAGTAATAACGGTATTCGGTTTTTAATAATGATTTTATTTAATTATCGATAATCGATTACTAATTATAATTTACCGTTTTTTTTAAGCATAAATATAATAAGGTATTTTATTAATAATTTTAATCGTCGAATATATTTTTTTATTAACTTATTTTTAAAGTATTTTTATAATTTTTTAAGTTCGATTTCGTTAAGGTTATAGATTTTATAAAATCGTAACGTCTTTTTTTTTATAAAGATAATCTCGTAATCCTATTTATTACGGTTTAATAATCCTTTTTTAAATTTTTCGCGAAACATTTTATCGTATTAATAATATTATAATAATACGTTACGTATTTATAATATTATCATATTTTTTTTTTTAAGATATTATTAAAAAAGCGGAATCGTTATCGGATAAATATAATAATTTATTTAATCCTTTTTTTATATCCTTTTTTTTTAATTCGTTATATTCCTTTTAATAAGGTTTTTATCGTATCCTTATATCCGTATTCGTTATCCGTTAAATATTAAGATCTTTTTTTTAAATTATTATCAGTTTTTAAAAAATAAGGAAATATTATTTAGCCAGTTCTTTAATTAATCGATAAATTATATTAATATAACCATGGTTACTTAAGGATTATATCGTATTTTTTTAAAAACATAATGTCGAAAATAACGTTTTACTTTTATTTTTCGATATATACGTTAAATTAATCGGTCTTTTATAATATTTTTCTTTCGTTATATTAAAAAGTATAACTTTCGGTTTTTATTATGTTATAAAAATATTATTTCTTTTTTTATAATAGTTATAACTTATTATATAATTTTAAGGTTATATAATTACCGTCGGCTCCGTTATTTATTATAACGGTATATTAATTATCCTTAACCTTTATTTGTATTATAATATATTTATATTATTTTTAAGCTTTTAAAATGGTTTATAAATATTGTATTACGTTTTTAAGCTTTAAAATACCGCTTTATAACCTTAATATAAACGGCTTTATCCTTTTAAATCCTTACCGTAAACTCGGGCGGCGTTATACGGGTTATCGTAAAGTTTTTCCTTATTAAATTCCTTTTATATATATAGTTATTTTTCTATTTTTAAATCTTTATAAAAATGTTTAAAGCTAATTTTATTAAAGGTTATTTTTTTTAATAAATCCTTAAACGTATATAAATCGGCGTTTAATAACTTATTTCTTTAATATCGGATTTTATATTTTTATTATTTAATTTCGTTCCGGATTTTTATAATTTTTAACGTTTAATAAATATATTTATTATAATAACATATTTAATATCCTCCGGGGCAAGATATTTTTTTTAACCACTTTTATTCGTACGGTACGCGGTTATAATAACGCCGAATTTTTTTATACCATCGTTAATCGGTTTCGTTTTTTTCTTATTATAAAAAATCGAATCCTTTTTTAATTATTTATTTAATTCGGTTAATAATACCGATTTTTCGTTCCTTATATTAATAACATTCGTATTTTCGATAATTAATAAAGTACTTTAAAAAATACGGCGTCCGAGTTTAAATTTTTTAATTAATAAACTTATCCTAATTACGAAGTTATTATAAATAAATTTTAAATCGTTACTTTTTAAAACGTTATTAAAATTGCTTAATATAAATGTTATACATTTCTTTTAATTTATAATTTTATCGTTTTTTAAATTAATTAATTAATTATTTTATTTTTTTTTTTTTTACGAAATAAGCTTCCGTAAAAGCTTTTTTTTTATCGTTATTAAAGTACTTATTTTACTGTTATTAACGTTATTATTTTATAACGGCTTAAGTTAATTATTTAGCTTTTTATAATCTTTATTAATAAATGTTATTATCCGAATATATACGGCGGATTATTTTAAACGTTTTTTTACCGGTAAAAGGTTATTCTTTTTCGGGCATAAGTTTCCAGTTTTTATTTCGTTTAAATCTTTTATATTCTTTTTTAAAATATCCTATTTTGCCATAATTATAACATTTAATTTATTATTTATTTTTTCGTATCATATTAAATAATATAAGTTTTAATACCGTCCCGTAAAATATATCGGTAAACTTTTGGTCCTAATTTTTATTATTTTAATATCTTTTAAATTTTTTAAATACATAATATCCTTTTTTTTTTAATATCGTTTAAATTATTTATTATCGATTTTAATTATTAAAGCAACAAATTTATCGAAAGCACCTGGTTTATTTTACGTAATGATTTTATTTTTAACCGAATCTTTAAATCTTTAATAAAACGTATCGATAAAAGATTTATTATCGACTTAATCTGTTTTAACAGCAAGTTATTTAAATTACGCGACGTACGTATAAGCTGCTTTTTTCTATTTAAAAATTAAAAATTATTACGTAATAGCTTAAGCTTTATCCGGATTTCCGTAATTAGCTTTTACTTTTTTCTCGAAATTTTTATACTTTTCGAAAAAGCGTTTGGTTTCCGTAAATCTTTTTTTTTCCTTTACTTTTACGAAAATATTTAAAATAGGTTTAAACTATTAAGTTATCCCTCCGGTAAAACATAATATAATATTAAGAATTTTATCAATTTCCGTAATATATATATAACGCTATTAATATAAATAAATTACGGTTATAATAAAAAAAGGTTATACGGGAGTAATGCCATTATAAAATTTAAGTTTTTTAAGCTTAAATTTAACGGGTATAACCTTTTAATTCGTAAATATAATTACCGTTTACTCGATTTATTCGATTCGTTTAAATAATTATTAAATAACCTGTTAAAAGTTTTAGCCTAAAAAAAATATAATATCGGATATTATTTAAAGTTAATAATATTATTAAATAAAAGCTTATAACGTATAACGGCTAATTTATTCCTAACTATTAATCCAGTCGAAAAGTTTATATTAACAAAAATGCTAAAATTTTAAATAATAAGTAATTACGTTTAATAATAATAAAAAAAAAAATGCTTTAAGTAATTAAGTTATATTATAAATTAATAAGCTTAAAAATTATTTAAAAAAAAAAGGTAATAAACGTAGCTATATATTATTTATATCTTTTATTCTTAATATTAAAATATGTAATTATATTAAATCTTTAAATCGTAACGGATTTAACTGATACTTTTAAATCTATGGATTATAACGGATCTATGTATGGCTTTTTTTATAGCTTATTAAATATGGTTAACTGACGTTTCCATTTTTCCGGCAGTACCGCTAACGAATAGGGTTGCCAGCCCCCACTTAGCCTAGTCAGGCCATAACAAGAACTTATTTTTTAAAATGTTATAAACTTTTTTTATATAATTATTTTTTTATTTTAAGCTTTTTTAAATTATTTTACGATAATCGATAAATATAACTTATTTAAAATATTAATTAATAAAATAATATAATAAGTTTATTCTTATTAATTATTAATAAATATAAAAATCCGTTTTAATAATAAATTAAGTTTTAAAGTAAATTTAAGCACCGTTTAAAAAAAGGAATTATAACTTTTTAAAGTTTTTATAAACCCTGGTCCTTTATTTAAAATAACCGTTAAAAAAGACGGTGTTAAAGGTTAATATATTTTATATTATTTAGGTTTTATAATATACAGGTTAATTTAGATTTTTTAAAAAAGGACGGTCCGGTTATTTTTTATTATTATTAAATAAAGTTATTTAAAAAGTTATTAATTATATCCCGTAAGTTAAAACAGGTAACCCGGGTAATAATTAAAGGGAAAAGGATAATTAAAATATAACGGGTAACCCGGAAGGTAAAGGTATTAATAAAAGGTTAAATATTAATAAAAAAAGAATGTGGTTATTTTAACGGTAAAAGGTTAATTAAAACCGTTAATATGTTATATAATACCTAGGGCTCGGGCTAAAGTCTCCCGGTTAGCTGCGGCTATTAATATTTAAAAGTAAGGTTAATCGGAACTGTTTATTAAGGCGTAAGAAAATGGAAAAAAATTAATTAAAACCGGGGGGAAAAAATTAGCGTATAATTATAAAAAGTGGGCTAATAAAAGTTATTAACTTTAATATAATTTATATTATTAAAAGTTTTAACCGGTTATTTCGGGCTAAGGGTTAAAATTTATTTAATACTTTTATAAAAAATTTAAAATATATTATAAAACGGGTAAAATTTTTATGGTTTTATAAATATATTAACCTTTAATCCGTTATATAAATTAAAACCTTTTATATTAAAACGTTAAATTATCGGCTTTTTATTAGCTTAAGTTTATTAAAATTTTATATTAAAAATTAAAATTACATAATAAAATTAATTAATACTGTTATAAAGCTAATATTTTACTTTTTAACGTATATACTTTTTTATATTAATACGGTTTTTAACGTAAATTAAAACGTTTTTAATATAACGTTAAAATTTATTTTCGTAAACCTTTAAAAATAGTTTTAATACTGTTTAAAAATCTTTTTAATTATTCGGCTAATATTTAACCTGTTATCGGTTTTTTTTAAAATCGTTAATAATAAATAATATTTAAATTATTTTTTAAAAGTTAAAAATTTATATTAAGTCGAATTTTATTTATTTTATAACTTTAAAGTCGAAAAATAGGATAAATATTATAATTTATTTTTATAAATAGTTAAAAAGTTATAATAATATATTTATAACTTTTTTTCTTATAACTTTTTATGTTAATATTTATTAAAAAGCTTCGTTAAAAGGTTATTTTTTAACGGCTTTTAAAAGGCCGGCTTATTTTTAATCTTTTAATATAATAAATAGGTTTAAAAATAATAACGATAATAATATTTATAATAATAATAAAAAAGGTAAAATAAGGTTATTATATAATAATATAAATGAAAAAAAGTTATTATTATCTGTTATAAAAACGGACGGGGAAAAGTAATAATAAAAATCTTTTAATAATATTAACGCGAAAAAATTTTTAAGTTATTACGATAATAATTTTTTTAACTTTATTAATTTATATTATTAATTATTTAATAATATTAATTAATATTAATAAATACGTACGTAAAAGAAAAAAATAATAATAAAAGAAATAATAAAATTAATGTTATATTTTGGTTTAAGGTTTATTTATTTATTAAAAAGGGATATAAACAAAGCTTATATCCTTATATAAACGGGAGATAAATATATAGGTACATCCTACTGGTATGTGGGTCCATACCAATGACCACTAACAACCAACAATGCCGCCGCCACTCGTAGAACAGACGTGCCCCAGGAGGATGGGCTGTCTGTCGACGACCGGTGGAAGCATGGAAAGTTTACAGAGCAAGATGGGCGGGACCTCGCCTCCCTCTACTCTGCTCACTGCCAACTTAATGGCATTCGCCAGGACGCACCGACCCATGTCCGAGATCTTCTATGTTTTCGCGACGTGTTTCCTCGGCTGCCACACTTGCGATCCGTCGAGACAATGACGTCCCAACCCCTGCAAACAACATCTAATGGGTACCCAGTGTCCTTCTACAGTGATGGTATCAGAGAGTTTGTGGTGACCATGGCGGCTTTGCATAGAAGTGCAACGAAGCTCGATAGCCTCAAGATTAATGCGCTAGACTGGCGCTTCTTTCAGTTTCATCCCCAACTGCTGGAGCACATTTCCTCCAACTTAGATCAACTACAACACTTCCAATTAGCACTCTCGGCCGATATCCGGAGGCTTAGCGACACTCCACTAATACCGCGAGGATTCAGTCTTAGGAGAATACACATACAAACCTTGACCACGCTTCGTGCTCTCTTGAAAACCAGAGTCTTGGAAAGATTCATCGAGCCGTTTGAAAACCTTCGATCCCTACTGATAGAGCTACCTATTGATGAAACCTACAAGCGCCCATCGGACGTCAATGGGCGTCTAAGCGATATAATACCAAGGGGTCGTAAGTGGGCCAACCTGACAAAACTATCGCTTCGGAACATGGAGTGCGAGGCCAACGATCTCCTGGAGCTGTTGCTCAGCCACAAGGATACCCTACGGCATTTATGTCTAGGGACTATAGTCTTGCGCTCCGGGTCCTGGGATTTTCTTTTCCAAGAGATACGCGATAATCTTAGGCTAGAAACCGCTTGTATCTGCGCCGAGATTTGGTGGTTCCGCCCTGGGGGGCGCCGAGAGCGCCCATATTTCGATCCGGTCGGTGGCTGTGGTCGCGAGGAAGTCAGGGGCCTCGAAACCCTCTCCCGAGTCAATGAGTTTCTTTGCATGAGAGTTTTACGCAATGAAGATGGCAGAAGTGCCGAAGACAAGCGAGACAATGGCAGCCAAGCTCCTAGTGAGGTTGCGGCCGGCGAGCAGTAAAGCTGCTTCCGGGAAAGGGCTTTCATAGTGTAAGCCTCTGTACTTTGACCATCTATAACATGTGGTTTCTACCTTTCCACTTGAAAACAAAGTAGCGTTTTATTCAGAGAGATTGCTAAGCCTACATATAGAACCCTCGACCAACTCGTCCTACTACACTCATCCCCTTGCTAGCTTGGGCGAACGCACAATCACGACCTTGACCCGAAGCCCGACTGGTCGCCTTCTCAGCCCAACACATTTGTATGGATCTTGATTATGTCCTCTTCCTTCATGATTGCCAAAACAGTGTTTAAATCTGGGTTCTGGCAGTGTTTTTCGACACCCTCTTGGTTTTCATACCTACAAAACGATGGGCCACGCCCCCCCCCCCCCCAAGTAAGCACTATCTAGGATGTGATAAGGCAAGAAAGGGTTGGAGAAATCAAAGACGATCGCCTCGGCTGCATCTCCGGGTCATCCGAACTAGCACGAATTCGTAAAACACATCGTATCCAGGCAATGTTTCTGAATCTTAATATGGCAAGACAAGAATACTATAATCTACCTGATTAGGGCGTGTTGCAGCGCGATTACTACCCGAGCCGATCATGCTCACAAAAAGCGCACATAAAAGGGTGCTAAGAGATAGAAGTACCTGAGTAGTCAGACTGCTTTTTCCGTTTCTCATCTACAAACAGTTTTGAATATATAAATGCATCATATATGCCACAAACTCTTTCCTTTTTGATCACTTCGTGGCATAAGCCCCTTACGGCTTGATCTTGATAAGAACGCGCCTATACCTCGACATTGGGATCGCGCCAGCTGTGTTCTTCACCTCGAGAACGAGGTGGTAAATCTGACAGAGACTATAGTCTTGGTTTCTGATCTTTTGGCAGCTCTCTTCCTCGGGCGGCAAATCTACCACGACAGTCTTCCCACCCGATTCGGCAGGCACCGTGATATTCCAGGCGCCGAGTACATTAAGATGCGAGAAGGTGGCATCCTTGTATTGGATCCACCGATATTCGAGTCCGTCCGTGCCATCGGTGTCTGGGTTCCATGACCCAGCTGCGTCAAATGTGATAGACGTCCCAGGCTTGGCCTCCACCTCATAGGGCGAGTCCCCGCATGTCCCGTTCACGAAGGCGAGGGGCGGATGCGTGGTATTAGACCCCTTCTCCCTCGCGCGCAGCGTCCATTGCATGCGTGAGGCGAACTCGTGCTGGTACGCATCTCGCCAGCGCCAAACGGTTGCCTGGCTGCTCTTGTATTGCTTTCCATCTACACCTTCAACGGTATCGATGGCATCCCCGAATAGCTGTCCTCCTATCCAAACAGGAGTGTAACGGCCGCCCCATCCGCCGTATTCTGGGTGCTCCGGCACGTTGAGCCCATTTTGCATGTTGAACAGTAGAGAGGGCGAGTCACCTTCCATTGTAAACATTACGTCGGGGTATTCCTCTCCTAGCGGTCCGATCTGGATGTTGTCGGCGATCCACTCGTCGGAGACGATTGAGGCGTCGGGGCCGCCCTCGGGTGTTGCCGTGGCCATGCCGCTCCAGATAGCTTCGCCGTATTGGTTCCAGCCGTGAATTGAAACGATGTATCTCAGTTTGGGGAACTCGGTCCGGATCCAGGGACCTGTATCGTCCTGATCGGAGATGGTGTACAAGCTAATCCGTGAGATGAACTCAGCCAACTCATCTGCACTCCTCGTCTTCCGGACCTGCCATAACGCTTCGGCTAGCGTATTAACGCCGCCCCATGCCTGGACATACAGCCGGTCCTTAGAGGCGTCAACCTTTTCGATGAGCAGCTTCGCTCCATCCGAGATTTCCCCGCCGGCTTCGAGAGCATTGATAGCCTCGAGACCGTATGTCTTGGCTCCGCTCTTGATGCGTGGGAGAAGATATTCCGCCGTAGGGAACTCGTCATCGGTATGGGTTTGCAGGTTCTCGCGGACCTGCTCATACTTGTTGACAATGGCTACCATGGCTTCCGGTGCTGTGGTCGCGTTCAGCCACCAGGATGTGATGGCCGCGATGCCTTCGATCTTGTACATGTCCGCATGTGTGAGTAGGCGGACGAACGACATGCTATCATCCGGCTCATTTAAGATATCAGAGAGCACGAATATACGGCTCTTGTCTTGGGCGGCAGAGCATTGTGGTTTAGTGGCAGCCGCAGCCGCCGACGGCACCATGGCGGTAGCCAGCAGCGTAAACAAAGTAATGAACTTCATTTTGACGAACACGGCAGTTGACGATGACCGGAGACGAGATCATCAAAGTTAGGGAATAGCAGTCGAGTTATAACACCGCCATCTCAACCCACGTTCCCGGATCTACCGACATGCTCTACCGAGCTACCCTCGTCCGTTCGGTCACTGTCCATGACGATCTCGTGACTAGATCTCAGTCGTCTGCCCATGTTGCGGTCTTGCGAAGAGATCTTCACAGTTCTAACCCCACACGTGATGTTACCGGCCTTCAAGCAAGTGACGATGCCGAGGGCGGATGTCCTCAATCGGGCAATGTGGGCCGGTTTGCGGGGAGAGTAGTGTTAGCTCCTTACTATCGTGCCCCGGGAATTGGAGATATGCCATAGTCTACGGGGTAGAACCGAGATTCAACCGTCTGCGGCCAATCATAGGTTAAAAACCTGTGTTCCTTGGCATGCAGAGAATTTCCCATCGTCGTTTGTCTTCACGGTGATTTCTAGCCCGAATCATTAGCTTCGGCTCTTACCTGACGACCAAACTCATCTAGGAAGCGGCTGGCTTGCTTGTAATATTATCGCAGCGGTGTCGGATGATGTCACACATCATAACTCCTGATGTTGCGATTTACAGTACTACGGAAAGCCGAATACAGAAACTGCACCCGTCGTGTTACGTACGCTTTCATTGCTACGGCAGAAGGGGCCAGGCTAAAAAACTTGGAAATGAACGAAACTGAACCGATTCGGTGTCAACTATGTCGGGTTCAAATCGGCCTCTAAACCTCGGCCAAAAATATTGCGAGCATGATTAGTCTTATATGACATTACGACGGGCGTGGTGGCAATTGCTGATGAGTGAATGAATATATCGAAACTATGTTCCGGTGTGAAGTAGGTATCGTGCTATTGGACCCCGAATATCATGTGGAGGTTTTTACACTTCTGTGGGGCCCCGCGCTTGCAAATCCTCGTGTCTCCCCTGAAGGTTGACTATCAATTTCAACATCCACCTCGTCTACATAGACCAATCCACGGTAGTAGCCATAGCAGGATGGACGATAGATGAATACTACTAGACCCCCTGACAGCTTATCAATATAGAAATGGTGCAGAGGCATATACCGTCTTACATTGATTTAAAGAAAGAATAGTTACTTGGCGGATCCGCCTAACTACGTCGACCACGGCGCCCCTCGTTACTAATTCATACAATAGTTCCACAGGAATATATGTTCGGTGCTTGGTGTCAACTCCAAACTACTTGAAGATCATCAAAGCAAGTTGGTTAAACAATAGCGTTATTTATGATATCCTCATGCTTGACAATATACTCCACTCCGAAGTTTTGAACACTAGTATACAGCACCATAACTGGCATGATCCCTTATTTAAGAAGGCCTAGAATCCGTCATTTTAGAGTGAAGTGAGCGAACTGTCCCACGCAGTGGATAATGCTAACTACTCATCTGATGCCACGCGAGAAACAAATAACCCAGTGAATCTGGCTTGATTAGAACGGCCACACAATTCCGACTCTCTTAGCTTCTGGTCGCCATGTTGTTTCTAGTGTGATTTGGCGACCTCATGCATAGTTAATAGCATCAACAACAATACTTTCTGCCCGCGTAGCATGCACGGTTGATCTTTTAGTTACCATAGTAAATTAGAAAAAAGGCAACATACATGTATAAGCACACCCCCATTTACTAACTTTTGTCAAGACGAAGCTAAAGTAACGTCTGCTTTAGGAAATTCACGGCATGGTCACCGTTAGAACTAAGGGATACTGAGGCTATTCTCACACTCGATGGCTGCCAATTAGCGTTATTACAGAGCAACCCTCCATTCGGGTCGTGCCGGCCCTTATACCTTAGCCTCTCGATTTAGAGGGGGTTGCAATATCAGCACGTGTGGTCCAGACCTCGACCCGCCTCCACAACACCTATTCATCCACTTCGTCAGCTTACATAACGATGTTATGCACTGGCTCTATTTCACCATATCGTCAAATAGCCAGATAATTTGCTTCAGCGGACCCCCCTCCTCTACGACTTAATGTGTAGCGGATGTGTACCTTGCGAATTTTCCTACCCGAGAATATGGATATGTGCGCTCCTCCCGACCATCTCTACGATATTGGCCACGTGCTACAGTGCGGGGCCGCCTGAGGCGTCCCGCACACCCCGTCCGACTACTTCGATCAGGGGCAGATCAAGACCAAGTGCGCGAGTACCTCTCCCAGAAGGTCAAATTCGCAGTCAAGCGTGTTAGCTGCAGCGGTTCACCCTGCGCGACGACAACTGCTGAGTGAGGCTGTATGACGAGATCGTCGATTAAGGTGGCACCAAGACAGTTATCAATTTGTACCTCAGGTATGGACGTATAATATTCGGTTCCATCACTTTATTCTCACCATTCCTCTTACTACGCATGTCAGTTATCTTTAATGATCGCCTAGTCTGTGATCATAGAGCCGACCCGAAGAGAGGCATTGCCGAGTGGTGAAGCATGCCGTAGCGGGGCATAGGACTGATAGCTGAATAGATGAATCTTGGTGCAGCTTTTATGGAAACACTACTGATTTCGCGTTACGACCCAATTGCCACTCTTGAAAATAGTGCAAAGGCTCACTCCCATTTGTCTGTCTCTCTTACTGACCCATGCAGCCATGTATGCGATATCGTGGCTGGTACTTGAACGTTGACCTGGTAATGAATAACCCACACTCCAAGCCCGCTATGAATATTACTCGTCTGTTTAAATCAGCAAGTCAGATCCTGATGCAGAGGCCTTTCGGGTAATGACGTGCCAAGGACAGGGGTGGAGGCAAGTTTTGGGGAAATAAGCTTTGATCGTCCCCCTAATAAGCCTAATCAACGGGCTGTTAGTGGGGGCCATGACGCTGAAGACTGTCTGGTACAACGCCAACGCATTGAAATCTCATCGTGATCTGAAGAAATCAAGGAACTTTCCGAGCGAAAGAAGGCATGGATATGGCCTCTGCAGATTACAGGGCCTTGAATTAATTTACGCCTTTCTGCTGTACACTGATCACACTTTCAATATATAATCATGCTGCCGTAAGAGCCTAATCCAAAGAAACAACAGTATAAAGTATAGCTTGGATTGTCCGTCGAAAATTAATATTAACTAACTCTTAATACCCTGACATCCCGACTCGCGAGGATCTTAGAGATGGTTCAATCACAAAAGCGATTAGCTAGCGTCCTTGTCCAGCTCTTAGTCTGGGCTGGCAAGGGGCAGTGTGTGCTTCCGTTTACCTCGAAATACACATTCGATCCCCTTACTCATCTGGGTGGCATATCGCCGTACTTTGAACCACAAGATCCTCCCGCGTCTCCGTCTCCTCCTCGCGGGTGCACACCAGCGAGGGCAGCCTACCTAACTCGCCATGCCGCTATCTATGCGAACGACTATGACTTCGAAGAATATATCGAGCCATTTGTCTCGAAGCTCGAGAATAATTCGGCAATCGACTGGTCCACGGTCCCGTCTCTGAACTTCTTGCACACGTGGGCAGCGCCCATCACCGATCCAGAACTGGAGCTCCTAACGCGGGGCGGCAAGCTGGAAGCCGCGCAGCTTGGTCTCGTGCTCTCATTTCGGTACCCGAATCTCAAGCTCCCGTCACACGTATGGACGTCGTCCGCAGAGCGAACTTTCGAATCAGCGCAGACCCTGGTGCGTAGTTTTGAAAAGGACGAGAATCAGATCAGGGTCGTCAGCATTGACGAGTCGAAAGAGTCTGGGGCCAATAGCCTAACGCCCTACAAGAGCTGCCCTGCCTACTCACCGGCGACTGGAAGTGACCAATCGGCTGAATTCCTTAAGAGGTTCACCAAACCCATACTCGCTAGGCTGAATCACCAGGCTCCTGGCTTTAACTTTACTCCTAATGATGTATATGGCATGATGCAGCTTTGCGGCTACGAGACTGTCATTCGCGGAACTTCGCCATTCTGCAATCTCGGCTTGTTCCCGCCGAACAACTGGCTTGGATGGGAGTACACGGCTGATATTCAGTATCACTACAATGTGGGATATGGTAATAGAATATCGGGGCATGTCGGGCTTCCCTGGTTCAATTCCACGGCTAATCTCCTCTTGGACAATGGATTCGATCTTGAGGATCTCTACATTAGCTTCACACACCGGGAATTGCCACCTATGGTGCTCGTCGCCATGGGCCTGTTCAACAACTCGGCATTCGGCGGAAGTGATTCGGCGATTAACGACACCATGCCGTTAGATAGGATCAACCACCGCCGCGCATGGAAGAGTTCGAACATTCTGCCGTTTCTTGGCAATATTGCCATTGAACGGTTAGAATGCAGTGGGTCTTACGGCCACGAGGACGGCGACTATTATCGCGTGCTTGTGAATAGCGCGCCTCAACCACTCCCAGACTGTGCAGATGGGCCTGGCACGAGCTGTTCGAGAGCCGAATTCAAGAAGTACGTGCAGAACAGGGTCGAGA
Organism: Eutypella sp. D-1; assembly: GCA_023313575.1. Taxonomy (NCBI): domain Eukaryota; kingdom Fungi; phylum Ascomycota; class Sordariomycetes; order Xylariales; family Diatrypaceae; genus Eutypella; species Eutypella sp. D-1. The sequence continues at coordinate 1,532,456 of JAJTTP010000003.1, forward strand.
GGTTCTCGGGGTTTTCGAAGGAATGTGGTGTGGGGTACGAAAACACCACCGACGTGCTTAATATTTACTCAGATCCCGGTGTGGGGAACGGCACCCTTGTAGGGAAAAGATATACGGCGTTTCCCGTCTGATCTCTTGGCACATAATAATGGCATGATGCAATAGATCTCTAATAGCAGGGTTCTATTACCTCACGAAATCTAGACTGCGGCCGTAGCGAATAAAAGTTATCATTCTGGTTTCTCATATCTACATGAACATGAAGGTAAAGAGCGACGAGTTCTGTTCACCACCTATGCGCACTATGTACAAATATCTTGGCCTCCAGACAATTGACTCGGCCTACAAATCCTTTTCAGCGAGATCTTCGTTGGCGGAAAGAGGGGTCTTCCCACGGAACTCAAGCGGGGGGTCCAGAGGACGATCCAGGCCAAGGCGGGTATAAGTGCTGTACGACGCAATGCCGCCAGCGGGGTCCGCCTCCGTCACAAGCTCCTTGCGGCGTGTGTCCACGAGGAGACGAATCAGGTCCGGGCGCATATAGTGGCCGGCAAAATCAGCTAGGACCTTGGTCAGGTGGGTCTCGTTAAGGTCGATATCAACGAAGAGAAGTCCGTCGAAGTCCTTATCAGGCTTCACCACCACACTGCCATCGGGCCGGAAGATTCGCGCATGACCATTGTAAGTCGCAGGGTCTGTCTCCGGCTCGACGCCCTCGGGTGTGTTTATTTTCAAGCCTTCCACGGATAGCCTCTGGAACGGGGCGAGCACCCAGGTTCCTGTCTCAATGGCATAGTTTGGCGTCACGAGGTCGGATGCGGTGTCCGCGTAATTTGTCGCCGGATCGGGGGCTACCTGTCGCTCCACTCCAGGGTACGCGGGCCAGGCGGCAACGTGGACTTGTTCCCCGAAGGAGACGTTGAGTGACTTGAGGAATGGGTTCATGTTCTCCCAGCAGTTGAGTTGGCCGAGGCGGCCGATCTCGGTCTCGGTGACGGAGACAAAAGTGTCCCCGGAGCCGTCGCCGTAGACGAGCTTCTCCACGTGGGTGGGCTTGATCTTGCGACGGTGGTTAATCACGACACCGCTCGGGTCAATGAGGACCTGCGAAAGGTATAGCGTAGCATGATCTAGCTCAGAGAACCCCATTGATACGAAGATCTGGTTGTCGCGAGCGGCACGCCGGATGCGTTTCATCTCCTCGGAATCGACACGGAGCGAGTTCTCACGGTACTTCTTGAGCATAGGCAGACTCTGTAGGTAGGTGACCTTCCACATCCAATACGGGTATCCGGGAATCCCTTGACACCAGTCAGTCAGGATTGTGGTATCAGCATCGGTGCGATATAGGAAGACTCACAAACTTCGGGGAAAGCGATAAGCTTGCAACCGGCCTCCGCGGCCTCCTTGATGAAGTTGATGGTCTTTTGGACCCCAGCTTCAAGGTCGAACCACTATGATAGTTAGTGAATGTTCATCTTGTTGGGTTGTTGGGTTGTTGGGTTGCATTACCCCTGGCTCAGAGGTGACCTGTGTCCGTCGATTGTTAGCCCTATGATCTTTTGCTTGTCTGTCGTAGAGGTCTTACCGCTGCGGCCTTGTATTTTGTGATAGGCATCGTGACTTTTCACAGGATACACTGCGATGGAATTTTGGGTTATTTCTCGTTTTTGGCTTGTCCTTTGGATGTATGTTATCATGCAAAATCGTACTTCACTTCCATGGGAAATGGACTCCCCTTATATATTTGCAATCTACGACCCATTTGCCTCACCTCGAGCTCTTGTCGCCCTTCCTCACGCTCGGCCTTTGGAACATCCTGCACGGGGTATGGAGTTAACCTTTTGTTCTACGCCCGGAGAACACGTCTTCCTGCAGACGAATCCGTACATTGATCCCTATGTCATACTACCTTTAGTTAGAGCCCAAGCGAAGGCCGAGTCCATTTCATATTACATGTGTCACCAAAAGCCGTTTATGGATACAATGGAAGTTCTCGGCGATGATCACGTCTACCATGGTAACATCACAAAATTCCCATTATACATGGGGCCACGAATATTCACTTCGGGATAGACGCGGGATTTGGGTGATTTGGGGGGATTTTTTGTGACAAATCCCGGCGCCCCGCATGATCGCACGATGCACCCTCGAAATATCTCCGGACTGAATCGTTAACTTTTCCGAGCTTCCTACCAACTCTGCGAAAACTTACGATTTGAAAATATACAATCATATTTTGGATCCAGGAGTCATGGTGATCCAGGGGTACACTCACAACTGACCGAGAGAGAAATAGCTTGCCACATTGGTTCCTTTATGTCCCATCCTCGGTACATACTTCATTGGTGAAAGCCAATGCGGGGTGATGACTGCATAATATAAGAGGTTCTTATTTGACATGACCAACCAGGGCACATGCGTGGGCCAGGGGAGTTCTAATCCGGACCATATTTTCATTAATGTATGGATAGAAACCATTTCAAGCGCATGGAGGTTTCAAAGTTACATTGTCCTCGTCGATAGAGGATCAAGCGGGGATTCGCGGTCTATGGTGAACTTATCCGATAATCCTCGAGAGGTATAATGCCGACCATCTTGGCTTGGTCATAATACAGTGACAGCTGCACATCCAGCACGCCCAAGCGCCCATGACAAGACACAGAACCGATACCTTATCAAAAAAACTTGAATAGAGATCCGAATTTGATCCGAAGAGGTTTGGTAGCCGATAATATGGACACCCCGAAGAAGTCCCCCGCTCTGAATAAGTTCGGAGCCCGGGAATAATATGCTTCGCCTGCTGGCCTGTGGCAACGTTGAACAATGCTTCTGAAGTGTAAATATGGGTCGCCAGGTAAATGCCAAGACTGCATGACGCAGTGTATGCAATGCTGGCGCTGATTGTCCTCTTCCAGTCTGATCAAGTCGTCTTGCACGGATTGAACCAACGTCGACAGGCAGGTTGTCCATCGTCATATCTTCTGAGCATTTTCACAGAAATAAACTAGCTCCTAGGTTTATAGGTGAAAATTAACCACTACAATTCAGCCCGTTGGAATCCTTGGAGAACACATAAACTCTCAATGCTATTAGGCATATTTTAGGGTACGAAAGCGCGATTAGAGTCCCGTATCAGCTCGTGCCTGTTGGGAGAAGGTGACTTACAGTATTCGTGGCGATAGCCGATCCCGGACCCATCTTTGAAAATAAAAATCGCACATGGGCTACTTATTCGTAGCTACTCATGCATTGGATGTCCCATACCGAGAAGAGTCATTTTATTGAAGTCAATCTTCGACGTACACAATCAGGTTGGAGTAAAGCATGATAACTTGGAACACTGTGAATAAATCAATATGGTTCATCGCGTAACGCGCTCGTGCACCGGCATGGATGGCGGCTCTGTTCTAAAAAAAGAAAATAACGGCTAGAAAGAAGCCTAGGGCTAATTGCATAAGTATATAGAGGGAGAGACCTCGCTACGAATAATAGGAGCAAGATAGGGGGTGGACGCTCCACATATTCCATAAATAAAGCAGTGCCGTAGTCCTAGCCTAGATAGGTTTTCACCCAAACCATTCATTCCGACAGGTATTCACGTGTTATTCCTAGGAACAATTTCCTCTACTCTCAACAGCCACTACTTAGTAATGTTTATAAAGAGCAGTTGGTCCGAGGTAGACAACGAAATGATTTCTGTAATCAGTTGACCTTGATCAAGAATCTGAAAGACAGTGTGGGATTCGGCTCAACGGCGGATCCTCTTTCTTTCTACCTACCCAGCGGCACATATTGACATCTTCTACCTGCCGCAATATCCACAAAGATGATCTTTACCTCATGCTGCTTCAAGATGTGGTGGGGCCGTTATCGATCAGAGTGAGCCCCCGGAGATGCAGCCATGAACATTGTCGTGTTCCTTGGAAGTATCCCCGGCTCAAGCATATGCGAATTCAAACTAGTGATCTCATATCGATACGGGAAGGCTAATTCCACTTCGTCATCAATGATCTTTTGACTTGTCAGTCGCTCATGATATAAGAAATACTTTTTTAGGGAATCGCTATAGGATTAAGGATATAGACTAAAGGACTGTAATTATCACAAACTCATCAGCTGGCGAACCCAATTTTTCGTATAATGAAGATAGTATGAAGGGCGTTTTCACTATTGCCGATGGACCATGGACGATCGTTAGTTAGATATTTGATGAGCATTTGGTATACAATGGAAACACATTCGATATTTTTCGGGCTCCCTAGCATTTCACGAATTTTGGTGGCAAAGGGAGAATCACGTCCTTATACCCGCCACATTAGATATGTACTTTCTTGCAGGCTGTATAATACCAAGTTACGCAGGGTATTCGTCGATACATCACAAGGGCGCTTTGTGCCGAGCGTAGTGATCTTACTTTGCGATTCAGGGGAAACGGTATTAGTATGGCTGAGATGTCCATTCATGATTTGTTCCTTGCATGAGTTGAAGTCTCCCTGAAAAGTCAAGCATAGTTGCCCGTTGACCCTGTTGTAGACCCAATACCAGATCCCGAATTAGCTACGTAAGAGTAATCGCCAAGATAATTTGCCTGCGCATAAAAAGAATTATCCAGTCATTAGTATTATACGAGTTTCATAATCAAGATATGTGATGCAAATGGTGGGTGCACAGGAGGATCGAGAACGGAGTCGATGGGATAGTTTCTTTATGTTGGACGCTGGGCTGGGAGCGCGATGTCGGCCACAGCCGCCGTGATGATCCCACGGGCCTGGTCCTCGATCGAGATAGGCCGAGATCTGAAAATATCGTTTGTCCTAATCCACTTCAGGCCTCTTTCGGACTCGGTCCCAAAAATTACATGTGGAAGCAGCCGTTTCTGCAATTATTATTCCATAAATATCCCACCACCTCTGGCCTAGTTAATGTAGCAGGCTTCTAGACGATGGCTAAGGGTTTCTCTAAAAGCGTCAACTACTAAATGCTAGAAACTAGTTAGATCAGAGCGTTGCTGAGCGGAATATCTCGACTATGTGACTGGCTGGCCTATCATCAACGGTGGCTAGATCGTCATGTTTCTTTCATGTTATCAGATTAAAACCAGATCACCGCAATGCGGCCCGGAATGGTCTCCAGTATGCTAGCGGCTATTACTTAACGTAGCCTGCCATGCTCAGCGCCGTCCAGCTGGGGTGGAGAAACGGCTTCGGTTTTCCGCTGTTGAAGACCATTGCCACTGCCAAGTACTTAACATAGTGTGTTCGTTAGAAAATAAACCTCTGATGATACTTCTTTGCGGTACACCATGTTACGAAATAATGCAGAAATGTCGTACTCTCTAATCAATGCCTTGGGGCACCGAGCTCGATATTGCGGCGAGCTGTCTCCGGCAAACTCCGGCTAGGTTGTCGCAGTGAGGTATTTATATCCAGAGTCTTAGCGTCAACACAGCGTTCAAAAGTGAAATTGTTGTATGAGAACTCTCTCTCTGTGCTCCTGGAGGTAATGTGATCGCAACCGTAGGGATCACACCGGCCGCTAGAGGAAGGCCGTTCTTCTCAGCCGTTAAATAGGTTGTCCAAAACCGGCCCTACAATAATGGGGCCCTTCACGCTAAATGGTATTTTTGCTAGCTTAAAACTTGATTCTATAAAAGCAATGAACTCAATACCTGTGGTGGCTTCGGTCCAGAACACCGATCAGAGCATAAGGACGAATCGGCTTCACTCCAAGTTAGGAAACACATCCCTGGGGGGGCTTGCATGCAGTCCGAGGTCGCAGCGAGGATGGGAAGGGTCATCTGCCAATACCTGAACAATGGATTCAGTGACAATCCAGATGTGGAACTGAACCCCGTCCCTAATGTAACATGAGCCCAAATCTATGCACACTAAGGCAGGACGCCGACACGATTCTAGTATCCAGTCCCTAGAACACAGCAAGGCCTGTGCAACCTGATTTCCTTCTACGTCGTATTTTTCGCTTGCATAACTACCCTATCGGATGATAAACGGCCCTCACTCTAAGTCCAGATAAAATGATACGCACAATCAGTCGGGGACGCGTCTGGAAAGAGTAGCCCCCGCCAAGGACCCGATCCACAACGGCCAACCTTGGCCTCGTGGCTAGACGATTCCCCACCCATCATCTTATCTGATGATCAGATCAGATAAAAATTTTCTCACGAATCCACTTTGCCGGATCCGAACAGCAGGGTGTAATCGGGATGCGGGTTTCAGCGCAGTATCCCTGCACGTAAACGAAGTGACCCCGGGTAGATCATGCAGCTGCGCATCGATATAATAAGGATCCGCGTCTGCCCTCAGCCATGGGATCCCTTCTGATAATCATCGACATTTGATTACTTGAGCGCACAGCCCGTCGACCTTGGCAATCAGCCCACGGACCCTTTACCGTCCTCACCTTTTTCCAATTGTGAAACTGGCATTGAAAGCAAGTTCAGCTACTCGTTGCCATGGCCATCACTACCCCCCAAGAGGCGCATGCCTCTGCCGATCACGACGCTGAGAAGAATGCCATTCCGCTTCACAACGCCGAAGAACTGCCCCACGCCGGGTCCGACTCGGACTCGGAGATGCAGGCCGGTGTCAAGCGAGTTGAGGCCATTACCAGCGTTTGGTCCAATAAGGCGCTTTGGTCTACATTCGCCCTGTAAGTATCCGTATTGCCATCGCTGAAGGTATTCCCATGTTGAAGATGGGCTACCAAAGAGCCTGTACGCGATCAGAGGAACTAACCACAACATTTCCTAAATTATTATCTGAACAGTCTATGGCTCGTATGTTTCGTCTCTGACATGCTCGGCTCCATCGAGGGGGCGCTGTCGCCATACATCACCTCCTCTTTCTCGAAGCACGGCCTCCTCGCGGTCATTAGCATTGCCGCGCGAATTATCGGCGGTGTCGTCACCCTCAGCGTGGCTAAGATTATCGATCTCAGGGGCCGCATGGAAGGGTTTATCGGGGCGCTCGTCCTAATCATTATTGGCATGATCATGAAGGCCACTTGCAACAGCGTCGAGATGTACGCGGCCGCGCAGGTCTTCTGGTGGGTTGGAAAGGTTTCCCTCAGCTTCATCATCGACGTCTTCGTAGCCGACATCACCACTCTCAAGAACCGTATGATTATCTTCACCCTGAACTCAACCCCCAGCCTCTGCACGACGTTCGCCGGTCCCAAGATCTCCGAGATCTTCCTCTACCAGCTCAACTTCAGGTGGGCCTTTGGCGCCTTCCTCATCATCCTCATCGTCGTATCGCTCCCCGTGCTCGTTATCCTTTTCATACATGAGCGCAAGGCAAAGCAGAGTGGCGTCCTGCGAGAGAAGTCGGGTCGCTCACCTCTGCAGTCCGTGCAGCATTACATCACCGAATTCGATAGTAAGCAATCCCCCCGGACCTAAATACTTGACATGTGGCGAAAGAGTCGCGACCCGATACACCAAACCTGTATGCAAGTGCTAATCATATACTACGAGTTTAGTACCGGGTGCTATCTTGATCACCGCAGGATTCACGCTTATCCTTCTCCCCTTCAGTTTGGTACAGTCGAGCGGGAACTCATGGAAGAGCGGTAAAATTATTGGTATGATTGTGGTGGGTGTCGTGGCTCTCGCCGGTTTCGCCATCTGGGAGCGATTCTTCGCCAGGATCCAGTTCTTCCCCTTCAGGTTCCTGAAGGACAGGACCTTCCTCGGTGCCGCGATCACGTATTTCATGGTTTTCATGACGACCTTGTGAGTCAACCCTCGCCTTCTCCGTTAATTCATTATCGACCCTGTGCATGCTAACACTGTTTATAGCATCTGGGATGCCTACTACAGCTCTTACCTGCAGGTTGTAAACGGCCTATCCATTACTATCGCGAACTACGTGCTTAACGCTTACTCGCTTACTTCATACTTCACCGGCCCCTTTGTCGCACTGTATGTATATCAGATATTCCTCCCACTCAAGGTTCGGGAGCATTGGCTAAGACAATTCCCCTCGCAGATTTATTCGCCAGACCGGTTGGGTCAAGTGGCCGGCTATAGTAGCCGTCCCGATCTACCTATTGGCTGTGGCTCTGCTCGTCTACTTCCGTCACCCCGGCACCTACGTCGGCTACCTCACCATGTGCCAGGTGCTAGTCGGTTTCTCGACCGGAATGCTCACGACCATGTCGCAGCTCGCCATCATGGCGTCGGTGCGGCACCAGGACGTTGCTGTCTCGATCGCCATCTGGGGCCTGTTCGGTTCCGTGGGCTCCTCCGTTGGCTACGCCATCGCCGGTGGCATGTGGACCAACATCCTGCCGGAGAAGCTCTACGAGTTCCTGCCCGAGGACGCCAAGGGCAACGCGACAGCCATCTACGGTGACATCGAGTTGCAGATGGCGGACCCCATCGGCACCCCGGTCCGCGACGCCGTCATCAGCGCTTACGGCGATGTTATGCGCAAGATGGCCATCACTGGCGCCTGCCTCATCCCTGTCATCATCGTCTCTGTCGGCATCTGGCGCAACATCAACGTCAAGAAGCTCGAGGGGCTCGAGAAGAGGAAGAGAGGCACCGTGTTCTAGAGCGATGTGGCGATATTATGTCGTGTAATAACAAAGCATTCCCTTCTGAGAGGGATGGGGGGGGGTTGGTTGGGTACGATGTTTTGGACATATATATTATATATGTGGTATAGTGACGTAGCATTTAGAGGATGAAGCGCTATAGGATGCCTGCTACGAATTAATGCTAAAAGCAAATGATTTGATTTTCCATTTTCATGATAGTATCTCCACTGCCTACTTCCATGTCAGACCGAGGGGGCAGTCAAATCATTGTCATCCTGGGCTAGGGCGTGGGCGTTTAGCTTGTTTCACTTGCTTATTTTCTCTTGATCGATCTTCGTTTTAAAGTGGCATTCGTCAGTTTAGTCGAGCACATTGTGTTTTCTTCTAACCCTGCGTTAGCCATAGTAGGCATAGAAAATAGTCACTAGTTTTCTTTCCAAGCTCGACAGTCTCATCCCACGATGCCACTCCTTTTTGAAGATATGTACTCCTTCCCAAGCATGATGTAACCTTTCTCAGCATTCTACCCGAGGATGTATCGTTGCATATAGCAGGTTATACTAAGGCAGGGTTCTGTGAGATATGACTTATTTGAGCCTCGTGTCAGGTAAAACCACAACAGCCACATCTGGTCGAAGGTCCTTGATGGTTCCCTCTAGACGCTGCATCAAAGTACGACTGTAGTGTCCGCGGAGGGTAAGCGTTGTCAAGTTCCCGTGACACTCGCCACCGGGGCTAAAGAAGAAGCGTAGTGATTGGTGGAGGAGGGTCCGTGACATATCGAAGATGAATTGGCCCCTACTATTCTCGAACGGAGAACGCTCTTTAGTGAAGTGAAAATGAAGCGTGCAGAGCTCTTTCAAGTCGGTTTTGTAGCGGCGTAGGAAGTCGGCGAGAGCGCAGTAGATTTCTTCGCTGATAGTCTGAACGTGAAGTTGAAGATGGCGAACCCGGCGCAGGTTGAAAGGTCCAACACCACGGGAAACGATGGTTGCATGACCCCGTATGTCATGTACGAAGATGACATTCATCTCCTCGCGTAGAATGGGATCTGCTTCCCTGTAGAGCTTCTTGCAGGCAAGAACTAGAGAATAGTAGCGGTTCTTTTTAAAAGGTAAAACAATATAGCCATAGCCGTACCAATAATTCATCTCAAAGATAAAAATGCAAAATCTGTAGATCTCATTTCATACTTCAAGGAAGAAAGTAAAGAGCGTCGACTGCCGCTGATCGGACTCCATGATAGGTCCTTGGTACAGATGACTTGTATTTTTGGCTGCACGGTTGTCAAGATGCAGAGGGGAATATGAAGCGGATTTAAATGTGTAGCTATTTTGCTATGTCGTCGCTGCCGGTGATGGAAAAGATTCCAAGTTCTAGAGAGACTTCCAGTCGGTATGTACTTAAGAAGTATGCCCAGGTGTAGGTAGGTAGGCATACATAGGTGCGTACTATGTACCTTAGCTAGGTAAGTACCTAGGTATGTACCTACGGATTGTTTGTTAGAATGTTCTTGCTTGTCTACCTACCTAGGTAGTATAATAAGAGTAAGCTGTTGGCTCGAATATTACGGAAAGAGCGCTTCCCTTTCTTAAGCAGTGTCATCAGCACTCAGACACAACCATCCCGAGGTCCACTGTAATGTCCATACCTACATACCTAGGTACCTAAGTAAATTACAGCTTTGTAGATGATGCTGTATCTTCCAGTTCACTTCACAGCTATCTCCCGTAGTGGTGCTCTTAAATTGCTAGAGTTGTTATCCCTGTCTATTTATCCCCTACCAACTTCATACTCAGAATCGAGGGGGCCGTGGGGCAAGTCGTATTGAAAAAGGGGGAGATACCCCCATATAAAAATTCATACCGAATCTGCAATAGCCCCGTAATAATGAATAACTATGCATCAATAAGGCGTAAGTTATATTCTGTGGAAGTCTTTCAACTAGGCGAGTTTCTCCTCCGTACTGTTCGTATAATAGGCTTATAGCATTGCCATTTCTCCACGTCATAATGGCCCACCCACATAAGCATCATCCTGTGCTTGCTGTTCATAAACCAACACATTCCCGCATACACTAGATACGTGGGAAGCGCCTGATCGCTACATAGCCGTCAGCCTTATAATTGTGGCTGAGTGGGTATAATCTGATCAAAAATCAGGGCTCAAAAGACCTATTGGGACGATGTCTACCCCTTTTATGGAGACAGCACAGTCTATATAAGATACGTTTGGGATGCTCATCGGTAGCAGCACAGTAGCAGGATCTCAAGTGGCTTTTCGCTTTCTTAGACCCTCTTCAAAGACTAGTAGAGTATTTCCTTGCTCTTACCCAATCCGATCATTGTCCCCAGTGCTAGGACGAAGACGACGCTACGCGCCCTATATCCAGTCAGCAGTGGCATCGACGATGGCGCCCCGCACCTCCGTCGCTGAGTTTCAAGAACTCGTGGGTTCCGGATCCCGCATCCTCGCCCTGTGTGGCGCGGGCCTGTCCGCCGCCTCAGGACTGCCTACCTTCCGCGGTGCGGGCGGTCTTTGGCGGAACCATGAGGCTACGTCTCTAGCCAGTCCAGACGCGTTTCGCAACGACCCCGCACTTGTCTGGCTGTTCTATGCTTGGCGGAGGCACATGGCGCTCAAGGCGAAGCCGAATCGTGGCCACTACGCCCTCGCTGAGCTGGCTAAGAAGAAAGATGAGTTCATGTGCCTAACACAAAACGTCGATGGTGAGTTTCGGCTACGGACCGCCGTAGCGTTCCGATAGCTCAAAAGGTGGAGTACATGTTGCTGATGTCCGAGCTCCGCGTAGGTCTGTCGCAGCGCGCCGGCCACCCTGAGCCGAATCTACGATTATTGCACGGTAACCTGTTGGATATCAAGTGCTTCGACGAGTGCGGGTACATCGACTGCAACAACAAATCCGACCCGGTCTGTCCCGCACTCGCGCCGGCTGCCGAGGACTACCCGGCAGATAAGACGATGCCTCTCCTTGACCCGAGCATTCCTGTGCCGGCTATCAAGGCCGAGGACCTACCTCACTGTCCCAAATGCAAGACTGGTCTTCTAAGACCCGGTATCGTCTGGTTCGGCGAACCGCTAGACCCGACAACGCTGACGGACATCGAGGCATGGATCCGCCGGGGCAGCATCGACCTCATGATCGTTGTCGGGACGGCGGCTACCGTATACCCCGCGGCGGGATACACTCGCATAGCGCGGACAAAGGGCGCGACCGTTGCGGTCGTGAACCCGGACATCGACACTGCATTGGACTTGGAGGATGAAGATTTTTTCTTTCAGGGCGACGCAGCGGAGATATTACCGACCTTGTTCGAGGGCGTCATTGGGAAGATGGACGATAAGGGTCAGATCACCAATAGTTAGTCGGCCGGCATGAACTTCCTGTATGTCGGTGCAAATAATAAATATGAACACCTTGATCCGACATGACTACATTGATAATGAGCTTGAGGTTTTACACGTTGTCGCAACCAGTATGTGGGCCCAGAAGGGCCCACACTGGCCACCTATGTATAAATAGGGAGCACACGGGCCAAGGTTGGGCAGATTCCTTCTTTTCCTTCCTTCCCTAGAGCCGTAGCAGGGCCCTTTTGGCCCCCAAAATGTATGCCATTTTTTGGTTACGACACACGTCACAAGATTGAACAGAGCAAACACGTGTGTAATGAACATGGTACGCCTGTGTCGACGAAAGTTTCCATCCTTGCATCTATTACCTATCTCTTGTGTATAAGCGCCGCCATATGACTACGACCAGTTTCTGATACAGATACTTCGAAACCTAGACGAAGGAGAGCTAGAAGTCTATATCCCAACTCTCCCGTTTATATGCGTAATGAACACGGTAAATCTTCTGACTCGATGGTTCCCGTCTCAGACATCGCCGGAAAAGGTTGACGCCCCCGTAACCCCATGATTACCATTATTACCCGAAACAACCCACCGTAAGAACGTACATGTGTGCGTGACTGGGTATTGGCTGGCTAGATACAGACATAGACGAATGCATAGGTACTGTTTCCCCCTCCGCTTCCACGACATAAGAGAAGTATGACTTTGGGACGCTGGAAAAATGTGTGGGGACGAAAAGAGAGATGAGCCAGCGCCATAATATCCCAGGGTCCCCATTTCCAAGTACGTACACGTATATATGCATGGGGAGAAGGGTGTCGTTGAGACATCAAGCGCCTGGCCGTTGAAACTGGTAAGGTCGCTCTATTGTTTCTGTGAGCTATCTGTCGTCGGTGTAGTCGAGTCATAACAGTAGTTATTCGTTACCCCCTGCCCCATTATCAAACCTCTCGTTATGAGTAACAAGCAAAGAGCGGGATATCAACATGGAGGATGAAAAAGAAATATAAGTACATGACAAAGGGAATAAAACAACAAGTCGGATCATACCGATCGTGACATAGGGAATAATAGAATACGCCCCCCCCCTACGGCCGGTGAGCAGTCGGCACGAGAGCGGGTGCGCAGTATGTATGGCATGTGTGTCGTGTACGTTTTTTTTTTCTCTCTGTGTGTGTCTGTGTTTGTGTGCTCGTAGAGTAGGCGATGTCGTTTTCGCACGGTTGCTTCTGCTTCGCTTCTTTCGCATCCTAAGCAGCCTAACAGCAGTAGGCAAACGAATGTGTCGTCGTCATTGATCATCAGAAGACGCCAACCGCCGCCCCAGGGTCCCAATTCTGAAATTTCTCTCGCATGCAACCCCTTCCACCTTCTTTATTTATCATATCGCAAGCGACTCGGCTTACCGCACCATAGAAACCCTAGCGCCGGCGCTCGCGGGACCACCCTTGGCGCCCTGGAGCAGGATGGCACGGCCCTCCTGCCAGCCGCGGCTAGCGGCGACCTCGTCGACGGTCATATTAGCGTCGTCGCGGGCCTCGAGGTCGACGGGGCTGTGGGTTAGGAGGAGGCGCAGGATCGCCGGGTCGCCGTTCTCTACCGCCTGGAAGTACCCGTTGTGTCCGCGGTACATACGGTTCGGGTCCGCGCCGTGCCGCAGCAGCAGCTCGATGATCTCGGTGTCCGCCCCATGCAGCCGCCGCAGAGCCTTCACGATCGGCAGGTGCTCACCCGGCGCGTTCACGTCGGCGCCCGCCTCTTCCTGTTTGGTTCATTCGTGTTAGAAGTAGAAATGTTCAAGTAAAAGAAGGGGGCGGGAGTGGGGGTATTATGATGGACAGGGTTGGGTGGTCGAGGGGCCATCACTTACAAGTAAGAAGTGCACGATCTCCTTGCGCTCCTCGCGAATGGCGGTGGTGAGTGGAGAAAAGACGCCTCCGTTGCGGTCTTCGACGCTTACGCCGGCCTTCAGCAGTAGCTTAATACTCTCGAGCTGGTTTGCTACGACAGCCATCTCCATAACTCCTTTGAAAGCCCGCGGTTCCGCCAGCGCTGGCAGAAGCCGCTTCAGGATCGCCGGCTGCTTCACTGCCATGCACACCGGCCAGTTCTCGCCCCGGATGTTGGGGTCCGCTCCTCGGGACAGAAGGAGCTCCTATTCAATTTGTTTTGAAAGGTTAGCGATAGATTTTCATTGGCTATCAGACAGAGATGGCGTGATGTGCTACGTACCACCAGATCGGGTCGGTTCTCGCGGATGGCCGTGGTAAGGGGTGTGCAGCCCGTCTTGGGGGCCTTGTCGTTAGGCGAGACCTTGCCGCTGTCCAGAAGCCAGTTGAGCGCCTCGAGATTGTGACACTGCACCGCTGTCTCTAGGATACCCTTGGGAGCGTTAAGGTCGGCGCCAGCCGACACCAGCGGTTGCAGATACTGTGTCCGGTAGTGCGTCACGCACTTGAACGCGGGGTACTCGGCGCTCGGCGCGTTCGGGTCTATAATCGTGAAGAAAAAGCCAGTCAGCTCCTGTAATCTCAACATGCATGTATATATATATATATATATATATGTGCAACGATGTTCCAAATACAAAGAAATGGCACGACAGAAAAGAACTTACCCGCGCCGTTAGCGAGAAGGAGGTCAAAGATGTCGGCGCGATCGTCGCGAATGGCCGAGCATAGCGGTGTGTATATGCCGTCCTTGCGGGAGTTGGGGTCGACGCCGGCCTTGAGCAAGACACGAACGGAGTCAATATTGTTCTCGGAGGTGGCAAGCTCCATGACGCCGGGGGCGCGCTTGGGGTCGGCCCCTCGGGCGAGCAGCAGCTCGAGGATGCGTGGCAACGACGCGGCTGGCCAGAGCATATGCTTCGGCCCCGGCAGGTTAGGGTTAGCCCGGTGGTCCAGCAGGCTGGCGACCACCTCAATGCGGTGCGACCCGATGGCCTCGAAGAGCGGCGTGTGTCCGTGCCCGTTCTTCGTGTTCGCATCCGCTCCGTAGTCGAGTAGCAGGTCTATCACCCGCTTCGACTTCTTCCTCTTGATCGCCACCATCAGCAGCGCGTCGCCATCCGCCATGACGTGGTTCGCATCGCCCCCGTAAGCGAGTAGAGCGCGCGCCAGGTTAAACTTGTCTTCGAGCACGGCCGCTGACAGCGGCGTTTCCGCGTGGTGCCCGACAGGGGCGTTGGGATCAGCGCCGTATCTGTTGTGGTAACCTTGGTTAGCAATCACGGATACCTCTTTTCTAGTGGGTGAGGCTTAAGGCAGCCCGCCCTATCAACTCAACGGCGAAGAGTAAGTTGTCTCCGTTACCTAGTTAGAATAACTTACTTCAGCAGCATAGTAGCGGCCTCGAGGGATGAGGCTTCGGCCGACATATATAACGGGTTCATGCCATGGCTATCGGGGGCATTGACATCGGCTCCGAAAAGCAAGAGCACACGGACGGTCTCGGTGTCGTGGTTTGATATGGCCTGGTTTAGGATGTGGGCTTTGGGTCCTATATTGGGGGACACGCCACGGTCAAGCAGCTGCTCCACCATCTTGGAGTTCCTAGCCTCCACAGCGGACAGCAGGGACTGCCTCAGATCGTGGCTGTCGGCCCCGGCACTATTCCGCGGTTGCCACCTAGGCTGGGAGTGCGGATCAGCCTTGAAGCGGACGACCTTGAAGGGTTCAAACGCCTCCATCTCATCGATAAGCGTATCCGCCTCCGTGTGGTGGGCTGAATCCGAGTGGTGAATGGAGCTCGTATGGTGCAGGGAGCCGCTCGCGTTGGATCGGTTATTGTAGTGGTCGGCGGATCCAGATCCGTTCCCAGTCCCCGTCCGGTGGTTAAAACTGTCAACGGTCCGGTCGAAGTTATCCGCTATGGACATCCTCCGCTCCCGGTGGATGCTCCGGCTTGAGGAGGTCTTAATAGTGTATCCCGATATCGAGGGTTCGCGCTCTGGCGCCTGCCTGAGAATCGGGCTGGCGGCATCTTCGCGCGTGGGGCCGGAGGAACGATCGGTATTAGAACCACCTCTACTATTCCCTATGCCGGATAGGGCTGGTAAGGCGGGGAGCGGCGGTAGAGCGTCTGGGGGTACCTCGCGGACTTCGTGGTTAACATCGTAAGTCTTCTCCCTCGCTGTGCCTGCGCTCCCGCCAAGCCCAGTCTTGACCCTTGTCAAGCGTTCCAGTGCGGCAGCAAGACCGGTGTAACCAATGCCAACGGATTCGTCAATCTTATCGTCGCCGAGAGACCACTGGAAGACGAGGGCGCTCATCCGCAGGGCCTCGCGCGTCTTCTCGAGGTTGTCCCGCATCTTCTGGACGTCGTTGGACGAGAACATGCTGCGGAAGCCCTTCTGGAGCCGGCCCATAGCGCCCTTCTTCTCGTAGTCGAGGAAACGACTAAGGATCTGGTCGAGGATCTGGAAGTCGTTGTATGTGGTGCGGAACTTCTTGTCCAGCTCCGAAAGCATGTCGCCCGGCAGCTTCTGCCCGTTCTTCGTGCACTCGGTCAACCCAGCCTCGAGGGCCCACATGATTCGGCTCGTGTCCATGAACTCGAGCGCGAGCTCGTCGAATTGGGAAGAGTGCTTCTCGACCGTACCCAGGTACTCGAGCATGTGGATTGCGATCTTGTTGCCGAGCACCGTGGCCTTGTGGCACGAGCTGAGCACGGAATCGGCCGCCCTGGTGGTAGCCATGATGATGACTGAGGGGCGGGTCTCGGACCAATTTCTTTGTTCTAGCCAAGGACACTCTATACCCTCGTCCTTATGCACAAAATATCTGAATATAGGATTTGTATCAACAAAACGGTTCCTGCGCGCTTCTGCGCTAACCTTCGCGAATGAATGGTCAGTAAAAAGAAACAAACATCGAGAAACCGAACAAAAAGCAGAACTAGCGTGACAGGTGGGAATGGGAATGGATACCTTTATGCTACAATCTATACCCTCCGGAGAGGGAGCCGAGAAGGGCCTACATACTATACTATACCATACCAACTACCATGTGCGCCAGTTCGGTGGGTATTGAACCCCATACGGACTCCGTCGCTATCTCGGCACGTGCAAGGGATCAGTCATGAGCGTCGTAGAGCGGACGAATCTGGTCATGGCGATTCAACACTAGCATTGGACAAGCGTTTCTGGGCTGCATATGCCAGTCAGTGCGGTAGAGATTTCTGGCATCTAAACACTGCACGTTTCCACTTCGAGAGGAGAGGAGATGGAAAGGAGGGTAATAACGAGGGGCAAAAAAGCAGTAAACAGCGACGAGTCCGTCTCCTGTGTAGGTCCATCTGGCTAGCTGAAAGGATGCAGTCCGTCGACTCAAGAGCATGAAATAGCACGCCTACTTCCCTGCGCGGGACCCCGGAAGAGTGGTAAAGTGGATTCTGGCGAGCGATGCGGCGGCGGCGAGTAGCCAGCCAGAGCGAGACCATTGCCCGGACTAAACTGCATGAGGAGATCTCCGCGTGTCTCCCAATGGCCCGGGTCCAGGGGGCATCGTCTGGTAGTTGGGGCCTTCTCGGTGCCCGATCTCCACGATGCCATGGGGATAAGAGCGACGATCCAAGTTAGATCAGAGGGACTGTCTGGGACAAGATAAAGAAGGGGCACGAGATCTAAGTAGATGGGTCCTCTCTGGCGATCTAGCGACTATCTGCTTACCATGCAGGATGAGGCTAAGGACATAGGCTATCCCGGATCTGTTTAAGGCCTTGTAAGAAAAAAAAATTAGGCGCCGATTATCGAGATCGTATTCTGCTATGGGAGGCGAATCTTCGCACGAATATATCCATCCATACACACATCCCATTTCGAACCATTTTCCTGTGTTATTAGTGATCGAGTTCCCCCCCTTCCCTCCGGCGAAAGAGTAGCGCGCTTATAGTACGAGATCAGTGCCCGTGATTACCCTTATGGCGATCGAGGCTAGCTATCTCGAACTTCTCGCTCTGGGCCGCGAACCGTCAGCTAACCTAGCGGGAGAGAGCCGTCGAGAACATGCAAAAGCATTGACTCGTTTGCTCCTACCGCGACTGTACGTGCATACACGCACAAAGTAGGTATAAGTGAGCACCGGGGCGGTCCTTCGCGGGCAGCTTCCGCACAACGTACTTCATGTAGTTTAGGACGGACTGAACTAGTTCCCTAGGTAGACAGGATCCTCGCAGATATGTAGCTAGTGTTAGGGAAACCAGACTAGGAAGACCATAGACGGACGCCCCCTTGGCTAGCGGTGACGGCTTCACATCCGGTTCCTAGTCTCGGTCAACACTATTATCTGCTTCGGGAAGCGAGGCACAAACACTGTTTCGAAAGCAAGAACACGGGGAAGCGCTCTAGCAAGCGCCGAACCTGTCTGTCTGCACCTCACTTCCCTCCTTGCCACGTTTTGGAGGCGGCCATGCGAGGGAAGATCAAGGGGGATGGTGAGAATAACTATGTAGCTACTTCAGTAAGCGTATGGAGTCTAGCTATTTATTGAATGTGAACAACATCAACGCAGCCACGAACGTACTTGATTTCAATCACACAAGCGGCCGAGCGGGCTTTTCTAAAATCCGTCATTTTAGTGAATCTAGGACTATAAATGATCGACTTGGCTAGATCGTGGTGCTTCGGAGCAAGAAATTTCGCAGGATATCGTAGCTTGATATAGCCCTTTTTCATACTTTTTCCTTCTTTTTGTCTGGACGGCCTGTTCTGGCCCTTGCGAAAGAAAGTGACAAGACCACCGGCTGCTACTTATCTCGGTACGAGATCCTTAGTCCAGCCGGTCAGGGTCCCAAGGAGCTGGGCTCTGTTATTCAGGATTTTGGCGGGGTGGGTCTAACTTGCCAGCCCGCCAACCTACCAACTTCTTGAAGTTCGTTCGCTTTGGTTACTTCTAGATATTTGTAGGCGATATTTTTGACTACCTAGATAGGTACACACCTGTCTATTTTTCTTAGCACCTATTTGTTAGCATCTGTCTGTTTCTGTTAGCAGCTGAAATTGATGAGATACCAACCTTGCGTTAGGTGGGGTTGAGGCACACTGTAAAAGCTTACCAACTAGAGCTCTACAGTCCCGCTACTATGGTATTTATGTGCGGGGCGCTTAGACCATCTCGAACTATAAAAGCTACCCATATTTACTTAGGCTCCTTATGTAAGGCAAGAGCCTGTTAGGTAAGCAGTATATTTATACCTTATTGGGTACGACCTGCTCTCGGATGTAATCGGAGTTAAGATTGCCCCTTACGACCTAGATGATCCCCCCTGTCAATCATATTACATCACCAGTAGACTTTTGTTCACATATTGGAACCTCACATACGGAAACATAAATATTCGTTTCCTTATATATATTTTTTAAAATTGCTAAGGATTGATTCAAGATAGTACGAACTTCTGTCACTGATAAATGCAGCTGTTCGTACTTTGTTGACATGCCGTGTCATTGCTGACAAGTCATCTATCTAGGCAACTTGTCAGTTGCTTTTTTCCCCGGGTATCCCATGTATCGCGGATATTTAACCGATATCCGCCCCTGGTATGCACCGCTTGTCCGCAAATAGACCACCCTCATGCTGATGCATCGTATCAAACCCCGTTAGGCCTCAGAAAGCGTCTCGTAAATATAACATAGCCCCTCCTTCTGTGACCAAACGCCTTTGCGATGCAGGAAAATCCGATAGAACAAAGCAAACTCCAATTGCCCCATGACCGGTGATTTCTCGTCATGTTAACGCCGATAAAAATGCAAACGCTTCATTCAGAACAAAATAAATGAAAAGAAATGGCCCTAAGATCAGGCAGTGATGTTGTACAAGAGGAAAGTCACAAGAGCCGAATCTCTGGTGGGATGGACTCATAGACCTCCTTGGTAAGGGTGATGAGGAGACGTCTGGCTGGTAGGCCGCGTGGCAATAAAGCTTGGGGGTAGAAACTCGGGGACAATCCCTGAACGTAGGTCATTCCGCCGACCAAGAGGCTGGTAGTGCATCTGAGACGAGCCGAGATGATACTCGGAAAGCGGCATAGAAGGTGGGGGGTACAACAGAGTGTTGACACGACGCACTGGCTTGTACGGGCTAGCTCTCTGCTGAAGATAGATTGAAGGCGAATTCGAGATCGGCGTATGCGCCCCGAATGGCTCGGTAAGGGGAGACGAGGCGAACGTTGTCAGACTATTAGGACTGTGTCTCTTAGAAGGAGTGCCGAAGTTGGATGGCGCGGCATATGAGGGCGTCTGAGGACCGCAGGTAGCCAGAATGGCCCCTTGTGGTGCCCAAGTAGTCGTGACCGTAGGATATACCGTTGACATCGCCCTCATTCCTGCACCAATTGGGGGTAATGATACGGATGATTGAGCCGGGTAAGTCGATTGCGGCGGAGGCACAACTGGCTGTACAGCCTGCGACGTATCGAGGGTAAGATGCGGAATCGGTAAGCGTGAGGGGTCGCCACTCGTCGTGCTCGGCATATGCGCCGGTTGTCGTGGAACTCTCTTCGGTATCGGCGCCGCTAAATCCCCTCCCTCCAGACTTCTCTTCCGGGCGAGGCCTTGGCTGGGCCGAGCCGCTAGGGGCGAAACAGTAGGAGTCGGGTGGTACGATGGGTTCCAGTTCTGCGGGAAGTTACCGTTGCTGAGCGCAGAGGTAGGTGAGTACGCCAGCATTGGTGTCGATGTCGCCTGCATGTTCGGGGGCAGAATGCTCGTCGGGGATGGCAGAGGCGAACTGAACCGATGAGTCGGCGACGGCATATGTGCTGGCATCGGCGGGACTTGACGCAGGCGGTCCTCCATCTTCGCCCTCTCGCAATAATCGTGATAGCAGGCCAGCTTTTTCAACCACTCTTGCCACTGCTCCTTGGAGGCCAGAAGCCCGTACCGCATGTTGCTCAAGAATTCGACCTCCATGACATGGATCTCCTTCACCGATATGCCCGAGACTTCCGCCCAAGTTTTATTGGTATAAGTGTTATCATCCAAAACTGCTGCGCTGTTAGAAAATTCCACTTCACGGAGCACGGCATTACTCACACTTGTTGCTGAGCATCAGGGCCACGGTCAGAAGTCGATACTCGCTACCAGGATTTCCGTTCACTTTCGGGTTCGTCTTCTTTAGCCGATAAACGAACAGCAAGGCGAGGAGAATGACGTTCTGGGTGACCTGCGTAGTTGAGAGAATATTATGCACCCATTTTAGGTATGCAGGACAAGGCTCGGTGTGTTTAGATAACGTAGGGACATGCTCCGAAGGTCGCCGTTCCTTGATATGTTCGGCGGCACGAATTGTATCCATAGTCTCGAACCAGAAAAAACAGGTCATCTAGACAAGTGTCAGTGCTATCATCCTTCTCAGATCGGCTTCCCGTCACAATGACCAAGTAACCCACCCTAGCAGCAAATTCGTCAAGGTTTCCTCCATTCGGGCTGATACATAACGGCAGCTTAAGACTGTGCAGAACCATGGTCGAGTCTGCCTTCGAACTGGACCCATCCGAGTGCCGATTGGAACATGTCGATGACGGAGTAGACGGTCGAGTGGAGTGACGGGATGAGGCAGAGTGCGGTTGGGGCACGAGGGTGGAGGGAGGCTGAATCGCTTGCTGGTATATTGGTTGCTGCTGCTGCGGCAGCGGTGGTGGCTGCTGTTGTTGCGGCTGCTGTAGTTGTGATATCCTAGGAAACTGCGTGAGAGCATCACAGAGCCCAACACCGTTCCGAGCCGGTTGAGCTAGACCATTCAGCGGCTGCCTCGCAAGAGCGACATGGCTGTCGTATGTATTGGAGAGAATTGGGTTCGGGTAAGCCATGTTCATATTGTCATCTGCTGGCGGGGTTTGAAGACCACCCGTATACAGGGCGGCTCCAACACCAAGTGAGCTCTCCTGCGGTTTCTGGAAACTGTGAGCCTGCCGCTGTCGTGGGTAGCCCGCCGCAAAGACTGGTGAGGGAGAAAACGGAAAGATTATGGGATGCTGAGCGGTGGTAGAAGACATTGGCGTCAATGTTTCTCACCAGGCGGACCCAACGTGAGTTAGAAATATGACGGCTAAAATTCCTGACGAGGCAAGACGACCTTGGGCTTGCGTGATCAAGGTGTTGAGATTTTATGTAGGGAGAACTGAGGTCTCTTTTTAGATAGTTCCTAGGATGGTGAGAGATTCCGGTTGCCGTGCACTTATATTCGTAGGTTGCAAACGTTCATACCACTACTTCCTTGTCAAGGCTGTATATATTGTTGTAGTAGGTATTAAGGCTTGCTGTTGGTTTGGCCAGTCATGCCTGTTGACAGGCAATGCTGTATTAAAGAAAGAGGAAACCGCTTTTTGTTCCTCCCGATGTCGATAAACGGGAAGAGTAGTTCCAAGGCGTTGTTGGTTCTACTATATTCGTGCTCCTGGCTGCGTAATGTAGTTATCCAGCCAGCGGGGGGGTATATGTTAGATAACCGCCTGAAGGTATATGTATCAGGTATCCAGGTATCGGGACCAACCTAAGCACCTGGACCCTGTTCCTGGACTAGGGTTATCTAAATCTGTATGTGGTATGTAGTTAAGCATGTATTGTATTCCTGCTTATTTCTGCTGATGATATATCGGCCAAGGTGTGTGGAGTGCGGTGCAAGCCATGCAACGGTTCAACACAGCCCAGGCTTCTTCAACTGCACTACGTACAGCCGATCCAGCTTAGAAGTAGTGGTCGATTTCCCCGGTTTGTCAAGCACCTCCGTCGTACAAAGCTAAGACACGGCAACTTCTCAAGGGATCGGTGGGGTTTTTATGATGGGTTTAAGAAGTAATATTAAAAAAGGAAAGAAATGGGAAGAGGATGGAAGGAGAGGGAATCAATTGTTTGTTTTGCTTCGATTTGCCTCGCTTCGCTGTGCTTTGCTCTGTTTTGCGTCACTTGACTTCGTCTATTGCTCATACGTTGGTGGCTTTTTGATATTAATGGGAGGAGTAACTGAGAGAGACTTGTCTAGCCGATCAACAGTGACTTGTCTAAAAGTATTATAATTACGTTCCGCTCGTTTCCTGAGCTCTTGAGGCCGGATACGGGATAAGGGATACACGGTGTATATGGGGGGAATACGGGAATTAACTGGAGGTTTGGTTTGAGGCGTACGTCCGCAATAACCACAAGTAGCTAGGTATGCAAGTATATAAAACAACAATAGAATGAGTGAATGACCGAACCGAGTAAGTGACCGGTGACGGTAACTAGAGTGAATGAATGAGGTTACCAATTTACGCATTATATTGTACGTATTGTCTATCCTTGAATGGATACGAAACTGCATTGGTATTGGGGGTATTATTCATGACCGGATCGAGACTGGCCTCGGCCTGTCATTGGATGTTGGGGCAGCGACGGACTGCAAGCGCAAGCACTGGGGTCGGTCGCTACCTCCATAGGGATGAGAAGTAGGTAAACTAATAGGTTACCTGGGTACTTGAGGTACCTAAGTACGAAGAAGAGGTAGTCAGGTACCTAGGTAGGCAGGTACTACTGACCTTTCCTTTCAGAGGATTTTGGTGGGTATGTGCGAAGTACTGCCGGTGGGAGGACGGACGTAGTTACCTCCACAATTCCCAAACGTTATATGTGTGTGTATGTGTATGGATGCGAGTTTGCGGAATGTAGGATGTATGAGGTACCATACTTGGGATACGATGTATGTATGTACGTATGTGTGTGTATGTGTGTGTATGCATGCGCGAATAGGAATGTGTAGGGGGGGTATGCGGTGTATGCGAAATACACAAATGTGTACAGATACTGCCACCCGACAACCCTCAGCAACAGGCAGGCAGCCCTGGAAACAACAACCTACCGGTCTACATACCTCTATTAGATAGGCTGCTAGGTACCTACCTACCTACCCTACCTACCCAGGAGCGGGTAGCCCTGAAGTCATTAGCTAGCACCGCCGGCGCAGCGCCATCGTCACCACCACACCATCCACAGTCTACCGTCATCAATGATGATCGGTTTTATGAATGTGATCCACTCACTATCTGACTGACCGTGGAAAACCCAGACAACCAGATACCCTAGACATCATATGGCTTAATGGATCATAGCGGGTAGCAGGCCGGGGGTTCTTGTTGTGGGTCTGGATACGGATACAATAACCAAATGGACCGCAGTGTGGTTCCAAGCTTGCAAGCCCAGAAAGCCCGGGCGCATGCGGAATGGCATGGTGGATGGCATGGGCGATGACATGGGGGGGGATTGACATTAATGAGGAAAGAATGAATGAGTGAAAGAACCGGACAGCCTGGAAGAAATTATGAAGTTTGGCGCTCTTTGAGAAGTGGGGCTGCCGGATCAGGCTGCCCAGAAAAAAAGCCCATCATCTCTCCTCTCAGTGGGAGGGGCAGGGTGTAACGTTTGAGGCCTGCATATGTTTAGTGCTCTCTTGAAGGTCGAGTGCATTAAGCCTGCCCAACTCCAAAATATTTTTATACGCTAGAGTCCGAAAGGAATAAAGTGTTTTGGGTGGCTATGTACCTTGTGTGTAGCGTTTTAGCTTCAATAGCATGCCCGACAACGAAAAGTTAATCATCTAGTACGGAAACACTACGGCAGGGCTAAGACACAGGGAAGGAAAGCCCGCCTCTACGACTCTGAACGCGAGGTATCCACAATGTACATGACCGGCCATGGAGGCAGGCAGGCAGGCAAGCAGGCAAGCAGGCGAAGGCAGGAGGCCATTCAGGTGGGAGGAAGGTGGCATTCAGGTCTTCAAATTAGCCCGGCCTCACTTCTGATTGGAGAGCAGGGGTCTCTCGTTCCACAATTGGCCTAAATCGACATGGTATAAGGAGGCACGGAGAAGAGCAGGCTTAAGTGGTTGAGTGGGATCGTGAGACTATTCGGTTTGATTTGGACCAGCATGAGCCAAGCCCCAAAGCCTTCATTGCCCGGTCGCCCCCTTCCAAGAAGGAAAAAAAAAAGGGACAGTGCCACAGCCCAAAACTAGCGGACCGTACGCGTAACTCATAGTTATTGGCCTCATACTTAGTATGGAAAAGAGAGGCGCATGCAGCAACTACCTAGGTAGGCACAAAGACGCATGTTTCATACGCACTGTATGGTCTATGCAGCTATGCCGAAAGTACAAGCTTTTTTACAGTATGATATACAAGGAAGGAAAACTGTATGGTGCAGTCATTTTCGTTTAAGCATGCCCAAAATGTGACAGAGCCGGGATTACGAATACCGAATACGCGCTACTTACTCCTTCGTACAGTCAGAACAGTCAATCCAGGCCTTTAAGGGCTGTCCTTGAGCCACTTCCCCAACTCCCCCATCTCCCTCCTATGTAACATCCATGGATGACTACTAGGTCTAGTAGGTAAGTTGGTTAGGCAGTGCGTTGGCTTGAAGCAGTGGTGTGATCCTAGGAGCTGGTCCATGTAGCATCGTCGCCCAGCTTCTAGTCAGCACTATCGGCAACGGCAAAACGGATGGTGGGTAGAAATGCCTATGTGTCCAGTAATACTTAGCACCGACTATGCGACTATTACATAGTACCAAAGTATGTACAGATTAAGATTCACCTCACAGCCCTTATCATATGTTGCGATCCATGACGATACACGATCCTTTCTTTAATAGTCCCTATCAGGCCTTACGGACCTCGGTAACATTCCCGTAGGCGATCGGTGCTCCAGCTCAATATGTACATTCCATAATTGTGTCATATGGTCGGTAGGTACATGTTGAGTGCACTGCGTGGTCTCCGTTCACTAATTAAACATTCCGAGCCTGTCGACAGTAACTATCACAACGAGTTTTAGCAGCCATGCAAGTGGGACTTGCATCTTCCAGAAGAGGACCAACCTCGTATGAGTTTAGCGAAGGAAACTTTCAGAGGTCACGTCAAGTCCCGAAGACAATCCTTAGTTCATCTTCTAGAATGTAGTAGCAGCAGTAGTAGCGGTGGTAAAGGAGGCGGATGACGATAAGTCAAACTAGCGAGAGGAGAACGCAAATTATCAATCAAGGTTCTGGAATTCCCTCGTCTCGCCCAATCCCCCATCCCCCATTCGGCATGCGGTTGGCAGCATTCTACGGAGTACTTCAAAGTGCGAGCAACCTGATTGTTACCGGCTATGCAGTCAATTAAAGAAAGATCCTTACATGCGTGGTAGTACCTATAATGTGCAATAACTTGGGTATCTATCCAGAGCAGCGAAACAGGAGGGTAGTTCATGGTGGGTGTGGTGACGGGACCTCCTCGTCCTTCTTGGCGATAACAGAAGCGCAGATTATTCCTCCCTTACTACGGGGGATACAGCGACCCCTTACCTTGTTATAGCACTAAGTAGCCAATCGGCAAGTCGGAAGAGGTTTGGTTATGATGCAGAGAGGTTCAGACTCTTGATGTCAGATATTCCTCGCCTATCTTACATCCGGGCATCGTGATATATGTAGCGCGTTTAGTAAGGGGTTGTTATTTATCATCAGTCAAGCAGAAGAACATATGACTGCGTGTTGTAGAAGTTGCGGTATGCTAACCCCTATCTCTACAAGCAAGCTCATCAGCAATAACGTGGAACATGATTGGGTATTGATTTTCTTGGTCGTAATGCTGTATGCGCCCTGTGCTCCATTACGTAGGGTACATAGTAAGTCGTGGAACCCCCGCACTAACATGGAATCCTATTAAGAAGCCGACTATTAATAAGTAAATGTTCATGGCACATTTTCCACGATTGAGAGGGGTGTGTGTTCCGCTTCAGGTAACAACACCGGTCATGTCATGGTCAACGTGATTTGGATTGTTTTGTTCAGTTACCGGGAGGAGCTCAGACACCAACTACTGATATGTAAGTCCGGGTAGTGGGAAAGCTTGTTGAACCTAGACAGTTTAGGTCAATTGTCACCCGCTGCCGCCGACACCGACATCGCCGCCAAAACTACGGCCTTTTTGTCATTCGAAAGTCTCTCCGCCACCATCACCACCGCCGTAACCAGCCGGGCACTGTGGATCAACTGAAAACTGATCTCAGAAGTAAGGTATTTGTTGTGTTGGGGCTAAATTGGCCAGCCATGTAGGGATTATGGGTCTTAGAATCCGGGGTTCCCTTTGAAAATTAGTTTTTCACCTCCCTGCTTGCCCTGCTTGGCCATCTTCCACCCTGGCGGTACAACATCCAACGGGCAGTCGGGCTGGCACAAGGAGCCGGGTTACGGTCTGCCTGGGATATAAGCCCCGGTCAGCGGCTGTCATGATGTTTCATCGCCGTGATTTGCAATTTGCTATTTTCGCGTCGCGCGCGCAGAGGGGGGTGGAGGCAAATAAGAAGGGCGATTCCGTTTTCGCATGGTTCGCTATCGCAAGCACGTAGGAGGTAACTAATTAGTAGCATCCATATTGGCAACCATGCTGCCGTGGTCCACAGGGGGCAAATTGGACAGACACCCCGCCGGCCCGTATATTACTCGAGCGTGAACACTATCCATATGCAGGTTAAGCACTATAGTTGATAGGTAGATTTTTTTTTACTCGCTTGTGGAGATCGACATTGCGAGCGCTGTGGCGGCTGACTTGCAGCCCGCCAGGAATACATGGTGTAAATGGCTCGAAATAGTAATTCCAAGGGGGGGAGGGGCAAGAGGGGGAGGAGGAATAGGGAGGCATATATCCACATCAACGCATGACTCGAGGCTGGACTTGGCCGGCCGGTACTGTGTATGAGAAGGCGACTGCAGATCACGAGAATACTGGGATCGCATACGTATTCTATCATCCGAGAGTGTAAAGTCGCTAAGCTACTATAGTACATGCGTAGTAACTAGCTGGTAGTATTACTCCGGACACATTTCGTTCATGGCAGTGTCAGCATCTCATCACTCATCCGTCCCGCTGAAACCGGCTCGGTGTAGAGGTTTACCGTGATATGCCATCCATGTCAACTGGTGTTATTATATTCGGAATGGGTAGTCTGCTTCTGACCGTCTTTTCCAGTCCGGCCGGCCTAGAGATCACATCCAAGATCTGTTGGAGATATGAAAAGGGGCGATGGGGTAGTCTGGCATTTACCTACACGCTGCTGCCGATATGGTCTGAAATACCACGGTAAAACATATGTCGTGCGGCGTCAACTAATAAAGCTGGACCACTCACGGGAGGGTACAAGAGCATGACTGGGTATCGCGCATGATATCTAGCAATGATTGCATGCCTACCCTACTTCTACACATACATTCCCCCCCCCCCCTAGTCATGGGATATAGGTACATGTGAAATAGCATTCCAAACACACCGCGAAACCTCAAATGCCGGGGCGGACGGATTGCTTGATAGTGTGATTGCTCAGATTGCCATCGTCTTTCCTAAAGGTCCCCAATAACGAGAGAAGCCGTCTCCCCGATGGCTACTACATATACGTAGTATAGATACCCAGTCGTACCGTTATACCAGGTATTGCTACGATGCAACGGTGCGACATGGTTGATATATATGGTGTATGTGGGTGGTGTCATGTCTCAAGGCTAGGAAGGCAGGTAGGCTGGGAGGCAGAAATGGCCCAGACTAGTTTAGCCAGCCCCCTATTCCGGGTCAAGCCAGCGAAAGGGCCTAAGCCTACCAATCAAACACCGACGGCGTACGCAGACAGCTGAAGCGGGCGCTGCAATCCATGTCTTGGCTATCTGCTGAACGGTACGGCAACTTGCCGCCTTGGCTAGAGGTGTTGCTGCCCCTTCGAGTCAGCCGACATGGAAGGACGTACGAAGTATTGCGATGAGACTCAAGATTATGGTCTCGTGCGTTCGGACGGGATGGAATTGCCGGTCACTGCCTAGTCTAGGTGCGATCTGAAGACGCCGCCAGAAAATTCGTTTGTGTCATATGGAGATATGTAGTCGGGGAGTTACTGCTTAGGTAGGTTGCTATGTATTGGTGTTTTCAGCTTTTCTTTCTTCCCCTCTGGCAGCCGACGCCATGTAATACGATGATGTGTGTAATAGGCTACCAACCTAACTACTATGGAACATATGGCCTACAGTTAATCTACCGGCATTTCTTTATAGGTTGTCCCGAATGTAAGTTAGACACCGCCAAACGGAAACAAGCCTCCCTATCACCCTGATTCGGCCGAAAGCATAGTGATTTATACACACCTAGGCACAATAGCAATCGCGCCTTCGGCGAATCAGCGTGCTTAGAGTACTTCGTCCTACGTTATGGTCCTGTGCCATTATGCCCTCATCGTTTAATTCCCTGGCTGAAGTACTGCAGGCAGGTTGGGATGTATCGACCCAAGATGTTGGTGGTGCCATCGGACATCACATCGTCAGACAAGGAGGGAAACCTACAAGTAAGCAAGCATTCCTGCTTTCCCACTCGCAAAGCAACCCAAGCCGGTCCTTTCCTTTCTCCCTTTGTGCTGCTCAAGTTCAAGCACCCCCCCCCCCCCCCGGCGAGTGGTACTGCGAAGCAGGGCACCTCGTCGATAGGTGAGCAACTGTATGTGATGGGTTGACGGGAAAAGAAAAGGGATGATACATGGCACAATCGACACACATCCTTTATCACGCACCCTTCCGCAAGCACACAGTCCCTAGCCCCTTTTTTCACTCGGTTGATTGACCGTCGGTTTTACAATACCAGCGAGCTGTGGCACATACCTAGCTACCTGCAGATGTGACGGGATGCGATCAAAAAAGAGGGCGATGGTCTGCTGGTGGTGCTGATGCTGGTGCCGCCGATGGTGATGATCCAGAAATCCAGGCAGCCAGGCGATTTAGATTCACCGGCACGCCGACCTGGAAACCTGGCTCCCACCCATGCTTGCCGCGCTGCAGGGTGACATGACAGACATACAGATAGACAGGTAAAATCGTCCATCACGATCGCTGTTCCACGATTGGAAGGAGACCATCGGACGATGGCAATGTGAGGGAAGTCCATTGGCATAAACAGACATGTCTGACGCTCACCAACTACACCCGCCAGCTAACCAATACATATGACCCTGGCATAGAGGTGCGGGTTTCGTCTCAACAACCCCAATCGTAGATTAATTGCCTTTTGCATTTCGACAAGGCGGTCAACCAGAGCGGGCTGGAAGTAAATCACGGGCGAGCAACAGAGCACCCGACCGGTGGCCGCGGGAACAGTTCGGCTGTGCACTTATGAATTTATGCGTCGTTGCATGATACAACAACCAACCTGCCGGCTGAGAGGTTGCTCATATTCGTATCTTCCATTGTCTCGCCTACAAAGTAAAAGGGTTTGCTTAACTATTTCATTAGCTCGCCTGTGGTGAAAACTTAAGGTTACCCGCTATACAATCGTTTACCAGATGTTTGGCGTTGCACGGCTCTTTTAGCGCCCTTTCTACTGATAGGTTGTTAGGCAACTGGGCAAGTAGGTACGGGCCCAACAGGCCCATAGCCCCCAACCTTACCTTCCATGGATACCTATGCAAACCAACTACTGAGAGCACTTAGGTACTGAGGTATCTACTAGCGCACACATATATGTACATACTTAGTAGGCAGGTGTATATGTATATACATACAGCATATAGATTACAAGCATCTGAACTATCGTTTTAGGATGGGAAGCTCCAGCGACACTGACCCCGTCCATATGCAGTTGATGAGACAGGCACATATGTCTGAACATGTCAAATTATGCAGGTTCACAGTAGCTAGACAAAGGCTGAGATGTCTATGCACATAGTTAGCAGGCGAGGAAGACCAAATCAAGGGCTACGACGACTTGCCAGCTTGCAAACTTGTCTTGTCTTGCTGCAAAGCAAAGCGGATATACCGATGCACGGAGTACAGTTTCCGCATCCCCGACCAGATGCCACAGCTGTGATAATGAATGGGTACCCATATACTG
This sequence comes from Eutypella sp. D-1, assembly GCA_023313575.1. Classification (NCBI taxonomy): domain Eukaryota; kingdom Fungi; phylum Ascomycota; class Sordariomycetes; order Xylariales; family Diatrypaceae; genus Eutypella; species Eutypella sp. D-1. The sequence continues at coordinate 1,563,265 of JAJTTP010000003.1, forward strand.
TATGTACATACTGGTAGGTTAGGGCCGTAGCTACTTTAAGTATACTTAAGAGTGATATCCACTATCAAGTAGTGACGGCAAGGCGGCGCTTTGCTGTAAGGTTCAGTGTCCTGCTAATAATATGAGGGGTTGTTCGGCCGATCCCCGCCAATAAGGTTCAAGTAATTCCGGTGTTGATTCGGGATGGTTAAGTAAGCAGTATTTTCCATGTGAGAAAATAACTCTAGTGTCCACGGGTGACACATCTCATGTATATTAGTTAGGGCCGAGCAGAACTTTGATTGCTGCGCTAGCGCCCGCCTTTGGGAATATGCACATACATATATCTTTTTTAAGTAGGGAGTCTTAATACATGTACCATGTAGGTAGTATTGGATTTAGGATCCCCAAACATGAACATGAAAACTTGACGAGCCGATCACACGTACCTGCTAAGTCGCGACCTATGTCCAGGTGTAGTTCGATGTTACTTACAATGTACCTACATATATGTCTATAACATTGCAATTCTGTCAGCCGTCCCAGAGTACACCACCTACCAATATTTGCACTACACCACCATCACAGCCCGTACTCTCAGTTGCCTTTAGTAATTATCATTCATTCCCATTTCCCCCCCTACTTACCCGACTGGAGTATCTGGATACTTAATTTAGGAGACACCCACCAGTCCGCCCGCCACAAATACCTAACCCTTCGCTTCGTACGCTCTACACCCACGATCACCAGACCCATGAGCTAACACTGCGCTAAGTGCGCAGGCAGGAATATTTATTGTATATTACTGTTCAGGGATCCATGTCCCGTTCATCCCTACATCCACGGTGCTGTTGGTTGTGCGTAGGCTCCGTCTACTACACACGTACGTACATTTTAGCTCGACAATGGTCAGCTCGCCCCTAGGTATTTAGCGATGCCCGCGTGTGGCCGATCAGGGATTGTCTATCTTCTACGTCACGGTTCTCCCGGAAACGCGTGGGATACCATTTGGGTTACAGGAACTCAAGTCCTACCTTTCGGTGCGCACATACCCAGTACTACTTCGTACATAGCAATTGTAGATCTGCGTAGTTTGCATGTCATGTAAGTTGAGGTGGGTTTCCTGCTACCAAATAGGCGGCTATCTTGACTCTTCTAGGGAAGAGGACCGGTTCCATGAAGGGCCATTTCCATGTACTCTACTCTACATAAGTAATATCAAACAATCAGCAGTAGGCTATCATCAGCTACTCAAGCCGCCCGTCTCTGCAAGTAGCACTCAGTATTAGCCAATCGTTTCGGCCACCCAGATGTTGTACGAGTTAATGTCCTAACCAAACCCTCATTCGTCTTTCCATGTCAGCCTCGTTTATCTGCCCCAGCGGCAGAGTCTCTATCATCAGGAGCTTAGCCACATCCCAAGATCGGCAAGTACTTTGTACAGAACCGGCCAGCCTTGAGGACCCTCCCTGCCTCCCCTCTTGTCCTCGTTGCCGGAGGTGCTATACAGTAGGTGTAATCTCACTGCTGACGACAACCGTATCAGTGCCCTATCTTCTGTAGCAAGCCGCGTGAGTTATAAGGTTCATTGGGTGCCGGCTCTATCATATACACCCCCCCCCCCAGCCACGTTTGCTACTGTACATATGCACAGTACGACAGCACGACACTATCAATCGCAAGGACAACTAATAGGTAAGGTGCCAGGTTGCCAGGTTTCGCCGCGACGTAAGCAGTTCCTACTAGGGACCTAGAAGGATGAATAGACTGTCAGGCGATGCATATAGTTCAACCATGAAGCTCCACAGTTCTGAACCAAACACTCCCTATGATCTAAACCTGTCGTTATAACCGAAACGTGTTGTAGCCGTGGAGGGGCAGGCACACTTCCGGATGTACAATACAAGACTATGGCGCGGAGTATGGAGCCACAATCGGCGCACCACGGCGCCGTACCGTCACTAGCATCGTGAACTATTACTCCATGAATACGACAGATAGATACCAAAGGGATGGCTTTTCGGCATCATCGGCCAGCCTAGGGAAATGGAGAGGCCGATTCCAGAACCCGCCGCTCGACATGAACCCCTCCTTGGACTGGCTGGGCCGAGTACCCTGACTAAATCAAATATCCGCTCTCCTGATCTATAATAATCCTAATGAGGTAGTAGCCTATGTAACAGCCTATGTATAGACGTAACTCCACCACGGGGAGGCGTTCCATTGTAACGGGTCCCCTTGCTTTCCCAGTTGAGCCTCTCATTGGTGGATATGTCATCGACAGATTGTAGACACACCCTTGCCTACCCTGGCAGGCAGGTTGTGTAAGGAGTCTCCTTAGTAAATCAATGAACTCCTCGCCTCGCCGCCGAAACGGCCCAAGGCTATACCATGGTATACTATGTTCAAATGAAATGTACATGGTAAATATGCATGACCAACCAGAGCCCCGGGACCAAAGTCTTTGTGAGTAGAGAAAAGTTTTTTTCTTTTTACCTGATGTGAGATAATGCAGTCATTTCAGAGCTCTCAGTGCGTCAATCCGTCTTAGTTGCTTGGATCTCGCAACTGACGATGAGACCGTATTTGCTGGAACCTAAAACCCCCTGAAACTTAGAGAGCATGTACTATATGTACCACCAGACAGCCCAGACAAACGGGTACGAGTAACTACCTTGCTACCTACGCGAATGGACCGAAAAAGCTAATCGACGATGTCCATATGCAAATTCTTCAAAACTAGGATTAATGTACACGATAAGTTGCTTATCCGCTTATCAAGTGTATCATCAAATCCATATCCACAGATATATACCTCACTCTGGTCGAACTCCAAGGTTTCACTTATAATACTTGTCTAAATCTTAGATAGATACAAGTATGCGATATACTGGTCAGGCAGTGAACGACGCATGCAGGCGACGGCTTATAGTTAGCATCTTCCTCCGCCATGTCTAGGTGTTTATTTCGAGGTTAGAAATAGATTATGCTTGCACTGCTCAGTAAATGCAGCTATGATATACATGTGACCAAGATAATCCCGCAACGCCTCCTATGTCTATGTATGCCTTTCCCTGCCATTCACACGACTCAACAAGGTTAGTTAGGCTTGGTGACTTTAGTATTGAAGATCTCCTCGCAGGACCTCTTACCGAGTCTGACATGGTTGTAATCCCTATTAGAGCGAGCGGCGTTAGAAACCCCGGCCATACTCCGTAACTTGTACATATGCCTGTAGATCACCACTACTTCCTGTGCCTTCAGAAACCAACCCAACAACCGTAATCGTGCACTAAGTATTATAACAGCACGGATGGCCCTCTGGCCATCGCCCCCTTATTTTCAGCCGTCAAGTTATCCTGGCTACCTACTAGGTCATTAACCAACCCATTGTTCCCTCGTCTACCTAGCGGCACACGGGATGCTTACTCAGTACGGAGAATCCTGGGCAATCCCGGGCGGCGAAACAAAGTCACGATAGACGACGACCTGCCGCATTCATCTATCCTGTCATCCACCGCCCACTATGCGGATATTCGTTCGTATTTTGTCACCAAGCTGGTTGATGGGTCTCGACACTCGTATGCGAGCAATAGAAGACATCAGTCGTCATGGAAGTTACGAACCCCATGGCTGGGACTAACCAAGGTAGTTAATCATTAGAGCTTTTAAGCTGTGCTAACCAAGCCTTCCGGCGCGACGCCTCAAAAGGGCCTTTCCCCTCCCCCAGCGGCCCAGCCCAACCCAAATCGCTCTTAGATGAGAGCCCATGATCCTACCATCCACCCACCCGCTTCTGCGCTTTCGTCAGTTGATTAGCCAGAGAAGGGCAAGAAGCCGGGGGGACCCATGGCGCCGCGAATAGTTTGCCCACGACATTCCATCAGCTCGCGCCTTGCTTGCTTGATGCGGGCGTGCTGTGCTTTGCTTCCTGCTCCGCCCGACTCCTTACGACATGGCCCTTCCAATCTGTGCTTCTTCATCACGCGTGCCCGCCAGCAGATCCTGCCGTGGATTGATTGGTCACGTCCTTGCTGCATCCCTCCCCCCCTCCCACCCCCTATTACTCCGCATTTTTGGGGGGCGCGGTAGCTACATAAGTGGCAGACTCGCTTCGTGGCTGGCTGGCTGGCTGGCTGCGCGTGTCTGACATCTAAGTTGGTACATATTATTGCGCAGCGCCTTGAAATGCCCTTTCTGACCACATCATCCATGCTTAGACGTCGTCTCAGCACATAGGTAGGGTCCAGTACAACCGCGGGATCGGTGATAATCATAGTCCAACCAGATGCCACGGGGCCTCGTCATCGCGTTGCGCTTCCGGACCCGCCCCCTCATACTGCATGACATACAACAGTCTTGAGATGACGAGGTATTAAGAGGTTTTATTGTGCAGTCTCGTCGCCGCTGCCAGATCTCACGCTCTCTCCCTGCCAACCATTGCAACAGCGATACTGCAAGGCATCTCTAGGCCTACATGGCTCGCCACTTTCATCGGTCGCCGTCAGGGGCCAATCCGGAACGGCTCGCGAATCAACTCAAACAGCTGCCCATCTGGGCCCTTGGGGTGAACAAATCCTACGCAACCTAGAGCTTGGTATTATAGTCTTCTATCCCGCGCTTCTCTGCACTGTCGCCGTGGCCGTCGTGGGGGCTGGTGAGACGCAGGAAGAAATGCCTTCCCCGTGAGCTTATTGACGGGGCGGTTAATGCTCGTCATCCTGCAGACGCGTTTTCAGGCGCCGGAATACCCGCGTGTAATCCCTGGAGGCGTGAGATGACGGTGCTTCTTGGTAGTCGGCTGCCATACGGCCGGCTCCCCTCGAAAAGGAGGTGGGACGTCGTCAACTGTTCGCTGCCTTGACGTCTGCGCGTCTTTGCTGCCCGAAATCGGGCAGCACTTCGCTGTTATAGATGTATGCGTCTGCAAGCCATCTGATGCCAGGCCCTCCAACCCCGCACGTAAGTTGCCTGAGGATGGTCCGCGTCGACGTTGAGGTCCCCTCTTCCATAGTGAACTACATACAGTAGACAATTATCCTCTTTAGATGAATTTCAAAATCACAGAGACGTCGATTCTTCAGCTCGCGTCGAGCCAGCCCACTGTCTGTGCCTCGACTTGGCACGTCTATTTTGAAAGCCATCGGCAGATGGAGGATAGGTCACGTTGCATTGTCAATCCTAATTTTTCACCCGAGTTATTTGGGTCGATAATGACGCTCCTCATGATGAGACTTGATCGTAAAGTAGTGCGGCAAGCGTTGCCTTCGAATAACACGTTGAAGTTAATTATCTATGTTACTCTCCCCCCCCCCCCCCCCATTATATTATCATCAGGCATTCTACGCAGAGTATACTTAGATATCTACTATAGTGTCTTCTGTCATTACTTGACGTATCATTGTGAGCTCACTGTTGATTACGACTTTCAGCGATATGTCACCAATTTGAAATCGTTGGACAAAGCAGACTGAGATAGATTCCGAGGGTGCGATATGTGCGAACGGCATAGCAGGCACGTCCCCTCTATGCCATAATATTCAACACCTGCCAATCCATAGCACTTCGTCTGAATCTTTAGGTACCTAGTTACAATTCCCCAGCTCCCCGGAAAGCTCAACGCCCAACTGAGAAGGGGGGGGGGTGATAGGGATAATGGACATGCATGATGAGCATGACCTTACATGCCCTACTGCCTATATTAGATTCGTCGTGTTATTTACAACTCCGATCAACACCACCCAAGCTTACGCATGATGTCTATCTGACCACGAGCCGACGGACCCTACGGTAGTGCTGATGCGCCTACCAGAAGCCGGAAGGCTCGGTCTATTTCCCTTGGCCACGCTGTAACGTCGCCTTTCTTGTCCAGATACCTCCGTAGCCGGTACGAGCCGATGGTGCGCCGCCGAATGCGGAGGCTGGATATCGCCCATGGATGTCGACGGTCGGCGTGCGTAGACCGCTCCGCTAGCTTCCACAAGCTTGTCAGGAAAGGGAGGTGGCCGCTTTGGGTGGCCTATGTAGGTAATCTCTTGACGCTCCTTGAGCTCTAGATGAAAGGCCCTCGCCCCCCCCCCCCCCTCTTCAACCAATGCAATCCACCTTGGACCGAAAAGAGCTTCAACAATAATAGCAAGAATAGGAACAGCGGTAAAAAGCGAGCCCCACAACATCGCGGTTTGCAGCAAATATGGCAGCTTTCGCCCTCCACTTTCTAGCAAGAATGTGCGTGTACAGAAGCAAGCGTCCCTGCTTCCAACAGTGCGGACGCTTTGTTGTTCAGAGATCTGTGAAGCTAGCCAACCGGTTAGGGTAGGATAAATCTGTACGAGTAAGCTGTATAAGGCGTGGTGTCCTTTCTCCTTAAGGTCGCTATATTACATATTCAACCGCGCACATTCCAAGCTTGGCCCGCCTAAATCTCCTTAACTCGAGAACGTAGATTAGGGGGAAAAAAAAAAAAACTCCTTCGACCCTCGTCCGGAACCTATCTTGCGTAGTTCGCGATTCTGTTGCTCGACAAACGCCGAAAAGCGTCGGACTGGGCCCAGTCCAAACCACCGCCCAGAGCGCCCGCGGCCGACCCTCTTAGTCTCTATACCTACGACTAATAGAGGGAGAGAGCCTGTGAGATTTCGGGTGTCTGATACCAGGATCGAGTTGATTGACCGAGGATCTATCTAAGGACGAAAGCACATCATTATTGCACAGATGGGACAGGACTAAAAAAACGAACTGGCTCTGGAAACGGAATTTTCACATCGAAGATCCTCGCTAGAGCCAGAGGTTCTGTTCAGGTGTATCTCCCCGAAATTAAAAAACTCCATCCGTAGCTGGATGAGGGCCAACGTAAGCTCAGGTTAAGAACCTCTTGAGCTAGGGCATGCCGTTTAGTTGGTTGCCAGCAAACGTGGGAACTTCAGTTCCCCATTGAACCATCGTAACCTGCCTAGCCGATGGCTCTTCATCTATAAACGCTGCGGAATGAGCGGTATTTTCGTCTGCTTACAGACTATACTCACTGGTAGTTCTTCGCGGATAACCCATACATTTGCATGCGTATGGAGAGCGAAGAAAAAGAGTAGGAGGATGGATAGGGTGTCTATACAGCTGGATGGATGGCGACGCCAATTTCAGTAATAGCAATGCTATTGCTAAATCGACCAAAAGGTTCGCGATAGTGAGTCTATGTGTTGGCATGAACGTAGAAAGCTATATATGTAAGGTTAAGAACCAAGATATACACACCACGCAATTCCAGATCCCGCTCTGCTAAGGGAATTCCGTAGTGGGATCTATACGATACCTGCGTTGTCCTTTTCATCCCTCCAGCCAAGCGGACGATTCTTGACAGTCTTGTCGATACCCTATGTTGCGACGATTTCCATACAAGCAATATGCAGCACCTGATCATTTCAGGCCGGCCGGGATTCTCCACTGTTCAGCAAGCGCGTTGTTCTTCTGCTTCATTTATATGTATATATTGATTTATATATATACCACGGCGGCGCTCACTCTCACGAATTCAAAGTGAAAAGAAAAACGGCAAAAGGCCAGACCAGAAATTACGCCGCTATGGTGAGCCGCCCCTACGTGCATCCATCCATCCACACGTCCATCCCGCCGCCCCCCCCTCTCTACTATCCCTGCCTTGTTGTCCCACGCCGAGACGGGGTGGGCAACGTTCTGAGATTACGTTCCAAACATCGTGGGTTGCGCTTGCGCAAGATGAGATGAGAATCCGTACACGTCGTTTTCGTTCCAAAACCCAACAACCCATTACGCCGCCCCCTTTAGTGTAGTGTGAATCTTCTATCGAACAATATATATGCATGCGGGAGACGATCGCGTATCCGCTCGAGGGCTGATCGGATCGAGCTCAACCGGTTGGTGCGACTCGAGACGTGGGAGGAACGTCATCGACATGGCGGCCACCATCCTATGGGGTAGGGGTCGAATGTGCGGAAGCCGAGCCTTTCTATGGCGAAGCCCAGCCACCCGCCACATCAACCCATTCGGCCAAGCAAGAGCCTTCCTTGCCCTCGACATCAACAATGTCCGTATCGCAGCGACAACGGCAGCCCACGCCGTTTTCTTTCTCCTCGTCGAAGTTGGCCCAGTACTGGTCTTCTTCCTCCCTCTTGTTTTCGGGGGTGGTCTTTTCCAGGTATGGGATGTGAGGAAGTTGGCGCGCGGGGGCATTGGCCGGGCAGTGTTGGATGGTAGTGTGTCGGTAGCCGAAGTCGCGGAAGTAATGGATGTCCTTGACGCCTAAGAGGATACCGGCGGCAAGAGAGTGAATAGGTGCATCGCCCCACTAAAAACGAAGGTTAGTAACAGCAAAGGACTATACCGGAGAATTAGACAGGCCGTAACGTACTCGTTCCATCCAGAAACCACCACTGCGGTCCATCATCTCAAAGAAATCCTCGTACTCCTTGCTGCGGAACCAGCTGAGTTTCGCGATCTCGAAGTTGGACCAGAAATGGCACATGTTATAGGACTCGCCTTCCATGGCTTCGGGGTGGATTTCGGGCAAGCTAGTACGGCCGGGGTCGGTACGCAGGATTTCTTCGGGGAGAGGGGGCTTGTAGTTGGGGTCATCTTCGGGTGTCTCGGGTGCGGTCTGCTCTCGAGGCTCAACAAACATCTCCCAGAGGCCCTGAGAGGTGATGTTATTGAGTCGCTTGTAGGCGGAAGCGTAGCGGAAAATGTTGGGCACGGTCTCTCGGAGCTCCTTGACAGCAATGGTGAATCCGTACGTCTTGTTGCTTTCAATCATCTTGAGGAAAGGGTCACTGATATCCTGGTTAGCACCCGGCACTGCCGCGAAGTTTGCCAGAGGGAGTCATAAGGGGGGGGAAGAGCATACTAAGTAATGTCACAGAAATACTTGATCTCCGGCTCGAGACGCCAGTACCATTCGTACTTGGCTAGAAGAGGGTGTTTGTAGAAAAAGCCGGAGTAGAAGCGACACATGGCGTGGTAACTTTCCAATCCACCGTACATGACGGCGGCGTCACCCTGCTTCGCGATACCCTCCTTCGCAACCTTATGGTCAACCCAGTCGGGATATCCCCACATGTCGGGGCCGACCTTGCCGAATTCGCAGGTACCTGAGGTGTAATTACGGATCACATCCTTGAAGGTCTGGTTGAAGTCGCCATCGTTCAGGAAAACGTAAGGGTAATGGAACCAGCGGTTGAAGTGGCGTTCGATGGACTTGACGGATTCGATAACTCCGTCGAGTTCCTTGTTTCGGGCGAGGACGACAAAAGCGCCATTAGCCCGCGGTTTATTTATTTCTTCCTGGGGGTCAAGGCATCCGTTGACAAAAACCTTGTCATGTTCTTCGCTAATTTTCCTGTTAGGAGGGGGGGAGGGAGGGAGGGTGTAGAGATTGTGGTTAGTTGATGGTCATCAGATTATCAGATAGGTTATCGGCTTAAGCGGGAAATGCGGTGTGATTTGGCAGTGGCAAACTGTCGAAATGGAGAAGGGATAGGGGATAGGGGATAATGAGAAGAACAAAAAGAAAAGAAAAACCGAAAACCCGAAAAGACATACCTGATGGCTGGGGGAGCACCAGCGGGCATTAATATCCTACCAGGCGATGCTGGATGCCTGACAAAAAGCACAAGTATAAGGATGACGACAATGCAAGGGAAAAGCACGACGACACCCAAGGGAACAGAAATGCTAGAGTTACCTCTCAACCTCAGAGGTCTCCGAAAAAAGGCGAGGCGAGAGGCAAAGCGACTGTTAGGGCGCATCGTGGATGATGTCGACGTTGATGTTGTTGATGTTGTTGTTGTTGATGATGATGAGAATGGTGATGATTTATCCTTATCGTCTACTATAGGAAGCGGCGGACCGGCAGAGTAAGGCACGCGTTTGGAAGCGCGCTTCAATAGATCCATCCCGGATCGCAAAAAGTCCGGTGTACCCCCTCCCAATAGCAGTAGGAAAAGATGCCGACCGAAAGACGACGACGAGCTTGATTAGGTGTTCTCAATATTATTATTATAGAACGGCATTGATAAGTTTAGTTTATCAAGGTGCTAATGTTAATGTGGGATGTGGATGTCGATGTGGATAGAGAAAGTGGATGTGGTATTATTATGAGCGTAGGTTGGTACCTATGAAAAGTCGGAGTTCAAAAAGTTGTTGTGGTGGTGGATGTTGTTGATTGATATGTCTGTGCTGTGTGATGTTGTGATGTGTAAATGTTGTGGAGGTGAAGAGTTAAATTGATAACGCGAGGTCGAAGTCATCCCCAATCGCCGCCCCCCGGACCAATTCCAGAAAAAGCAACCTTGGAACCCTGAAATCGAATTTAAAAAGTGCAGTCAGCTAAGCCCAGGCTACCCACGTATCTATCCACCTAACATAGCCCTGAAGGTGTAGTAGAATAGGGGTGCTTGGTTGAAGGTTGCTTTGCATTTTTTTGCCAAGTAACTCAGTTGAGTGGCCCCTTATGTAGCACGCAAGTAAGTACTTGAAGCAAGCTGATTGGATAGTACGGTGTAGAAACGCTCGGGCCAGGTTTGATAAGCTCTCACTGACTTTTAGCCCTGGCTTGCCTGGAGGCGATAAGCATGATATATGCCCTTTTCGGCATTACCTATCTAGGTACATGTACATACACGCTACCTTGGTCCTTGGCCAATCATCTTGGATTTTAAATCCATTTTCTAACTCTCCTTGCTCTCGTGTTTTCAAGTTTTCTCAGTACATAGTCACCCAGGTAGATACTTGGGCCTCCCCAGCTCTGGAAAGTTAGGTTGTCAGGATCCTTTTCTGTCTCCCGGAAGACAAATGTTTTGATCCTCGAGGGAGATGTGATGTAAAATGATTATAAGTAAACAGAGAGTACCTGTTATGCGCCATGAATTGCCAGATCTCCAGATCTCAACTAAAAATTTTAGTACGCAAGTAGGTACTCCGTAGAGGCTTTAGAGGACAGCTTAATCCTTCGTATTCCCCGATCCGTCGGTACATTGACGATATGTATCTATCTATATGCAATCGCCACCCAAACTGGCTAGGTAGCTAGGTACATATGTAGCTAGAATTCTCGATAATCGGATACGGTACCTCGCTATCCTGTACCGCATCACAATTACGCGGCCACGGAGATGTGAAATCTTGGCATTACCTGCAGGTTATTTTATCACGAAGAATTCTATTTTCAGGTTATGTATGGGGTAGATAGGCGAATTAGGTGATGGCCGTTTTGGCTTTTATGATGATTGCTTCAAATAAACAACTACTTAGATACGTACCTAGGTAAGCATGCCAAAACGGTAAATTCAAAAGCCTTGTAGCGAATATGGCTTCAAGATGGGCTCCTCAAATACGTTAGGAAAAGATTTGACTTGAAACTTAAAATTTTCCCATTGCATTCAATATACTACTCCCTACCCGTCCACAGGTCTTCCCCTGACTAGGTTCATGCCCAGGTGCCGGTGAGCTGGCAGTCTGGGCTGAAAAGCTTGGCGTAAGATTGCAGATGTGGCTGGATCTATGGCTGTAGACACTATGGCTGATAGTTACTAGGTGGACACTCGATGATGGATGGATATGTGTAGTTTTAAAGAAGAGCCCACAAGGCCCAGGTCTCTCAGAAGCTATCCACCAACAACCAACTGAATCAACACAGCACTACTAGGTGTGTTGCTAAAACGTGTCCTGTGGAATATGCGTGGAGGTCTATGTCTATATATGACGGTTGTACATGCCCTTTAAAGAACGCGGGGCAACCTTCTCCTGGTTTACTCTGAGCGGTTCCAGTGCTACCATGCCCGACGACGTCGGTCGTCTCGGTGTATTTGAGCTGCGACTAGAATGCTCATCAGACATCACGCACTCTATGGATGAACGCTTCAAGAGGCCATCCTACAGTTGAAACAGTACGTTTCTAAATTGAACCAGCGACGCGATTCACTTGGTGATATCCTTGGTTGGATCTTGGTGCGTGTAGTTGTCTTACAGGAGCGCCGTCAATCTATCGACCACGCAGCCCGCTTGGTTTCTGAATTCCGGACATCTCGGTTAAGAAGCCGGGCATATTATAATAGATAACATGCCGTCATGAGAGATGATGGTATGGACACGATGCTCCCTATTGGCCCCAGATCCGGTAATCCGATCTGTTTGCATCAAGTCTGATATTAGCCGGCAAAAGTGGGAAAGCCCCTGGATCTCCAATCATGTCCCTTACCCCTTTTGATTCCTGGCTTCTCGCCTAATTAGGTTAATTTATACTCTCCCTTCCGTCCCTCGTGGCAGAATGCTTGTTTCTGCTCTTGGTTCTTTACCTATGCGGCTTTGCGTCACGGAGTCACCACACCAGCACTTCAGTGTTGCATATGAAGTCGCCTATAGCAGACCCAGTTAAGGGGACGAGAGGTCGTACCCAATTATAGTCAACCTGTCCCCTGGCTCTTGGATGCTGGGAAACTCGACTGCCGAACTTCTAGGTGACAATCAGTACCATGTCACGGCGGCTCTCGGCATTTTGCATCACCCTGGATACTGGGGCTCCGGGCTTTATAAGTCTGGATGGCGATCGGTTGGTGGTGACTATTTGTGTTGGTGCTCCCACGGCTTCCTGACTACTTAGTCCATGCCTTGCCTCTTGCGTGACTCATAGGTTATTAGTGGCCATTTACGTCCTATATAGTATTCACCGCGGATCAAAATGCGCTGGATCTCCGCCATCACGGCTACGGCCACCCTCGTGGGCTCATGTAAGACGTTATCAATGATATGAGGTGGATGTAGCTAACTGGGATTGTCCAGCTCTGTCCCAGGACGCGCCCTCATTTCCCTTCCCCTCTACCTGCTCTGGCGTTACTGCGGCTAGATATCCCACCACGCTTGCTTCAGGATGGGAAATGACCAAGGTCATCGGCGGGCTTCGGCAGCCGAGGTCGATTACCTTCGATTCCCAGGGCCATATGCTGGTCCTCCAGGCGACTAGTGGCATCTCCGTCCACACGTTCGGACCCGACGGCTGCGTAAACAGCACGAAAAGTCTAGTTCAGGACACCGGCCTGAACCATGGTCTCTCGCTCACTCCCGATAGCACGACGCTCTTTGCTAGCTCGCAAACCTCGGCGTGGTCGTGGACCTACGACCCGGCCACGATGGCCGTCAGTAACAAGAAGACCATCATCAATGGCATTTCTCAGGGCATCCACTTCACCCGGACTATATTGGTGTCTCCCAAGAACCCAAACCTCGTGATCGTGTCTGTCGGCAGTAATAACAACTGGGACTACGCCACCTCGAGTCCCGCCGCGGGCCGCTCGATCGTCAAAGTGTTCGACCTAACCGCGGCGCCGGCGAACGGCTACAACTTCAACACCGACGGCACTGTGCTCGCGTACGGACTCCGGAACTCTGTTGCTCTAGCCTTTGACCCTAACGGCCACGTATGGGCGTCTGAGAACAGCGGCGACAGCTTTACGCTCAACAACCAGGACATCCACATCGACAACCCGGCCGAGGAGCTGAACTACCGTAAGTGTTGCCGTCTACAATACAGAGTCAAGAATGTTGAACGCTTGGATGACTTACCCCGCGTCTAGTTGGTGACCCCGAGAACCCGCCGGCCGAGAACTGGTACGGCTACCCGACGTGCTTCGCAGTGTGGAGCCCGACGCCGTTCCCCGGTCTGAAGACGGGCTCGCAGTTCGTGCCGCAGCCCAACTCGAGCTTCCCGGATCACGCGTCGTGCGAGTCCAAGTCGAAGCCGCCGCGCCTCAGCTTCCTGGCGCACATGGCGCCCATCACTAACGCATTCCACCCGAGCGGCGACAACATGTACATCACGTTCCACGGCAGCTGGAACCGCCAGCCCGCGAGCGGGTACAAGGTCCTCGAGATCCCCTTCCAGAAGAACGCCGAGGGCAACTGGGACGCCGTCCCTGGCGCCAACGAGCAGAACTTCGGCACCGACATCCTTGCTGCACAAAACCCCGGTGGTTGCAACTCCCCCAGCCTCACCATGTCCACCTGTATCCGCCTTGCCGGCCTGAGCTGGGACCCCGCTGGTGAGCGCCTCTTCGTCAGCAGCGACAACCAGGCTGAGGGTGAGGTCTTCGTTCTCCACAAGAAGTAAGGGGACTGGGCTGGACGGATGGGTTGGATCGGACCGGTTCGATGTGGGTTGTGCTACAGGTTGCGTCACAAACTACCCTAGTAGGGATTTCGGCATCAAAGATACGTCCATGTTTCTTAAGATGATCGTATCAACATGGGAGCACACGCGTAGACATTTCGTTTCAATATGTACCTAGCTTAACTCGTATCTGGGCATAAATGCTAGCACTAGCCGAAGGACCTGTTCTTCGAACAAACTCTTCCGTCATCCTAGTAGCTATTCCCTGCTCTAGCTGCTGCTTCTCATTATTTGAGCAGTGGGAATCATGTTGGGGTATCACAAATGATACACTACGTTGAGATGGCCACGAGTACACAAACAGGTCATGGCAGGGAGGAAAAGCCGGAATGTTCATCAGTGTGCCAACAGCAAGCAAACAATGAAGGTGCTGTTTGACACTAACATGGACATACTCAGTCGTCAAGGATCCCCTTGGAATGATGTGCCCCCTCCCCCCCTTCTCGGACAACACACAGCCCTTCATTGCGAGCTGAAAATCTTGGTTCTGGATCTCTAGCAGGTTATATCCCATCACTCTCTCCCTTTTCAACCCTAATCTATGAAATGCATGATCCTGCCTACACAACACACCTTCGAGTCCTCACATGCTTGTGTCACTATCACATCCAACTCCCCTACTGGATGCTAGTGTCACACAACCCTAAATCATATCTAATTAATAGAATCCATATGATCCCGCCTAATACTCAGCCTTAATCAGCCCCTTACACCTATCAACAACCAGGAATCATGAGCTACCAAACGGCCACTCGCCGCGTACGCGCCAGAAAATTCTACATGTATTTCATCCGCTTCCAGCTACTCGCCTTTGTGATGTTCATCAATGTCTTCCAGCCCTCTGCGTTATCCGCGAACGAGGTCGACAACTTTTGGTTGGGACACATGAATTGGGTTACATCACACGTGGTTCTAGCTATCATCCGTAGGCTAAGCATGTTGCTGCCGTCCTCCTTCTTTCACGGCGCCGCACCTCAAGACGCAAGCTCAGTGGTTTTGGTCCCTGAAATGGTATCATCCTTCAAGCTGTCCTTCTTCTGCCTGGCCAGTATCGCTGTTGGCGCCGCGGGCTTTGGAATGCTGGCCGACGCCTACATCATTATCTTGCGGAAGTGCTTCCAAGGCGAGACTCTGGTGCACAACAATATGTCGTTGTTGTACATGCTCGTGCGTTTGACCATATTCCAGCCTATCAACTTGAACCTTGCGGCCAAGGTCTGGAACGACATTCGGTCATGAACAAACGGGAACTTATGGAGCTATGCAAAAGGAGAGTAGCGATTGGCTTGGGGACTTGTTGTAGGTGTTGAGTCAGGCAGGACAGTTGTCTGTTGAGAGATATGTTTGTTGGATGGGAGCTGGAGGTGAAAAATCGCTTGAGATGAAAGGGTATCTGCTGGAACATGGCCTGCAAGAGCGGATTGTAACCATAGTGTGATGTATGGACATATGCAAACCACTCGCTCTTTACATCATGTATTACCTATATCATAAACGCTGACCGTCGCTCGCTGGTCATTTATATCTTCATGAAACTTCGCTATATTCTTTGACAGCTGTCAGCCAGCCGCTGGTGATTTTTCGGATTGCAGCTGTAATTGGCAGCTAGCCTGGTGGGGGTCTAGATCGGCTTGCCAATGAGTAGGGATGAAATAGGGGAACTCCAAGCTTATCTTGAGTATATGAAGTGAGAGACAGACGAAGTTTGGCCATAGGTAGCACAATAGGCATGGCAATGTAATTATCTAGAATTTAGTCCTGATAAGTGACCGTGTATAGTTTCTGTATCTGTTACATATACTGTGGAATGTCGTACCGACCTAACATATGACCTCCATTCCACTACGTATACGTACCTGGTAATAGCACTATTGCGAGCACATGGCTTAACCCACCATGGAAATAGAGTGACGTAAGTCTATGAGTATAGAATCGCTCATGAAAATATGCTAACTATCACGTATTTTCTGCTATTCGGGTGGCAAGTGTATATTGCCAATGTCACGGGCGCTTCTTCATAGATACGATGTGTCTTGATGTACGTTGCTTATTTTCCTGCCGTGATGTCATTTCTTCACCTGGCCACGAACAACCCTTACACGCACCAATTATTATTTGTTTGTATATGACCAGGTCAGGCCTGTGGTTCGTTGACTTTCATTCCAAACTGTCATTATCCCCTGTTAGCTTCACGTAGGACTAGTTTGCCTGTATATGACAGCTGAAACTGCCCACATTCAGTTTGTCTTTTCTGCTGTCTGAGTGATGTCAAGTACACCTACTAATTTCCTAGGTCTAATTCTATGCAAATTATTGAACTCCTTTCCCATTTCCCTTGACATTTTGTTTTCTGCGTGTGCCTTGTCTTTAATAGTTATTTCGTGTCTACCTTCAATTCCTCGGAACACATCATGCGTACTATTTCCATCACGACGCTGGGCCAGTGGTACTGGAACTGGACCGTCCAGCTGTGGGGCACATTTCTTACTTTATTTATCCTTCACATTGTGTTTGGCACCCTTGCCTCAAAGAATAAGGTGCAACAAAACCTGATCGACCATACTCATGTCGAAAACTACCGCACGAACAATGCCGAAAGGGCACTTCGCCTTCTTATCGGCTCAGCCTTTCTTCAGCTCATCACTTACTCCCATATACTATACACTTGGCGCTGGGCTAGCACTCGGTCAACCGTAGCCAGCTGCCTTCTACATATCCCTCATGCTCTTGCTTTAGTTCCTGTTATTTTATCACTTACATCGAGTTGGCTGACAAGTCTCATTCGATGTGAGATCAACTACGAACTATACCCCGCAGCGACTATTAGCGAACTCGCTTTCTTGACTTTTACGGCGTATATCATGGTACTCTGTATAACGGTCATGCCCATAAACGTACTCCTCTGCGATTATTCTCATGCAGACGATCCGGTGTCGCCGCCTCAATTCGGATACGATGGTCGCACCGGGTTATATTTTCAAATACGACAGTCTCAAATACATACACCAAATGACTAGGAACGCACTAGTAGATACAGACGAACCACCGCCAACATCGTCCTTTCCACCGTACCCCCTGGATCTGCTGTCTAGCTGTGTATGAGTACTCTGTGCCAGGTTATCTCAACGCAGATACTGCTTAATGGCCCTTGGAGCATGGGAAGAAGATCAGGACATACTGGCGCGAAGGATGCTGACTATCAACTCAGCTTACATGGTATATTTTTACGCGGTCGCTAAGCATATTAGGCGGGAACCTATACACCCCATATCGGCTTTGGTATCGCATGTTGCTGCGTGAGACTGAGAGGGAGCGAAGGAACGAGCGGTGAAAATGGACAGATTTGGATCCACCCACTACGATCAGTTTTTCATTCAGGTAAATCTAAAAGTCCTGGTTGATTCTAGGTTTACAGAATGCCCGCCGAGAATGTGCATTGTCCTGCTCTAAATACAAATGTGATATTACGAGTCCACCAGTAGGATCCATCTACTCTGTGCCCGATGGAGGTAAGGCACCAAAAGCCATAATAATGGCGTCGATGGTATGATAGGCGACGTAAGGTAAACCCATACTCAATCTCCCATAAGCAATACCAAACTTGTATAGATCTTCCGATATACCACTTCTACTGGCCAAGATCTCGCCTGCTTCACCGAAGAGCTCATCTGATCTGTGATCAAACTGTCGGCCCCATCCAGGATTCTTAGCATCCTTAAGCAATTCCTTGTGCCAAAGACTGTAAGATTGCGCACAATAAGGGCCAAGTCTTCACTGACGCCCAGAGGCTGTTTCTTTGCTACTTGGGCAGAACCGTCCTCTATCATATCGTACCAGAGGTGGAAACCCCCTTTAATGGGAGACATGGGTAACTGGCCTTCGACACCAGCCTGTCTTATTCCACAGACAAAAGGTTCAGCAATACCAGCCTGTAACGAAGCCGTCACCACTGGTCTTGATTTTAGATAATAAAAGGCGTAAAAAGGTAAATACTTAAATTAATCGCTAATTAGCTAAAAAAAAAGATTATCTAAATAAAAGCAATCCTATACTTTTTATATATAAAAAAAGGCAATCCTTTATACTTTAAATCGATAACCAAGGTTTAATCGATTTATTTACGTAACCGTTATCGTTATTAATAAAACTTTTTTACTTTAAAATAAATAGTTTATAACATTATTTTTTTTAAAAGTTTTATCCTTAAAATTAACTTTTTTAAATTAAATACGTATTTAAATAAGTTATTCCTTTTTTTTTTATTTTCTTATTTACGTTTGTTTTTTATTTATCTTTTTATTAAAAAATATTAAAAATATAAAAATCCGTTAAATATTATCGCCTTAATTAATAATTAAATCGTTTTTTTCGGTTTAATTATATTAAACGGTTTAATTTATTTATCGATTTTTATAAGTTATATTATCGGGTTTATTCGGTTTATTATCATATTAAAAAAATCGTTTTATATTATCGGTATATTTTTTACGGGAAAAATTATCGCGTAATTTTTCCCGAAATAAATATTTTATAAAAAATATGGAAAAAAAAAATTCGATTAAAAAAAAATCGGAAATTAACTGAAAAAGTTAAAAATTTTTTAATTTATTATAAAATAAAAAGTTAAAAAATTTAACGAAAAATTACATGTTTAAAAAAAAAAAGTTTTTCGGTAATTTAAAAAATTTTATTATTTTTAAAAACAAAATGCTAAATTAAAATAAAAAAGGATTAAATTTTTTTAAAAAAGCAAAAAATTAAATAAAATCGAAAAGGAAAAATTTAATCGGGTAAACGTTTCGGTATAAACAGAAATTAGTCGGGTAACCGATTAAATAATAATTTAAACCGCCGTTAAAGAATAAATTACGGTTTTTATAAAATTTTTTTTAAATTTTTTTAAGTAAAAGTTTTTTAAATTCGTGGATTTATCGAAATTAATCGATTAAAGTTTTATCGATAAAATTTATAAATTAAATCTTTTATATTTTTAAAATGTTTAAAAAATTTTTACGTATTTTTTTTATATAAATATTTTTATTATTTAATAAAATATTAAATTTAGTTATTAACTTTACGGAAATTTAGAATTTATTCGATATAATAAATTTTTTAATCGAAAAAGCTTTAAATAATTTAAATTAAAATATTAGCTAAAATAGGTTTAAATATAAAGATATAAAAAATAAAGTATATATTTATACCGGGTAAAAACAGTTTATAATTAATATCGGAAATAACTTTTTTAATTTTATATGGTTTTAATTTTTTAAAATTTAATTTATTATTAAGTTTTTTTATTTTAATTTAGGATATTTTAGATATTATATTTTGTTTTTATTATAAAAGATAAAATTTCTTTTTTAAATTATAATAATAAGCCATTTGTTATTAAATAAATTAAAATCGGGTTTAAAATTAAACGTATAAAGCTATTATTTCGTTCGTAATTTTTTTAACTTTAAAAGTAATGGAATTAATAATAAATATATCTGTTAATAACTATTTAAATCGGGAGATATCGATTTCGTAATTATAAAAGGTTTTATAAAAAAATGGTTATGTTTTCGTTTATTAAAATATTATAAATAATTTAAGCACAAAGTAATAACTTTATTTAATTATTTTATTAATAATTTATATAACTTTATAAATATTATTTAAAAGTTTAATTAAAACGTTCCGTTTAACCGTTATTTTAAAAATAATAAACCGTAAAAAACTTAAGTTTAATACCGAGTTTTTTAAAAAAGCTGGTTTTAAATTTAAAAATAAACAATTTATCGCGGTTAAAAATAATTTGTTTTAAAGTTTTATATTTATCGTAAAAATACCGAATAAATAAATAAATAAATTATTCGGTTATAATGGTATTAAAATATAAAAAAAGAATTATATTTAATAAGTTTATTTATAATTATTTATATATTATTATATTTTATGCCGTTAATCGGGTTAATAAATTTAAAAAAAAATAATAAAATTTTAAGTTATAAATTTTTAAACTTTATTAAGGATTTTAATAAGTTATAACAAATTATATAGCTTATATTTTTTTATTTTCGTTTTTTTATAAATATGGTAATTACGGATAATCTTTTTAACGGTTTTTTTAATATTAAAGAAATTATATAATTCCTTTATTTTATGGAAAGTTTTTACGATTCCTTAATAATTATAAATAATATTTTCGTAAAATTATTAAACGAATATTTTTTAAAAAGATTTAAAGATATATAATTTTTTTATATATATAAGGTTACCGTAATTATTTTTATCGTAAATCTGTTTTTTATATTAGTTATAATTTTTAATGTTATAACCGGTCGGGCCATTAGGCCTAATGGGGCTAAACAAGAAAAGATCCCTGACTTAAGTTCTAAAGAAAAAGACAGCCACATTAAAGTAAGCCACATGCGCCACATAACCAGGAAGGATCGGTTAAATCGGTAATGATCCTAACGATATTAAATCGCTATATTCGAATGCGATCCTAACGATTTAACAATAACCATACATTCCAGTGCCAGGGATAAAGGACATAAATAATATATAGCTACGTTTATTACCTTTTTTTTAAATAGTTTTTAAATTTACTAGCTTATAATATAACTTAATTACTTAAAGCACTTTTTTTTTAGTTATTACCAGACGTAATTACTTATTACTTAAAACCCCTAGCATTTTTACTAACATAAACCCTTCGACTGGACTAATAGTTAGGAATAGACCAGCCGTTACATTTAAGGAAAAATGTTTTTTTATAACGGCTGGTTTATTCCTAACTATTAATCCAGTCGAAGGGTTTATGTTAATAAAAATGCTGGGGGTTTTAAATAATAAGTAATTACGTTTAATAATAATAAAAAAGAAAATGCTTTAAGTAATTAAATTATATTATAAGTTAATAAGTTTAAAAACTATTTAAAAAAAAGGTAATAAACGTAATTATATATTATTTATATTTTTTATTCTTAATATTAAAATATATAATTATATTAAATTTTTAAATCGTAACGGATTTAACTAATACCTTTAAATTTATAAATTATAACGGATTTATATATAACTTTTTTATAACTTATTAAATGTGGCTGGCTTACGTTTTTATTTTTCCGGTAATACCGTTAACGAATAAAGTTATTAACCTTTACTTAGCTTAATTAAGTTATAATACGATTTCTCCCTTTTTAAGGTTTTTGTTTTTAAAACCTGATTTCTATGCTTTTATTTATTTTTTATAAGTTTTTTCCGTTTTTATATTTTTTGTTTTTTTATTATAACTAATCGTATTTTTAAATCTTATTACCGTTTTAATTAACGGGACGGTTATAAAGCTTTTACTTTTTATATTTTATCTTTTAATTTCGAAATTATGCTTTATTTTTTTTATTTTCGTTATAAAAAATAGTGCGTAATATCCGAAAGCTTTGCTTGTTATTAAAATTGCATTTTATATAAACGGTAATACGATGGCTTAAAGATTTTAATTAATTTTTTTTAAAACATTATTTACGAATAAAATCGTTTAAAACATAAAAAGGCATTAATTAAGAAATAACTTTTTCGTTTTTTAAAAAAGATAAACAAGGTTATTACGCGTTTTTAACGTTTTCGAAAATTATAAAAGTTTTTTCGATATCGTAAAAAAAAAATAATTCGTTATAGTTTTTAATCTTTAAAAGAATTAAAAAGTTTAAAAAAAGAAAAACGTCAGGCGGAAAATACGCGTTTTACGGGGTTTATTAAAACGTTAATAAATTTTAAGGTTATTTCGGATTTTAATTAATTTAAAATAAATATATCGGGTAATTTTAATTAAGATATTATTTTTATTAACGTTTCCGTTAACGTTAATAAAAATTCTTTAAAAAGCGTTAAATATTTATTAAATAGTTAATAGGTTTTTATATATTTTCGGAGTTATTATATTTTTTTTATTTAACCTTATATTTTATTCGTTTATTTTTTATTTATATATTTAGGATTTTTTCCGCTTCGTATTTATTTGCTTTTATTTCGACGTTGTTTTATTTTATTTTTATAACGTTTATATCCGTTACGTTTTTAAGTAAAAAAACGTAAAAGATTAAATAAATTTTAACTTTTAATAATAAATTTAGTTTATAATTATTTTTTAATATTTTTTTAATAATTAGGTACGGTCCGATATATTTATAATCAAATTTTTTATTAAATCGTTTTATCGTAATGTTTTTTATAATTAAATAAATTATATCTTTTTCCGAGAAAGTTAATCTTTTTAACCTTTTTTAGTTATAATATTTATTTATTTATTTATTAACGTATAAGTTCGAGTTTTGTTTTTATTTTTTTATGTAATTATTTAAGTTATTCCGATATTAATATAGTTTTAATGTTATTTAATCCTTTTTTATAAGCATTTCGGTAAACGTCCGGGGTGAATCCGAAATTAACGTTAATAAATGTTATCCGTATATTTTTATAATAGGTTATGTTATAAGCTAATTATACGATAAGTAATTATTTTATTTAATTATTTTATTTATAATTAATATATTATCGAAAGTAGGTTTTTAATATTTAGTTAGTTCGTTTTATTTATCCGTTTATTTAAAGTTTAAAAGCTGTTATAAATTTAAGGTTTAATCCTAATTTTATTATAAAATTTTATTAAAATTTCGATACGAATATCGTTCTTTTATTAAAAATAATTTCGAATATAAAACCGTATATTATTATAATATGTCGTAAGAAGATGTATACCATTTGCTTTACGTCGGTATTTTTATTATATAAAATAAAATAAAAAAATTTTATAAATCGGTTAATAATTATAAATATGCTGTTATAACCGTTACGTGTTACTGGATCTTTTAATATCGGTAATTTAATAATAAAATTAAATATAATAAATTTTTATGGTTATTTATTAATTAGTAATAGTTATAATTCTCCGTAAGGTTTATATCGTTTTATTTTAATTTTTTTATATATATTATATCGTTATTATATTTATTATATTATTGATTTTATTTTATCGAATATATAGGTTCGTTATAATCGTTTAAAAAGTTTATAATTTCCCGGGTATCCGTGTAAAAGATATTTATAAATTTTTTATATTAACTGTTTTTACAGTTTTTATAATATTTATAGCTTTTTTATTTATTTTTTTATTAATAATTTGTTATTATATTATTCGATTTATTTATATAAGTTATTTTAAATAATCTTAATAGCAATTATTTATCGTTATTTTAAGTATTTTTTTAACGTTTATTAAAATACCGCGTGTTTAATTAGTATGTACTTTTTTTCTATAACAGGTTACCTGTTAATAATATTTGCTTATCCGTTTTTTAATCCTTTTTTATAAATAATAATATAATCGAATTCCGTAAAATATTTAACATATCGTAACTGTTTTCCGTTAAAGGTTTAAATAATAAAAAAATATGTAATGTTTTTATAATCGGTATAAACTTTAACTTAATGCATATTTTTTATAAAGTAATATTTAAATTTTTTAAATACGTTAATAATAATAAGAAATTTTTTATCGTAAATTAAATAATTAAATTCGGTTTTAATAAATTTATAAAAATAAAATGCGATAAGGTGTAATTTTTTTTTTATCTCGTTATTTAATTTACGTTCCGAAGGTATAGTCCGAGGCGTCGGTTTTTAGCTTAACGGGTTTTTTAAAATCGTATATAATAAGTATTAATTTGTTAATAATAACGTTTTTTAACTTTTTAAAAAATTTGTTTAATTTATTAATTTATATAAACCGTTTATCCTTTTTTATTAATTCCGTAAAAGGTGTTACGATATATTTAAATCGTCGTATAAATTTCCGATAATAATTTATTAAGCCGAAAAAGGCCTATATTTCTTTTATACTAATAAGCACTTTTTAATTTTTAATAATCGCGATTTTTTTAAAATTTATTTTAATATATTTAAAAGTAATAATATATTTAAAAAATTCTATTTCTTATATATAAAATACACTTTTTTCGGGTTTTATTAATAAATTAACGTTTTATAATGTTTATAATACTTTATGTATATATTTTTATGCTATTTTTTTAATTTCGAGTAAATAAGGATATCGTCGAGATAATAAATAACGAAAACATTAAAATATTTTCGTAAAACGTGGTTAATTATGCGTTAAAACGATGCTAATACGTTAATTAATCCGAAAGGCATAATTAAATATTTAAATAAGCTGTATTTCGTTTTAAAGGTTATTTTTTATTTATTTCCGGGTTTAATTTTAATATGGTAATATCCGTTTTTAAGGTTTAAAGTGGTAAATTATTTGGTTCCGTATAAACGGTCCTTTATTTTAATAATAAATAATAATAATATTTAGTTTTTAATAATAATCTCGTTTAATTATTAATAATCGATTATTAATTGTAATTTGCCGTTTTTTTTAGGCATAAACATAATAAAATATCTTATTAATAATTTTAATCGTTAAATATATCCTTTTATTAACTTATTTTTAAGGTACTTTTATAATTCTTTAAGTTCGATTTCGTTAAGGTTATAAATTTTATGGAATCGTGGCGTTTTTTTTTTATAAAAATAATCTTATGGTTTTATTTATTACGGTTTAATAATCCTTTTTTAAATTTTTTACGAAATATTTTATCGTATTAATAATATTATAATAATTCGTTATGTATTCGTAATATTATCGTATTTTTTTTTCCAGGATGCTATTAAAAAGGCGGAATCGTTATCGGATAAACGCGATAATTTATTTAGTCCTTTTTTTATATCTTTTTTTTTTAATTCGTTATGTTTTTTTTAATAAGGTTTTTATCGTATTTTTATGCTTATATTTATTATCCGTTAAATATTAAGATTTTTTTTTTAAATTATTATCGGTTTTTAAAAGATAAGGAAATATTATTTATATAACGGCTGGTTTATTCCTAACTATTAGCCCAGTCGAGGGGTTTATGTTAATAAAAATGCTAAGGTTTTAAGCAATAAATAATCACGTCTGGTGATAACAAAGAAAAAGGTGCTTTAAATAACTAAGTTATATTATAAGCTAATAAGCTTAAAAATTATTTAAAAAAAAGGTAATAAACGTAACTATATATTATTTATGTCCTTTATTCTTAATATTAAAATATATAATTATGTTAAATCCTTAAATCGTAACGGATTTAACTGATACCTTTGGATCTATGGATCATAACGGATCCATATGTGGCTTTTTTTATAGCTTATTAAATATGGCTGGCTTACGTCTTTATTTTTCCGATAATACCGCTAACGAATAGGGTTACCAGCCCCCACTTGGCCTAGTCAGGCCATAACAATTTAACCAGTTTTTTAATTAATCGATAAATTATATTAATGCAGTTATAATTATTTAAGGATTATGTCGTATCTTTTTAAAGGTATAATATCGAAAATAACGTTTTATTTTTATCTTTCGATATATATATCGAGTTAATCGGTTTTTTATAATATTTTTTTTTCGTCGTATTAAAAAATATAACTTTCGGCTTTTATTATGTTATAAAAATGTTATTTCTTTTTTTATAATAATTATAACTTATTATATAGTTTCGGGGTTATATAATTATTTTCGGTTTCGTTATTTATTATAACGGTATACTAATTATTTTTAACCTTTATTTATATTATAATATATCCGTATCGTTTTTAGGTTTTTAAAATAGTTTATAAATATCGTATTACGTTTTTAAACTTTAAGATACCACTTTATAGCTTTAATATAAACGGCTTTATTATTTTAAATTTTTACCGTAAATTTATATAACGTTATATAAGTTATTATAAAGTTTTTTTTTATTAGATTTTCTTTATACGTATAGTTATTTTTTTGTTTTTAAGTTTTTATAAAAATGTTTAAAGCTAATTTTATTAAAAGTTATTTTTTCCAGTAAGTTTTTAAACGTATATAAATCGGCGTTTAATAACTTATTTTTCCAATATCGGATTTTATATTTTTATTATTCGATCTTATTCCGGATTTTTATAATTTTTAACGTTTAATATATATATTCGTTATAATAATATACTTAATATCCTCCGGGGCAGGATATTTTTTTTAACCATTTTTATTTATACGGTATGCAGTTATAATAACGCCGAATTTTTTTATACCATTATCGATCGGTTTCGTTTTTTTTTTATTATAAAAAATTGAATCTTTTTTTAACTATTTGTTTAATTCGGTTAATAATACCGATTTTTCGTTCCTTATGTTAATAATATTTATATTTTCGACAGTTAATAAGGTATTTTAAAAAATGCGGTATCCGAGTTTAAATTTTTTAATTAATAAATTTATCCCAGTTACGAAATTATTATAAATAAATTTTAAATCGTTACTTTTTAAAACGTTATTAAAATCGTTTAATATAAATGTTATACATTTTTTATAGTTTATAATTTTA
Source organism: Eutypella sp. D-1 (assembly GCA_023313575.1). Classification (NCBI taxonomy): domain Eukaryota; kingdom Fungi; phylum Ascomycota; class Sordariomycetes; order Xylariales; family Diatrypaceae; genus Eutypella; species Eutypella sp. D-1. The sequence goes on from JAJTTP010000003.1 coordinate 1,589,875, forward strand.
TTATTTTTTAAACTAATTAATTAATCGTTTTATTTTTTTTTTTTACGAAATAAGTTTCCGTAAAGGCTTTTTTTTTATCGTTATTAAAATATTTATTTTGTTATTATTAACGTTATCGTTTTGTTACGGTTTAGGCTAATTGTTTAATTTTTTATAATCCTTATTAATAAATATTATTATCCGAATATACGTAATAAATTATTTTAAACGTTTTTCCACCGGCAAAAGGTTATTCCTTTTCGGGCACGGGTTTTTAATTTATATTCTGTTTAAATCTTTTATATTCTTTTTTAAAATGTCTTATTTTATTATAATTATAGCATTTAATTTATCGCTTATTTTTTCGTATTATATTAAATAATATAAATCCTAATACCGTCCCGTAAAATATATCGGTAAGCTTTTAATTTTGATTTTTATTATTTTAATATCTTTTAAATCTTTTAAATATATAATGTTTTTTTTTTCCTAACGTTATTTAAATTATTTATTATCGATTTTAATTACTAAAGTAATAAATTTATCGAAAATATTTAATTTATTTTACGTGATAATTTTATTTTTAACCGAATTTTTAAATCTTTAATAAAACGTATCGATAAAAGATTTATCGTTAACTTAATCTGTTTTGGTAACAAATTATTTAAATTACGCAGCGTATATATAAGCTGCCCTTTTTTATTTAAAAGTTAAAAATTATTACGTAACGGCTTAGGCTTTATCCGGATTTCCGTAATTAATTTTTACTTTTTCCTCGAAATTTTTATACTTTTCGAAAAAACGTTTAATTTTTATGGATTTTTTTTTCTTTTTTATTTTTACAAAGGCATTTAAAATAGGTTTAAACTATTAAATTATCCCCCCGGTAAAGCATGATATAATATTAAAAATTTTATTAGCTTCCGTAATATGCATATAACGTTATTAATATAAGTAAGTTACGGCTGTAATAAGAAAAGGTTATACGGAGGTAATATTATTATAAAGTCCAAATTTTTTAAGCTTAAATTTAATAAATATAGCTTTTTAATTCGTAAATATAGTTACCGTTTATTCGATTTATTCGATTCGTTTAAATAATTATTAAATAACTTATTAAAAGTTTTAGCCTAAAAAAAACATAATGTCGGATATTATTTAAAGCTAATAATATTATTAAATAAAAGCTTATAACGTATAACGGCTGGTTTATTTTTAATTATTAATTTAATTAAAGGGTTTATGTTAATAAAAGTATTAAAGGTTTTAAATAATAAATAATTACGTTTAATAATAGTAAAAAAAAAGATGTTTTAAATAATTAAGTTATATTATAAACTAATAAGTTTAAAAATTATTTAAAAAAAAGGTAATAAACGTAATTATATATTATTTATATCCTTTATTCCTAATATTAAAATATGTAATTATATTAAATCCTTAAATCGTAACGGATTTAATTAATATTTTTAGATTTATAGATTATAACGGATCCATGTGTGGCTTTTTTTATGGCTTATTAAATGTGGCTGGCTTACGTTTTTATTTTTCCGGCAGTACCGTTAACGAATAAGGTTACCAGCCCCCACTTGGCCTAGTCAGGCCATAACATTTTTAATCTTTATTTATTTTTTTAAATAAAATATTAATTTCTTTTTAAAAGTTATCCTTTTCTTTTTAAGTGATTTTTCCGTAATTGTTTTTATTGTTATTACTTTTTTTATTATTATTATTTTTAAAAGGGGTGTTCATTTTAAGGTTTCCATTTTATTATAAAATAAACATTTAAATGGTTTTTTTTAACACTTTTAAGTTATAATCGGTCCTTTAATTAAAGATATTAGCTTAAATGTTATTTTTTCCTTTAATATAGTGGATTTTAAAATTAAATTTTAATAAAAACGTAATCCATATTTTTTATTAACGGCTAAATCTTGTTATGGCCTGACTAGGCCAAGTGGGGCAGGCAACCCTATTCGTTAACGGTATTACCGGAAGAATAAAGGCGTAAGCCAGCCATATTTAACAAGTTATAAAAAGAGCCACACATGGATCCGTTATAATCCATAGATCTAAAGGTATTAATTAAATCCGTTACAATCTAAGGATTTAATATAACCATATATTCCAGTGTTAAAAATAAAGGATATAAATAATATATAGCTACGTTTATTACCTTTTTTTAAAATAATCTTTAAGCTTATTAATTTATAATATAATTTAATTATTTAAAGCACCTTTTTTTTTGCTATTACCAGACGTGACTACTTATTACTTAAAACCTTTAACGTTCCTGCTAACATAAACCCCTCGACTGGACTAATAGTTAAGAATAAACCAGCCGTTACAAATCTTTATAAAGTTATAAATTTAATTAGATTTTTATGGTTTAAATAAATAAAGGATTTTAATTTTTAAATATATCCCCGTTTTAAATTTTCCTTTATGCTATTTTTAAAAGCTTATAACCTTTTAAGATTTATATAATATACTTTATATTTTTAAAGGTAATATCTTTTTTTAATAAGGATTTAATGGTTTTATTAATTATAAACTGGTAATTCGTTTTTAAATCTATTTCGAAATAGGTTTTTAAACCTGGCGTATTTTTAAAAAACATTAAGTATTAAATCCATTTTAGTTTTTAATTTTTATTTAATTTTTCGGATTAGATAACAAAATTAATAATTTTAAATATAAATGGTTTTAATAACCTGTTATGGTTTTATTTTAATTATAATGGTTATGGTTTTCGGTTACGTTATTTAATAAGTTATTTAATTAATATTAAAGTTTTAGCGTTATAGCTAAAAAAGATTTAAAATAATATCGTATCCTATTATATTTATTATATCGAAAGTAATAATTTAAAGATGTTTTTAAATAGTTATTAAAAAAGGGATAATTTTACGGGAGATATAACCTTTATCGTAAATGGTTAAGTTATTATTTATTATTTTAAATCGGTAAATGATTTTTTTTTTAAATTTAAAAGATTTTATAATATTTTGTAATAAAAAAGAAGATATAATTTTTTTATAATTTTAAATTAATAAAGGCTTAAAAGGTTTAGTCTTTATAACATATATTGGTTTTAAGTTAATTATTAAGTTTTACGAAATTTTCGATATAAGTTTTATAAAAAGCATTTTATTTAACCGTTTATTACCTTATTTTTTATAAAAGCTTTAGAAATCTTTTAAATAAATTATCTTTTTTTATTTTTAAGTTTTTTATATAACGTAAGCTTAATATTAATCGTTTAAATAATTGCTTTATTTACGTTTTCCGTAACAGTATTAAATTACTTTAATTATTAAAAAAGCGTAATATTTTTTAACCGTAATATTTTCGGGAATCGTTTAATTATAATAAATAAAAAATCGTAATTCCGGGGTTAAAAAAGTATAATATTTTATTTTTATTAATAAATAAAAGGTATAAATATAATATTAATAAAATATCCATAATATATTTTTATATTAAAAATATAAAACGTTTTTAATATATTCGTTTACCGTTTTAAAAAGATAAGTAATTAAAAAGATATTATAATAATCGAAGTTATTATAAATATTATATAAAAAAGTTATTTATTTTATTTTTTTAACGTTTTTCCGTATATTAATTATATTTTTTATCGTATTTAACGATAAAAATCGGTTTAATTATTTAAGGGTTAAACTTTTAAGGTTTTCCGATTTTTTTAATAGCTAATTAATTAAGATTTTAAAATTATTTAATTCCTTTTTTAAACGGACCCCGTTTAACATATTTAAATTTATGTTTAAAAAGTTTTTATTATCTTTTATTTTTTATTTAACTTTTAAAACGTTATATAGGTTATAAAAGGTCGGAATATAACATATATATTTTTTTATTATACTTTTTAAGTTATAGTTTATAATAAAATATATAAAGCAGGTTTTAAGGTATTTAAGTTATTTTAATTCGTTTTTATAAATATAATTTTTTAAATCTTTATCTTTATTAAAAATGTTAATTTTTTTTATAAGCCGAAAATTTAACCATTATTTAATTATGTTTTTTTATAATTATTTAAAAAACGGTATAAGCCGTAAAAAAAGTTAAAGTTATAAACATATCTTAAAAATTTAATTCTTTTACTTTTTTCGGTATTTAAATATTAATTATAAATAACCGGGTATTTCGGGTATTTAAGAAATTAATAATAAACGTAATTATCGGTAATTAATTGTTTATTTTTTTTCTGTTTTTTAAACTTTTTTAAATATTATTTTATACTTTTTTTATTACTTTTATACATTTAGTAATTATCGTTATAATAAACGGTTTAATTAAAGCTAATATAATTATCCTTATTAAAAGCTTTAATTTTAAGTATAAAATCAGGTATAAATTTATTAACGTCGTTTTCCGAAAATATTTTTAAAAAAATAGGGTATATAAAATAATTTAAGCTTTTTTTATAACATAAATAACCTAATACTTTAATGAAAATGTTATTATTTAAATAAAATAAATAAACATATAAATTAAATTAAATATAAAAAACGTATTTATCCGGGTTAAAAACTTTTATTATATAGTTAATAATTTTTAAATTTATAATTTCTTTTCGGGTAATTATTATTACGGTATAATCGTTATATTATATAAAATCTTTATCGGGCTCCGATTCGGTTTTAAAATTAGCATTATCTTTTTCGTATTCGGTAACATAAGCCTTTTTTTATAGCTATAAAATATTACTTTATTAAGGTTTAAATTTAGGTTATAAATTTTATTTAAATTTACCGCCTTTTTTAAAGCTTTTATATTTATTTTTATAATAACTTTTTTTACCGTAATTAAAACATTTAATTTATAACTTATTTTTTAAGGTTTTATTAATAACGTTAATTTATTGTTTTTTCTTAACCTTATATTTCTTAAGGTTTTATCCTTTTTTTAAACTTAATTAAATCCTTTTTTTTCGAGGTACCGTTTAAAGGTTTATTAATTATAAAAGATAATTTATTTAATATAATTATCGAATTTTTTAAGCTTTTTAATTTTATTAAATTTATCTTTAACTTAAAGTTTTAAGCTATTATAATATAATAAAAAGAAACCTGTTTTTAAAAATTTAATTTTAACGGTAAATTATTTAAATACCGTAATATAATCGGCCGTTAATTTAATTTAAATTAATAAATAAAATTATCGTTCGGCGTTTTAAGTTTTATTAAAAATTCCGAACATAATTTAAAAAGCGGCGATAAAAATATTAAAATTATTAAAAATTTTCTTAATTTTTTCTTTAACTTTATCCTTTTTAAAAATATATTTTTTAAAAAAAGGTTTATATTAAGTTAAAGCATTATTAATAAAGAATTATCCCGTTATTATAACTTTTTTTATATTATTATTAAAAGATTAATTAAAAAAGTTAAAATAAATTATTAATAAAATAAAAAAACCGTTTAAAATTTTAAAATCCTTTTTATATTTTTTAAAAGCTTTAGCCTTAAATTAAAGTTAAAATATTTTATTATTTTTAAAACCTCCGTTATTTAAGTTATTATTCCGCTCCGAGGGTTTATTATTTTAAATATTTTTTTAATACTTTTAATCGTTATTTTTTAAATCGTTATTTTTTAACTTATTATTAAATTAATAGTTTTTTTTTAATTATTATTTAAAGGATACCGTTTACGATAGTTTAAAAAAGGTTAGTTATTATTAAAAGATATTTAATCCAGGTATCAGTTCTTAAGTTTATATTTTATTAAAAAGGTTTTTATTAATTCTTATTATTTAAAAAGTTAATAATAACTTTTAAAATTAAAATAATTTTTAAAAGTTATTAATAAAAAAACGTTAAAATTTTTTTTAAAAATTTAACTTTTAGTTTAAAATCTTATTAACGTGTTAATAAGTTCCAGTATATTTTTTATTAAAAATAGTTATAAGTTTAAAAATAATTCCTCCGGGGATTTGTTTTTTTCGTTTAAAAGTAATAAATGTTATTTTTTTATAATATCGTTATTATATTTTAATATGCTTTAATTAAGCAAATAGTTTTTTCTTCGTTTTTTAATTAAAAAACGATTAAAATGTAATAAAACTGTTATTATTAATTTTAATTTTAAATAATAAAAGGCGTAAAAAATAAATATTTAAATTAATTATTAATTAATTAAAAAAGAGATTATTTAAATAAAAACGATCCTATACCTTTTATATATAAAAAAAGGTAATCCCTTATACCTTAAATCGATAACTAAGGTCCAGTCGATCCATTAGATCGATTTTCGGACATAATCGATCCACCTACGTGACCGTTATCGTTATCAGTGGGGCTCCTTTACCCTGGAATGAGTGGTTTGTAACACAGCCTCAGTTATCTGTGACTTGGCCATACGGTATATCTCCCATGTCCTGTGATTGCATTGTTAGAGAAATCTCATCTCGGTACCTCCTTCAGCCGCGGTAAGTTCTAGAAAGAAAAGGCGTAGACAAAGTTCCTCTCCATCAAGACTGTAGAACGCAAAAGTCTGACTCACCATTTCCAGAATTGAGGGTACTGGTTAATATACAACCGCAAAGTCTCAAAAGTTCATCTATGACGAGCCCGACAGAAGTTGTAAGGCGGTGAGGTGGATGAGACACGCCCATCTTTACGATTATTATCATACGGTTTTTGACAGGATCTTGGCAACGTATGGTATTTGGAATCATGCAGCGTATCTACAGTTATGACTGCAAACGGAAGGCGTTGAATTGCAGATGACCACTAACGACCTATACGGCGGTTAGGACGGCTATAACAGAATATTCGATGGCGATACGTACTAGCCATCAATCGTGTATATATATAGGGCCTAGATCTCCTACTCAGACTGATCGAGAGGAGAAGACCTAAGGCCCTAGAAACCTAAGAAGAATTGTTAGTTGTTCTGATTTTAGATTCCTAACCCTTGTTACAGTTCACCAGCTTCAGCAGTTCCGATCGCCCATACCCCTATTTCTAGCCCACTTTATAAGGGGCTTGATTGCATATGACAAGATTCCGTTAACGGCTCGACCACATCACTATCCATAAGGCTATAAAGAAAATACACTGCTTACTTTTGTAAAGTGTCAGGTGTTATAGTTTTCCAGATTTGAGTAGCGATTATCATAGAATCGAACCCTTACCGGTATCACTTTATTTAGACCATCGAAGCTTGGAGAACCGGAAGTGCCTCCTTAAACCCTACTCATGATAATTACTTGTCCATCGATTATGCTTGAGTACTTCACAGTCAGCACAATGGGAGGAAATACGGTGCATATGCATAGCATATGCTTGTAGTAATATTAGCGGAACTGACGCTATACATATTCCTGCATTCAGGCATCCAGCTCGCTTTCGAGATTAATGCGCCATACCTGAGTAGTTGCTATCATCTCGAGATAATCCTATATTCTTACTAAGACGTCATAGGAGCCTAGGAGCTTCTGTTCACTGGCAATAACCATGCTGCACAATGTCGTGCTGATCACCACTACGCAATCAGAGCTCATGGTTAATTAGCGTATCTTTCGTAAGTTGGCAGGAATATGATAAAGTTCAAAACGATCATTTGATGTGAAAAAGGAGTTGATGTAGTTCCGGAAATAACTAGGTCAGGAATGAATTACATACTGGCAGGTAATTTTGTTGTCGTTTTTGCCGTTACTTCCACACGACAGAACTTTGGACCCGTCGCTGCCGTGAACGCTGCGTGGCTCGTTTCCACTGCAATCTGCGAGCGATAACTGCTGGCCTTTGAGATTAAAGGAACCCCCACAAGGCGAGCTGGTTAAGGCCGCGAGCTCAATAGCTGCCGGACACGCGCTCTCGCCCTCCACCCACACCACCCAGTGGTTTGTCTGGTCATGGTTCTGCAGCTCCTGGCCCCAACCCACCTTGAAGTTGGGGACGGGTGCACGCACCTTCGTTACGTCGAGCGTGGTGCTTGCTGTCGCGAAAGTCGCTACGGTGAAGGAGAGAGCGAGTACAGTGTGTGTGAACTGCATCTTATTTACGGAGGATGTACTCAACACTCAGCTGAAAGTCTCGATGTAAGTGTCTTGACGATTGAGTCTTCATGGGGTCAAAAGTAAACGTCCAAAGTGTGCGAAGGCAATGTCAACTCTCTGTTTAAATACTAAAGATGACCGTCTGAAATACATTTTCTCTTCGGTTGGTGTGTTGGAACCTGCCTTTGATCTCTAATCGACTAGGAGCTCAGGATGGGACATAAGATGCGCATCAGAAGGTGGTCCAGGAGTACAGAGACGGGGTGGTTACTCCGTACTTGTACGACAGTAGTTGTCTTATATTTCCCCCCTTGATATAATGAGTTTCGTGATACGAAACCATGCCCTAGAGGAGTAATGTGTTAGGAAAAGGTCTAGTGACAAACAGGGTGTTACATGTTAACCATCATACTGATGTCAGTAAATTCCAGAGGGTTTTTCTAAGACGTGAATAGTTCAAACCCCGGAAGTGAGAATTTCAGAGTTCTCCACTATCGCCTTCGTGTCAAGCAAGTGATATTAGAGATATATCAATATTGCAAAAGGGTTGTTGCTTGTCGTACCATTCCTCGGAGTCAAACCGGAAACTAGGGTCAGTCGTCTTAGCCGATACAAGCCTCGTCCAGAACTATTGAGAGAATATATATATATATATATATATATTGGTGACATAATCTCTAGGCACCAGACACTGCATATTGATGAAGATATCATATACGTACCACGGTTGTGCCATAGGAACAAGAACGGACCGGAAACATCACCTAACGACGAGATACCGCAACTCTTACCATAACCTCGCAAAGCGCATCAATCATCAAGATCCTGACGTGGCCAGATCATGCCGTGAAAAATTAGATGAGGTCAGCTATGTCTGAATTGGGGGTTCTGTTCATCTTAACATAGTTGTACATGTGATCTAAACAGTAACCCAACAGACAGGCGATGGCGAATGGACGTAGGAGCGATGATACGATGTTTCAGATCAGGGTGTTGCGGCCAGTGAAACGTTTGTACAGCAGCTTTGTTTCATGTCGTTCCAACCTTCCGCAGAACAGGCGAAAATGTAAGCTTTACGGTGCGGATAACTGACCGCAGTATAGAGAGGTGCTATCGGTCCCTGTTATATCTGCAATAAGTTCATCACAGGCAACGAGGACCATGCAACCATGCAATGCTGCCTTATACCTATATTTGAGCGTGTTTGTGACGTGCTGCAGCTGCGGATGAAGCCGCAGTCGAGCGTTCTGCACCTATTCATCCCAAATAAATCCGAATACTCAGAACCCCGACGGACCAAATCCATTCGACGACGTGCATGTGACGTTAGGCGGCACGTACAACAATCCTGAAATATCTTAAAAGCCACAATGTGATAAGCTTGCAAAGTTACACCAGAGTAACGTGCATATTCCTATCCTGTACAGTCCAGCAAATCCTGATTGATATTTGGTCCTGCTCACCTCCATAACCATGACCGCTTTTCATCAACGGCTCTTCAACCCCTCTTCCAACAAGTTAACTTAAGCGGTCTTGCTACCTCCTTTACCTCTGCTCTCCGTGATCAGCACCTTCCAAGCCAGAGCCGCACCAGTCAAGATGGCGCCCCCGCCTTCCCACAGCGCGGGCGTGGTCCACCCCTGACTCCAGAACACCAAGGTCGTCAGGAGGCGCATTGGCACCGTAAGACAGAAGAATGAGGTGTTATCCTGGTATGCTGCCAGCGTATAGTAGAGGCCCATCGCGATGGCAGCCAGGGAGTTCCCCTTGGCAAAAGGAGCGCAGGCTGCCGGATATGACAGTGATGACGGGGCCGATGATGATGATGGCGACGATGCTGGGTCTAGTAGTAGGCTGTATACGCCGGCCGCGAGAGCTGTGATACCGAATAGATAGACCGTAAGGGCTTCTGGTGTAGGCATGTTTACTATGCAAAGGTTGTTCTTTATGGACTGGTAAGAGGGAGGTGGCTAAGATGAAATAATGAGGTTTGGATTGTGGGGTCTTGCGGACTGTACGGAACGTGTACGAATAGCCCCAGATTATATATATAATAGCACCCGTGGACCTGAACTAGCAGACTAGTGCTTAACTACGGATGGGTCGGTATGCCTGTATTTATTCGTCGCCCTACTCTCATAGAGGGGGTGGGGCAAGTCTAGGAGGACACGAGAGGAAAGACTAGTGGTTCGACTCACGAGAAGATTGACATTGGGATAAGGATAAGGCCTAATAAGCACTGCTCCTTTAAGTTAAGCTCTGATGATTATCAGTTTTACAACATGTAGTTAACGAATGGTAGACCCTTCTCCGTAGTGGAAATCCAAGCTCAATCTAGACATACAAACGCCGCCGAAACCTCAGGTTTCTCGATTATCATTACTCCTAGGCATCCTCCAACTCATCTCAATGAAAGTTCACGCTGCTTCATCGGTACTCACGGGTTGTTATGTCGCAATAGTTCCAAAACTCCATTGCCTTGCCCGACCCACCCTCTTCATCCGACTTTATCGCATCAAGGAGGTCCTGCTTCATGTTCTTCTCTTCCGCCACTCTGCCGAAAGGTAGTATGTAACACCCGTTGTGTTCCATCGAAATCTCTTTTGACAGCCCCGCGTAGAGTCCCGTGTAGGCCGCCATCTTGGGCGCGTGAAGAATGGGCCAGGAGAGATATCTTATCCAAGGCGAGTGTCTGAAAAGGTTGGACGATGCACCTCCGGGGTTCTGAACCACACTGACGAGGCCCTCTGGACCATATCGCCTCGCAAGCTCGGTAGAGAGACACCAGTTACCAATTTTGGAGTTGATATAGTTTCGACCCTTGTCCTTGGGAGGTGCGACCACCTCGGACATCTCTAGTCCATTTGGTGGTGTTTGCAACTCGACGATTTGGCTGCAAGTCCAAACGACACGAGTCGACACGGAGGGCTGCGTAGTGGCAGAAGTCTTCTCAAGTAACGGTAGAAGGAGCTGCGTAAATAAGAATGGTCCAAGACAGTTTGTTGCCAGATGCAACTCGATACCTTGCTTCGATACGCTGCCTGGGGGCACTTGGGAGACACCCGCATTGTTCCACAACACGTCCAATCTTTTCTCTTTCTTGAGGAAGGACTCTGCAGAAGCTTTTATCGTTGCCAAGTCGTCAAGCTCGAGATGTAGAAACTCCACGCTGCCTTTTGACTCTGGGTGGGCAAGTCCGATGGCTTTCATTGCTTTTTCTGCCTTTTCCCAAGAACGCCCAGCGATATACACCCGAGCGTGAGCTTGATACAGCATTTTCGCAAGCTCTAAGCCAATTCCGGAGTATCCTCCAGTTACAATGAACACCCTACCATCTTGAGACTCCAAGTTCGCCTCTGTGAGTGCTGGTCTGGGTGGGAAGAATTGAGAGAGTTGATGTCCCATGATGCAGTGTTTGATTGACGGTACCTCGAGGACTGTTGTTGAACTGCTCGTGGATTGAGCTGAAGAACAACTATTGTCCTATTAATATAATAATGGTGACTTTTCCCAGTTCACTTCAATATAAGGAGCGTCTTCTTTGTCGACTTCGGCACGTTAGGTGTAGGCAGGTGCAGACTCTGCGGTTAGTAGCATGCAAGAGAGGGGAGGTGGAATTGAGCGCAGTTAATCAGGCACAGCCGAATCGACATCGAAGGCTTACGGAGTGTTACACGGAAAGCCGGGTAGCCTGCAAGCAAGGGGGCGCATACGCAGCCCCGGAGGCTACCCCTAACTCATAACGGTACCAAATAACTGACTATGCATGTTGGAAGCGCCTGCTGCATGCTAATATAAGTGGCATGGGATAACTACGTCAAAGAAAAACGATATACTGATTGCAAGTCAATTGGTAACGATACTATCGACTCGTGCACTTTAGTAACACCTACCGTGCGATCAGAGTCGCATGCCTGGTATCGTCTCTCGCTGCTTCAGCTTTACTTGAATCGGCTTCTTCTCCACAAACAAGAAAGTTCTCAGATCTTCCCACTTGAGTTGCGCCCCTGGAACTGCCTCAAAGTTAAAATTATATAGCAACTTCCCAAGAATCAGCCGCATCTCTGCCCAGGCAAGATGTTGGCCTATACAGTTTCTCGGCCCGACAGCGAATGTCTGAACAGCTCCACGCCGGTCTCCGAAATATGGTGATGCGGGGTCAGTTACGGCGTTTGGCAGCCACCGCTCCGGAATAAAGGATGAAGCGGCATGAAAGAGGTTTGGATCGCGATACATGGTGTATGCTTGAATTGATACCCGTATCTAATTATCACACACAGATTAAGCGGTGGTACATTACGAAGTAGATTGGGGGGCAATATGCAAGTCCGTGCACCTACCCCTGCTGGCAGCCATGTACCACAGACCAAACTCCCGCCCGCAGGTACGCGTCGAGGGAGAATCCACGGAATAGGTGGGCAGAGTCTGAGCCCCTCTTTCAGAACTGCGTTGAGGAAAGGCAGTTGTTGTAGTGCATCAAGAGATATTTCGTCTGCGGTTTGGAAACGCTCGCGGATCTCGTCCACCACGATGTTAAGTTTGTCTGGGTGATTTATCAGATAGTGCATAGTTCCGCTTAAAGCCGTCGCCGTAGTCTCGCTTCCAGCATTTGTCAAAACCACAAAGGTGCTGTTAATTTGATCAATAGGCAAGGCCTTTTCCACACCTCCCTGGATAACGTGGGACATGAAATCTGGACGTTGCGTTTCCCAGTTGAGGCGACGATACACCTTTTGTGCAATATATCCGAAATGAGCAACCTGCATTCTTCGTAAATATGGCGAAACCAGTTTCAAAAGCACATATTCAACAGACGGGTAGAACCGTGTCGAGGCAACCCAAGTCGCACCCTTGACGCTATCAAAGACTCGCTTGATCCATTCGTGGAAACGAGAGTTTTCTAGGCATTCGAACGATTCCCCGTACGCCAGGTCACCGATGATGTCAAACGTTGTGAAGTTGAACCAGGGACCGATATCGATGGTTGCGGCCTCTCCTGATGGTGCCTTGCTGGCGTACTCTTGCAGGCGCTCTACAAGTAAATTGGCGTATCGATTAACAATAGGCTCTTGGTCTTTCAGAGCGCGAAGACTGAGAGCAGGCGCGAAGAGTTTCCGGATTCGAGCATGTGGTTCGGGTTGAATCGCACTCAATATGGTAAGGCTCATCCCTGGTTGAGCTGACCACCAAGTCGGATCTTTCAGGAATTGCTTTCCAGGCTGCGGCTGGAGAATGTCGTTCCATGCTTCAGGTTGAGCGAAAGTTACCTCATCAGGAGCAATACGGAGAACTGGTCCATACTTCTGATGGAGCTTCTGCAGGTCCTGGATGATGGTACCCTTAAGCAGAGCACGAATGAACGGTAATCGCGAAGCCGACCAGGTACGAGGGCCGGGTATTTTTGCCAAGGGATGAAAGTAAATACTGTAAATAGCTTTCAAAATAGGGTACTACGTGTCATTAGTTTATCTCACTCAGCCTAGCAGAAATGCTTGATATTACAGATAGTAAAGCCAGCAGGGTGTAGCCAGCTTGAGGAGAGAGACGATAATATTCGTAGAACGGCATTTCTGGATCGGGATAGTTCTTTAACTATATGGAGATGAGTTGAATGATCGGGACCTGCGGGTTTGAGAAGTGGGTAATATTCACAATATAAGGGAAGTGGAATCCAAAGCGAGGAAATTTTGCAATGTACACGCACATAGGCGGGGACCCTCAGGAGGAGAACTGCTGCCGGAACTGTATCGAAGTAGGGCATCAGTTGAGGCACACGGCTTCGTATTTCCATTAAGAGCGAAGACGTCAATTATTGCACCAAAGCCATGCAGTGCTCAGTACCGTATCCCTTGCAGCCCGATACACATTGGCAATTCAGTAGGGAAACTTTTTATAGGACTGCGACCTCAATGCATATCTTGTCTTTTTGCCAAGACGACCCACATTGATGCAGGGAGAACCAACACCTCCAACCGTGATATAACAACATATGGTCTGTTGGTAACACAGCCTAACTATATGTCCCCATTGCGCTTTAACAATACAACTATGATGTCATAATTCATCGTGTCATAGACGCTGCTAGTGGAAGTGCTTGTTGGTGATACTATTCCAACCCGTGTACCATTTAGCAAAGCTGCGTATCGAGGTGTCAGGGAGGTAGATTACGTTGTTACAGATAAGAAGCTGAAGTAGCCATTGCGAGATAATCAAAATGCGCTTATTATTTCCCTACATCCTACACTATACATAGGGCTGGTGGGGCCACAACTAACCTCGTATCATATACAATCCAGTATATTGATAGATACTAAGTACATATGTATGTAGAAGAAGGTTGCCCCGCACGGCATCATTCGATCGTATTCAAATGATGTTGAAGCACAGCGATGAAGCGATGCAAACACTCAGCTGTGAGACGGTGGTAGACGGTCTTAATGGGGCTCTGCCAATCTCCAGTCTCGCCATAAAGTAGCTATGCCTACGCTTGCAACTCGTGCCAATCCACACATGACGGGGTTCACAGGTAAAGGGGTAAAAGTGGACCCAAATAGTAACTCTTTGCCACTTATGAACAATAGAACACAAACTCACCAATATACACCATTAAGTTCTCTTTCTACATGAGTAGATGTTTACACAAGTCATTTGCAGGTGACTGTATCTCTTAGCCGCAAGTATGTACGTGGTAAAGATTAGCGGGCCATGGTAGGCTTGAGAGGGGGATACGAATGATGCAGGTGCTTGCAGAGTTGGATTTATGGTACGAATAGCCAGCTGCAGCATATGGGTATGCTACCGTTCGCTACTTTATCCATGCATAATGATCACGGCGCGACTCTGGTTTCACCTAAACCACTGTACACGTAGAAAGACAAATGTAGGTATACTGGGTGCGTCGGCAATAGGCGGGCATATACAGTGACGTGCATGGAAAGCCAACCGCGATCAAGTGACGAGAAGTGATTAGTGTTGGTAATGCAAATAATATTTTATTCTAGACAAGGGGGGTATCTAACTTTTAGCGATCTAAGCCGCGATCATAAACCATAGATCTTAACAACGACAACGCTATGAAACAAAGCGAAACCAAACTTTAGCAAAGGAGCATACAAACGCCACCCGAACACCGATCAGATCCACTCATCCTGTGTCCGGTCGCCGTCCCGCGCGAGGTAGAAGGCCCCCATAACCTGAGGCCCGATGTGATCGGCGAGAAAATCTTCGACGGTTGGGTTGCGCTGGTGGGGACGCGTAAGGTGCGTGGTGTCGAGGATGAGGCTGAGGGTGTGGTCAAGCGCGGCGCGGACCTTCTCCTCCCGGCAGCTTCGACAGGAAGAAGGTACCCGGCCTCCTTCCGAGATGAGAACGGGCACCTCAGACCCCACTTTACAGGGGTCGAGGCGGTCGCTAGTGAACTCGCGCAAGAAAATGTGGTGCCCGCACCCCTCATGGTACAGCGGGAACCGACACGCGGGACAAGCGGGCCCCTGGCGCCGCTCGTGGCAGATCTCGGCCCACTGAGTAAGGCATTCCTGGCCGAACACGTGCCCGCACGGGAGTACCGAAAGATTCTCAATAGGGGCAGCGAAACGGTTGCTCATAAATGGCTCGGGGAGCTTCAAACATGCTGTCCGGCAGATGCCACAGGTGAGCTCCAGGCTCGGACTCGGCAGTCGTGGGTCCCGGTCGGGGGCGCGGCTCTGGAGGTATGAGCGGATGACCGGCCAGAACCCGCAGTCGGTGATGACCTCAGGTTTCGCTTTAATCTCCTTTGGTGTCGGTGCTGTACGAGTGAGGGTCTTCAGGAGCCCAGCTCTCCTCTTCGCTGAAATGCTTTTGGCTTTCGTGTTGTTTTTCTTTATCGCCTTGACGCTACCGCGCAGGACGGGTCGTGCGAGAGTCGATGGCATTGGGGCAGAAGGATGTCTTCGAGAGGTGGAACGGACAGTGGACGACATTGTGGTTTTTTCCTAGGTACGAATTATTCTTTGAACTGAGCTGCGGGTGTTTCGCTGTTAAGAGATCCATCTCCATATAATATATATATATAATAGAGTGTATAGAGAGCGTGCGTGGTCTCGAATCCATGTAGGTCTTGTCCTGACAAAGACAGCTTGTGCTAACCAGTGAATAACTTTATGGTTAATGACAAAGGTGTCATTGAGAGACTGAATGAGTGCTGAGTTAATGGCATTGTTTAAAAGGGGGCCATTGACAGGCAACATAGAATGAAGATGACAATTGGGATATTTGAAGTAGCAATGCATTGTTTACGGCCAGGGGAAAGGCGAGTAAGAGATTGTTACATATGCCGTGACATCTGCGAGCCTACATGACTTCCCTATCCTCTTCCTTTCACCCACAACGGATGGAAGTATTGACATTACCTTACGAAACACTCACTACTTTGTCACAAGGTGAAGCTGGTGTCAAGGGTCAGTCCGATAACTAGGGAAGAGGCATTGTCTTTGTCGAATATCCCTTTCAGCATGTTGGCGCCTAGCCCCGCCGTCCCCCGCAACATACAGCAGCCGCTAAAACTATCTATTAAACATATTAGTGCCAGCTATAGTTAACAGTTACTCCTCCATACGAGATAGTCTGCTTGCTCTGGGCCAACAATGGAAAGACGGACGCGACACGAAAAAAGAAAAGGCAAAATTATGAAGCAAAAAGTGAACTTAAAGAAAGGACAAACTTGCCCCTCGGCAGGACCTTGCCGGAATTGAACCGGCGACCTTCGGAACTGCAGTCCGCTGCTCTACCTCTGAGCTAAAAGTCCTCAGTGTCACGTGCTTTTATACTCTGACAGACCAATATATAAATATGTCAATGATTTGTGGCTTCGAGTAAGCTGTGCGTGCTGGTAACAAGGGAACTGGGTGGTGCATACGGTTGAAAACCGGGCGCTGCTCTAGTACGGGTCTAGGCCAAGCTATCCTGCTAGCATGTACTCCTCGACTTAACAATATATTGCTTTACGAAATACACGCAACAAAGCGAGCACGATACTCCGAAAAAGTGTCCGTCCGTCTTTACCTTCCACGACGCGGGCTAGCTACGTAACTTAAACCCGTCTATCCTCACCTTAACTTTACCCAGCGCAGCAACAAGCACCCCTACACGAGCCGATAGTTATTCGCAATTCATACAAGCTATACCCCCTCCCCCACCCCTTTTTCCCCACCCAATACCCCCCCACGATGTCGCAACAGACCAAGATCACACCGAAGAACCTGACGTACGACACGACGCTGCCGCCGTTCCTAGCGCGTCTGCACGGGCAGAGCCAGGCGGCAGCGGACGGGGGGCCGGACCCGATGCTGGCAGCGCGCCGACGACCGACGGGCCGCGTGCGCACCGCCAGCGAGGAGGCCGAGGACGCGCCCGTCGTCGTCGACGAGCGCGGCAATGTCGTCCAGCTGGGCGCTGACGGTGAGGTGGTGGTCGACGACGACGGCAACGGGGAGATCGTGCGCAGGGCCGGCGATGATGGGGGAAAGGGCGAGAGTGCAGGTGTGGAGAAGGACGGTGAAGTGATACGGAAGAAAGAGCAGAAGGAGACGGCGAAAGTAGCTGGCATAGGCGCCACGAAAAAGAGGAAGGTCGGCCGCGTGGTCGGCGGTGACGAGGGGGGAGAAGATGATGACGATGGCGATAAGGGCGAGAAAACCGGGAGGAAGAAAGACGCCACGAAAGGTACAACGAAACCCGCAGCAACATCGACGGAGAAGCCCGCCGCCGCCGCCGCAGCGAAACCACATAAAAAGAAGGCCAAGAAGATCAAGCTCAGCTTCGGGGACGACGACGATGGGGTGTGAAAAGGGGACATACATACACCACATACACCACGAGCTTATCCGCCTCGCTCCGCCTATATGCTATCTGTACACAGTAATAGCCGCCGAAGTCCTGTCCCCATCATAATACTGCGTACCTAGGTATGCTATTACACAACCGGCCGCTTGACCCGCCTCCCAGAGCCCAAAGTCTGAGCCCAAACTCGACGGTATTCACGAGCTGCATTCGGGCGGGGTGGGGTTCACGCCAACGTTCATACGCCCGCGAGTCTTCTATTAAAAGAAGCAAGTCAGTTCGAAAGGTTGGAAGGTCCATCTAGGTTAAGCCCGGCGGGCGGGCACATACTTCCCCAAGACCAGGAGCACGCTCTCGCGAGCCAAACCAGATACGCTGTGGGAAGAAGGCTGCGGTGGCACCTATTTCGAACAAGACATGAGTACCCCGCTAGCTGCCCGACAGAGGTAGACTCAAATTGGGCATAGTAGCAGCCAACCTGGATGTCAATTGGGGCGCGAAGATATCATAGACTGCGTGTGCACGGCCGCAATACGTACACGGTCGCCTATGAGCAACAATACGTTATAAACAACTCTAGTATTGTGTGTTAAAAGATGGTCGCAGGGCTATTACCCTTGCTGCAGTAAAGTATATCACGAGTAGACACCGCGGGGAATCAGAGGGAAACCACCTACAGGGATCTATCGGAGCACCTCCATATTCACCGACCACCTTCATAATGCCCACAAACACCCACTTTTCCCGTAAACTTGGCACCACCTCAGGATACCCCACTTAAGGTCAGATAAACAGTCCTTATCTATATGCAATTACGTATAAAAATATGCTTATAAACAGAGACCAGTCTCAGTTCAGTCTCAGTTCAGTTTTTATTATAGTGGTTATAGCCACTATAACCACCACTGTAACCACCACTATAACCACCACTATAACCACAGCTGTTATTATAGCCTATCGCCTTATCGCAACCTATTGCAACCTATCGCAACCTATTGCAACTTATCGCAACCTATTGCAACTTATCGCAACCTATTACAACCTATCGCAACCTATTGCAACTTATCGCAACCTATTACAACCTATCGCAACCTATTGCAACTTATCGCAACCTATTACAACCTATCGCAACCTATTGCAACTTATCGCAACCTATTACAACCTATCGCAACCTATTGCAACTTATCGCAACCTATTACAACCTATCGCAACCTATTGCAACTTATCGCAACCTATTACAACCTATCGCAACCTATTGCAACTTATCGCAACCTATTACAACCTATCGCAACCTATTGCAACTTATCGCAACCTATTACAACCTATCGCAACCTATTGCAACTTATCGCAACCTATTACAACCTATCGCAACCTATTGCAACTTATCGCAACCTATTACAACCTATCGCAACCTATTGCAGCCAGTAATAGCTATAGTGGTGGCTACAGTGGTGGCTATAGTGGTGGTTACAGTGGTGGTTACAGTGGTGGCTACAATAATTGATATTATTATAATAGCCAGAACCGGGCGAGATTTATGTGTTTAAGCAGTATTCCGCCCCATTTTGGAGGTGGTGTCGGTCGGCGATTTGAACTTTACCCCGACTTATCCCTGTAGGTGGAAGATCTAGTGAGCCCGACACCGCGCGTCGGTGCTGGCTAGACCCGAGGCGGAAGTTATGTATGTAAACTTTTTCTTGATATTAGTTCTAACTATGTACGTTAACGTTATCGCTCAACTCGGCCCCCCCTCATTTTAGGTACTTGATGCCAAATATATAGCACGTATCCGGCGTCCGCGAACCCCTGTCCTCCCTACCACTGTGTCATGACCATGTAAAGTAAATCGTCCCGAGAAAACAAAATAACCTCCCCGCGTAGATAGAAGGCCGCATGATGGTGATTAGTATATACCCAATAAACGCCTGCCTAATGCAGCCAGAAACTCCCGTCAACCTGGGAGTGCGAGTTCCCACCCAACCACTGCGTTCCCCGTTATATAGATTCGTCGTAGATTTGACTGCAAATTCATTGGCGTCGTGTCTAGTATCGGGAATATCGGTTTGCCGACGGCGAGTACGAATGGTCGTAGGCGCTCGATAGTCCAGAAGGATCGTCCATGTAAACGGTTGTGCGGCGTTCGTCTTCGGGTAGAAGTTCCTTGACTTCCCAGTTGTTCATGCGGGTACCAACAGAGAACTCCAGATCCTCCTTGGTAATGGAATCCCAGTACTAATGATGCGAGTTAGCGACGACAGTGCTTTGAAAGAGGGCCCGTAAGGGCTAGGGTATGTCCTTACCTTGTAGACCATCATGACGGCCAGCAAATTGCAAGTAGTCGCGAGGGATAAACCATCAATGTAATGGCTTGCGTTGTTGCAAATGATGGCGCTCAGGCCGTAAAGAAGAACCTGGCCAATGACGAAAAACAAGACGCCGAAGATGATAGCAGCAAGAGGCCACCGGTCCTCAAGGGTCCGCATGACGAGGATGATCTGTAAGACGATATAGACGAAGAGCTGAATAGCATTGAGAAGATAGAGGACCGTGAACAGGCCGACGGTCTGCGTGGGGCCCATGCCAGCCCAGTCCTTAAACGTCGCAAGAGAGATCAGGAAAGAGAGCGCGAAGGCGACGACTGAGCAAAGCCGAAGCAACCAGACCGACAGAGGAGTGCCGTCTTCGTAAAGCTGAAAGCCAACAAAGCCGTTGATCAGGAGACATGTGATGAGGGCAGACGAGAACCCGTTCTGTATTGAAACGAAGTAGGGATATGCATCGTTACCCGGAGGGACAACACCGGCGTCGACGAGAAGCGAGAAGAAGGTCAGTAGCATGTACGTGTAGAAGAAGGCGAGAATCTCCTTCCGGCCTGGTTGCAGCATCGTCAGAACCCTCGTCTTTAAACCCTCCTCGTTAAAGGCCATCCTATGTGGCATCCCTTCCAACGTGAACAGACAAATAAAGACTTACCAACGGCGGTAAACTTCCCGCGCACATGTAAGATCATGATTACTGTCATGATGAGGGCGACGATGTGCATACAACTCGAGGCTCCTTGGAAGACGATCGTGTTGGCAAACTCGATGTTGCGCGCGTAGCAATCGGGCTCGATACCGACGCCGGAAGATACAGAAGTGATGGGACCAACGGCTGCGCACAACGGCAAGGGCGCCGTGTGGCAGAGGTCGGTGAAGTCACCGAAGCCGGGCATCGCGTTTTCAAAGTGGCTGCTCGATAGGTTCTACCAGGGATAGCGGATATGTAGGTTCGTCGGTTTGTTTGACGATTAGAGTAACGAGAGGGGACTCGAGATCGATGGAGCGCGTCGGTTAAAATTGATTGCCTGTTGAAATGATGAACAATACGATCAATTTTTGTGTTTGATCATTCGTCGGCTCTGGATAGCCAGTTCGATTTGTACAGCGTGTTGATTGTCGGTAGGCGACTGACGACGGAATGCGCGGGTATACAAAAGCGACGATGGTGATGATGAAGTACGACGACGACGACGACCGAGACTCAAAGAAACGAGAGTACTTTGAAATGATTATTAGAGCGAATGTTGATGGCCACAACCCGAAAAAACAATTGACCTCGTAGCGTCGTTACTCCGTGAATGATGGAATGTGGACGGGACGGCAGCAGGGCGGGCGGATGAGTTGGAAGTTATGGAACGGGATGAGACGGGATGGGATGAGTCGGGACTGTGGAGGATGTCCCAGTTATTGTTTTTTGCCGTAAAGACAATAATCAATCCACTCGCTCATCCAACTACCTACTTAGTAGGTACTACTCGCATTCAAGGCGGCTGGGCTTGCTGGGCTGCTGGTGGGTGGTGGACCGGGGGTGGTGGTGGAAGGAGCGATTCCAAGGTTGGGGGTGGGTTGACCAGGAGAAAGAGTGGAGAACAATAGAAGTCTGTAAGGTGGTCAATGCGCCCCAATTCAATTCGTATTCCTACTAAGTAAGACGGCCAGAACCTCTTAGTAGCGCTAATAATAGTACTTATACTTATTGTAGTGACACTATAAGGACGGTCGTAGCCGGTCCCAATTGGACTATTAGAACTTGGAAAAAATAACAATTGTTACCACCCCAAAATCATGTTCGTATCCAGCTACAAATACCCGATCGCACCTCCTCGGCACGGATGCGTAGGAATGGGGTTTTTGAATTGTCAACTTGGAAATGACGCAATATCCCAATCGTAGCTTCCACTCGTGAGCGTTGTTCAATCCTTGGTCGATTTTATTTACTCCTGCTTCTTTCCCTTCTCGCCCTTTGATGGTTCATTGACATTATTCCCACTATTCCCACCTCGTGGGTTATAACCGGATTCTACATCAGTCACCTTTACAGCAAGGGTAAATAGCCTGTTCGCCAGCCACATAAGCTGCAAGACCGCTTATCTCGGAACTCGAACATGCTAATCGAAAAGATGGTAGCGACTAAGGCGGTCGGCCCGGTAAGGATACAATCATGATGATTGCCAGCGTCTTCATCGCTTTCGAGTCGTGCAAAGCTGCCCCTGACAGCCTCACTTGCAAGAAGCTATCGTGTTCGTGCTCTTAATCCGTGTAGCTGCCACCCCCTCGGGCCAACTCAATTTAGACTAGGCCATGTGATAATATATAGGTAAGGTGTGAAACACGACGACCTTCAGGCAACACTTTCTCCCAGCAGCACTTCAATATCTGAATCCCAACTTCTGGACTGGCTAGAGGATAAGTCGATTTTCAACCTGAGCGCCGTCTCGCGTTGAAGATCTTGCCGCAGATGGCCTGCTAAGGTTCGAATATGGATTCCATCTGGATGAGCGTCGCTGGATCCACATTCCCAAGCGAAAGTTGCTCATGAAGAACACGCGTGACCATAGCCTGTCCACAAACGACTCTAGCCCCTCGATGGTAATGAAGCCTCTCAGAACTGCGTCGTGACCGCGCCGGCGGTCATTGACCGCCACCTTGCTTCCTCACAAAAGCGCGGAAGGACTATCCGGTGCGCCCTCTGCCGGCCGCTGATTCGATGATAAAGATGGCGTTGGTTTTCTTCACTGTGAGATATTGAATTCAAAATAGTATTATAGGATATGTTAAGGGTAAGTTTTTAATTTGCTCTGAAAAGATTGGCGGTCACATTCAACTCATTTAGTTCCTACCCCGTAGCGAGTGTTTAGCCAGCCACTAGGTACATATGCAACATCGCATACTTAATCAGCTCTTGGCTTCTTTAAGGAGGTGGTGATGGCTTATGGCTGGTTGTCGGAAGTAGGGTGCGTTTAAGTACGATGCAGGTGCTTTCTTTCCCCTACCCCACGCTTCCTCTCTCCCCTTTGGCCCGGCAGCCCCGGATGGCCCATATGTAATCTAAGGTTGCAGCAAATATATTTCGTCTGTCTCTACGCTGAATTAACTTACTATACTGTGTTTGTGTTCTAGGCCATCATGTAACTTGAAGCCGACGTCCGATATTAGTGTGGGTTGATGAGGGTCGTTCGCAACGTCCACGTACTACCATGTTCTAAAGAGGGATATTGGGGGAAAGGGAGCCAAATACTGTGTAAATATTTCGGAATGCCTTGTACCTATGTAGTTTCTCGTTGCCATAAGTTGCTTTGGGGAAGAGAGCTGATAGGTAGCCCTTCGCAGGTGAAGGTTGATTGCTTAAAGTGGGGTCCAAAATAGGGGCATATGCCAAGGACGGGACCGATAATGTCCAGGTTAACCACGAAGTCTTCTATCATGACTAAACCCAAATATAGGTGATCGTGATTGGTGTGTTAGCTAATGGTTGGGTTTGGAGCTCTGGTCCTCAAGATCCTATGTCATATGCTTACCAATACTCCGACATCGAGATACGCTTTCGCGCCGTCATTATGGCGAACCTATCAACCTATTATCCCACCACACCATAAAGTTCGCATCGTCCAGGCCTGCCGGAGCTAGAGGTAAAGTTTGTGTCGTAGCTATACATCGTCCAATCATGCAAATCAATTGCTTTGGAGAGTTTCACGCATATGACCGCTGATATCATCCCGTGAGGGGTCGTTCTCCTAATCAGACAACTGCCGACGGTGATCCTCTTGACCTCTATATATATATCCCCTGCGTACTGAATCCTGATGTCCATCTCCTAGCCTTCTTCGAATTTCCCATGTACTTGTCAATCTGACGTGAAATATCCACGCTAAAGACCAGTGATCAAAACAATCAATCAAACTAAGCTGTACACCCAACCCAACTCAATCAACCAGATACATCATGTCAAAGACATACAAGGCTGCCAAGGAGAAGTATGATGCGGTAATCAACGACGCTGGGAGGGGTGACTACGTCTGTACGTCGCACTAAGTGGCGAGACCAATGTGACCATAGTTGAGCTACTAACCAGCATGTTTACCAAAGGCCGCACCAACCGCATCGGCGCAACACGGCATCCGTCAAACGGTGATTGCTCCGCGGTCAACATGGTTCACCACCCCCAGCAGCGACGTCGCAGCTCGGGTGCGATGAGTGACAGGATCAAGAGTTTGATGAATAGGCCTGCGTATTGACCACATGAGACTGATGAAGGTGAACGGCGGCTGATGATATTTGGAGATACAGCAGTAGGAAGACCTGAAGGACGCGGTGGGAAATTGTACATTATATTTACAGATACGAATACATTCTTGGTCATTTTAAATCATAAGCCACCCCGTCTCTCCAGTCCCCGGTGCTCTTTATTGACGAATTGTCGGCGCCCCAATTGATCTGAATCGGCTCGTGGTTTTTGGAGAACCTCTGCCCGTTGAACCAGAGCTCGAACCTGATGTCTGCCGGGGCGATGATGGCCTTGACGTCGAAGGTGCAGAGGTAGAACTTCTTCCCCTTCATGAAGAACACTTTCTTCTTCTCCTTGCGCTTCTTCGTCAGCTCGCTGTTCTGGACGCCCGTGAGGTTACTCTTCAAGACGCAAAGCTGTCTCGCGCCCTCTGTTCCACGTCAGTAAACGGCGATAGGTGGAGTAGAACGGTTAGGGTTGGCTCACCCTGGGTTACGCTGGTCGGTAGAAACGTTCTCTCAAGGTCAGATGTGATAATGACTGAATCCCAAGACCGCTTTGAGTCACCGTGTTCTATCTTCTTGGTAAATGTAGAGGATATGGCGGAGTTTGTATTCACGACGTCCCCCTATTTGTTATTAGCTCAACGTCACCAGGGGTATACACGTCCGTCCAGGACAAACCTTTTTGATCAGCCAGTCTATCTGTCCCATAGCATAGAACTCTCCGTCATAAGGGTCTTTCTGAACTGTTTCATTGAAATGTATGGCGGGATCATATTTAGCCTTACACATAAACCCGTAGCTTGCCCGCGCTATCCTGCTCACTATCACGGGCGCAAAGCCGGAGTCGAGCTTCTGTAGCCTGTCAAGGAGAAGTCCTTTGACCACCACTAGTTGGGGATCCGGCGCCTGCAGGATCTGGATCTGGTGCGCGTAGGCGTGGGGTAGCTTCATCAACTGATGCTGGATACAGTCGCGGACATATCTTGAGCTTCCCAAACCGCCAGACAATATCATGTAACTCTTGAAACCAGGTTAGTTACTAGAGCATAGGATACTAGTATGGATACGGCTCACTATTGGTCTCATGATCCCATTATTTTCCATCCACAGGAGTTGCTCTTGTATTTTCTGTGTTATACTCGCTACATGTGGGTCGAAGAGCGACCGAATTTCTTCCCTGGTGGCATAAACATGAGTACAGGATATGATATAATATTCTAGTGGACTTACCAGGTTATTATCAGTCTCCCGAGCTCGATACCAGCAGCCTCGTGGTTAAAACTGAACGGGACCCCTTCTAAGGGCAGTTTATACGTGGGGGATTCATACACCCGCTCTCCAAACTTATGTTTCATCGTCTTGAATTTCTCGCTTTTGGCGAGTCGCTGGGCGCAGTCGGGTGGCAGCTGGGGGATTAGGTCGGGGTACTTTCCCAGCCGGCTATTAACTAGAGAAATGAAGGCCTGGTCGATAAGCGTGGACCCAATGCCGATGCCGTCGACCTGGTTGATCTGAGCGAGCGATGGGAACGGCTCCCGGGCGTCCACGACTTGCATCAATGCGAAATCTGCCGTGCCGCCGCCGGCGTCAACGGAAAGGAAGATGTCATCCCGCTCGAAAGCTACGGTCGAGCTTTTGATGGTCCCGACCGCCGCCGCCTCCGACTCCGTTAGCTCCACAGTGGCGGCGTGACGCCGTCCTTCGGTCCCGAATCCTGCATCCTTAATCGCGTCCTTGAAGATGTTGACGACCTCCTGGCTCCGCCATGTTGTCGGTACGCTGAATATGAAATCGACGGCTAGCTCCCACCAGGCTGAATTGCTTATCCCGGTTTGGGACTGAATGGTAGTTTTGACATGGAGGTAGATCTGGCTAAGGTAATCGGAGACTAATCTCTGCGCGTCGGAAACCGACCCTGGAGCCTGGCTTATTCCCTGCTGATGGGCGGCTTCCAGGGTTTGTTTATCAAGGAAGATCTTGAAGAACTCCCGCCTCTGTTTTCCAGGGTCATCTTCGTCTTCGCATAAGGATCCCCAGGAAGACAATGTGCTGTCTTGGTTATAAATGAGACATGTGTGCACTTTCTGTTCGTTTTTGCTTGATCCGCCCGGCCAGCTGTGTAGAACCTGAATCGGCGTCTGTAGCACTTGACTATGCTGTGGTCTTGCCCATGCGACACCTGTAGTTGCATTTAGGGGTCAATATATTCGTTTGTTGGGGTCTAGATTCCCGTACCTGTGTAGGTGGTTCCCAGATCAATCGCCACTATAATATCGGGGCGCATCTCACTCATTATGCCACTTTTTTTATAAGATTCATTGATCTATTTGCATCAGTTGACAAACCATGGAATCGATATTTGCCAGACGTAAACACTTAGTTATACAGAGAATATTTCTAATCATTGAATCTACTGTGCCCCAGTCTCAGCCGCACCCAACCGGTGTTCAAAGTGTCAGGGTCGCCGTGCTCGCTTTAGCCCCAGAGGTAATTTTGAGCTGCGGCCGGCTTGGTCACAGTGCACAAGTGATAGAAGCCCCGCCCCGGAGCCTTGGCCAAATATAGAAACATGTCTTAG
The DNA here is from genome assembly GCA_023313575.1 of Eutypella sp. D-1. Lineage (NCBI taxonomy): Eukaryota > Fungi > Ascomycota > Sordariomycetes > Xylariales > Diatrypaceae > Eutypella > Eutypella sp. D-1. The sequence goes on from JAJTTP010000003.1 coordinate 1,616,833, forward strand.
GGAATCGCGAATCGAGAATCGAGTCAGAGCCTTACGCGGGCCCACCTAGATTATGTGCCGCCTTTCTGAAATACGCCTCGATCTGGGTAGTGATGAGACCTGGGAAGGAACCGTCGAACGTCACGTCCCCATACCGGCCGCAGACGTCCCGCGGCCATTGACACACGTCTGTTGGAAGTGCACCTCTCTGCGACTTTATACCCCAAATGGCCCAAGCTTGATCCAAATTTATTCTGAAGTGGGCGGGGCGGGGGCTTGTCCTAGCAAGGTGCACAGAAAGGCGCTGCATTGGCGCCCTGCCAGATTGGTCGATCAGCGCCGCTAACGGGAAAGCTGGTGAGACCTAACGCCCAAACAATCATGCAGTTAGAAGCAGGCTCTCAGGCCATGATCCTTCCGCTACTACGGTATACGGCGCTATCTATTCCGCTGTGTTACCCAAGCCAACAAACAACTTCAACTTCCTCCTAATTTGTTGGTGAACGCTTAGGTACTGTGTATCATGGCGGGATACACAAACTTTAGTAATGTAACCTGTGCTATTTTTCTATGAAAGGCTGTGATAGAAGTGCATTTTCACTCGACATGAGTTACCAACTGCGTTGGCTAGTTACAGACATGTACAACATGACCCGGTCACCTTGACTGTTCCACCTTGCCTGTCCTGCAGAAGAAGTTTGTGTGAGCACATTGAGGCAGAGCACATATTCTATCAGAGAGCCAGTTCAGTCGTAGTTGTTTTTTTCCCAATTCAACCCCACGGTATCGAATCGAGGTCTTGTGGGTAGAATAAGCGACGTCGCGATTTCCAGCAGACCTCTCGTTGCCCGGCTCTCTACTGTTTTCCCGGTACCATTTTCATAATCGATAAAATTCTGGGAGAAATGGCCGCTCCATCTCCAACTTCGGCTCAGGACCCAACAGCCGGCGAAACCCCGCCACCCGGCGACAATCAAGCAGGCGGTCAGAACCAAGCACCCGAGCAAAACCAAGCAGACCAAACGCAAGCACCTCCACCTCAAGGTTTAACGACACTGACTGCGGAATATACAAATACTTATACGTTCCCAATCACCGCTGTGTGGTTCTCACCAATGAATGATAATGCTCAAGGGACTACTGGATTAAGCACGGGCACTACCACTATCTGGGCAGGTAACTCTTTTAGTCCTCTCTTTACATCGAACTCTTCTCCAACAAAGACATCTCCTGCATCGAAATCTAAACAGGCATCAAGTCCATCATCGCCGGCTTCCCCCGAAGCATCTAGTAACCCAACAAGCAGCATTATACCGTCAAATGTTATGTCACAAAGTGTCCGACCGTCGTCAAACTCTTCGACACTTGCACATTCCGCCGCGGAAGGTCCTGGTTTGACATCTGGTGCGGTAGCTGGAATCAGCATAGGTTGCGCCACGTTTGGGATCCTTCTTGGTGTCTTGCTCGCATTCCTCTTATGTCGAGGGAGGGGACGGAAGCCTCAGACGGAGTATGCGGTACCATTGCAATATCGTCCGGACGAGAAGTTTATCCCCGGAGACAAAGGCCTACCAAGTATTCCGACGTCCTACAGCCTACAATTGGACCAGTTTCTCCTCGACTCGAAGCCAGACTCAGTGATCACTTCAGAGCTTGGATCACTTGGACAGCTTGTGCAGCAGCACGTTGAGAGTCACTACCATCTCCAGCCGGTCCAGGGTAGTCCTAACGCACTTGCATCTATCTTGGTTAGCTTGGGGCTAGAGGACCAACAGCCCATCACGATCGTCGACTTGGCTTCTCTCGCACTAGATCATAGAACGAGACATGCAGCTCTACAACACATAATCTCTCGGGTAGCTTTTGAAAGCACAGTACTAGGTGGCGCGACCCCCATTTCCCTCTTGCCCACAGTGGCGAAGGAACTCATAGACAGCTTACCACCAGTCGAAAGCCTTACGGGAAACACAGAAGGTGAGTTAATGCTCTTCGGTAATATAAATGAGGATCTGCTGATATCATGAATAGCTATGCAGGTGGCGCTTACACGGTGGCGCCAACTTTCCGTTTTCCTCCTACACCAGGACCGCAGTGAGAGGACGCCGCTCACGCCCACAGAAGACGTGAGCACACATTCAGCTCAAAGACTAGCGGTATCTCTAGGTCGATTCCTCGAGGTTTTTGTTCCCATTGATCGCGAAGCTAGATACGAACAGGAAAACCATCTTCGTGAAGTCATCGTGGAGTGCGCCACCTTCGGATACCTCATTTTCTCCCAGCCGTCTGAGTTTCAATTTCAGTACAGCACCCAGAGCAAGCTAAATGCAGTTGTTACGTGCCCTGGCTTGGCCAAAATCAGCGATGAGGAAGGTCGCAGATACACCTCGCCGCACGTGCTAGCCACACCCGTTGTTGAGGTTATCTAAGGATAGTTTGGAAGGTTTCCCTTTTTTCTAGGTACTAGGGGCACTCTACAATTGCTGTACTTCTATGAATGAAATGGCGTATTCAATGAAATCTACCTCCCTGTCTTAACCGCTGTACCCAATAAATCCATGAAAGCTTCAGCAGCTTACCTACCTGGTCCTACTAGAGAGGCCTGTGCGACAGCGCGACCCAAGTTGAGTACTGCCTAAGTACAGCCAAAATTATAAATAAACAAGGCTGTCGATACATACATACATACATACATACATACATACATACATACATACATACATACATACATAGAGGGGCAGGACAGCCCATAGGAGCCGCCCGCTACTTGAGCCACTGATAGACAACCATGAAACTCTTGGACACCAATAGCCCCTTGCACGACAGCAAATGTTTTTCAAACATGTGAGGCGTTGGCTCCTCGTAATATATCCCATCTTGGGCCGAGCCGTCCCAAGCCCCAAACCGCCATGTCGCATATTCGGTCAGCAATATACCATTCAGCCGCCGGAAGTCATAAAACCTTGGGGCCTTAGGGCATTGTCTACAGTTAGCAAGGCACTAAGTTGCTATGCTGACATGGAAAAGAGGCTGTTAATTGTGCGAAGGGTCAAGACCCCAACTTATATGAGTAGCCAATGGCGGCACATGACTGTGCGTCAGAGGCATTATTTGATATCAGTACCTCCTTGAAACAGGTAGGTCCCGTGAGTAGCATGATCTGGAGCACGTCGTTCAAAATTAACAGTATTATTGTTCCGTATTTCGAGGTGCAGAAACATGAAATACGCGACACGCACATTAGAGAGCGCCATTCAATAGCGTCTCAATCATTGATGGCGCCTCTCCTTTACTACAGGCTTTTCATACAGCCTTTGGACATGTGAACTAGGAAAAATTCACTCTTTAACCGTGGTACTCGTAAAAACCGTCGTCAATACGGCAGATAGCTCAAGGATCCAGTTCGAGAGATAAAATTGCTCAAATCCCCGATGGGAAATAACAGAAGAGAAGCATATGTTCCGTATCCTCTCAAATCTGGAAATTGTGGTTATACGGCGAATACAGGTTTCGAACATCGTACAGTCAAGTTCTCAAAAACCCATGCACATAATCCAGGCTCCAATGGCGCTCGGCGCTGGGTCGACCGCCCCTCAGAATTCAATTTAACCATGCCACTCACCCATGAACACATCGTCGATGTCGAGTAACAAAATCTTGTGCAATCCCGATGTTATTAAGACAGAGGATAGCGGTATTGCCGGAGATTGATTTTTTGTATATATTTGAAAGTACCCAAACCTAATCCAAGGGTCATAACTAGTGCATGCAAGTAGTAATGGCATGAGAACCTTGGAAGAAGCGAGTGGTGAACCAAACATAGCTTATGGATTATTAAGTGCTTGAGCCAGCGTGCTAAAGACGAGGTAGGCATTGAAGTCCAGCAGCAGACAAACCTGGCCCGGTCAGGAGACATTGAACGTAGACATTATAATCTTGACTACTGAGGAAACGGTACTTAAAGGATGCCCAGGTAGTTGGAAGCCTCCAGTCGTGAGGATATTACTAGAAATGCCGATGGTGAGAAGGCCAGAAAGGACATGTGGTCACTAGCACATACAGTTATGTTATGAATCCCCATGGACCAATCAGAACCAAGGAGTATTTCCAAAATGGGCAAGAATGATGTCATAAAACTCACGCGAAAGATACGAATAGGAGCACCTGGCATCCTGTACTTGAATGTAGAGCTTTACTTAGTGGAGACAAGTGGATGTATGTGTCTTGCATGTCTTTATGGTATAAAGTGTACGGGCAGCTTGGAGCAGACGAAGTGTGCGGCTTATTCTGAGCTTTGACTGAAGGGACGACGATACGAGTACTGATTGAGGGATGGCTGCCACGGCCCTGGACAGTCTAGCTATAAGAACATACACACTTACGTATGGATATCATCCCACAAAAGATCCTTATATATGGAGTACTTAAATAGATGTGCAGTCGCGTCGTTGATGTGGGTGCAGGGGCCACATAGTGGTCCCAATAGCCCTATGGATTTGACACCTTATCGCAACTTTCCAATCTGTCTGATCGTTACCATCATTACGACCAGCAGATTTATATCGTATCGTATTCGACCGTCAGATGGGGCCTGGCTTCGTGTCGACCGACTTTATGTTGACCTTTATACATCTTGTATACATCTCATTGTAAACGTAAATATAGCCTTAACTGCTATTTTGAAAGTATTCACCTCGTCTCGGAACCTTGTCTCATTGACCGCCCACCGCCAATTACCATGCATTCACGCGCCCATCCCATCTGCCAAGTCTGTGTACTCTTCACCCTAATCATCATGTATACCAGCCTCCATGGCGTCACAACATGTTGATTCTCGGCGATCTTGCTGGAAGTGCCACGACTAATCAATTCGCAGGCGTTGAATCTCTCCGATAACCAACGATGCGCTGAGATCGCGACAGCAAATAATGATGTGTTCTGCCGATTCCACGCCAAGCAGTGTTTTGGCATGTATATGGGCTATAAACGTCGGAATGCGAAGCTAGATGAGTTGACAGAAGATTCCCCGCCTTACCTGAAGTCGTCGGGCAAGCCACTAGCAAATATGACCTTTGAGGATATAAGCAATGAAGCAACCCTCAGAGCCGTTCATGCACATTTTTTCAAAGAGTATGTGCTTCTCGGTAAGGTCATTGACGCGAGACGCCTTCACCACAAGCATTTCTATCCGCTACAGATGGATTATGGGCACCAGTCGTATCTCGACACTCTGTCTAATCGTCGACATATCGTCCTACAAGCATTGGAGAAGATTGAAAGGCGTACCGCTGAGGTTCTCTATAAGAAAGAGAAGTGGTTTAAGTGGGTTTGCCGGGTCCAAGAGGACGATGAGGCCAAGCGTGAAAAGGAGCAGAAAAGGGTCAAATTGGAGGCCGCAATGTTCAAGAGACATTGGAAAAAGATGCAGAGTCGGATCAAAGCTCAGAGGGAAAGGGAAGAAAAGCGACAGCAGGATGCATTCTTAGAAGAGGCATACCAGGAGCGTGTGAAGGCCTTATCTCTGGAAGAATACGATGATATGTGGGATCCTATCGAAGATATCGTCGAGGATGAGCGTGGCCAGTACATCGACCTGATTAAGCATTTTCTATGGATGGACCTACTTTCAGAGGGATCAATCGCATCAAGCTCTCAATCCAACGGCGGAAGCGATAACCCAGAGAAATCAGCTACGAACGGAACAAAAAGCAAGAAGTCTAAAAAGAAAGCGAGGGCAAATGCTTTGAAGCTAGTGAGTGGGCAGCAGGGGAGCAGCGGCCAGAACCAAATCCAAATCCAGGGGCAAGACCGCGTCATGGGCATAGTGCAGGCTGGAAACGAGCAGGCACCAGATGCTGCAGCGCCAAATAAAAGCAACATCGAGACTGAGCCGGAAATGCGGAAACGCCTCAAGGAAGGCGTTGAGAAGAATTTTGATGACGTGGAAGGACCCATTCTAGTCGGCTCTATGCAGATGCCACATGGGTCTTACCAAAAGACCGCTCCTTTGGCCGACGAAGAGATCGACGCACTCACAAAGGATATTAAGGAGATCAAGCTGCTGCTCTTCTGTCGACTTCTCCTGTCCCATACTTCGCTGCTTCCCGCAGCCCTGCGCGCGTCTGGCATTAAGGATTTTCTCGCCGATCCCGATATCACTCAGTCGGATCTGAGAGACTTATGCCTGAGAGTCGAGGATCCAAGTCTTCAAGACATCCGGGATGCTTGTGCAGACCTTGGCCGCGGAGATGAGTTGGATGAAGAAGAAGATGAGGAGTCAGTCGAGGCTCAAGAGACCATTGAGGATGTAAGTTAACCTTAACTACGTTCGATTTTGGGGTTGAGGTGCCATCTCGCCTCTATCAAATCGCATAACCACTTAACGGTATATACTATGCCATACTTGGAATATAGCATTAACGACGTCCTAGGTGATCATCCATAATGAACGGTACGGTCACCTGCAGGCTGATCAATGGCTATTCAGGAATCTAGACGCTCATCTAAACGGTCGCGCCCACCTCAACGAAGCCACCAATATTCGGAAAGAGTCTAAGCAGCAGAAGATGAAGGTCACTATATGCGGCAAGAGCATCTGGAACTACTCCAACCAGTCGTCGATGTCGCGAAATGGCTGGTTGCAGTTTTCAGTCCTGGCGAAAGACTGCGACTTACGAGCAGCCATCAGTCTCTGCCGCAGCTGGGACGAATTCGAGCAGCTGAACTTCTTGACCGCCTGGCAGTACTTCCCAGCTTCCAACTGGGTTTCTTGGGGCGTTGACGCTGCTACTATGCAACTGCATGAACTGGTCAGCATTGGCTTTTCTTCATGGTTCCCGTATAATGGCTACTAAATCTTCTTAGGGCTTCTTTCCCTACTTCAAGGACCTTAGCGCTTATCAAAGGACTCATAACCATCAAATTGGCGGTAGGAGCCAAATGAGACGCCAGCACAGCATTGCGGAGGCCAGGAATATTGTTGTAGGCCACATGAAGCGAAACGACTCATTCACCCGACGGTTTATACAATATTGTACGATGCGGGCGGGCGAAATACTGATCTTAGTACGGGATGGCAAAACTGGGAAGATCGTCACAGCGCCTGAGAAAGACCACATGTGGACATACCGCGAAAAGAACGGCTTGGGGCGCGCCTCGAAGAATAGCTGGGATAAGATCCTTGAGGTCGGCCACGACTATTTTATGGCAGTTGACAGTAAGATAGCTGCATGGCCCGCCCTATTCTATCACACATACACACACACAACACCCTCACCCCCTATCTTATTTCTTTCCTGTTATAGCTCACTCGCTGGGTTCAAACCCAATCTTCTAGCCCTACGTTATTCAGTTACCGTAGAATGAGAAATGGCTAACCTTTAGTCACCAAGTCCTGCGAAAATGGCACCTGGGCTTTGATGACCATTATGAAGTATGGATCTGGGATTTCGTTTGGGGCCGTCAGCCGATGGACCTCTATGGAAGCATTGTTCGCGTAAGGCGGTCGATTCATTTTTCTATCTTGCTACAACTAACATTGAAAAGGAACTCAAAAGGGCGCGCCGAATCAAGAATTTGATGGACCTTTACCAACCTCGAGAGCAATTCTGTAAGTGATTTACAAGCTATGTCTATCATTCATAGCCTTGTATTCATATTCACAGTTAAACAATACTTGATTCAGGAGTTGTGCTACCTCCAGAATTGAAAATGTGAGTATTGATGGCTAACTAGACAATTCAGTGCATAGTTTGACGAGGAATCAAGAAAGCTCGCGGGTCCGCTCGATAATTCCTGGAGAAGATGTGAAGAGCATCTGGGATAATATAAATGGCCCAAACAGAAAAGCCTATGCCATGGATCCGACAGGCGCATGCGTAGTCGAGTCCGCAGAAGAAGACGCCATGTACTTGTGCTATAACGAGGCCGATGCTGCTGAGGACGAGGTCCTCTTTCCTGATGAACTAACTTCAAGCAACCACAACATCCCATTTAGGGAGATCACCAACCCAATGGTCAAGACCGAAAGACACTCAGCTACTCCTGTCCAATTCTTAGCTCGGGGTATCAACCAGAGAGCTATAGAAGGGCGCGAATCGGAGGGGAGCTCTGACCTAACTGCTTCAGTGTCCAGGACCAAAACAATATGGTCATTGCCAGATATATGGGAGGACGCTGTCGAGATTATTAATAATGACCGCATCCGCTCGGCTAAGAGGCAACTACTACGGAGCATTGGGCTTTTGACAGGGAAACCTGGACGTATAAGTTGTGTTAGTTGGAATGATAGCGATCTTGAGCGCAAGATCAAGCAGTCAGATCCCCTAGAAGTCATGGAGAAGGACCGCGGTGCTGGTAAGTTCACTGCCGAGAACGATAGTAGGGCCGTAGCTAATCGACATTCATTTAGCCATACTTGAATCTTTCCATCTCGCAGACTTGGAGCCAGGTGCTCCTGAGAAGTACGAGGAAGTACGCCAAATCATAGAAGGAATACAGACAAAACCCCAACATAATCACCCAACGGAGTGGGTGTGGTTTATAGCCGAAGTTCTCTCCTGGCTTGAAGTCCGGACTGACTACGGGATTTACAACCACGAATCCCTCTCACCCTGGCCGCACGCGTTCATCATTCAAGACATCGTAAAAGCTTTCACCTGCATGGCCATGTTTTTCCCCGAGATCGAGCTCTGCGAGCCCGCGACCGAGTTCTTCAAATCGGATGAAGGTAGAAAATACAAGGATACTCTGATTTTGAAGTCACTAGAGCGTTCAAAGACGATCCCAAAGCACCGCACCAGAACCAGCTACAAATATCGCCCTAAGTCGTTCTTCAAGGAGTGGCAAGCGAAATTTGATGAATTCATGAAGAAGGGTATGTCGTTCGAGGATGACTATCCAAGGGAATGGAGCATAGCGATCCGACCTATCATCGCTAAATGTAAGTTTATTCAGTCAACATGATAGGATACAGTGTTAACAGATGAATAGTGTATCGTGCCGGTATAATTGCACCAGCTAATGTACAAAACGACCCGCAACTGATCCCCGGAATCGCCACGGCGAACACGGAGCCCCACCGACCGGAGGAGCTGGACATGTTCATCGACTTTTCGGACCGATTTAATGTGATGGGAAACCCAAAGCCTCCCCCCGACCTTCGTTCACCCGTGCGAGTGGCCAGAATTGCTGGCAAGAGCACGGGAGTTTTCCCTCCAGAATGGCGGAGGGTCCCCTAAGTTCGCGGTCCTGCGACTGTGGTCGGCACCACACTTCTGGCCGCTGATGATCAGACGGAATGACCGGCGGATCGCAAGCTTCCTGGATCCACTAGGGCGGGGCTGGGAGTTCAAGTTCGTTCCCAAGGACGGATACTACAGCGAGTGGAGCACTTACAACTCTCTGCACCAACGGCTCGAACTATTCGCTCCGAAGTTCGGCGATCGTGTCACGCACCGCGGCGACGTCGTGCTTGTCATGGGCGAAGATGCACGCGACCTGCTCAAATACGTTGTCGCCGTCACTTTCGTTATCCAGACCAAGCCGTGGTACCGCGAGATCGATCTATGGAAAAGCTTCATTAATGTTGATCTGGAGTTTTTGGAGGGCCTGGACACGTACTGGTTAGATTGATTGAAAGACGCTTTGCTAGAAGCGACAAGTTTAACCTTGTAAGCATTGTCGATGTTAGTTACGTAATTTCTCAAGGGATCGTAGTATGTACACTGAGGGCATCAATAAGTATCGACTATGATTACGCAGTATTCTTATAATTAAGACTCTGACGAGGGCTCCAAATTACATCCGGCGTGAGTTTTATTACTCTTCATCCTGTGTCATTGCATTCTCTATCACAGTGGTTGGAGATGCCAAGCCTTACGCCGGCTGATCCCCTCCATAAATTCACCCCGCGTCGGCACGGTCGCCATCTGAGCCGAGAGATAAGAAAACCGAGCCCGTCTTTCTGGGCAACGCCTCGGCAAGGGCTTATCTCTAGACAGTGGTGTTTTAAGCAACACTAACTTCCCGAGTCGATAAGACCGAGCATAGCAGTCTGGGCAGTGGCCGTATATACACCGCTAGACATGATAAGTGAGAGGCTATGCAGGTGAAGGCCCAGTGAAAGCACCATACTCCAATAACCGTATGGTGATCTTCTGGGGTAGACTCAACGTAACAGCCTCGTTGATGGGATATAGCATCGGCCTACAATCAAGGTCCTAAGCCTAGTCTTATCATCAAGGCAACCGGTGCTCGGCTGGTATCTTTCCCTAACTGGGATACAATTTCTAGGGCTGATATCTCCATGGATTTGTCAATATATGCCACCGCTGCTAAGGTGGGCCAAAGGCCACTGGCCACGAATACATATATAAGCAGGTCAATGCTTCTTAACCTGCCACCATGCACTGCCCATGTCGTGACCAGGCTGGAACATTTGTCAACTGTCTAACTGTTATTTACGACTTGCTAAGATGCTCTTGAGGCCCATTCTCCTCAGTGTTTTTGCCCTCGGGGCTCTGGCGTCGCCAACTCGAGAAGCTAAGGGTGAATCCTACGACGATGACCTTGAATGGATTTCTCGGGATTCTTCACTGCCCAAGGTAGTGTAAGTGCAGTCACAATCTCCTAGCCATTCGGCTGCTGACGACTCCGTATAGAATCTACAGTGCCCGCGGCACCATCTTATCGGCTTCCAACTACAGCCGTCTCGATAACATCCACTACGGCTCTGGTGTCGGTCCCACTCCTCAGCAGCTGATCGGGAATGTTTCGGAGGTGCTGGATATCGCCCAACTCGCCGTCGTAAATTTCCCTGTGGCGGGTGGTAGCGCTAGTCTCAACTCGTCCCTCTATTTAAACATGACTCAGCATGCCAGCCGACATCTCTGCTCAGAGGGCTCTAATATCGTTGGTGCAGTCATGCTCCATGGGACCGACACTCTCGAGGAGACGGTAAGTAGCTATCTCCAAGAACGTGCTTAGGTTGATATCTGTCGACGCTGATGTATATCGAAGGCCTTCGGCGTTGACGTGACATTCAACTGCTCTAAACCTTTCATTGCGACTGGAGCTATGAGACCCGATACCTATATCTCTCCAGATGGCCGATCCAACTTTTATCAGGCTGTTGCAGCTGCCGTATCGCCATCGTCACGGGATCGAGGCGGCTTGATTGTCTTTAATGACCGGTAAGTCAAAGTTACCACTGAGCAATATAAATATGGGAAGTCCTGACAGTGTGAGTTCTAACATGGTGCTATTCAGGATCACCTCTATTTACTATTCCACCAAAGTTGATGCCAACACCCCCGATACGTTCAAATCTCTTGAGCAGGGAAACCTTGGTGCTTTTCTAGGAGGGCAGCCTTACTACTTCTTCGGCCCATCCTATCCTACCGGACGTCCCTACTTCGATGTATCTAACACCACAGAACTTCCACATGTGGCCATTCTCTTTGGACACCGTAGGTTCTTCTAAGTCAAGCTTGTTTGTGAACGACGAGATGCGGCAGACTGACAATTCCTAGAGGGCTTTGATGCATCGTTGATGTATACGGCGGTTGCAAACGGAGCGAAGTACGTTGACCACCTGTCCCAATCGAAAAGGCTACAAGTATAGAAGTTACTTATTCGATTACTGACTCGATCTATAGGGGCTTGGTGGTCATGGGGGCCGGCGCAGCTTCACTGAGTCCAAGCGCCCAGGAAGCCGCTGAGGATCTATTCAACAAGGGAATCCCGACCGTCGCTGTCGCACGACCGGTAACAGGCACCGGCGTCCCTTCGATCTATCCAGAGTCTGTGTAGGTTACCTCCGTTATCGTCATGTTTATTCTCTGTACAGGATTCAGCTTCAAAGGCTAACGGCTTCCTCAGTTTCCACGCGAGTTACATTGGTGCTGGGCAGGCTAGAATCGTGCTGCAGTTGGCAATTGGTGCTGGGTATAGCTTTGATGAGATTCGCGACGTTTTTGAGAATCCTTTGAACACTGCGGTCCATGACACTCGTGCTTCCCAGCTCTTCTTCTATTCTGGATAGATGGCCAGTTCGTCAATTCGAATGGGGTACAGTGCCAGGGCCTACACGTTGCAGGCTTATGTTGTGGGGCCAACAGCGATTATACGGTTGGAAGTTAGCATTATGTATGTCGACGACACATCGGATGAACTCAGCTAATATAACGCTTGATGTCCTTCTAATGTAACGCACTCTGCGTGGAGCAATCATGATTGCAAGATAAGCTAAAATATTATTTATTTTTCTATAACATCCTACCTAACTAGATATGTAAGTCTCGATACTGAGGTCAGTATTGACCTTATGCCAAGACAGACTTATTTAATCGCCGTCCAGAACGAAGTGTATACTTACGTCACCTGTAAGGAACCTGTGAATCCATTCCCTTAACGTTCAACCCGTACAAACCGACTTCCAATCCAGGGCGGCAGCTGCATTGCATGTCTGCCCTATTCATAATTTACTCTGCCTTAGACCGAACGATGAGCTGGCACCTGATGATACGCCGATGGGAAACCTACAGAAATCCTCATACATTCGGCTAATTCCTATCCAATAAGGAGGCCTGCACGGCAGGCTCTCCCGGAGATTCACCTCTTTAAGCCAGGTCACCACAGTCAGGCGCATCAAATCAAGGATTGGGTCGGAATGACACTCCATTCTTATTCAATATGTTCTTACACAACGTAGACCAAGTCACTATGCTAATTGTAACGATGCTACTGGTGCCAGTTGGTATAATATGGACGCGACTGGACTCCATTGATGAATTGTGCGTGTGGCACCCTCAAGATCATGAACACTATAGTGGGTGACAGCAGTTAAGAATGCCATGACAGATTCAGCAGGGCCATTCGATGGCTTCCCTCACTTCACCAAATACCCGTCGGAACACGAGAGGGCGGCTAACCGAAATGAAACCAATGACATTCCTCTAAATGGATTATCTGTCAGAAAACTGGTTACTCAATTATGCGGCTTCCCCGTCTCACTGCGACGTCGACTTCTTGCAAAAACCCCGGCCTGCGTGAGGGATCCAGAGTCCCCAACTCATGTCATGTCGCGAACCCTGTCTTTTTGCCGACTCGAAGGATTAACCTGGACCCCTAATCCAATCTAGATAGCCAATGTGCGCCCCTTGGAAGCTCTAGGAACCCACTGAGCGAATGAGCACGATGCTTGAAACGTATCTACCCTATCAGAGAGCGCATCAACTTGCATCGCATCAGAGTCTCCAAATAGTCCTATACGTACGCTTGTCAATCGAATAGGGACCCCGATCACGCATCATCCCCACACAGCTTTCTCGCAGTTGCATATATATGTATGCAATGAGGGTTACAGCATCTCCAGGCGAAGTTGCGTGCCCATCCACGCGAGGTGATGCATCCTCCGGGCCTTTCTCGCGTTAAGAATGCACCACATTGGGGCATGCAGTAGCCACAAAGGAAGCATCACCATTAATATCACTTGAGTCCTCCCTTCAGCAAGATTGCTGGGATCGAAACTATCCAGTGCTCTATTTAATACAACTCCCGTTTTCGACTACATTTCTTGACCGTCCCTAGAGTCTTCAATGTCTCGCTTCACTTGAAGTCCTTGTTCGTGTTCCTTTGCTTCTGCTCCCTCCTTTATCCCTAAGCAAATCACCGTGGATGTATATACTTCGGCCAAAAGATTCTCCCATCATCTCCCCTCTTGATTCAGACCGGGGACTGCGCTCGGAACAGAGTTCACCTCACGAGCCTGGCGAAACCTACTATGGCATCTCCTTACCTCATATCCGGCCCCTAGTTAGCCGGCTTCTCCGCACAGCAGTCTCGGCCGGAACCGAGAGTGCAACGAACCTCCTCCAGAGACGCGGCAATGACCAGCCAAATAATGCTATAATTGGTGCCGTGGTTGCGGTCCTCCTCCTCGTCTTTCTCGCCGGAGCTTGCGCATTTCTCTGGATATACCGACATTCAATCCGGTTTTCCGGACGAAAGAAACATCGCCGTCATCACAAATCTAGCGGCTCGAAGAGTTCTGAGGGTGAAGGGAAACCCCCGCCCGCTTCATGAGTCAGCTTCTTCCCGAAATTCACGACGACCCATTTTGATACTACATACGAAAGTAGAACCATACGATAAATGATATACAAATTCGGCATGACGTAGCAGAGAACACGTGAAGCTTCATGAGATTATGACATCTTTCAGAATGGGAGAACAACGGGTAAGGGTAACGCCACGTTTCAAAGGAGGTAGCATGTTTCATTATTCATCAGAGGACAGCACGGCGTTCGGCGCCCGATCTATCCGGCAGTTCATGTTCGGCTGTATAAGTATAGGGAGGGTTTAGAAATGGGACGGTCCCGGCTTTACAGTTGTTTTACAGTGTTGTTATGAGTTCAATGGTCCAGAGGCTCTGCTAGTTAGGTAGTCTTCTCAGATGATTTTCTAATAATTGGTCCTCCAATGATTACTCGGCACACGCTTTCTAGTCTACCTATGTCTTCATTAGCGGCTTCCAATAATTATGATCTATGGATAGATGATTCGACGGGGGTTCCCTAGCGGATCGAAAGGAGGGCCCCTCCCCTTTTCTCGAATCCCGCCCGTTTCCCATAACATTGCATGGATCCATTGATGCCCAACCATGGCAAGAAGCACCAGCGTTACGACCGCACCAGTAACACGTTCATATATGACCAGGAACACAAAGCGCAAGCCGCATAACGTAATACGCTAATATACCGCAATCTGGAGTTTATTGTGACTTGTGTGGTAAACAGCATGGGTTCCTTTGATATTTTATATGCTAGCATATATATTGACTGCACGTATTCCTTGTGGTCTGCCCTGACGGCTACACTTCAGCCACTGATTAATGTGTGATACACAAAGGCTACCGAGTAAATGGCAAACTATGACAGGCGGGCCACCGCATTCGAAGCGTTGCACCGCAGCCTGGTTTTGTCATTTACGAGGTGCAGCAACGCGTCGGTACACAAGAGTAGTTGTTTGCCCAGATTCTAAAAATATCCTCCCATTTCCCGTCGCAGCAGCTCTCGAATTCAGCTGTTCGAGACTAGCCTGCAAACTACTTATTAAATGTGATTTGTTGATCCGGGCTAATAATTCAGAGATATTCCACTTCCCGACCCCTATTGTATGGGTTGAATCACCTGTTGAAGTTGAGTTGGCACATGAGAGTCTCTTTTCAGGGCTCGTGGCTCCCCCCCCCCCCCCCCATCTTTGTTGCACATTTTCAATTGCGGGAAGAGATTGCGCCACTTGCTACGTACAAGGCTAGGTTTCATGTCGTGCTAACTAAAATATTGGGAATATGACCATTTAATAAAAGTATTCAGTCGTGCTTGTCGTACCAAATGTTCACAGATTTTGCTTAAAATCACGTGAAACATGGCCATCTGTTTGCCACCGTACACGGTGGTGGCGGCAGTGTGCATGTTTTGATTATATTCATGTTTCTCGATGAGGCGACGCTAATGTAGGCGCGTTATTTCATATACTGGTCAAGAGAGGTGGGATATCCCGGACAGCACTCCGGCTCTGGTGGGACAGTCACCTAAAACGTTGCGTTGCCAGTCTTCTCTATATATGGAAAGAGTACCTGATCAACGTCATCCGTCAAGCTACACTGGTCAACATAGCTTTTCCAACTATCTACTAAAGGTCTCAATATTGCAGAGTTATATTGTATACATAAGTAATCCCCCAGGATTCCCTTCAGTGGATCACTATGGCTTTGAATCTGAGTCCAAATGGCTGGTAATATATCAATATACGTCGGAGGGTTTGCTTCAGAGTGAGACATTGCAGCCGAAATATCACAGTGGCGTAGCTTAGCAATGAGTAGGGCTTAGAGTTCAAATAAAAAGTTCTTGACCTCTCCCCCCAACTCGATACACCGCGGGCGAACCTCGCTCTACTGAGAGCAGTCTAGTCTGTAGATAGGGGAACGGCGATGCCTAGTGCCCCTGGCCTAGCCTCACGTGGCGATCCCGGCAAGCCTAGGGTAATGTATCTGGACATGCTACTAGTTTAAGGTCGCATCCCCAGTACCTTTTGATTCTGGGTCAATTACCAATCGGTTTATGTTTTGTAGATACTCAAGTACGCATCCAGAATGCACACGGCTATCACATGGTCCCACAAGCCCCAGCTTGAACTTCAAAGGTTCATCGACAAATAAACTTGATGTGGCTTATTTCAACTCAGGTCTAAATTATTTTATACATCCATTAATTTATATCTATAATTACCACCCTAGTAAAACCCCAATCACAACCGTATCCGTTTACCGGCAAACAGCCCAATATATGCCAGAAGGCGGTATGCGGTGCCAATGCCGAGGAGAACGAGGACATTTTGCCAAGCGCGGCCAAGGTGGAAGCCAGTGGCATCGGCAGCGATGTTGATGTCGTAAAGGTAGTCGAAGGGTGATATCATCTCGCCGAAGTAGAGCTCAGCAAGCCAGACACCGGGGCTAGAGCGCCACAGCCACTCCATACCCCAAGACCGAACGTCGGCGAGCGTCGGAGCAGCACCCGACAGAATGCCTGCAATAAGTGAAATCATAGTGGCGAATAGAGGCGCGTCCTCGCGCCGAATCAGCATGCTAACCAAACTCGCCAACCCGTATATGCAATAGAAGTACATCAAATGGGCCACGAAGGCAAGACCCCAGTCAATGATGGGTACCGCCAGGATGAAAAGAATCGTCGAAAAGTGTAGGCATCCCAGCACCATCCTGGGCACTGACGACAACATCTTGGCCAGGAAGTAGGCCAGGCGCGAATGCCCCGCCTCAGCCTCGCGACGGTGCAGCAAAAGCTCCTCCGAGAATACTCTCACTCCTGGTGCTCCTGCTACAAGCCCGATGGCTATAGCGATTAGTAACGCCAGCTGCGGCACCGACATCACGTCCGTAGCGACGGAGAGGACGTCGAAGGGCTCGTGATATAGACCCGTGAAGTAGATGCCTCGCTTGGCACTCATGGCAATGCCTAGTAGCAAGCCGGCGATGGTCGCGAGGCCCATCTCCGCCCAGAACGCCGCCTTGGTTCGATACTGCTGCAGGAATGCACGATGTAGGCAGAGCAAAATCTGGCGCCACAAGGGCGCGCCGCGGCGCCGGATCAGGTGCCGAATGGGTCGAGTAGACTCTCGGTTGTTTCGCAACTGCTCGCCCACGGTGCTGAGGTTGTTAAGACTCAAATTAAACGAAACAGACGAGACGCGCGATGATGCGCGGTTCCTAGCACGAACACTATGCTGAGAGTTCTTCCAGTGGTGGATCAGCGCGTCCTTAGAGACATCGCCTCGATTCTTGTACGCACGCCCGTTGCCCGTGATGATGTCAGTCACAATGTCGCCAAAGTTGGCGTGCTCGGGGAACTGGAAGCCCATGTCCTCGAAGAAGCCTTTCACTTCTACCCCAGGTCCTTCGTAAAGGATCTGCCCGTTCGCTAGCAGGATCAGGCCGTCAAGCATCTCGAAAATTTCCATCCGCGGCTGGTGAATAATAACGATGACCGAGATACCCAGGCGCGCGAGTGCCTTCAGGGTCCCCATAATGGACGACGCCGCCGTGGCGTCGAGACCGCTTGTCGGTTCATCCAGGAAGATAGCCATCGGTGCCGCGGCGAGCTCCATCCCTATACTCACGCGCTTCCGTTGGCCACCGCTGATGACGGGCTTCCCAGCACTTCCGACCAGAGAGTCACGGACGTGGGAAAGCTCTAGACAGTCGATGATGGAGTCAACATGGGCCACAATCTCAGAGTCCTTCCATGATCGAGGCAGGCGTATCCGTGCCGAATGGACAATGTTCTCGAACACCGTCAGCTCCGGCAGCACCACGTCGTCCTGTGGTACATATCCGATGAGCTTCTTATACCGCTTGATTTTACCTGGTATATTGTTGATCGAGACTTGTCCTCCAGTGTTGATGGTCTTTCCCATGAGCACGTTGACAAATGTGGATTTACCGGCTCCTGAGCCTCCCATAACCGCAGTCAATGATCCTGCCTCGATGGACCCAGTCACATTTTGCAGGATTGGCCTGCTGCTACCCTTGGGCTGGAAGCTCAAATCGGAATACTGGAATGACAAGCCAAAATCGGCAGTCGATGTGGCCTTTCTCATCGACTCCACAAAGGCCCGTAGCTGGGGGTTCAGTCCGAGGTTGAAATCCTGACCTGATCTAGCGCCAGGAACCTCAAGCGCGGCCTGAAATCCCGTCCATGTCTCTTGGCGGGCCAGGGGGGTCACCTGTGTCTGGTCCGAGTCCTGATCTTCCTCGTCCGACAGTTGCTTATAATAGCTCGACGCGCTGCGCTGGAGTCCTCCTTGTTTCTCATACTTAATCGAGGGGTTTCGGTGTAATTTTGAAGACTTCCTCAAGCGGCCGCGGAAAGCGAGGAGAAGGGACCCAATGACCAGTAAGATATCGATTAAAACGAGGACTGCCACCGGAATATAAAATCGTTGATACTGTGCCCCTTCTGGACAACTGCTTCCAAAGGAACACGGCGTTGGCGTCGATGCGCCAGGCTGACAGTACGAGCCTTCGGGGCACCGAATCATTTCTTTTCCCTCTTTCTCCATTGGACAGTAGTGTCCCTGTTGGCATACGACTGGTTCGAATCTGTAGGTCGCAAAATATCAGCGGCGTTGTCTTCCATAGCTTGACAAAGGTGACCTCAAATTGTTCAGCCAAAACCAAGGCTAGGGGCGTCTTCTCGATAGGAAGCCTATCGAGTACCTGCGGGGAAGATGACGGCTGGAATGGGAAGAACTAAAAGGCAAAGGATGACATACGGTCCCATCCCGAAATTAATTTCGTTCAGTTGACATACAACCCCTGACAAACGCGCCTTCTGGCAGAGTGTCAATGGTGGACAGAATTGTGGCAGAGAATTCACACTATTGTTAGCACCTGTCTCTTGATTAGTTCAAAAGCTCCTAGCACTCACACGCAGAGATGGAGGACTACCTACATAGAAACCCTTCAGCACAACCATTTTCCTGCCATGATGTCACATTCTGTATCTCAATGGGAACTGCCCCTTCCCGCCAGCACTGCAATATCAAATGTTAGTTGTTGCTTCGAACAGAATGGGGACGATAGCCTGTTCAAGCTGTGGCCCAACGGCTTCCGCAAAGGGCAAAACGTTTCTAGGGTATTCTTACCGGAAGAGCAGCTACAGGCACCTCATCTCGTTTTTGCTGTGCAGCTGCATCATAAAAAGAAGTCGAGAAACTCGTCTTGTTGATACCGGTGCAGGCCTTATCCCAAACATTTAGTTGATTCAAATTTGCGGGTTCCAATGACCCGCTACCGGTATTGAAAGTAAGCGGATTATCGGTATCAGGAGGGCTGGAATTATCGTATATGGGCAAGTTAGACACCCCCGAGACGTCATTGATGCCGTTAAACCACTTTCCGGCCCTGGTGATATAGACGCCGTTCGTTTGGTTCCCGATACATTGCCACGACGCCGTGTTACCACCTGTCCCGGGTGCGTCTTGGAGAGCGCAAACGCAAGCTTCGGTATCGAGGAATGTCGGTCCCTGGGGTTCAGACTGTGGGAAGTAGGGGTCTTGGGGCGTTTTCCCGTACGCCGTGAGCTGGTTCGTCGCCATAGCACATGCACTCTCTGTTAGGGCCGCTGTGGTTACGTTCAACAACCACCAGCTTAAAAATCAACTTATACAAAAATGAAGTCCAAAGATATCCCACGAAGAGACGTCACAGCGCAGCCTCACCACTTAATATTATTATTCAAAACCCATGCAAGGACTTTATTAGGCATCCTTTCTTATCCCCAAACATCAGTACTGTTGGTGCCAGACTCCGGGCTGTGCCAAGCACAGTGATGGATCCCCCAGCACATAAGGTCAGCTTTTAGTGTCGAGCCCCCCAGTCGAGTAATCCCTGTCCAGGTCGCTCTTCGAGCCAGTCATATTCAAGCAACATTTCCTAGAAGGGGCGGAAGACATTGTCTGTTCGCCTCAGAAGGGACCTCCCGACAGGCTATGGAGGCTTGAAGGCAGCGCGACGCTCCACTCGTAAGGCGCACACCGCCCGCCAGGTACACTATCAGGACTATGTAAGCCCGGTAACCCACTAGCCTCAGCCGGTGCACTCAGCTCGTCGGGCTTTGCACTTGCAGATCATGCACTGTTGTGTCATATTTACACATATTTACTATGTATTTACACGTACATGTGGGAGTTGGCCTACATGGGACTTGAGATGTGTTGGATAACCTGGCCGTCATGTCATTGTATCCCGTCGAACGGTTTCACGTCCTGATCTGACAAGAAAGCCTCGGTCTACCCTCTATCCCACAATGCTATTTATATTTATGTATGGCTGATCAGTGCCAGTAATGATAATCTATGTAAACAAAGCCATAACCCACTGTATAATATGGTAGAGCTCTAGTTTCCGGGGGACAAGGATACGGATATGATCGTAGCTTATCGAGTCTACTTATATATCCATATAAATTAGGCTACGAAATAACTTTAGTCCCTGTCAGAGTGGAACGACCCACCAGTTCAATATTACGTATCTACATAGGTCGGCCGCTCTTGCAGAATCAGCAGACGAGTAGTTGAAAAACAAAGCGATAGCGGTTTCTGTGTACACTATGAGAAGCCAGCTAGCTACGAGTTCTCTTGGTTACAGTCCTCACTGGTGTTTATTGGCAGACACGTACAAGCTGTACAGTAAGTGCACGATTTGACACGTTTTGTGTTATATCTAGGGGTTGATGTCATAATTCGCCGGGGAATCCTGAAGCGCGTCAGCTTTCAAATTACAACGAAAATTATTTTTTTTTTTGGGGGGGGGGCGACCACAGCCGGTTTACCGGGTCAGCTCGCCTCCGCGGATACTGTGTAACTTCCATGACCTCAGGATTTTGTCTTTCTTCCTCATTCTTGCCGATCCTGCATGTTGCGTAATTTGGTAGAACGAACTGGTATACGGGGAAAGGGGGCTTTGTTTCTTGGCCAAAGTAACTGCCCGATAAAGCGACTCTGTCGTGATAAGCCGGCCAGATCAGCTGAATGCATTAGGGTACGAGGCAGTTTCATTTTAAAAATAGGTCAGCTTATATGTTCTGATCACCTATACCATGTCTTGCAGCACATACAATCTCTTATGACATTAGCCTTAATACGGGATTACTAACCAGCTTCAGTGTCCTGTGTTGGACATATCTAAACGGGGGGACTCAGCCTCTCCTACCAACCACCCACCCCTCCCCCCTTTTTTTACCACACTTTCTGCGCCCCGCTCAAACGCTGTCAGAAGTGGATCGGCAGTGCACTTTCATATATAGTAGGACCACGAGGCTATGCAGCGTCCACCCGATACGCGGATATATACACACATAGCAAAAGGCACAAGCGGCGGTGGAAACTCCCCTCAAATGACCTCCGTAAAATAGTAAAGCCACCACCACCCGCCCAAGATTCCGTTCTCCGAGTTCGGCCCGTAGGGGACCCGGAAACGTTGCTGGCACCAGCACCGGGATCTATGAGGTTGAGTGTTACTTGTCCTACTTACTAGCCATTACTCTACACTTGTAACCGGGTCCCAGTCAAGCCAGTCAAAGCGATGGGTATAGGAAATGGGCACCAACGCTTACCACACACAGTCACTGTATCATCAGAAGGTGGCCCATTTTTGTGGTGACCACCTGCCAGTCACAACCCCCGCCCCCTCCGTGCCCCAGCAAGGAAAACTCATGGCTACTAGGATTGACTCTGCGACAGGCGAGGGCAGGGCATCCGGGTTTTCGGCGTACCGGACCCCCGCTGAGGTACAAGCCCGTATGTAGTGACACCAAGGCCTTAGCGCAGCAAACATCTTCATGAGCTACTGCGATTTAGTGTAAGAATGACGGCGTTATTTTCACAACGACTCAACACAAGTTGGGCAAGCTGTGCCTGGGCACGGTTAAATACCTAGGCCTTCTACTAGCCCTTTTTCAGCTGAGGAGTTTGCCCCATATAGCTCCTCATTAGCTCCTGTTCATCCATCTATTTAGACACGATCACGATGCAAGTCTTGGAACGCAGGAGCCGCGGTAGATCGTGTATGTATTTTTTTTCTTTCCCCTTACTACACTAGCACAAAGGGCGCTATCTCGTTTACTTGTGCCCCTTTCCTCTTACATCACCAACCAAAAAGCCACATTGCCGGGAAATGAATGGACGGCACACATTCCTATCGCCCACCTTGCCGCGAACACCAGCGCTTCAATGGTGCAGCCCGCAAGTAGGACACCCCGCACACCCTATGAACTCATTTGCGCGGGGAGCGACGTAGGGACGGTGATTGAACGTCGCGTGGTGAGCGACTGAGGGCATGGGGCCCCAGACCAGGGGCGAGTGACAACAACTGTTCGCCGCACGTGCGCGCTGGTCGGCGCCGAAGTCTGTCTTCCCAGTCCAGGACCTGTGCCTGGCTGAGGCGGGGTCCGGGTCCGCCTTTTCCCTGACCCGGGCTCCTCCTCCCGCACCTGCGTTTTTATCCTTCCCGGTAGCCGGCCGGGAAGCGGCAGCCCCTGCGTACGGGTCCGTCTTAGCCTGCGTATCCTGCGGAGCGAAGGTCTGGGCGTACGGCGTACTCCTGCCGCCGTGCGTCGTCTGCGCATCATCGGGCTGCGGTGGCGGGGACGGCGGTGGGCTGACATGCAGTGGCGGGGACGGCGGTGGGCTGACATGCGGTCGTGCGGGCTTAGGTGATCCGGGAGGGGAGGGTGGCGGTGATATCGTGGTGATAGGGACTGGCACTACCTTGTTCGCTCGGGGGTCTGCCAATGCCGCGTCTGTTAGTGGCGGCGGTGGGATTGTGGCGGCGGCGGTGGGGTTGGAGGGGGTGAAGGTGGCCGCGGGGGCGGTGGTTGAGGTGATGGTGGGCAAGGAGGAGATGGTGAAGGGGGCGGCGTCGGGGGCGGTGACAGCGTGGTGATAGGAACCGGCACCGCCTTCGTCTGCCGCGCCGCAAACCCCTGGCGCCATTGCGGCCGTGCATCGGCTTCGACTGCCTTACCTTGTACCTGGTCCTGGGCCGCCGACGATGGGGTAGGCCCGACGACGGTGCCCCACTGCGCTTGCGCGTGGGCGCCGCGGGCCGGTTTGGCAGGAGCCGCTGGAGGCGTGGCTACGACGGTGCCCCATTGCGGAGTAGACTGTTTAGGCTGGGCGATCTTAGACATGGTTGGGAGTGAGTGCTTGAGTTAGGTCGTCGGCTTTGTTTTGCTTGCTTGCTTGCTGGCTGGATGGATTGCTGATAAGCTGACTGCCTCGAGTGCTTCTATTGTAGTATTCCTGTGCAGGTCTGGTGAGGTGGCTCTTGAGGATTTTATGATATTTAGGTTCTGGATCATCTTCTGCGAACGGCGGGAGAACGAGGAGAATTTATACCCAAGCTCACATAGCTAAACGACGCATCGTTCCCCAGGACGTGAGTCACTATGATTTGTCTTGAGTGAGGTAGGAACCGGATGAGATTAACTCATCCCGGTGGTCTTTGTGTATGAGTAGTTATGGATGTGTTTCATGGCAACCCTAGTCATGTCTTCATCATCAAGAGATGCGATCGAAACGCTCGTTGTAGGCGAGCAAAAGATGATCATTCTTCCCCAAGTGATTAGTCACGACATAGATACCTCCGTACTCCTTAGTGATTGTGCCCAGCAACATCATCCCATCTAACTTAGCAGCTCCTTAATATCCTCTATGCGCTGGAGTCGTTTTTCTTCGTCACTCATCATCCCAAGAGAGGTTGCACTGCATTACATGTTAGTCATCGCACCCATTCCCGCACATTCACCATTACACTCACATGAACTTTTTCCGGTCCTGAACCTTAAGCATCCTCTCTTCGACGGAGTCCCTCGTGATGAAGCGGTAGACTTTTACTTCCTGGTCCTGACCCATGCGATGGACTCGGTCGATGGCCTGCGCCTCGACAGCAAAACTCCACCAGGGGTCCATCATGAAGACGCGCTTTGCCTGCGTGAGGTTCAGCCCCACGCCACCGGCTCGCAAGCTAATCAGCAGGATGGTGAATTTGTCGGACTCCCTGAACTCGTTCAAGACCGCAGCGCGGGTCTTCTGGTTTAATGACCCGTCAAGGCGCAGACATTTCATGTTTGCCTTGGCCAGGGCAGGCTCGATGAGGGACATGAACGAAGTGAACTGACTGAACACGACGGATTTGATGTTTGGCTGCTCGCGCCGAAGATCCCGCAGATGCCCCATCAGCGCAACGACTTTCGAAGAAGATTCGTTGACGCCAAGCCGCTGTAAGCTGATCTTCGGTGTGCCGCTCGAGGCCTCTGGGTCATCATCGTTCCGAACGACTTGGAATAGGTCGCGCGAGTTGATATATTCACGGCAGTTGAAGCACCTAGGAACTTCTTGCCGATCCGTACTATGCTTGATAAAATCCAGCAGACATTTTCTACAAGCGGAGTGCCAACACCCAGTAACTGTTTGCTCGACCATAGGCTCCTCGCAACAAATAGGGCACTCGTTACTAGCTTCGTCCCTAATTTGGGCGAGAACGTGGGCGCCGAAGGCATTGGCATCCTTGTTGTCGTCCGTCGTAGCTGCAAATTTCTCGATGAGTGAATGAAGGTCCATGTCGTCGGCCAGCCCCGCAGCGGCATCAGCTTCCGCGCCAGCCGCTTCCTCGTCTGCCACAATGTCTTGGTTTCGCACCAAAATGGGATGGCAGCAAGACTGCCGCAATCGTAAGATTTGCGCAAAAATCGTGGTATATGATTTCATGACAGTGCCTTTCTCGACGCTATTCGACAATGTTCGCTTTGCTCTCGTAAAGATGTGGTCGTATACATCGCGCTCGGTCTTGGAAAGGTCAACATTAACTATCTCGATCGATTTTGGCGGCAGGGGAACGAGCGGTTGGCCATCGGGCGTCTTCATCTCCTTGGTCCTTCTCATTACGAGAGGTTCCAATACGGTCTGGACAACATCGAGAGCCCGCACGAAATCCTTCGACTCGAATGGCACAGTGATGAATGTCCTCCAAAAGGAGAAATTATTCCACGGCTCTACCCTTAGGAACCTAACCAGACTGAACAAGTCCTCCAAGCGGTTCACAATGGGCGTGCCCGTCAATACCCAGCGATGCTCTGCCGACAACTCGTAGCATGCCTTGGCCGTCTTTGACTGTCGATTCTTGATCATGTGCGCTTCGTCGAGAATGATACGGAAGAAATTCAACGAGAACAGGCCACGGTCCTTGCTGCCGTTTTTGGCAACTTGGTTGAATTCTGAGAGTATTACCCCATAACTCGTGATAATCATATCAGGCGCCGAGGCTATGTTTGCCTCGCAACACAACGCTCGCAGATCGGCAGTCTTCTCATTACCATAATACACCATCGACTTCAAAGTGCCATCTTTTGAGGCGTTCTCAGCTTCGCTCTGCCATTGTGCGAGGAGTGACATCGGAGCGACCACGAGGGTTGTCTTTGGCGCAGATACAACGCCCCCAATCTGGCCGCTCGGCATCCGTGTGAGCTGATTGACGGATCCGACTGGATTGGCACTTCGGACTACCGCTTGTGACTTGTGGGAATGGATCAAACTCAACATCTGGATCGTCTTGCCCAGACCCATTTCATCTGCGAGGATACCACCGAGGCAATGTTGCTCCTGGACTGGGAAGTCTAGAGACATCTCGCCTGAGTATGGGTTCACATAGAAGTTGGGCTGGCCGTCGACCTGTGCCACATCTTGGTCATCAGCATCTTTGGTTGGCCACGCATACTCCTCCCAAAGAGGATGCATTGACGCTTCGCGAATTTCATTTTTCAGATCCTTTTCCTTGCCTAACATCCAATAGAGAGACTGCTTCTGGTACGGGCGGAGGGTCATAGAGAAACTATCGGCGGGCTCAGCCTCTGGGGTGCTGAAGTCAAAGGACTGGGCTTTCCGGTACAGGGCATCAAGCTGGTCCTGCTCGAGTTCCTGTCCCTCCTCGGTGTCTGAAGACGGTGGGGAAGAACCGGGAGTCTCGCTGGAATCGGATTAGCAATCTCCATAAAACAACAAGTAAACTGACAAGCTAACGTACCGATCGTTGGATTTGGGCGTACCCTTTGCTTGCTTATCAGCCGTCTCCGCCGCTTGGAGAAGACCATCTCGCTTGTGCTTTTCCGCGGCATCGCTACTCCTGGTTGGCATGAGATTAATTTCCTGAAACAACCTCACGAGGGCAACCTGTCGTAATCGTAAATCCCGCTCCTCAGCCGTCTCTTTCTCCTCGAAGAGACCGGTATGTCGGTTGTCAGTCGATTGAAAGCCGGCGGCAAGAAAGGCGTGTTTGAGTATATAGCATTTTAACTGTAAAAATATAGTGTCGTTGGTGCGCAGCCTTTCGGGGGCGTATACACATACGCCCTCGAACCTACAGACCTTTTGGTCAATGAGAGAAGACACCCAGTTAGCAGCATCTTTTGCCAGTCTTCCGATCTCATGGCCCTTTGTATCGGTGAATCGAACCACTACATCGGTCCTCTTGGAGGCCATTGTAGAGGCTCGCTGGGGAGCTAGTGGAACATATGTCCCTTTGGATGCGCCCTTAGATTGTGTCGGCAGCGTCTTCTGGCGCTCTATCCTAACTATGTCGCCATGATTCAGCAAACTCGGTCCACTTCGTGTGGCCCAACCCTCAACACCAAAAGCACCGATATAGCGGCTGTCAGGCATTGACTGCGTAGTAATAGATATTCGAGTGGGCGGGTCAGCCTTTTTGGAATGAGCGGGCGAGGCTGTGTTTAGGCGCTTGGGTATAGTGACTTGGCTGGGTGGCTTTGGTTTTCGAAATTTCATCCATGTTCCATCGAAATACATATTAACGGCTTGCTCGAGACTATTGCCACAATGGGTACGGATAATGTCGAGGATTTCAGGCTTAACATTTTCACCTAATAAGCTCTCAAATGCGTCCTTATCGAAGCTTGGGGGATCGGTGGTGGCCGGGGCAGCAGGACTCAGTGCTGGGCCTGGTGCTGTTGGGGAGGAGACAGCATGGTCATGGTCATTTAAAGAAGTTCCACGATTCGAGGCAGATTCGACTGGTGTCTCCTGTAATGGCACAGAATGCTTCGGTATTTTTCCGTTGGGACTAGAGCCGTTGGGACTGGAGATAATATTGCGATCCTGATTCTGGTCATCTTCCTCTAAATCCGTAAAGAACCTTCGTTTTTTCGTGGGAGGTTCTCCCATATCTTCCAGGGTCATGATGATCCCAACCTTGGAGGCCAAAATCAAGAAGTGCCCATTGGTATGGGAGTAAGGATGTCTTTAAGGGTATCTAGATCGTAGATTTTTGGAGTGTGCCGCTATAAGGTATACCTAGGTAGTCGCTATAGGCACAATGGTGGCTATTTTCGGATAGAAGCAGGTGTCTTGGGGCGAAGAGCTGGGGAAAGAATATCATTAACTCTAGGTACCTATATATCTCCATACATGCTTAAGTAAGGATGGATACGTTATATGCACATATGATATGTGTTCATATAGAAATATATATATGGACCCGACTCGGTATAATTATTCAGTTAAGAGGCAAAGAAGGTCAATTAAACAAAAAAGCTGGGTGCTCGACGATGACGATAACGAACGACGCGTTAAGTTTAGGAAAGGGCAACCTTAGAACGCGTTAAGGACTTGGAAATGTACATACCTCCAGATGTCGATAACTGGTAGGTACGTACCGTATTAAGTGGTTTTGGTGGGTCTATGGGTCTACCTAGGTACTGATATCATCCAGTAAAAAAAATGCAGTTACTCAACTACGAGCACATGCTAGAGTATGCCCAGGTGCAGTTCTAGCTCTAGGAAGTAAGTACTTATTCGTAAATATTTCGTGTATATTCACTTCCCTCGGTACATAATATCTTAAAGAGTCGCAATATGAGTAGTGATTCGAGACTTCCTTTCATTGTAATCCATTGAACAGCCATGATCTGTTTTATATCTTCATAATCTTTGTCCCATGCATTACCGCGCATTCCGACCATGCGCCGGCCTTCAATGGTCCAGAAGAGCGCCTAGAGCTGGAGCCAGAGCCAGAGCCAGATCTACGTTTTCGCAAAATGCTCGAAGATACTACATTACCGATCCCGAAGTGGTGAAGGCGAAACAGTACTGTGTCGAACAGCTCAGGTAGGATTCCCGCATTGATTGAATGGGGTTCTCTCTGTTTTCATAGCTGGTAGCTGGCAGCTGGTTTTTGCTCGTTTCTGGTAGCTGGTGGCTGGCTATCCAGTATATAAAACACCAAAGAGAAGATCATGGAGAAAAGATCATGGAGGGAGGGGGAGATCAAGGGGAACAGAAAAGGCTGATAAAAATAGAAATTCAGATTATAACTCGTACCTGATTCGCAACTTCATCCCCAAATCCCGGCAGGACGCCTACGATGCGATCCGCGCCTTCAACCTCGAGCTCGTGCGCCTCCCCGAGCTCGTCTCGAACCCCACCATCGGCCAGATGCGCATGCAGTTCTGGCGCGACGCCGTCAACCGCACCTTCGCCGGGAGCCCCCCCAAGGAGCCCATCATGATTCTGCTACACAAGGCCCTGCAGGAGCTCCACGAGATCGCCCCCGATGCCCGCCCCAGCTCCATCAAGTTCTGGCTGCACCGCCTCATCAACACGCGGGAGAAGCACATGGGCGACCGTCCCTTCGCGAGTCTGGCTTCCCTCGAGGAATACGCCGAGAATACCTACTCGACTCTCATGTACTCGACCTTGGCTGCCCTCCCCGTTCAGTCTATGCATGTAGACCATCTAGCGAGTCACATAGGGAAGGCCTGCGGAATCGTCGCTGTACTGAGGGGTATACCCGTCTTAGCAGCTCCGTCGCCCCCCGTGAAGACGCCGAGCGGTGCTGCAGCAGCCAGC
This sequence comes from Eutypella sp. D-1, assembly GCA_023313575.1. NCBI lineage: Eukaryota > Fungi > Ascomycota > Sordariomycetes > Xylariales > Diatrypaceae > Eutypella > Eutypella sp. D-1. The sequence goes on from JAJTTP010000003.1 coordinate 1,645,807, forward strand.
GGCAGGAACCCAGTCCTGCTCCTGCCCCTGGATGTCATGGCGGAGGCACGACTCAGGGAGGAGGACGTGTACCGGGAGGGGCCCAGGGCGCAAGGTTTCCAAGACGCGGTCTTCACCGTCGCCACCCGCGCCAATGACCATCTGATCACGGCGAGAGAGATGCTGAAAAACATCCGGAGCGGCAGCGGGCCCGGACACGACTACGAGCATGGGGCCGAGGCGGAGCATCAACACCCGGAGGAGGCGGCGGGAAGCGACGAGACCAGCAGAGACATCCGACGGGCGTTCGGCGTGCTTCTGGAGACCGTCCCGGCCCAGGACTACCTGTCGAGGCTAGAGTCCATGAACTTCGACCCCTTCGCGGTGAGGAGCAGCTGGAAACTGCCCTGGAGTTTATGGAGGGCTTATAAGAAACAACAAATATAGCGAAGCGCCAATTCACGTCGCAAGTTGCGGACGATACCCTGCTCTACCACTCACGTATACCTATAATTTTGCAGCACGCTCTTTCTTGTGTTGACAACGCATATGAGCGTGGCGCGCATCATTTCCACATACGTGCTTTAGAATTTACCGGGACTGTAAAAATTATCGTATACCGTGTACATCCCGTAGAATTGCAGTCGGGCTATAGACTCTTTCTGCGATTCTGCCAGAGTAAGCAACATAGAACTACTGGTAAGTCTTGACAGGCAATCACTACATAGTCGTACAGGTTCCATATGCAGTAGCATACTTCCAATTCGCGGGACATTAACCCAAGATGAACAGGAGCCAAATTCATCACTTAATCAAGGCAAGGCTACTATAATCTCCAGTGGCTTTCTCACTTCTACGATGGGTCTAGTCTATTACATGCATAGATACAGGTATGTGCGTCTTCTATGGCTATCACAGCCTGAAAACCCACCATTGTACTAGTTCCGTCATCGTCCACTTCACTCTATCTCTCCGCGGACACCCGTCCGTCCGAATCACTTCGGAATGGTGACCGACAGCTTGTACGTCTTGCCGGCCTCAATATTGCGGACGTGCGGCGTAGGCAGGACCTTGCCGTCGAGGCTGACGGTGAGCTCGGCGACGTCAGCGGAGCGGCGGATGTCAGCGACGAAGGTAGCGCCGCGGAAGCGGCGGGTGACGCGGACGGCGTCCCAGGCAGAGGGGAGCTGGGGGCAAACACGAAGGCCATCAGAATCGCCGCGCAGGCCGCACAGGCCCTCCACGAAGCAGCGGTAGACCCAGGACACGGTGCCAGTGTTGAAGAGCTGGCTGGAGCGGCCCGCCGTGCGCGGGTACTCCCGCCACGCCCCGCGGTAGTAGTTGGGTATGTACACTGGTAGCTGGCCCCGCTGGCGGTAGTCCTCCTCCGCCGGCCCCGGGATCATGCGCCGCAGCATGTCGTACGCGCGGTCCGCCTCCGCCCCGCCCAGCGAATACAGGCTGTGGATGTAGAAGACCGCCGCGTGGTTGTACACGGCCCCGTTCTCCGCCGAGCCCGGGTACTTCTGGGTGACGCGGCCGATGTCCTCGCGCATGCCGCTGAACGCCGGCGCGAACATTTGCACGCCGTACGGCGTGGTGAGGTGCTCGTCGACGGCGGCGATGACGCTGGCGCGCTTTTCCGCGTCGGCTGCTGCGCCCGAGAGGATGGACCAGGCCTGGGGGTTGAGCCAGACGCGGCCCTCGGGGTCGGAGCTGACGCCAAAAACGGCGCCGTCGTCCGTGATGCCGCGCGCGAACCACGCGCCGTCCCAGAGGTAGCGGTTGGCTGCGTCGTTTAGCTCCCGGGCACCGGCGCGATAGCGCGCCGCGACCTCAGCGGCCCCCTCGTGCTCACACACCGCTGCCCAGAGGTTCAGCGCGAACGCCGTCGCCACCGTCAGCCACCCCGACACGCCGCGGCCCTTGTAGCCCGCCATGTTCATCGGGTCGCACCAGTCGCCCTGCGCGATGTAGCTCAGGCCGCGGTCGTCGCGCGCGCCGAGCAGCCAGTCCATCGCCTTGCTGAAGCGGTCGAATACCGTGAGTTCGATACCGTCTCCATCGCGTACCTGCTCCCGCAGCAGGCCGTAGTCACCCGTCTCCGCCAGGTACACCTCGAGGGTCACGGGCAGCCACACGCAGTGGTCCGTGTGCGGGACCTGGTTGATGTACTTGAGCTCGGCGCCCTCGACGAGGAGGATGCCGTCCGGCATGGCGCCAGTGGCTTCCTGTTGCGACAGTGACGTCAAGAGCGCGCGCCGCGCCACCGCTGGGTCGATGAAGCTCATCCCCATGTTGTCCTGGAGGTAATTGCGCGTCTGCGGGTCCGTCGTCAGTCGGTTGACATCGCCGTGGTAGTACACCTGCCGCGCCATCCAGTTGTTCACGAAGTTGTCCAGGTCTTTGTCCGGCGTCTCGATCTGCAGACAGCCCTTGCCCTTCTCGATGTATGCGGCGTACTCCCGCGCTGACTGTGCGAACGCCTCCTTGCTCAGGTACCGGGACCGCATCTCTCGGATCTCGGCATCGTCGAACCCTGGCCCGAACAGGAACCGGTACTCTCGCCCCCCGTCTGCGTCGAGCTCTAGGCGGTACTGGACGGCGGCTGTGGGGGTCTCGTAGCGGGCATCGCTGCCGCTCAGCTCGGGTGCCAACAGCGCGGATGGGGCGTGCAGGCCGCCCTCGCCCTCAAAGGCCTGCTGCCTTGCTTCCCAGGAGTCCGGCGGGGTCTCGCATAGGAAGTACGTCCGGTCCTTGAGGTACTTGTTCTTGAAGTATTCCTCGGCCTTCTGGTACGGGGTGATGCTGCTGCCGACGACTCCACCCAGGTCGTCACGCCACTCCGCGGACTGGTTCATCCACGACATATAGCCGAGGGGGAAGTAAGGATATATGCTAACCTTGCGCGGGCGCCCGGAGATGTTGGTGACCCTGATGGTCCAGAGCTCGGTGACGTCGCGCATGGGTAGGCCGAGCGTCATCTCGACGCGGAGACCGAAGGACTCCGCGGTCCAGGATATGTCGCTCTTGCTGACGGAGAAGACGAAACGATCGAGTGGAGCACGCACAGGCTCGTAGGGAGCCGAGAAGAGCTGGCCCGTCTCGTCGTCCTTGACGTAGACGAAGCGACCCGGGTGGTGGGCATAATAGTTCTGCTCGGGCTGCATAAACGTCTTGGCCTCGATGTTGGGTGCATGCGCATATTTGGTCGGCTCCGGCTGCATGAACTGCGCCGTCGCGTACCCGCGACACGTCGCATGGATCATCATCTTCTGGTTCCAGAGGAAGCCGCCAGCGGCCGGCATGGCTGTCGGGCTGGTGAGCTCATAGCGCTCGCCGCCGTCAGTCGCCTGCAGTAAAGGTGCCATGGCGTATGTGTCTAGCGTCCCCTCCCGTCTTTCACCACTCGATTTTCTCGTCAATCCCTCCTATTAATGCTCAGTTCTAACCTGCTTTGTCGGGACCACGCACAATAGAGACAGGTTCACAAGAGCGAAAAAGGGTCAATGATGCCGGCGATGCTTCTATTCCCTCCCCCTAAACTCAGCTCTAGCGAATACTATCGACTACTACATAACTACGTATTATCCGTGTGAAACACACACGGCGGTTTGCGCCTTTTAAAAGGATTGAGCACGCATGGCACCGCCGTCTTGGCCGGAGCGGCGGGCAATGCTCACGGTATTTAGGCTGAATCCAACGTCGCCGGCGAGCCGGTTAAGTGTTCGGCTTCGAGGCCCGTATTAGGGAAGTCGAATGTCAGCAAGGGTGATGCCATATTCTACTTCCTGCAGGCAGCTCACTAATCAGTAGTTTGACTAACTAGGTTGGGGTTGCTACATGCACTTCTCATCTTCCGTCAGGTAGATAACTTGACTGGTCAAGTTTGTTCAGGGGTCCCGAGGGGGCAAACGCAGGCATCGCATAGAACACAATTCTTCTTATGGCCATCAACGCTGGCTTGCACCTGAGGAGAGAAAAACCCAGTCATGTCACGATGGTCATGACGAGGGGTGGTTGATTGGTGGCTTCCTCATCTCATCTCGGGGGTCTACCGGGATTCGCACTTTGTAGCGGCTTACTAGCGGCTTTCCACATCCGCCAGCCGGACTCGCCAAGCTTCGGCGGTGGCGCATCTTGGGCACTAAATTTTTTTTGTTCGTGGACTGACTTGGTCGGCGGTAGGCGTGGATGTCGCAATTGGTATTGCATTGAGGCCATCTACTTCAAACAATTGGCACAAGTCTTTCGATGGGCCCTGCCAATTCCAAAGGTTGGTTTATACTGAGTACAAAGCATTGGATCGTTATGACAAGCAGGTGATCTTGGTAATTCTTTGTGACCATCACGCCCTGGATTAGTTCGTGAAATCTGACGATCTTGGAGATGAGACATGAAGATCTGGTAATAACCCGTGGCCTTGGTGGGGACGTTGGAATATTTAAAAAGTATAGGAACCCCGCCTCGATCGAATAGTAATTAGCGATTGGATGACACTTGTACGCCAAGCTTGACCCCACCTGTTGATGCCGCCTTTCGATCCGTCATATCGGGCTAGTCTCTGGTTGGCAGGCAAGGGAAGCAGGGGAGGGCAACAGGAGGTGGGGTCACGCTCGCTTATCAGGGTTGTTCTTCCCCACACCTCATGCATTTCTATACTGGTATAACGTCGAAATTCTTCAGCGAGGTCGAGTGGTGTAGTTGGTTATCACGTCAGTCTAACACACTGAAGGTCTCCGGTTCAAGTCCGGGCTCGATCAGCGTCTCTTTTTGCCTCTTTTTCCCATTTCAATGGCATATCCTTTCGGCCCCCTGGCTATCGGCCATCTACGTTTCTACATCACGAGTGTTGTTTCCGTGTTTCTTTTTGCTGTTGATAAAGAATAGCTGAGAGCACCCGTCTTCCGCCTTTTTTTCTGTGAGTAGATTCCTGCAGTGCAGGTCGAATCCAAGGAATCGTTAACGTTTCCTCGTAGCAGCGAATCTTTTCCTCTCAGTTTTTTAAAAAAGTTTTATAATGATCTTCGTCTTACATAGATGCTTGATCGACACTTATTTTTAACGTCATCGAGACTCCGAAGACCGGTGCGGTGGTTAAGATGGAGATAGATCTAAGTAATTATTGCTCAATAGTGTTAGGGCTCGATCCACCGCCACCTACGTGTTGTCACATGCTCCAGGAACCAAGAGTCTAGGCAGCTCTAGTTCCAAGGTCTACTATGTAAACAGTTCCCATAATACTTGGAGAAGGAGCCAGAAGATGCATTCAATTCGGAGCATGTCACGGGGAAAATACGATAACAAGGTTGTTCATGTCTCAATCGGACATTGATCATTGATTGATTGGGCGGTATTAACTATTATTATGTATGTAGCCTGGTATAATTGGGTTTTACTCCATCTGCACACCATCCGGGTTTATCGTGTCGTGCCAGTTGCTACTGTTCATGCCAGCCCAATGCTTTGCATGCAATGCAGCCTTGTGTAGGTCAGGTAGAAAGGAGAAGATGTCTTCGTGTTTGTTGTGTTGAGGTGGTCATAAAAGTCGTCTCTAGTTGGGAGAGAAAAAGCAAAAAGTTGAGGATCCCATCTGAATGATCCTTTTGTTTCGCTTAAGTAGTTGTAGAAACATAAATATCAAATCGCTTGATTGGGGTATTTTGATTTTCCTGATCCTTGAGCACAGAAAGCAAAAAAAGAAAAAAAGAAACAAAAGGAAAGGCAGAAAATGAAGGGCTGTGCCCATCTTCCATCGTGGATTAGAATGAGGCCGCTACCGAAGCCCAAACTCGGGGTACTCAGACATGCTTGTTGGTCTGCTCGTTGACCTGCTGTAGCTCGATGGCCTGCTGAGGCTCGACGGTCTGCTGGAGCCCGCTGTCGTCGTGCCGCTGCTGCGGAGACTGGGATCATCGCTGCTGCTACGGGCGCTGAGCATGAAAGGTTCCATGTTCTCGTACTGGATTTCAGTAGAGGTGTAGGTGGGGGGCGAGGGGGCCATGTAGCAGGGCGGGGAGGGCGGCACGTCCTGGTAGATGGGAGGCGCCTCGTTGTCCCAGCTGACGCCGAGGCCCGGGCGCTCCGTGAGAACGACACCGAAGTGCATGCGCAGGATGCGCGCCACGCCTGTCGGCGTGATGTGCTTGAGGTTACTCGTCGGCGCGTATTCTTGCACTACCACCATCTCGACCACCAACTGATGCGTGATCTCCGTGCCATCCTTGCTCTTAACGTTGCACGGCGACCGCGCACTCGGGTCGCAGTGGAACTCCACCTCCGCCTCGATCTTGCCGTCAGGCGAATAGTCCGCCTTCCAGCCCTGGTGCAGGTCCGCCGCTCCGATCACCCGGTCCGCGGTGCGTTTGAGCCCCTTCTTCGGAGGCTCTTGACCCGGCTCCGCTGGCCGCGGCATGTGTTTCTCGCATGCTGGCGCTACCGTCTGCGTGTGCTCCTCTATCTTCCACGACAGCCGCTTCAGCTTCCAGTACTCCACCGACTTGACGTCGACGTTGTGCTTGACGACGCCGTCCATCCGCAGCTCCATCTTGTTGCCGCCGATGGGGTGGATCACTTGCGGGTAGTGCACGGACGCCGCAATGTTCGTTGGCGGGAACACGCGGATGCTGTGGTGTGGAAGATCGGGCACAGGCAGTGACCGCTTCACGTCGATGGTCTTGGAGAGCTTGAGGGTCGGCCCGGCCGCGGGCTTCACCTCGGCAAAGAACTCGTACTGTATGGAGACGAGCGAGCTCTCAGTCGTCGCTGGTAGATGACCCTCCAGGAGTACTGAGAAGGGGAATTCATGTGTTCCTATGACACATCGTTAGTGGCAAGTTTGATAGGATTGAAAGAGGATGGGGCGCCGATAGTAACTTACGTGGCGTCAGGGTCGTGGGGTCGCTGAGGAAATTCCACGACTTAATTTCTGTCCTCTGGTGTGTGCAGTCGTTGCAATGCACGTGGAAGGGCTTCTTCTGCGTAACGTGGATCTCCAATCTTGCGTTGAAGCTCTCTACCTCCAGAGGCACATCCTTAACATTGAGGACCATTTGACCGGATACTAAAGCGCCAGTGCTGTTGTCAGGGTCGCCGTGCATCATGGCCGGCGGCGACTCGATTTTCCAGTCAAGGGATGCATGTGGATGCTGTGATGGCTCTTTGGATGCCTTAGACCCGCCCAGATGCAGGCCGGGGAAGCTGATTCGGTGGTGGTGGTGGTGGTGGTGGGCATCCTTCTCCTTCTTGCCCGAATCGGACATCTTTACCGCAGCGGGGCTTCTACGTCGTGCTGATGAGGGACGTTGTTCAGCGTCTTCATCTGATGAAGAGGTTGATGCATAGGAGACTTTGCGTACAATCCCTTCCCGAGGTCTCCTCGGTTGTGTCTGTGATGAACTAGGGCTCTTTTTCCGCTGGACCGACGCTTTGAGGCTGTTGATGTTCTCGTTGGAGGAACGGAAGAAGTTTGCTACTCGATGCGGCATCTTCAAATTATGGCTTTAAAGCTTCTAGCTTCTTTTCCCCACGCATCCGCGCGTAAAAAAATGTGTGTGCCACCTGCCTGAATTCGTTCCTTGTCGGCGGTAGTAGAATGGCTACTGAGGTAGTAGGGAGGCGCTAAAGCGTATAAATAAAAACCCTTGAATACTGCGAAATCGGTGCTGAAAACCAAGGGGGGCTAGTGACGTGGTAGCGTAGTAAAACGATGTCGTTTATAACTGGCCTGCTGATGTAACGCAGTAGCGGCACTAAGTTCCAGCAAGTGTCGATGTTCGAGTGACTCGTTTGCCCTTTGAATCGACTTTTTTTTTTCCTCGGTGAAACCTAAACTGAAAATCTCGTCTGATGTAGAATATTCGTCAGGATTCCTATCGTAGGCAGGGGAACTTTCTGTTTCTGGTTTATGTTGTCTTTGGGCAGGCCGAATTGACTTCTGGATTAGGGGTTCGGACTATGCCGTGCGGAACGCTGATTGGCTGGAAGCGTTGTAAGTCGTTCGACCCCTTGCTCAAATAGATGGCAATGGAAATAAGCCGTAATGATGAGGGTTGACTGCAAGATGGCTCGGTTTGCAGTTCAGTATGTTATAATATAGGGTAAGCCGTGATCTTCGATATCTGAGAATGCGGAAGGCTGACTACTGGCTGGTTCAGCTGGCTTGTGTGATTTGCCTGAATATAGAATGTGTAGTATAGTGCTTGGTACGGGAATGTGGTTTGACGTTCTCCGGATCTGAATCTAAGAATAATCTGGGGAAACGAAGGGGCCAAATAGAAAAGTTGTAAATCTAGAACGGCTGTCCAGTCTATATAAAGCCCGTACAAATCGCGGAGATGTTCGAAGCTGCTAAATGATCTGATAAAAGTTTTGAATCGCGCCATCAATATTGGGTATGAGCTGGTTATATTCTAGTATCGTGAAAAAAAATAGCCTTACTACACGTACTATGTAGGTGAGCTCTGTATAGAACATTCCATCAAGTAATTATGTGTCATGGTTATTGAGTACATAGCTACCCGTATACCTACCGGTATGTACACCTACCCATTTACGGTACGGATGTATACCTGTAATGTCAAGAGTGTGTAGACGGTAGGGAGTGCCGTAAAAATAAAAAGAGGTTTACTAACGCCATTCCAATCTTAGAATAGTGATAGAACGGAGAGACCAATCATCGCAACTGATCACTAGTCGTGCCTTATAACCCGGCAACAATTTAGCTAAGGGGGACCCCACCGGGAAGGCGCCCGTCGCAAGGATCGAAGGGGCGGAAAGGGCTGGGTCCAAACGAAACTTTTTTTAACTCCCGTCCGGTTCAAAACGGTATGAAAGGAGCTGTCCGACTGCCCCTCTACGGCCCTCAGTAGCCCCTCTAGACCTCCTTAGCCCGGCCCCCGTCGGCCCCCCCTTATGTACTTACTTATGCATCGTGCCTACGCCTCGTCACAGCACGTGTAATGTCCCGCCACTAGGTAAGTTCCCTCAATGTAGGTACCTAGTGTAACTTGATGAGCCTGTGACTCTTTTCAAGGCTGGAAGCAACACTATACGAGGATCTAGATGGATGTATCACGTATTACAGAGCCTAGAATTCGGTACTTACGTATTTACGTACTTGTACTTATGTACTTAGGTGTAGGTATAATATTTGAATACCGTTACAGGTATGTGTCCATTATACCTAATAAAGCTCTGGATTTAGATGAGACGACCTGGACATGATAAAAGAAAGGGGGAGGGGGGGGGGAGTGACAGATTTGCTAATAAACCTCAAATCTATACTTCGCACAGATCTCTTTACTGCAGGGGGCCGGACGCCGGAATCTGCCACATGCACGGCATCTAGTATGGTATTACATCTACCGTAAACAGCTAACGGCGCAACAGCTTACGTATGATGCTATGTAGTGTAGTGTCATGGTAGTACAGATGCTTGTCGGGATCATACTAGGTATGTAAGGGTACCATAGTAATGAATCAGCACGAAATGACAACCTTGTGGGCATGTGAACATGACTACGCCCTGTCTGCGGGACTTACAAAGCCGGCACGTCACGCGTGACTCATGTCCAGCCTGTGATATCTCTCAACCATGGATATTATCTTAATCCAGGAAGAGAATTCGATGTTGAGACGGACAGGCTGCGCTAAACCCATCGTGTAAGGAAGTCAAATAGCGGTGCCAATGTTCAGTCGACCTGTCAAGCTTGTCAATCCACACCTCTTGGGTTTTCCTGTTATAAGACCATAGTTTCCGCATTCGTTCAAACATCCATGAATAGTAGATCTACGACTTACGTAATTGACCCTTCACGTGAAAGGGAAAAATCTCTTTCCAGGGAATTGCGGTAACAGAACAACATATTGGGATTTTTTTGCGGTGTCTGTATTCGTAGTTATGCCTGATACATAATAGTTGCAATACATCCTTGATCGTTGCGTGCCGCTTCGAAAAATTACCGTAGCGACAGCGGTGCGGCTCGCCATTTTAGTAAACAAAACGTAATGGGCGGGAAGGTAGACAGGGCTGGCAGGATTGTTTGTGGGCCGGGTTTGAAGCCATCGTGAAGACTTTTCTGTCCAGAGCCGCCCGCCAACATGCCTGACAGCCTGACCGCATGCGATTCGCAAGTTTCCATGCCGCCGGGGTTTGACGAGTCTAAAAATCCTAGAAATCGGGTAAACGTGCTCCACCCATTATGGGTCTGGTTACCCGATTGTTACAGGATCAAAACCCACTTCGGGCGGCCTGAGAAAAAATTAAAATAAAGCGGGTAGCGGGAAAACACTGACACGCAACTGACATTTGACCAGGCGAGAAAGGTCGCAAACCCGAGGAAAACCTCGTATAGCCGAGCTGGCCTGGCTGGGTTCGCTCCTTGATTTCTTATGTAAATAACATGTAAAGTAACTATGTATCTATTATGCAGGTGTCAGAGTGTTAGGGCGTCTAGGGCAAGCTAGGGCGTCAGTGTCAAGATGTTAGAAAAAGGCGTTAAAGCGCTGAGAAATTTTTCGAAAGAGAAAGTCAGTAGATGGGCGTCACTAGGAGGGAGCTCTAGAGGCTTAAATATGTCGAGAGACAAGAGTAGAGAGAGGTGAAAGATAAAATCATATGCTTGCAAAGTCAGAAGAGCATGGAGAGATCAACATGCCAGATGCTATCGCCACACGGAAGCCTTACCGACCAAGCCTACCTGAATAGCCTCCTAGGAGTTCGCCTGCAGCTCAGCCCGGGCGAATCTTTCTAAAATAGGGGGCTGCCTCCCCCCTTTAGGCAAACGGGCGTAGAAGAGTACCTGTAGTGATCTCAGGTGCTTGCTTGCATATGACACACAGATGTGTTTCGCCAACGACAACATTGAGCAACGATCATCATGCAAATACCGATTTACCTTCATCTCATATATTCTCTCAGAAAGTTACCAGTATTTACAGAGGCTGAGAGTGTCTGAACAGTTACTATTAACACACGTATGTAACTACAGGTGGTAGTTATTATGGAGACTTTCCGTTAATGGTAATCGTATAAGTTTGGCCAGCCCTAGTTTGTGGATATTAGGTGAAGAGTTTTTTTTTCTTCATCTCTTTTTCTTTCTTTCCTGCCTACGTTTTTTTCTATGGTATTTACTAGTTTCGTAAAATTGGGTAAGTTTTTCATGGTTGGCCCTTACCCAGATTTCGATCAAATTCCGTTTCTGGAAAGGAATAAAAAACGGGAGATACCCGAGACCGATCTTCGTCAAGCGTCCCGCTGCTTGGTGCCCCTCCGCCCCGCTGCCCCACCCCGTCTCTCGCCTAAATCAAGCGCCATACTACGGTAAGTTGAGAAATCGTGTCAGGAACAGAGCACGCATGTTTTCCGTGGTTCCATAGCCGCATTACCTCGTCAGATCAAGTGGGACCATCGCGATCCCTCCTAAGCCCTCCCTACTACATGACATTTGTTACCTAATCCTCATGCGAGTCAATCGCATTTTTTGGAACTATGAAGAAGGTTACCGCCGGGCTCCGGCCTGGTGGTCCCGAGACCTCATTTGGTCTGGTTCGCGGACAATGGACAACGGGCCATGGGCAACGAGCAACGGGTCACTCTCATCCATGACGCCAACATTCAACCAACAAGGCGGTATACAGTAAACCAAGAGAATTAAGATTCGACCTAGTTATCAAAGTTACCAATTACTCGAACTGACCGAAGCCCCTGTCAGTTGTGCAGTACCGACTATCTGTTAGAGTTTACATAGTTTGCGAACAATAGCGAGTTAAGTCGGAACGGTGTCCTCAAGCCGGGCCTGGACCTGCCCGGCAGCCTGGAGAACCGGGAGGAGCAAAGCTAAATTACCGGTCCGGCTTGACTAAGCCGGACCGAGTCTCACTAGGACCTCGGGAGTCAATTTCTTGTCGAGTCACGCTTTTTGGTACAATGTGCACCCAAATGTCACATCAACTTCTTGGCTCACGATACTGACAAACAGAATCTATGTTCCTGCTATATAATTGTTTATGTATACGTGTATGTGTGGTCATCGGTGCTATGTACAGACATGGATCCTTGTGTGTACCCATAACTATGGACAGAGAAAGAAAATGGGAGAGAGGAAAAGAAGAAAGGACTTTTTAAATCATATCACATGCCACCTCTAAAGCCTGTCAGCCATAGCCTGGCCTTGCTGTAGCCCCACTTTCATCGCGCTTTCGTGCACGCGCGGACAGGTGAGCGGCCGCCGGGCGAATGGGTGGGCACTCTACAGATCGTAGGTCGAGCCGATGGGGCCGAACTTGAAGTTCGAGTAGGTAACCGAGGCGTCCTTGAAGGCCTCACGGACGTTGTCGGGCTCGCTGCTGCCGTCGACAGCGCAAGTGCCGCGGGCGACACCGGGCTCGGACGGGTCACGGTCCAGGGGGTAGTACTCGCCGTCGAGCCAGAGCATGTTGGCGTAGCCCTATCAATCCTGTTAGAAATGTGTTTCATGCAACTCGCGCAGCCGTTGCTGCTTTGCCGATCGGCGGGTGAGTTCAATAGAAAACTAAATTCACTTACGTCATCCCAGATAGAGATGGTCAGGACCATACCGTTGCCGGTGGCGTCGCCCATCTGAGCCATACCGCCGACCTCGTTGAAGCGCTCGTTGTCGCCGAACTCCTTCTTGGAAGCCTCTGTTCACACAAACGGATTCGTTAGTTTCTGATCTCCAGGTGGGAAAGGAGTAGGTGCTGCCACTACTTACCACAGAAGGCCTGGTCGATAGAGCTGCCGCCGTCGACGAACTTCGATCCCGGGACCTCGATTTTGACGTCATCTTGGATGAAATACTGGCTGATGCTCTCGAGGGTCTTGCCGGAGCCGTGGAACTGCGTGACGACGGTGAACTTCTTGTCGGTGTCGATGGTCTTGCCGGGGCCGTAGAAGTCGGTGTTTCCGTGGCGGAAGGGGTTCAGGTCGCAGCCGTCGGGGTCGCAGCTTCCGGCATACCGCTCATCGGAGTAGGTGCCGCCGCAGTTGTCGGTCTCGCAGATAAAGTACTCGTTTGTCTCGCAGGGGTGGGGCGTGAGGGCGAACGACTCCCGGTTCGCCTCCCACAGGTCCATCTCGGCGCAGCAGGAGCCGAGGGCGCCGACACCGGAGTTCTCATCGTTCTCGGAAGGAGCCCAACCCTCGCTGTTACCCTGTGTTCGGGGAAGTAATATCAGTGTACCGTGCAGGATGAGATGGGTATCTCGGGAGAAAGACTCACAACACCGCCGAGCCACTTTAGGTCACGGGCGCACTGGGAGTCGCAGTAGCCGGTGCCGTACTTGGCGCCTGCCTCGTTGCTAGGGTAGCGCTCCATGCCACCATCCTCGTCCATGGAGACAAAGTAGACGGCGCCGTTGAGGCCGCAGCCAATCTCGCCGTTCTCGACGTCGAAGGCGATCTCGTTGCCGTTCATGGTGAACATCTCGTAGGTCTCGTCGCTCTCGCCGAGAAGGTAGAGGCGAGAGCCGATGTTAGTGCCGTACTCATGGTCGTTGCGGAACTTGAGGGTCACGGCGTTTCCAGAGGTCGTCACACCGTACGTTGCCTCGTAGTCGGCACCCTCGATGGCGCAGTTTGCGGCACACGTCTCTCCGTCAGGGCACGCCGTCTCATTCCAAGTGTTGCCATCGTAGCAGTTGTCGTAGCCGTCCACGACGTGCGCCCACCGCCAGTTCGAGTCGATGACCACGGTTCCCTGGACCTCAGTGCAGGCACCGGGTCCAGTGCACTTGGACCATGTAAGGGGAGGGTGCTCCTCAGGGTCTTCCTCTCCGACCTTCTGCGCCGCACTGAGCGACAGCATGGTCGCGAGGACCGTCGCAATCTTGGAATGCATGGTGGGCGGATAGATGTTGTGTCTGATACTAGGCTAGGGGTGAGGGAGAGGCCTTGAGGGTGGAGAAGGGGGTTGAGGATGGGATGAAGAGTCTTAGGAAAGTGAAGAAGAAAATGTCGTGACATCGACATCTACTTATCCTCCTCGCGCCCATCGCATCGTGTCACCTTGTCGTCATCTCCTTGAAGGCAACAGTGGCAAGATACTATACTCGATCGGAAAGACGGGCCCTTCTGTCCCTCGCCTAGGAAAGCTAGACATCATCGGAGAGCGGCTCACGTCTTGGGCCGGTACCTGTGACCAGCCGCTATCACCGAAAACGCGCGCGAAGATGCAGGTCCGAGCTGCCAAGGTCCTTGGCCCTATCTATCTTCAAGCTCTTGCTCCCTCCGCTCCCCATGAGGGGGCCAAGGGACAACGGCTAACTCTGGGGAAACCCGTTGGCGAGGAAAGCGTTTAGCCCAAGACACGGGTTTATAATCACGCCTTCTACTCTTTCGACAGAAGATCTGCGTCCAAGCCGGGTCGGGCTTGGTCGGGGCAAATATCTTTGCGGCGGCCGCCACCCCCCAAGCCCCCCACTCCTTCACTTGGATGGACATATATATTTTTGAGGTTCAGGATGAGCGGCCCGTCGCCCAAGAGCCTTTTTCGTCTTGCTAACAACCCTTGCTTGGCGGCTCTGGGGGATCTGCGCGCTGAATTGGGGTAACGCTGTCCTATATGCCAAGGGGCCTAAGCGTTACCAACGCGAGGCAATATACCTGACACTATATGTGTCCCTTGTTATCTGGCATCAACTAATCGGTTTGCCCCCTTTCCCCCTTGCCTCCCTTCCACCTACGTAGGGATTCGTCAGCGCCCGAAGAGCCTCGAGGTTGCGCTCTGCGGCTCACGTCCCGAAATCAACATGGGACGGTCGAGTAGCATCAGACTTTCTGATAGTGTACTTAGGAATGCTATTCCTGCCCTGAAACGCCACCGGCCACTTACCCAAGTAGAGCAGATAAGGAAGCGTTTATGCACCTCATGACGTGGGTATCATGCACTACTCTTCCCGTGTAAGATGAAAGATACTCCCCCCCACATAATATGGGGTCTATATATGTAGCCTAATGTTTGTTTAATGGTCTTACTCTGCCCATACCCCATTATCTTCCGACGGCTCTGTCGGTATAGAGGTGGAAATGGCAAGATAGACTGACCATTGGTCGTACTATTTACTATTCACTTGCGGACGAGATATTCCATGTTTTTCATCGTTACCCGCCTGGGCATTTCACCATTTGAATATGCCATGCTAGCCAGCCTAGCATAGCAACTCGATTTGACCCTCAGCGGTGCTCCAATTCGCACCAACCGGATCAGAGATTGGGGCGATATAGAGGGTAACGCCTGCGCTGTTGTGAACCCCCCCCCTGTCTGCCCTACCGTTACCCCATTTTTCTCCAAGCATGGGCTTGCTTCTCCGCATTCTTCCTCCCCTTCAACTTCAAGTACCTAGTAGACATAGGAAACAACCCATTTGGATCCCTGGAGATGATAGCGGCAGTTGGTCTTGCTGGCCCATTTATTGTGACTGTTACTCACGATCGTCTACTCTGCTAGTCCAGCTTTACATCGAGTCGATGTTAAAGCTAGCACGTATATAATATACTGTAGGCGACACAATACACGAAATTAGTGCGGGCGCCTGTTACCATAAGTGGTAGGCCGCGCCCTTCCTATCTCATGACATGTATATAAGGCATGGCACCATGATACTAGTGCATAACAAGGTAGCATAGGCAGGTGAAGGCCAGGAGATTTGTTACCTACTTCGTGCACGTCAAAACCAGCTCCGTGGACCGAATAGGAAATCTAATCCAGGGTCGTGGGTCCCCACCCCCACTGCGCGCCGCGGGACAGGACGTGATTGAAGTGGGTAGATGAGTTTCCGTCTTATCTCTTCGTCCCGTTCGTTTTGGTTCTTGTCCGCCATCACCATGGCGGTTGAGCTGTCCTGCTATTCCGATTCGCGGGTGCATTATGATATAACCGTGGTCTTGACGTGTGTAGATCTTCTAATTCATGCGTTTTTGGGGATCAACCCTCTAATTGAAAGAGCCCCCCGCTGAGTGGGATTGTTCCTGCGGTTCGTTCGGCCGGCAGCCAGCTAGTGTGAGACGGCAGTAGGCATTCTTCCTATCGGGCCCTCTCGCTCTTGGTTTCAAACATGCATTTATGTAATTATATTCGCGATGGTAAGGATCATGCATATAGAGAATAGCACGTGTACAAGATGAAACGCACAAATGTTTTCGTTATAGTTAAATGCACGCATGCGGCGAGGTTCCAACGATAATAGGGGTTATCAGATAGCAAGTCCATCCCAGTTGTCATATGGCTGAAGGTTAGTACCTGCGTTGGGTTTCAACTGGGAATAGGACTCGCTGTTATGAATAAATTAGAATCGCTGCCTCCTTAACTCATCTCCACGTTCATTGCTCTTATCTTTCTATTCTCGAGTTACCGCACCAAGTATCTACATATTAGGCCCTCACTCATATTCCCACCTATATTTTCGAAAATAGTCCAACGAACAGATAGGAAGCAGAGACCGAAAAGGATTTTGTCTGGGCTGTGCGTATGAACTGTAAAAGTTATACGTGTATATACGTGCTTGTGGATTGTACCCTGCCTCGTACAAACACGCGACTAGAAATTTCATTTTCCCATCCCGATCTCCCTTCTTCCATCTAAGTAGTAAAGATTCAAAGTGTCCCCTCCCTTATGTCCAGCCAATTCCATGTAAATGCTTTTTGAAGTCAGAAAACAAAAGTCTTTGGGCCCGGAGGCCGCGGTTCTAAAACCCCCAAATAATGACGGAAGAGAAGAATGCGGGCGGCGGTGAACGCCGGGAAGGGAACATAAAGACATAAAAAGAAAGTCGACCCAATGAGAAAGAAGGGCTTGTATAAGCCCGATTCGTCCGCCCGCCTCTCTTCTCCGCTTGATGGATATGCAAGTGATATGTGCATCCAGACATCTTCCTCTATATACACCTTCCAGTGATTAGAATGCGATGCGATATGATATGACACGCCTCTATAACGCCCCCGGCACCGTACGCCTTGAATTAAGAGTATATGTGAATTATATGTTGAAGGGGATGGCGAGTTTCCTATTATAATCCGGTCTTCGTCCTCCCAGTCCACGAGAAACCCGGGCCCTTGGGCATGTCCCCAGGATCTTCGTCACGTAGCAAGCTGCTAGCCGCGCTGGAGGTCTTGGGACGATCATCTGCCTCAGTGGGATGGGCGTCCGGGCGATCTTTGCGACGGCCCGTTTTGAGCGCGTTGATCGTGCCCCGGAGGAACCCGCCGCCCCCGAGGGACTTCCTCCTCTCCCTGTCATTAACGGTACCGGTTTCAGCATCATCACGGTTACTGTCACTGGGGCCATCGCTGCCTCGGAGCGAGCTGCCACTGGTGCCGGGCCTGACCAAGGGTCCGAGGAGGTTGCTGGCGCTTGTGTGCGGGCGGCCCATCTCGATGCCGAGACCTGCGGACGGCCCTTCCTGAGCCGTAGCGTGGCTCAGCATGGTGAAACCCGGGACCGGCGTGCCTCGCTGAATGCTGCCGGTAGGGCTACTAGTACCGTTGGCCCTAAGGAACGAGCGCGTCGAAGCCGCACTGGAGCTCCGACTAGACGGCCGAGGTGGGATGGGAATGGCGCTGCTCGGTACGCCCCTAATGCTCCTAGGCGGTGACCGGGAGAAGTCCATCATCGGACTGGCACCCAACATACTGGACGAATCGTCACTAGTATCCCCACTGTTGCCACTCTGGCTGGACATAGCTGGGGTCGCGGCGAGGAGTACACTGCTATTTGCGAGCTCGCGAAGCTTGCTTTGCTGCGCGCTGTTGGGCCTGTGCTTGCTGAACTTGTTTCCGATGATGGCACCCGTGTGCGAGATCAGGGCCTTGATCACATGCGATTTCAGCGCTAACGCAAGGTCGAGGTTAGACCATGTCTTATTCCGAAATTCGATCGTCGGCAGCCGGAAAACGAAATCGTGCACGTCTTCCAGGTTACGATCGCCCTTTCCCTTGTAACTGAGGCAGAGGACAACAGATGGCATCTTTATGTGCACGAACGTCATGTAATTTGAGGCACGCGTAAGCATTTTGGTAAGGTCGTCAGACGGCTTATCGTTGGTGTTGCCGGCCTTTCCCAGAAGGGCGAAGCGCGCAGGTTTCTTGCTGTCACTGTTCGTGGAGATGGCTGTGGCGGAACGGCCAATTGCTTGTTTGGGGGCATTGTCAGACCGAAGAGACTCGTAAGACGGCTTCTTACTCGCCGTTTTGGAACCGAAGAGTCGGAATACATGTCCCTCGCCAGAGTGAACACTGACGGCCTTGGACTTCTGGGAGCTCGTCTCAACATTCGGGGTGTCAGAGTTCAGCGTCGGACGCAGTCGAAGTTCCAGGGATCCGGGTCGTGTAGAGAAGGCTGATTCTTTGTCCGAGGCCGCCGAATTAAGCCTGCCGGACCCGACGGACTTCGAATCCTCCGGAGTATCGTCATCCATCTCGGAGGACCAGTTCTGTTTCGTCATGAATGGCAAATCGTCCTGGCTGTTGGCGTCGACCTTGTCCCCATCTGTGCCAGGGAAGATGTACTCGAATAGCTTCTTCCCAACTTCGCGCTCTAGCTGGATCCGCATCGGGAAGAGATTCACCTCGAAACGGTCCATGACTGGTATTCCGGCGATGGCCTCCAGCATGTGCCAGTAGACACGGACCATCTTCTTCTTGTTCAGTTCCTGCCATCCGCCTTTATCAACTTCGAAATAGGGCGCAACCATTTGGGGATAGATTGCGTCGGAGAGCAGATTCAATCCAATGACCTTGCCAACCTGGAAGAGATTCTTGTGAGAGCCATCTGAGTTATCCGTTCGATGATACTGCGCATCCTGTAGCTGGAGCTCGACAAGAGGCTCGTTGTTATCACGCAGCAGATGCCAGACAATCTCCTTTGCCTGTATCGACCACTTGAGGAACGCAGTACTGTCCGACGCAGTTTCGTACTTCCGCTGCGATGACGTGATGGCCTTCATCATGAAGAACAGCTCATCCTCACAAGCCGTAAGATCGCGCTCCAAGAGTAGCCGGTCGCCCCACCCTTGCTTATCTAAGTATTTAGAATGGATTTGGAAGTGAGCCTTGATGTCTTCCAGTTGCCGTATCCTTTCTTGCAGCCTGGTCACCATCTCGGGGGCACCACGCAAGTCGCTAAAGTCGGATGCCAACATGATTTTCTCCAGGCGCTCGTTTCTCGTCTTTTCCAGAGGCTCACTGTACATGAGAAGGTCGAGGACGATGATGTATATCGCGTAGTATTGCGACGAGTTGCAGAGCGCCCTGGCTTGAGGGAACTCAACCCAGAGATTGTCCATCCTGCTCTCTTGGATATCCTCCGAGAGGGAGCCGTTGTCTTCCGTATTGACCTCGTCGTTGTACTTCAAACGCAGGGTATTGAATCTATCGTGCCTCAGCGTCGCTGACGTCTTCTGCACAACTCGCTTGAAACCAAAGGGATCTGAATGAAAATCAAACATGACCTCCATAGGCACCCAGGGTGGCCAGGAAGAGCCGGAGGGTGTCCCGTATGTGTTTCCGGAGTACATCGATAGAACCTGACCAGAGAACCACTTCTGATGTGTGACGAAAAACTGTGCGCTGTCCATCCTGAGCAGGAAGCGCCGTTGGACCAAACCACTGACCTCGTCCGATAACCGAGCCTTGTCCATGACCTCAACCACCTTCAGTTCCATCCCCTTCGCCGTGATGAGCACAACATGCTTCTTATTCTTCTCGCTCTGCAGCTGGATCTGGGGAGCGATCAGGCGTACGTGGAAACTACTCTGGGGAGTGAACTCGTTGGAGATGCCGCTGGTGAGATCCTCCATGGACGGCCCTTCCGAGGAGCCCAACTCGTCTGTGCTGGCGAACTTCCTCCCTTCCTGTAAGATCTGCTGCATGAGGTTCTCGAGGTCGGGATTCGTATCAGAAGGCTGCTCATTGGGCTTGGAGTTCGAGGAGGAGCTTGTGGTCTTGGGGGTTTCTGGCGCCTTGCTGTTACTCTTGGCCTTGACTTGCTCCTCGACAATGTCAAGGATGAACTTGACGGCTGGTCGAGACATGTAGTAGACGAAACCTCTACGTTGACTGACTTGATGGCTATAACGGAGGATGATATTGCGTAGCAGGTTATTCCATTTGAGCTGCATATTGTGCACGACGAATCTGTTTTTGAAGTCGCTTGCGAACTCTGCTCCATTCGGCACTTTGACTTCTCCATCTCCCGTGTCAACAGATGCATCAGGAGTCTCCCGAGGCCCCTCATGAGTGGACGCGGAATCGGTCTCCTGGGCGTTCTGGGCCTTAAACGCCATTTGCTCCAACATGTTGTTCATGAATGTCTGCTTATCCCGCAAGAACTGCGTGTGGTTGCTTAGTAGTTCATACTCTGTCCTGACATCAGGGTCCGTGCCATCCGCTCTTATGTTACGCAATTCAGCGTCGCCCACATTTCGAATGTTGGCCGCGATCTGGTTGTCTAGTTGGTCTAAGCGAGCATGGATCAGCTGCGACTGAACCCTCCTATGGTCATCATCTTGCCGCATGAAACAGAAATGGGTTGGCTCGCTGCCGAAAGGACTGGTGCGATCAGGGTCTCCGTCGATAGTACCGCCAATATCCGTCTGCCTGAAGTACGTGACCCGAGGAGCATAGGCTAATGGCAATATCTTTGTATCAGGGTTCGCCTCTCCTGGCAGGAGCCAGTCGAGCTCCACGAAATCGTCCATGTCGATCCAACTATAATCGTTGTCCGGAATGGTGAAGTGAGAAGGGTCGGCGCTATCCTCCTCGCCTTGGGCCTTGATCGCCTCCGTCGTGCCTTTGATACTAGCAGATACGGCACGGATGTCGGCTGAAATTAGATCGAGCTGTGCGGCGTGAATCTTCATTCCTGTCGTCCTGGCGTTGGTCTTGCGTCCTCGATCGCGAATGTTGAATTCCTCCCGACGCTGGTGCATGTCCACCATGAAGCCATCGAACCTGACCTTGATGCCCGTGGCAGAAACCGCGGTTTCGGAATAGTCTTCGTCATCCTTATGCCTGTAGATGTGACTCATGAATAACGGCGCGAGGAGGAGGTTGTATTTGATGGTCGCAAGGTGCCTTCCGAACTTCTTGCTATTCTTTTCTCTACCTGGCCAGAGCGAACCCTGACGGACCGGTAGTGACATAGGACCACTGAACAGAGACCACCAGTTAAAGAAGTGGGTGAAGAGTCTAGGCGTCAAGTGGACGGTGTTGTAGCTCTTGGATGATTGTGGCTCCAGCGAAGTCCAATTGCGGTCGACTGGCGCACACACTGCAATGGACAAGTGAATGTGTTGGCTCCTAAAGCCTCGGAAGGCATCATATGGCAAGCCGTCCTCTTGAATTTGATCAGTGTATGGCGGAGCTTTCATTACGACTTCATAATGTGGTTTTGTCTCAAAGCTCCTCTGGTGATCTTCAATTGCTCGCTCAAATACGAGCCCGGCCATCCATTGAACATTGCCAGACAACTTCATGACGACCTTCTTGAAGATCGCGCCAGACTTGTAGCTCGTTTCACTGGTCATACTCTCGTGATCTTCGGCGTGCGCGGGCTCTCTGGCCTGCTGACTGTAATCGGGAACAGCAAGAACATACTCGCCGCTGTCGACTGTCATGAGTCGTTTTGGGTCATCATCCGTGTGGACATCCCACCGCACGTTGCCTCGCCAGCACATTAGGAATCCGGCACCATTTCCAGTTACACAATATGGATCCCGCGTGCCCTTGAGGGTCAGGTGAACATCGCCATCCCCTTTCCAAGCTACCCGGATACGGGAGTGGAAGTTGAGCCTGATCTTATCCCAGAAACCAACGCGCTCGGAAGGGTCTAACTGCGGTTTCGTGAACGATTCGATGACCATCATCATATCCTGGATGGCTGGCTGGTACGACGGTCCCCAGGTGATCCTGGTAGGATATGCTGTATTGATATCGATTTGCATGTTCGAGTACGATTTCACGGGTCCAATAGTACGACGGACATCAATAGCGAAGCCGCCATGTGCCGACCCCGTTTCCGGATCAGAAGGAGGGGTAATCTGGACCTTGATTTTCCTTGTCGCTTCAATGCCACGGAATTCTTCTGCGATCACGAAGTCTGTCTGTAACGACAACGCAGGTAACTTGGACGGCTGACCAAGTTTCAGCGCAGGGACATGAAGGAGAGGTAAGGGATAGTCTCGGAGGTTGGACCTGGCCTCGCCCATAGAAATAGAAACGTTCATTGGGACGAGGAGGGAATACTTCATGGACTTCGGCATGCCCTTTCCGACCTTGTGCAAGAAATCCGGGAGTTCGCGCATGGGGAACGACGGCTTATCTATTTTGAAGTGGAGGTCAGTAATGACGGTGCTCATCAGCGCAGGTCGCTCGGGTATTTCAAGAATCCTCTCCGTGTCCTCCAGCTCGTCTGGAAGCTCGTCCGGCCCCAGCAAAGAAGTTCGTTGTTCCTTTGCGCTGCTCCGCGACGTTGCGTAGTGTTGGTCAATACGCTTCTTCCAACTCTGGGCATTGTGCTGGTCAAGTCTCGTCCGGGCTTCCTGGATCGACACGCGCGTGCTACCACTCATTCCTTGAATATTGTCTGGATCATATCGTGGTGTCTTTCTGAGGGGCCTTTCGCTGAGGGAACGCGTGCTGCGGTGTTGTCGTGCTTGCCCGTCTGTGCTCTGGCTGCGCGCACGCGAACCCTGCCCGTGCGATGTCCTGCCTCTGGGCATTGCAGAGCGAGTGCGGTATCTGCTAGATTCCATTCTCATCTCTTCGTGTATCTTCTTCTCTTTGATGCGGAACGCCTCTTCACGGGCAATACGCTGCATCTGCTCAACTTGTCCCGCTCTATATATCAAGCCCAGCTTCCACTCGAATGCGCCATCCTCCAGCTCGAACAAGACAGTGCGCGCCCGCAGGGAGACTTTCGGCACGTTCTTTGGTCCTTCCGGTTGTTTTTCGAGTATATATTCATTCGTTCCCGTCTTGAAGCGGTGGGCGAGCTGCTCACTCGCTTTGATGACGTTGATGATGTTGTCGGAGATTTGGCTGACAATAAGCTCATGTGGTACTGCAATCCTGGTCGCGTCGATAACGATGTCAAACATTTTATCCTCGTAGATGCCACCGAACGATGACTTTCTCCGGGACTCGCGGTAGTCGAGTCTAAAAGACTTGATGCTGGCGATCCGTGCCCAAACGCCACGCATTCGAGGAGCACCGGCGTACAAGCGGATCAGTTTAGAGGAGAAATACGGCCGCGACCAACGATGGCGGCCTGCCTCTACACCATAGATCTGCAGCATCATCGGCGGATCAGATGGCATATCTGCCTTGATCTGTATTAATGAAGCTTTGAACTCAATTGTCACGAGCTCGCCGGAGTCATGAGTGGGAACGCCCATCTGATCCGTGCTCGGGGACCCGGGTGACATTATTGGGGGCGCCAGTCGATCAACAGTTGGACTCATTGGGGGACTCGCAGGAGTGAAACCCTGCGACGGGTCTTTGCGGCCTCGCAAGAATGCCTTCCGCACGGTCATGATGGCTGTACCCACAGCATAATGACGTGCAAGGGAGTACTGGACCGCTAGAGTCCGCATATGCGAATGGACATGGGAGACCGGGCCGTGCGAGTCGCTGTGTGTCGAGATAGCTATCTCAAAGCGAGGAAGCTGAATAAAGGGGTCCAGTTCCATGGCCTCAGAGGCTTCAAGGATGAATGCTTCTAACCCACGAGAGTGGAACACGAGCCTTCGGCCGTCGCCATCAGCCTGATGCTTTCGCCGCGGTGTCGGGGGTGGCACAGAAATGGAATTCAGGAGCTCTGCATCTGGAAGTACAGATCTACTGGCAGCGCGTCTCCTCGAGGTTGGCCGCTGCCTCAACGTATCTAGCCTCTGTGCACGGTACTCCGCACACCATGAGTCCATTTGAAGAATGACGCCGCGCGAGCAATCAGGGAGGGCATCGTCAACTCCGGCCACTTCTATGCTGAAATCGTCGACATCAATCGAGCAGTGAAATAACCAGAGTGGCATACCCCGCAGCATATTCCGATGTTTCCGAGGTTTTCGGGATCGAGACTTCGACCACTTGTCTGGCTCCACGTTCGGCCTAAGTTGCCGTACTATTTGATGTAGCCCATCAATTATCTCGGGGCGCGTCATGCGTATCGCCAACGTTTGCACATGGGTGTTAACGATGACATGAACATCGGGATTCACAGATAACTGCAGTTTGAGATCAAATGATTCCATATCAATCAAGTCGAAACGATCCCCTTGTGTGGTTTGGTAATAGAGGTTATGTGTTTGGACCCGGGCAGACGATGCTAAAGAATAGTGGAAGTCCTTCTCCGCAGAGTGGAAAGACTCGGCGTCAAGTGAGATGGATGAAATAGAAGCTACGATAAGGTCAAAATCGTCTGGGTCATCCGTCTTCTGAACCGGCGGGAGAGCTATCCTGATCACAGGTTGCTGCATGGAAAATTTGATATTCGCCTTTGGGAGCAGCCGAGATATTAGTATATGTCTCTGTTGCACCTGAGCCTTCGGTGGCTTAGGTGCTGGGCGCAAAAGCGCGAGGAGAACTGGAAGATGCTTTGGATCCAGGTCGACGGAAGGTTCGGTAACAACCGAATTGGCGAAGAGCATGTTCGCGTTCCTATCCTCGGCGCTTCCTTGGTCTGAGAGTTCCACGGTTTTAGACGGGAGCGTAGTCTTCAGAGTAGTCGTGGCCAGTGGAATGTACACAATTCGCTCCGGCTTGTCGTGACCATTGTCAAGTCCGATGGACATAGACAGGCCTACGAGCTGGGCTTCGTGTGCGATATCCTTGGAGGGGAAGTACATCCTATGCGCTGCTGATTTGGGATCCAGGCGATGCAAGTCTATTCCGACCTCTTTCATCGATGCGGTCAGCAACAAGGGCGACCTTTTCGACTTGATTCGGTGGACCTCCTTCGTGAGACTAATAAAGCTGACTGCGAACTGGACTTCCTTGATTCCTCGAAGGAGGGAACTAGCTAACTCCTTCGAGTCAGAGACCGCCTGCACCAGATCCTCGTCCGTGCTGCCAGGTTGGTCGATCTCATGGAGGACTTCGTCGACGGAAATATGGAGAGATTCGACGTGTTTGTAGGGCATCGGAAGCCGCCGCCTCGCTTTCTGGTACCGTTTGATACAGCCCATGATGTCGTCGTAGGGCACATGAACTCTACCAAGCTTCAAGGCAATCGTTGTATCTCGAAGACCGTCCAGGTTCTCGTATAAAAATCCGTGGACGTTGAGCGATGCGCTGTCGAGGATCTCGATCGCATCTCCTCCCTTGGCTGTGAAGAGGACGCTTCGCAAGGTCACGATCCATTCGGCCGTCTGCTTCTGGCGTTTCTGCCCGGCGCCTGACTGGAAAAAATACCGTGCGCGATCTGACATGCGTCGCCGAGTGTCCAGGGCGATCGTGAAACTACCGAGCTGTACGGTGCCGATATCCACAATATGCACCGAGGTGTTGTCGGCGACTACGTCCACCATCCGAAGCCAATGGACATTCCGATGCAACCGCTTGACCTTCTCCTTAATCTTTGTAAGCTGCTTCCAGACCTCACTACGGCCGGACGACAAGGTATTTCGTCTCGGGAGCGGCTTGCTAGGCGCAGGTGTCGTCTGGTTGTCATTCGTCTTGCCATTGATGTCATTCTCGGCCTTATCGGAATTTTTGGCATCCTGCTTCTGCCTCTCCAGCTCCTGCATGTCCACGGTGACGGCAAGCTCCTTCACCTTGATACTCATCCACGTCGGCTGGGAGAAAGTCGGCCGGTGGAGGTTGAGGCCGAGCCCCCTGATCTTGATGCTGAGTCCATCTCTTGGTGTGTAGGCTAATCGTCGCAGGGAGAAGTAGCCGAGCCGTTGGATTGATAAACCGGTGAGAACTCGAATAACGGCGAAGAGGACGAAGGAGGAAAGGTAGACGAGGACGAGGATGCCGAAGAGAAAGCTGGGGTCGAGTAGGGCCATGGCGATAGCACCTCAAGCAAGGCGCGTCCCGCGTAGCTGACTTTATTTCACGATAGTTAGTATGTGTCCATGTTTAGCGACAGGAATAGGGGGGGGAGGACGAGTCACACACACACACCTCTCTTACGGCGTGATTTCGAATGGTGCCCCTTAATTCATCATCTGTTCTGTGATGTATACCGCTTGAGAAACCGACGATAAGAGAGTCTTGGTGTATATCTACGACTCGACGTAGGGAGCGTCTTCGTCTTGTACAATATATATTAATATATAGGCGGACAATTCCGGGGGATCCCAAAACAATATGTTGTCGGGCAATGCTGCAAGCCTAGAGGTCTAACAAAAAAAAAAGGAGGACGAGGCTATGAGAGGCTGTGACGAGGCAGCGAGTAAGAAACGTGATTAATGACGAGTGGTGATAATGATGATGATAGGAGGTAGGTAAGGAATGTGTTGAAATTCGAACTCGACAGGGGAGGTACCCGGGTGCTGGGTAGGTACTACTAACTACCTATCTGGGTACTTACTAGGCCATCATCTATCTACCTACTAGTCTACTTGTAGCCTAGTACTTACCTATTGCGCACGGCACGTCACTTCGCAAGTCAATTCGGATCAGCGCATTATATGGCTTTACTAAGAAATCTATAGCACCGCCCAGACCTTCATTATTATGTAATTAACTAATGAGATAACTATAACTAGCCCCCCAGCTACTAGTATGTCTGTACGTCTACGTATAACAACCTAGGTACCTATGAAGGCGAGTACATTCCTAAGTTACATCCATAATAGTTTCGAAGATCTAGAATTCTATACCCATAGAACCTGGCCTCCGCGAATGATTCCAAGGACTTAAATTCATCCCCTATATATCATATAGTTGTTATCTTAAAGCTATAAATAATATGTGCGTTTCATTCCAGGTTATTCCTAGGTAGCAGTATCCCAAACGAACGGCTAGGTAGGTATGTGCTCCATACATATGCACATGTGTACACGTGCAACTCAAGTTACCCTACATATATACCTACATAAGTATGTACTTATGTAAGAAGTAGGACATGTACACTATATACAGCAAGCGTGTGCTCGGCTAGTTCCGTCGCGGTTCCGTCGGGAGTTCCGCTGACCCTTTATACCCTTTTCAGATGAATCTTCAACGGGTGCCGAGCAATCCCTATGGATGTCTTATCCGGGTTCGCTGCCGAGCTAGGTGCAAGCTAACCTTCCAACGTTAGAGTTATAGTATAGGAATATGATTGGCCTATTGACTTGACAGCCAACGCCAACCTTACCTATACAACACCAAGGACCTATCAGAAGATATGTACGCACTAGAAGTGTTTGGATGGTCTTAGAACAATATGGGCCATTGCCAGCCCGGTATCGCCAAACGGAAGCCTGGGAATTCGAAACTGGTCATATCGCCACGGTCGTATTTCTATAGCAACTGTGTGCAACCGAAATTACAAGTTGCAAAGCTGGGACGTTATGTATGATCCGTAGCCTCCCTATTCAGTAATAAAGGGGGATTGTACCTGATCGACTGACTTGCCTTGCTTGTCTAAACTCATGCATAAGTGGGGGACAAGGCTCGAATCTTACAACTAGTTGGAAATGTTGCATAACTAGTTGTATCGTGGATAATGCGCCTTACACGATAAGAACTTGATCTACATTTTATGATCGCCTTGACAAAGGGGTCAAAAAGGAGGTTGTGGGTACTTCCTCCTTATACCAGGTATTTATACATAATTACATACATAGGATAGGCAGGATATGCTGGGTTATCCACTATAGCACATGACGTGCATTTTCAATATCTGGTCAAAGTTTAAGCCAAGAAAAAGAGGACAACTCCTTTAACTACCTATACCTCGATGATGATGATGATGATGATGGTATATATGCAACCCCATATCTTGACCCATTGTCTCCGTGAGAACTCCTAAAAGCAGGCTTGTTTCCTCTACTCCGTTTAGTAACCCTCAAAAGGGTTTAGGACGCCGTGATCGCCAGCCCAGTATGCATTGCTAGATAAATCTGGCAACTTTGCCTCTCTTGTCATCCGTCTATTGAACATATCGCCTGCGGTAGAAATGAAAATAAAAAGGTCAAAAACAGAAGGCCTCTGCAGTCGCTAAAGTTTTGATCTGACAGCCTCTAGTCGGTACTTGACGTCCTTTAACGGCTTGGTGATTGGCTTCCAGTCATCGAATTGCTTCAGTAGCTCGGTCGTTTCCGAGTACAGCTCTGTCTTGACGAAATCCTCTTCGAGGAGACCGCGCATGATCCACGGCAACACATAAGGGTTCGGATTCCCCAGTCCCTCGTGCTTTCGAATCTGGCACGGCACATGGCTAACAGTCGTCGTTTCGAGTGCGTGTGAGATAGCCAAGCTTCCCCGGACGTTAGTACTTTGTTATGGGAGGGAACGATATAAGTACGATGATAACTTACTCGTAAACTTGCTGATCGTCGTAAAGCCTCGAGTGCCCCTCGCCTCCGTAGAGGCTTCCAGCGAGAGGGATCGAAAGCTCTCGGATGAGGCCGTGGTCGGAAACCCCTAGGTTTCGAAGTTTCAGGGCAAACCCAATCAAATGGGATATGAAGTCCGGAGCGTGGACGCGCCCATCGATGAAAACCGCCCGGTAGATATAAGGATGAGATGCGGGTGACATAAGAGCAGATTCCAATGGGACCAATTGGTCATCAATACTGCCAACAAACGTGATGCGTGCGCCGTGGTTGACTACTGCCTGTAACGCCTGCTCGTAGCGTTTAGATACTTCACTCTCGGGATCAGCAAATTGCCAGAGTTCTGCAGCAGATCCCATAATCATCCCCATGCTAGATTTATAGTCCGGAAACGGCCCCAACGAAACGCCTGCCATAGCACATATGCCAATCCTGGCGCCATTAGTGATGCCAAGCTCGATCAGCTTCGCGACCAACATCATTCCCACGGGGACTCCCTGGGAATGGCACGCTACGACGATCAAATCGGCGCGTCTGATATGGTCTACCCAATTTAGTAACAACTTCCAAAGATTATCGACTCGCTCGCCTATCTTGCCTTCACCCTCAAGGGCAACCTTCTCGATCTCGATATCACCGCAACCGTGGCCGTCGGCCCACCTACGGATCGCTTCGGCACAGTGGTTCATAAAGCGGATGCTGGTTCCAGTTGGCTGTCCGATCATAGGGCGGAGAAAAGACGCCGGAAACAATCCATGAATGCCTATCGCAATAGCGCGTCGAACCTTGGGTGTTTCCTTTACCCGAAAAACGTGGTTTGCTGGCGGTTGGTGAGTCCGTAGCAGCAGTTGCGCAATCTGCTTGATGATGGATGGGTTTTCCTTCATACGATAGGTACTTCCAAATGATGGAAGGAGCAAATTTGGTGGTGACGGGGCCTTGATTGCCGCATTTTTAACTGATCTCTCTGACTGTGGCGTGCTTGGCCGAGCTGGCGATGCCACATCAAGATCCATAGATTGCGGTCGTGTCCTCTTGCCCTTCTTAGACAGAGCCGCCCTGATACCCGACTCTTTCGTAGGTTTACTTGGGGTTTTATTCTCAGGGACAACATTCTCACTAATGTCCACGCTAGCGGATCGCTTGGGACTCGACTCTGAGCCTTCGCCCATTATAGCTATCTCACCCTGCTCCGATGCGACCGGGGTCTTTGCGCCGGGTTTTGAGCTTGAATCTCTGGACCAAAACGCCCACGTTGAGCCGGCAGACGGTTTGTTTGTCTGTGCTGTTGTCTGTGCTGGCGGTGAAGAAGTCGATGGTGGGGCATCTTTCATGACAACGTCGTCACTCGGCTTCTGCGAGGGTGGTTGGGCCGTTTGAGCTGGCTCGTGATTGGCGCTTTCTTGCACATTATCGTTCGGGGTAAAGGGCGCATTGGACCAAAAGCCAAACCAGCTCGTTGTATGTTTAGCTTTTGGCGTTTCGGGGGGTTGCATCGTCATATTTTCGGTGGTGTCTGCCTGGGAATCTCCTGTCTGGATGTCTTCTCGGACTGGTTCGGTCTCATTCGGAGGTTCAGGTTGCTTATCGTGTTCCTTCTTTGTGTCCGTAGGGGTTGAGGAGTATCCCAGCCAACCTAGCCAGCCCGAAGATGCGGGGGCTGGAGTTTGGGATGTTGCTGTTTGCGTTTGCTCAGACTGTTCTCCATCCTTCACAGTTTCGTTGTTCTCTTTTCTACCATTGGGGTTCGAATCGCTTTTGGGCATACCCTGACTTGGTGTCTTCTGTTGCTTCGCAGGGTTCGTAGGTTTCGTGGGGTTCGTAGTCTTCGTTGATAATCCGTCACCCTCGCCAGGTGTAGACGGCGCTCCGGTCGATTGAGTATCGGAGTCGGTAGAGGCTCCGGAGCTCTTCTTGGTGTCAAAGCGGCTGAAATCTGGGACTGAGTCGGGACGCAAAGTGCCGCCGGTGATATTCTCTGTTGCTAACTGGGTAGAAGCCTGTGATTTCCCCGACCATGACCCATACCAACTACGTGTTTTATGGACCTAATACAGGAATGGTCCAATGTAAGCTGGGGGGCGAAATAAAAGTCCATGGTAAAAAGGAAACGAACCTGATTTGCCGGGCTAGCATTTCTAGAGCTAGAACCCGGTAGAAGATGGCTTAGACGCGACGAACTTCGGCTTATTGAGGGAGGCATTCCCTGTCCTCGATTTCCGGGTGAGGCTGATGATGATGATGAAGTGGAAATTTTGGTTAAGCCGTCCTTTGAAGGTGATGCAACTGTCCCCCTTTGAGATTGTTGAGACTTTTGTGTCGGAGTCGCAGGTAGACTAGTCGTGCTCTTCTCAAAGGCGGGATTCAGCCGCGAGCGCTTTCTCGAACTCATGATGAAGTGACCATCTTAATTAATGTCGGTAGAGATGGACCAGATTGGGTTTGGTCGGATCGGATAGGATACAGAGATTGGGAGAGATTCCTGTTGTATTTGATGTCAGGGTGAAGAAAAGGTTATGTAGAAGTTGTAGGTGACGGGGGAGGTAAGAGGAGGAAGTAGGTAACTTTAATCATGTACCTAAGTATGAATGGATCCAGGAAACTATGCAATGAAAGTTAAGTTACTATGTAACTTGGCCTGGCCCGGGGAGGGTAGGTACATATGTAACTTTAGGTAACTCACCTGGCTGGCCTGGGCAGTGGTTTGTTTAGTGTTTAGTGCTAACCTTGGAATTGTTAAGGTTGAATGTTGGCCACGCTTTTCACCGGAGTAGTCTATTACGTAGCCAACCCAGATATTCATTTTAGTCCTACCTACTACCTACTGCTTATTACTAGGTAGGCAGCTGCATTCATGTAGTAGGCGGATGGTTAGGTAAATTGGTACAAGGTAGTAGGTAGGAATTGGAGAGCTGGAGAGGTCCATCCCGACGCGACCCCTCCAAGGCTCCACTACCTGGACACTTATGTACCTAGACCCATGCCGCTCCCGAGGTCCCGTTTTGTGTGGGGACCCAAGACCCAAACAGCCAAGCGCCGAGACCCGATTGATTGACCCTACTACTACCTAATCAAGTAAGTGTCAGGTAAGTATAAGTAAGGTATGTACATACAAGGTCTAGTTATAGGTAGATTCGCATCGATAAGATAAGGAATTTTTTCTACCTATCTTCAGCTACCTCTAGGTATTATTCTACCAGCCCTACGTACCTAAGGACTTAGGTCTCATTATTTTATAATTCAGTTCCCTTGTGAACCATGAACCATTGAGCCTTCGCTCTACATAGGCAACAATATCGTGTCATGAGAAGATCATGAGTTCTCTTAAGAGGAAAGATGCCCCAGGGTCAGGAGCTACTGCTCCTAATAAGACCGGAAAATCTAACGGCGACACTCGACCATCGAAACGATCCAAGTCAGACAACGACAAGAAAACTCCGGCAAAACCGTCGAAAAGTTCAAGTTCAGATACCTCGAAATCCGTCAACTTACCCATCGTGTCCGTCTCTCGATTGAAGGAAGAAGAGCCCATATTCCCTCGCGGCGGTGGAAGTGTTCTCACTCCTATCGAACACAAGCAAATTGCCATACAAGCAAAACAGGATGTTTTATTCGAGCAAGAGGCTGGAAAAGGCGTACAGAAAGCTGATCGCACCTCGAAGACGAAGAAGAAGTCGAAGAGTCAGAAAGATGGGAAGCTATCAAATATCAACCAAGGAGACGACGCCATCAAGATCGAAAGCCTCAATTATAAGCGCCTGGTTAAGGGATCGTTGGTCCTCGCTCAGGTCGCCGCAATTAACTCCCTGGATCTCGTTCTCGCTTTGCCAAACAATTTGACCGGTCATGTCCCAATCACTTCCATATCCGATGCCTTAAACCAAAGGATTGCTACCGAGGCCGAAGGCGACGAGAATGACGACGAGGAGGACGATGGCCAGGACAATGCGGTCGATCTGAAGGAATTGTTCCAGATCGGCCAGTATGTCCGAGCCTATGTTACCTCGACTATTGAAGAGACGTCTACAGCCACCACCAAACCGAAGAGGCATATCGAGTTATCACTTCGTTCAGATCACACCAACTCAGGGCTATCCGGCCAGGATGTGGTCGCAAACAGCACAGTTATGGCCACCGTAGCCAGCGCTGAAGACCACGGATTTGTGATGGAGCTTGGTTTAGCCGACTCGAAAGTCGGCGGTTTTCTGCCGCGGAAAGAGCTGGACAAGGACATACCTGACTCTCAGTTGCAGCCCGGTGCCGTCGTCCTTTGCCTCGTTACCGCCACGAGCGCGAACGGCAAGGTAGCACAACTGACAACGCTCCAATCGAAGCTAGGAAAGGTTCAGAACTTTGCCTCGGAGGCTACCACGATTAATACCTTCCTACCCGGTTCTATTGTAGAATTGCTGGTCTCCGAAATTTCCAAGCACGGCATCGCCGGAAAAGTCATGGGTTCGTTAGATGTCACCGCTGATCTAGTTCATTCTGGCATCGGTCCTCAGGCCCTGGATCTGGAATCGAAGTACAAAGTCGGGAAAAAGATCAAGGCACGAGTTATCTGCAACTTCCCCACGGCCAAGGACCCCAAGTTGGGTGTATCACTCCTGGACCATGTGTTGTCCTTGCGAACCAAGCAAACAACCACCAGCAAGCTTCCCCTAGACACACTTCCGATATCGAATCTAGTGGAGCAATGCACTGTCACCAAGGTTGAGCCAGAAATCGGTCTTTTTGCTGACGTCGGTGTGGAAGGCGTTCCTGGGTTCGTGCACATTTCCAGAGTGAAAGACGGCAAGGTCGATATGCTTTCGGAATCGACCGGCCCTTTCAAACTAGGCTCTGTTCATCGTGGCAGGGTCGTTGGATATAATGCGCTCGACGGTATATATCAACTATCCTTCGAGCGCCATATTCTAGAGCAACGCTTCCTACGAATCGAGGATATTCCCGTGGGTGAGGTCGTTGACGGCGTGGTTGAAAAAATTGTCATCAATCAAGATGGCGTTAGCGGCCTACTTGTCAAGCTCGCGGAAAACATCGTTGGTTATGTTCCTGAAATGCACCTTGCAGACGTCCGGCTACAACATCCTGAGAAGAAATTTCGGGAAGGCCTGAAAGTCAAAGCTCGGGTGCTTTCAACAGATCTCGTGAAGCGTCAAATCAGACTCACCTTGAAGAAGACATTGGTGAATTCCGAGGCACCAATCATCAAGTCCTTCGAAGATCTCGTCGTGGGAATGCAGATTCCTGGGACAATCATAAATGTCGTATCCAATGGTGCCATCGTCCAATTCTATGGCTCTCTACGTGGCTTCCTTCCAGTTTCGGAGATGAGCGAGGCTTATATCCGTGACCCGAAAGAGCACTTCCGTGCTGGCCAGGTAGTCAGTGTCCACGTTCTCAATTTCGATGCGGATGCGCGAAAGCTTTTTGTTTCTTGCAAGGATCCTTCTGCCTTCGGGCTAGAAAAGCAGACGGCGTTGAAGAACCTGAAGCTTGGCGATTTGGTGTCAGCCAAGGTCGTGCAAAAGACTGAGGATGATGTGTTTGTCGAATTGGTCGACAATTCTCTAAAAGCGATGATCCCTGCTGGCCAGCTTGCTGATAAGCCAAGAAAGACGCAGTCTGCTCTAAAGGGTATCCGTGTTGGTCAGACCTTGAGTAATCTCGTCGTGCTTGATAAGAATGAAAGCCGCCGGTTCCTAGCATTATCTAAGAAGCCCAGTCTCGTCAAGGCGAGCCAGGAAGGAAAACTCCTGACCTCCTTCGATGAAGCGAAGGTTGGAGAACTCCGACAAGGGTTCGTGAGGAATATAACCGTCACTGCCGCCTTCGTACAGTTTGCTGGCCAACTTACCGCTCTGTTGCCCAAGTCGAAGTTGCCCCAAGACGAACAGAAGAAGACCGACTTTGGCCTAGAGAAGTACCAGTCGGTGCTTGTCAAAATCTCCTCGGTCGACAGAGACAACCACCGACTAGTCGCTGCATCGCCAGCGTTTGAAGAGACCAAAACAGAAAATCAACAAGCCACCTCCAAGACAGAGAGCAAGGTCGAGAACGCACTGGACGAAACCATTTCATCAACAGGCGACCTTTTCGTAGGAAAAGTTACCAAGGCGAAGATCGTGTCAATCAAAAGCACTCAATTAAATGTCAGGCTAGCTGACAATCTCCACGGGCGTGTGGATGTCTCTCAAGTCTTTGATAGCTGGGATGAGATATCGGATACAAAGGCTCCACTAGCAAAGTTCAAAGTCAACGACATCATTGACGTTCGAGTCTTGGGCATTCACGACGCCAGAAATCACCGTTTCCTGCCCATTTCTCACCGCTCTACTCATTCCGTGCTCGAGCTTTCTACCAAACCGAGTGATGTGCAAGGCAACAACTCCACACATTTGTCTCTTGATCAACTAGAGTTGGGCTCTGTTCACCTGGCTTTCGTTAACAAAGTCCAGCAGAACGCCTTATGGGCAAATCTATCTCCGAATGTTCGCGGGCGGCTCACTGCACTCGAGATCTCTGATGATGTATCCCAGCTCGAGAATCTGGCTTCGAACTTCCCAGTGGGCTCGGCTTTGCGAGTCCGTATCCTCTCTGTCGATACATCCGAAGGACATCTAGATCTTTCTGCACGATCCTCGGGCTCTTCGACAAATCTCAAATGGCAAGACGTCAAGCCAAACATGGTCCTGCCTGGCCGTGTCACTAAGATCAATGAGAGGCAGATCATGGTTCAGCTTAGTGATATCGTTGCTGGACCCGTCCATCTAATAGATACAAGCGATGACTATGACGAAGCCAGCACCATGTCCTATAGCAAGAACAACGTGCTTCGGGTCTCAGTTGTTGAGGTCGACAAGAGCAACAAAAAGATCCGGCTGTCAACACGCCCGTCGAGGGTGCTCAACTCGTCGCTGCCCGTCAAGGACCGAGAAATCACTAAGATTTCCCAAGTCAGCAACGGCGACATCATCCGAGGTTTTGTCAAGAACGTCTCAGACAAGGGTCTTTTCGTAGCACTCGGAGGCGATGTTACGGCAATGGTCCGGATTTCCGACCTCTCCGACAAGTACTTGAAGGATTGGAAAGACGGCTACCAGGTTGACCAAATCGTCGAAGGCAGAATCACCTCAGTTGATCCGACCGTCGGTCACGTCCAAATGAGCCTAAAAGCTTCCGTCGTTGACAAGAATTACGTGCCTTTGGTCAACTACCATGATCTCCATGAAGGACAGATTGTCACGGGCACAGTCCGGAAAGTGGAGGAGTTTGGTGCGTTCATTCTAATTGACGGATCCGCCAATATCAGCGGCCTGTGCCATAGGAGCGAGATGGCCGAAAAGCCCGTAGATGACGCAAGAAAACTCTTCAATGAGGGCGATGCCGTCAAGGCTATCATCTTGAAGGTTGATCAGCAGAAGAAGCGCATTAATTTCGGGTTGAAGCCGTCTTACTTCGAGGATGGAAGCGAAGACAGCGACGTGAGCACCGATGATGATGAAGAAGCCGGCGTCGCCTTGCTAGATGCCGATGAGGAAGAATCAGATCCCGAGGACAAAGACAGCGATGATGTCATGGAAGATGCCGGCGATTCTATACAATTTACAGGTTTCGACAACGACACGGACGACGACTCCGAGAGCCAGGACGAGGATGTCGAGATGACTAGTGGTGCAGTTGGTGACGTTGGGGGACTGGATGCTGGCGGCTTTGACTGGTCAACTAATGCCCTTGACAAGATGGATGAAGCCAACGCCGGTATTGCGGATAGCACCAGCACTTCTCGAGATAAGAAAAAGCGACGGAAGCCTCAGATCGAGGAGGACAAGAGTGGCGACTTGGATTCTTTCGGTCCCAAGACGGCGGTTGACTACGAACGGTTACTCAACCGACAGCCCAACTCGTCAGCGCTGTGGATCCAGTACATGGCCCACCAAATGCAAGTCAGCGAACTCGCCAAGGCTCGGGAGGTCGTGGAGCGTGCTATCAACACGATCAACAGCACCGAAGAGGTCGAGAAGCTTAATGCCTGGATCGCCTACATCAACCTCGAGGTCCGGTTCGGGAACGAGGAGACCGTGGACGAGGTCTTCAAGCGCGCTCTACAGGTCAATGACCAACAAGAGGTTTATCAGCGGGTCGCTACGATCTACATTCAAGAGGGCAAGGCTAACGTAAGTTACATCAATCACCCTTTCCACTTTCTTCTAGCATGTCCCTAGCAAGAGACTAACCAGAAACCTATTCACAGAAAGCCGATGAGCTCCTCCAGACACTCTGCAAGAAGTTCGGGGCCAGCTCGGTGGACGTATGGTACAACTACGCGCACTGGCTGCACAGCGTGCAAGGGGAGGCGGAACGGGCGCGGACGCTGCTGCCGCGGGCAACACAGGCGCTGCCGAGCCGGGCGCGGCTAGGGCTGATGGCGAAGTTCGCGGCACTGGAGTACACATCGGCGCGGGCGCGGAACCCGGAGCTGGGGCGGACGATGTTCGAGGGCCTGCTGGCGACGTTCCCGCGCCGCCTCGACCTCTGGAACCAGCTCCTAGACCACGAGGACGACCCCGCCGCCATCCGCGATGTCTTCGACCGCGCCACCCGCGTCCCCGGCCTCAAGGCCCGCGCCGCCAAGAAATGGTTCAAGCGCTGGGCCGACTGGGAGGACCGCCACGGCGACGCCCGCTCCCGCGACCGCGTCACCGCCCGCGCCGCCGAGTGGGTCAGGGCGAAGGAGGCCGCGAAGGCAGCTAAGGGCGACGAGGATGACGATGAGTGAGGGACATAGCTAGACTAGCACGAAAACGATAATATGGAGGGGGGGTTGTGGACGAAAAAAAAAAAGGAAGGAACTCTAAACAAAAATTCAAAGTACCTATGTAGAGAAAAAGGCATTGATACCCGTATTTCGACCAGAAAGGAAGCAAGGGCCGCGATAAGTCAGCTCAATCCCCATCTAATCTCTTCTTCTACTCCTCTTTACGAGCGCTAGATACGCATAAACGACGTCGCGCTGTTACGCACACGCCCATATCATTTATATCTAACCTCAAGGTTTTAACGAGACTGTGTGCGGTATGGGAGGTGGAGGCGGAGGCAAGTCCTGCGTGCCTTGCTTAATAGTAGGAGTAAGGCCGAACAGAGGAGTCTTCATCCATTGTATCAACGTATGCAAAGAAGATTGCCAGTGCGCGCTCACCAGGCTCAGCATTTGGTACATACACAAATAAAGTTCCATTGTGCTCTTAGTGCTACTGGCGGTTCAACTCAGTATCGCTTCATGTAACTATAAATAATACATATAACGTTTATATTCTTATTTGAAAACTTGACGTACCGGTTTCATTTATCTATAAGAAAATAATCCGTATTAAAATAATTGTATATGTGAAAAAGGCTTTAGGACGGGCTGATTCTTCATAGTCAAGAAATGAGCGACCCACACTTAAAAACTACGGCTGATCAGGATCCAAGAAGGATGTCCCTCTACGTTAGAAGAGCAG
The DNA here is from genome assembly GCA_023313575.1 of Eutypella sp. D-1. Lineage (NCBI taxonomy): Eukaryota > Fungi > Ascomycota > Sordariomycetes > Xylariales > Diatrypaceae > Eutypella > Eutypella sp. D-1. The sequence continues at coordinate 1,683,795 of JAJTTP010000003.1, forward strand.
ACTTCGTCTAGTTCCGCATGGAAATGGCGCGGCGTGCGGCTGTCAACCCGTGGTGTGGAAAGTGTCCATTTCAGAGCTTAAATGGCTGCGCGGACAGTACCCGTGGTTTCGGCTATGTTCTAGTTCATCGCCATCGCAGTGGTGGCCGACGCCCCATTGCGTATATAAGTCCGTCTATGGGGTATAATCGCGGTTTATGCGATGGGAATAGACCTTTGATACCGCTGTGATATCATCTAAGGTTACTTAGTATCAGACTACGGCTTACTACCTACCTAGGTAGGTAGGTAATAAGCTTCGCAGGCTTGAAGATCCGCCTACTTGTAGTATTCTACACCTTGGGTGGGCCTTAGGGACCTTAGGAATAGGAGCGGTGCCTCCTCCTATATTTAGATCTTTCTCCTTTTCACTCCCAAGACCCACTGATTTTCCTACTTCAGAAATCAGCCTCGCCCGAATACTCGATCATCTAGTTGTACTACGAAGAAAGCCAACATATTGGTGCAAAATTCATCATCTGGGCTTCCCTGTCGTTATATAAAGTGTATCTTGACAGAAGGGAATTGGCTTTAGCGTACTCGCAAGTCGTTCATACATTGCATCGTCTGACCTGTGTCAATCGAAGGACCACAGATGGGAGCATGCAGATGATGAACTATGTAGTGTACCGTAACATTAACCTACGACCACTCTGACACGATCCAAGTTCCACGCCAGAGCAATTTGGGTCTCGGTGTTCCCCTCCCGATGAGAAGCGGCCCTAACACTGGCAAAATAGATTCCCGGCTCCTCATAGGCATATGAAAAGTGCAGGTCAACCTCAGACCTGACGTCGATGTCCTTTTTAGTGTACTCCCCGACCCCAAGAGGATCCCACTCGAGCGCAACAATCTGGCCAATGTCATTAGGGACTTGAACCTTGACGCTGAACTCCTTGCTCTCTCCGGGGGAAACTTGGGTGCGCTTGCCTCCATCTACAAGAAGCTCAACCACGGGCTGAATGCCCTTGCGCTCCGACGCAAGCGAAGGGACCTTGACCTGTCCAGCCTCCACGGTGTAATTCGTAGGTGTGGGCGGCTCGACACCATCCTCGACCCACGCACTCAGGTCGCGTAAGTGCTGCTGATACAAGCCGATGAACTCCACAACGCGACTCGTATATGGCGCCTCAATCCTTGCCATGACATGATCTGTGTTATCGCTATAATATAAACGATAGTGGTCTTCAAGGCCGCCCTTGGCCTTCTTGACCTGGTTCTTATACCAATCTGCGTGACAGGGAAAAGCATCAAAATCGAGAAGGTTGTCCATGGCAATCAACTTCATGGTGATGTTGCCTGTGTGTGTGCCCCCTCCAGAGGTTGATTTCGAGATGAATGGCCCTACCAACAGGTCACGCTGGGGATAGAGTGATACGCCAACTTCATTGCGAAGATAGTTATGGCCGTAGAAGCCGCTGTCGGGCGAGGGGAGCTGGTGGCGATGAAATGTATGGGCCGCGAGATACCACCGGTTATCGACCTGGATCATGGCGCCTTGGGTCAGGGCTTGGAGAGTCGTATTGGCAGCACCATCCAGAATGTAGACTGTCCGCGTCTCGAAGTCTAGCTTTCCAGAGAATGGTTGACTGGCGTTGCCGACCATGACGGAAAAGCCGAGACCGACGATATCGAAAACCTTGTCAGGCACACTGTCCAGTACGAAATGGGATGTCAAGCCATTCTTGCCTGTAGCTATACTCTCAATGGTGCTATTAAACTGGACGAGGGCAGCACGGAATTTCTTGCCCAATGCAGATTCCTCACTTCCGGCATATCCGTCCTTGGTCCAGAAGTCGACGGCGTACGTTGGGTCCATGCTCTGAATCATGGGAACGGCGATGTCCTTGAGCGTCTGCCACTGCTGGGTGCGATTTCCGACGATAGATTCCCAATCCTCCCATCCTTTAGTAGGGATGCCGAGTGCCTCTGTCTCCTCCAAAACGGCACGCTCAAGCCCGTCCACAACCAAGGTGGGGTCGGCGGTGCCTCCAGGCCGAATCGCGTCGATCAGCTCTTCGGAACGGTCCGCCAAGATCAATCCGCCGAAAGCCCGAAGGCCCCAATTGTAGGGTATAGACATGGGCGTTGCCTGGATGAGAGCCACGCATCCGTTCCATACGCCAAATGTATTCTCGGCAGCTCCAATGGCTTTGAGAGAACCGCCGCTACCTCCGTAGATGTATCCGTAAATTTGATCTGACGAAACATTGTAGTACTCTTGTGCAACTTGGCGGGAAAGCTTTGCAAGAGCAGCATCAGCGCGGTAACCCGTTGATCCGGAGGCCTGAATCGTGAAGCCACCACTCTCTACACCAAAGACAATGGCGTTATCGTCGGCCGTAGAGTTCTGAGATGGATAAACAATTTGGAAGAAACGTCCATTCCATTGCGATTTGGGGGTGAGGTAGATGTTGAAGTCGACTTCAGTGTCATTGAAATGGCCGGAGATTTTACGATGAGGGACGGGGCTGGTCTCCTCTGTTTCGCTGCTGAAGGTGGGAGAAGCATAATCGGGATCGATACAGTCTGATGTGATAAGAAGGGCTCCGTTCTCATTTGCCACGCAGTCGATTGTGTCGCGTGGTTTAACAGAAGATAAGGCAGAGGTGCCCAGTACTGCAGCCAAGGCCGTCAACCCGACACAAGTTCTGTAAGATAGATTGTTAGCTAACTTTATCTAAAGCAAGGGACCTTGAATACGATTGTACCGCATGATGAGAGAAGCAATGTCGAGTAAGCTGTGTCTATTCTAGATGAGAAAAGGCAGCGCGTTGAGACAGCCTCGTCCCAATCTACATAGCTATCATACACACATGGTCATCTATTTCATATATATAGTCACACTGACGCACTCTCGGTCTCTTTTCTCCCAAAACCCCTTTTACGATCCCACCTACAAAAGATCACAATAATCCAGTTGCCAAGCGTCATGGCGCTTGAGTATGGGTTCGTGGACAGTGCCTGATACGACGTCCCGAATAATAATGGGTTACCTATTAAACGGAACTGATGCGAAAAAACGGCGATTGGTCGGTTGGGAGGCACCCCTACAGCCCCACTAAAGGGGCCGGTAGAAAGGAGGGGCGCTTAAGGCAACAGGCCAGTGGTTAGATAAGCCCGGCTTACTTACTTTTTATATAGCTATGTACCTAGGGATGGAAGTTACCAAGTTGCCAGGTTGCCAGCTAGCCTGCTACAAGTACTGTAAGTAGCTTGCACGCTACCCAATTACTCGGGCAGGCAGCCGAATCTTTTACAAGAACCCAAGCCGCCTCTACCTCTACCTACTCTACCTACGTATATGATAGTTAACCAAAGAAGATAGAATATATAGATTAAGTAGTTACATAGTATTTCCCTACTTCTTTTTATATATCTATACAGATACCTATCTTACCTCTCAGGCGGAATCGCAATACGAACACTTAGCTCCGCTGCTATAACAGGTCGTCGCAGGTCTTGCAAGGTATTCGGTTACTTTACACATTGCACCCACTATGCCTATCATATTAAGAAAAGGTAGCACACATACACCTGTAGAGTCCGTGTTATTTACCCCTTTGCCTCATATTTTCTTACGTACCCATATAGGTATATGGTGACGTCACCTCACGTTTGGCATATGCAAGGAGACGCGGTGCTTTTCCAGCCCTCTAATACCTACATTATTCATAATACGTAGTGAGACGAAGTAAATAAGGACACCTGTCTGATAGTTATTTTTGATAGGGCGGCACGTAGGATTCCTTATTTGTCGAAAAGGAAAACGAAAGGGCACTTTTCAGCATGATACTGCCCTAAAGGAGGTAATATCTCGGAGTGAGGGGGAAAGGGAAAAAGGCTCATTACTCTCACGTGTATTCCTGGGCTCTCCGAAACTGGGACCAATCAAGACAGTCAGCTGCAAGATCTGAATATCTGAGAGGGCCCCGAGTCCCCTTCCGATGCGCTTCCAATGCGCTCCTAATACATAGGGGATAGATAATAAGCCGGCCGTATACTATCGATTTTACACCCATCGATCCAGCTTAGAAGCGGACAATCTCGAGATGGCCGCCGTTTCATGCTTCATTGTCACAATGAGGAAGGAGGACCGAATCATAAAGCGAACTGACCAGATAGCTGGTTGGTCGAACCAAAACCCAATGCGTAGTAAAACCCTGTTGGCCATTACCGCCTCGAAGCATGACGATTAATACAGACATCACTGGCTGCCGAATAGATAAATAGGCGACTATAGCTAGTTGCTATGCAACCTTGATGCCTCAACTTCCATCTCAAGCCTGAACTATTCCCTCGAAGCCGCCGAGAGATCTTTTCAACCAGTGTGTGAGTTTTCCCGTCTTGGAGACCAGGCCCCTCGTAATGATGCTATGCCCATAGTATTACCATATGAGAGGACATGGTAAATGCACTAAGACAAGACGTTAGAGGTCATGGATCCGATAGCATCTTAGACCGGTATCTACTGCAATCCAGGCATCCTTGACTGTTCCGAGGCTCCCATGTGGTTTAGTGACTAAGACGGGCAAATTTTATTAAATAATAACCGATAAATCGCATTTCTTTTTCATAACTTTCTTATTACGTATTATAAATTTTTATTATGAATTTTAAGAAAAAAGTTCCAGTTAGATGTACCTTTTAAATATAGTAAGTTTAGATATTTATAATGTATTATTTATTGCTATATGTAAAGTTTTTATTTCCGCTAAGTTAAATATTTACCTGTACCGAGAGAAGTTATAGGAATGCCCCGCCCCCACTTCACCCAGGCTTTTTCCCTAGCACAACCTACGTCCCTTTTTAAGTAAAAGCCGTAGGTAGCGGACTATAGAGAATTAAATTCATAGAACCACATTCATATCTAAGTTAAGATCCTTATTGCAGGATTATATGGACCGAGCCCGGCATTAGGCAGTTGCTTTCATACAATTTACCCTGACGTGCATTGGGTGTAACTGCACAAGCACATCGCCGCCCAGTCACACTTAGAAAGAGATCCGATAGCTGAACACCATGACCAACCGACGGGTCTTAGTCGTCGCCGGCTCGGATAGCTCTGGCGGGGCGTAAGCCTTTTCCCTCTCCGGCGCTTGTCGTCCATTAAACTTTGATGCTGATGAGTTATGGGAACGTATTTCCAGGGGTCTCGAGGCCGACCAGAAGGTGATCGCAGCTCATGGCTGCTACGCCCTCACCGCGACCACGGCTCTGACGGCCCAGAACACCCTTGGTGTGGAGGGTATTCATCACGTGCCCCCGGATTTCACTCGCCGGCAGATAGATGCCGTCTTCAAGGACATCGTGCCTGGGGTGGTGAAGATTGGTAGGTCTCCGGATGTTTGATCAGGTTTGCTCCGAGACAGCTATTGCTGACCCCTCAACCAGGAATGTTGGGTTCTGCTGCTACAATCGAAATGCTCGCCCGGGCTCTGAAGGACTATAATGTGACGACCACCGTGCTAGACCCTGTAAGTCGAAGCTTGATAAGGGGGTTTAAAGCAATCGTTTATGGCTCGCCAAACCCCGTCAACTCGTATTCCATTGGGTTCTACATTTCTCAGAGGCCTTCATGGCAAATGCGACTCGGTGCAGGTCCCGGTACTGTGACTAACTTTAATTCACAGGTCATGATATCGACAACTGGCGCACAGCTACTGCCGCTCGAGGCCGTGGACGAACTACGAAATCTACTGCTACCGCAGACCTTCATTGTCACGCCGAATATCCCCGAAGCAAAGCTCCTTCTGTCTCGAGGTGGAAAGGAGTCTGTCGAGGTCCAGTGCATCGACGATATGGAACTCCTAGCTAAGAAAACCCGGGAGTTGGGGCCCAAATGGGTACTCATAAAAGGCGGCCACGTCCCATTCAGAAGAGACGGGACCATAGCCAAAACCGATGGGGAAAAGGATATAGTCGTCGACGTCCTTGCCGGACCGTCCGGCGAACTCACTAGAATTGAGGCACCCTACCAGGATTCGAGACACACCCACGGCACCGGATGTTCTCTCGCTTCGGCGATCGCCTCGAATCTTTCAAAGGGAATAGAGCCAGTGGAGGCTGTGAGAGCTGCCTGCAGATATATAGAAGCAGGTATCAGGACCGCCCCAGGCTATGGGAAAGGGCATGGCCCGCTGAACCATTTTCACTCGACGTACACCCTGCCCTTCACTGCGTGAGTGTTCCGGAACTTTGTGGCCCGAAGCTTGGAGGCTGACGAGGACTTAGGGGGCGTTTCCTCGAGTATCTCTTGAACCGGCCAGACGTCGCCCCTGTTTGGCACGAGTATATCAACCACCCGTTCGTGCTTGCTCTCGGGACTGGAGAGTTGCCCTTGGAGTCATTCAAGGGCTACTTGAAGCAAGACTACCTTTACCTGGTAAACTTCTCTAGGGCGAATGCCCTTGCGTCATACAAGGCAAAGAATATGGAAGATATTGCCGCGGTAAGCGTCTTGCTACGTTAGAGCAGTGTCGATGACCTTGAACTAAGCCATACCTAAGGGATCGAGAATAGTTACCCATATCTGCACCGAGATGAATCTTCATCTTGACTACTGCAGGGGCTTCGGAATCTCGAAGGAAGAGATAGAAGCGACAGAGGAGCACCAAGGTGAGTTTAGCCACTCATTCTTAGACAATCATGCTGTGCTGTCAATGGCTTCTCCCTGACGCTCAGATCAGCATGCACCGCGTACTCGAGATACGTGCTCGACATAGGACAGTCGGAAGACTGGATCAGTCTACAAGTCGCGCTCGCGCCCTGTCTGCTCGGCTACGGCGCCATCGCCAGACAGCTACACGGGAACCCGACCACGAAGACGGACGGGAACACGTACTGGCCCTGGATCCTGAACTACGTAGCGGACGATTACGTCCAGGCGGTGAAGACCGGATCCGGTAAGGATGGCGGCCCCCACCGCATAACGCAGAGAGACCAGGCTAACAATGTCACTCTCCCCCACCGTCTGACACGACACATAGCACTCCTAGAAAAGCACGCTCAGCTACAGTCGCCCAGCAAGATAGACCAGCTCGCCAAGATATTCATCCATGGGACTCGGGTAAGTGCAAAGAGGCCCCCGAAGATGAGTAACTGTACTGATGTTTCGTGTCCTGACTAGATGGAAATTGGGTTCTGGGAGATGTTTCCAAGCAAATAAGGTCAGGGGCGGCAAAAGGAGGTGGCAAAGAGGGGGTCAGGATGACCAAGGCTAGAGGAGTAGAGTCGGCATGGCAGAGCATACTTCAAATATGGGATGGCGGCTACAGGTAGGTATAGAAGGTCTCTCGCAGAGGACGCCCGACTCGCGCACAAGGCCAAATTACCAAGCAGTTCTACTTGAAGGCCAGAAAGGTTCTAAAAAGGGGGTTTATAAGGGTTTCTTTAGTACATCTGGCAGATGAAGGCTAGGTACATACATACAGATGGGTGATGCATTCAAGTGTACAATATCTACTCGGACAATTCTTACTACCTACCTAGGTACCTAGGTATATGATATATCGGAAACCAGAACCTTCAAGTGACTGGCATGGTTCTTCACCAATGGGTGAAACTTCCTCTATACGAATATATATTGGTACCTACCTGCGAAGGTAGTCGGGCAAGCAGTACGGCATAGAGGAGACAATATGTAAAACACCTCTCCTGCCACGAATAGGAACATACCTTTAGGCAGGTAGGCAATGGTTACCGACCTACCTATGGGTTTTTTGGGTGGTTTTTGGTAGGTACTTCCTGACTACAATGGGAGTGTACAAGTAGTCAGGGTTCGACAGCTGTCAGACCCGGCAAAATCCTTCAATGCTCCCAAGTTGACAGCTCTGCCAGGTGAAACAAGAATACTAATAATGGGTCATGCATTGTATAAAGTACTTCTATACCCCTAGAAGCAGGGAAGGTACATCTTTAGGACCGCTGGACTAATGCGGAAGTGACAACCTAAGGGACCACGCTAAAAGGGTTTTTTAGTTTTTTTTTTTATCTACTTAGGTAGGAAGTTTCAACCAGTAAATTCTAGCAAGGAACCAAAGGGATAAGGGTTTTTTTTTTTTGCCTTTTTTTTCTGCTATCTTGGAACATTTCCTTCCTCACTACAACATCCATCCACAACAAACCACAAAATCCCATCAGTCGTGGTTTACCATCATCACAACTACCAAATACTCATTCCTTTTCCCCGTATTACGATTCTTTTCTATCAAAACTTGAGTGCCTACTTTCTCATCAATTCATTTCGACTTACGGGTTTCCTAGAAACCTGACGCGACTTGATCTGCGCCGAGTCGAGTCGCCCTTCTTTCCCTCATCACTCAACAAAATAACACCAAAACACTCTCAATACCTCGACTGCACATAATGTCTTACGGTGGAGGCTACTCTCACGGCGGCGGTGGCCGATACGGAGGTGGTGGCTATGGTGGCGGTCGCGGCGGCGATGGTTATGGCGGCGGCGGTGGCTATGGTTCGCGTGATGGAGGCCACAATGGGTAAGTTTTTTTCTTTTTCTTTTTTCTCTTTTTCGTTCTTCATCATTCCTCATCATTTACCATTACTTCTGCTACTTCTGCTACTTCTGAACTCGGCGTGTGTCCTATCCCATCCGCACGAGGTCTGCCTATTTTTATCAAACGAACAATCTGGACTGACTATCTTTCCATAGCTATGGCGGTGGCCACTCATATGGTGGAGGTGGTGGTGGCGGCGGCGATCGCATGTCCAACCTGGGCGCCGGTCTGAAGAACCAGAACTGGGGTAAGTACATTCTTTAAGTTGATATTTACATATCAAGATGGCTATAACTAACCCGATTTATCAGACTTCAACACCCTGCCCAAGTTCGAGAAGTCATTCTACAAGGAGGACGAGGCCGTTGCGCAACGATCCCAGACCGATGTTGACAGATTCCGCCGCGATCACCAGATCACTGTGGCTGGCCACGATGTTCCCAAGCCTGTCGAGACTTTCGATGAGGCCGGTTTCCCCCGCTATGTTATGGATGAAGTGAAGGCACAAGGCTTTCCTGCCCCGACTGCCATTCAGTCCCAAGGTTGGCCTATGGCTCTTTCTGGTCGCGATGTCGTCGGTATTGCAGAGACTGGCTCCGGAAAGACCCTTACGTACTGTCTCCCCGCCATCGTTCACATCAACGCCCAGCCTCTCTTGGCACCTGGTGATGGCCCTATTGTTCTCGTTCTTGCCCCTACGCGCGAGTTGGCAGTCCAGATTCAGCAGGAGATAACCAAGTTCGGCAAGTCCTCGCGCATTCGCAACACCTGTGTCTACGGCGGTGTTCCCCGTGGCCCCCAGATCCGTGACCTCTCTAAGGGTGTTGAGGTCTGCATCGCTACTCCGGGCCGTCTGATTGACATGTTGGAGGGTGGCAAGACCAACCTTCGTCGTGTAACCTACCTCGTTCTTGACGAGGCTGACAGAATGTTGGACATGGGTTTCGAGCCCCAGATCCGCAAGATCATCTCTCAGATTCGGCCTGACCGCCAAACGCTCATGTGGTCCGCTACCTGGCCCAAGGAGGTCCGCGCCTTGGCTTCCGAATTCCAGACCGACTTCATCCAGGTGAACATTGGTTCTATGGATCTGTCAGCTAACCACCGTATCACTCAAATTGTTGAGGTCGTCTCCGAGGGCGAGAAGCGTGAACGTATGATCAAGCACCTCGAGAAGGTTATGGACAACAAGGAGAACAAGTCTCTCATCTTCGTCGGTACCAAGCGTGTCGCTGACGACATTACCCGATTCCTTCGCCAGGATGGCTGGCCCGCACTTTGTAGGTTCAACCCCATGCCCTTTTCATTCCGCATAATACTAACCTCTGAAAGCGATCCATGGTGATAAACAGCAGAACGAGCGCGACTGGGTTCTTGACCAATTCAAGACTGGCAAGAGCCCCATCATGGTTGCCACTGACGTGGCATCTCGTGGTATTGGTATGATAACATAACCCCCCTCCTCCCCTCCCCTACTCTCCTTGCCCGCTAGCAACTTCCAGCAGAGTTATATCCGCTGTGCTTCACTCTGATGTTTAGGGGCTCTCTCGATTGCGCATCTATGCCTGATATTACCGTGTCCTGTGGTTCTCACCCTCAATCCCATTGGATTTTAGGGATCTAAAGTGTAGCGTTCGCGCTATACTGTAGTTCCGCCTTAGTACCTTACTCACTCGTAGTACGAAGTGCGGAGCTGGCATATCTTGATTCTGTCAAGCTGTCTCCTAGATGATTCCAAATCCCCGAGGACCCGGACTGTTGGATCTACTCTGATAATCCAAACTGGCATGTTGTCGCAGCAGACAGCCCCGATTCTCCAAGGAGAAAGCACGGAACCTATATACTTAGGCCATATCCGTCGCTGGGACTTGCTACGCAAATTCCTGTTGCTTGAGCTAACCTTTACGTAAGATGTGCGCAATATCACGCATGTGATCAACTATGACTACCCGAACAACTCGGAGGACTACATCCACCGTATTGGCCGAACTGGTCGTGCCGGTGCCAAGGGTACTGCCATCACGTTCTTTACTACTGACAGTAAGTTGAGAATCCTTGTTGCTCCGCAGTGGACTATAGCTAACAATGCCGATAGATTCCAAGCAGGCTCGTGATCTGGTCGCAGTTCTTCAGGAAGCTAAGCAACAAATTGACCCGAGACTGCACGAGATGACCCGCTACGGCGGCGGCGGTGGAGGCCGGTTCGGCGGACGCGGCTACGGTCGTGGCGGCTTCCGTAAGCTCATCTATGACCTTATTTACTGTGACAAATTTGCTAACGATAGTCTTAGGCGGCGGCAGAGGTGGCGGTGGCGGTGGTGGTGACGGTGCTAACGCTATGCCTATTAACAACCGACGCTGGTAAACCATTTCCTAGCGTCCAAACTCACCTACACACATCTAGACATACCTGGGATAGTAGGTGTGTGAAGTCGAACTTGCATTTGATTTTATCGCAAACCACAGGCGGCGTTACGGTTTAGAGGGCGAGGTTGTTAGACACCAGTAATCTTGGCATCTTTCAAGATGTTGTGCAATCTCTTCGCCGAGTTTGCGCAGCTTGTTTTCCTGCATCACAACTCGATTCCTTCCTACACCTCATTGACACGTTCGAGGATTTGATGGACGGAGCCTTGTTTTGTTGATCGCTGAGGATATTGTCTTTTCCCGCACAAAAAGGAGGAACGATAGCAAAAGAGTGGATATGTATCAGCTACACGAGCACTTCGGTCTTTGAGGATCATTCGACTCCTTTCATTCCTAGCTGACGCTAGGGAAAGAAGGTATGTTGCTTGCTGACTCGCATATAGATTAATGATGCTCAGTGATCTCGCAGAGGGGATCAGAGATGTTTGATAGACCTAAGTCGTTCACCGTCACTCACTAGGAGTTAGGGTGATGATTAATCCAGGTAGCACGAATTCATAAAGCCAACTGTTTTTTGAGGCTTACGTTCCTCGAAAGTCCCACGTATGATAGATACTGTGCTATGCATCTGATGACGTTGGCATCGGGCAGAGATGTCGCCATGCATGCTGAAAGGTGTCGAAAAGCCCTCAAATTACATTGCCGAGGCGGATGTATTAGTTGCGAGTAGGAAATAGTCTCCACGTCGCGCCTGAGTGGAACCCCAAATGTCACCTCATGTGCCATTTGTCCTAGAGATATATAAGGCACATTCGCCCATCCTGGGCAACGCAACATGAGCCTCCGTCTTGGCACTTTTTCCGGCTGCAGGTGCCGCCCCCGTGGTGATGCCGACGTGGATATATATAGAATAATCCATGTGATCGAGATCGATAGATAGATGATGTTAGCTCAGGTGAAGGTATTTATTTAGGTCTCATATGAGAGTGTCCATCTCCGCTCGCTCACTCGTCTCAGCAGAATACCAGCTAGTCATTCTGAAGCAGTATCGTCAGTTCATATCCATATCGCTCCTGCCCCCTCTTAGATACGGAGAGTTTCCGCCAGTGAAGCCGACCTAGACGTTACCGTTTGAGAGAATAATACAGACAAGATGCAACTCTTTGGCAGCCTTGCCCTTCTCGCGTCCGTCGCAACGGCGGCACCGCACTGTATGTCAATTACGCCATCGTAAACACACACACACACAGAGGAAGACATCATCAACCCCATAGAGACATCATCGACGCCAGAGACGTCATCGATGCTATAGAGACATACCTAGCACATACCCAAACATACGCATATATAGGACAATGGAAAGGCTGACCACGGTGACGGGTGGGTGAGACAGACACGTTCCCGAGCCTAGCGGGCGAAGGCGCGTGGGAGTCGGTACGGCAGACGGCCAACTTCCAGTCCAACGGGCCGGTGACGGACGTGTCCTCGGAGGCGATCCGGTGTTACGAGCGAACACCGGGCACCGCGGCCCCCGCCACCGCCGCCGTCAAGGCCGGCGGCAAGATCACCTTCACCGCCGCCCCCAGCATCTATCACCCCGGCGCCCTCAGCGCTTACATGGCTAAGGCGCCTGCTGCCGCCGCCGACTTCGACGGAGCCGGTAACGTCTGGTTCAAGGTCTTCCAAGACCACCCCTCTACCCAGGGCGGACAGTACACATGGCCCTCGGACGGTACGTGCGGAAATCCATTTTCGTGTTGGATTCATGCCTTGTTTGTTTTACCCTTTGTTGTTGGGTATGGTGTGGTCTGGTGTGGCATATGGTGCCTGAATGTGTCTGTCCAGCTGTGTGTGGCGGATATGTTTATGGGAGGGGATCGGTAACATGCGTTTTAATGCTACCATCATCCTACAAGCAAGTTTGCTAGCGTGGCATACTAACGATTGCTATCTCGTTCGCTCGAATCCAGGCAAGGCGGAACTCGCCTTCGACATCCCCCAGTGCATCGAGGACGGTGAATACCTATTCCGCATCGAGCACGTTGCTCTGCACAGCGCCAGCTCGCCGGTGAGTCGTTGTTATGTCACTGATGCTGCGTTCCCTGTGGTCTCATATTAACAACTCCCCACTCGCCCATCCCATCCCCTCCTTTCCGTTATCCCCTTCCCCGAGGAAATGACGCATCCGAACTATCCGGATTCCGCAAAGACCCGCATTGGCCGTCGCCGACACGGCAGGCTATCTATGCATCATCACATCACATCGAATCACTGAAGCTCGTACCCGACAGAGGGGACACACTAAATTACAAGCCACAACCTTCCCTTAGCTCCCTCCTTCTTTCCCTTGCACAGTTCTCCGCCCCTGTCCCTAGTCAAGAAGGAATGTTAATCGGGGGAGCCTGCTAACCTCGCCGACGCATTACGCGTCATGTGCGTGTATATACAGGGTGGCGCGCAGTTCTACATCTCATGTGCGCAGGTCTCGGTCAGCGGCGGATCGGGCAGCAAGAGCCCATCGGAGCTCGTCTCGTTTCCCGGCGCGTACTCTCCCAACGACCCCGGCCTGCTTATCAATATTTACAACAACGGCGGCAAGGAGTAAGTCAAAGCAGCCTTCCCCCTTTCCCCTTTACCCCTCAGTTTTCTGTTACACTCTCCTCTTTTTTACGGCGGCCGGTGTGCTGTTGTTTGGGTGGCATTACATGCGAAACGATGGAGAGATAAAAGGATAACTTGCTAACCACCCACACTCACGCACGCTTGCGCGTTAGGTACCAACCTGCTGGCCCCTCTGTCTTCACTTGCTAGATGATTTGTCCGGGGAGAGCTCGGCTTCGTGTTGAGAAGTTGGGGATGCGGCGAGGAACGCATCAGCGCCGAAAGCCACTCGGCTCGTGACTCCTGGGCTGCTACCTAGTGTGCAGATTTTCGGTTACCAATACGGAAGGACATGTCTCTGCCGCATACGGAGTGAATCTGTGCTTTGATCTTGGCCTGGGGAAACGCAGTGATGTCATGCTCTTGGTATCCGGCCCGCATAGGCGGCGTAGCTACGCGATGTGACACCGGCAGATTGTAGTTTACTGCGTTCCTCGGTTTTATCCATACTATACGCCACACATAATTCCTGACGCCCAGGCTGCAAGAAGTGTCGAAACGTTTGGGTGATGAGACGTGTTCAGCTTAACCCAGTGAAGCAAGCAGCCAGATGCACCCCCTGAAGTATAGTATGTAGATGTTTCGGTATCACGTAGAAGCTTCAGTGTTGTGAAATGACCGATCTGAGTCCCCCATTGTAGAATGAGACTCGTATATGTTCTTCAAGTGGGTATATCCGGCTATGTTTGTACACCTAGAAGCCTGCGAACCGAAACATTTCACCCAGGAGGCATGTTCTACGCGCGGGGAGTGTGTTTAAATAGTATCTCGATGCGGAGTTTTCGTCTCGTGGAGGTTTTGGTTTCGAAGACTAGTCATTAACAGCGGCGATCGATTATGGGACGTGTCAAATATACTATCCATGCTACAAATGTTAGTGGAATTCGCGGTTGGCTTGAACTTCTGCTATGTTTTGGAGCTATAACGATCTTCTGAAGCCAGAAACGCAACCGGTGTCGTACCTGAACGGGAGCTTGCGATGGTAGAGACCTCACTAGTTGGACATTTCACGCCTCCATCTTAAATTCATGAATGATCGTTGTGTTCCTAAATTAGCTCCGAGCTTCATGCGAACGAACGCGACGCAAGGTACTGTGAAGATGAATACTGAAGCAGTGTTTGATAGCGACTCATCGGTTGTATATAGCACAGCGTCAAGAGTAAAAGGCCCCATAGGCTAGCTTTTCCCTAACTTACACAAAAATAAAGTGTTGCTATGTAACTATCGTAACCTACACAGGTGAATAACAAAATCCCATCTCTTGGCCAAAGGTTCATGACCTAAATCCACGGACACGGGAACTATCAGAGCCATACTTTAGTTGCCAGTAGCCGAAAAGCTTAAGGGGAACGGGTAAAATCTGTGCTAAGGAAGCCTAAGGATCCCTTCCTTTGCTGATGTAGGCCTGGCTCTGTTTCATCTAGTAGGTCCGTCCGCTGCCGCCTTGACAAATAATGAAGCTATAGTTACAACCCGACGATAGTAAACAAAGATACATAGTGAATGCATTGGGCCACCTGGAGTCCCCAACAACTAACCCGTCCACACAACCAACTCGTTTTCCCCGCCCATCAAGACACATTACAGATTCCTGACCGCGTAAAAGGTTTTCATCTCCTATTCACTGAGCTCCACCCACACACTTGCCATAAGCCCTTTTACAACCATCTATTCTACAAGGCATATCCTGGCACACTTACTCAACCGGGGAGATGACAACGATTCGACCTCACTAGACGTAAGTAATGATGGTCGCAAGTGGTCATACATAAAAATAACTCTATGCCCGGAAATGTGTATGATCACCTAGACTGCAGTCTAATTTTCGTAATTTCACCCCCCCGCCAGCCAGTTCTAGTCCCCTATAGCTATCCAGACTTTCTGTGAGAAAAAAACTTGTCCAAGCCACCCTAGCCAGGCTTCTTAACCGGATTCGCTGCATGATGCAGCAGCTCCCCCTGCCCTCCAAGACCAAGATCGAATAGCATACATCACCGTGAGGACTAGTGACCAGTGTTCTCTAGTCCATGTTCTCTCGATCCCGAAGTGACTTGGTCCAGCACGGCAGTGAGATAACACAGGCACATCGCTCTTTCCACAAGATGACGGCAATGTCGAACGAGAAGAGGCCCCCCCTGAAGAGCCTGTATGTTGACGGACATCACACGGGTTGCTTTGAAAATACCTCAGAGTAACTCGTTGCATCATTCAACCGAACCAAGCTTTTATCCTATAAGCACGTGGTCTGGTAGCCTAAGACCGTATATGATTCAGCGTTATGTGCTTTCCAGAATAGAAGCTTCTAAAGTGAGTGGTATTCGGTATTCAAGCGGCGACTACTCCATATCTGGAAAAGAGCACGTCAAAGAACGTACAACTCTACAAAGAACCTTGTGGGAGTGCCCTCGCACAACCTGTATTCGAAACAATTGATTTTTCGTATCATGTACCTGCTCACCTTACGCAATAAAACTTGCCCAACCTCCAGGTGTAATACACGAGCCGGCGGGCCTAGAGCTGCGTGACGAAACTTTAGAGGCCCGCATGTCTCCGTCATGAGTATACATGCTCCGAATAGCTTTGACATCCGGTTGGCAGGATCGCCCCCAGCCACCAATAGATGTTATGGGTTGTTGCCCTGAGATACTAGAGGTACACGTATCCAAAGACATGCTGGTGAATAACAACTGCGATGTGACACCATGAATATCACAACAACGTACAGCAGTCTGTAAAAGCTATCAAGCCCAAGATTTTCGCCCCGGGGCTTCCGTGGAGGCGGCGTAAAGCTTTATTATGTGGGGATCGAACTACCGGTAATCGTATGTAACTGCGATCCAACATTGTTGCTTGTTAATAGGATTGCCAATATTCCATGCCGTCGTCTTCCACTGTTGGTGGTTTATCCCGGGGCCCAGCAGACAATATTCTAAATTCCGGGGAACGCGGGACTAGTGTGACCATCACGTCGAGCCCCAGAATAAGATCAATGCGGAGGGAATAATGGGAGCAACTAAAGCATCAAGCACTGGCTAAAATAGTTAGTTAATGTCAAGGAGAGGGATCGCGCCTGAAGAGGATTGTTTGGTACACCGAGAAGGAATTGCCCCTAACGGGATAGACGCCGAAACCCACTAAGGAGAGGGGGATAGGAGGCTATGCTGAAGCTAGAGACTCAGTCCCATGCTCGCGATGACGACGGTATGGTGCAGCGAAGCACTCTCCTTCTTTACCAAGACCGGCGGCCGCTGGCCGCGGGTATGCAACACCTGTCGCGGCTACCAAAGGTCCAAAGCTGAGCCAAGAGGACGATAATAAGCCGGTTTGGCAGAGTGGAGGGAGGTTGCGATGCGATGTTACTTGATGGTGCTTATGTCGTGACTCAAGGCCGTCAGCGTAGCATGCCATGAAATATCTCCTCTTCCATGCAGTCCGCTCCATGAGGGCTCTCGTGCGATATTGCAGGTCAGGAGACTAACCTAACCTGCAAGCCACAATGCACAGTGCCAAGGAGGGCAATTCTAGCACTTGTCCATTTGACCGTCATTACGATCGCCCGGTGCATGCCTTCCTCCCCCACCCCACAGCATGAAAAAAAAAAATTGATGATGCACAGTTAGCTGACCAGCGCACGTATCGCGGAAGTCGAAATACGGAATAACTCCACCCTGATATACATATGCGCGCTTGAAACCTCTCAAACGCACAGCAAGCCACTGGCATGTTCCGACACCCCCTACAATGCCTATCACACGGTAGATGCGGACACCCCAGACACACATGTAGGCGGTCGATCAGTCAGGCCACGATACAATTATCTAAGACAAAGTCTAGAGCGTCCTGTCATCGAATCCTGACAACCGTCGGATAACTTGCGGAGATATCTCTCTGATTTTGTCTCAGCAACCCGGCCTACATTCGGCATGCCGATTCAGGAGATGTCAATTGAACATGCAAAGTAACTTGGCAACGGTGGATCAAAGAGGCTGGGTTTACTACATATGTACGTACTTCGTACATCTAGGATGCCCGACCTACGTATTGTGTATTGGTAATTTGGAAGACTGTTGACTGGTTGACTGACTGACTGGCTGGCTGGCTGGCTGGCTGGCTCCGAAGCTAACCATCAGTTGCTCAATGATCGCCTCCTGGACATGGATCCTCAGTCCCACGAGCGGAGCCCAGGACTGATGAATCTCGTTTACTTCGATCTGAGCCGCGCGGACCTCAGGCAATAGGGGAGATATGAAACCAATTGGCTTATCAAAATTCCCAGCGTCAATTCAGTTTTGGCTACCAGTATACACATCTTGCCTGGGCAAGAACTCACCCCAGTTTGTTAGGTAGAAGACTATACTCCGTACAATACGAATAGCTAATTAAGCCTGAATTCGTTGGTACTCACTGTATCTCACCCTCGCGTTATTTTAGTTCATTGAAAGTACGTAATCACACTGGTGTGAGCGTGGGGATCTGGTAGAAGTAGAACTGAGCCCGAGCTTGGGATTGAGGCCTAAGCACTCAGAAGCCAAACCCTATCCCCACACGATTTGCTAACAAATTATGGTACCTTGGGCTAGCAGATGGGCATGCCGTCGCTACGTTATAGTAGTTTGAGGTCGCGCGATGCCTTCTCCACTGGCAGGACCGATTAGACACCCAACTATGTACCAAATGTGCGTACGCGCGCGCATCGTACGCACATCATCGGGTCTAGTATAGTTCCCGAGTAGATAGTGCTGTGTTCCTCTAGCTATGAAACAGGAAGAGAAGGTAATGGGTGTCATACATAGGGCGATAATAGTTTAAATTCGTCTTGAGGAGCTGTGGGGTGGGAAAGTGAGGAGAATGTTTCTCGTGAAGCTTGTTATTGACGTCAATGGCTTCAAGCATACTCTGATAAGGCTTATTTTCCCTCAGAAACATTCCTTGCTCACACTGTATCATCCATATTGCGAAAAGAGATGGGGAGAGGGGAGAAGTAGAGATTGCTCACCGTTATTCGATGCCATGCCATCTACATACGCCCAACTCCCACCCCCCCTTTCTTCCAGCCCCTCACGCGTCTATACGAATTCCATCGAAGAAAAACTTGACCTATGGAATCCCATCGAGTGCAACCAATTACCGCACACTCCGATCCAAGTGACAGATTTTGTTGGGCTGCACCATCTACCCAGGAGCGATCGTCACTGCATGACTTGGCAAGTCTGATTGGAGAGGAGAGCCGGCAATCGAATCGAACGTGAAGCCTAGGGTCCTATGGAAACTACGTAGACTGATAATCAGATAGGCAAAAAGGAAGCTCATCTTAACACCAGGTCATGTGGCTGGCTATATAACTATGTTGGAGGGTATAAAGAACACAGCATTAACTACCGCGCGAACTGGACTTGATAGCTAGGGCATGTTGTCATGTTTCTGTGTGTGTCCGTTGCAGATATGATTTCTGCGCGTATACTGCAATTTCAAGGCCTGTCACGAGATGGAAATTACTTGTGCAAGACGCTGGGCATGATGAGGTCTAGACTGACAACTATTTCCTCCCTACTAAGTTAAGTTCTATCAAAGAGGGATAGGAGAGGAGAAGGAGGAGCTTGTACGTAAAAACACAGCTCAGGCCCCATTTCATAAAGTGCCTTGCCCAGAAACTCTAAATACATAGCATTACCACATCATGACCAAGCGGGATCGGACGTCAATAAGACTCAAGCTCGTACTAGTCAGTTATTTGAGCGCACCCCGAATAAAATAGCGTTACGGTGAAGGTATCGGGAATCCAGTACGAAGTAGGGGGTACCCAGTACTTAAAAGGACCCTTATTATCTCAAGCAGAGCTCAATATCTATATGTGCCGAGGGCCAAAGACCAGGTTGTGGTTCCCGCGCATCTTGATTGAAGAATCCTGACTAGACTAGATGCCCCCTCCCTCCTTCACCGAAGTCCACCCGAGCGGCCGAGTCGTGATTTACTAACGGATCAGTCAGCCGGCAGGTATAGTCGGCCCCCCATTTCCTATCGTATGTATTCATGGAGGTTCCTTGGGCAGCATTTGGCACCGCTCTAGAAATCTGGAGGGTTCCGGCGCTGGTCTGCGGGCGGTTCGTCCGGTCAGGCTTGTTCAGGGAAGCAAGAGAAGGTGGGTGGAGGGTGGAGGGCGTTGCTTCCCCTGGCGTCGAAGGCTAGGTCGAAATCGGGGCTAGCTTTCATGCGCAGACGCGGAGACATGGTGGACTTGACATTCGTCTTCCGTTAACTGATACCGAACTGCGTACACATACGTACTCATCCTCAGGGTTTCATGGCCCAACAAATCACCCTACATCGTACGTGCCATGCATGAGAGCTATTGCGGGATTCCTTCCCATTATGGGTCGGATAGACGAGCTGAAGGGAAGGTGCGGGAATGCCTAGGAGAATGCCTCGCTATCAGTCGCTGCGTAATCTCGTGAGGGATGAACGGGTGGGTGGGCAGAGTGATAATTACAACAAGAAGCTAGTTAGTAGGAAGTTAGTCCACTGATAATTATAGCGTCTACCACCAAGGTAGTCACTCACACTAGGGCGTGCCTTACGTAGGCTTCCCGTTATAGATTTGTGATCATAGCGATCTTGTCCATACTACCTGGAACCTTGAGTTTGATACGAGCCCATCCCCAAGTTAGAACTAAACCAGAGGCATCCTGCATAGGGCTAAGGGGTTTATGGCTGCCCTGTCAAACACACGCGGTAGGGTTCCGAATGAACGGCTTCAACAGATCGAGTTAGGTGGGAACTATCTGATGGGAAATTGACCTGTCGACTCTGGGCAAAAACGACGATCTAGGCAATTACGATCTTAGGCGCATGGGGAAATAGTACACTGCAGGTATCAACTAACGATCAAAGGAGCAAGCCTAATCGGGTATGCGCAAACCAAAGAATTCGAAAACAACATCTTGCTAGACAACATTGTGCTGAATTAATGCTGTCCGCTGAAGCCTAAATGTAAGGTAGGAGAACCAGAGCTGTGGCTGTAGATATTCTTTCACTTGGTTAGTTGCCTCACATAGTCACTGTAGGAACCAGACTTGCAGATGCATCATCACCTCAGCATTTCATTGGGATTTAACTTCCATTAGGCGACGTGAAAAAAATGTTCAACTGACTACTCTAATGATCTTAGTGGAGTCAATACGTAGTGTTCATTTACTGCTTCTGGGCGCTCGGCGTACCTGCTACGTTTTGCTTCGCGTTTCATACATGATATCGTGGGAGACGCAGCCTATACCAAACAGGCTCATCAATTTAAAAGGTTGGGAGACACCACAACCACCTGCCACCACGTAACTAGGGATACATGCACATGGGATCACATGAAACCTGGCTTTGGGAGAATTGCCGAATAGTGGAAACCCGCACATCTTCCCTCCCATTGCAATTGCTTACTATTATTAGGCCTATAAACACTCAGGAGTATATTTAAGGGGTGGGTGCCTGGGAGCAGCCAGCTATCACACAGCTACATAGTTGCTTGTATATCTATGGGGACAGATTAGTAGTAATAACATGTAATTACTAGTGTCATGTATTAGGAGCTGATTAGGTTCGATCGGATCTGAGATATTGACCTGTCGTCGGATTTGAGGTTTCTGGGGGACTCGCTACCGCAGCGATGGGGCGAGACTAGCCTCATAGTCGTAGGTAGGATCTAGAGCTCTAGGTTGCTAGACTGGGCTGACTGGAATTTTTTTGAGGGGGCGACCGGGGATTGGAGCTTCTGCCGAGAGACATCATTTCAGATGCGATGCAACCTCGATCATGGCTTGATATGCAGGGCACGCATGATGGTGAGGGCAGCAGCATCAGCACTACCATCAGCACTACCACCACATACGCTACCATCCACCACGATGGCTCGGGAGTCCTTGGTCACTAAACCTCTTCGAGTTCGGTTAGGGTACAAACCACTGGAACCAATCGGCTAATATATCTCCAACTAAAATTTTAGGATTTCCGAGGCGCATAAGCCTCGGTTTGTTAGTCGGATGGTTAGGGTTTGGCCTGAGTTGTTATAGGGGTAGAAGAATTCTAGAAAACAACAGTGAGGGAACCCAAGACTCTTAACAAGTCTATCGATGTCCACCTGAATACTGCTATTTGAATACTAAGCACAACCATCGGGTTTGTATTCTAGGAAAGAAAAGGATTTTCGTCTACTTTGTGTGTGCTGGTCAATTTTTCTCCATTTTGTCACGTTACATCATTATTGTGCAGCGGATCGAGGGCTTGCTTCCCCTCTCGCATTCAAGGGCGTTGATTTGTTTTGCTAACAAGCGCGGCCATAGTCATCAATCCGGTTGGATCGGCAGAGTACTCCCCGAGTTTATGAAAGTAGGAAATTCCTCACAACGTACACACCGCTATTATCGAGCCATTGCCGAGATCTTACGCATGTAGATGGCCTCGGGGTGGCTCTATGGCGATGACTTACAATTTTTTTCTTCAAAAAAGAAACCAAGAAAACTTAAAGCTATACGAGGTGACGCGAGGCGAGGGCGACCGAGGCATCGCCACCTCACTCTCCCTATTTCCGTATGTCTTTTAATGTTCTGATGTCGTCGAGTTTCTCGCATCGAGCAGTAAGTAAGCTACTGATCGGAGAACGATTCCCCGGGATGGCGATCTTGCCTTGCTGCTTCAGCTCCAACGTCCGTACACGATTCATGGGCTTGGCCCAATAAAAAGGGAGATAGTAGGCCCAGATGGGTAACCCACACCATGTACGCAAGCCACGTCTAGATAAATTGTAGATTGGGGGCGACGCAGGTATAATCCACGTGAACATTGATTTTGGGGTGACTCTTGATGACGTGGGCGTGCGACAGTTCGACAAAGCATACATAACCTATGTACACATATTCTTTCGTAGTCCATCTACCGACATTTCCCGTTCTTCGTGGCTGGTTGGCTGGGGCTGGTCTGGCTGTCTGGCCTGATAGGGGGGGGGGGGGGGGCGGACATATGTACATTTCGGTTTGTAGATTTTTCCTTCTGTCGCCCCCCTTTTTACTTCTTTTTCTTCGGTGACCCCGGCAGACGGGCCAATGAACTGCCGACCCCCCTTTAGAATAAGACGACAATTGCTGTAGGTGATATTGGCATGGGAGTAGGGTCATTGCAAAATAATGGCAAGGATTCCTGCTACATTCTTACTTATGTAGCGCCCGTTGTGTTCTCGCGCATAGAACTGGCATTCGACTGGCGGAGGGGGATGTGAGGGGAGCGAGAGGAGTAGAAGCGGTGTGCAGTCAGTGAGTGGAAAGTGGGAATGGGAAGTGGGCGTGGCGATTTGCGCCTCCCGGGAAGTGGGATCGGTGAAATCGGCCTGTTTACCCCTCTGCTTGTCTGTCCGTCTTCCCGCCTCTCTATCTCTGTCTCTGCCTTTCAACCTCGGCCTTCGATCCTCGAAACCTTGATGCAATTTGTTTTGGTTCTCATGCGGGTTGCGTGGCTACATACGGGAGTCTCATCTATGCATTGAATTTGAGGTGGGTTTGTTCTGGTGGTCTATTTTATGATTGCGTCCTTCAACGAGAGTGAATATTGCAATATGATAGCTGCCTACTCCGCCCACACCAAGGTATATGTGATTGTGATATTGACATGTCGTTGAAATATACTCTTTTTGGCGCCATCTGACCTTTTTAGATAGTTGTAATTATCGCTACTACTGGTCTAGTCGCATCGACATAACGGCGAGGTGCTTGTGGCCCTGCCTTAAAGCGTTAAGTTGTTTAATGTGATGTAGATGCATTCACGCTTGTTTAGCCCATCCAAATATTCGGGTCGCCAGATTACGCCAGATGCGCGTTGGTCAGCGTTCGCCCTAAAAAGGAAAGGGAAAAAGAAAAGAAAAGAACTATAGGTACTTAAAAACCGCCAAACAAAAAGTCAGTCATGACAGATCATTTTAGCGGAAAATCCTCTGGGGAACCAAACCAGGGGACCTTGAAGCAAACCAAACAGATACATGAACAACTAGCACGTAGGTACGTAATTACCTGTCACATGTGATGGTGGCTCACCTCAGGTAATCGATCAGGTAAGGAAATTTTATTTTGATGTCCTTTCCTGTCTCATCTCGTAATGAGGGACCTGCTTGCCTGTATGGTGGCGCAGCTGGAAATCCGATGCCCCGAAGCGGCCGAGCGGCAGGTTTGCCATGCGCCATGCGCTTATGCTTGCCATGGTCAAACGGGTTGAAACCAAACTCGGCTTCGCCAATGACACTGACGATCCTCGAAAGGTGGTTGCGATATTCGCGTATGAAGTACTATGAACTGACACAGTGTGTAACTTTGAGAAGCCCGCAGCCCGCCCGGACCCTGCGGACATACTCACCCTACTTTGTTGAACCCTACGCTGGCCTACCAAGGTTGTACTGACCAATTTGTACGAATACTTCCTGTTTCTTCTCTGCCAGGACCCCCAGACCCCTCTCTGCAGAAGGGAGCATGGGTCTGGAACATACGTGAAATCGGGGGTTTCCAGAAATATAGTACCAGCTGACCTGATTTCGGGTCCCACCAGCCAGTATTTTTATTCCTGCACGACCCCTTAACAACGCTTTTTGAGGGGTCGGGAACCTTCCCGACGGGTTTCCAAGTCCGGCCAGATTTCCATGGCACCTCGGCCCAGAAATTCAGCCCAAGACACGGCATCAGTCGGCTTCACGGTATGGGAAAAAGCCGACCCCCACCCCCCTGACCGACCACCCGCTGTCAGGGTGGGTGTGCGCCGGAGCTTCTGGTCATGTCAATGATGGCCTGTACGTATATATCGCATGCATGTACTGCGTTCATGGGTGCCGGCGCATTATGCATGCTATACCGAGATAAACAAGAAGATGTCAGTCAATTCTATAGGACGACAGGGTGTATGGAGTACGGAAGAATGTCGCGGAGAAGAGGTCGTTCCTCGACAATATAAGCAGTCTATGGGCATGGTTTTTTATTTGTGCTCCAATGCCACGCGAAGACCCTCGCCGCTATTTCATCGGGGCTTATTATACCACCTAGGTTGCTAGGCTACATAGTATGTATCTAGGGGGGTTGACAGACAGGCAGGGAATCCTGAACATATGAAGCACAGTCCACATGTCTCGGTCACTGAATCCTCTCCTACGAACTCCTTATTAGCTTTACCATATAAGTCAATCCTTCAGGGGTCACAAACACGGCAACTTAGTGCTGTCTCTATTTATGTAAGCATGATTCGATAACGCATGGCATAAGGCACAGTCATTATACAGCTAGGTATCCAACTTTTTGTATATTCCATTTGTCACAACAACATTAGATGAAAGTAAGTAAGAAGTTCTCTTTACAAGGGAGAATCCCACCCACTTGCCACTCAACCACTCATATGACAGAAGAGCACCCTCGCCTCTCTAGCATTCTAGAGAACATCAGAGAAAAGCTCTTGATATCGTCATAACACATACAAGTGGGCTCACAGGCAGCCAGATCTCTTAGGCTCCTCTCACGCGACGACCCAATCCTATTTTGTCGGCGTCGGTTCCTCGATACGTAAACTAACACCGAGTTCCCACTCAACCATCCCCCCTCCCCCCCTCGTGTCAGGGATCCTCGTCGCGTCTCTGGAATACCAAATTCGGAGTGTTGCGGAATATCGCGCGGAGAACCCACCCAGCGCCGAGAAAGAAGAGGAGTTGTTCCAAGCAGACCCCACCCACCCCTCGAAGAAACCCAGGAGATCCCTCGCAGCTACGTATGTACGTAGGGACGTAACCCTCGTCGGTTGTGATGATGAGCTTCTCGGGTCACACCACCGCGTCTATGTAGCCGCAAGCTCATCCCAGAGGCGGTAATGGGGTGTGGACTACCTCGTCGCTACTCCCCAAGAGCCGCCCCAATCGCCCTACTAGTTAGGTACGAACAGTGACTTCGTCGACGGCGTCACCCACTTATCGAATATCCCGCGAAACCCACCCGGCTATTCTGGCGACCGAGCTGCCGAACGTGGTGGCCATAATGGATCAGAAGAACGTGGTAGCGGCGGCCTTGGGTGCCCACAGTACGTGTCACAAAACCCGCTACGGAGGTAGAGATATTTCAGGGGCAAAGGCACGAGTCAGAGGGTTATCCGGCACCGGCGCAAGTGTTCTCGGCACTAGATCCGCAGAAGGGAAACTACATATTCCTCGAGATCTAGGGCTAGTCCTAATCCTTGATAGAGACTGTCGATTTTCCAACACCGTCTCGAAAATCGCGCCAGCGGACTCGACTTGGCTACTACGCTATAGATCCGGGAATCTGGAGAAAGATGGCGCAGCACAGAAAAAGATGCGCACTAATCAGAAGCGCATGGCATCGACCAATCCAGAGAAAACGATATAAAACAGATGAGAGCAACTAGACGACAGATCTATAATTCATCACTATAGATTCAAACATTAGTTTGCTAAGGATCTACCGACTGCCTATGTATTAAACAGGGACAACGATACAATCGTCTAATATTTGACTGGATCCACCAATAAAAAGCAAACCTCGAAAACCTCGAAAAGAGGAAGAATAGAAAACATGAAAATACCGCCGAAGCCGAACAGAATAATCCGTAGATAGAAGCCTACTCTGCCAGTACATGATATTCTGACTAATAAAAGTATACAGTGCGGAACATATAGAATCGGAGATAGAAGACAGAATGCAGAGAGAGAGAAAAAAAAACTGCCCATTCTCTTGACCATCCCAGACTAAAGGGTTATATCGTCCGAGAGTGGGTCAACAATCCTGGTTACGTGCTAAATTTCTACCAAACTGCCTTCCTCTCAGGGCCATACAGGATCGCCCTAGGTTGCTTGTAGGCAATACCATGCAATACATTTGCATGGACAGGGATTCCAAAAGATGCTACCCTACCACTTGAAATTGTGATACTTGTACCAGACAGGAGGACATCGTTAGCCAGCAGCAGCCAGAATGCAAGGATGCCAGGACGCGTTCTCCGTTGCTGTACCCATTGTCTACCTACAATACATAATAACTTATTGTTTTGATATCTTCTAGGTTTACCTGTAAATATCTTGCATCCTGAAGTACCCGATAGCTGTAGTGTATTTACATAGGCAGTCATTACCTCATGTTAAGTGAATATGAAATTTTGGTTATATCTGGCCTCCATGATAACAGCTTCGGCCTACGTAGAAAGAAAGACGGCTTGAATTATTTCATCCTGAAGACGATATACAAGGTAAAGTTGGGAATATGTGAGCAGAAGTATGGCCCATGGTTCTTGGATAGAACAGGTACAAACACACACCCAAGTAGTGTATACCTGGGTAGGTCTTACAGTAATTGAATGCCTCCAATGTGTGCCTGCCAGACTGTTGTAAATGTATTATCGGCAATATCTTCCCTCTACCCGAGGATGGGCCACTAAGCTGCTCTATAGACATACAAGATACATGATACATAACAGATCATGCAGAACGCAGGGCAGTATGTAGACGTACTTTTGTTTTGATTTTTATTTCGTTTTTCGGTTTTCATTTTCCCTTATGGGCCTGTCATAATGGTGGTTAGTGATGGGTCATTTTCATGATGACAACTTTGTCCTCATTCCTCTCAACCCCCTGTCCATGAACTGATTAATAACCCACACATCAACTCTATTCAGCCTCTCTGCTCCACATACAAAGTACATGGTCACCATCCACCTACCCAGCCAGCACTTATATGTAAGTATCTCAGGCCTTTTAACAGCACTCAGCAGTACATGGATAGATAGCATACTAGTAGTAGTATGTGCTCAATCAAGATGCATATGCCTGCTATGCAGGCATGGTACTTGTCCCCACACTGTGTTCTCTGGCTTGTTTTCATCCTACCTAGGCAGTTAGGTAACCACATATGCACAAAGTACCTGGCCAAGCTGTGCAAGGGGCATAGTATGTATGTACAGGCATGCTTCCAGGTTATCATGGCAGCCGTCATTATAAGGAATATAGCGCTATTCTGATGTACATGAATCCTTACCTAATTATATTGTCCGATCTGTTTGGTGTCCCTGTAGCATGAGAAAATACGTAGCAGTATGTACTTCTGCCTTACCTTGAGATACAAACAGTGTGATAATTAGTCAGTTGTACATTGTTGGGGGAGGGCACAGATATCGCATCCCATAGGTAACTGTAACAATCAGGACAGTGAATAATTACTACAAAGTAATGTTTATCAGCACGTTTAATGGATGTAGGCCAGGATATGCACGTGGCAGAGAGAATGATTGGATAGATAGAATAGGCTGGGTACCCTTGTTATCCAGGTGGGATCAATCAGAGACCGTGCATATTGTACATTGGGCATGTACATTGGGTAATGTTCTGCGGCTGTATATAGTACTTTGGTCGTAGTGGGTCGGCCCCATGTTTCCATGTATCCATATCCTGGTTCTTATTCTCGAGTAAGAACTCATCTACTGCACCTGACCTGACTGGCCTGCATTCATCTCTTCTTTGGCTAGAGTCTTTGGTATAAGATGTATGATAAACGGGAATAGGGCGCTAGCACTTGATTTCAAGTTCAATCAGAGACAGAACCTACATAGAGACAGAACCTGTCTCTAATTGAATGTAATATGCAAAGCATTGTACATACATTTATACCTACATTGGTATACACCAAGGTAACTACGTCGAAGCCCTGCTAATGTGTAAAAGTGACTTAACCTTGTTTTTCCTTGTGGGGCAAGTTTGTTCTTCAATTAGATTCATGAGAGATATCAGGGCCATTTAACATTCAATACCTGGGTAATACCCGTGGACCCTAACAGGTATAGAAGCCCAGGAGATACAAGGTACCCCTAAAATATATGTACCGAGTTGAAAAACGGGCATGTGCGCAGCTGTGAATAAGAAGTAGGTAAACAGAGATGCCTACAGTAGGTACATTCACATTGTACAGACAGGGATTCGTAAAGTATTGTACCTACCTCTCGTTAACTTGTATGTACACTTTTCGCTCCTCCTTCTACGTAGGTAGGTACCTATCCACAGAATATGAACAACAGTATGTAGCAAAAGCGGTGGTATCCTTTTACGTCTAATTTCTCTCCCGCCCTCTCTCTACCTATCCACTTCCCAATCTTCCTTTCATTTTTTCCCCAATTGATTCTTATTCAGGTCAATTTTCCGTTTGTTGAAATCAATTCCCCCCAGACATACCTCACCTGGTCCAGAATTCCTAACTTTCACATCTGCATCCAAACAGTTCAAGTCCATCAAGTCAGTCACTTCATTGATGAAATCGTGCGATGTAACTGTAGATGTGCCTTGACAAGACCGCATATTAAAAAAAAACCCTACTTGCGCCCACCTTTTTTTGCACTAAACGCACTAATCTATAATTTTCCCTGGGAGCCGCCCGAATTTTGAGCGAGGCTAAACCTCATTTACGACTAGGCCTTTCTGTTCAACCTACTAAGTAGGTGGTCTTGTCGTCACCAGAGGTCCCATTATATGCGAGAGCAACGCAACAACAAGATCCAAGTCTTTCACCTGCACTAGCATACCCTGATCAAAAGATACCTCGACTACCTCAACTACTACCACTACGCCCTACTCCTACCTACGCCTTATTCTTACTGTTATTACTACTACTGCTACTACTACCTATTACTTCCCCTCCCTCACATACACACACACACACACACATTCTCTGCACGTCACCCTAATCTACATCCCATTACTAGTGCACAAGGTTATTACTTGTGCCCACACCTGAAGGCAAACCTAACCTTTCTCTAAAGAGTCAGTTTAGTTGCCGTCAGGGATTTTCGCTTTAGTGGATCTTCTCTGAACTCCAGAAAGGAAGAGAAGGGTCAAAAAAAATCAAAAAAGAGGACTCACCTCTCTGTCTCTCTCCCCGAGACTAACAGACGGACTGAAATATCGACCGGCCCGAACTTTATCTACCACCCTCATTCTCTCACTTACGACGCTTGCCCCTGGTACTTATCTCTCCGGCTCATCATCTACCAGTAATAAGAGTGCTACAAGTAGTCACCTTGACCTAAGCAGCTTCTGGCATCGTCTGTTTTCACCAACCATTCCAAAATTTGCAGGCACTAGTTTAGTCAGGCCAGCCACATTTTTCTCTAAGCCCTCTAATCATCTCCACCTCTCGGCTTTGCGCTTCTGAATCGAGTATCAAGGTCTGGGTTTTGGTATCCTGGGTATCCCCATTTTCGAAACATTGCGGTACAGCCCTGCATTGAGAAACTCAAGGAAAGAGGGGGATCATCCAGCGCGAATCTTGCCTTGCGCGTACTGTTACCTACACACCATATTTCCATCTTGCTAAACAATTTCCCGCTCTTCAAACTCACACAAGCCGTATTCCAATTCCGGTGCGGGTGTGTTATCCGGGATCGCGTCTTTCACTTGTTGGTGGTGAACCGCAAGGAAACCAGGTCTGCCTAGTCCTAAATCTATCTACGTTAACTGCGCGCTTGGGTCTCTACGATCAGACCTGAGCTCAGGGCCCCTTGGCATCCTTCTCCTAGACGCAGCTAGAGGCCGTACTGCCTCCACTGGGGACTGCTGCACGACTCGGTTTGGAGCAGATGTGGATCTAGCTCAAGTCCATTTCGTCCGACTAAAGCCAGTGTGGACTCGGGAGATCACGCTCTATCGCTCTAGTTCCTAGATCAGTCTTCCGTCACTCGATCAGACCGTGCCAACTAAATACCGGCTTGGGACCAGCGCTGCCGCAGGTTGGCTTTCGCCAAAACTTTATCCTTTATACTCAAAGTAGTGTTCTGGCCATCCAAGACTCCGTTGTCCAGTGCTCAAGGCCGGGTCAAGGACTAAAAGTGCCCTGGTCTTCCCTACTTTTTACCCGTTCCCTGGTAGCTGTAGTATGATCTTGGCTTCAACACAGTCGCATAATCAAGACGCGTTTGTTGGAATCCATTCATCATCACTACTACCTATCACTTCTTCATCCCTTGGAAGTCACGACTTCGCGACGACCACCACACTCCTGACCGAGGCAAACAACCATATGGAACGTAGTGTCCCCGAGTACTCGCAGTCAGGTTTGCCTTCGCCCTACCCTAGCACCTTCGGCGACGCCCAGTCTGAAGCTTCCTCCGCAGATCACCCATCTGCCGCACAATATCCGACTCCTCAGGAAGCACGGTCGAGCAACTATCCCACTTCAGCTACGCCCACGTCAGATTACGGCGCGTACGCACCATCTGCGAGATCATCTAGTTCTTTCCCAGAACACGGTCTCCGTCAATACCATCCAGCAGGCACCCCCAGCGGCAGCAGCGGAGGTATGGCGCAAACACCAACAAGTCCGTCGTCCATGCCTTTGCAAGATGGACGCAACCATCAGTCCCAGCAAGTCAAGTCTGACAGCGATATGCCCATAGATCCTTCCATCGCGGCTCCCAGCCCGACCTACGGTCATAACCAGTATTCTGCTTATCCCGCACCGCCTCCGCAAGATATGGCACACAGCTATCAGCAGAGCCCGGGCGGCCTATATGCCCAGCCGCGTCCTGACTGGGCCAACTATGGGCATCCGGGCCAGCAGATGCCGCCCCATCATGTGTTCCCTCACACGCCAACGTCCGCCCCCCCGGCGCGAGGTCAGGTAGGTTACCTATCTTTTCCATACCAATACGGGAGCCCAAATTGGAGCGCACAACGCGTACGCCACCGGAGCGTTTTCTATCTTCTTTTCTTGTTTTCTTATATTACTTCATGAAATAGCTGATTTTTTGTTGACAGTATGGTGGACAGCAAGTGTACTCGTTTGTGCCCATCCCAGGTGCGCAGCAACACAAGAGGCCGCGCCGACGTTATGAGGAGATTGAGCGAATGTACAAGTGCGGCTGGAATGGCTGCGAGAAGGCGTACGGTACCCTGAACCATCTCAATGCCCACGTTACCATGCAGAGCCATGGCCAAAAGCGAACTCCGGAAGGTATGTTAATTTTCCAGTCTTCACTATTCTATGTGACTCGGATCGAGATGTTGCAGGCGTGCCGCTTCATCTCGTAGCTTAATGCTATATTGTCGTGTACACCAAAATCCCTTCATCCGAATTGAGACTAGTGCCGAAACGCGAGCTTCGAGTCCTGTGTCAAAGCGTGACGAGAAACTGTAATTAACTTTTCTATACCGTTGCTAACATACTCTTGCCACAGAATTCAAGGAGATCCGCAAGGAGTGGAAGGCTCGTAAGAAGGAGGAGGAGGCTCAGCGCAAGGCCGCCGAGGAGACTGAGCGTCAACGACAGGCTCAGGCTCAAGCGGCTGCGCAAGCGGCGGCTCAGGCTCAAAATGGAGGTCCTGATCCACAGACTGCGGAGGGTCAAGGCACGCCGTCTTACCCACCGGGAAGACAAGTGCAGCTCCCTCCCATCGGATATCAGCCCACCCAGTATTCGGCGCCTCCGGAGTATAGCCCCACAAACCACATGTACCCTACCAACTACCAGCAGCAGCCGGCGTCGCCGTACCCGCCCCAGGGCCAGATGTACAGCCAACGTAAGTAGCGCTATGTAGATGAGCTGGGTCACATAGCGCTCACTCACATGGTCAATAGACAACGGTGCGCAGGCAAATCACTAGACGGGCTGACCGGTAGCCTACACATTGTATATTATGCGACTCTTTTATGATGCGACGATTTCCAGTCCCTATTGCCTTATACCCCAATTTTCCAAAGACTGGCGACACCTTGGGAGGGCGGGCTTCTACAGTTACCCTATTTCTCGCATGTAGCATGAGGCGGCCGGTGAGGTTTGCATTGCTGGCTCGGCTTGAGCATAGTACAACATCAGCAAGGATGTTGGCGTTCCAACAGCTTTTCGTCTTTGCAAGATGCTGCTGGGTGTCGGATCATCGGCGCTACTTGCTACGTTCATGGGCGCTGTTAGCGTCACTGCTTGTGCGAGTGGTTAGGAAATAAAATGCATTGATTTGTTCGTTTGGTTCAATGTTTCGCCCTTTTCGCTTTGTCCCGTGGTGACCTGTAAATATCGCCAATCCTGATTGTTTCCAACGAGAGCGCTTTGCTAGGACTTCCTCGCAAGGCTGAGACGCTATTTCTTATACATGTCGCGGAATGATAGTGCGGACCAAGGGAAGGAGTCTTGCGCCATTCAGCAGCAGTCGGGCAAGGGTGACATGCGAACGCATGGGTATATCTCATAGATGAATTGTATGGTCTTGATGTTGCATGCATTTTTCGCTTTCCGTTTAGCGCGACCTCATGCGCCTGCACCAACGCCAACGCCAACGCAGGACGACGTTCCCGAGTACCTGGTTACAAGTGAAAATAAAGACAGTAGCTCCGCGTCAGGCGTCGCCGTAGTCAAGGGGTCCTTTCTTGGCTCCTAGCCGATTTCCTAGTAGCCTGACCCCCCGTTTGTGCAACCATTGCCACGAGGCGACGAGGTATTTGGGCCGGGTGCTTAGGGAGGGGAGAGGGGTGTAGTGCGGGAGGTGTGTGCAGGTCTCGCCCCCTTCCCCCCCTTCCCGTGGCCCCCATCCGCCGCCTCTGCCGCGGCGCCCGTATATGCGTGGAGCTAAGGCAAGACAGGCGACAAGGGCTGCAAGGACGGACAACCGACCGACCGACCGACCGGCGGGAGACCGGTTTTCCGGCCCTCCTTCGCTCTCCATCTTTTATATAGTATATAGTATAGCACCATTGCTAGTATATCATATCAATCCTAACAACTGCGTAGTTCGGGTCTGGTTCATGAGGCTAACTAGTTAAGCCTTTTTGTTTTACTTTTATTTTCCCTTTTTTTATTATACCCCCAGCTTTCAATTATAGGCCGGGACGGGTCGCTGGACTTTACTTAATTAGGGGTCCCAATAAGTAAAGTATCTCTAGCCTCGTCTCTCTAGACTGAAGTAGGTAGCATAATAGTAACTAAGCAGTAGTAAGGTAGTAAGTAGTGAGGAAATAGGTAGGACGGCGGCCGCGGGCGCGGCCATGCGGTGCAACCACACTATCCGTCAAACTAGTCGGGTACCTTGCTAGGTGAAATGGGTAGGTAGTTAGTTAGATGGATGGATTGGTATGGGTGGTCAGGTATGTACGGGGTAAGATAGTAGGTAGTAGTAACTATAACTATACCATGGATATCACAACCGCATATACGCCGTCCGTCTATACATCCACCCACCCCCAAATCCACGTCTACACCCTCTCTCCCCACGTCTTGGCTTGGCGGCCACTAGACGATAGTGCATGCAGTGACACATCTACGTATATATAGCTAAAGTAGGTAGGTAGATACGAATAGCTAGTTAAGCCTTTAAGTTATGCATCTTATGACATTGAAGTAAGTATACATGGATCATTGCTGCCACTAATACTACCAAACAACTTACTAGAGCTACCTAAGTAGTTTATCAAGATATAATCGCCTACTGCGCTTAGCAGGTTTAAAGGACACCATGGGCTAATTACATAGGAAACATATATACATGCCCAAGTAAATATATGGCAAGGATACATTCTTACCTCCGGCATATGGCTACTTACCTACATATTCGGCCCCTAGAGCTAAGTGGCCGGGATCATGGAAATATCAAACTATGATAGCTTGGTGTATACCTCATATCCAAGTAGTCTCGCATTCTGCCCGTCTGCTTGGCTGCTTGATGAATTATTTACCTATCATCACTAAAACCGGACTCTCCTATCCTGCTTAGCAATGATACATAATGGGGAAGAACAAGGAGGGGACTCGCTGCGTCTCTTCGCCTCATAGTATTTGACAGCGATGCATATTATTATCTCGCAGAACGTGGGCTGATCAGGTCGATGATACTTGGCCCATCTTTGTTAGGCCGGCTAGATCACGAGGGACGGCCGAGTGATCGCATCCGGTCCCTCTGACTAAGCTGTTGGCGACCGGAGAGAGATTGATCATTGGAGGGGTTGAAATGGGTATATATATGTAATGCACGCCGGCGAGCTACGAATGAGAGTCCAAGGTAAACAAATCAGTCTTGTTACCTAGTTGACTGCTGATAGGGCGTTTTCCCCGCATGAAGTTAACAGCCGTCGATTCCGATGAAGAGGCGTCCTGGGGGTGGCTGAAGAGTTCCACACATAACTATCTCCCTCTACGTCCTGGTACTACTTAGGTAGGTTTCGAGGTCCCTTCCCCCTCTTCTCTTCCCACTAATGCTGTCAAATCAAGCTTCTTCCTACCTCTCTCCGCTCATTAGACTCACTACACCCACGCACATCTCTCAATAGCTATACCCTAGGTGCAAAAGAGGGAAATGGAGGGGGTAAGGAGACAGGGAGGGAAGAAGGCCTCGGCTATCCGCCTCTTGGCCTACCTTAGCGGCATCCGCTTTCCATCCCCAATCCTCCCATGTGGTGCGTGGCATGCTGCTCGCAGCCGACTAAGGGAAAGGGAGACGGACATGTGCTACGCTGTGACTTGCATGAACCGGTCGATCTCTGTTCCCTGCGGCGCGTGCTCGTACCATGTATGTTATGCACTGGCTTAGCTCGTTCCCCACGATCACTACTGCTGGGTCTAGCCGGCATGTAACCCTTGAGCCGGGCGAGCACCCTTGAGGTGAGGATACAGTATGGTTGCTGGCGTCGAAATATTCCCCGAAGAAGACGCATGCGCGCATGCTTGCCCATCTTGTCTATCTACCAACCCCGGAGCTGGCCCAATTCCCAGTAACTAGCCAAGCTGCTTAGACACTAGAGTATGCGATACCATTGCTAGGTAAATATACTATTCGAACAGAATATGGGAAATACGCAGATACACGAGGGAGGGAGAGTGGGAAGTGTTCGTGGGTGTGCGACAAGAGACTAGCATCACCCTAAAATTATAGTACCTATGTACATTGTAGGACCATGTGTATATACATACAACAAGCCGGGCGGTCAGCCCCCTCGTGCAAGGTAGGTATCCAGGCTGGCGGGCGAAAATAGGTAGGTTTTGTGTAGGTGACAGGGTGGACGAAGACATCCAGAGGCAGAACTTGAAGGAATAGGTGTGGTAGACGGCTAGTCGATGCGACAGGGGGGGGGTTGGAATCCGCATCTATCTGGGACCCATTGGCGTGCGGGTAACGTGCATTAGTGGCTCCTCCCCTCTTCCACTACCCCCCTGCTGCTGCGTGCTGCTCGGCCCGCAAGACCTAGGGGGAACGAGCCTAATAAGAGGCGGGCCCTCCCTCCCTACAATCCCTAACTCCATATCTCGGGCTCTCCCTTTAGATCCCTTCCATCCCCCCTACCTAGCTAAGAATTGGCTGCCGCTTACCGAAACTTGAGAGATAAAAGAAAAGAAATATTAAACTACTGTTTAACCTTGCTTAGTTCTACTTTAGCTGCTGCCCTTATTGCCCTGCATCACTAGTTTGTGCTACATCGATAAAGCTAAAAGACATATGGTAGAAAAGGAGGTCTTGGTACACATTTAACCCCTAGCCGACTGTTCTTTTTCTTAAATCGCCCCAAGATTGATCTAGATCTCGACAAGGTAAAACTACTTGTCTGTCAACTGTCTCCAGATAGGTACATATAAGGAGGTAGGAGCAGCAGCCACTGCTCAGACTAAACCAAAGACTGCCGATCACCTTTACCTAGAAAGAAATATGTACCTGAGTGAGGAGTCAAAATGACGGCGTGACATGGCCAGGAAAAAAAAAAAATCATATATCGGATTCCTGGATCAACTTGACCTGTGTATCCTCCATGTGTATCCTCCATGGGTATACGCACTGCCACGTCTGTTGTCATCAAAACCCAACTGTAGGGCACCTATATCTATTGCTACATAGAGCTATGCATATCCATGCTATATCATTACCTACTACTAGGTAGGTACGTGACTACATATTAGGCTAAGGGGTACATGTGTTATCAGGTAGATGATCGGTATCAATACCTTGACCGTCCACCAGTTTGTTCTCCGTCGATCTCCCGCGACGCCGTTCGAGGAACACATCGAGTAGCTCATTTTAGACGTATGTACATGTATATGTATGTGTACATACCTCCCTGCTCGTCTAGAGAAGAATACCACCTCAAAATGCCACCTCTACTAAGGGTTTAGCCCACCAACCTGCCTATGTGGTCTCCCTGCCTATTTACGTTAGAACACAAAGGGGCATAGAGCGTCTCCGGCCCGAGACGAAGGAACGGACGCGGCAGTCCTTCTAGAAATATGCACGCACTAGCCATGTATGTGTCAGATGTGTCTCGTTCTACTTACGTAGCAGCATATTAGCGCTTGATATATAGGCTAGACCAGGCCAGGGTAAAAAGTGTTAGGTCAGGTTCAGGGTTGATAGGAAGAATGGACACAGTATCCCTTGCACAGTCGATTAGTCTGCTTAGTGACATAAGAGGGGATCAGGTCGAAATGTAACCATCGCCTTTATATATGTACCTTCAGCGGCGACCTCTTCTCAAGACATTCAATATTTTTTCTTCTTTTGTCTTTTCTTTTTATCACACTGGTCGACTTCCTTTTCCTTGATCTCAAGAAAATGTCTCGCCTCCTAGCTGAGCATCTAAAGTAAAATCTGGTCACGACGACACAATTTCAGCAGCTTCCACCTCTGGTCACGACGACACAATTTCAGCAGCTTCCACCTCTGGTCACTTAGTCTCGGGTGTTTTCACGAAGCCGCCGCCAACATGGTCATACAATGTCCTTACCGCACACTCGTGTCTCTCTCGGCCACCCGTAAACAGAAACAGGTGGCCGTTGTCGGGTGTAACTCACTTCGTGCGATCTCGTAGCCTCATTATGATATGAGTGTGAATGAGAGGCATAACAGGGCTGTAGGGATATATGATTCCAAGACACCTGAATATCATACAATTAACAGTGCAATCCCATTGTCTTATAGGAATTTCTCTATTTAAATAGTCATAATCCGATCCAAGAAGCGATCCAAGTTCTCAAGTTCTGTTCACAGCTTCGCCTCGATTGGTTTCCATATCCAAGCGCCCTCCATTAGCCCGCATCGCCTGACGTATGGGCCTGCCCTGGTCTTATTGGACGCTCCTGGACGGGTTCACGACACGTCCCGTCATCGACCAATGTCACACTTCTGTCAGGAGACACCCGCCTTCCCGAAGCTGTTTCGGAGCTGCACCTACAACAGCAACGCCAACGCCGGGTCGAATCAGAGCCCGGACAAATATATCCGGGAGGATCAGTTGTAGGTGCCCTCCGTCTTGGGTGTCAATGTACAAGGACGATGAAGTCACCGCCCGACGGGATTCTAAAACAAATACATAGTATGTAAAGTAGACATCGTCCTGTCCTAATAATTGATTTGGGTATAACAAGGCCAACGGGGCATCAACCAGGGCCAAAAGGGATCTCAATAGTCTACCATGTCCTATACATGCAAAGCTTTACAGAGTAAATAATAGACTGTCTGATTATTAGAAGTGACCTCAGGACTTGATGAAGTTCAAATTGACTTTTTTCCCCTCCAGGGTTGACAGACCCACAACTTACACCTGGGTAACGATCTACAGTGCTGCTGGGCTATGGACTGGGCTGTTAAAAAAAAAAGCGTCGGGTTTTAGTGGGGTTACAAGGCGGGATCTACCTGGACCCCTTCTCTATCAACTGTAGAGCTCCTCTGATAGGCAAACTGGAATACAAGTACCAGACGTAGCAACATGCCCTGCTACTAAGGCTCCTACTAAGGGGATATAAGTACTCCCTACAGATATATAACGAAATTTCAACTTCATTCAGTACCCAACAAACAACAACAACCTTAAAGCTACCTAAATAGGAACCCCCCGTACTAAAAATTCATCTACACCTGCCTGCATATTAGCATCTACGATTCCTATCTAGCCTGGTCGCCACCTATTCATCCCCTCTCGATTTTGGTTCAAATGAAATTAGCTCAAATCATAACATGAGAGACGGCAAAGAAAAAGTAAAACAAAAAGGCAAGCAATAAGAGCCGTGCGCGATGTCAGGGCAACAAACCATGCAGCCAATATCAACATCGTCATCAGCAACGGGTTCCCCCGCCGTCCGGCCAGCGCCCGAGGCTGAGCCTGGCATGCCGCCTTTAGAAGAGGAAGAGGAAAAAGTAAGAGGCGGCGGCGGCGGTGACGTCATCATTCTCGATGACCTCCCCGCCGTGTTCACCATCGGCTGCGACCATGTGTCGCTCTCGACGACGACGACGCCATTCCGGGGCGTCCGGGGCGTGCCGCCTGGTCCGCATCTCGTGTGGGTCGCGCCCACCGACTCAACGTCCTCGCGCAGCGGCTTCTGGTTCGTCACTGACGGCAGCGGTGGCGGCCCCCGCCCCGCGATCCACGCCTGGAGGTGGGACGCCTTCAATGAGGTGTTGGTCGGCGGTGTAGATGGTGCCGCCCAGTGCGACGAAGAGAGCGGGAATATGCGGCGGCGCCTCGCACAGATCTTGCCGGCTCTGGCACCGTACCGGTTCCCGGCATCCGGATCGGCGTCTGCTAACCGGCGGCAGGAGGAGGCCGATCTCCTGCCCCCTTTCATCCAGGATAAAGCTTCGATGTGGTCGTACCTGACGTCAGCCATCACACCCCAGCTACTCGACTCCATCATAGGAGATAGGAGGAGAGCCGAACGGACGACGGCAGGGGTAAGCTGGCCGGTGACGTCGTCCGATCGCGTGCTCGGCGAGAGCCGCACCCCCGAGGAGGCGAGGCTGTATAGCAGCGGTATTGGAAGTAGCGGTGGCGGCGGCGATGATTCCTCCGAGTCCTCCCCGCCCCTACGATTCATGTTCCGTATGGACGAGCAGCTCTTCGACACAGCGGCTGAAGGAGCGGAGCGCACGCGCCAGGCGCTGGACCCGACGGGCTGGATTCTCGGCATGCTAGACAAGGAGGAGAGCCCATTATCGAAACCAACGCCCTCTGCGTCATCTGTCGCCACTCCATCCTCAAATCCCAGTACTGGCGACGACTCCGCGCCGGCCGGCCAGCTCATCGGCGAGCTCCAACTCGCCTTCCTGACGGGCACGCACCTGGGTAACTTCTCGTGCCTCGAACAGTGGCACTTCGCGCTGGGCAGGGTGGCGCTGCGGGCACACGGGCTGGCGGACGAGAGGCCCCGGCTCGCCCGCGACGTCCTCCGCATCCTCCACGCACAGCTCGCGTACGCCGACCTCTTCCTTGACAGCGGCGGCGACATCCTCGAGGAATTGGTGCCTGAGCGTGGACGCGGCAGCAGCCACGGTCACGCCAGGGGCGGCCTGCGCAAGGCGCTCACGACGTATAGGGCGCGGCTCGAGGAAAGGAAGAAGCTCACCGGCGCGGGCGACGGCGACGGCGAAGGCTTGAGGGAGGTCGCGGACGCGTTCGGGGATCTTGAGGCGTACCTCGCGCGCGGGAGGGGCTGGGACCTCCGGGCCGACGCGTACCTGCGGTCCGGCGACCTCATGCTCGAGGACGGCGAGGTGGTGCATGTCGAGCTCGACGAGTTCGCTGATGAGGACGAGAGGGGCGAGTTCGCGCCCGTCGTCGTCGGGCTCGATGACCTTGGCAGACAAACCGACCTCGTCTCGTGGGACCGGTGAGGGTCAGGGGCTCTAATGGACTTCAGAAGGCCTGAGACCTATCCTCCCCCATTGCCCTCTTCTCCGCGTTGCACATCCCCTCGATTTGGATGGCCTGGCTGCTTAGCCTTCGAGATGGTTCCATGTGGACTGCTCTTGTCTGAAAGGCAAAAGATATATATATCATGGCAATGGCGAGCGGCACGAGGGACTTACGAAGTATCTTATCCTAGAGGAACCATAATACTCACTGCGCTCCTCATTGCGTATATAGAGATATGGCGTGTAGGATCTCCGTCTACTGTTGATACTCTAAGGCTATCTAAAGGTTACCCAGGGTATGGGGACTCGGCTCCTGTACAAGCTGGCAGGGAAGAAAGGGTGACTAACTAGATACTTGGTGGGCGCCAGACCTCATTGTATATACAGTAATTTAAACACTGTACTGTACTTCCAACCATCTGGTCCAATTGTATCTATCGTCAGTTGGTTTTCTATATTTCTTTTTCTCGTCTATATTGTATTCGGCGGATGTTGGTATTAGATGTATAAGTCTGGTTTAATACCCATTAAGGCACTAAATAATATCAATCTATGTCTATACATACGCAGCTATCGCCCGCGCCGTCCTAGCATTCTTAGAACAATCTAACAAATAGACCGCATTCTTCAAGCAAGCGACTACATGGCTACTTTGTTAAATAGAGCGCTTTGATTATATGTCTATACCTATACCCTTTGCAGACCACTATGTATTCGGTAGAAAATACGATTGTAGTCGAAATAGCGTCAAAAGATACCGCTCTAGTCATGCTCTCCTATACCTACGTGTAGGCGGTAAGTACTTGCTGAAGTATTTAATACTTCTAGGCTACTTTTGAGTTGCGTATCTCTTAAGGTTGGGTGTGACATCCGGGGACATAAGCGATTTATGCCATGCCTACGTGATGCTTTAATCGTGCGTCAGAGCTCAGGGACACATGGGCATGCTGGCAGTGATTAGGGTTCAATGCATGGAATTACCCCAGGAAAAGCAAGGAACTGCCAGGAACACAACCGTCATCCCTGAAAAAGGGTCTGGTCTGTCTCGATGACAAATATAGGTATCCCCTGCCCAAGCTATGGAGATATTAGCGTAGGTTCTGCAGGGCTTTGCTGCACGTTCGTCCCATGTTTTTCTTGGGACATATGCACGATCATCCCATGTCTTCTTATAAGAAGTCCTGGATGTGAACATAATCTCGATATCCGACGGCCAGCGTACCTCCCTCATTTAATGTCGCTGGGGACACATACTTTCTTGATACAGGAGTACGATCCCAAACCTTGAAATATGCATTGTCTCCTGATCCTGGGGGTCATGCCGGCGTATCACGCGCAAATAATGCATCGTGCAGCACGCAGGGACAATATGCAGGGACTTTCTTCCCCGCCCCACACTCCCCAGATTTCAAGATTTGGATGCAGGAACCAACGCTGTGCGGCGATATCGTGCGCATCGCATCACGTATTCCATGGGCATGCGGAAAGTGTGGAAAGTGCGGTTGTGCTCTAGTCTTTGTGTCTGCGAGTTTAATGGCATTGCTGCATGGTATATCCAACGACATACCTTAATTCGGGAGAGGAGTTGAGACTCGGCAGCGCCACACCTACAACCCGAATACGAGTAATAAACACTATGCTGAAAGAACACAGTAGCAGAGA
Source organism: Eutypella sp. D-1 (assembly GCA_023313575.1). Lineage (NCBI taxonomy): Eukaryota > Fungi > Ascomycota > Sordariomycetes > Xylariales > Diatrypaceae > Eutypella > Eutypella sp. D-1. The sequence goes on from JAJTTP010000003.1 coordinate 1,725,689, forward strand.
ATCTCTGTTTACCAAATTAGGTACTATGTTGTTCTACTTTCGGATGCCTCTAGAAGCTTCAACTGGCTGTTAATAGAATGATAGCGTAATTAGTGATCTAAGGAGGGTAGTTGATCCCCTTAGCCAGCCCCTCGTCTAGGTGCCTTGCAGTATTATATCAAGTTTCACTTGGACTCATATGATACATTATATATTAGTAAATACGCCCAGGAAAAGCCGGAGGCCTCTACCTTACGGGCTTTTCTACATAAATCCCTTCGCTTAAGAAACCCCGTTGCCGAGTAAAACTTTAACGCCCCCTTTTCGCTCCTGCTTGGACTCCTATAATAGCAAACGAAAAGAAACTTAATTATTGGGAATCTTCTCACTGACATTCCAATGTGGAATTTGACAATTTGAAACCGTGAGGATTGGCTAAGGTCTGTAGCGTTTCTTACCTGTGCTGTGTAGTATTAGAGTATTGGCCTGGAGGGCGCGGCTATACTACCGCGTCCTGGAATCGTGAATCTTTTAAAACCGCAATCTGAAGTAATATGGGGGAAGGAGCAGAATAATTCATTAAGAAGGATATACACGTAAAGGTCGTGATTCACGTCGTAATTAATTACCCCCGATTTGATCGAAATTCTCTTTATGATGTGCTTCTCCCATTTCCGAGTTAGAATTTTCCGACCCAAAAAAAAAAGGCAATAGCTTGATATTTTATGACTGCTGAGCTATGAAGCTAGGATATATGGGATTAATATATACTAAGTGAGAACTAGCCAGGGTTAGGCTTATGGCCGCGACTATTATACGTATAAAAAGGCGTTGGCCACCTTAACCCTCTTTAACCCCTTTCGTAACAGACGTCTGTCTGTCTTCACGTGTGTCAGAACCCCATGGACGCTCATTTCCGACGATGGAGTCGCTTCGGCTTAAATAGGTGTGAACAGCATATGCCTACAATATATTGCCCAGGAGCCCTCAGCCTAAGGCGGCTGAGCGGAAGTCGATCGTGTATTTCAATGAAGATGCTACTCAGGTGAATTCTGTGGTACGATACCTTATACTTGCAAGAGGACAGAGTCATCTTACGGGCCTATATGGACAACTTGCCTTCCATTCTCTGACACACTCACCCTATTTCTCCTAACCTTGGCATCTACCGAGAACTGTGCGACCAGGTGTAGCTGCTGTTGTGGTGGCTAGCTATGGACGGGATCAAATTAATATACTGGAGGAAATTTGCACCGATACTGCCATTGGTTTCTCCAAAGTGTAAAAAACGTATCTCATGGGATACCAGTGACCGCCAGTGCGCGTGTTTCGGAAACAGCGGAGTACAGGCGCGTCCTGCTTGTTTCATCACATGATGCGCCATGCCCAAATATCAAAACTGTCCAGATAACTCGCCGAGTTGGTTTCAGAGTCATATGCTTCAGAGTTATATTCCAGGCAGCTGTGAAGTAAAGCCGTCGGGGTTTAAACGAATAGCGCGATAGACAGGTCAGGAGCGGTGCTTGTGCTAGCAGACACCGGCTTCGACGTAGAGCTTACTATGCAATCCTTGGGTTGTTCAATGCTGGGAAAAAAATAAAAGGGGGAAGAGCACTCGGTAGTGTGTGCCACACATCGCAAATCACCAAAATGAAGGTTATAGGTCATAGTGACGGCGAGGTTTTGTTCAGAGGTTCGTAGTTTTCATTCGCCTAAGCCCCTACAGCCAGACCGACCAGAAACGTCCTGGTACGTGTAAATGCACTGATAATAGAAGGCACCCAAGACAGCCCTCGCAAAGGATTCCCTTTTTTGACTCCAGAGGTCCGACCACCATATTGCCCATCCCTCACGCGCGTGGCGACCGGGAACGAGGGGACGATCCGTACCATAGAACAACAATCGCAATCCCCATCGGACCGGCGTCCGCGTTTTCCTCCTTCCCCACACCGACACACCGACACGAGACCCAGATCGATAAAGACGGTTTAACGGTAAGACTTCTGGAACCTCGCGCGGGCACCCCGACCGCCAAACTTCTTGGGCTCGCTTCGCCGGTTGTCGGCAACTAGCAGGGTACGGTCGTATTGTACGAGGGCCTGCTTGAGCAGGTTCTTGCTGTCTGTTTTTGGGAACACCCCAGTTAGCAATGCAATGCAATATTTCTTGTTAATTTGTGCCAGGCCACGTCCAACGCGGGGCTAACCTCCACCGCCCACGGCCATAATATCCAACAACGCTCCATATCTCTTGCCTGGTGCTTGATGCCTAGTGCTTGGTGCCTGGGGCCTGGGGAACGACTTACGCTCATCGACGTATTTCTGGTAGTAGGCGATCAGGGCCTTGGCGATAGCCTGACGGACGGCGTAGACCTGAGAAGTGTGACCACCGCCGGAGACGCGAACACGGATGTCGACCTGCGAGAACTTGTCGAGACCGACGATCAAAAGGGGCTCGTAGACCTATAATAGAAAAGGGATTCCCGTCAGCCATGCATATCCTAGACTAAATCCTCCACACGCCAAGATATATATATAGGCAGCCGAGAAGTAACGAGACATAAGACGTGTGCTCTCTTCATTCTCTTCTTTTCGTGTACGAGCCCGTGTGTGCGAGCCCGTGCGCGCAAGATGCGTGCGTGTGTATGTCTTATGTATGTGCGGTTCGTTCCCGTGCCAATATTTCTTGTATGCGAAGTGTCGAGATGATGTCGAGATGAAGGAAGGAAGGATGCTTTATGCGCTCGTACGAACCTTGAATCGCATGATCTCGGGCTGGACAAGAGACAGAGGTTGGCCGTTGACCTTGATGAGACCAGAGCCAGCCTAAAAAAAGAGAGAAAAATTGTCGTTAGTAAATGCCCATTCTACTTCTGCTTCTGCTTCTGCTTCTCCAACATCTCTCTCTCTCTCTCTCTTTCTCTCTCGCTCCACACGACGATAACATCGACCCGATATTTCCCCCCGCCATTCCACCTCTTCCTCGACTAAATATCGATCGCGCATGTTGCGTTGTGTTGCGTTTTGTTCCAGGCGGCGTGTGTATTTACCTTGCAGTGGGCTACGGCAGTAGCCGTCTTCTTCTTGCCGAAGGTTTGGACGCTTTGGGACGACATGATTGCTGATGTGTGAATTTCGGAATGTCGGATTGACGGAGATGGTGATGGTGGCGGTGGTGGTGATGGTGGCGGTGGTGGTGGTGGGAGTGGTGTAAATACCCAAGTCGTCCTGGTCCGATTGCTGTTGTTGTTGTTGCTGCTGCTGCTGCTGGTCTTGCTACGCACTCAATGAAGGTTTGCAAAGGGAATCCACACTTTTCACACAAGTTTTTACCGAGGGGTGCGAAAAAGGTTGTGGCATTCAAAAAGCCCTGATGCTTGATTGACTGGAACAATTCATTTAAAAACGGGCTCATCGGAAAAACCGAAGAAAAACCGCCCGATCTAATCAAGTACCTAAGTACTCCCTACTGCTAGTGGAATTAGACCGATCCACTATCTTATCTCTTATTAGGTAAGCATCGAGATTTGGACCCAGACAGTTAGACCGCCCGACCGCTAAGGCAAGTATACAAAGGTACTTGAAGAGAGTCATCCTTAACGCAACTTTGGGAAGGTAGCGAGCGGGCTAGAAGTCCCCGTGCGTTAAAGGGAGTGAAACATCCATACTCATGTTGACCACAGATCGACTTCTGCCTACTTGAAATACTTCATATAGTACATCAACTACCTAGGGACTTAACGTGCAATTTATATAAACTTAAAATCCCTATCCGAGCTTTGCAAACCCACCTTCAAAAGCAGGCCAACGACCTTGTTGCGGGAGGCACGTGACGTGTAGCATCCCAACGATATCCGGTTTCCGGACCTCGTCCGGGTTTTGTTTGTATATATATTCTACGGACATTTAAAGGGGAACGGTGCTATCTTAGGCCCACATACCAAGCAAGCAAGGAAAGAAGTAAGACGAGAAGAGAAAAAAAAATCCACCAAAAATGTCCCGCAAGGGCGTCGGCCTCGCCGCCTTCGACCGCTCGCGCCTGACGTCGGCGCAGTTCGCCTCGCACGGGAACTCGCTGCGGAGCACCGACGCGCGGGCCCTCGAGACGCAGCTGGCCGTCTTCCGATCGCTGCTGCAGAACTTCGCCCAGACCCACGCCCGCGACATCCGGTCCGACCCTTCCTTCCGCGCCCAGTTCGCCCGTATGTGCGCCGCCATCGGCGTCGACCCCCTGGCCTCCTCCTCCTCCCCATCCTCGGGAAGCAGTATTAGCGGCGGCGGTGGGAGTATCTGGGCCCAGCTCCTCGGCCGCAGCGTCAACGACTTCTACTTCGAGCTCGCCGTCCGCGCCGTCGAGGTCTGCGGCGCCACCCGCGGCGAGAACGGCGGCCTCATCGGCGTCAGGGAACTCCGGGAGCGCGTCATGAGGGGTCGTCTGGAAGGCGCCCCGGAAATCACCGAGTACGTAGCATCCTACTAATCATTTATGCACATACAGTTCTTTACAATGAAAAGGAAAAGGAAAAGGGAAAAAAAGACTGACCACCCCCCCGTTGGGGGAAAATTAGAGACGACATCCTCCGCGCCGTGGCGACCCTGAAGCCCCTGGGGTCGAGCTACTCCGTGATCCAGGTGGGCAACCGGCCGTACGTGCGGTCGGTGCCGAAGGAGCTGAGCACGGACCAGAGCGCCGTGATGGAGGCGGCGCAGATCCTGGGCTACGTCAGCGTCGCCATGCTCATGCTCAACCTGCGCTGGACGCGCGCCCGCGCCCAGACCGCCCTCGAGGACCTCCTCGGCGGCGGCATGCTCTGGGTTGACCGCCAGGCCCGCCCCGAGTGGGAGTACTGGTCCCCCGGCTTCTTCATGACCACCGCCGCCGCGGACGATGATTACGCCGCGGACGGCGCCGTCGCTGGTGGTGGGTGAGGGGGGTCGATGAAGCCGGACTAGTTAGAACAAGCGCTATTTCGAGACCTCCACTCCGCACATCAGCGACTACGGGGATACCCAGACCCAGAACAGGGTGGGTTTCAGAGGTGACAATGCTTCCTCTACATAGAGGCTGCACAGTCGGCGACCTGGATTTTCCGGCTCGCACGGCGACTATGAGAAGCACACGCTTCCTCCCCTTGGGCCGTTATGAAGAGGCCGAGCGCGCTTCGTAGGGGGTGGCACGTCTTCGAGGGATGCCACAAAGGTCGTCGGTTCACGACTTTCCCAACTCGCTTGGATCCAGCCAATGGGGGAAATACCAAATGCTCGGGTGTGAAACAGCTGATGCGGACACGATAGCGTCCATTACTTATATTGTCCTATTATACTGAGGGCTATCCTAGATGGGGTGCGGACAAGGACAGCAGGGAATTAGGATAGGGCAAAATAGAACATGGCGGGACAATCGTCTCTGTGAAGTATTCAAGAAGGGGTATTTTTGGTCGTAGGGAAGGGGGACGAAGCCCCGCATATCCCGAGGATTGTCGTAGATCACACTGGAAACTATCTTGTATATATGTTTTTTTTTTTTTTCGAAGCATCGCACCTCTGTGGATTGGGAGTAAGGCACGCACAACACCACTATTCTCCAGACCTCCATAGCACCAAGCTATTAATCAGATCATCCCGAAACAGCCAGCCCCTTTACTCTCGTGTAAGACCTTTTACTATCTACCACTTCCATTTTCTCTAGAAATCAGGAATAATCCAAAGCATTACCCCCACCCCGTCACCAACCCCTGCCTGCCGACTTTAGCAAGCATGCAGGCACGCACACCTTAAAGGCTAACTGAAGCCCACCACGCCCTGAGTTCCGAATCCTGCCAACCTAGAATAATTTATCCTACCGCAGCCGCGATACTCATTGATGCGAGGCTCAGCTCCCCGCAACGACACATCGTAACACAATGGTAACAACGTAAGGTCTAGTCTGGTATTGGAACATATTTTTCTCTTTTTTTTCTTCTTTCTTCTTCTTCTACGTCTCGAGAGCGCAGTCGTAAGCGTGCCCAGATTCTCTAACACGCGAGGATTTCCAGGTCGCCTCCCACTTCATACCCTACCCTAGTCGACCTTACAAGGCCTCCTCCCATCCCGTCTTCCCCCGCCGTCGCTTTCACCAACCCATCCGCCCACCCGCCCCATCATCGAAACGCCCTCGCCTGCATGCATGCACAACCAGTCCTGCCTACCCGATTTGCGGATGAAAAAAAAAAAAAGAATGAGTTCAAAAACCAAAACCAAACAGAGAAAGCCTGGCACACAAACACACAGAAACACCATAATTGCCTATTCCCTACGCCCCGCACCATCCACCCACCCTGACCCACTCCTGCTTTTAGACAAATGAAAGAAAGAGAAAGAAAGGTGAAAAAAAAGGGCCGCCCTTCCCGTTCCGGATATATGCAAAGTCCCATGGAGTGTGGTCCTAGAAGGACACGCCTGCCTATCCCACTCCCCTTCACCTCACCTCCGAGTAGCCCCCCGGGCCGCCGCGGCAGCCGCGTCCAGGCGCGGGCCGTGGGCGCGCAGGAGTTTGGCGCCGCCGCCGTCCGCCGCGGACTTGGAGCGGCGACGGCGCAGGCCGACGATGGCGGTGGCGGCGGCATCGCGGTGGTCGGTCTCGGTGGGATTGCTAACGCTGCGCTGGCGCTCGGTGCGCTGCTGTTCGTCTCCGGAACTCCCGCCGGCGCCGGCAGCACCGCCGCCACCGGCGAGATTCCCTTCGTCATCGTCGCCGGAGGAGCTGCCCTCGCCGTAGACGACGTGGCGCAGGACGCTCTTGTCGAAGAGCTCGATGACGAGGTGGCGGTCGGGCAGGCGGTAGTGGTGGTACTCGAGGTAAGCGAGGACGCGGCGGAAGAGGTCGGGTTGGCGGAAGCCGGGGGCCTTGCGGTGCCGGAGCTGCTGGAGCTCCTGCTTGGCCTTGCGGTAGAGCACCATGTCGCCGAGCTCGACCATGAGCTCGAGGATGCGCCGGTTGGTCTCGTCTAGCTCGCGGATCGCCGACACGGGCGGCGGCGGCTCTGCGATCGTCCGCTGCGTGTCCGGTAGGCCGATGTGCGCCGGCACCTCGTGCGGCCACGGGTTGACCGAGAAGAACCGCGATAGGTTCGACGGAATGCATAGCCCTAGCGACGTCCCGAGCGGCGTCGTGTTCGCCTCCCACCCATACTCCGCCAGCATCTCGAAGCCGTGGAGAGACCTCGAGATCAGGCCCAACACGAAGAATGCCGTGCCCCGGAGGCTCATCACCTCGTGGGACTCCGCGATCTTCACTATGTCCCCGACCACGTCGGTCGACTCGAGGAACGGGGCGCCCAGCTCCATAGAGCCGACGTTTCCCACCGCCCATAGGCAACCCTTGACTTTCGTCATCAGCTCCGCGTCGTCCGACTGCATGCCATGGTCGTGGATGGTAGCGGCGAATTCCTCGAAGTGGCCCTTATCCTCGAGTAGCTTGCACCCCTCCTTGGTGCGCGTTAATTCGCGGTAAAAGTGAGGGGGTACTTGGTGGTCCTGTTCGCTATCCAGCTCATCCTCATATATACTTATGCGGCTCGGCTGATCATCGAAGGTATCGACGAAAGACCGTGCTAAGCTGGCCTCGACGAGGCTGACATAGGTGTCGTTACGGCCCAAGAACCAGTCGTCCATCTCATTGCTGATATAATCTAGACCATCCAGGTAATGGTAGCCAATCGACGTCGAGAGGAACCGTAGAAGTAGAGGAGCGCCGATCTCGCCCAGATGATCAAGCGCCGGTCGACACTCCACTATATATTCGAGCATGTGTTTGTTGTTGCATGCCTTCTCGAGGATCTTGACAGCCGTAGCGCACACCTCTACCTCCGGGTCGTAAAGCTGCGTCACCAACATCTGAATTGCCCACTTGGAGTCACCGATGACCTGGCCCGTGGGCGATACTCGCTGTAGCGTGGCGAACTTCCTAAGTACATTCGTCGCATGTATTCGAATATCTTTCGTGCCGGCCGTCAGGGCCTTCGACAGCAGGACGCGGGGCTGGCCGGGAATACTGTAGTCGAAGTTTGACAGAAGCAGCTTGATAAGATCCGGCCTCTGCTTAAGATCAACAATGTGATACACCATGTTGAATATCCGCCATCTTTCAAGCATCTGCAAACCTTTCGGCTCGCCACTCAGGACGCCCAGCATGGCAAAGTAGCCGCTGCACAGCGTATCCGTGAGGCGATCCGGCGAGAACATGGGGTCCGCCGCTGTCAGACCGCTTGCCTAAATTCAGAGGTTAGCGCACGCTCTTTTCGATGCCTGCATCCGTAGTAGGTTCGTACCGGATCGCATTGTGCTAGGCACTCGGCGATCTGCCTTAGTAATTTGTTATCTGTGAGGTACCTCACGCCTTCAGGTGTCTGAAGAAGGGTGTGAATGAGGGCGCACCCGACCCGGATGTACTTCTGCGTATTACGCGTGCTCTTGATCTCAGAGAACCTATGCTTAAATGGTCTATAGAAGCTCATCATCCTCTTCGCAAACTTGGACGCTTTCACGGCTTCCTCGACACGCTTGCCGTTGGTCAGAGGGCCTTCTATAATCCTGAGAATAACGTCCCAGTTCCACTTAGTAGGATTGGAGCTCCCTAGAACAACCGAGTCAATTAGAAGCTGGCGGAACGTAGCATCATCCGTGTTAACTGAGTTGTTGGCCTTCGGCGTTTCATCTGCAGGGCCCATGTGCTCTATCGCGCTGCTCGAGGGCAGGTAGCCAGCCGTGTACCCGGAAGGGGACGAACGGTACAGGGTGCGGCTGACACTGCTTATCTGGTATACTATGCCAGTGGCATTGAACCGCGCCTCCTCGTCCTTAAACTGGGCGGCTACCGCGAAGAGCTCAGGGAGCAACTGCAGACTGCTATGCCACGAAGGCGGGAGGATACGACTGGCAAGCTTCAGTGATTCTCCAATAAGGAGCGTACTTTTCCGTTTCAATGTGGGATCCTCTGCCTCTTGTGCGACCCGGAGCAGGTTAGGCATCATTCCAGCTTTAATGAAAATGGCCAAAAGAAGAGCAGTGTAGTGCTCCACAAAGTTCTGCTCGGCGCCGTCATCCTCGTACACTGCTGGTCCCTTGTGGTTATTCCCAGACTTCAACGTCGCCACCCTGCCGTACGTAGTCAATCGACGTCCGGCCAGGTACGAAGTTGCCCAGGCTGGGGGTTTTATTCGTAGGAGAGAGTAAAGTAAATCTAATATCGTATCCCGGACGACGGGGCTAGGAAGTACGAGACTAGAGACCAAAGACCGGATGGCTCTGAAGTCGAACATGGATAGAGTCATAAGACCCGACCAGGACTTCAGAGCAGAGCCGATCGCTTTGGAGTTTTGCTTCACGATTCCCTCATTCGAGAATAGGGAATCCGTGAAAGCCCTGAAAAGTACTTCTAACTCGTAGCCAGCCCTGATAAACCTGCGTCTATCAGGGGTGTCGAGGAGGTAGAGAAATGCCGACGAGAGTGACTCGGGAGACTTGTAGGTTCCCTCACCCATTGCTTCGGATAGGGGCGCTATACCTCCCGATGCAGCAATTAGGGCTGGGTCCCGGATGAGAATCTCGGCGAGGGTCTCTATGCAAATCGGGCGTAGTCTATCCTCGGCCTGTTCCGCAACGGCAGCAATTGTCCTGACGAGGGCCCTGGACAGCTCGCGCACACCGCCCTTGACGTCTAGAAATGCACGCACGAACTTGAGAGCCTGTTCGCGCTCGACATCCGCCTTCCGATCCTTGGCAAGAGAAACAATTACGGTATAGTCGGTGTTTAGGCTGCGTATCTTCTTGAGGGATGCTAAGTCCGAGATGGAATAGCGAAGCATCCTGTACCCTGATGCCACGACCTCCCTGCTACCACTCAAAAGCATGACCTGCATCCTGTCGCCGAAGACAGACCAGACGAGATCATACTTGAGGGTAGGATATCTCTTGAAAAGCCCCACTAGGTTATTAGCACGTTCAACATAATATGCGGGCGTCATGCCCTCGACTTCCAAAGCCTGCAATATTTCGGCCAGGGCGAAGGTGGGTGATTCTGTCGGTTCGTCGTATTCGGAACCCCCAGCACTCCTCGGGGCGCTCGGGGGCGAGCGAACAAGGCTATTGCTATCATTGCGGTTCCTGGTTGGGGTGGCCGGAGTGGGCTTCGTTCTCTGCGCCTCGTATATTTTCTGCTTAAGAACTTTGATCTTGGAATTCGAGGCGGCGAGCTCAGCCTCGACCCTCGACCGCTGGTCCTTGGTTTGTTTGGCCTTCTTCACATTCAAAGCCTCGAGCAGGTTCTCGCTTCCTTCCTTGATTTTCAACTCCCGGCTAAGCGAATCCTTCAGGGTAGCAAGGGTATGTTCAACCTCGAAGCCATCGTTCTCGTCCAGTTTTTCCAAACCGTATAGGTCCGCTCTGGATCCTGCTCTTGATTGCATCATCTGACTGCGAAGTTCAGAACTGAAGCTGCCCGGTCCAGGGGAGGGCGTAAGGCCTCTCGAGGAGTAGGATACGGCGGACCCAGGCACGTTTCGGGCCGCATTGCTGGAAGCTGGGGGTTGTAGAGACGACCCATCTCGCTCCAAACTCGGGCGGCCAGCAGGGAGGGCAGAATTGTTGACTGGGGCAGAATTTTGAGAGTTGAAGGACTTCTGCGAGGGTGCTGCAGAACTACTCAGCATGGTCGCGGTCGCGGTCGCAGTCGCGGTCGTAGCGGTCGTCGCGGTCGTCGTCGTTGATGTCGTCGTTGATGTCGTCGTTGGAGTCTTCGTCGGCGTTGTGGTCATCGTACTCCCAGCCCGATATCCACCTGCCTGGGACGATCCCACCAACAACTCATTCAACTTATAGGGGTCGCATAGAGGTTTCAGGGGTAAATTTCGACGACGGGTTTTTGTAACATAGGAGAGGTCTACTTCGAGTGGCTGCTTCGAACGTTGGGGTTGACGCTGGGGGTTTTCTTATTTTGTGTTTCTCGCTTCGCTGTGACTGGTGTCGTGATAGTTGTCGTTATTATTGTCTATGGGCAAGTCGGGCAGAGGTCATGGAGGATCCTTGATAGATATCGCAAGGTAGCCAGGCAAGCAGACAAGCAGGCAGGCGGGTAGGCAAGATAGTAGGGATCGTCGGTAAGGCGGTAGTGGTAGTGGTAGTGGAGGTAGTGGTAGCGGTAGTAGCGGTAGTGGTAATGGCGATCGTATACTGCAAGAGTCGTGAAGATCGTTGTGTTAATTCAATCTCTAGGTAAATCCGCTTCAGAGAATAGAACGAGCCAAGCTAGTTATGCTGCTGTTTATTGCTGCCATGTGGAGAGACGACGATAAGAATTCAAGCTCGGAGATCAAGCCTGAAGTTGACGGACCCTTGTTGTTGTTGTTGTTGTTGTTGTTATTGGTGGTGGTGTTATTATCGTCGTTGTCGTCGTCGTTGTTGTTGCCCCCATCAGATAGATATATAGATGATAGATACTACATACCTCGTAGGTACTTAAGTAAGTATGTTATGTTATAGGGTCTCCCTCTATATTCCCTGCCTCCATGTAGGTACTACCTAGGTAGATGTATGTAGGTAGGTATGGTATATTTGTGTTATATTTGTGTTTGTAGGTAACTACCCCCAAGTCACCCTACACCTTCCAGGTTATCTGCAATGTTTGGTTACTGCCCTGTGCTGTTGATATGTCGGTCAGAATGCCACCGATCAAAGTGGGATACGCAGATCTCCCCAAGGCCCAACGGCGTCGGCGTCGGCGGTGATGAAGAGATCTTGGAGATCTTGAAAAAAGGTCCAGGGTTGAGACAGGAAAGTGGGAGAGGTTCAGAGGTTCTTGTGAACCTTGAAATGTGTATACCTACTACTTCCTAGAGGTAGGTATTGTAGGTATTGTACTTACCTAAGTACTGTACTTAGTTAACTTAAGGACTCCAGCCCGACACCGGTTTAGGTTATCGTTATCACCAATTCCCATCCATGTCCCATCTATGGAGGGTGGGAGTGTTTCTTTACCTGCCCAAGGTATGTACTTCCCTATCAGTACCTAGAGGTAGGTAGTAGATCGCCTCCAGCTCCACCTAGAACAGCACTTGGGGGCGAAGTTAACACTAACGCCCTCAGTGCCAATTGCACATGAGCTGCTGCTATGAAGTACTTAGCAAAGTAGTGACTGGTCAGGAATCCTCCACTTCATTGCCAGACCAGGCCAGGAAGGATACGCTAATTTACTTGGACTCGCCATCAATCACAGGCTGGGCATGTGGGGTTTGGGGTACGTTATCGTTATCGTTATCGTTATCTACCTGGTACTTACATCTACTTACTTAGATCTTCACACTTACAGCACTGAGCGAGCCTCTGCGAGCCATCTCAGCTTCAAGGTTCCCGATCAGCTACTGCAGTATTTTGGTACGGCTGAAGATGGCGATAATATTCCTTGATACTTATTTTATGCTGCCCGGCCGCTCTCTTCTGCCTTTGATCTAGTTATATGATATTTATCAATTTTGATACTATTCTGGTTATCTGAAGGAAGCCTTAGTCGCCCCAGCCATGTTTCGGTGGTCTTTGTCTCACGTTTCTTTCTTCTCTGCCTACCCCTGAAACAGGCGGCCCCTCCCCATCCTCCTTACCTCCTAAAGGAATAGGACTCCTAGCTACCTACTTAGGTACCTAGTAGTTGGTAGTTTAGGAAGCGGCACTTAAATGGTAGTCATCTGGACAAGTCACATCTCAAAGCCACTTTGCTTACGAAACCACTTACACTCATACGTATACTAGACACTGCTCATGTATACTAGGCACTGATGAACTGAAAAGGACTCTATGGGTATGGAAGACTGGTTATAACTCTATATCATTGTGTCATCTTGGATTACAGGCTATGAGACCAGTCCAGCCCATAGTTCCAGGCTGCTGCTTGTAGACAGTCGTTTCCAACCATCCATGGGCTCTGTCGATCTAGGTCTAACTATTCTCTGAGCCTCGGGCCTTAAGAACCCCTTCATCAGGCCAGCCGTTCACATAGAGCCATCCGACGCAGGAGTGAAAATGGCTGGCCTTATCTTATGGGGGGGGGGGGCGGATAAGGGGATAATGCCAGCCTTGTCCACAATCATCTTTCCGCTCGTCCCCCCGTCCACCCTGACTTTGATTTCCGACTTTGAAGAGCACCATTCCCCGAGTTCTTTAGGGCGCCCTAGAAGGCAAAACTGTCTCTATGGTATGCAGCTGCTAGTATTCCCCGTCTAGCCAAACCTTGCGACGAGTAGCCAGCTACTCTTCGCCGGCTGGTCGCATAGGGATCGTATAGATCAACTTCCCTAGTAGCACCAATTGATATATCCTTTAGTCGTAGGCTGGCCTTGTCTCAAACAGGACGCTGTAATCTCCATGTAGATTCTATAGCCGGCCCGAGCTTGGTTTCATGCCGGCGTTGTAGGCACTCCGCAAGGGGATAGTCATGAACAGGGCGTTCGCGAACATCCTAAGATCGGTACGTTTAAGAGTAGACGTAATCCTAATCGGATGCCATCGGAGCCCTCAGTTAAAGGCGGATGGTGATCGTAGGACCGTAACCCTCATGACTGGGGACCCAGGACTGGTTATCTCATGTCTCGGGTCATGATTGACGTGGAATACGAAAGAGGGCTCATTCCTTCAGAAGGCCCCTCCTCAGTGCATACCCGAAGCTTTGTCGTGAACAAGCCCCAGGAGTTCAAGATCAATGCGATTGCTCCCGAAGCATTACATGTTTGCCTAACGCCATCAACGACGTAAATAGTCTTCAAAGGAAAAGGAATCCGGCGACGAGGATGTCCATTGCGCGTTCATTAGGAGGAATAGTGGGCGGCTCGTAGTCTAGTGCTCTTCCAGGACTCGTCTTACCGCAGTTCGCACGATCATGAATAGTCTTCAGTTTGAGGCATCACCTCCTTCGTTCACGGTGTAATCGAGTCGTCTAGATTTCCTTCTTTTTACTTCGCACCAGAAGGTGTCTCGACAACCCACATAATCTATTCTCTCGACAATTGAGATCCAGACTGGGACGAGTGGCCTACCTATCCACTTGCAACAAGCCATAGACGCGAGTATCCTGGCTGCTTCCGCGTTGGCGTGTGGTTGAAAAAAATGGGAGAAACGTTGCTCCGGCTGCGCAACATAAGATGGTATATATACCAACAAGGTTTTTCTCGGATACGTATAAGTGGATCATTTGCAATTGATCGCCGCAGCAATTGTTGTCGCCCGTTCACTTACGCACCTTTCACAGCACCACTCAGCTAACCGCTCTTACCCGTGTTTGTAGCTCGTTACTCTGTAGCATTCGAATCTGGGCTGACTTGACGCCATGGGTAGGGCCGACTTAGCCTGCATTGTAGCCCTCGGCGACCGCTGACTTGGTGCGGGAAGTGCCTTCTTACCCACATAATACCGAGTATGCAATATGCAGCGTGCGTTGCACCCTGCAGATCCCGAAATCCCGCATTGGCCGGGTACTACCTAGCTCGAGGGAGCCATACACAGAGGACGCCGTAGATGATGAGCCTCGACATCTTGACGCCCGACGCATAAGTGCGAAAGCAAGAAGCAAACTATAGACTTGACATGGCTAGCCTCTGCAGTAAAAACCCCAGAGCCTTCGAGGTTTGCTTTTCCACTGAAATGTTTGCTTGGCTCATTGTTTCCATAGAGCTACTGGACAGCCTGGTGCCTGGGTAGGTACATGTTAGCCGGAGCATCTCCTAACGAGGTCGGTCGGTCTCACAAGCAAGGAAGTCAAAATCGGAGTATTCGACAAACCTAATTCCGTCACTTGCTCAGACATCGATTGGGAGAGAGGAGGGATATCATCCTTCCCCGCCTCCCTCCCCGGCCAAAGATCATGTCGTATCGTCCTCACATTTTTTGTTAGAAATGACGACTTGGTCCCCTTCGATCTGTTACCCGCGTTTCTGAGCGTTGGCATCAGCCGTTTCTCCGCGGAAGATACTGATTCTCACAGCCATTGCGGGAGCCACGTTGAATCCAGGTGGCCTTCATCTTTATAGTTAGAAAGTGAGGGGATGACCGGATGTTGCAGTTCTCTCTGCACTGACCCTGACGGAGTCTCGCGGACGGATAGAGAGAAACTTCAAGACACACACACACATGGTGTGAGAGAGAGTCAGGGTGAGCTCGGTTCAACTTCTGCTCTTTGTCACCGACGGAACCTCTGGGCGCTGAGGTCCGGTATTAAAGTAGACCTTTCGATATTGTGACCCCGCAATAAGTCAAATAGTTATGGCACCACCTGGGCACCGCAGGTTCGGAGTGTAAAAAGTGTACGAAGTACCTTGAAAATGCACACCTCGCGCAAACCTTCAGCGCGACCATTCTGGGATGGAGGTCCGCAATCCGCTCTCTCCCGTTGCACATACAGCCCCCCTTGTATGCACTGGAGGAAAAGGCAGGTAGGCGGGACACAAACAACACACACACGCCCCCATTTCATGCCTTCTCGTAGTGGCATTTCTCTTCAGCTTTCTGACGAAGGAGCTGTTTGGTGTTTGATGACGCATGTAGGACCAACGTTGTCAACATTCGTGTTTGAGACTTCGAGGGACGTAGTCGAAATCCTTCGTGAGTGGTCGGTAATCACACACCCCCTCCCAAAAAAAACGAAAAAAACAATTAAAAAAATCATCAACCAAAAAAACGGAGTGACGTGCCTCTATCTGCCTCTCTCGTCTCCTGGCCTTTTAGTCTAGACTAGTAGATCCAGGTAGTCTTATCTCACCTACGGAATTTAGTCTGGGGCAGCTCGGGGTGGGCAGCTCGAGGGATTTCTATTAGATTTCAAAACCACCTGATTCTAGACCCAAGTGTGGCCATCGCCGGTCCCCAGCTTAAGGAACCCGCCGCCGCCGGCGGGCTCCGGATGACACAAGGGCACCACGAGGTTTGCTGAGTCGCGCCCTGCCGCCCTCTGTCGCCCTGGACCCTGCGTGGAAGGGGAGAAGGGTCCGAAGATCGTCTTCGCTCCCCACATTCTTCGCCCAGATTAGGCTCATCTGCCTTTCTAGGACATCATAGGGCGCCCGCCATTCGCCCATGATCAGCGAGGGACGCCGCTATCCAAGTGTGGGCTTCTGGCCCCTCTGGTCCCTCTGGTCCCCTCTTCTACCCGGGACCCCCTAACCACCTACCTAGGTATGTACAATAGATGAGGACGGGGTGAGGAGGGTGACATATGCCGACGGGGGCTGGTAGCGTCAAACCATTTTTCACCTTCTTTGTCATGATAATGAAAAAAAATCTGGGGTCTTGGTCGCATTCCCGATAGCTGGGCTGCGGAGGTCGCAACAGGCTTATGCGTCTTTCTAAGATAGTCGGAATCAACGGACTAACGACATCCCCTTTTCTGTAAGTGGGAGAGCCAGCAACCCCCATGTGGATGTAGTTGGTGGTCGTTGTTGGCAATAGTAAATAATGTACGTGCGTTGCGTGCATGTATGCGTGTGTGCATGCGTAGAGAAGAGGTAGATAAGTAAGGTATATAAGTGCGTAACCATACCTACGTGGTTCTTTCCGTCCTCATACCTCCCTTTTCGAGTAATCAGATCCCCCTCGTAGACCCTTCCTTGTCTCTGCTACCCCTGCTACCTCCTTATCGTCCCGTCAGCTTGTGCATCAGCTCTTGATCCCCCTCTTCATCCCAACCACTCAGCTACACGTACGGACGGACGACAGTAGAGTACTTGAGTCATCATCCGTGTAAACTACTGGAAACCGACAAGACAGTTACAACAAAAAGATACAAAAGGTTCCTTTTCCTGATCTCCGAGTCGTTGCACTACTCACCATTCGCACTCTTTTCCCACACTATTCTTCCTCCTCTCAAACTTTATTACACATACACATAGACAAGCTCACGCCCAATCACATCAAAAATGCCTTCTGTATCAGCGGCACGCTACGGCAAGGATAACGTCCGAGTGTGCAAGGTGCACCGGGATGCGGCGACAGGGACGCAGACGGTGACGGAGATGACGGTGTGCTGCCTGCTGGAGGGGGACATCGCGTCGTCGTACACGCAGGGGGACAACAGCGTGGTGGTGGCGACGGACTCGATCAAGAACACTATCTACATCAAGGCCAAGGAGCACGCGGTGGACCCGCCGGAGCTGTACGGCGGGCTGCTAGGCCAACACTTCCTCGACACTTATTCCCACATCCACGCCGCCAACGTCAGCGTCGTCGTGCACCGCTGGACGCGCATAACGGTCGGCGACCGGCCGCACCCGCACAGCTTCCTGCGGGACGGCGACGAGACCCGCCGCGCCGAAGTCCGCGTCACGCGGGACGGGGGCATCGTGGTGACCAGCGGCATCGCGGGCCTGCTGGTGCTCAAGAGCACGGGCTCGCAGTTCCACGGCTTTGTGCGCGATGAGTACACCACCCTGCCCGAGACCTGGGACCGCATCCTCTCGACGGACATCGACGCCACGTGGCGGTGGACGCCGATCCCGACCGCCGCGGCGTTGCAGGAGAAGGCTGCGGCCGGTGCTTTCGACCGCGCCTGGGAGGACGCCCGACGCATCGCCCTCACTACCTTCGCCGAGGAGGACAGCCCCTCCGTCCAGGGCACCATGTACAAGATTAGCGAGCAGGTCCTCGAGGCCGCCCCCGACGTCAGCACGGTCTCCCTGTCCCTGCCCAACAAGCACTATTTCGAAATCGGTAAGTTAAAAAAAAGATTGCTGCCTTTCTATGCTCTCATTACGCGAGCTGTTTCTCCTGTCCTCTTTCTATCTTTATCCAGAAGAGAGAAAAAAAGTCTTGCTAACAATCTATGTAGACTTGTCGTGGCACAAGGGCATCAAGAACACCGGCAAGGACGCCGAGGTCTATGCGCCGCAGTCCGGGCCCAACGGCCTCATCAAGGTCGAGGTCTCGCGCTCTTAAGAGGAAGAACGAATCGCGAAGACGGGGTAGATTCACACTAATGACTGACTGTACTGATATGATCATCACGACTCGACTTGCTCTCAAGGTTTCATTCATAATGTAATTCCACCCTTCACACTCCCGGGAGGTCATCGTCGTTATCTAATCTTCGACGGGCTCTATCTTTTCTTTTTCTAAGCAAATGCCCATCTGTAATCAGGCAGGTGGTGGTTCGGTCGGTTAGGGTTCTTTTTCTGGCGTCCTCTGCATCGGCTACCATGCCTATCCACTAGATACCACTCATCAATCTGACATATTGAGCTGCTCTGGCATGCTTTGATTCTTTGCTTTGCAATTCCTGCCCGTGTATGGCCGATTGTAGTTGTGACTTCTCGTGACCTTGCTATTGGGTAATTCATATCGGTGGCAGTGACGATAATAGAAGCCAACAGGATCATACCCACCAGCTACTACAGCTCACCACCCGTTATACTTAGAATATCATGACTTTTTTTATTTTGTTCATTATCCTCGTACGCCTTATGATACACATGCCGTTAATATACAAGGCCGCATAGGGGCAGCATCGGCTATTTATGGATCCCATGAACTGTCACACTCTTCACTCGAAGCAGTATCGTAGGCCTCAAGTGAAAAGAGAAGGGATAGACAGGGAGATATCGTCAAAGAAGCCGTCCCACCGCTATAACCTCTTGAGACCCTCCTCCCTGATAGCCTTCGCGGCCTGCTCCCAGCCTTCCTTGCCAACCTCCACGCCGGCAAAGCGGACAAGGTTCTGCTTATAGGGGTGGGCGTCACCCTCGAAGGCCTTGAGGCGAGCGAGACGCTTGTCGCGGAGGCGGTTCTTGGGGAGCATGCCACTGACGGCGCGGCGGAGGACCTCGGAGCCGCCGAACTTGGCCATGAGGACGTCCATGGTGACGCTGCGCAGGCTGCCGGGTTTGGTGTTGTGGCGGTAGTAGGTCTTCTGCCACTTCTTGTTACCGGTGGTGTAGAGGGCGGCGCAGTTGGTCACGACAACGTAGTCGCCGCAGTCCGTCGACGGGTCCCAGATCGGCTTGTTCTTCCCCATCAGGATCACGGCAATGCGCGAGGCCAGCCGCCCCAGCGACGGAGGCGTCACGTTCGGCTGCGTCGACAACGTCGGGTGTGGTGTTGATGCCGAGATGTGGTGCCATGCCCGCGAGTAGGCCAGTTTCGTCTGTAATTGGGGACAATTCGTGTAAGCTTTGTGATCTTTTCATTTCCATGATACCCTCATGATACACTTTCTGCTCTTTCCCTTTACCCACCCCCTCCTCCCTTCCCCTCCCCTCCCTTTCAAGAAAAGCTTACCAGCCCAATGGTCTGCGACATATCGGCGACTGGAAGGGGACTCGGCCCCCCTTGATTGAAAAAAAAAAAAGTGCCCGGTTCCCTCTCTCGATAATGGATTATGCGAGCGGGATGTCGCAGTTTCGGGCCCGCGGTATGTAATTGTGGTGTGCTCGAGAGAGTCTCAGTCAATTAAGTCGTTGTTAATAGTATCACCGTGTTGAATTTTGGGGCCGAGCCTCAAGCACTTTAAACACTGAGCTCTCACTTTTTGTTCAACCTTTCCAGGTATTTGTGCCAAGAACCTAACGGAGAAAGGATGCAGTCAATAGGATCCAAAAATCTGAGATGTCAGCTAACCAGTCACGTGCAAGCATCTCAATGTCGGCGTTTTTGAGCTGCTAAGCACCGAGTACGTAGTCTTATCTTTGATAAGGGAGGGGGAGTTTGGCAGCTGCCCCTCCTTACATTCACTCACTCCTGTTCAGCTCCCCACCTCCGAAGGGGTCCGCTTTTCACCGAACTGTACCGAAACCTGCCCCAGTTGAAAGCAAATGTTGTACCTGATTTCAAAGCATGTAACTTCTAACTTGGAAGGAAGAAGGTGAGTTTGGGAGTGACTATGGTGGTATCAGGGTGGTATTAGGTGATATAGACTTGATTTACTAAAAAAATAAATACAAAGGATGTGTGTTATTGTACCTGCAATCCTTGCCTCCCTCCATTAAGAGGAGTGCAATCATGGAAATGTATAACGTC
Organism: Eutypella sp. D-1; assembly: GCA_023313575.1. Classification (NCBI taxonomy): domain Eukaryota; kingdom Fungi; phylum Ascomycota; class Sordariomycetes; order Xylariales; family Diatrypaceae; genus Eutypella; species Eutypella sp. D-1. The sequence goes on from JAJTTP010000003.1 coordinate 1,745,689, forward strand.
TATTAGAATCTTCATTACCAATCCAATCCAACCAGATTTCTGATGACTTTTGATGACCTTTGCTCCCCGCCTATGCCTTAGCCCCTCGGCCCCTCCCTCTGTCCCTTTTCTTGATACTACAACTAGATGGTGACATTTCTTTTTCTTTCTCTTTTTATATAATCAATGGAGCGAGTATTATGCTGAGATACTTTCATAATATCTCGTTTCGTTCTTTTGCTAAGACTACTGGCTTTGTTTCTCTTGGTTCCGCTACTGCGTACTACTTCCACGATCTACACAGCCAACCACCAAAAAACGTTGGGTACAACGGCCTTACTAAGACTACGATTTCCGATCACCCCGAAACGGGCAACCTTTGGAAGATGACTACGACAACAACCCAGAATGGAGTCAAAACTCCTTTCCAGGTTAGTCCAAGTTGGGCCTCTTAATTGAACGCAAGTTTTAATAGAAGAGACGAAAGGAGGGGGTGGGGGGAGAGACACATACACGCACATACACAAAAGAACATACACAAGAAAATACTAAGAAACGATCCACCAGACCCTTTTTGCCGTGCCGATGACATGTGACCACTGCGTCAAGTCCGTTTCAGATGCGCTTTACAACCTGGACGGGATTACCAAGGTGGATGTCAGCCTCAAGGATCAGCTCGTAACCGTCGAGGGTACTGGTGAGTGATAAGCCTGGGTCTTTTTCTTCCCACAAGCACAAGCGAGCATCAACCGTCGATGTCATTCGATTATGCTACAGTAAAAGCTACACGCGCAACCGCTGGTGGGGGGGGGGGGGTCACGCGGGGAGTTCTTGATGGCCAGTCAACTTTTTGCTGACGGGAGAGGACGAATTAACTAGCTGCGCCGTCTGCTATCGTCAGTGCTATTGAAGGAACCGGCCGAGACGCCATACTGCGCGGATCGGGCGCATCAAACGGTGAGTGCCAGAGCATGTTTCCCTTCCTAGCCGGGAGCCTATCAGGTCTCCCCGCTTGCCGTTTCTCGTTTATGCGTTTGTCAACTGCCTGGGTTCCGGTTGGTGGCTGGTCCGTTCTAGTCCTACATTTCCCGGATTTCGGGGGGTATACACGAGCCCGATGCCATCCATCATGAATCATCATTCCACATAGCTGACGCAGATCCTTCGCTTCTGACGGTCCACAGGCGCGGCCGTGGCAATCCTTGAGACGTATCACCGCAGTCAGCAAGGTGGCGACGAGTTAGTCCCAGCCTCTGCCCCAGAGGCTGCGACGGTAGGGTCCGAAGTCCAGGACAGGAAGGTCAGGGGACTGGCCCGCATGGTGCAGGTCTCGCCAGAGGTGACTTTGGTAGACCTGACCGTCCGTGGCGTCGCGCCCGGTGAGTACTCGGCCACCATACGCGAATACGGCGATCTTAAGCACGGCGCTGCGTCTACGGGGCCGGTCTGGATAGGGGGTAACAGCACCGCGCAGCCCCGCGGCGTAATCGGCACATTGCGGGTCGGGAAGGACGGGCGGGGCACGGTTTTCTTGGACCACCCCTTCCAGATCTGGGAGGTGATTGGGCACGCGATGGTTGTCTCATCGCAGGCGGAGGGCAATGGGAATCTGGGGAATGACGAGAACACCATTGTCGGGGTCATCGCGAGGAGCGCCGGCGTGTGGGACAACGACAAGACCGTGTGCTCCTGTACAGGGAAGACCCTCTGGGAGGAGCGCAAGGACGAGGTTCAGAAGGGCATGATATGATTAATCCCCTTTTTCCTTCTTTTTTGGTCCTCCGCCTTCCTCCCTCGATTGAACGGGGGCCTCTTTACGTTAGATCTTAGAAATCACCCGCGTGTGTATCACAAAATCACAAACAAACCAGAATCATAATTCGAACCTTGTCGGGTATCACAATCCTGCTTACACATTTTGGGCCGATCGCATATCCATACCATCTTAACTCATCCCCCCGGACCCCGAAAGTCTTACCACATTATCGGTACAGATGCTGGATAGCAAGCAATGAGGTTGTTGTCGCTAGAGAGAGGATGGAGGAGTGCTCCAATGCCGGCTCGGCTTGGCCCGAACGGTCTCCATAGGCATCCCATGCACGAAAAGGGGGGAAAGGGCTGGAATAAAGTCTACCCGAACATTCTCTGGGCCGTAAACATTCATCCTATCTCCATGTGAACATCCCCTCTACACAAATATGCGGTACCACCATTCTTGGCATTCTCATGGCCGTACTTATTATAGTGATATGTGCTTCCCGCTTTGGGTTGAGCCTAACTAATGCAGGTGACAAGAGTGCATTGTCAGATCTTGGCTGGCTGGCTCCTCGGGACAAGGAGGACGAGTTGACTGGTTGACAGGTCTAGCCGACCAACCAGCTGGGCTATGAGCGAAGTAGACGCCAGCGCCAGCGACGCTGAAGACATCATCTGACAGTCAATCCGTCTGTTTTGGGATCTACCTATGCGCCCGGTATCCTTCTTGGGGTAGGCAGGCAGGTTGACAAGTCTCCATACGTGCCCTCATTCGGCAGTGCGTTATGTGCGTATGTATGTAGTGTATCTGGGTGACGAACTAGGGACCGTGCCACATGGCATGGCATGGCCCGTCGTACGATCCGGATCTGCGATGGCACCACGGGGTTTATCGGATCATTCGATGTTCTTCTATATGTTCCAGCTTATTACCTGTGTACGTATAGGAGGGAGAAAAAGGGGTCCGATCCGGTGGTAGTATATAACCAATCACCTGGGTATGCTGCCTCAGGATCAGCATCTCATGATGATCTTCAAAGACCTGCATTTCTTTCCCTTTCACGTCAACCTAACCTAGTCCTGTCACGGAATCTTGGGAAGTATTCTTCGAAACCGCTTTTCCATATCTCGTTGGTCTAAGGGAACGGCCCAACAACGTTCCCGCCGGATAGGCTTCATTAGGTCGTACTGTAAGGAGCCGGTAGGCAGTCTCTGCTTCATATGCAAGAGAGGCCCCACCAGCCGCTGCAGAAATCTGCCTCTTGAAGAAGATGAAGTAAGCTCTAACCAGCTTTCGACTAGACCACCGTTCATTTTTATACGTATTACTAGCATGTGGACTTGGATGGTTGTCTAGACCACGCCTTACCTTGGAAAAAGAAGATGGCATTCTCGCCCTGGCTCCAGCGATGTAGTAAACTAGTGCCTTGATAGCACAGGCAGGCATGGGTCGCTCCTTTCCGGATTTACAGTATTCCGTGGAAAAGGGCGGGAGATATGCTAGCTAGCCCTAGACAGGGGATGGAGATGAAACCTTAACGCGGCTACGCACCCATGATAAACAACGAGATATAGCATTGCTGATAATCTTGTACGGAGTACGTGCCGCACCCAGCCCTACCACGATTTCGAACCATGATGCGGATCTCTGAGTGTGTGAGTCGAGTGGGGGAGAAGGTCGGGCTGTCGAGTCCCTTGAGGAGGAAGGAAAGAGTAAAGATTGCGGAAGATCACGAAAGGAAAATGGAGACGGTGGGAATTTCTGGTCCCGTGGACGAACCCACCACCCCAGAGTCCCGGAGATGATCATCTAGAAACGGGGTGACCTGAGAGCAATAATGATTGTGGTCCAGGAGGGTCACGAAGACCGTGCGGGACAGTTCGCGGAGAAGTATATTACCAGTGGACCCGAATGAAGAAGAAGAGAGAGAGAGAAAGGCGGATGGAAGCAAGCGGGCCTCTTTGGTGATTGGAGCCCAGAGTAGTGTACCGAGCGTATTTAGATATCCGTGTTGCCGAGACGGGGCGGTCAGATCTTCACAAGACAGATACCTCACCCATTACCTTACCTGCTTAGGTAGCTTTATGTGTATGTATAGTAGTCTAGTCTACGGCGGCTTAACGCAGGTCATAGGCACATGCGTGGTAGGGATCGTCGATACGTAGGAAGGCGATGGTTCACGCTTCCAATTGCAGCTATACAAATGCATGGCTACATAGGGAAACAGGAGGAGACACCGTATCGTCCTTAAGGTTCGTTTTCCTTCTCGTAGGGGGAAAAGACCACCAGACAAATTTCGCAAAACATCATGATGCTTGGCACGTCCGAGGATGCTCAGCCAAGTACAGTAAGGGCCGGTGGGCCAGGGGGGCTTCTTATGCCGATCCCTGCATGTGGGTTTGGAAGAGCCTCAGAGTCGGAGAGCGAAACCAATGGTGGACAGGGTTTGCTTCAGGACTCGTCCTCGTCCCGCCTGCCTACTACTATGTACTTACATAGTAGTAAATAGTAGTAATGTACGCCCGCCCGCCCATCGTCGTCGTCGTCGACTATTCCCTATGTAGCTCTAACCTATCCATACCTACTTATAGATCATTAAGACATATTCGATCACACTTTACTACCTACCTAGGTATGTAGATAAACATTAAACGGCAAGTTAGCATGGCAGGATCGTTAAGCTTACCTACCTGTGCCGCCGCACCTAGCTACAAACACCTACATACATAGGTAGTGGTACTTAGGAAATGTTAGTGTAGGATGGGGGAGGATGTGCGCCTGTCACAATGCATCTCACCTAGGTATTCTTCCTTGCGTGTTCTAGAAAGGGAAAGTTGAGCAAGATGATCTAGGAAAGCTCGGATGTAATGGGTTCCAATAAACCTATCACACCTTGACAGTGATATATAGTTTAAGAGCTATCTACATAAGTATGACTGATAGTTGGCGGATGAAGTAATTCGATTTGATATTTGGATAGAATCAATATTAGGTATATCCCGTTAAGGGTTAGCGAGGCTTGTCAGCGGTTAGCGGTAAGGGGAGGCCCAATCATTCTACGCCCAGGCGGGCTGCCACTGATATTATAGGTACCGAGACACCTACTAGAGGTAGGTAGCATGTGTAGATAGGTGTTGTGCCTTGATTATACCTTGATTGTGCTACTCCAGGTTGTACTATTTTGTACATGCCGTACCTAGGTAGCTTCAAGCAGTGAAAATTGTCCGGCATGTACAACATACGACTTTTTCTCTCTCTACCTAAGTAAATATCCGGCCGCCTACATAGGCAAACCTCCAACTTGTAGCTCCGGAACCAGATCACATCGACATTGCTTCCTTCGTCTGACCTGCCGTATACATGCTTGTGCTTGTGCTTATGCTTACATTGAGTTCGTTAGCAATCCTCAATGACGACGCATCGCATCCCGCGTGATCCCGGTAGACGGATTAGGGTGAGGGTGCTTCTTGTCCTTGGCTTAGGTAGGCTAGGCTAATAGGAAGCTTGCATTGATACGTGATAACTGTCACTATACCTGGATCAAATGGATCTCCTGTCGCATGAAGGGAGTGAAAGATAGCTTCACTAACACACCACTTCATCTTTCTCCATGGCCAGGCTGTTAAGGATCTTGCCGCCGATTCATTGGTTGGGCACCGATTGACCAACTGGTCCTGGGGCTGTGCCTTTCTTCGAAGGATCTCTGTCAACCAGACAAAACACTTCGTCTACGCCTGTTTGATACGCGGCTGAATTTGTGTGTTCTATTTGGGGTGATTGACTTACTACATATCTTCTGGTTTCGACTCGTACGACATACTTGGGTGCGATGATGGACGATGATGGAAGAACAAACTCGAATAGATTGTTGGCCTTGTAGATGGCCTCGTGGATGATACCGTTGAGGAATCAACAGGCTGTTATGTTGTGCTGGGTTGGCACGCTTAACCCCCTTCAGCCGCCCATATAGTTGTTCTAGTCAACCTGTAGAGCGTAGTAGTAGTAGTTGCTAACTGCGTAGAAGAGACGCCCAGCTGGGGCCAACATGAGATGAAAAAAAGAGGTGGCATTCATTTTCCTGTTCTTGTCTCGCAGCCTGGTAAAGCCCTGTGTAAGCTCCGGGGCAATGGGCAATGGGCAAACCCAATCTGTTTGCACCAAGTCGGATGCCCCCTATGCCCCCTTGAGCCAAGCGCCACCCACGATCGACTCCCTGTCACACACCAATGAAGCCCCCATGCTCCGTAACAACCCCTGACGCCCCTCTCTCTGTCGCTGTCCCCATCTTGAATGTCTGGAAGTCTGGTCTTGGTCTGCGGGACCGCACGGGCACCAGCGTTTTGCCCATTTTTGCCTGTCAAGGAACCTGGAAAACCGAGAGAAGAGGAACCACTCTTGTCTCTCTGCTATCCGTTGTCGCTTTCTCCCACCATATCTGCCCATGATATACCCAGCCAGCCCCCATCGCTCTCGATTCTGCGACCCAATCGCCCTTCTCGGCGCCCTATACCGTTACCGTTACTAATTTCTCTTCTCAACCACTCCCCATCCTTCTCTACGCGCTGGCTTCGCCGTTTAATCCACTCATTCAATTCTCTCCTCCATCTTCATCTTGTCACTAGCTGCAAGTCTGTCGTTCCCATCACCGACCTAATCCATTCCTTTCAGCCTGTTGAAGAGACTATCTCAAGACTATATCGTTCGAACTCCACCAGTTGAGAATATTCCAATGTGTGATCGATCGCCTCTTCGGAACCACTAGTCCACTCGTGCTATTTCGTGCATCCGTACCTACATATCCCACCGCCAACCCAACCCTCCTGCGACCCGACGCTCTGGCAATTGCTTCGCAGGACACAGTTGATCGCACCGAAGGCTCTTAGTCGCTCTCCCCGATATCGCCAACATTCGCGGCAGGACTTCGTTTTTCGTAATTTTTGGGCCATACCGTACGATAGTAATCCATTTGTCGGTGTTGGGTTAAGAGGTGGCTTAAGCGAGTCAGGTTCGGAATATCCAGCCATCAGCCAAGACTGCCAGCAGTGAGAAAAGCGGCAAAAGCTTGGCCCGACCATTACTTCGAGGGGACACACTACACATATTAATCCGACTTCTCCCCCCTCATCTTATCAACCGCCTAGACGATCACTAATTATCAGCCATCCCTCTTCGATCGGATATAAAGCGAGACGAACCGATACAGTCTTTAAGTCGCTGGAACGGCTTTAGGCTCGTGTCTCCTGGACGAAACTAAGCCTTAAAGACTACTCGATTTCCGTCCTAGGAGCCAGGAGCAATGTCATTAAAACAGGTAGGCGACAGCATATGGTGAGACCACTGTTTAACCTTATACTAACTCATGAATTTAGGAAATAGAGTCGTGGGTAGCGGCCCTGGGCCGCTATGACAACAACGAATTTGAGGAAGCGTTGAAGGAGTTCGACAACATCTCGGACACGTCCAAGATCCTTTTCAACATGGGTGTCATCCACGCCACGCTCGGTGAACATGAGAAAGCTGTATGGATAGATTTCCATCCTCTTCCGACAACGTTCTATACTGACAATCTGCGTTAGGTCGATTGTTACCAAAGGGCGATACAACTAGACCAGTACCTTGCCGTGGCTTACTTCCAGGAAGGCGTTTCGAACTTCCTGCTCGGCGATTTCGAGGAAGCACTAGCCAACTTCAACGACACGTTGCTGTATCTACGAGGAAACACGATGATCGACTATGCGCAACTGGGACTCCTTTTCAAGCTTTACTCCTGCGAAGTCCTATTCAACCGAGGTCTCTGCTACATCTACCTACAGCAGAAGGACGCGGGTATGCAGGATCTTATGTACGCCGTGAAGGAGAAGGTAGTCGAGGACCACAATGTCATTGATGAGGCCATAAGGGAGGAAGCTGAGGTAAGAAAAACTGTTCAGTTGGGATGCATCTCGCGCACACATTCTGACTAGCTTCGTAGGGATACACTGTCTTCTCGATCCCCGTAGGCGTAGTGTACCGGCCGAATGAGGCAAAAGTGCGAAATTTGAAGACGAAAGACTACCTGGGTAAGGCTCGCCTGGTCGCGGCGTCAGATCGGTCCAACGCATTCACCGGCTTCGCCGGATCGGAGATCAAGAACGCCGCCGGGCGGGGTCCCGATACGAAGGACGACCGCCCCACAGACAATATCTCTTTCGCTGCCACGAACCTCGTGAAGCCGGGACTCCAAAGCAGGAGGCAGCAATCCGAGCCTCCTAGTCTCCGGGATGCCTTCCCACCGACTCCGCCTCCAGAGAACGACAAGGCCACCGCGCCACTGAGCCGAGGCCAGTCCGTCCGCAACGGACCGAAACCGATGCCAGCAAAACTCAACATCCCCGAGTCTAGATCGAACGACCGGTACCAGAAGACGATGTCGCCACAGAGTGACCGCAGGGTGCCTAGCCGGGCCGCCTCGGTCACGAGGTCACCACCGCAGCGGAGCTACTCCAGGAATGATGGACAAAGGGGCGCTCGGTCGAGGAATGGTGATGACGGGTACCCGGATGATGTGTATGACATGTATGGCGGCGGCGGTGGTGGTGGTGAAAGGATAAGCAGAGGCACTGGATCACGCCGCCAACCGCGGATGATTGAAGAGGAAGAAGAGGGCAGCGACTACGACTCATTTGACGAGGGCGACTTCGAGATGATCCCGAACCGGCGAGGACCACCAGCATCGTCGGTGTCGGGCTCGTCGCGCGGCCAGTCGAGGCGGCCGGAGATCCGAAAAGTGCGGGTCAAGGTCCACGCCGATGACGTCCGGTACATTATGGTCGGCACGGCGGTGGAGTTCCCCGACTTCGTCGAGCGCATACGTGAGAAGTTCGGCATCACCCGCCGCTTCAAGATCAAGATGCGCGACGAGGACGCCCCCGAGGACATGATCACCATGGGCGACCAGGACGATCTTGACATGGCTATCATGAGCGTGAAGCAGGCGGCACGCAAGGCAAGACAGGATATTGGCAAATTGGAGGTCAGTCACCATTCAGAATTACCTCTCATCATTCTTTTCCTCCTCTCCAATCTCCGTATACTCCTAATCAACTACCCAATCACCGCCACTATTTTTGGTTTGAGCTTCGTTACTAACGCGAGTACGAAATACAGGTTTGGGTGCAAGAGCTCTAGAGAAGAGAGAAAAAAAAGAATTTTGTTGTTTCTTATCATCATTCTTGTCATTGGCGAACGATATACGACTCATACGATACCCGAAAGTGCGATCTATAGCATATCTCCTATGATAATAATGACAAGGCGGAGAGGAGAGGAGAGGGAGGAGAGGATCCCCCTCCCCTTCCTCCCGATCCTCCTCCCCTACCCCCTGGTTGGTGGCTTGTTTCTCTCAACACGCACGATGTGTGTGATATTTATTTGGCTTTTGGATTTTGGTCTGGGTTGGCTTTTTGGGACTTCTTCCTTAGCTTTGCCATGAAAGTAAATTCCAACTCGAATTCCATCTCGGCTCCATATGCTGTCACGCGGCCGTGCCCTTCAACGTCTTCTACCTAGGTCCCCGTGTGGCGACAGTTCAACCCCCGTTTTTCGTTTTTCGTGCCTTTTGCGACATGTCATATAGAGTTTAGGTGCGGATGGCGAACATACACGTGTGGCAGGTCCAAATCATGACACTCGAATCTTTGGAACGGGGAACGGGGTTAAGTGAGGCGGGTTGGCGACAGCGTCGTTATCTCCTAATCATCTAGGCTACTTTGCCTACCCACCAGGATCACCTCGAATTCCGTCAACCAAACCAACAATTTGGCCAGCCCCTTTACCCCTAGTCATCCATTGTTACTGTTATCGTTGTTGGCGTCCTCGGCCCCCACGGTTTGCGATTTCACTCGGAGGAAAAGTCAACCTTGCGTGTTTTTTTATTTTAGTTAGCTACTTAGTTTAGACCATGTTCGTTTTCAAGTGCACAAGAACCCAGCAAAGCAGACGTTTTTCTCTTCTTCCCCAACCATTCTCGCCCCTGTACATGCCATGCTTCTTCCCTAAGGTTCTACTATATCTTTCTAGTCTAGAAGAGGTAGTAACCGTAGGTCCTATCTTGCGTAGTGTCTTCCTAGGCATTGGGTAGAAGGGACGTCCAGGATGGACGAACGTGTTCTCTCGTCGAGTAGTTGGCTTGAAGTCCATTTCAGGGGACCCGGTTCGTACTGTTCAAGCCACGGGCTATTGCTTCGGGTTTCCTCCCCGCCCCAAACACGTCAACGAGTGTAACAATCAGTAATGATGAATTATCGAAAAGCGATTGGCTGATATAATTTCCTGTGTTTGAATGTGCGTCAGTGGCTCCAGCCCCAGCTGCCCTCCTTGCCTACCAACCTATCTACGTACGGGCCTGTGAGCCTGTGAACAAAGCCGCCTCCTCGCCCAGCTTGCACGGCACGTCCTCCTCCCGTGCCCCGTTTGATGCTGTTTACGACCAGCCAACCAGCTACAACTTTCTCGTGTCACCTACTGCCCGACGTCCCAAACGTGTCTCGTGCTGCAAGCCCATGATGGATCGACAAGGCCTATCTAATTGCTTGTCTGCATATTCCGTTGGGGGTTGGGGGGCATCCGACCACGCTAATTAGATCAATCACATCTCATTTTCGCGGCACCCAAGTATGCTCACGTGTCTTCTGTTCTCCTTGCTTCATGCGATTCGGTCACATTTCTGCCAGTCGTCTCGGCCTTCGTGGGGCTACCCAGAAGGTCGGTGGTTTGGGGTTTGTTCATTCATCCCGCTTCTGATCATGACCTCTCTACTGGGTCTATCTGGTTACCAAAAGGGGTTTGACTGAGTATAGCACAAAGCGTACAAGTCCGCTCGAACTCATCTGATTAACTAAATATTACGCCTAGAGCCTTCTGCCCTGGCTACCTTCTCAATACATATATATGTACTAATTTTCTCCTATATCTCAGTCACAGCCCGACCCGAATTCCGGCTGGCAGCCCTCGCCGCAGTAGTCGACCGACGAGCCGCACCACCCATATTGGGAGCAGCAGTCGCCGAACTCGGAGCCCTGGCAAGTGGTGCCATCGCCGCAGCTGCCGTCGGTGGAGATTGGCATGGGGCCATCGGGGTCGTCGGGGTCATCCGGGTCGCAGCTACCCGAGGGCTCGGGCAGCGGGAAGTCGTAGCTGGGGACGGTGCCGGAGCCCGCGCGATACCAGTTCTCTGGGGGGTCCTCTAGGCACTGGCCGACGGTGACGCCGCGGTACCCGTTGCGGACGAGGGATGATAGAATGTACTCCGTCAGATTGTGCACGACCTGCTCGTGGATGTCATGCTCGATCTCCAGGTAGCCCGTTCTGCACGGATCCTTCCCTTCTACCGCCGCATCCCACAGGTCCTTGCTGTCCTGGATTTGCCCCGGCTCTGTGTGCAGGTATCCCTCGGTATCTAGGTTGAAGTAAACGATATGGTACCCCAGCTCCGACATCAGCGTCTGGCAATTCCGCTCGCAAATCGAGTATGGTGGTCTGATGTTGTGCGTGGGAGTTAGCCGCGCTCATTTTGTATTCCATGTGAAAGGAAAAGGAGAGGCTACGAACCGCATGTAGGTGGGTATGTACCCCAGGATGTCATTGAACGCTATCTCGTTCCATAGCATCTGGTTACGAGCCTGAGTGTCGCTAATTGCAGAGAAGTTCTCATCTGCATTGTGGCCTCCCGCGTTAGCAGACTTCGTCGTATCCGTTGGCTGCGGAGAGCATTGCAGGATAGTCTGCCAGGAGCTACATAGATACTTACGTGACCAGGTATGACTTGCAATCTGATGGCCTTCCGCCGCCATGCGCTAGATGACTTGTTAGGAACCACAGATCTCATTGTCTCCCCTCCTTTCCTTTTTCTCTCCCCCTTTCGTCTTCGATGTGAGGATTTCTCATACCTGAATAATCGAAGCCCACGGCAGTGCCGGATCGTTGAGCTTTCCCTTGTGGAGGTTCGTGCCCGTCATGAAGAACGTGGCCTTGACTTTGTATTTCTGCACATAGGAGGTCGAGGCGGATCAGTCTATGCATCTATTTACACAGGTGGAGATAGGGAAAGGAAAGTGTCCGGGGGGGGGGGGGGTTCGTAGTGACCTACCGCCAGCAGATCGAGGAGCGCGTCAGTATATTCATAAGGGCCGTCATCGAAAGTGACGGCGATGTCGCCATCATTCCAGCAGTCGTAGATGCCCCCTCCGCCGTAGGGTACCTCGCCCACCTTCGGCCTTGGGATATCTGCCGTTTCCGCCCCACTGGGTTTCTGGTTGCCATCGCACCCGCTACCGTAATCGAGCTGGCAGTCAGGCGACTGGCAGTATTCTTGGCCCTTTCCGCACCAACTGTTTTGTTCACATCGTTCAGCCAACTATCCTGCCACTCAAGGGGTCTCGGAGAAGTAGTCGGATAACTCACCCGGCGGATGAACAGCAATAGCCTGGTAGCGGAATCATATTAGTTAAAGGCTTCCTCAATTGTCCTTGATTTCGAACTTGACGGGGTAGAAATTACCTTCCGCGCAGCTTCCTCTCGTAGGGCCACACCTATTATCCGTGTTTTGGCGCTTCTCGATGTCACTGGAGGCGTCCCTTTCCTGTAGGGATACGGGATTCATTGGCTGCGACGACGTAGCCTGCCATCTCTTGTCCGCAGCGAGCCTCGAGGCGAGTTTCCGGTTACCCCCTAGTATCGGTACAGGCACTCTTGAATGGGCAGCCGCCGTGCCTACACATATGGCGGCGCCGAAGATTCCAGACCAATGCATTGCGAGCGTCAGGAAAAAGAAGGGGGGGTGGGTTCGAAGAATAGGGGACACTGGCTTAGATGAGTGAAGAGTTGGAAAACAAAAGCTGGGGATTCACCCCAGATTATATCCCAAGGCTGGACTGAGAATTGCTATCCAACTACCTAAGCATGACCCCTGAATCGGGGCAAAATATTTTTCTTCCTTCTCCTCGTACAAGGATTCAGCTATCCATAAGCAGGCATGCTCGGGTAACATGCGCGCGCACACACGCGCATATTTGGCAAGCCATCCTGCAAAATTTATAGCACCCTAATATCCGGATGCGACAGTGTTCTGGCTGGTGAATGGGCAGAGGAATGGGCAGATGAACAGGAGCCAGGCGCATGTGGAGTGGAGCGTGCGGTGCGATGGTATGCGGTGCGCTGCAACCTCGTAATAGCAGCTGCCGACACGAACTCGGGCGGCCAGTCAGAGCCGTGCTCGGCGCCGCAGGGCTTATGCGCGTTCCTATAGTGACCTGCTACCCGAGCAAGCTGCCCCTGCGTCCGATCCTTTCCTCGCATTCCAACTACAGTGGCCTGCGACAGAGAAAGGTTGGAGCAGGCGTTTTTATTTCCGCTGCTGCCACCTGATGTGACCCTAAACGAGACCGCACGAGTAAGCGATGGTCTATGTGAACAAGGCCAAACACCACGTGTCGGAAATTGCATAAGCGCCTTACCCGGTTCTCTACGCGAGGTCACGGGCGAAATGGACATCTGGAAACAGATATGGTTGCGGCCTCTGGCGCCATCGACGCGGACATAGTGTGTCTCTAGTCGAGTACCGTACTGCCGAGCCTCCGGTCTAGATCGTGTTATTATCCAACCGGCAGTGGAATAAATGGGTACTGCCTTGCCTTTTGTTGGTGATATATCTTAGCATAAGATATTGATCTTACCATTATACAGGGCTGGCATCATTATGGTTGCTGTTACATGCTTTTACTCTGTAAAATACCCATGGAAGAGACGTAACGTTTCGTGGCGAGTTAGTAACGTCAAGGTGCAACTGGTCTACCTATCCATCGAGGAATGCGTTTTCGTCTCGGCAAATAAAGGCTTCTGCATAGTACCGTATAACTAAACCCCAAGAACTATCGGAATGCGGAATGCTTCCTAGCAAGCTTAATTTGGGTGAGATGCAGGCTTTATTATCCGGGGTGGAAGGAGTAGGCAATTGGCAAGTAAGGGGGACGAAGATCACTTCACTAATCCCTGTCTTCTATTGTTGTCTTTGAGATCCATATCCTGGCGATCATCGTCATCCCGATGCAACACGAAGACTAGTTATATGTTGTGGTACCAAGGCCAATTCATACCAAAGCAACTAAGGTAGCTTGGTATTGAGGGATCGGTTCCTCTGGGTTTCACATTAGGAATCACTCCGCTTTCGCAGTCGTGCAGGCTTCACCGAAGACAAAGAGCTGCGAAGTAGACGGATGGTAGCGCAGCTATGAAGTCAAGTAATGTACGTCGACGTCCCTCGAGGGACGCCGAAGAAAAGCGAGACCCCATAGCAAAGAGTAGCTATAGTACTAATGATATCTAGGCATTCACAGTTAGTTAAACCACGTGAATACCTGGGTGACACTGCGAACCAAGAACAAGCTTCATGACCTCAAAAAGGGGCCCTCGAAGGTCGGCAAACATCTGATGAAGGTGAATGGCTGTCGGGAGAAGCGATGGCCGGAGGGGGGTTTTTCTCGACGAGGTCAAAAAAAATAAAAAATCAATTGTGGTGATAACTGCAGTCCCGATTTCGGGCTTGGAGTGCAATAAGGTACATGGAGAGGGAAGTAAGGGGAGCCTTGGAGGTTGTGAAATAGGGGAAGTGGGTGAAAAATACTGCTTCTACATCTGTGTGAGCACTATGCAATAAGTCTCAATGCCAGAATGCCTGTTGTCCTCCCCTGCACAGGTGGGCAGCTGGCAGAAATCCGACTGTACTACTGCACAGCCCAATAAGGTACCTAACTAATACCTAAGCATGTAACTATTGTATAAGCTACCTGTAGAGAGGCTGCTAAGCTAAAATTTACTGCGATTCACGTCTCGGAGACGTACGCGTAAGAATAAGTTGACTACATAAGTATTATAACTAGGTCTTAGCATACTAACAACAGATTTTTGTTTTTATTTTTATAAGGCATACTCGTGTTCTTGAGCGAGCACCAGAAAGATCAAGTCGATTTAAAATCGAGGTTCCTCAATTAATTAGTGGGCTGCCCGCAGGGATTCCCATTCGGCCATCTGAGATTTGGTGAAGGGAGCGATGCATTATATTCGACTGCTTCGTCCCCCCACGATAGACACATCGGATCCAGACAATCCAGTTCTCTCGCTTCTCCTGACTATCACCACCGATCTAGGCGAATGATTCTTGTATCCTGATGAGCCTATTGATTTGTCATTCTTTACGAATTCTGATGTCGTCCGTGGCCTATATATCGGCCCACGCGACCTCAAGCCCGTGGATGGCCGTAAATATGTGCAATGGGAGCCGGGCATGCGCGTCCTCAACACCAAGCTGCTGTTTGAGAAGAAGCTTGTGTCTGAAAAGTGTCATGTATTGATTACCGCAGATGACCCACCTGAGACGATGTTGTCACTGGATGAGACGCGCGACCTCCTCCCCTGGCGCGTCAAAGAGGATGGGAGAGAGAGCAAGGGGCTGGTCGCAAGCTTGACCGTCAAGTTCGATGCCGGAGGTGTCTTCTCTACCTCTGTGCGTGAGTTTGCATGTCAGCACAAGCCAGAGGAACTGGGCGACGTAAGACTTTGCATTGAGGAAGACATTGGAGAGAGCATCGCCCGCCATATTTGGGACGCTGGCTTGGTGACCGCTGCCCTGCTCGCGGACTCCTGCCGGACGAAGAAACGAGGGCATCGCACCAGTGATTTCCTGCCTCTTGATGAAGACAGAGAAAAAATCAATATCCTCGAGCTTGGATGCGGTGTTGGCATCCTGGGCATCGCGATCGCTAGCGTTATACGTAGAGCCGCAGAGCAGCAAGGGATCAAGTCAGCCCGCCCGGCCGTTCTCCTCACGGATCTGCCGGAGGCGGAGGAGCGCGCAAGATCCAATATTTCTCGCTACCAAAACCTCCCGGGGTGGAAAGATTCTTCGACATCTAATATCGACTATGAAAATCTCGACTGGGAAGAGGGTAGGAACTCACGGTTCGGACCCATCGTTGGATCAAAATGCTGGGACTTCGTTGTGCTGAGTGATTGCACATACAACGTCGATGTATTCCCAGCGCTTGTGGGGACGCTCGCTTCACTGCATGCTCTAAATATGACGAAATCGGAGCCCGAGGAAAGGGACGCCTTTACGACCCGAGTCTTGATGTCAACAAAGCCTCGCCACGACTCGGAAAAGGCTCTGTTCAAGCTATTGGAGGATGATGGCTGGTCGTATAACTTGAAAAAGGCCATCCCGCTACCCAAAATTAACGGTGACACCGAGGTAGTTGAGGTATACCTGATAGAGAAGAAGGCCGGGTCCATACCATCATCAAGAAAAAGGAAAGGCACCAACACCGTCCTTGCTGACAAACCCTCGAAGAGGTCCACGTCGGCGGTCTGATTAGGAGGCATTATACTTCAAGCCTTAAGATAGCTACTACTACTAAAACACACGGACAGAGGCCAAAATGTTCGATGATCTATTATATATCTAAGTACTATCGTATCAGTAGCTCCGTGGCAAATGCAGGACCTTTTCCGAGATGAAGTTCAAGATCATCTCGCGACTAATGGGCGCGATCCGGGGCACGAAGCACTCCCTCATCCACCGCTCTACGTCGTACTCCACCGCATACCCCATCCCACCGTGGGTCAGAATCGCACGCTCGCAGGCCTTGAAGGCGGCCTCCGCCGCCAGGTACTTGGCGGTGTTGGCAGCGACGCCGACATCCTTCTTGACAGAATTTTTGCCGGCTCTGCTCTGGTCGAAGAGCCTCGCAGCGTGGTACGTGGCGAGCTTCGCGGCCTCGAGTTGCATATATACGTCGGCGAGCGGGTGCGCGATGCCTTGGTTCTGGCCGATGGGGCGCCGAAAGACGACGCGGTCGCGCGCGTACTGCGCGGCGCGGCCCAGCGCCGCGTAGCCCAGCCCCAACGACTCGGCGGCCAGTAGACAGCGCTCCGCGTTCATACCGTGCATGACAATGCGGAAGCCGTCGCCCTCAGAGCCAATCATCGTCTCGGCGGGTATCCGGTAGTCGTCGAAGAAGACTTCATTCGCATCCACGGCGCGCCCGCCCATCTTGTCGATCTTCCGCACATCAAGCCCCGGCGCCGACCGGTCGAGGTCGATGCAGAAGAGCGAGAGGGCATCGCTCGGCCGCTGCACCTCCTCCAGCGGCCTCGTGCGCGCTAGTAGCACCATCTTCTGCGCTACCTGCGCGCAGGTGATCCAGATCTTCTGGCCCGTGACGCTATACGACCCGTCGTCCAGCTTCTTCGCGAAGGTCTTCAGGCGTAGCGTGTCGAGCCCAGCGTCGGGCTCCGTGACGCCGAAGCAAGCGCGCAGCCGCCCGGCCACGATCCCCGGCAACGTGTCGCGTAGCTGCTCCTCGGTCCCGAACGCGACCAGCGGCTGCGTCGCGTAGACGTTCGCGTGCACCGCTTGGGCGCCCGCCATGCCGGCGCCGGACTCTGTGATCGTCTGCATCATGATGGCGGCTTCGGAAATGCCGAGACCGGCCCCGAGGGACTCGGGTAGCGCTATCCCGAGCCACCCACCCTCCGCCAGCGCCGCATGGAAATCGGCTGGGTCCGTCTGCGTCCGCTCGCGCTCCCGCCAATACTCGTTAGGGAAGCGCGCGCACACCGCCGCCACGCCCTCCCGTACAGCCATCTGGTCCTCCGTCAGGTGCGACGTGCTGCCTCCGGATTCCATGTCTTGGCGACGCCGCGGCGTTGCCGAGAACGCACGAGGGCCTGCGTGTGGTTTTACGAGCGCATCGGTGACTATGGGCCGGGCGCGCCGGATCTGGCGCGCGAGGACTCGGGACATAACTGGTTTATGTGTGTACCTTGGTTCAAAACGAGTTGATTGCGGTAGCGGGAGAAGAAATGGAAAAGTAATGAGAAACGTTTTGATATATACGATGTCAATAAATGTACCTAAGAATGAGACTGTGGGGGTACCGACGTAACTTAGCCCCAACACTACTTTTACCTCGGTCGGCGGTTCACTCCGTACCCCGGCGTAATACTAGTCAGTAAGTAAATTGTCGGCAGACATCCGATGTAGTCGATGGTATCCGGTATAGTCGGAGGACATCCGATGGCCCACAAACCTGTGCCGGAGGCGGCGGGCCATTAAGAGTGTAACTGGAGATGAACAACGAACAGCCCGCTTCAAGAAAACAAACATTTGGACAAAATTTTCCGTGCCTAGTATACGAGTAGCCTCTCCTTGCATGAATTCATGCATTTTGTCATTGATATACCATTGAACGATTATGAGACGCCATCTATAAGGCCCGGGGCGTACAATAATAGTAAATGTCGGGTATCATGATAGATCCATATTCGCTTTCTCTTCACTGCGTGCCGCAATACTTTCAATATTACATCTCTACAACCTCTTGTCGAACTGGACATTTCCCTATTCCCAGGGGACAGTCGGGGGTCGCTGCCGCCATGCATTCTCACCAGAAGGCTGTTTGACGGCGTTACACATTCGAGTAGGTGTACGGGGCTTTCTACCTAACGTATCTACCAAAAAACTTTCTTGTGTACAGCACCCACAACACCGAAATACAACCGCCATGCTCCCTTTCCTAAGTAACGTGGATCGATAGCGATCGATAGTAATATGTTTTGTCTGGCCTGGTGTAGACTTCGTGCACGAAGGCGACTTCCCTCACTTCTCTTCGTTAACGCTGTATCTTGGTGGACTCGTCAGGGGTCAGGGGGGAAGCTACGAGGATGGCAAGAACCATGCGCGTGTCTATGTCGCCAGACAGGCAGGCGTACCCAAAGCCCCTTCAATATCAATCAGTCAGGGGCCTCCCTCAGGGTCGTCCTTTGACCTTCTACCACTCGAGATGTTTGGGCTCGCTGGGTGTATTATCATAGTTGGCAGATACAATTCTCCCGAACCATTCTCATCTAGATAACCCACAACAACCTCTCTTTTCAACCCTCGTTTCTATCCGTTCCCCCGTTTCCATCTCTCGTATTAGTTATATTCATGCCATCTGCCGAACATCGCTGGCCACTCGTTCCGGCACTAGAAGGAGAAAGCAGTAGTATATCTCGTTCCCGACAACCGTTATCTGTGCCTCGTTTTTTAATGCATAATATAAGGCCCGACGGAGCAAAAAAAGCAAGTCATTGATAAACAAAGTCCCATTGCAACGGACTGTCTCTTCGAGCTCCCTCCCTTCAGCCGTATACAATCTCCTACACATCAATTCAGGAAAAAAAGATAACGCATCCACAATGTCCTCCCGAGCCCAGGACCACCCTTATGAGGCCCCTTCGACCCCGGTCATCCCCATCATCACGAGGACGCCGCCGACGCCGACGCCATCAACGGCATCATTGGCGTCCGAGACGCTCACCATGACCACCACAGCGACAGCCACGACGACGGCCTCAGGACCCAAGAAGGAAGAAGAAGAAGGAGCAGAAGCACAAGACACGCCACTATCAAGGACTACGACCGCGGTCCCAACAACACCGCACACGGCCGACGTCTCCGGCCCCGGCCCCGGCTCTAACTCCAACTCCAACCCTAGAGACCCGCAGCGGTCCCGACTCCGCCGCGCCTGCGCCGCCGTGCGGCCCACGAGCCGGGAGGCGGTGCTGATGGGATGCTGGCTCGTGGCAACAGCGGCGTTTGTGGGGTCAGCGGCGGGGGTGGCGGTGGTAGCGGAGGTGCAAGGACGAGAGCAGGAGGACGGGACGGACCATAAAGAAGGCTGGACGCGTGGGGGACTCACAGCGCTGGGTGTATGCTGCGCGGTGGTACACGGGGCATCGACGGCGCTGTTCACGGGCGTGGTGTCGGTGGAAGCGCGGCGGCGGAGCCGCGGGGCATCATCGTCATCGTCGCCGTCATGGGAGCGCGGAGCGGCGCCGTAGCTGGGCGCGTTCACGGGCGCCCTCGCCGCCGCCATCGTCCTGCTCATCGTCGCCGAGCTCCGCGTCTGGGCCGGCGAGAACTGGGCCTACGTCTGGCTCCTCGTCAACGCCGCCTGGCTTGCCTGCCTCGCCCTTGAGTGCGTCACCGGCTTCTGGCTCCACGTGCTCGAGACCCTTGCCCGTTGCTTCGCCGTCGTCTGGCGTGGCGAGGACGGCGGCGGTGGTCGCAGCCGCCGCGGCTACGAGTGGGTGTAGATGGGGCCCCTGCTCCCCACCCTTTTTTTTCCTTCTCTGACTTGTGCATGACTACTTAAAGGTGGAGGAGAGGCTTTAACACTTCCTCTATTAATGCCTTGAATAAATGCCTTAAGCGTACGTTGGACATCAGCTAGCCGAAGAAGATTCGATGCAACGACGAAGCAGGATAACTCTTATCGACCAGACCTACCTAGACTTAATAAATACGGTACATACGCCTTTCTCTCTCTCTCGTGCAAGACACCATACCTACATTGAAAAGTTTTATCTTTAAACGTAGGAGTAGGACGTGCGCTTGACTTGCTGGGCCACGCTAGCTGCGCAACTTGCTGATTTGCTGTTTTTACGACTTGCTGATGAGTGAGTGAGGCAAGGAGGTATCTAGAGTATAAAAGCAGATGTAAGATAAACTTGACGAAAAGGCGGCACAGTGCTGACGTACACGTGTAGTAGAAATAAGTTACTGTGGTATTACGGATGCTACTTTGTCGACGGAGAATCAAGGCACAGGATACGCACTATCTTAACTGAAGCAGCACCACACACGTACCATAAACCTCCGGGGCACCTCGAAAATATCTATTAAAAATACATTCCATAGGGACCGAATCTTCTGAAGAAATAATGTCCTCCCGGGGGAGGGGGAGGGCCTCCTTTGCCTCGCGTAAACTACCTTGAAAACGCCATCTTCCATTTCTTCCACGCATAGGCGCACGCACTACACCTTCTCTTGTCTGAGCACTACTCTCTCTGTCTGGATAGAAGAAAATAATAACAAAAAAACAAGCCATCTTGCAGAGACTTGTCGCTGGTCTACCCTCTTCTTCGTCTAGCGTAAGGGAAGGTAAAGGTGACGGCTTCGTAAGCCATCCCAAAGGGGGTGGAGTTTTTAATAAGAAAGAAATATCAAAAAAGGGGAAGATCCAGGGCACGAAAAAAGCTAGGGGTATAGCCTCCCCGGGTTCATCCCCGCCTCTTGCAATGCGCCGTAAAAGCCGGATATGCGTTGAATCATCCTCGATACACATGCCAATCATTTCTCCCTCCCCGATTCCCGAGAATTGAGATATCGCCGTACGCCAGGAACACCAAATGCGTGGTCGGGGATATGCGATGCCTCGAGTGCGTGCGCATACCAGCCACTATAGATGAGTCCGTCCTTTTGACACCGAACTCGGTAACGAAGCAAGCCGACGTCTTGTTTCCAGTGTCGGCCTAAAGCCTCCAATTAAGGGCTAGCAGCTTGATTATTACTTCGCCTTTGTTGCGAGAAACCCAACAGATCTATTCGCCATCGCTCTGGACACTGCTTCCGCCCCCATTCGCTTGGCTGGTACCGTTAGTCACCAGCTTGATACGCGTGGTACCGCCTGAAGCCTGGGGCGTCCCGACGCTAGTGGGAGCAACAGAGCTATCCTTCGCAGAACCATCTTCGAGCTCAGCAAGCTCTGGATGCTGCGCAAGCTCTTCCTGAGCCTTGTCGTTGAAGAATTTCTACTTATGGTTAGTATGTTTCAGTCTGTATAGGGCACGTAGGGTATGAATCTTTGACTAACCTCCATGACGTTTGCATCAGAGTACAGAAGGCTTCCGTCCTCATTGTATGTTCTGCAATTGTTGCACATCAAGATGATATCCCGTCGCATGTCATTGATGCTGTTGTACTCCTCTTTCTTGATCTTTGCGAATATCTGATTCATACAGATAGGCTCTTTGATGAGCACATAATAATCGCCGTAATCCCGCTTCGACGGTAGTTTGATGAAGGGTCCGATGATGAGACGCTTTGAGGGCTCGTCCTCTTCGTCCTCCTCTTCAACTGGCATATCGGCTTCAAGTACCATGAGGCCCTCATATATAGTCCGCAAGCTCTTTTGAAGAGCGGCCCGCATCTCCGGCGGGAGACGTGGTTCGTTGACGGGTGCAACAGCCTTGGGCCGGCCCAGAGGTCCGCGCCTCTTTTTGAGCGGCGGTTCGCCATCTTCATCATCGGCTTTGCGCTTTTCATTCTTGCTGCCAGGCTTCCGACCTCGCTTCTTGGGCGTGGTATCTAGGTCTTCTGTGCTTGCGCGGCTTGCACTGGGAGAGTTGGCGTTCGACACATTGAAAACTGCGAGCTTCTTGAGCCTATTATTCTCGCGCTTGTCCTTTCGAGCTTGCTTGCGAGCTGCCGCCGCTTCTGGCGAGTCGTCATCGTCGTCTACGGCCATGAGCCATTGCTCCTCGGTCAAGCCGTCGTCATACTTCACACGAGTACGCTCACGGGCGCCACGACCCAGCACCTCTTCCTGTTCCTCGGAGACGGGGTTTCCTTCGGTGAGATAGATGTCAGGAAGTTCATCCTCAGCCATGAGTCGCGGTACCCCCTTGCTGCCCGGCGCAGTTCCATAAGTAGGGTCCTTCATGCGCTCCTCGTCGAGTTTCTGGAAGGTGACGACCTCTTCGTCGTCTCGGGCCAAGATAAGATTCAGCTCCTCGTCATCCATCTCTTCCTGTTCGCCAGACTCCGCCAAGTCGGCAGACTCAAGCAACGTCCGCAGCATGGCATCTCGATCAGTTTCCGAGGACTTGTTATCGAAGCGACCGGCCTGAATGACTTTGCTGTCTATGTCAAGCTTGAACCGCGCCCGTTCCAGAATCTTCTCCTCCACAGAGCTGGAGCTCACAAGACGTAAGATACGCACTTCATTCTTCTGACCGATACGATGCGCACGATCTTGAGCCTGCAAATCCTGATGAGGATTCCAATCGGAGTCGTAGATGATGACGGTGTCGGCCGTTTGCAGGTTGAGACCTAGACCACCGGCACGGGTCGAAAGCAAGAACATGAAGTATGGAGAGTCGGGGGCATTGAAGGCTTTCAGCAGGTCGGAGCGGTCCTCAGATTTTGTCGTACCATCTAAACGCAGGTATTGAAGTCCTCGGAACCGGAGGAAGTCTTCCATGATATCCATGATAGCCGTCATCTGGAAAAACATCAAGACACGATGACCGGTCGCCTTGTATTTGGGCAGAATCCGATCGAGCAGCTCGAACTTACCCGCCGTTCTCCAAAGAAGGTCGTTGCTAGTGTTGGTGGGGTTCATCTGGTTCTCAACCTCGTCAAAAACGAATGGGTGGTTGCACAGCTTGCGGAGCTGCATGATCATGTTGCTGAGACCACGAGCACCCGTCTTGCCACCCTTGCCATCGCTAACGGCGATCTTGTTGTGGGTGACCATCTGCTTGTAGAGACGCGACTGCAGGGCCGAGAACTTGCACTTGATGACCTTTTCAGTCTTGTCTGGCAAGTCCTTCTCGACATCCTTCTTGAGACGCCGGAGCAGGAACGGTTGTAGCACCTTGTGAAGACGGCGAATGACTAGAATCTGTTCTTCTTCATTCAGCTCCATCTTGTCCTGTCCACCAGTGTTTGCAAAGGGTGTGTTGAACCATTCGTCGAACGTCTTGACCGACTTGAAAATGGTCGGCAGAACGAAGTTGAGCATGGCCCACAATTCAGTCAGGTTATTTTGAAGAGGCGTTCCCGTGAGAATGAGACGGAAGCGCGTGCTGTAGTACTGGGAGATCGTGGCGCTAAGCTTCGAGTTCGTATTCTTCATGCGATGGCCTTCGTCGATGATCATGTGGAACCACTTGATTTTGCTCAGGATCGGACGGTCTTTGATAATGTATTCGTACGTCGTGAGCAGAACCTGGAACTTCCCTTGCCGGATCTTCTCCTGCTGCTGCTTCCGTGCATTTGGCGGACCCTTGTATACGACACGGGCGACTGAGGGAGCCCATTTCTCGAACTCCAAATTCCAGTTGGTCAAGGTACTGAGTGGGACGATAACCAGGTAAGGGCCCTGCTGCATCTTCTTCTCAATAAGGTAGGTGATCAAACTGATTGTCTGGATCGTCTTTCCGAGACCCATTTCGTCAGCAAGAATACCGTTGAGGTTGTTGTTGTAAAGCGATAGCATCCATTGGAGACCCTTGATCTGGTACTCTTTGAGCCTTCCGCCGACCAGAATGTTGGCCTGCTCCGTGACCTCTTCCTTGACCCGATGAGCCACGGCGTAGTAGTCAATCTTCCGGCCGGGACCTTCCACGACATCATCCTCGGGATCGCTCTCCTCCTCCGGCAGGATCCCAGTTTCGTCTCTATAGAGGTCCGCAGCTTGGCGCCGCTGTGCCTTAACGGACGACGCAAGCTGGTGCAAGAAACCGTCGGTCTGTTTGAGCAAGTGAGTGATACGAGTATCCTTGGCTTGGTCGAGCAGCTTGAGATAAGCTTCCTCATCGTTGGCCTTGAGAGCCTGGAGACGCTGCTTGGCAGTACGCTCGATGCGCTTCTGCTCTTCCTTCTCGATGTTGAAGTGGTGCGAGTACATAGCGCGACCCATCTTAGACATCTTGCTCCTCGCAGCCGCTGCCGAGTTGTGGATCTCGGATTTGTGGTGTTGAACAGATTGCAAGAAGTCGATGTGCTTCTTCTTCTCGCGATGCTCGCGAGCGTCTCGCTGCTGCTTCTCAAGCTTCTCGGTGATGCGGGCTTCGCGAACGTTCTGCTTCTTAGTCCTCCGATAGAAGGAACGGTTTGTCGTCATGGCAAGATTATCATAATGCATCATCGCACGACCAACCTTCTCCCGGAGGGCTCGTTGCTTGGCATATAGGCCAAGAGACTTGAGCTCAATGATCGCTTTCCGCTTGATCGTGTCATCTGGATCAACGGATTCCTTGGTGACATCCCAGTGAGCGATATTTCCAGGCACTGCCTTCAGCTCCGCGTATCTAGCAGCCATGCGGCTGCACACGATAAGCTCGCGCTCATGCCGTAACTGCTCGAAATCCACACCGGTTGGGTAAACGCTGGGAATTATGAAACGTTGGGTGCGCTGGCCATGTTCCCAAAAACTGATGTTCTTACGAATTGAGCCGATCTCATAGGGGGATTTCATGGATTTGAAGACCCGGCCTTGCGGCGCAGCGTCGGCCTCGGACGTAGCAGGACCCTCGGGGGCAGCAGAGCCGGCTTTGGTGGGCTCATGGACTGATGCCGGAGTAGCACTGCCAGTAGCCGAGGCCTGTACAGACTGTTCAGCAATGGCTTGTCTTCGCTGGCGCTGGGCATGAAGTGCCTGCTGGAGAGTATAGGGTACGCCGGCATTCTTGCCCAGTAGCTTGAAGGCTGAGATCTGTTGTCTTAATAAGTTCAGTTGTTGCTGAGAGAATTGTGGTGTAGGAGTCGTCGTAGAAGGCGAGGCTGAGGTTGGTTGAGCAGCCGTGGCCGGATTTGAGGGCAAGGCTGAGGCGCCCAAGGCGACAGATGATGGGGGTTGAGAAGTCTGCTTGGTCTGGAACGCGTGTTGCGCGCCATTGACACCATTTCCATTGGGGAGGTTCTGCTGCGACTGTTGGTGTATCTGCTGTTGCTGTTGTTGCTGAAGCTTGCGCATATTTTGCTGCTGCTGGATGTTCAGCAGGAACTGGCTCGTCTGCTTGAACTCGGGATCTGTGTGAGGTACGCCCTGTTCTTTCATCTGTTTGAACCTCTGTAGGGGAATAGTTAGCACGGGAGGGGACAAGAGGATAATGGATAATTGTCATGATATATAGCATGTGAGGATGAACGCACCATATACATATCGTGCACCTGCTGCTGGCTTGGAGAAGCCGAGACGGCAGAAGAGCCATGATGCTGGACAGGTTGGGGAACTTGAACAGACGCCATATTGATGAAATGGGCACTCTCCAGGTTCATAAGCTCGCTAGGTTATTCCCACGAAGTAGATATCTTCACCTAGAAGCTAGTCACGTAACATTCATATCGGGGACAGGATGACAGGCGACAGCGACCATACAAAATGTCAAGTCGAGCGCGTCGTGAAAGGGGCAGCAGTGTGGTGAGATAAGGCAAGATAGGGTTTATTGTATTTGATGAAGAAGGGTGGTGATAGATAGATTAGATGGGATGGGATGGGATGGAGATGAGGCTGAGGCGCCTCGAAGAGGGTTGCGGCGCGCCAACCACCGGGGCTGCAATATATTTGTTGAAGGATCCCCAAGTTGCGACCGCGACAGGGAATTAATTTATAGAAGGCAACACAACAATGTTTAAAAGGTTTAAAAGTATATTGTGGTGCAAGGTGCAAGTAACTCCGAAGTTTGGTTGCGACAGGTTATTTTTTTTTTCTTTGGGTAGGCCGTGTCGCGCCTCTGTTCAGTGGGGAAGATACTGTGCAGGGGAAAGAAGAGAAGAGAGTAAAAAAAAAAAGAGGGTTGTCACGTTCGGTCGGTCGGCCGGTCGGTTTGGTCGCGACAAGACAGATACAGACAGACAAGCGTGGACGTGTGGACGTGTGGACAGACAAGAACGTGGAGAGAGAGAACCTTGGAAGGGAGGGATGTATTTGGTGGTAGTAGTGGGTATGTAGGCGTAAGTAAAAGTAAGTAGGGTAAAGTAGGTAGGTAGGATAAAGTAGGCTAGGTAAGTAGGTTGGTAGGTAGGTAGGTAGGTAGGGGGGGGATAGAGGGGGGAATAGAGACACAAGAGTCAAGTAAAGTAAAGTTGCCTACTCTAACTATTACTCTCTCTCTCTCTCTCTAATTCTACCTATTCTTACTATTAAAAGGTGGGAATAATAGTAAGTAGTTTTGGTTGGTAGAATGATGGTTGGCAATGGTTGGTACACCAGGTGGATTAAAAAATCGACATAGAGGGGCCGGTTTTTCTCCAATTTGTCGCGTTAAAATAAAAGTATAGGGGATTTCTGGATGTTCGCTGATGAATTTAGAGGGGGATGGGTTGGTATCGGCTCGTTTTCTGATGCGCGATTGATTGATGGCCAGAAGAGAGCATTGCCCATGTAATGTGTGGTGTGGTTTTTTTTGATTGAGTGTAAGTGAAAGGGGAGTCCTTTTTTTTTTCTCTCTTGTTTCCCTTTGGCCTGGCCTTCTCTGCCTGTTTAGTGCTATCTGGGCATAGGTACGTACCGACGTACTAACCAATTTGCCAATTGTGCCAGGCCTAGTATGGGAAGGTGTGGACGGGTTTAGGTAAGATTTAAGAGAAGGTAAAATGAGTGGGGAAACCTGTTTGCCTGGCTTGCCTGGCTTGTCTGGCCTGTTCAAAAGTTGGAGCACAGCCTCAATCAATGGGAATCAATGGGAAGGAATGGGGTCCGTGCACCAATCATTGATACCCCGGGGCCTGAACCGACAATCGGAATAACTTGAATGATTTTAACCAACTGCAACTTCTACGCTTTCTGATTGGTTCGGATTTATTGATAAGAATCTAAGTGGGGCACCTAGGAAGTTGCCGACATTCCGCCTACGTATGTACTATGTAACAACAGTACGTACTCCATTAGATCAGCTGGTAAATTGGTCGGCTGTCCAGCTGCCTTTAGCTGTCCCTATAAACACCTAATCACAACTACATATTGTAGGAAAAAGTGGACAGAGGGGAAAAGTGACGGCCTTGCCTTGCCTTACCTAAGTACCTAGACAAAAGTATGCCAGCTTGGCCACCTGGGTAGCCAAGGGCAGCCAGCTTGCCAACCAGTTCAAGCCAGTCCAGGTAGTGTAAAAGTACCTATCTAGCTGACCAACGAGATGGAAAAAGGAGATGGAGCTTTATGGGGAGTTCTATGTATGTATGGATGATCGATCTACCCGGCCGGATAGATCCCGGGCGCTCACCCCCTTGCCCTTGTCTATCTCTATAACTATTATTACTACTACATAGTACTACTATCTTTTTGCCAATGTGCCAATGTGCCAATGTGCTTAACGGATGTCTTTCCCATTGCTCACCTCACATGCAGGGGCATCGTCAAGCACCTAAATATGTGCAACTAGCCACAGCTGCATGCTTCCGATCTTCCCCCTACATATCCGCAACTAGATAGGACATCTCGGCAGGGTAGGTAACAAGGAGATCCGGCATCGATCAATGGTAGATCGCTCTGCTTCACCACAGGTTCGCCGTGGATCCCAAAACCGGGACTAATGCAGTAGCACAACAGATGTTCATTTTGGGCTAAATACCCCCTTTTTTTTATCTTCCCAGAGACGCAGCTTGGTGGATTAAGGTGGGCAGTTGGTTGTTTCCTACTACGACTTGTTTTGCTTTGCTTTGCTCACCTCTTAACCTTCTTCTTATCCGGCCCCTCCTCCTCCTCTTCATCGCTCAAATCCGCGTACTGCGTGACCGGCTGCGTACCGTTCCACGCCTTAGTGAACATCGGGTCCTTCTTCGCCACGTCCGCATACTTGAGCAGCGCCTCTCGGGGATCCTCGTGCAGCATCCGGCTGAGCGGGATATTCTCACTGATGTGCTTCTCGTCAGGCTGGCTGCGCCCGAACGGCGTTTGCTGCGGCGCTTGCGGTGCCCGCGGGTCCTTAGCCTTCCCGGCACCCTTCCTCGTCGTGGGCAGCGCCCCCGGCGTGATGATCGAGTCTCCCGAGAGCCCGAGGGACTGATCTGTGGTGAACTCGGGGTTGTCATCGAGATGTCGTTTCTTGGGCGCCCGCGACATAACGTCCACGGCGCCCCTTGTCGACATGGTTGGGTTGTATAGAATGTGCATCTCGCCATTTCCTGAACCTGTGATGATCTGGTTGATTTTGGGGTGCCAATCCACTGTAACGAGAGGGCTGCCCTGCGTAATTGGTGTCTTGTACTCGGCCTGCAAGTTCCCTGGGTTGAGGATGTGAAGATGGCCGTCGGCAGATCCTGTGATGATGCTTGTAGAGTTCGGCGCATATTTGATATTAGTGGTAGGGTAATGATCTGACGTGGACTCATGTTCGACAGTAACAAGGGGTTCCTTGAACTTTCTCGTATCCCAGAGCTTGATGAGGTTGTCGCCTCCTCTTGTAACGATCATGCGCCCGTCAGAACTGATGTCAATACCGCCCGTCCACGTATTGGGCTTATGAGCATCCCTTATCTCCGCCGTGGGCCGCGTAAAGGGGCCATTTCCACCCCACATAACCAAAGTACCGTCGAGAGCGGCCGAAACTAGGACGTTGTTACCACCTTGAGCTGGTGTACCCCAAGCAACAGCGGTCATCCGGGTCCGTCCAGCAGCCCCGGGAGCCTTAGACTTGAAGACGATGACTTCCTTCTGGCGTCGCTTGTTATTGATATCCCATATTCGCAAGGTACTGTCGGTTCCCGCTGTGACGCACAGGTTCTTGTCGGTAGGATGCCAGGTTCCAGTTGTGATCTCCGAGACATGACCCTTTGTGTTGTGCATGTCGCGAAGATACATGTCGCCCTTGACGAATTCTGTGACGATATCGCCATCTCGGGATATGATCTTCGCCTGTGGATGGGCCGAGATACAGAGAAAGACGCTCCCGGCCAAGGGGTTGAACTGGACTCGGTGGATGGGGTGTGTCTCGGCATTCGCGGCGGAAAGCTTGGTTTCCCAGGGATCGACGCTTCGAAACGCACGGATGGTGGTAGGCGTCATAGAGGAGAAGTCGTGTAGCTTCACGGTGCAGTCTATTGACCCGGAGATCAGTCGACCGCCCGCAGGGTCCAGCGATAGTGACGTGACGGCGCGGTCGTGGGTCTTGATGACCATCTCGTGGGAGGTAGGATATTCATCATCGTCGTCATCTGAGGAATCATCTGAGGAATCATCGTCGCTGCTATCGTCTTTGGCGTTGATGGGCTTATTAGGAGGTTGTGAAGATTCTGCTTGTGCTTGTGATTGTGGTGGTGGTGGTTGTGGTTGTGGTTGTGTATCTTTTGTTGTTGTTCTCTTGGTTCGTTCTATCTGGGCGGCAACATTAGCCTCTCGGGACTTTTTGCCGAATGAGGTCGGCAAGAAGGCGCGCATAGGATCGTCATCCGCCAACTGGGGTCCTTCGATCTGAATATCTTCTTCGTCGCTCATGGTAGTAAATTGGGTGGTTTAAATGGTTGTATGGAAGTTTAAAGGAGAAGAAATGCGATGGTTAAAGGCGAGGCTGATGGAATAAGTGATAGATACCTACCTACCTATGCAGTACCCTTGTAAGTGCCTAGAGCTCTAGGGTATTTTACCTATTAACCTACATACATACATACTTGTAGGTACAAATGTACGGGCTGTATTACGCCTAGAGGTGGATTGAGAACATGTGATACCCGGCTTGCCCAGCAAGTTCCAAGTCTATTATAAGTACTTAGGTAGGTCATGTAGGACGCTATGGTACCCAATAGGCTGGAGAGTAAATGCAAGATGACGAAGCAATGAGGGAAATGGTAACTACTATGCCAGATTGTCTATCTAGTTTATCTAATCTATAACTGTTTTATACGACGGTAATACCTGCCTCAAGTACCTCTGTGATCCGTGGTTCCGACGGTTCGGATTGCGGTTCGGGGGTAGCGGGGGATAGCGGGGGATAAGCGGGATTGGAAGGCTATGCATGTCTGTATGTATGTACTTACTTAGAGGTAAGTATGTAGGTCAACTGTCAATTAACTAACAAATCCCGCGCATTCCGCATTCCGCCATTCCACCATTCTGTCTATCCGCCGGCTCTACGGGCTTCGTTAGGGTCCCGGGCATGATATACGTAGAAACCGTAGCGGCTACGGAGTAACTACTGTATTGACCAAGTCCACCATTTTTTGCATTTTCTACTTTAATTTCTTAAATGTTTCGATAAAACTGATTTCACTTCATAAAACGTTACAGACTTACTTCTTCTACTTAGGCAGTACCATCTATACCACCTAGGTAGGTAAGTCGGTAACTCAAGTCAGTTTACGTTACGGGTTTTCCCTTCAACCAACCACCAACCAACAACGCCTTCTTTTTTTTCTTTTTTTGTCGATCTCAGTCCCGCCCGACCTCTACTCTACACACAATCAACCGACCAGCCGACCCAGTTTCTCTTCCCTACCCCCCGGGCAATCCCCCGCTTCTCTATCCTTTACATATCCTCTAGTTATCTTCTCCAGGCCTACTCTCCACCCTCCACCCTCCGCTCTCCGCTTTCCGCTTGCTTTAGCAAGTCAGCAAGTTTCCCCCCCGTCGAGTCCACACTAATCCTCTCGGTTTTCCAATGAGTTATATCGATTGTGAATGATTCATCCATCCCCCATCCGTTCCGAGCTTGTCCATCGACGCCGCCTCAAAGCGCCTTCACCCTCCCGCCGCGATCCGATCCCTGGAGGATTCCATCTGCCGGTCTAGAGGTGGTCACAGGTTATAGGTTTCAGGTTGCAGGTTACAGGTCACAGGTCACAGGTTACAGGTTGCCCAGGTACCGAAATTTCGGCATATACAATACAAGAAATCTCTCTCTCTCTCTCTCTCTCTCTCTCTCTCTCTTTCTCGAGTCCACATACAACTCTCTCCATGTCGGAAACAAACTAGGAGCGATGCCCTCTTTACCTATAATACACCACGACGTATTCGACGCGAGCTGGTCCATGTCTGATACGGAGGATGGCGATCAGGGAGGAGGAGGAGGAGGTTCGCGGCTGGGAAACTGGAGTTCCCTTATCGGCATAGTTACGGCTATTGTTGGAAACATCTTGATCGCCCTCGCCCTGAACGTACAGAGATATGCGCATATCCAGCTCCATCGCCGCCGCGCCGAGGCGAGGTGGCGTGCGAGGGAAGCCCTGAAAAGGGTCCAGGACCATCCCCGTACCAGTTACGGCACCGCCGAGTCTCCCGTAGTACCCGATGCGCGAGTCGATGAACACGAAGATGGAACCGCCGAGGAGACCCATCCTCTGGCTCAGTCCTTCCACTCCACCGACACCACCTGGACCGAAAATGAGAGTGCCGATTCCAAGGTCACCTCGACCTATCTCAAGTCCCCTGCCTGGTGGGCCGGCCAGGTCCTGATGACCGTCGGCGAGATGGGCAACTTTTTGGCCTACGGCTTCGCCCCCGCTTCCATCGTGTCTCCCTTGGGTGTCTTTGCTCTGATAGCCAACTGCGTCATCGCTCCCATCTTCTTTGGCGAGCACTTTCGAAAGCGCGATTTCTGGGGCGTCGTCATTGCTGTAGCCGGCGCCGTCATCGTAGTCCTCAGCGCCAACCAAGAGGAGACCAAGCTCGACCCCCATGACGTATGGGATGCCATCACGGCAACGGCCTTCGAGGTCTATCTTGGTGTCACCATATTCCTCATCTTGCTTTTGATGTGGGCGAGCCCCAGATACGGCCATCGGACCATTCTTATCGACCTAGGTCTTGTTGGTTTATT
This sequence comes from Eutypella sp. D-1, assembly GCA_023313575.1. NCBI lineage: Eukaryota > Fungi > Ascomycota > Sordariomycetes > Xylariales > Diatrypaceae > Eutypella > Eutypella sp. D-1. The sequence continues at coordinate 1,777,817 of JAJTTP010000003.1, forward strand.
TGGTATGTTAGGAACCGTCTACGCGATCCTTCTTTTACTAACGGTGACCTACAGGCGGCTACACTGTCTTAACCACAAAAGGTGTCTCGTCGATGCTCTCGTCTACACTGTTCAAAGTCTTTACAAGCCCTGTCATGTATGGCCTCGCCTTCATCTTACTAGGGACCGCCGTGATGCAGGTGCGATACGTAAACAAAGCCCTCCAGCGATTCGACTCGACGCAAGTTATACCCATCCAGTTCGTGCTTTTCACCCTGTCCGTGATCATCGGGAGCGCGGTCCTATACCGGGACTTCGAGCGCACGACATCCACCCAGGCCATCAAATTCGTCGGCGGCTGCCTCTTCACGTTCTTCGGTGTCTTTCTTATTACTAGTGGCCGGCCACCCCAGGATGACGAGGACCAGCTGTCGGAGGACGAAGACATAGAGGAGACGATCAACCTCCGCCAACGCGAAGCGGCAGAACTATCCGGACAGCCTAGAGAAGGGTCTAGGCCCGGAGGCCACCAGCCAAATTCAGTAGCGTCTTCGAGGCGGTCGTCGTTAGGTTCGCGCATCAGTTTCGCCAGCACGTCGATACAACACCTTCCCCCGAACCGAGATCCTCGCGCGTCCGTCTCGAGGACATCTCTATCAACGCCGGCCGAACAATCGCCGCTTCTGAGCAACCCCTGGGCGAGGTCCACCGAGAACCTAATGTCGGGCGTGGGCCTTCCGCATGCATTGTCCAACGATAGCGTCGTTACAATTCATTCGGCTCCCTCGGTAGCTCTGTCGGAGCCCGCGCAGGTCTCCCACAGCCATACAGCCCCTATCCTCGACGCCCCCTCTCTAGAGCAGCCAGTGACACCCCCACGCCATTCGGTGAGCGACTCGAGGCCCCGCAGCCGCCACCTGAACAACCCCTTCATATCTCCCTCACCACTATCATCGACCGTCAGCGCAGTAGTATTAGACGCGCTTGGAGGGCGGAACGGCAGCGTGTCCCGAAGGCCGTCCACGCGGCGCATGAAGAGCAGTCTGCTGGCAAGCCCGGGAATACCGCGCGACGGAGACAGTTCCGACGTCCTAGCCGCCGGCCCACTACTCCCGACCCACAATAGGGACGTCGGAGCGCCTCCTGGGGACGGTGCCGAAGACGACGAAGATGAGGGCCGCGACCAGCCCGATGACGGTGAACCTAAGAAGAGCTTACGCCGGCGCGCGCACAGCGTCAGTAACACGCTCGAAGGCTTCTTCGGCCGCAAGAAGAAGCGGCGGCGGAACAACACCGTCACCTCCCACAGCCGCAGCGCCGGGAGTAGCACCCCCGGCTCGGTCAGGGGCGACGACGAGTGATCCTGGTTCCTGTTTGTCTATTTGGTTTTCGTCGATCTGAGGTTCGGCCGGCCAGCCGTGCCCCCCGCGCGTTTAGAAAGGGAAAGCGTCATTTTAACATTATTTTTTATCTCTCTATCTCTCTGTCTCTCGACTAAGGCGCGCGAATCTGTTGTGATCTTTCTATATCCAGCATGGAAATTTTTTTGTATGTAATGTCTATGGTGGGAACGGAGGGCCGGAGGGGCGAGACGTATTCCCAATTTTTAGCGGTTCGCACTCATCACTCGACATATATTGCATTGGATCGGAGTTTTCTGCGTCGGGGCGTATGTTTCCATCTTCTCCGGGTTCCCATTCTGTTCATCTCTCATTTGGCCCCCCTCCCTTTCCCTGTTCTCTCATATAAACGTTGTGGGTGGCACGTATGGCGTGGCGGTGCAATCGAAGCCTGCACATTGCATCCGTACGTACGTATATACATACATGAATGGGATACATTGCCTGCGGTCTGTGGGAACAGAAGGCCGGGAAATTCTTTGTATAGAACTACCTACCTCGACTCGTATATATAGCCATCGTCGCCACGTATGCACGCATATTTCTCCATCTGGCATGTCCCGTTCCGTTGGCCGGATTGATATCTGCTGATACGGATAAAAGAGAGAGAGAACATGCTTACAATTCAAAGACGACTTCAGGTATATTTGTCTTCCCGCGTGAAACTCCATGATATCTATCCCCTCCCACTCCGATGTAGATTGACCATAGCGGGAAATCGTTGGCTTAGTTACATGCTCAAGGTATACGATGCGGCAATGCCGACACTACTTTCAAGAGATTACGTCGCTTGTTCTGCTCCGAGTTTAACAGGGAAAGGGGAGCTACGCTAGTCGATGTTAGTGGGGCAACCCCTTTTTCACGTGGGCAAGCAGTGTTCATTTGTGCATATCTGGGTAGGAATAGGCAGGGCTTGTACAACCACTGTTAACTTGATACCTACCTACCTAGATAGTCATAGGGTCAGTTTTAATACTAGAAGGCCCGGTAAGGAGGTATTTCTAGGTGGGAACTGAACCAACATGGATCTGCCCCTCTACCGATTTACTTGGCGATTACATTGCTGCCGCGCGCGATGATTGACGAAAGCAGAGAGTAGAGAGATATGGTCGGACGGAGACATTCACCTCCGATATAGCTAATATATTAGATGGTGCTCTGCTGCCATTTTCGCTCCTTACTTATTTCAAGTTGAGGAAATAGCTGTTGCCGAGAGTGCAAGTCAGTATATTCGAATTTCGCTATGTTGTGCCCCCTGCTGTTGTTTTTCGTCGACCTGACTTGGCGCAGACGATAGTATGTCTGCATAGAATATATATATAGGTGGAATGTCTCCCTAAGTGCCCATACCTCTTCCCATCTCTGTCTTAATAAATACCTCTGACGAATTCCAGTTCATGTTTCCTTTGTATGACACCGGCTCAATGCTGACTTGATTATGTATCATTGGCCCTATTCTGTAAATATACGGGTGTCTGTCAAGGGACACATATTTTTTCTCGTCGGGGATTGAGAATGCAAAGGGGGCGAACAAGCACAAGGGCGAAAAATGTCTAGCTTTCTCCCAGGATTGTAAGAGAATTATGTATTCAGATCAACTATATATACACTTCCATATGAATAAGACAAGACGATGTACCATTAAGCCAGGGGGCGCCACCAAATTTAAGAGAGTATCGCTATACCCTGGGCTGAGGCGCCGACCAATCCGTCCAGGCTGAATCGCTGGACCAGCCTGGCGGAGCCTTGGCCTCCAGAGACATCGAGGACGACGATGGCGGCGCCGACGGATCCGTTGCCGGGCGCGAGCGCGTAGACGAAGGAACCGGCGGCGCCGAGGTCGATGAAGCCGGGGGCGTCGGTCTCCGCGAGGTCGAGCTCGCGGATGACGCCGGCGTCACGCGCGCTCATCTCCACGATCCGCGGCACCCCGACGTCCGTCACGAACACGCTGCCGGTCGCCGCAGAGAACGCCGACCAGCACGTCGCCGCCTGCCCGTCGATGGCGGCCTGGCCGGCGACCGTGACCGCGCCCCCCGCCGCGTCGACGGAGAGTACGGCACCCCCGAAAGACGCGTCTGTCGCGAAGATGTCGCCACTACCCGGTATGACTTGCGAGCCGAACAGCACAGCGGTGCCGGCGGGGGACGAACGTACGTCCTTGGGGGCTGCTGCGGCAGGAGCGGTGCCGTCACAGCCCTTCCGGGCTCCGATCTCCAACATCGATACGAAGCCCGTCTTGTTTGCCGCCGGGTCGCCCTTGACCATGGTGAAGAGCGTGGACTCGTCCTCGGAGAAGAAGGTGTGGGATACCGTGTTGGTGGGGCCGACGGGCGGCGTGGACTGTCCGAGGTCGATGGGCCGCAGGTTGTCCATCTCGCCAAGGCCGCCATCTGCGGTGAAGGAGGCGCAGGAGATGCCCGCCACGGCGCCGGTCGCCGCGACGCAGGCGAGTCCGTTCTTGGTGGACGCGGCCACCGTATTGGGGAACTCGCCCGGAACCGCGACCGGCTGGCCTACCATGCTAAGCTTGGTCGGGTCGCCTTCGGAGATGGCCATCATGGCTACCGTGTTGCTACCCGCATTGACGGCGAAGAGGTGCTGTGGTGTTTGCGTTAGGTCTGATTGTACGCAGGCAGAGCGGTGCTAGGGATTTAGTCGCTAAAGAACTTACCTGCCCCGCTACCGTGAGTGACCCCTGACTAACAAGGCCATCATTTACGGCCGGCTCTCCCGTTGCACCGTCCAATGATATGGAACCCTTGCCCCCGGCCGAGGTAACGGAACCCTTCCTGAGGGTTCCGTCCCCATTGACCGTCAAAGCCACCACGGAATTCTCGTTATCGTTTGTGAGAAAGTATACGGCCTTACCTGTGGCCGAGCATCCCTCGCCGGGCGCTACAGCCTGAGGACTCCCGTTTCTACCTCCACTTCCCGGACGCTGGGTTCCATTCCTTCGAGATCCTTCAAAATCCCGCGACCTCACGGCTCTTGCAACTACACCCTGGGCCAGAAGGATGGGGATGAAGATCGCACCGGCTCTCATGATGAAGGATTAACGAGCGGTTGGTTACTTGGTTAGATGTATGACACAGGACCGGGCGAACGGTGGCGGAGAGGCTGCAGATCAACTGGCCAGCCAAACACGGATAACGGAAATAAATAATGTTGTATTGTAAGTCTGAAAGCGCACCGCGCGTTGAGGAGATAGAAAGAGCGAGCCGGCGAGTGAACGAGAGCGAAAATTAAGGGCGAGGTGCCACGATGGGTTGTGGATGACATGGCATAAACATGATGAAGCACCGCGCTCTTTATACTTCTCACTCATTCGACTCCTTCATTCGCGGCAGTACACCTTTTCATTCTTCGATGTCGCTTCAGCCGAATCGACAATGTTGATTCCACATCTTCATACACTCTGGGGTCCAGAGACCTTGAAGGGGTCTGCCCCTAAGCTGTAATCTTTATTTCCTAATTAGGACGTGTAAGAGTGACTTTACGAGCTATCACTGGAATCATGGTTTCCAAATCGGGTATCGCTCATGGATGAAACAGGAATAAGCCAGGCCATTTGAACGCCATTACTATCGACAAAATCTATGAAACCCGTCAGAAAGCATCCCAATGTGCGTAGTAATCGCATCCAAAATTTCAACGTGGGCTTCATGGGTATGTGCGATTACAAGATACTCCTCGTAGCGCGTTCAGCCTGGGTCTTCGATAACACTGTGCCCATGCAAGGAATGGTGGCTACAGAGATGACCATCTCCGCGGTTAGTATCGTCAATGACTTGCGCACAATTCCTTGCCGTGTGCCTAGTCTTGTCGACTATATTAAGGAATCGTTACGATTTATTATGAGAGGCAGCCTCGTACGTGATACACCATTACCAGCTCATGCAAGGGAGCTGTAATCAAGGCGAGCTGCCTCAAGACACCTAGTTGTTGCCGACGGCAACAAACCCGAAGAATTACTATCAGGAACGGTCCAGTATCTGGTTCCAGGAGATGAGCAGTTTGAGCTGAAATACTCGCTTAGATTTGGCACTTGGTAGACGCACGCCATCCTAGCATTGAAATGTTCAGGCGAGCAACTCATATTCTGACTGGAACTTTGTACTTGCACGGTATAGGATGACGGATAACGCGAGGTTGGTTGCCTTCCAGGCTCGCTACTGTGTGATTATCGGCGAAGCAGCTCTTCTTGAGGACCAAATATGCATCATTCGCGCAACGTTGTCGTTGTGAGGGTTCACTGTATCCGTTTATAGACGGACGGGCTGTTGAGTAAGATGCCCTGCGCGATCTGCCTGCATAACCGAAGAGATCTAGGTGTCGCGCCGAGTATGCATCTAATTGAGAAGCGATAACATGTGCAAATGTGCACGTCAGCGAGAGCTGGACATTTGATCTGATCTAGCTAATCCTCTCAATCTCCCTAGCCTATTAGCCGGTCATCAGCAGATCTGGGCTCTCGTGACCTGCGGCCACTTGTGGTTTCATACAGCCGGGTGAAGCATGAGATGTGTGAGACAATCCGCTACTCCTGGCGGCAGAGTTTCCCAATAATAGATATCTATGAAACATGACAGGCGTTGTTTTAGTGCCCTACAGTGTATTAGGGAAAAGAACATTCGAAGTTCGCTTGGCGCTCATCGAATGGGGGTATGACGAGAGCTGAAAAGGTAGCTAGTAGGTGCTTCTATTGTTTGAGAAAGCTGAGGCTGCTCTTTGGCCGGCCGCGTAGAAGGGCCGCCTCGGGCCCTCCGTGAGTGGAATCACGATGCCGGCCACCCCCCGTTTCAAAAAAGAGCGACCGCGACGCGCTATTGAAAGACCTACTACATGTTACTATGTATAAACGTATGTAAATAATGACCAACCCCCTACGCCCTGTGTCCCCCGTCCCCCTTCTGTTTTCTCTAACCCTTGGCGAGGCTGGGGTTCTTGTCGCACGACCAGGTATAATATTTCCCGTAGCCTGCGTCGGCAGTTTGCTAGCGCTCATCTGTAGGTTTATTAGGCTACGGTCCCGTAGCCACTCGCATTTACACGGTGAGGCCGGGGGTAATAGAGGTAGGCTAATTGAAGGAAGCAAAGAAGCTCTGATGTGATGCTGCAACGAAACGTCCCGGGTGGGTGGTAGCGCTGGCTATTGACATTGCTATTCTCACGGGTAGTTACCTAAGGCCGCCTTCATCTCTTTGTAAGAGGATGCCTGCGAAGAAAACTGATGGTTTCTTGGATAGGAAATGAGGTTTGGAAGCTACCTAGGTAGCTGACGTGCTAGATCGGCGCCATAGAGATGGCGTTGCTTGGGGATGATGATGACGGCGAAATCGCCGTTTCCCCCTTGCCTATGACAGCTGCGGTTATATTAAGCAGGAAAACAACCGCTGAGGCAGAATGGCCTGTCGTGTAACGAATCCCGTTATGCTTCTTTTCTGATCCACGCATTACGATTGTTTGCTTGTCGATAATTGTCTCGCATATAGATGTAGCCCCGGCAAAATTTCTCTATGGGCCTAGACCTAACCTTAGCTAGCTAGTTAGTTAGTAACGAGAGACTTCTGATGCTATCATCACGCGACGAAATCGGTAGACTTGTTTGGTTGTAGAAGTAACAAAACTGACTGCTGAATGAGGCATGTGCCTAGAGGGCCTCATTGTGCCCAGCCCATGCAATGGCGTATTTCGATAATTTACAAGCGAGACTAACACCCCCATGGCTCAAGCCGACAGGCGCGCTAATTAGATGAGATTCTACGGAGCAGGCCGGCGAATGCAGATCTTTGTACCCAACTGGCTGGACTATGGGCCGGGGGGAGGTTCATCCCCCCCTCGAAGAGCGCGCAGAGTTTATTCAGCTGAGGGTGCGGGCGTCTCTGTTAGTTATGCGTCATCCAGAAAAAAGCAAAGCTGGATGCGAAAACTCATGCCTGTGAGACGAGATGAACATGTCACACATCATCCACCTTGATTTAGTTTGGGCATAACTTGTCACCTAAAGAGCTGGCAAACGACTATACCACATACGTAATGGTCAACTAAAGGACCGCTTTAAGGCTGTGGCGTGCCCGCTCCGCCCCCATGGAAGGCTTCCGAGGTTATTATGAGAGGCGCGGCGCTCGGGAAGCGGAGTGAGACGGGCCATCTGTTCGACGATCCCGCAGTCTAATGGTATGGCGAGACGGCGGCGCGGCATGTGGCTTCGGTTAAAGTTGCCTGCTTACCTACCTACCTCCGACCAAAGCTTTCGTTGGCGAACATCTTGACGGGTTGTCAATTACACAGAGTTGGTGTTATTAGCTACCTTTTGTGCTGTGGCGGCCTGCCATGATACTCGGAAGCGTGCTCATTTAGGGCCAACATATGTCACATAGCACAAGCTGACGCTGTCACATGCATAGAGGTCTCCCCCTGCGGTAGTGTGCATATGTAGAGGGTATATTATGCATAGGCGTGAAGCGTATACTACGAGAGTATTATTGCACCAATGAATCGAGGATATATCCATTCCATCCCACATGGAGGAGCCACTCGAGGGACCCATTCAGCTATCGGCGTCGACCCGTACTACGTAGGTATGCCGTATGCGTGAAGCCAGACCCCATGAATTCTCCTATGCTGCACTTTGCTATACTACCTGTCGCCTACATACCCCCCGCATGTTTCAACTCAGCTACATAGCTGTTTGCCTTCCCTTGCTCAAGAACGATGCTCGTGACTTTGAGAGTCGCGCAGTCTTTGGCGTGACTGCATGCAAAGTGCGTACATAGTGGCTTAGCCCTCGTATCTCGATAACGGTAGCTATCAGTTTCAGAGTTCTACGTCCAGGTCCCGCCCTCGGGCAAGCCACATCGGAAGATCCCTCGGGAAGCATCTGCCAAATTTGGGGGTGGTTCCCAACCTCTCTCGTCCCCCCCCCCCTCCCCATTCTCGCCCTCACTATGCTGCTACCACTGCTAGACGGGGTGCCCAGGAAGGCGGATCGTCGTCAGCAGCGGTGTGGGAAAACAGATAGATGCCCGATGGATGGGAAGAAAATATCGCGCAAACGAATAATCCGGGTACACCATACTAGAGTTAACTACTTAGTAACGTGATCGCGGGCGAAGTTGAACAGGAGCCACTATGTACTCCTTGCGTCGTCATCGGCATAATGTATATTCACGGAATGAGGGGGTCGAGAGGGAGGGAAAAAAGATCGGCTTTATCCAAGAAGGAGATAACTATCGACGATAATAGATGAACAGGCTGCATATGTAGACGAGAGTGACCGTTGATTCGCCAAGACGGCCCGTTGGCTTCGGTCTTCATAACCTACCTAGGTGTATCTACGCTTGTGATGTAGGTGCATATAAGCGGATACGCCTGCATATGGAGGCGGACACCTGGTGCCTGGATATTGTGTGATGGGCGTCCACTCTGCCACTATCAGCATCGACGGATATTGTCATATTCTTACAGAATGCTTCGTATTTGTGCATGTTAATATTATAGCTCATAATTGAACTTGCTCGTACGAACATATGTATGTGACCCTACAACACATAGTATATATTAAGAAGTAGGTAGACGTCTCGGATCATGGACGTGTGTGTGTCGTTATTGAATAGCTCTGGAGGCAGTTCGGATGTTACCCAAGTAGGCTGGCAGGTACCCTAGCAGCCTAGGTAGGTATGTTGGTACCTACCTAAGTAAGTAGTGTGGGAGCCCTTAAGGTGGGTGTTCGGAAGATATCTACCTACCTGGGTACTCTAGGGGGCCTACTAGAGCATGCCCCTGGAGTGTTCAGAAGCTCTACTTGACTAGTAGTAGGGTACCTGAATTCTTACTATTTTGGGCCTAAAGCTCACCTCGTAAAAAGATATCCCATTGGCCAATTGGAAGTGTTCCTATTGAAAATACCTGGTAAAAGACTAAAAGAAATATTCGAAATACTTCCAGGGCAAGCCAGGTTGCCAGGTTAGTATTCTCAAGATTCTGCATCAATGAATTTGCACGACTAATCACTTAGTATCGGATTTGCATCTATGAATGGGGGCATCAATCGAGCCCCGTATAATGCCCCAATTTTTCCCTTTCAACACCGCATTACGGCTTACAGTAAAGTAATACAGAGAGGCAGGGAGAATGCCCTGAATGCACGAAGCACGGGAGTAGTATGTGTAGTAATAACTGGCAGCAATACTACTTAGGTATGTATACGGCCTCGTTTAGTGGACCATACCTACGGACTTTCGTACTCCTTACTATTAGTAGATTCTCTAGTAGAGTCTCCTATACTCTACTACCTACGACATGATGACCTCACAATGTCTCTCTCAACCGCCCGGGACGCCGGGACAACCTAGGGAACTTCGAATGACACTACCTACCTAGGTACATAATAGATGTAAGACGTCGTTGGTCATTTTCGTCTCCTGCCAGCCCCAAGCCTTGAGAGGGTTGAATAGGACAGGTTCCTCAGCGTTGGGAAGGGCACGCAAGGGCACGCCACGTGCTGTGTGCAACCCTCCCAATATACTTAATATATACAATATAGGCAGTCACACGCAAACATACAATAAAGGGACAGGCAAGAGACAGGCAAGACAGATCAAGCGAGCCCTTACCCGTCTGCCCGTCCGTCCGCCCGGCTTTCTGCCTATGTCTCGTGTTTTCTGCTCACCTCCAAGCTAAACTACGAAGTATCCTCTGCATTAGTCGGCCGGCGATGGAGCAATCCGTTATGTGGGATACGCGCAATACGTTGGGCTAAAGCAACGGACCTGCATATGCGAACCCCTCCCTCTCTCCGCTTTCTCTCTGTCTTTTTCTTTCTCGATGGAGTCTCTCGCCCGCATTGTTTTGACGCGTCCAGTCCCGCCGGCTCGGTCTAGTAGTGCAGCCCGAGTGGATGAGGCGGAGACGGCGCCGAGGAACGAAGGGCAGGGGAAGGGAAGCACCTTGCATGAAAGAGCGACAGAGGCTGAGAGGTAAAAGAGCTCCAGTAAGGGCCCGGGGAATCCTTGAAGCAGACTCGGATCCATCCACCATCACCCTTACAAGTCAAGTAAATCGCTCGCCGCCGCCCACACGGGGGACTTCGACCCTTTTGCCGGCTTTCGGGCCATTCAGGAACAACCTCTTCGTCTGCCCCCCCACCACAAACCCAATATACCATAGTAACGCGTCTTTACACACATGTACCCGTTGGCATTGAGCTACATTATGCCTACCTATATTTGCAGGTATACCAGGGAATCAAATCGGGAATGGATCCCTTACACGATACCCGCAGTTAGAAACAAAGTATCAAGAATTAAAAAAAAAAATAGCAACTTACCAAAACCCACCAACCTCTCCCGCAACCCCCTACCAGCCACACCGACGATGCAATCATGTATTGTATGCATCCATATGATGTGAATCACAATGCGTAATATATACGATGTGGTGTAAATATGTATATATACATACAACGCTGTTTTCCCCGGCTGGGCGGCAGCCCTACCTTATTTATTCTCGATGATCGTTTATAGCTGGCAGGTCGGGCCTTGGGGGAGGGGGGGGGATTGACAGAATTTTAGGGCACTAACTAAATCTCGATCAGTGTTAATTAGGAGTTTGGCTACACATCAGAAATACTCGTAGTAGATACCGAATGTCTTTTAGCACATATTCCAAGCTCACCGAAGGTTGTTAGTGGGACATGGGGGAGGAGGGGGGAATTGCCTATTCCAGCCGCTTCACGAAGGCTGGAATCGTGTATTGGGTCAAGAGAGGAGACAAGGAGGGCTGGTTAAAAGGAGAAAGAAAACCAAGCAGGGGGCAGAAAAAGAGGAGCCGAACTCTGGCTGATGGTTGGTCAGTTTTGGTCTTTTCTTTTCGAAGGAAAAACAAAATAAGAAAGACAAGAAAAAAAAAAACACCCGGCGAGATTCCGGCTAGGGCACCCCAGTTAATAAGCCACCAAGGGTCTCTTTAGTCCACTTCTCACGAAGTACTCGGGGCTTGCCAGGCTTGACCAGGGCAAGCCTACATAGCAAAGGCCTATGTAAATGGCAGGGAGCATGCCGCCCCGTGGAAACGGTCGATCCAGACTTGGGAACGCAAGCGCAAGAGTCGACATGAGCCCAATGAGCCCCCTTATCCCCTGGCGTGTGGAGCTGCATCTCGAGTTGTGGCCCTTGTGGATGCGTTCCTGCGTAGTGGCTACATGATGGCAATTTAGTTTCTATGACCTCTCCCTCCCTTTCGTCTCCCCTCAGAAATTGTTTCTCGATACCAGCAGACTCTTGCTGCCGAATTGTCTTGTTGTGTAGTGTGGGTGTTAAGGACGTAAGACCACCATCCGTTTTTGGCCGACGATCTTGACCTCGACCCGACGACAACATCTAGCTAGCTCGTCGAATATATGTTTTTTTAGCTGAAGCATTAGCTGCACTGTACCTTGCATAAGTGGCATCCCATTCTTGGGGACGTCTAGACTAGCCCCAGAGCCGTCCCGAAATCTACCTACACACGAGCAAACGGCTTTGATGAACAATAAGAATAATAAGGGAACAAGCCCCATCTGCTCGATCAGTCCAAAGCCAGGACCGCCACGGGAGCCCTGAACGTCAGCACGCATATAGGGGTTCGGAAGAAGAGGGTTGTATTAGCGAACGCAAACGGCACGAATAGGGATCGATAGGACTACCTCAGAAGAACCAGAGAATCAGCAACCCTCCGATTTCTGCAGCGCCATTCTCTCGGGTCCGAATAGCCCAAGTGAACCAGCCAACCAGACGATCGGGAATAGGGGCAGGAATCGGCCTAGACCAGAACAGTGTAATTGCCCAAGAACGCGAACGCGAACCCCAAAACCCTTCCCGCGGACCAGCTCACTCGCTGCATTTGCGGGAGAGTCATTGCCATCAAGTTTTTAAGAAGGGGAGAAAACTGCACTCGCGGGAACAGGAAGAAGGTTTTGACGATCACGGACGGGAATGCGAAACGGGTCTGCGGCATCCTTTGGTGTATTGACGACGGGTAAGTGTATTGGGATTTACCCCCCTTACTATTTCTTCAGAATCCCCGGCCCAAACCAGTGCCCTTACGCCACGGGTATGTGCCTCACCTTTCTAGAACTTCAGCCGTTGTTCTAGTTTGACACTGTAGCCGAAAACGCCCTTTTATCATCCTGCAGTGTAACGTTGGGAAGGGTTGAAGGGTCATGGTTTGTAGCTTATTATCCGCTCTGAAATACTTGGTGCTTGGGTGATACGCTGCCAGCCCAGTCCATATTGATGATGACTGCGGCATGAGTCGAAGTGCCACAATCGATACCAATTCACTCACTCACCACTGACTGAACGGACGCGTTGCATTATTTCTGTCGATCTGCTTTTTCAGCTCCCCCCTCTCCTCCCTGTCGCAAGGCGATGGTGGTGCGGATTGCCGCTCAACCGCCTATCTTCTCTCTCCCAAAAGCACAGTCCAAGCATGCCTTGAACCCGGCCACAGTTTTATACCCCTGAGCTTAAGCAAGGGTCTCTTCCTCGACCATTCGATGTCATGTCGCATGTGCATGTTCCACGTCGCATTTGCGACTTTTATATTTGCCCATGGCCGCCCAATGCTAATGTTCTGACCACCCCCAGCCTCAGCCCCAGCTATCCAACTGATCTACTCTTCGCCTGAACATAAGAAGAATCGCCCAGGACCCGTGCGGCCTCTTAATTGACGTGCATTTCCGGATCTGTTGGATCAACCTTCTTTTATGGGGGTTCTGCAACTGCACATAGCTATATCGACATCACCTCACAGGTCTACGACTGATCATTCACGTCCTAGGAATAGCCTACGATATCGTGCCGAACCGTTAACGAGCGTTTAACTCGGCCCAGGATCAATCATATCATCGGCCCTCCCGTTCACAAGAGCCTCGAAATACGTCAGCGAGCATATTATCAAGGGGTTACAGCGCATTTCACCACAGCACCGAAGATATTACCTCGGCGTGGGGTTTTCTACCTAGCTGTGCCGCATTTGAACTTCGTGAGTTAACCATTTCTAACTTCATTTCATGGCCCCTACTCGCGGTAGAATTCGCCAAGGACCCCAAATTGCGACAAACCAGCAGAAGAACATATCACCTTCGAACGGGAACCTGGACCCTCCCTCCCCCCTCCCCCCATTCGAAATTCCGAATAGGCATGGGCCTTGCTTCTAAGCGGCATAGGTCGAATTCCTCTGACCCAGTTCAGCGCAACCCTTGTCATGATCCACATCTTTGACCCCTGGGCGATATGCAGGACTGTTTAATTTTTGGCAAGGATCACTTACCCACCGGTCCCGTCGCGTCGCTCGCACTAGTTGATTAGCTCCTGTCATTATTATTATCATTATTGTTATTATTATTGTCTTCCTCTAACTAGATACCTGTCAGGATCCCACGCGGCTTTTTCTTCTGTTGTTGTCGCCATCATCATCGTCAGCACCGTTTCCAGATCCAGGAAGCTGAGGTGTCTACGCCACCCGAGACGGTCCGAGAGCGTGTTCAGAACCACGTCCGAGACTTGAGGCGACGAGACCCCGGGATCCCAGATTTCTCCAACGGCCCAAGTTAGCGTGCCTCATTAGGCCCGAAACACAATGCATTCATTAACCGTCGGCCGGGGTGGCCGCCGGAACGCCGCTACGGAATCTCCCAGCACCGCAGTTTCGCCGCCCACCTCCCCAGGTCGGGGGCTCACCCATGGCGCTCGTAGCTTTAAGGACATGATGGAGCCCGCTGTCGACGGCCCACCATCACCAGAGCGTATACGAGCACTCAGCAGACAATTCAGACAGACATCAGTCGCAGAGAAACACCACAGCGCATCATCAGCCTCCTCATCGTGGGAACAGGGCCTAGACGACCCTCATCAGCTGTCGAGGAGGTCATCACAGCGCTCTACAAGCAGCGGTGTGCCACCGCGCGACCGGCCTGAAAGCGTGGTGGTGTTTGGGAAGTCCATATTTAGTCGTAAGGGCAAGCAGCGGAGGGACGTCACAGACCCCAACCCATCTTCCAACGCGCTCTTCCCCCCGGGAATGGCTGCCGAGCCCATGCCGCCCACCAGAGAGCGAGGGTCCGTGTCGGCCATGTTTTCTAGGCGTAAAAGCGCTAAAGCGGCCGACGTCGAGGCAGCGCAGCGAAAGCTGCAGATATCGGGGCCGTACAACTTCCAGCACCTGACGCACACGCAGAAGGACAACCTGCCCAACCTAGAGCGCACCAGTCGCAATGACCTGGTATCCGAGTTTTCATGTATCCGGGCCGGTCAGCGGCCATCGCATGGCTCATTGAAGGGTATCAGCGCCGACAACATAGACTACCAGCGCCTCTCTTCCGAACTTCTTGAGATCCGAGACTTTGAACCCGAACTCGACCAGTCGCAGCTACAGCAGGATGACCACCCGTTCACGCCATCCGACGATGAGAGGTCCTCGCGTGCAGGTGGCGTCTTCCTACCCTCAATCCGACCACTAAGCTCACTGGAAGAAAATATATTAGCAGGCGCAATGCCCCCGAGGGTGTCGAGTCGCGCGTCCGCACGATTGGACGGCCCGAGCCTGTTCCCGCCTATGGACCAAGACCGCCTAGCACCGCTGCCCGGACCTCCCCGTCGCCAGTCCGAACCGCACATAAGCTACACATCGAGCAAGGCCGCGCAGAACGACTCGTCGCACGCCGTAACGACCCCCGACGAGGGATCATGGCCGCTCTCGGCCAACGCTATGACGTCTGTGCCCGAGCTCCCGGAGGAAGACGAGGTCCCATTGTCGCCCAGACAGCAACCTCCAGAACCCCCCCAGAACAAGCGCCCCTCCTTGAGGGGTAGCATCTCCACACCAGCCCTCCATCAGCTAGCAATGGCCCAGGCGACTCCGTCACAACAGTCCCCGACACAACAGTCGCCATCACATAAAACCCTACAACAGCGGGCCCCAAGCAACGCATCAGACACACTGGGTGAGTACAGCAGCCTCCCCGTCCGACGAACTCGGGCTGGCACCAACAACCACCCCATGCCGCCGATCCCCGACTATGATAACTGGGAAGACGACATCGACTACTGCTACGAGCACGCCGCGGAAGCAGACTGCGACTTCTCGTGGGAGGGCCACGAGCCCGAGACGGATGAGCACGAGCACGAGCACGGGCACAGCGATTTCCGCAACGTGGACTACCGGATCAGCACGGTCAACAGCCCCGGCAGCTTCTCGCCCAGGGCGGTTTCACCCGGCGCCACCGAGGCAACTAACGCCGCCGGCGCTGTTGCAGCCGCCGCTCGCGTACGCAGCCCCGCCGGTAGCCGGATGTCGAACGGGACGCGATCGGGGACTGCCACGCCGGGCGTCACGTCGAACTTCTCGCTCCCGCAGCGCGCACACAATCGTACGCTGTCGCGCTCGTCGAGCTTCGGCGAGTCCCAGGTACGAGGCTTCAGCATGTCGCCCACGTTCTTCATCTCGGCGGAGTTCGGAGAAAGCAGCAACAACAGCCATCAACATCAGCAGCAGCAGCAGAGGCAAGCCCCCATGTATAACGAGGACCAGGAGCAGGAGCGGGGCCCGAGGTACGCCGATAGCTACAACTATGACTACGACGACGAGGACGACGATGACGACGAGGTCTTCCTGACACACCTGCCCCCCAACGAGTCCGGGTTGTCGGCAACAGACCGGAAGACGGCGCTGCTGCACGCGCGCTCGAGCGCGTCCACCGACGTCTCGGCCTACTCGGACCACTCGCTAGCCTCGAGCCGGCACAAGTCTAACGGGTCGATGAACACGGCCCTGACGCGGTGGACGGCCAGCAGCGCGTGCGCTAGTCTTGACGGCTGGCAGGCGATGGGGCCCAGCGAGGCGTCGACTTCGGCGTCCGCTGGCCAGCCCCAGTCCCAGCTGGGCGTCTCCGTCATCGTCAACGATGAGCAGCAAAGGTCCGTTCCGAGCGAGAACGATTTCTACGAGCCCACCAGCCCGGTTAGTCCTACGACCACTACCTGGCACAGCCATGAGCGGCACAGGTCCGACGCAGACCTTCTAATGAAGGCCTCGGCCCCGGCCGCGCCGCCCAATGCCCCCGGCGTAGCCGTTACCACCACTACTAAGGAGGTGGCTGGGCCGCCGAAGACCAGGAAGCGGGCGAGGACCACCAGCAGGAGCCAAAACTCTCCGCAGCTCGCCCTCTTCCCTCACATACCTCCTACCGCTACCGGGCGGCGGCCATCGGCATTCTAAATGGGGGCTGGTTGTTTACCAGCCCATGTGCAACCTCAACCAACTACCGTTTCCTGCCCACCACTATTGTACTCCTCCCATATATTTATTTTCGCTGCCTCTGTCTATTTTGAACCGTTGTATTTCGGCTTGTTGTCTTCGGCGGAGCGAGCATGTTTTGATCTATATTACCTAGATAGGGGCAGGCGTAACGTGAGAGCTCAAGACTATCGTTCCAAAAAAGACTTTTTTTCTTCATTTTTGCTATCGTTCATTTCAGAAGACCTCTGCTTGTATTAGAAAACCTGTGGCAACTACCCTGGACACCGCTCGCCGGGCCAAAAGTCAATCGATGCCATTAAAAAGGACTGCCAACTTCTGTTGTTTATATCACCATCTACGCGAAACCCCCGCTCTCTGAACGAGGAGAAAGGATATGTATGTGGCATCACCAACAGCTGATATGGTCACATCCATGGATAGCGGTTACTCAAGTACTTCTGTACTCGTTATTGCTAGCTATCGCAATCTAAACGAACCCCGCCAGCTCAGCTTCGGGCGCGCACCTGCCGCCAGCAGCAGCAACAGCAAAGCGGGGTGGCAAGCACGCGAAGCTATAAGCTACGATAGCTGCCCGCTTTCCCAATCCAAGTTTCACTGCGTCGCTCGTCCTGTCCGGGTGGCGTAGTGGTGTATGGGCCAAACAAACTGCCTTGGGGACGAGGAAGGGGTTTTCGTAGGTGGCTGGGTTCGAATCTATCTCGAGGCGGAGTGAGCATTGGCAGGGCTCGCTTTCAGGTCAAAGGGATTAGGTTCGTCCCGGTGCCGAGCTTTTTGCCTTTTTACACATCTTTTTTTTTCTTCCTCCTTCTACGGCTGCCTCCTGCTATTCCGTTGACACTTGACTTTCCTTCTCAATTTTCATACAAAGCCCGTCGTTTCCTACTACCAAACAGTGAAATCCATTTCCCTTTCTTGCTGTTTTTGACATTTTGAGGACTTCTATACTATCTATCTTATCTGACTAAAAGTCTGCCCTAGCGGAACCACGCATACATACAATTACTTTCCTAGCAGACTATTCTTTTTTATCTTTCTTTTTTTCTTGCATCATCGCCGGGGAGGAAAAAGTCTCCTGAAGAGGAAGGGATAGAAAAATCAAAAGTTCGGCTCTTTTGCTTCATATTCTATTTGGATTCGCCATAGAGCAAGGAGGGACACATGGATGGGGCTGCCATATTTATCATCGTCATTGTTCATTGCTTTTTTTTTTTTTTTTTTTGCTTGCTTTTTGTTTTGTTGCGTTTTCACCTTAAAATGACGATTGTATGATGGAAAACCTTTGGGCGATTGGGGGAGAATGGGGGGGGGGGGCAATAGAAAGAGATGGAGGCAGAGGAGAGCAGAGAAAGGGGGGAGCGGGGAAGCTGGGGAGGCAGCCTTGTGAAAAGACCAAACGCGTCGAGAACGCGTGCTGCCACACCTACTTAACCCCATACGTATATACCATTACATAGATACAACCTTGTACAAACTCTTGACAGGAAGGAGGCAGGGAACAGAAGATACGATATAGTGGAAGTTGAAAGTGAGGGGTTGTCGCGGATGGACAATAATACGAAGAAACTACATAGACAAGACAAGACTTCCGGCCCCCCTTCCCTTGGAAAAAAGGGGAAGGGGGGCACGGTATCTACGGCGAAAATATGAACGACCGGATTCGCTGCGACTTGACATCGCTTCGCTTCTTTACCATGATGTGTATATATGTGTGTGCATAGTTTGAGTACACAGACTGAGCGTCATTCGAATCGAAGATCTTTTACCCAAAAAAGATTCAACCTACGCCCTCTCGCTCGTATGAGACGAGAGCCACCTTCGTATACATCGCGCCACGGCTGCATCCCCAGAGTCGTGTGGCGCGACGTGGCGCGTTGAGTCGGCAGAGGGGTAGGGAGGGGGAGTAGGACTCGGAGCGGACTTGGACGTATGGGTGTGGTGTCAATCTGCCCTGGCTACCTGACTACTACCCACTTTCACGGCCCCGGTATTAGGGGGAAAGGGGGGGTTGATGTGCTGGGCCGGACCAGCGAACAATTCCGAGTTCGAAGTTGAAGTTCACAAGTCAGTGAATGCGTGCGCTAGCCAGTTGCTACCTAGCGCACGTATTGGTGATGGTGTGGAAACCTCGAGGTCCTATACAAGGGTGGTCTGCATGCGCCCGCATGCAGCTTGACTTGGTAGATGGCCTCCGCGAGGCCAAGGGGCAGGAGGGGGATTTACCGGTAGGTGGGTGCACGTAGGGGAAGTCATGTAGTAGTAGTAGTATGTATGGGACCCCACCCCTCCTTTTTCTATTTTCAACCTTTTCATTTTCCCTGTTTCCCAGGCGGCGGCAGCAAGATCCATGCGGCTGCAAGACAAGGCACGAAGGCAGGGCTAAAGAAAGCGACGCGGCCGTGGCACATACCTATCGTACCACCAAGTGGGTAGTCCATGTATCAGATGCACGTAACGCAAAAACGTACCTGAGGTATGTACGGAACGTGCTTTTGCAGCTGGTCATACCATACCTACTCGCTATATATTGCGTATACGCACGATTCGAGATGTCATGCGGGGCACGCTGCACCTTCGCCCTCACCGGAGGTGCGACGACGATGCCGACAGTGACAGGATGCGTCACAATATGCTGGCTTTTTTTCCTTTTCTCCCCCTTCCTCTTCCTTAGACCTACCTATCCCCCTCTACATGTTCACGCTAACCTGTGGCCATCCCTTCACCCTTCGCGATTCCCACTTCCCGCTCATACATCCTACCTGCTAGGTAGCCATGGCCTGGCCGCCGGGGGCCGATTCCGTTATGCGTCCCCCTAACATAGGAGGATCATGGATGGATGGGCGGATGTGTGGGTGGTCGAGTCCGGCGCAACATCCCGGAAGAAAACCAGCAGGGAAGCAAGAAGCAGAGCAAGAAGAAAGATAGACCAGACCGGATTTTCCGGATTTCCAAGGAGTTCCAAGACAGGCTTCCTCGAGCAGGTACTTCCGGGTGCCGGACAAATAGAGGCTGGGTGGCATTCTGCTCCGCCTCATTTCGCAAGTTATTCCGGCTGATTTTTGGATGTCCCCGTCAGGTCCGTCAGAATTCGAGACGGACAGTGAGGTCTCTCGGAGAAACAGTCCCTTCTCTCTCCCCCCTCCCCCCCCCCCCCGGGCCTACGATGATCCACACTCATTGTGCTAATCATGGTCGTCCCCTGCCATACAGAAGGCCTTAGGCCCGATTTGTATGAGACCTTGGCGCCCCGCAGCCGCGACACACCGGGGATGCTCTTCCACCAAACTTGGTTGGTGATGGAGATATAAGCATCTCTTCCCCCCGACTGGGGTTGTGGAAACGTTCGGAGGGTGTGTTGCGGCACCCGTGTGTAGCGTAGTGCAGATGCAACACCGTATGCTAAGCCAATGGGAGAGAGTGTGGAGACTGAAACGCTGAGCATCCAGAGAAACAATCCGAGATACCACGGTAGGGCTTAACTAACAAGTTAGCGTGTGGCGGCAAGACAACATGCAATACAACCCAACGGCTAATGCGCCAAGGACCTTTACTACTTCCTCGCCTTTAGAAACAGCCACATCGTCCTTGGAATGAGACACCGGCAGCCGTGTGGTGCTGACGGACCTGGCAAGGCCTGGGGCACCGCCGAGGGACACTCCCTGCAGCTATCCCCCCAACCCCACTGCTTCTGATGGTGCGGCTTATCACATTGCGGGACCATCAATCAATGAAGAAACATCCCCGTGAGGTATCGGATGGCGCTCTTTCTCTCCGTATTGTTCGCTGCCTCTCGCTGCCTCTTGTCCGAAAGCCGGTCGAGTGATCAGGACGCGCCGCGCCGCGCCTCGGTTTCACTGAACATCGAGGAACCCTGTTGCGGCGGCATGATGCAACGGCCATCGGCTTGGGACGTAGGTACCCTTGGTCCGCCTAGGCAGCAGAGTCATCGGATGAATTTGTAAAGGCTTGATAATTGGTCTTCGACGACACGGATTCGTTACACCTGTATTCCCCGGTCGAACAGGACATCTCAGATGTCGAAAGCCTTTTTTCAACGTCGGTGGCGCCTAGGTCCTCCCTGGGACCTGACCTATAACCGTCGTTAGCAGCCCTCGACAAGCAGAAGCAAGACCTGTTTCTTTTCACTCTGGGAAACGACGTAGACGACGTGGGCGGATATTGACGGTGGCGACGGCTAAGGGCCGAAGCTGCTACCTTACCCGCATCGCGACGTCACGGCGCCCCTCCCCCCTGCAATAGAAATTGGGTGTCAATGACATGACTGCGACTTTGGTGAATCGAAAAATTTTAACTCTTGCTACTGCAAGAGCTAATCTACAGAAGAACATCTTGCAGCGATTTAAGATTTTGGCGAGATAGATTCCCATGGCAGGAGTCGAGACCCCCACTCAAGAGAGGCATAACTACTAAGAGCCTCCGGAGCAACGGCAAATCCTCATCCGCACGTGTATGCTTGCCGGCTGCTTGCATATAAGGCTCTGAGAATTGGCCGCTTCCGGCTTTGCTTGCGGGTAACTGCAGCTATGCCTAAGTGCTTTATTATCCCGGTAGATCCAATAGGTGGACAGGGCTGCCCTTGAAGGGCGGTGTACGGTTGCTTTTTTGAGACCTACCGATGGCTCGTAACTAGTCGCCCACACGGTATGTGACATATCCTGTTTCTATTATCAGTGCTATATGAGAGTATTTTAAGGCTTCAAGAGAGAGGCGAAGACGCGTACCGATTCAAGCGTCTCGGAAGAGAGAAAGTCTCGTCAAAAAGGCGTTGCTAATGCGAGATGGTTCGGGGTTGGCAGCCCTCATCAAAGCTTGCTAATCCAAAGGCCCGGGATTATACAAATAGAGTACAATCGTATCAAATCAAAATCAAAATCAAAATCAAACTTCCGTATCCCTTGTCCGTAGCAGTGACTGTAACGAATATCAAATAGCAGCAACGCACTTGGAATAGTGAGATCTCACCAAGTTTTTTCGAACGTCGGATAAGATTGACCAATAATCGAAATCATCACAAGGAAAGGAATCTAGAACCAGGACGCATCCTGGACTACTCAAATGACCATGAACGCTGTACCTTCATACTATGATCACACATCCGCATACGATTCCAGGGTAAGTCGCCTACTTTCCCTAAATTCCAAAGTTTCCGCGACGAATAGGTGTGCAAAATGAATGACTGGGTGGTCCTCTAGGGGATCTAGGATTCGAGCAGACTTGAAAAGCGGAATTTCTCTCGTGGGGGTATTAGTGGGTTCTCGCTAACAATTATCATAGATGGCTTTCCAAGAGCGTCCGTTTTCGAGGCCCGATCACGGGTCTATCTTGCACCGCCAGGCTGCGTCTCAGGAAGACCACTTTATGGCAGATGGCTTGGAGTCCCCAAGCCTCGCGCTCACGCCGCAATGCGATGTTGCACCCTGGAATTTTAGCCAGCAATTCTCCTCGGGGGGCCAGATGATCATGCAGACTAGCTCGGCTGGGTACAACCCAGCGGGAGGCTGGATTAGCTCGGGGGAATCATCTTTGGCTCGCTTCGCACACGACACAACCCCCGAAGTACCATATCATCAGGTCTCCGAGACAGATCCCCACAATGGGGGAAGCCTGTCATCTATGACAACTCCGGTGGCCGCCTCACCTTCGATGAAAGCCATCCCCGACAAGCAAGGGGCAGCCTCGAGGTCAAAGAGAAGGCGAAGCCAGCAAGCTCCCTCACCGGAAAGCTTTTCGCTATCGCCAAATACCAAGGGCAGCAAGACTAGACTCCGCAGCGCTTCCCGAGCATCGAAGAACGCCAATCACAACCCGCCGGCCACAGCCGAGGAAAAACGAAGCCGGGAGTGCCACAACCAAGTGGAAAAGCAGTACCGGAATAGACTGAATGCACAGTTCGAAAGTCTCCTCGACGCACTCCCCGAGAATATGAGAAGGGGGGAAAGTAGCAACGACGGAGACCACAACTACGAAGGGTTCAGCTCGGCCGAGCGCAAGGTTAGCCGGGCGGAGGTGCTAGATATGGCACGGCGGCATATAAAGCTACTAGAAAGAGAGTGTGCCCTTCTGGAGGGCGAGAGGGACGATCTTCGTGATAACGTGGTGAAGTTGCGATATTTCTATGGGCGATGCGAAAATGGCGATGTGCCAGACGCAAAAGTCCCTTTCCGAGCATAGACCAACAGTATAGGAAGCCCGGTAAGGAGGACGTCTTGTTTTGTCGTAGCATACTTGGAGTGAGCGATTTGTATACTGAGGCACACGTTGTTTTGCGTGTTCGAATATGCTCGATTCTGAGCTCGAGTTGTCTGTACCTATGCCGGGCCGTCCCTTCTGGTAAGGGCGCTCGGGCGTTTCACCGAGGTCTATATAAAGAAGAAAAGAAATATCGTTCTTGATCTCATTATCATCTGAATGGTTTATCTATGTGAGAGATTATATGAGTCCGTGTAAGAGAGTAAGTCCACGGATAAGCGTATATCTTTTTAAGTAGATCTAGGTAGTTACGCCAAGATAGTAGGAAAAGGGGCGAAAGGGGTTGAAAAGTCCGTCGCCTAAGTTAATCGTTATGTCCCCACTCATATTATTTTACCCTAAGTACTTGGATCTGTTTAACATGATGGGGCGACTGCCAGCTGGGCAGGCGGGCAGGTCGACACTGGAAGGAACAGACTTTCGTAAGCACCTAGGTTTCCTGTACCTAAGGAATCATGTCATTGTAATACCTTTAAGACGGGATTTCCAAATCGTGAGAAGGCAGAGCTACCTAGGTACCTTGGTAGGTACCTACTAGTTATCCCCAGGTTTTCTGTAACTAATGGATGTAGTAAGCAGTACATACTTTCTCTCCCAACGAGGTAGCCTGAAAATGTATCCATCCCAAGCCTCAAGGTATCGAGGTATAGAGATAGGCGCTAAGCAGTGGGTTGGACCCTGATTATTACATAATTTATTCAAGAGCTGGAATAACTACCTAGGTATTCATATGCATATGCGCTAAAGGATTCGAAGTTTATTCCGACATTTATTGCCCTACGCCCTACCCTACTCTACTTAGGTAGTGACACTTGCACCACCCTAACCAACCTTAGAACCTACCTAACTTTAGAACCTCCATCACCACTACATGCACCACTACACCACACCACTTACGTCAGTTGATTTGATACGGTTTGCGACGCAACACCACGAGAACACGACAGGCACCCTTTTACAACTCGCGAGAAGTAATGCCATAAACCGAGTGATATCGGGGTTTTATTTTATTTTATTTTATTTTTAGTTTAAACAGACGGAGAGGCGGCTTAAAGTAGATGCCAGCGCAGAGCCCAGACCCAGAGTCCAGAGAATCCAGAATCCCCCTTTACATCTTCTTCCACTTTCTCTTTCGTGCGCGCACCAATGGAGTGCTGTCGCCTTTCTCATAGTTGGCCGCATCCTTGATCGCAGTCTCCATCCTCTATCCTCTATCCTCTATCCTCCATCCTTTCGTCTTTCATCCACCATCATCTGGATCAGCATGTGGCAACCCCCCGAGAGTCTACGATTGAAACTGAATCCAAGAACCCTCCTGGTGTTTTTACAACTTGGCGCCTACGCCCTTGGCCAAGGTGAATCCACCACCTCCCAACCCAGTCATGATGCGACCACGGTAACCAAGGGACCGACGTCGAGTTCAGCCTCACCCGCCTCACCAGCCTCACCAGCCTCACCAGCCTCCTCGATCTCTCCATCCAGCGAACCAACATGCGAGTCGAGAACCGTAAATTACATTACTCACATGCTACCTCAGCAATGCCTTACTTCGAGTCCCGTGCCTTTATCCAGCTCCGAGTCCGCTGGCGACACTGCTGCTACATCGCTAACGGCCACCGCCACCGCTACGACGAGTGCTGACGGTGATATCACCACGGGCGATGGCGATGTTGACCTTGGCGAAGATGGCGACGACGAGCTTAGCACGGGCGCATTTATGTCCTTCGAGGAGTGGAAAGCCATGATGCTTGCAAAATCCGATCAGGAAGCATTAGACGCGAAGCCCCGTAAGAGGCCAGATCGACGAGGCGAAGGTCAACCGGCTGGAGATTTCGATACCCTCGGCGAGGAAGGCGAAATCTCCCTCGACTTCGACGCCTACTCGGACAAGATCTCCGAGATCACAGCCGGCACCCGGCCGACCTATCAGGAGAAGGACAAAGAAGAGCAGTCCGACTTGGCCGCCTTCGACGCGGATTTGGCCGCCTATCGTAGCAAAGACGCCGGGAAGACGTGCAAGGAGAGATTCTCATACTCGTCCTTTGACGCTGGTGCCACTACTCTCAAGACCAGCCCGGGGACTAAAAATCCTACGGCCATCTTGGGCGAAAGCAAGGACTCCTACATGTTGATGGAGTGCGCAACCCCCAACAAGTTCTTCATCGTGGAGCTGAGTGACGTGATCCTCGTCGATACCGTCGTCTTGGCCAACTACGAGTTTTTCTCGAGCATGATACGCCAGTTTCGGGTCAGTGTGAGCGACCGCTATCCCGTGAAACTGGATAAGTGGACTATTCTCGGTACTTTCGAGGCGCGCAACTCTCGGGACATCCAGCCCTTCCTAGTAGAGAACCCTCGAATATGGGCTAGATATCTCCGGGTAGAGATATTGAGCCACTACGGTAATGAGTTTTACTGCCCGGTGTCTCTGTTGCGAGTTCATGGCATGCGAATGCTCGATTCATTGAGGGCGGTTGATCCGGCCGAGCTTGAGATTGAGGACGAAGTTAGCAAGACGCCAGAAGGTACAGAGGAAACGGAAGAAGTCGTCGAAGATATTCCCGAAGAAGTTATTTCAGGGGACCAGCCGAGCTTGGCCGCCGAGACACCTACGGAAAAGCCACCGCAAAGCAAATGGGTTGCATATTGGGATCCGTCTTATTTCGAATACATGTACCTTCTAGAAACCACGTCGCAAGCTGTTCATCCGCCACACACCACATATCCTGAAGACGAGGGGCAGGCTATCACTACTGCCCAACCGCGATCACTGGGGACTGTTCCACAAACTACAGGTATCCCATCTATCACCTCAACGGATACCATGTCCCAACCCACCGAAACCCCAGCAAGCGACTTGGGAGCTGGTACTATCACAACCATCCCGGAGACAGGGACAGATCGTCCCGCCGCTAACGCAACCGAAGATACCCCACTCTCGGCCTCGTCAATACCTGATACACCACCCAGTAGTGAAAGCGATTCCCTATCAGTAACTTATAGCAACGATACCCCCATCTCGACCACTGTGTCAACTTCGAATAGCCGGTCCATCCCCAAGAACAAAACCACGGCCTCGACGTCCGTGAAGCCACCGTTAAAAACGTCAACCCCGAAAGCGTCCTCGGGGTCCGGCACACCGTCGGCGCGGAACAAGACGACGACAAGCACGACGTCCTCGGCCGCGCCATCGCCAACGGTGCAGGATTCGTTCTTCAAAGCACTGACAAAGCGACTGCAGACGCTGGAGTCGAATACGACGCTGTCGCTGCAGTACATCGAGTCGCAGTCGCGGTTCCTGCAGGAGGCGCTGGCGAAGCTGGAGCGGCGGCAGGTGGCGCGCGTGGACACGTTCCTGGACCGGCTGAACCGCACGGTGCTAGACGAGCTGCGCGAAGTCCGCACGCAGTACGACCAGATCTGGCAGTCGACGGTGATCGCGCTCGAGACGCAGCGCGACCAGTCGGAGCGCGAGATCATCGCTCTCGGTGAGCGCCTCGGCCTCCTTGCTGATGAGGTCGTCTTTCAGAAGCGCATGGCCATCGCCCAGAGCGCCCTCCTGCTCGTCTGCCTCATCCTCGTCATATTCTCCTCGCGCGGCGCCGGCGCCGGCGTCCTCGCCCTCGATTCCTACTACCCCACTCAGTTCCTACCTTCTTCGTCCTCCCGCCTCGCCTCCCCTATCTACCCCTCCACTCCCAAAGCCTCCTCCCCTCCGGACAAGGGCCACGAGCGGGACCCCGCCGGCAAGGAGGACGGTAGCGATCTGCTCTCCGTCGTCGATGGCCTGCCCACGCCGACGTCTTTCTCCGGCTACAGTCGGTTCCCCGACGGTTGGCCGCGACCGCGGTATCGGCAGAGCCCGAGCCAGACGCTACTCGAGATCGCGCGGCGCCAGGCGGTGCCGCGGGGACGGGGCATCGGGCGCAACCGCGGCTGGGGCAGTCACAGTCACAACCATAACCACAACCATAGTAATAATACACACGTCCATAACCACAATAATAGCCATAATCACGAACACCACCATCACCAATCCCATCATACCGATGACCAAGAAGTCCTAACACCAACCATCGTGACCACGTCACCGCGGCGTCCGTCGCCCCCACGGGCGGCCAGCGAACCCATGACGCTGGACTACTTCGAGCAGCAGCAGGCACAGCAGCAGCAACAAAATCAGCACAGGCAGCAACAGGATCAAGACCGGGATGACGATGAAATGCCGCTGACGCCGTCCATGCCTCTCGACTTGGAGGGCGAAGAGGAGGAGGAAGTAGGATACGACTCGGAGCCCGCCATGACGCCCCACCGGGGGGGCAACTACTTCCCGACGCCGCCGCCGACGGAGGCTGGTATCGACGAAGTCGGGACCAGAGGCGGAGACCGTGACGGCGACGAGGGAGAAGGACTCGGTGACAACGACGGGGATAAAGACGCAGCTTCTCATCCTCTCCGCTCCTCCTGGAACATGGTCGAGATGAGCTCGCATGCACAGTCGCAGGCGCCAGCGGCGTCGTCGGTATCGGACGGGGAGGCAGATTACCTGCCTAGTAGGCCGGCTAGGCCCCCTCTCTCGCACGCAGGCTCGTCGCGGACTCCCTTACCAGTATTGCCTGAGGATCCGGACTAGATTTTCATAATTATACATATACTCAAATAATTATTAATGATGGAACTATTCAAACCAGGGCAACGATCATTCAAGCTTGTCTTATGATGGGCCCCCTGTCGGTAATACTGAAGTTAATCGCATCGGGTAAGCAAAGTATAAATCACGATAAAGAAGATCTAGTTCAGATAATGCAAGCGAAATGTGATTATTTTAGAAGTAATGCAGCGCAAATTTTACATGCCAATGCCTCCCTTTCACCCCATAAACCCACGAGAGAAGTCAAGCCGGTACAGACTGTTAAACAAGGGGCTGTCGCCACCCTGATAATCCAGCCGCTTTTCCTTTTTGGCGAGTCCATACCGGTAGTTCATAACTTTTACTATCCGCTCCTAAACTGACGAGGACTTGAATGGACAGTGCGGTCGCAACGTGCAGGTGGTACCTAGATGCAGCCGAAAATTCCAGAGAAACCCAGACTCCATTGCAGGAAGCTCATGTTCCAGAATATCATCCACAGGTCTCACAAGTCCAGGGCCGTAACCCGGCCAAAGATAGAAGTTGGGCAATATGCATTAGGGGAGCTGACAAAAAAGATCGGAGATAGATTACGTGATGGGAAGGTGCGTCGACTATGGAGCAAGGCAATAAACGAGGGGCGCAAGGAGTAATTATTTTACTTCTGCTGGCTTGCTTCAATTTGTGAAACGCAGTGACCGCCACTATGTGCCCAGTAGGATCCGCAATGGATCTCTCAGGAGGCGTGCCAGACATTGATTGTTGTAGGCAGGTGCCGGAAGTTGGTGTATTTGTCATGTCATGAGATACCATGACGACTTCACTCTCGACCGACGAAGTAGTGTATGTTATTTGTTTTTGAGGCCCCAAGTGGTGGATTAGTGAGGTATGTCGAATAAACTTTTTCCTCCAGGAGAACTCCCCGGGTAATGTGTAAAGAGTTCTGTTGCCGGAAAGTGGCCCAATTTGTCTTTCCCAGTGGCATGTTGCACGGGTAAATTCAATAGAGCTAATTATTGCCGACAAAATGAAATTATGGTGTCTCAAGCCCAGGGGACGATATATAAACCGGATTGTTTCCTGCTTTATAGATGCGCATCGAGTTCGCGATCGTGATATAACTGTCACTGCCACACGAATGCACCGATGCCGTAGAACATGGCAGGGAAAAGAGGCGGATAAAAACGTCGTAGATCCATATCGCATTTGCTCGTAGAGATCAACCGATAATGGGGAGCCGCAACGAAATGTTCGGTCCAAAAGAGAGAGTTAAAAAAGCATGCTTTGACGACTTCGCACCGCCATCTCGTGGTTGTTCTGACTCCTGAGCGGATAAAGCAAGATTAAGGTCAGTCTCGTATGTACGCTATCAGCGTCACCTAAGTGCCATCATCGCTTAGCGGCTCTACTGCGGGGAGTAGAGATTGGGATGGTATGTCAAATCGCGATCAAACTCCTCTAGAGCCGCCAATCGTGTACCGCGATCAAACTGAGAACGCCGACGTCGTTGCTCGTCTCGGAAATGTTGCCCCGCGTTGGGAGTGAACAGGCCTGAGATGGGATTATCAGCGGTTGTTCAATCTATGTACTCAACGAAGTAGAACTGTAACGTACCGACATGCTCCGCATTCTCGCAGCTTCGTTTCATCTTAGATTGATTGTCCGGACCTGGGAATGGTTCCTCCTCTCCCGCTAGATCCGGTTGCGGTCCATTGAGAGTATAAAAGAGCTACTAAGGTCAGACATCATCTAGACAGTCCCGAATCAAGAGGAACTTGCCTTGGGTCGGTAGTGCTCAAGTTCGAGCATGACGGAACTGTTACGGAACTTCTGGACAAGACAATCCTTCCCTTGTATAGCTGTGAACCACTTTAGTGACTGCGTTGCTGACTTGTTTTAACACGAGGCCACTTACTCGCATAAGAAATTTCCGCAACCTTGTCGCTCTTGAAACAATTCCAGCGCTGGTTGCCTCTGGCGTTCACGAACTGGGGACGGGTTAGTAATGAGTCACTAGGGACGTTCTCTATACACGGTGACCTACGTCGATGATATCAAGAGGCTAGAGGAATATTAGCATAGTACTCCACGCATCACATTGGTTGTAGAACTTACATCGACAAAGTTGATAAAGGCATACCCAACACTATGTATTGAATTAGTAGTGAGACTCGATAGTTGTGCAGTAATACTCACTTGCAATCATTCGCAAAGTCGATGCGAAGGTACATGAAGTCATATTTTCCCCAACTGGACTGGTCCACGATTCCCTTTAGCATACTTTGGTCAACCTTGTTCGGAATATTTCGGAGCATGATCTAGCAAGTTAGTTAATAAGCATCGATTGCACTTGGACAATATGGACTATTTACCGTCGTCCGGACATCAGTGCCCTCGCGGATGCGGTTGGTGTCGACGTGATTGTGATGGGTGTTCTGGTTATAGAATGAGTTTCTAGTAACTCGCATAGCATTGTTTCGCCGCCCATCTCCACGATTAAGAGGCTGGAACTGTCGGGGCGTCATGAGCTCCGTAGAAGCAAAGGATGACGACGGTGACATCAGAGGGCTCACGAGGGAGTAGTTGCTAGACGGTGCGATTCCAGTATGGCTTCGAGGCTGCATGCCGTCAAATGCATACGGAGGACTGACTGGGACACCATGGTACACTACGGGCATCATCCCATATGCGGGTTGTAGCTGAAATGGGGTCGAAATCTGGGAACGTGCAGGAGTGCTTAGAATTGAGCCATGCATAACAGGCCCGACTGAGGAAGTTCTGGGTGGAATTGATAGGTGATTGAGATCGTGAGTTATATCTTGTACGCTGCCTGCTGACCGATTAGGGCTGACAATGCCTTCCTGCGAGCCGTTTGCCATGGAAGGAATATCAGGTCTGTATAGAGCCATGCAGATGTGAAGACCCTACACCACAAATCAGCAAGCAGTCCCATCCATGAACTGGAAATCGAGACTCACATCAACCACTCGGCCGTTCAAACTGGAGACAGCTTTCAAAGACACGTCGTTCTCGCAATACTCGACCACCGCGCTCAAGAGGCTACCCTTAACGCCAGGCTGGAGCTTGAAGGCAAATAAGTCACCCTCTCCTTGGAGTATTTTCTTCACCTTGATCTCGAGCTGCTTAAGGTCATTGGGCAGCTCCAGCCCGTGCGGGAAAATGGTGAGGTAGAGCTGTCCTTCGTGACAAGTGGTGTTTCCCGACGCTGGCGCCACAATCTAGCAATGTTTTAGCATAATAGACATGATTACTGTCAGAATTGACCGAGAACTTACCTGGGAAAACTCTCGAGCGGTCAAATGGTCCACAGTCCAGTCACGGTTGCTCATTCTTGCCCTCGAAATGAGGGCGCATGCCGCTCTAATATTGCTGAAGCGGATACAGACCTTGTATCCACAGGCGAAGACATCTCTGTCACCAGGACAAGGGACACCACCCTTCTCGATGTCCTGTAACTACGTAAGCACTCATCTGAATCGAAGTCTTAGAAACACCTACCGAGATGTAGTTCTTGACCTCAGTCTCTCCTAGGGCACCACCGTCAAGCCGAGAAACAATCAAGCATCTGGATAGACCGGTATCTGTGCTCAGGAGGGGGTGGACATATCCCTGGTTCTGGTCTTCCACTGTAGACGCACGGGTCGACGGTGGCAAATAGAACAAGGCCGACTCTCTGGGCTTACCCCTCGTATCAAGCTCAGAAACAGGAACATGTGTGGCGAGCTGGGTGTGTAGAGGAAAGAATGACGACGCGGTCGGTGACAACTTCTGTGCAGTCTTTCCGCTAGGATCCGATGATGTCACAAACGGATCTCTCTCAAGCTGGAGGTTGTGATGATAATACTTGGGTCCACGGGAGCCAGGCGACGGAACTGGATAGCTTGTCTGCGCGATATCGTGGTTGACTAGTGTCAGTGATCCAATGGCCTTGGCCGATCTTGCCGACCCATCCTCAGGCGAGAAAGCCGTAAGGCGGGTGTCTGGTGTGCCTTTAAAGGAGTCTGCGACCCCGCTGGAGGAGTGGGGTGACGTGGGATTGAAATTGCCCTCCCGGCCCTGTGGTAGAGCCATTCTGTCTGAGGAAGTGAGTGGTATTATCCTGTGATAAGACACTTCGAAGAATCAAACCGCAAATCATATTAGCGTGGCTACTTCCAAGGGTCTGTATTCTAGACACTCGGCAAGAAACTAGGGAAGTAATTACACTGTGACTGACCTGATATGTGTGGCTTGGGTGTATACTCCACTGAGAGGATCGTATTTCTGGTCTTGGAGATAGTAGATATTTCTAGTACTAATCACCAACGCACGAAAATTGGTTGAATGTTGTAAACTGCTGATAATAGGTCTCCAGGGAGAGGCCTAAAAGGATTCAGCCCGAGGAGATCGTCGAGGCTATCTTGCTGGTAAGTGTGACCACTTGGGTATTAGTCAGTAGTGACAAAAGGTGGCATTAAGAATGAAGATGAATTTGGCAAGTATGGACTTAGAGATAGTGTAGGCTAATCATCTAGAGAAGCTGAGGGGGTTCGTTATTGTGGTAGAAGAATCAAGTGTGGTACAGGTACAAGTGCGTTTGTTTGGTGGTTGTAAAGTAATGAACCTAGGAAACAAGCGGGCCTGCTACGCAAAGGATGGAAGGTAACCCTAAAAGGAAAGAGCAGATGGGCAAGCTTACCAAGTTGAGAGTGTGAAGAAAGCGAGGAAGTTTCCTTGGTTCAGACTGGAGAATTGAAGATGGCATAGGATAATTATATATAGGTGTGACACTACTGCTGGTAGTGGGAGAGGAGCCTGGGAATGGGTTAAAAAAATAAGGCTGGGTAAGTGAAGAGGAAGCGGCTAGTGAGATCGAGTGGGCATGTGGATGAGGAATCGTCTATTCAACAGGTTGTTCCAGATAATTAAACTAGACTTACCTTTGGATGGACTCTTGAACAAGTATTTGGGGTTGAGGTGATTTTGATGGGATGAGTGGCCTCAGAGGGGGCCTTGCTTTGATCAGTGAATATATGTTTGTGTACTGGATTGCTTGGAAGACATCCAGTCAGGTAGAGACCACTGAAGTAGGGGCCAGTCTGGGCAATGCTTTCGAGCCTGTTAGCCGACTCTGTGTAAATGAGAGCAGAAAAGATACGATGGTTTTCGGATGGCAAGCCAGCCTACATAATTAATGGCGAGAGTGGCTTGCCTACCAGAAATTAAACAGGTATAAGGTGAGAGTGGCTACTCTAGGCCAAATAGTATGACGAGCCGACTAATTGATCATCAAATATGTCAAGACCGTCACTTATTCGCCTGACAAAATATGCCATCTGCTACCTTCTGGGGTGCTGACAGTGGAATGAAACCAGATACCGCTGAAGAGATTTTAAGCAAACTACCTAGGTAGGCATCGAAAACAGATCTACGTGCAACTTACCACATATATTTGGGTTGAAATGAGTCCAGTAGGTTCGTACAGATCGTCCTTGTATGGTGAATCTGTAAGAAAAGCGTGAGTAGAAGACTCCTGAGTGCTATAGTTGGGTCAAGGTAGGAGATTCCTTTGTGATGGAATCAATCAAGGGTGAATTAGAAGCAGATACTTACCTCACTGCCCTAAAAGAGGTGCTTGCTGAAAACCTGTCGACTGATATGATGAAATGCTCCTGCAAAAGATATTGAGGGTTAGCATAACTACACGTAGGTGAAGAAATATACATTAATGTAAATGTGTCTTGCTTTACATATGTGCCCCAAACATGTAACGGTGCAGGAGATAAAGAAGATAGGAGATAATTGAAGCTTTCTTAATCTAAAGTATGTCAATATGAAGGAAGCCATACTTCAATGGGCTCTGTAGTACTGTGTATGATACCAGTCCTAATAAAGGTTTTCGTCTTGAGAAAAAGGGACGGGTGTTGATACTTAAGAAACACGGGGGAAACCAACCAGGAGAATATTAACCCAGACAGTGATACCAGGCGAACTTGGCCCCTGGGTGCATAGATATTGGAAAACAGAGGCCGTTCGTGAGGACTTATCAGGTGGGCTAGTTTAGGTCCTTGCTATCTGGAGAGACAGAATTACTTCTAAGAGACGGGTCTACAACTAAGGTGGATAGGGGTAGTGATCAAGGATGTGAGGCCAATACGACAGGACAGGTCAGGTCAAGTGATATTCTACTGGAATTGAAGACCCGTCCTGGCTAGGGTTTGCATATATGCTTGATGGCCGTAGATAGGGCCCAGGTTTATATGATCTGGCTGTCACCTGTGTATTGACTGAAATTAAGACGACTGAAGGAGGATGATATGTGGTAAGGGTGGTAGTTCAAGAACTGTGGTGGTTCAAAAGAGGTAAATTGAAATTTGACTGTTCAATATCACACCAAGGGAATGTCGTCCAAGTACCTAAAGGGATAAGAGGCGGAGGGTATAAATCATGGATCTACAAAAGGCCCAAGAGTGAGTGGTGAAAGTGTTGGATTATGAAGTGTTCAAGTAAAGGGGAGAAGAACTGGCAAGCCATGGAGGTGATTAATAATTGTAAAAACCAGAGTTGGTGGGGGATGGGGGACATTTGGGACAAGAAAGAAAAGCTTACCTCATAAG
Source organism: Eutypella sp. D-1 (assembly GCA_023313575.1). NCBI lineage: Eukaryota > Fungi > Ascomycota > Sordariomycetes > Xylariales > Diatrypaceae > Eutypella > Eutypella sp. D-1. Next base: position 1,812,013 of record JAJTTP010000003.1, read on the forward strand.
ACCAGAAGCACAGCTCTGGAGGGCAGTAGTCATAGGTTGTCGCAATTTCCTGCGCATACATCAATGTAGTTGATGAATGGAAGGAGCCGCCTCAGATGAATAAGGGTCTGCTATTAGTAAAATCGTGAAATTGCTGCATATCAAGATGCGCCTTCCTATATGACTACCTAAGTAGAAGAAAGTGAAACCATCCCCCCCCAAAAGAAAAATCTGAACTTGCTATGAGGAAAGGTGCGAGCTGTATGTAGGGTTATGTTCAAGTTTGCTCCTGCCCACACAATCTATCTACCTTGGGACTGGTGGTTTTTATCACAATCATCATGCCTTTAAGGGGTTATTGCCATTATCTGATGTAATGTGTTATATTCAGACTAGCTTCTGGCATACATTCACATCCTTCCAACTCTTGGGTAGTACCTACCCAGGTAGGTGGTTTAAGCACTTGTTCAGATCTACCTCCCATAGATGGGATGATGGAGAAGAGTAAATAGGCTATTTGGGGCAATATTGAAAGGCGGAGTGCCCAGGTGGCTACTTACTACTTTTATTACCTGCACATGTGCTGCACAATTTCTACTATGTGGCAGTCAGGAGCTCTTGTGACACCATACTAGTGATCCCATTTCAGATGATCAAGCAAGTACTTTGCCTAAGATAGGAAAGGTAAATTTTGAAACCTGCCTTAGCCAGGTATTCCAATACTTGTGTTAAGTATTCCATGTCAGGATGTTTTCTGCATCAGTAACGAAAAGAGTACGCTGGAATCTACAGAGAGAAGACAGTTAATCTGACAACTCTGGGAGCCTAGCATACCTCAGTACCCAGGTATGCCTGATATTCTGCACTTGACAGTTTATAGCTGAACAAAATACTACCTGAATTATATCTTGCTCATGAAACTTAATAGGTACCTAGGTAGGCAGAGAGAGTGGTTTGATGGTTAAGTTTTTATCCTGTACTTGCTTTGGAGCACTGACTTGACAAGTTGCAAGCTTCAAGAAATCCATCTTCCTTTTTTCGTAAGGAAAGAAGTTAAACAAATGCTATTTAGGCAGTGGTGAAAGAAAGCCTTAAGTGCATATATACTGGCAGAAATTGGATGGGTTATGAAGCTGCAGTATTGGAGGCATTTGGGCCATCTATCATACTATGGATGGTGGTGGTTGGTGGTGCTCAAAAAAAGGGATGAGGTTATGCGCCACAATATAACTAATGCAAACGGACCGGTGCAGCTGCGCCACATAGTTAGATTTTATGCAGTACTTGCATAGCGCATACGCATTAATACGGGGCCTTAAATAGCGTTGCCTGGATCGTGGGGAAGATATGCATGGCAGCAGCCATGGGGAACTTGGTTGACTGAAATCAAGTGGACCCCCTCTACCTATAGCGGAGGTGTACTACTGGATTATATCGCTACTTAGGTAGGCTCCTACTTACCTACCACTTTACTGATTTAGATGGAACAACTATATTTATTACACAACTTCAACCAGTAGCGCCACCCCCCTACCCCCCTTACCCCCCCCTACTTAGATCATCGATGTAATGCACTGGCTCCTTTGAATTGTCCTAGACCAGCTCGCATCCTCGGAACCTTGATACGGCCGCTAGTCCGGAATCCCGGAGATACGGGCACGACCGGACTGCATCCGATCGTAGCCAGCCGTCTTCGAACTTCCTCGACAGCATTGCGACCGAACCGCCGATATCTTCCGGGTCTGGCCTCACTCTAGAAGAGTCCAGTTTGGGATTCTGCTCCTCCCCAACTCCTGCGAGATATCTGCATACCCTGCAATAGTACCACTTCAGCATGCCACCCCGAAGAGCGCAGAACTATGATGACTACGGCACCGCCGTGCATCAGATCATCTTGTCGACGTCAGATGCCGAGTTCCTCGACCAGTTGATCCCCGTCCTCAAAGACGCCACCGCGACCAACCGTTCCAGCGCCCTCACCCAGAACCTCTCACAGTACGCCGACGACCGCGAGACCGACATCGAACGGATCGGCCTGACGAAGCACGAGGAGTTCCTGAGCTCCGTCAACCAGCTTCAAGATGTCCGCGAGCGCACCGTCGCCCTGACGGCCGAGATTCTCAAGCTGAACCAGTCCATCCAGGCGAGCACCGAGCAGCTGGCCGAGCAGAAACAGGCCTTGGTCGATACGCGGGCCGTTCGTGAGAACATCTCAGAGGTCTCAGATGCCCTCAAAGAGTCCCTAAAGATCCTGCACGCCGTCAATAACTCCCATGAGTTGATCCGCAAGAAGAAGTACTATGGCGCCCTCAAGTCCCTCGACGACCTCCAGAACGAATTTCTCATACCCACGCTCCAAAACAAATACGCGACGCAGCATCGGCTCGCCTACATGATACAAAAGTCCATCCCCGCCTCTCAGAAGACTATATCTGAAGCCGTCATGAACGACCTGAATACATGGCTATTCCGTATCAGGGAGACATCTCAGTTTCTAGGCGAGGTCGCCTTCTACCACACCAACATGCGCCGCACACGGCAGCGAGAACGAATCGAGAACGATGAGTTCCTGTCCCAGTTCAAGTTGAACTCCGCTATCGAACTCGTGTTCGACGAGAGCGAAGAATACGACGTCCTTGACAATGAGGAGTTGCAGGTGGGTTTCTTAATCGGCACGACGCCATTCTCTTCTCTATATCTGGCTGACGAGAGGAAAAAGGTCGACTTCACACCCCTGTTCGAGGCCCTACATATCCACGAAGCACTTGGCCAGAGCGATAAGTTCCGGGCAGAATATGCAGCTACGAGAAGGAGACAGAAAGAATTGCTCCTACCGAGTTCGGTTACTCTCACAACCGATGACGAGTCTTCGCTAAGTAGCTTGCTGGAGGGCATAGCTGGCTTTGCCATCATCGAAAAAGCTACCATGCGGCGGGCGCCACAGCTACGTACAGCAATTGATGTAGGATAGCCTGGGGACCCTTATGTGCCGCTTTCCGCTGACCGCTTCTGTAGGTCGAGGAACTCTGGGATTCCATGTGCTCCGTGGCGATATCCCTGGCATCGAAGGCATTGACTGACGTTACCAATGCCGAAATTATTCTCAAACTCAAAACGATGATTGCGCTTTTTATCCAAACCATGGCGGTATGACCCCCCCGATCTCTATTACATCTGAAAGCAATAATAACAGTTATGTAGGGCTGGGGGTATTCTGTCTCTAGACTTGACGAATTTCTAGTTGATTTGTTCGACAAATATGCCGACCTCCTCAAACGGAGATTTAGCGAAGATTTCCAGGAGGTGAGTACAGGAGCCCTGATATCTATTGGCTACAGAGAAGAATACTGACAACTGCAGATCGTCTCTACCGATGACTACATGCCCATGGCCATCAACTCGCGAGAGGAGTACGAGAAGGTTGTTAACGTCAGCTGGTTCTCGCAAGACAAGGACATCGAGGACCTCACGTGAGTCCTGCTCCTCGCCCCCCTACAAAGTATTTCCTAGTCTTCTGACACTCATATCTGCTAGGTTCCCATGCGTACTACCGTTCTCGCAGATGTACCCGTTGTGTTGCATCGATATCCGGAATTTCCTGAACCAGTTCTACTTCTTCTCGGATGACCACTTCCAACACCCCAATAAGATCGACGAGACTCTGCGAAAGGTAAAAATACAGTTTTTTTGAGACCCGGCCACGACTTGAAGTGATGTGACGTATGGCTTCTTATTTTGGATTCAGACATGCTGACGACATCGACAGTCGCTGGACGAACTGCTCACCGAGAAGGTGTGCCAGTCCCTGGTAGAGCGACTAAGCTCGCAGTACCTGGGCCAGATCGTGCAAATCCTGATCAACCTGGAGCACTTCGAGACGGCGTGCCAGGAGCTAGAGCAGCTGCTGATCCAGGCGCGGTCGTCGGCGTCGGCGGGGGGTCCGCTGACGCTGGCAGCGACGGAACAGTTCCGGGGCCACAAGAAGACGGCGGAGAAGCGCATCTTCGAGGTCGTCAACTCCAAGATCGACGACCTCGTCGAGACCGCCGAGTACGACTGGACTGCCAACTTCCCGCCCGTCGAGCCCAGCAACTACATGCAGACCCTGACCCGCTACCTCTCCAACATCATGAACTCCACCCTCCTCGGCTTGCCCCGCGAGATCAAGGAGCTCATCTACTTTGACGCGCTCAGCCACGCGTCGAGCATGATCCTGGTGAGTTGAGAGAGGAGACCGTCCCGGATGTGACAACCTCTAGTCCCTATATCCTGCTATTCTTTAAAACGGACACCCTGCCACCCCTCTCTCAAACGATTTGAAGAAAAAGTCCATATGCTAACCACTATTCCCCGCGGGGTAACACCATAGGCCCTACCGCTCTCGCCAGACGTGAAGAAGATCAACCCGCACGGGGTGGCGGCGCTGGCGAAGGACGTGCGGCACCTGACGGACTTCGTGGACGGGCTGGAGAACGGGTTCATGCTGCGCTCGAACCTCGACGAGCTCGAGCAGACCATCCAGCTGCTGCAGTCCGACAACACCGACGAGTTCTTCGACATCTCCACCCGCAACAAGAAGTACGGCCGCGTCGACGCCATGAACGGGCCCATCCTGCTCGAGAAGTACGTCTTTTCTCTCTCTTTTCTTTTCTTTTCTTTGCTTCGTTCTTCTCTTATTCCTTCGTGCATCCTGCGCGCACTGCACTGCACGAACGGAATACGTAGACATGATAGCTAACGATCTCTCTCTTATCTTATCCAGGCTTACCCACCATGTCTCGACCACAGGCCAGGCGGCACAGCGCTTCGCCAACTTCTCGTCGAACCTATCGTCGCGGTTCAAGTAAAGGGGGGAAAAAGGGGGAAGATTCTTAAATACCTGGGCGGGGCGAGCCGCTCCGCGCGAAGCGCCTGGGTTTTTCAAAATCACGGTCTTTATATCCGATGTCACGACAAGCATGCGGGCGAACGGCGTTGTTCAGAATAAAATATCAATGTACACGGACATGTATGACTTTTATGGGACAATTCTCGCATTCTTTCTTTCTAAGACTGTTGTTGTTACCCTTGCTTGTCCTTCCCGCCCCAGCCTAACTAATCCCACGACGTACAGCGAACAATCCCGTGTCGGAAGGGGGTAGGAAAAGAGGAAGGAGGAAAAAAAGTGAAGGTTCCTGCTATGCGTGCTCACATTGTGAAACACTTTCTCTTAGTTGCGAAGAAAACGTGTGGAAGGAAAACCCTGAAAGCAAAAACCCTTGCGCCGGACTCTCCTCGGAAGAATAAGAAAAGGGAAGAAATAGCCGTACTGGACGGAGTATGGCCCAATCATCAGCCATAAAGCAGCAACTCTTCTTCGTGTTCATGTACCTCGTTGCTTGCCGCTTCGGCAGGCACCCCTCTAGGGTGCTGGGTTTGGATCATAGCCCGCCGGGGGTGGGGGGAGGCGCTATTGTTGCTGCGGCATGCCCGGATAGGCATACATATTCTCCATGTCACCGTACATCGGCGGCGGCTGCTGTTGGCCGTAGGGGGCCCCGGGCCCTGGCTGTACTTGATTAGCGTACATAGCCGCGGGGCGGTACTCCTGATCCGGCGCAATAGCATGCCCGCCCATCCCGTAGTCGGCAGGCGCCATGTGCTGGTGGTTAGGCGCGCCAGGCATGCCGTGCTGGCCAGGCATCTGGCCACCCGCGGGTGGTACGCCTCCCTGGGCGGACTGTGCCTGAGCCGGGTTCGCGCGCTTGGCATGACTGGCCTCCTCGCGCGGTACGATGTCGATCAGGAAGTCGAACATGTCACTCTTGGCCAATGCAGAGGCAATGTCGGATCGCTGCAATGTCCGGCGCTTGTTCTCTTCGGCATGGATCCAGGCGCGCATGGTGAGCTCGGTGATGAATATGTCGCATCCCTTAGCGAAGAGGATGGGGGCCTCAGCCGAGATCATCTTCACCTCCGGGTCGGCTTTCATGACCTTCTTGATGCGAGCGAGCGGTAGCTGGTGTATCTTGTAATCATGCTGGTCGGACTCGAGGTGGTTAATGGTCTGCTGCCAGTAGGTTGTCAGGATATCCTTGAATTGACCGTGTAGACCCTGATGTACGTTTGCCCAAGGCCCGGTGTAGAGCTCGGCAGGTGCGAAACCGGAAGTCGCGAGCTAGAAATCATGCGATTAGCAGTAGTCCCGGGGAGGAAATGGTTGGACGACATGGCGATATTGGGCGGGAGGGGACGAAAGGAGGGTTTGCGCTCATCTCCAAGTTGAGAAAGTGGTGTGTGAAGCTGGAAAAGGCGGTGATACTTACTGCTGCACTAGCGCCTGTAAATAGACATTATTAGCTACCTAGGTACGTTACACGAGACAAAAGGGCAATATTCCATGTTTTGCGCGACAAAATGGCAAATGGGGAAAAAAGAGATGTGATAGATAGCCATTAAGCATATAAAATTGGAAGCGACTGAAGTGATTGACTTACCATAATGACCTCCATGTCTGGTGTCATAGGTGGGTGGTTCTGCTCCCCGCGACGACTGGGGGTGATTTGACGAGGACTGGTCCATTGCGATGGCGACGACTCTTTTTTAGGTCTCTACGCTGAGAGGATGCTTCAATCCAATTAATCGCCTTATCCTGCGCGTCTTGTCTGCGACTCTCGGCTTTAATAAGCTGGGGGGGGGGGGGGGTTGATGGTGGGAGGGGTTGGTTGGTTATTTGGTTGGTTGTTTTAGTTGGTCTTGTTCTGTTCCAAGGTTGATTGGGTGGTTGGATAGAAGAAGTCGACTGGACTAGACGGACGGAACGGAGCGAGCTTTTCGTTCGAGTCTTGAGTCTCGAGCTTCCAAGGTTCTAGACGCTTGTTCCCGTAATATGATTATCTATCGCACAAGGGTGTACGAAATAATCAATCAATCAATCAATCACCAGTCGCGGATGGTGATTAGGTAGTGAAGGTACAGGCAGGTAGGTAGTGTAGTGTAGGTATGTAGGTAGTGTAGCATCAAGTTGTACCAAGTACCAAAAGTGCCGGACGGATTGAATTAGCTTCAGCCAAAGAGAGTGCCCAGTGTTGTTTTTCTGTTGTTTGAATTGTTTACGCCGGACCGGGGGAAGGGGGGGAGGAGCCGCGTGGTGATGTAACTGGGAAGTTTGGGCTGGGCTGTACTGGCTGGTCGGCGGATGTCCTGGTTGGGCTGGTATTTTTCCCGGCGGAGTTGCTTAACCTTAGCTAGGTACCTAAGTACTAGGTAGAGGTAGGTATAGGTAGAGGTATCAACAACTTTTAGATGGGATTGAGATGGGATTGGGGATATTGATTGGCCGAGTTATCAAGCTGGATGCTGGCTCGATACCGGCTGGGTGAAGAATAGCGTGGCGTGGTGCGGGAGTAACGGGCGGGATTGACGAATATTGATTGGGTGGGGTTTCAATAGTGTCAGGGTGTTGGTGTTGTGTACCTGATGAACCTGCTTGATCTGATAACTACTTAGGTGCCTAAGTAAGTGTAGCTGATAGTTATTCGTCTATCTGTCTTCAAGAGAACTCCAGGAGATCTTTGATTGTATGAACCACCCAAGTAGATCAAAAGGTGGAGGTGGACTCGGGAGCTGAAAGTGGACGGTTAAGGTCCTTGGGAATTATTCAGACTGGGGGATTATCTTCTCGAGTCGGGTATCGTATCGGGACGGCGCTTAACAAACTCAGAAAGTGAATGTTAAAAGCTGATAGACTCCGTATTATGTCAGGATTGCGGGGGCCGAGTCCAAGATAACCTTGGAACGGTCCTTATCGTTTGCTTATCTGGAGAGCTTCCAGTATTCTAACGTTCCTTCCCTTCCGGTGTCTGTATGTACCTGTGTACCTGTCAGATTTCAAATCTCCAGAAGGCCAGCAGCTGGCCGGGGACTGGTCCTACTATGTTAAGTCCTACTAACCTTGGAAGATTGGATGGACTGAGCTTGTTTGTAGTCCTGCCCTTCCTCAATTTTATGGGACAAACCACACCGGCAGAGACAGCTTGAGAGCCAAACAGCCAGTGGCCGACCAGGTTGGAGGTTTGCCACTGTGATCTAACTAGTAGAGGCCAGGCTGCCAGGGTCTATTGGAATTATGGCCGTTAAGCTGACTGACTGTGACTGGTCAATGCCTCGCCGGAGCTGGGCAAGCTGTACCAAGCTGTGTAAATTGTACACGGTAAGTGGATGACAGGACTCGAGCTTATGGGTTATCCCGACCAAACACCGTCCAGGAACACAGATATACAGATGCAGGTGAGGAAGGCTGGTGGCGAAATTTTCGAACGAGAAAAGTAAATGAATAAGTTCTTCCTGGATATGGAGAAAAGGACATAAGTAGACAGGGCAATGGGTTGGTAATGTTATGTATTCATTAAAGTGTGCTCAGTAGTACTAGTTTCATTCTGGCGTGCGGGCAGGTTGATGAGTTGGACAACAACAACAACGACAACGACAACAACTGAGCAAGCTCTAACAATGACGTCGGGGGTTTTCTTTCATATTTAACATCATAAGATGAACATTATATCATTTAACAAATACCTACGTACTGGATCAGATCATCGATGGGATGATGGCCTTTCTTTCTTCTCACTACTAGTCTAACCTAAGTACTTACCTACCTGTACTATCCCTCCTATCCAAGTAGAGCTACTTGATTACTCCCGTCTATTCTACCTATTCTGAAGTATGTAGTGCACAGCACAGCACAACACGACATAATACAACACAGCACAAAACATGCAGGGCTTATCTTCGCTACTAAGCTTGCTACTGCTGCCGCGACTATTGCTAACTCCTGGGAGAGCGATGCCGCGAAAACTGGGCTGCCTCAAAAGCAGCCAGGGATATGAATCAAATCGATGCCAACGCATCGTTGGTTGGGCATCAGTGACACCTCCAAGGGTTGGCCAAATCAGCAAACCCGTTGACCCCTTGACAATGCCTCATCCGAAGTACTCATGTGAGTGCCAGAGAGTCTCAATAATGACAGGGGTTATCGGGATGTCTTTTTCTTGTGTTTTCGGGCTTCAGGTGACACGATTAGTCTGGTGGTGGCCCAAGGATAAATACCTTCTTAACCTTACGTATGTAAGTCAAGCTGGAGTTGCAAAAGGACCAAGCAAACCAGCAACCGATAAGGCTGCCCTTATTACGGATCATATATCACTACGTAGACCTAGAGTAGTACCCAGCTGCCCAGACAGTCAGGGAGAACGGGCTCGGGGCTGAGGGACAACAAGACCTGTCTGCCTGTGGTCCTCTGAACAGGCAAGACAGGCAAACTGGAGGTTTGTAGGTTCCAACCTTGAAGCTAGCGCCAGCTGTGTAATGGGCAGCCCTGCATTACATCTAATCATTGGGCAATAATAGGGTTGGGTTCCCACTTTAAAATGGAGTCAGAAGTCAAGCCACATGTTTCTGCACTAAGTGAGGCAGACTAAGTAAGTACCTAGGTACGTTTTGCACAGCCTCATCTCTCTAAGCTCAGGTAAGCTACAGATGTACTTTGTACCTTTCCAAGCCCAATGATCCCAACCTTCGGAAAATTTATCGCCAATTTTTTTTTTCTTCTCCCCGAACTTGACTTTCTTGTCCTTCGACCAACCACAACATGGCAGACAAATGGGTTGAACTGTCAGACGATCAGATCGACACCCTCCTCGCCGAGGCAGAGACAAGGCTCTCCTCACAAGAAAAGAATGATAAGAATGACAAGAATCCCTCGCAGCCCTCGCAGCCCTCCAAATTGGTGGTTGCTAAGCCCAATGCCAGCAGCAGCAGCAAGCCTAACGCGATCAACGCGAACGCCGCCACGGCGCTGAATGCTCACAAGGCGGCTGCATCCTCGGACAGTAAGGCCAAGGAAGGTCTGTCCGTTCGTGTCCCTGAGGCTCGGAAAAGTAAGAAGCAAGAGGTATGTGGCTTCCCCCCTCCCGGCTTTTCATCTTGCCCATTTCCTCTACTCTCTCTTCTCTTTCTCTCTATGCAAGGTCCATTCAAATGATGAAAATTATATCCCAAATTCAATTGAAGTGGTAACTGCTCCCGTTATGGGTAAGGTTGCTACGCCAGAATGATAGAATCATTTTGTCATAGTTATTCTGATATTTCCTTCGCCTAAACCGACTTCCATTCCACCCAATTTCCATGTGGTGAGCAAAGCTTTGCTGACCAAACTCCTCTAGACTGCCAAAGCCGATGCTGGCCCATCATGGTACAATCTTCCGCGGACCGACCTCACCCCTGAACTTAAGCGCGACCTACAGCTCCTTAAAATGAGGGACATCCTCGATCCAAAAAGGTGAGCATCCCCTCTTCGCCAGCAGCCAGCTTTCCTTTGCCTGCCGTTGAATCGACAACTAACCTCGATGTTCCGCAGATTCTACCGGAAAGACAGCTCCAAGGCTGCCGTGCCGGAGTTCAGCCAGGTGGGAGTTCTGGTCGAAGGCCCGACCGAATGGCATAGCGCACGCATGACTAAAAAGGAGAGGAAGCGCACCCTCCTAGAAGAAGTCCTGGAAACCGAGGGTGCGACGCGCCGGTTCAAGTCCAAGTACGGCCAGATCCAGGAGGCCAAGACGAGCGGCAAGAAGGGACACTACAAGAAGATGATGGAGAAGAGGTACGGGCGCAAGGGTTGAGGCACTCCCAGCCGCAATTAAGTCGTTGCCAAGTGTACCTCACAGCCCCTCTCCATCAGTTCCTCGCAAGCAACTCGATGCGTTGTGGAAAGGATCCTCCTCCACTGTAGGATGTCTAAGCCCTTATTATAGCCGACCCGCATACAGGTGTTGCGTAGGAGAGCAAACATTGCTCCGTCTCGAGCTGCTCGAGCTATCTGACTAGCTTGACAGCAAGACGTTGCTTACTTGTCAGGTCATGGCCCCCACACAGGAACTTAGATAAATAAGTAAAGTAGCTAGAGTTACTTGGGTAACAGCTGCCATCTTGCACCGCAAGAGTGTCCACAATTCGGACCACGAGGGAAGCAGACGGCCAAGACCGCGTGTTGATCAGGGACACGTCAAGGGTCTAGGGGGTGGGTGGCCGACGGCCGGCATTGGACAAGACATTCCATATCGAGGGGATCCTCCATCTGTTTATGTCGGCAAGTCGAAAGTCAATATAGTAACAGGTTAGATGGGTCGTCGCGGACCTAGGCCAAGTCCTGCATCTATTACACAGACAGGAGTAGCTATTTTAGTCCCCGATCTATAATTCATGAAGCTTATTGACTTAATAATCTTCTGATGCGTCTAACTTCCCCCTTTCATGGTGTCGTGCTCTCCTCATCACCAAAAGCTAACCGGCGTGCATGGCGATATTGCCCCTAACGAGAGACCGTCCGACTTCTCTGCGGTACGGCTTCCCTCGCTCGCCCGCTCTAGTTCCAATGCCTCGACGGCAGCGAGTGCCTCCGTAGGATGTTTCGAGCAGTATGTACTACCGGGAACTCTCTAGATCTACGGATTCCCTTCCTCCACCAAGATGTAGAGATACCCCAGTATAGGAGCAGTTATTCCGTCGACCCGTGGGCGCTGGCCACGTCACTCAGGAGCCCACTTACCCACCCATCTTAGACGACACAAGCTATAAAGCCGTCGATAGGCGACGACGACGCTCACATCCTCCGTACCGACGGCGCGGCGCGGCGCGGCTTCTGTCGCTCCCGTGTGCCGGGTCCTTTCTTGCCTCGCTGGAGAAAACCGACCTCCGATACGACACTCTACATGTTTCTCCTTCTTGTCCCCTTTGTACGCGCCCCCTGCACCCCGAACCCACTCCAAAATCCTTGGTGCCCGCTTGGGTAAGTTCGGTTTCTCGCCGTGGCTCGCGACTCACTCATCTGTGCAAGGCAGGATCTCCGGGAAGGAAGTGGCATAAGCGAAGAACTGCAACGGCGCGTGTGAGACCTTGCGTGAAGTGGAGTGATGCCGTATGCCGGCCGCATTTCTAGGAACACCGTATCGATCCAGGTGCATAGTGAAAGGGGTCAAGGCGAAATATGGAAAGAGGTGGCTGCGGTAGGATCAGGCGATTTTTGCTTCGTGAGCATGTATGTCTAATGGTTGGTCTTGGCATCGGATAGGGGGCTCTTCGGTATGTCTCGAGTGAAGTGAGACATGTGGTTAAGTTCTAACAGTATCCCATGGCGTTGGGCATATGCAGGCTGTTTCGCCTTCAATATTTACCTAAGGGGATGCCGGGTCTACTTACCCTCCCATGCCCAGTTTCTTAGATATCAACGGATGTGCGGGATAATCGCCTGAGTTGTTCATAGGTATAATGATACTGGCGCACCCGACATATCATACCGTAGTCACTCGTAGGGCTTCTCTTCGCTGGAAATTCCGCGACTCCCCTGGAATCCAGCTAACATAGGAGTCTATCCATGAGTGAACGGTCATCGACTTATAAGTCGGATACATAGAATTCCTTTTGGAATGCCAAAGCGCTTTCCGTCTCTTACGGCTCAATCAGTCAAGCATAGACAGCTTGCTCCCATCATCCAACCAACACCCTCTTCTTTAATTAGAAACTACTGCGGTCCCTTTTTAGTGCTAATAATCGACTAAGTATTGTGCAGGATACGATTGTTGATAGAGACTCTTGCAATTCATCCTGCAACTTAGAGATGTAGGGAATTGGCTTCAGGGATCGCCAGGACCGCCTTGCAGCGGGAGCGTGACTTCTGTTCATGATGACGAAGGAACTTAGGGCTTGAAGACCAGTTGCTGTCACTGATGATAAATATAGTTCAAGACGTGTAGCATCTACTGCAGAGGTGTCACCAGATCAGCCGCCTTGCAATGGCGGATATGCCCCGTCGCCCAAGATCAGATGTACATGCTAACGTGCTAACATGCACGTGGTCCGTAGGATCCATCTAACACTTCGTATACTTGAGCTACACTCTTTTTTATACACCTTTTCCCCAAGCGCCAACCGCAGAGGATCAGTACCCAGCTCCTAGTCCTCCCATCGCCCAAGAGCCAGTAAAGTCGAGAGATGAAGATTCCGATAGTCTAGGACTCTAGCAACACATTCATGAAGTTCGGCCTTTGCTGAAAATTATCTACTTATTGTTTGATCGAAGACGGATAATCATCGAATCTTCCTGGATAGCAAACCGGTTGGTATGGAGTAATCAGCCATGTGAGATCGGTTACTACAACCCACTTTGACGTTGGGATTCGAACGGGGGGGTGTAGCTTAAATAGTAATTTACCCGGCCAAGGAGTCGGAAACCAAAAAGTGGAGGGGATCCATGATCGTCGTATAGATCGAAAGGTGAGCAGTTCCAGATTAAATATAAAAGAAGAAAAGAAAAAGGAGAAATACCATTATGCCAATAATATCTGAGGAACCATTAGAATCATCATATAATCGCCGAGCATTGCCCGGCTGTAGGCAGCTGCCAGGGTGGCTGCTAATAAGTGGGACTGGGGTAAGGTAGCGCGCATCGAACCTGACGGGAAAGTTGACATGTGAGTACTTACGTACTTGGTAAACATTCCAAGTTTACCATTTCGGGACACGAAGCTTGAAGGTATCGAAATCGAAATCAGCAGCTTCGTAACCCTTTTAGAGGACGATATCGGCATGAGAAGATGATCGAAGATGGAAGCAGCAACTCACCCAACGGCGGGGTGGGAGAGGGTCGGAGATAGGTTTTATCGGAAGACCCAACTCTATACCGCTATATTCGACCAGGACCTCGACCTCGAGAACTACATCGTCGCCGGAGCTCCGTACGGAGGTGCCCTCGGTAGGTTTTTCTCTTTGGTGACCGGCATTGCCTGGTTGGCCTAGTGCATGATTGCTGACGTCACCTTAGCTATCTACCGAGATGAGTCCAAGATAGTGTCTTATCGTCCTTCTAAGTCGGCCAAGCCCGGCATTGACATATACAGCTGTGCCGGAAAGCTCCTGAAGAGCATCGCATGGGACAGGGGTTCCATCAAAGGCCTCGGATGGTCCGAAGATGAGAGGCTCCTGGTAGTCGGCCTCGATGGCACAGTTAGGTGCTACTATGGCCTGCAAGGCGACTTCACCCAATTCTCTCTCGGTCGCGAGGCCGAGGATTTTGGCGTGCACTCGTGCCGCTTTTACGACCACGGTATGGTCGCCTTACTCACCAACAACGTTCTCATATCCGTGACCTCATACGACGAGCCGCGGCCCAAATTGCTGGCCGCCGCGCCTGAAGGGGAGGTCCATGCCTGGGCCATCATTTCCCCCAGCTTCACCCTCTCGCGGTCTGTCGAGGTGCTGCTAAGCATCGGCAGGACCATATACGTCGTCGACGGGACCGACTGCGAGGACCGCTTCCTTGATATCGGCCCCTTCTCTCACATCAGTGTTTCCCCGAATGGCAAGTTTGCCGCCCTCTTCGCTGTCGATGGCAAGGCCCACGTTATCACCGCCGACTTCCAGAGCAGGCTAAGCGAGCACGACTCCAAGTCCCAGGTCACCCCAACTTACCTACAGTGGTGTGGGAATGATGCCGTCGTCATCGCCTGGGAAGACGAGGTCAATGTGGTGGGTCCCAACAACGCCGTGGCTAGCTACGTGTACGAGGCGCGTGTCCACGTGATTTCCGGTAAGAGCCGCAGAATATGCCATATCCATGCTTTCGTCACTACTATGTACCCCCTTGGATTAATGCTGACCGACACGAAGATCACGATGGCGTGCGCCTCCTCACCAATGACGTTTGTGACTTCCTCCAGAAGGTGCCCGACGTGACCGATGAGGTATTCCGCTACGGCACTCAGTCGCCAGCGTCGGTGCTCCTCGACGCGGTAGAGCAGCTCGAGAACCAATCGCCCAAGGCGGACGACAACATTCAGCTTATACGGCCGAACCTCGTCGAGGCGGTCGACACGTGCGTGGCAGCTGCAGGCCACGAGTTCAATATACACTGGCAGAAACAGCTCCTCAAGGCGGCGTCATTCGGCAAGTCCGTGCTAGACATCTACAACAGCGACGACTTTGTCGACATGTGCGAGACCCTGCGTGTCCTCAATGCTGTGCGCTACTATGAGGTGGGCTTGCCTCTCTCCTACGAGCAGTACCAGCGCCTGACGCCCGAGGGGCTAGTCGAGCGCCTCGTCAACCGCCATGAGCACCTACTAGCCCTCCGCGTCGCTGGCTACCTCCGCCTGCCGACAGATCGCATCTACGTACACTGGGCCTGCGCCAAGGTGCGCTCAGGCGCCGAAGACGACGGCACCATCTGCCGCATGGTGGTCGAGCGGCTGGCCGGTAAGCCGGGGATCTCGTTCGAGGCCATCGCGCGCGCGGCGTACGACGAGGGCCGCGGCCGGCTCGCCACGGAGCTGTTGGACCACGAACCTCGCGCCGGCCGCCAGGTGCCGCTGCTGCTGAGCATGGAGGAGGACGAGATTGCGCTCGACAAGGCGGTCGAGAGCGGGGACTCGGACCTGACGCTCTGCGTGCTACTGCACCTGAAGAAGAAGCTGCCGCTGGCGTCCTTCTTCCGCACCATCAGCGCCCGCCCTGCCGCCGCCGCGCTCTTCGAGGCCTCCGCCGCCCGTGAGCGTGACTACGCCCTGCTCAAGGACCTGTACTACCAGGACGACCGGCGCGCCGACGGTGCCGGCATCTTCGTGCGCGAGGCGCTCCGCCAGCCCGACGCCCGCACCGCCGGGGACAAGCTCGCCCTCGCCTCCAAACTGCTCGCCGACTCGCGCGAGCACGGCCCCTTCGAGACCGCCGCCCTCAAGGAGGCGTCCGCCTTGCTGCGCGTCCAGGAGGCCCTCGACCGTGACCTGCCGCTCCCTAGCACCTCCGGCAGCGCCGGCGTCTCTGGGGGTGGCGAGGGGTCGTTCTCCGGCCTCAGCGTCAACGAGACGCTCTTCCGGCTCATACGCCTGGGCTACCACAACAAGGCCAAGAAGATCCAGAGCGAGTTCAAGATCCCCGAGAAGGTCGTCTGGTGGGTCCGGTAAGTAGTCGCCCTCCCATTTTATTACCCCACCCCCATCTTGTAGGATGAAAGGTCGTCGCGATATCTATCACATCTCGGCATACGTCAAAAAAGAATGCAAGGCAGTTTCGCTGACAAAAAGGGCCCCGCCATCGGTTGACTATATAGTCTACGAGCACTCGTTGCCAAACGCGATTGGAACGAGATCGAGGAAATCGCAAAAAACCGGAAAAGCCCTATCGGCTGGGAGGTAAGCCCGACTCCCCGCCCCCCTCCCTTCCCCCATTTCAACCAACCCCCCCCCCCCCAAACTCCAACCAAACATACTCACCCACATCCACACCCTCACTAACAACCACCTCCCATACACCAACAGCCCTTCTTCAACCAGACGCTGCAAGCAGGGAACCAGCGGCTCGCGGCGACGTTCATACCGAAGTGCGCGTCGGCAACGGGGAACCCGGGCGAGGCGGCGCTGATGTACGAGCGCTGCGGCATGCGGGTGCGCGCGGCGGAGGAGGCGGCGCGCGCCCGCGAGGCCCCCGACCCGGACTTCTGGACCCGCCTGCTCGAGGCCGCCGGCGGCCGCGCCACCCCCGAGGGCCGCGAGGTCGAGAGACTCAGCCAGCAGCACCTGCAGCAGCTGCAGACCGGCAGGAGGTGAGAGACAGCGCTTGTTTTTGATTCGAGAGCGGAGAGGTCGGTGTGCAGTGGCGGAGATGGCCCGGACAAAGCAAACGTGGGGGTTTCTTTTTTGAGGGGAGGGGTTTTAATTTTATTCCTTCGTCATTAGGGGGGATATACATGCATGAATGCACGTGGTCAAGGCTCGGGCCTGTTTATTTAGAATGTCATGCTCATATTCGCTTTTACGTATAATACACTATCGTATCAAGTATCGTGCGCTACAGCCAGGTTACAGAGACTACACTTCCCAATTACATCAACACACGGTCAATTGGTATCAGAGTTACAGGCAAAGATAGAGAGATGGGTACGCTTGTCTTTTTTAGGAACATTTTCTTCTCTTCGCATTCGTCTCCCGTCTACCTAATCTATATGCATAGGCTGAACGTCTCGAGACAGCAAGCAACAACCTCCATGGGATGGCGGGGACTGACTGACTGGCTGGCTGGCTGGCTATTGGAAAGCGAGGGCAGGAAACGTCTCGTCCCAGGCCATGGGCATAGCCATGATCCCTCACGAGCGCTTTTTTTGGTGGGTTGGTGGGGAGGTTGTGTTTTGCGTATGCACTAGTGACTGAGTAGGGTTTTACGTATAGAAGCTCTCTCCTTCGACTCTCCTTTGAACCTCACGCGCGAAGGAGACAGACCGACCAGACCGACCGACCACCGAAACGCCGGAAAACTTTTCTGGACCAAGAACAAAAAAACATTGAAAGCCCTTTTCGCCCTCCTACCCCTCTTCCCCGTATCACAATGCTCGAGGTATCCTTCTTCCTCGATAACGGTACGCCCCTTGCCTGTGGCTGCTCGGGTCGAAGGTATCTCGAGGAAACAAACGGACGGAAGGAAAAAAACAGCATGAATGTGAGCCATGGTCAAGATGACGTTCAGGTATTTGGTATCTCCGCTCAATCAGTCGACCAAACCATGGGCCGTACACGGCAGGACAAGAACGGGCAGGAATCCATATGCATATGTGTGGCAAGAATATGATAGCATCATCTCCACCTGACAGCACGTGGATAACAAAGATCCAGGAAAATAGAAAGTCCATAGATCCTTAAGCGTCAGGGTTCTCGTAAATGAGCAACTCTTGAGTCGGAACATTCGTCATATAGTAGCAAGACATGATATCGTCATCGTACGAGAAACGCGAAAAGTCGGCGGGCCGGATTCGTGTACGCAGTCCAAGCTGGCAATGGACATGTTGGAAGCGTGATTTCCGCTAAAAACATCACAGGGATATCTCTGTTCTTCTCCGTATAACGTGCTTCCATTTAAGCACGAGTTCCCTGGTTGCGGCGACCTTTAGCAGGAACAGTAGTCCAGCCATCAGGATCCTGCGAAGGAGCCGCCTCCTTTTCGTGGACTGGAGCCGGTGAGGAGGGTTGAGAGGGCTGCTGATTAGAGGCGGAAGAGCCATTAGTGCGGGGTGGTCTTTCATTGAAGTTACGCGGGCCTCGAGGGGTGCCTCCGCGTCCTCGGCCCTCGCCACGAGCTCCTCGGGAAGCACTCTGGTAACCTCCGCGACCGGAACGCTGCTCTCCCGGCGCGTTTCTCCAGTTGCCACTCTCCGCTGCTCTAGATTTCGGGTTCGGGGCATTCTCTCTGGGTTTGGTAGGTATCTTTTGCTCTCCCGGCGTTCCGTTCTGTGGGGCTGGTTCGGCCTTAGCCTCGGTCGGCGCCTTGGCCTCGGTCGGAGACTTGACTTCGGTCGGAGCGTCGGCCTTAGCTTCGGTAGGGGCCTTAGCAGGCGTCTCAGTCGGGGCTGCGGCCTTCTCTTCAGCAGCCTGTGCCTTCGCTTGGGCAGCCTCAGCCTCAGCCTTCTCAGCCTTCTCAGCTTTCTCAGCGGCCTCTTTGGCGGCAGCTTCCTTCGCCAGCCGCCGCTCCTCCTTCGCCTTCTCTTCGGCCTCTTTCTTCTCCTTCAACATCTGTTCTCTTTTCTCGGCGACCTCGCGTTCCTTGGCAGCCGTGTCAATAGGACGGGCGGCGCCGAACGGGCTTGGCTTGGAGCCACCGGCCGATGGGAGCGGAGGCGAAACTACGTCGGGGGAGTCCGTGACCGTTCTCTTTGCAAGTTGAAGCTTGGGCCGGATACCGGCAGGCTGAGCTGCAGGAACAGCAGCCTGGGCGGGGGACGGCGAGCCGCGCGTCTGGCTGCCCTCGCGAGACTGTTGAGGAGGGGACTTGATAGCGCGGTCTGGCCTCATGTTGCTACGCCACTGGTTATCGAGCTCGGCAGCAGTAGGGGCTCGCTCGGGACGCTCGGGACGTTCGGGACGCTCAGGTCGATCCTTGAATTCTCTTGGAGGGCGAGAACCATCCTGGCGGCCTTCACCCCAGGTAGCAGGGCTCGCTCGTCGGTCCTTACGGAACTCGCCGCGGGCGGAGTCGTTGGTTCTTGGCCGGCTACCATCACGGCTGCCCTCAGAGCGTTCAGGCTGAGGAAGTGGAGAGAGGGGACCCCTACGCTCCCAGTTACCGAAATCCCGGGACCTGCCTTCGTCGGCGGGCGCATCGCGGAAAGTAGGGCCGCGGCGCTCACCACCGCCAAAGTCATTGGTGCGGCGGTCATTGTTGCGAGAGGGGAGGTCGGCAAGGGGGCCTTTCCGCTCCCAGCTAGAGAGGTTGCGGGCTACATCGCCACGGTCGTCACCGCGATCCTTGGCTAAAGGAGGATTAGCAAGTGTACAACTGTAGGAACTGGATTCCCTTTTTTCATCATTTTCTTTTTGGGGAGAGGAAAGAAAAAAACGTACGAGGATCAGCAATCTTAACTCTGATGACACGACCCTCAAAACTGTCTCCGTCATAGGTCAAGGCCTTCTTCAAGCCCTCTACATGGGCAAACTCGGCGTAGGCAAAGCCCTTTGGTCGTTGTTCAATGCGATCCTCGATGATGCGAACATTGGTGATTTCGCAGGCGGCGAAGAATTCGGTTATACCCTCGCTGGTGGCTTCGTAGGAAAGGTTGCCTAGATGGGCGGTATAGGGTGGCTTGGTAGGGAGTTGAGTAGGGAACGAATCGCGGACGGGGTAGCCTGGATAATTTATCTGTCAGTTCACATCTGGCCATGTCTATGAAGTTGATCGAGAACATTTTAAGATTCTACTACTCACTTCGATCATTTCCATAGCTAGAGTAGCCAGTCCGACGGTCGTTAGTAGCGGGAGGAAGAGGCTGGGAGCCTGTGGAAATAGAGGTCAGTTACTCCATACTCAAATGTTTCTTCGGGGGGTTTTTTTTTGTTTTCATTTTTAATTTTATTTTTCCATCCTTGTGAATAAAACAGCATGGAAATAAAAAATAAATGAGATGAACATACCAAACGACTCCTCAACTTCATCAGCCCAGGATCCACCAAATTCTATATTGGATACAAGGTCAGTCTTGTCCAATGTAGGAGAATGTGGGACCACGACAATATGTCCATATCGTCCCTTATAGTTGTCCCTCAATTTTTTTGGATTAAGGCGAATACTAACTATCCTCATTCAAGAAAGCCCCGAGGGACATCTTCTGCTGCTGCTCCTTCTTCTTGGGCGCTAGAGTGAGAAAAATTCAATATTAGCGACAACGACGACGACGACGATGATACGAACACAATCACAAGCACAAGCGAATAGTGAAGCGAAGAGAGTGTAATGAGGAAAAATGATATTCATTAAAAGGACAGATGACAACATTGCTATTCCTGTTGTTTCCTGTAGTTCCTCTGAATATCTTACCAGGGGGGGGGGGGGGGTTCGATAGGGGTTGGAGGGGGAGGGGCCAAGGGTATCAAGGGTGAAGGGTGAATGAGGGGTGAGGTGAATTAGTATCATCATCAGCAACGACGATAACGACGAGGATGACGATGATAACAACGACGACAACGACAAGAACGTACCCATGATTGCGGTCTAGGAGACGACGTGCAACTACAAAGACCGTCGCCACAAGTAATCGTAAATTGGTGAGTGTTGAAATTGCGAACTTCAATAGTAGTAAATGATAACAATGGTGTTGTGAAGAAGGTTGTGATCCTTCTCCTGACAACAACAATGATGGAGTAGGTATTAGATACTACCTACTAGCCAGGCCCAAGCAAGAAAAAAAAAAAGAGGAAAAAAATTAAAAAGATTGGTGCTTGGTAGGGTGCTTGGTAGGGGGGGGAGATGATTAGGATAGGAATGGTTGGTGTTAAAATCGGTAAATGGTGGGAGGCGGCACAAAAGTGTATTTTAGGTCCTAGCGTTTTAACATGATTGGTCAAGTTGCTTGCTGGTGGGCTTGGTGGGCTGCTGGTTTGGTGGGTGGAGGGGCTCGGTACCTACCATATCGTCTATAAGTACATATAAGTACCGTCACTGGTCTATCTGGTCTGGGTCATTTAGTACATGCTTACCTACCTTAAGTATGTGTGTAGGTAGGTACCTAGTAGATAACTATATGTAGTGGTGCAGTGGTGCAGTGGTGCAGGTAGGTGGTGCCCTAGCCTAGTATCAAGGCTGTACGTATTTATACACTACATCTAGTATTGATATATACTTGCTTAGCTAAGTAGGTACCTAAGTAGGTACATATATATGATGGATATCTCGACCTGAGGTGAGAAGGTCAAGATATTTATGTAGAAGAGTGCAAGTCTGAGATACAATGCATTATATATGTCCCTATTGTTATACGTGCTTAGGTACATATTGTATGTATACCTTAACCTTAGACTGCTAAAACTGGCAGATCAAGCAGACTTGGATGGTACCCAGCACCTACCCAAGCAGGCGGTCACTTAAAGGCTGGAATACTTCGATATAAGAATGTGGAGATGGGGGGGGGGGGGGCGGAGAAGCTGGGAACGTGTATAGTGTATATAGTGTATACTAAATACGAGAACGCTTTTACTCCCGTAAGATCTGTTTTTACTGGAAGGTGATAATGTAGGTGGTAAGGGCGGGCAGTAGTGTAGACTGCGCTTTTGGATCAAAACTTCCGCCTTTTTGATGTGGGTCTCATGCTCTAAGCTTTTTGAAGTAAGAAGAGGATTACAGTAGGTAGCTACATACCTAGGTACCTAGGTAGATAGAGACCGGGGCTATATATGGGTGTCTCTAGGTATTTCTTCCTTTTTCTTTTTTTTTTCTTTCCTACGTGCATTTCTATAAGCACCTGCATCTATGATGTATTGGAAAGGTCCGCTCCGTAGGCAGGCAGGTACGTAAGCTACTTATATAAGTACTATGTAGGTATTCGTAGTCCTTGGAATTAAAGTGTACCTAGGTATCGGGGGCCCGGGGCTGCTTAACCTGCCTCTATTTAGTACCTATGTAGGTAAAATAGGGACTGCAAAGTAAATACTTCAAGCGCTAATCTTAAAGGGTTTGTGCTCTTTTTAATCCGATAGGCTAATATCAGGGACTCCAAAGTCCAGTTGGTTATAATGGACAATACCTAGGTAGGTAGGCACACACGCCTATTATCTACTTCTGATCCCAGACTTTTTATTGGCTTTTTAGCTGGTCCAAATTATCAGAGTGCATGGCCCTTTTTCATTTGTTACTTTTAACTGGACTATTTTGCTCCGGTTCCTGGACGGGTGGGCAAGTGGGTAAGTGTTTGGTGAATTGACGAAAAAGTGTTACCTCCAGGTACCTACCTAGATTCTTTTTAAGCGCAGGACGGGTCAAGTCTTGATTGGTGCGTGGTTTAAACCCTCTAAACGCCTTATCAGATAGCCGATAGTTACTCCTAAGCGCTAACTCTCCATCTGAGGAGTTGTTATTCTATGCGCCACTCTCCTATCGGCGTTATCCAAGAAGAACCCCTGACCAACTGGACATCTCAAAGTATATCATATTACACCATAGAGAGAGAAAAGTGTACGATCAAGGCATCAGTTGGATTCACTTCTGGCCTCGCACACCCCCGGAAGCCTGAGTAAAATTCTACATGTTGATTGTTCTACCATGGCTTCCTCATCCCAATCTTCGCCTCCACGGCCATCCGCTAGCACCGTCATAAACCATGAGATGCCTTCCTCCTTGGATCTCCTAGAAATAGGGGTACAGTCCCTTCAAACTGGGGCATTCACTGGTAAATAACCCTGTCACGCTACTCAAACTCCATCGAATACACAAGTTGACTGGTAAAATTTAGGTGCCATGGGCACAGTTTTTGGGGCTAGTGCTGGTATTATTCGGGGGGCACCACCGGCACTCTTTGCATTATTTGCCGGGCTCCAGTGGTTTTCCCTAGGGTCTACGTATATCGGTTAGTAAGCCCAACGCGACCCCTTGTGCCAAACAGAGTTGCTAATGCCAGTCTATAGCCTCAAGAAATATACTATGGCACGCCTGGGGAGGCGAGGAGAACCTTAGTCGTTCGGACTTCACGAAGGCAGGCGGGATTGCAGGCGGGGTATCCGGCATGGTGGGCGGCATGTTTCGTAAGTGAACGACAAGGCTATTCCACCGATACTCCTTCTCGTACAAGATGCTCACATGGTGCGTCCAGGAGGGCCCAGGAATATCCTACCCGGCATATTAGTCTTCTCAGCGCTCGGGGCCGGAGGCTCCTACATGACGCAGAAGCTAAGCGACAAGGAGGTGGAGCCGAAGCCGAAGAGCAGCTGGCTCGACTCGAAATGGAGCCCAATGAAGCGCCTCACTGACAAGGAGTACGAGGAGAAATTAGAGGAGAAGATTCTCCGGCTCGAGGCGGAGATCGCTATCATCGACGAAAATATCGAGTCCCTGAAGACTTCTGCTGCGCCCAAGAAGAGAACCGATCCAACTAAGCGGTAGCGGGGCAAATATTCGAAATCAAAGCGATATTCTCTCCGTCGTATCTTTATGACCATGCGGGGACTGGTGTTTCGATCTCGCGACCATACATGAGATAGATGCTCATGAAAACCCTCGCCTGTGTCGCTAGGCATCGATCACCAACAGTTTCTACGTTGAAAGGAACGCCGAAGTTGCAGTAATCATCACCTAACTTGGTTCTCAGTCAACTCGGTTAAGAAGCGACCGTGTCTCTCATTCTCTAATCGGTGAACATATACTCGCCGTACATTAGATCTGTTTTGGATGGCCTACACGAAGCGCAACAGACGCGATGATTATTCCAGGCGTGCCATTTAATATCATGAATCTCTACTATCGAGTTCATGAGATCCGCACAGTATTACAAACAGCGACTTGTCGAAGGGCCGGTAGACAATTCTTAGCGATGCCGGTATTCCGAAACTGTTTAGGGGTAGGAACCCGTAGACATTTCCGGCGGGTATGTGGGGGCTCGTTAGCCTATCCCGGAGACATCACAATGGGGGTCAGAAGAAACCCGAGCGTTCGGGTCAGCTGAAGAACTCACGTAGTTTTCAATACTTATATATCATTGATATATCATGATACTAGCCTAGCAAAACCATTATTATCAGAGCACCCCCCTCCCCGATGCCAATTGTCCGGAATAGATCCTAGAAAGTGAGAAGCAGAAAAAAAGTCTCTGTTTAGGGTAACTGCTCGGCATTATCGCCGATGGTGGGTGGCAACTACCATGCCCCAAACGAGAAGTGGCCGGCCCACGAATTCCCGAAGTCGGCGGCAGGTGTGGGCCACGGGGGGATTTCACCATCGGCGTATAAGGCGGTCTATGCAGGGGCCTCGGCGCTCTCTCGTATATCCGTGTGCAGGGGTTTCTCTCTTTTTTTTTGTCTTTTTTTAACACTCTTGAAAACTTTATTTCAGGCCGAGTGGTTTTTTGTAAGGGTACGCATTCGTTGTTTTTCCTAGTCGTCACCTCTAGGATAGAAATATTTATCTTGTTTGGCCAAATGCAAATGCTGCCAGAACCCCACCGTTCCCCAAGCACCATCGGCCCGAACCGAACCCTCGCGCTATGATATCGAGCAGACGCCGCCGATCGCCTACCCGTGTTAGAATAAGAGGGTGAACATGAAGGAGGAGGCCGTTGTTGACGGGGCCGAAGGCCCCGTCCCGGCCCCGGCCCCGGGTTTCGGCTCAGATGAGCCCAAGAAACCCCCTTCCAAGATAATTGAGGTTCTCAAAGGCGTCTGGGCCTTCTGCTACGCCAATTGGCTTATATTCGCCTTCGGGCTCGCCGCCCTGCTGGGCTACCTATTTCCCCGTAAGTATTAGTATAACAAAGCGCCTTAGGCGCCTGCACATACGCCGGCATGAATTCGTTCATTTGCTCACGCACCGGAATCCAGACGTCGCGGCCAAGGGGGGCGTGATCCGGTCGGAGTACTCCATCTTATACGGCGTGATCAGCCTGATCTTCCTGATCAACGCGATGCAGCTCTCGCCTGAGAAGCTTAGGGAGCACGCGCTTAACTGGCGCCTCCACGTTGTTGTGCAGGGCATTAATTTGCTCATCATCCCCGTCATCCAGCTAGGTAAGGCCGAGCTCGAATCCACTTCAAAAAGGGAACTCTTCATACCTACTTCTGTCTCGATGGGTATATCTACGAAGTGGGGGAATTAGGAAGGAAAATGTTCGCTCTAACGCTCCGTCGTCAGTCATCGTGCAGATCGTGATCGCGGCGGGCGGAGTGCGCTCGGGGGCGATCGAGCCCAGCGTTCTGGCGGGGATGATCGTGGCGAGCTGCATCCCGACGACGATCGCGTCGAACGTGGTAATGACACGGAATGCGGGGGGCGATGAGGCAGCGGCCATCATCGAAGTGGTCATCGGCAACGTGCTCGGCTCGTTCCTGACGCCGTGGCTAATCTACGCCTTCCTGCCGACCGGTGCCGCCTTCGACCACCTCCGCCCCGCCCCGCCCACCGCCCTTGGCCCCATGTACGCCGCCGTCATGAAGCAGCTGGGCCTCAGTGTCCTGCTCCCCCTCGTCGTCGGCCAGATCCTCCGCTGGAACTGGCCCGCGAAAGTTCTCTGGCTTTTGCGCACCTTCTACCTGCCCAAACTCTGCTCTGCGCTTCTCGCGACGCTGGTCTGGTGCGTTAACAACCCCTTTGGATGCATTTGTAACTTTTCGCGGATCCGGAACTAATTTGGCCTGCTACTTAACCCTCCTCAGGTCCACCTTTTCGGGCGCCTTCGAGACGGGCTCGATATACTCGCTGTCGACGCCATCGGTGGTCTTCAATGTGTTGATGAACGTGGCGGAATACGCGCTGTTCACGGTGCTCTGCTTCTACGCGGCTTACCCGCCGACGGCTCTGTCGCGGGTGGTGAACGGGGCGGTGGCGGACTCACGGGCAGCGCGGCGGTGGCTCCCGGGCCCTGTGCGGCGCGCGACGACGGTGCGTCGGATGGACCCCGCGCAGGTGGTGGCGGTGTGCTTCTGCGGGGCCGCGAAGACCACGAGCCTCGGCATCCCCCTCGTCGCCGCCATGTGGTCCCAGATGGACAACTTCACCATCTCCTCCATCCAGGTCCCTGTCCTCCTTTACACCGTTGAGCAGGTCTTCGTCGCCCAGTTCTTCACCATCTACTTCAAGCACTGGATGGCCAAGGTCACTAAGGAGGACGCCACGGACGCCGAGTCGACCGCCGCCGTGGCCGAGCCGGCGGGCGTCGCAACTGCGGAGCAGAGAAGTCCGGAGCCAGGGGATGAGAGCAGGAAAGCGTGATTGATTAGGGGGGTTCGTAATGGGAAGATACCTGGTTGAATTTTGTTGGGCATTTCGTAATGTAATTATGACATTATTCTCCCTCTTTTTGGAATATAGACTTACATAAAGGCATAGACTAGAACATTCAATCTCTTCCTTAGTCTCCCTAGCATCCGCCCATCGCTAGTAGCACCTAGTATCCCCGCGCAACTAAGGTCCAGCGACTCTCTTTTGGACCTGCTTTGTTTCAGCAGGCCGATTCTGTTTTTTCCATGCCCATGGTATTAGTTGCAACTGGGAGGAGCATGAAAGAACTAGCTGCTCTGGTTTAAAGCTTTCTTGTTGGAGTTCACAAAGGAACCCGTCCCTGACACAACGATAGCACGTGCGAAAGTTTGCTCCTATCAAACACAATGGCCTATGTTCCTCCCGCGCCTTCTCTACCGCCAATGGACAAAGGCCCGTGGAACAGACGCGAAACTATACGCGCCGACGAAAAATGGTATATCAATTCGTCTCCTGCGTGTCCTGGAGAGCAAGCTTCCTGGCCTGCTAGCGAAGCAATAAGGCTTACACAAAAACAATACATTAAACAGACCACTAAGCCACTATGCCGAGGAGACAGTCCGGCTCCCTATGGGGGCTGGTGTGCTTGCTCTTATGCGTCTTCGTCGGCATCCAGATGTTGCTATTATACCACCGCCTCTGGGCAGAGACCCGGAGCGCGTTTTCAGATCTGCACGCAGGGACGCCGTCGCACTACGACGTCCTGGGGGGCTTGCCGGTCGATGCGACGGACCAGGACATCAAGAGAGCATTCCGCAAGCTATCGAGGACCCGCCACCCAGACAAGGCACAGGCGCAGGGAAGAGACGTGAAAGCCGCGAACGAGGAGTTCCGGCGGATCATTGACGCTAGAGATGTCCTCCTATCCCCGCGACGTCGCGATTACGACATCAGTATACTGCGCGAGAAAGAAAGGAGTCGGAAGAACACGGAGTTCGACTGGGAGGCATGGGGCCAGAAGTCTCGCCAGCAGCACAAAGAGCGAAGGAAGGAAGGGGGCCCTTCGCGGCCGCGTAGCCGTAGTGGCGGCGATCACGCCGGCGATGATGTGATTCTCGCAAAGAGTTGGAAAGGCTTCAAGCGCTTGGTCGTGGCGTCTGCGAAGCTAATTGACAAGGTCCTCGGCCACGTGCCGTCGACATTCTTTATCGCACACTCTTCCCCCCAGCGGGTTACTCTTCTGATCACCGGCACCATTTTGACCGTAATCATAGGCATAATCTACAAATTGCAAGGGCTGGTCGGGTAGAGCCCTAAGAGAGGAGGAATTGGATGCATACTTGACTTTACGAAAGCCCCTTTTTCTACCATCGGAGGAGCTCCGGTGTTCCGTTTCTGTATCATAAGTTATTATAGAAGACTAGTATAAAATCTTCATGTTTCATAGTTTAATACCTATGCATATTCAAATGTAAAACAAAGAGCGATAACCACGTGTGAGCTCATAGCTATTGTAGTTTCTGAAAAAAACGTTAAGAGACAAAGATCATGTCAAGAATAGGGGTCAGAGGTACATGCATCGTACCAAGATACATGCACTTATAAGAGACTACAAGAATGAACAGTCAAATGATTGGCCAATTTAGGTAACCCCCGCCCTGCCGCCAACCGTTCCACAGTGAACCACTCCACAAATGTATAGCCCGGCCCTAGGCTAGGTACCTACTTAGGTACTTTAGGTAAGTCAGGTACCTGGTTATGCACCTGCGGCTACCTACCTAGGTACATATGTAGGTATGTACTGGAGGAGCAGTGGGAGCACATACGTCAGGTCAGGTCATCTAGGTAATTATCTACCTACCTGTAATTACTACTTACATAGAGAGATGGATAACGAATCTTCGAGATAACTTCATCGATTTCCATGCATAACCTTAGAAACTCATACATACCCTCTTGACACAACACATACACCCCCGTACCATATTCCATATGTACACACACAACAAAGCCCACATAATTTAATATTCAATCCTCGTAGATATCATCGTCCGTTGCCATCGCCACTGTCGCCATTGCCGTCACCATCGACATCGCCGTTGCTGTCATCCGTTTACTCAGTAACATACAACTTATAATCACCTTAGTTCTCGACCTCCGTTAATAAATAAGTATCCAGAGGTCTCTTTCTTTCCTTCTTTCTTCTTCTATCCCATCGACTAGTTCACTAAGCATATCGCATCGTATCGTATTTTTTTTTAATTACTCCGTACAAAGCACAAGGCTACCTGCCCTGAAGCCATCACAACCTCGAGCTCTGCCTGTCGAGATGGCTTCCCCCGACTACCTCCGGGGCTCCTGTCATTGTGGCAGGAACCAATACATCGTCCATATTCCCAGAAACGCGCCAGAAACGGCCCGGGTTATCTTCGATTCGAATTTCCGTCAGAGTAAGTGGTGATTTCTTCCATACGCACGTGATCAAAATAGAAATAGAGCTATCCTTCTTGAGTTCTCAATCAAATTAACCAATTAGAGAGACTGACATGCCTCGAACAGGAATCTCCTCAGCTTCGCCCCTCTCCGCCTTCCTCCGCGTGCCGTTATCCTGGTACCACAGCCAGACCTTCGCCTTCTTCCCCGACGAGTCTCGGTCCGCCATACGACGCGTCTACTCTCACCCGGCCGAGCAGCACACCCTGCGCCACTTCTGCGGCTTCTGCGGCACTCCAATCTCCTACTGGTCCGAGCAGCCGCGGACTGAGGCCGATTACATCCAGCTGACTCTCGGCAGCCTCCTCACCGAGGACCTGCACGGCCTCGAGGAGATAGGTCTCGTTCCGGGGACCGAGTCTGACGACGAGCCTATGGACGTCGTCGCGCCACCCGCCCCGAGTGATGGAGCCAGTGATTTACGACTGATTGGCCGCGATATCACCGGCATTCCGTGGTTCGAGGGCTTGGTGTCGGGGAGTCGCCTGGGCAACCTACAGACCACCAGGGGCGCGAGGGAGAGCCGAGATGGCAGGATTCGCGTCGAGTGGGAGATATCGGAGTGGACGGCCGATGACGACGACGTTAATACCGGTAAGAGGAAACGCGGCGAAGCGGATACCGGAGATCCAGGTACAGGCACCACTGCTTGAACATCACACCCATCCCTGCATATCTGCATGTCCAGTTATCCCTCTCAAAGCTTATACCTTGGGAGGGCTCTTCTCGTCGACATGGTCGTTCCTACACTGTGTTCCCGGAGTTCCATCGCATCGACAGTTGAGTATGGGCGAGGGCCTCAGGGGCCCTGGGGTGGGCATGATCGGTTTGACGAAAATAAATGGACTTCTATTCATTCTCCTGCCACTCACACTTACGTGCAGCAGTCACAACATTACTTCGGATGGGGCCCATACGACCTGTACCTACGTAGACTTTAATCGGTAGGGGAAAAAACCCCAGCAAATTTAAAATAAATACATAGTGTCTTGACTGTCATACTGTTATTGTTACGAAACATAGCAATACGACCTTGGCAATCTCGGCGGGACCTGCGAGGCGGCCGGCCCTTCGAGCCAGCCTTGGTTCCCTGGGGGGGATCTCTGGAACCCGAGGATCCGATCGAAGTGAAATGGGAATTTTATATATTGCCCTACCAACTTACCTACTGACCGGTAACCCCGTTGTGGGCCCGGTGGCCCCATCCGTGGACAAAAGATCCTTACAAGCACATTACTTACATACATGAACCACTACGTAACATGCGCATGTGACATAGACCGCGTGGAAGAAAGAAAAGGACCGTATAACCCCGTGGCACATCAAATGTATATGTGTATATGCTCCTAGAAACCTAAGAACAGGCTGGGAAGCGTAGAGAGAAAGACGAGAGGGGAAGAATACTGTATTAGGTATATATGCATACCTATATCGTTGGTCTACGAGGTACGTCCGAAACATGGCATCTTTGGCAAAAGGGCAATCCGTGTCTACTACGTACCTAGGTAAGTATATACGTAGATGTTGCCCGATTAGGAAAGTCGTCGATCGAGTTTCTGGCACCATCACAACCCCTACCGCCAAGTGCTACTAGCTACCTAGCTACATCTACGCCGCTACATTAGCACATCGACCGACAAAATTAAATCAAATCGTCAAAGCGTAAAAATAAGTAAAATAAGTGGGCCTCACCGCTATTAACCAATTAAAAAACGTAGATTTATAGGTTAGACAAGATAGATGGGATCTATGGGATTAATAGAATAGATTGGGTAGAATAGATGAGATCCATGGGATCAGTAGAATCGATGGGATAGATTCGATAGATTCGATAGATCCTATCTATCCTATTTATAGTATAGCCACTGGGATAGCCACCATAGTAGCCACCCCACCGGCCATCAGGATAGATGGGATCAGTAGAATCGACGGGATCTGGGATCGATAGATTTGATAGATTTGATAGAATCCATGGGATCCATGGGATCAATAGAATCGATAGAATCGATGGGATCAATAGAATAGATGGGATAGATAGAATCTATCGAATCTATTGATCCCATCGATTCTATTGATCCCATCTATCCCATAGATCCCATAGATCCCATCTATTCTTCAACAGTAAAGTAGGATACCGTAGCTCCGTTTAAGACTACGCCTTTTGATTGGCTAAAAAAGCGGACCAAAGGAAGGTCCAGAGGCACTTATAGTAAGGAGACCCATTTATTTTTACGCTTTGGCGATTTGATTTAATTTTGTCGGTCGATGTGGTAATGTAGCACCGTAACATCCATGCACATGGATGCTGTATATCAAATAAATAAATTGATTATATCTAATTGATCGGTTGGCGGGCCTGATCTAATCTGATCCGTGCAGATAAGCTCGTACAGAACCAGATCCAACGAACCAGAGTAGGGAGGGCTGATCATTATTTGAACTTACCTGCATACACAATGTGTGTATAGAAGCTGCTTTTGGTCGGATTTGTATGAGTTGGATTTGACTCAATCTGGTCATCGGCTAAGGGCAAGTCGAGATCGACAATCCACGGTGGCTGTCTGGGAAGTTCGTCGGTTACTCCCTCTACTGCCGCTTTAACGAACAGTGTATGACAGCCTTGCTCGAGGGGAGCATTGTCTCCGTTACAGTGACTCGTTGCCTGGTAACCCTGTTGTATGTATTGCTCATCCCTATAAGAATTAGTCTCGCTGATGTCTGCTAGCTTGTCGATAACCACAGACCGGCCATTATAATGCCAGTGAAGTGCGAGGGTCTCTCCGTGAGCTATTCTCTCCAAGCTACCAGCTTTGCGCCCCAGCCTTCATGTATATGGCCGAAGCAGTGGAGCCGGGAGCGGCTTCTTGCGACGGCCCCGAAAAGATCCGGGCAGCGGGCCCTTCGTTTTTCCCCCTTGACCATGTCCATGATGCCGTGCGGTGGTCCGTGGGTAATGGCGACGTCGACCCCCTTCCCGATGGCGAATTCGTGCCCTGCTTCGGGGGTGTATTAGAAACCGTTACCGCCGCTTCTCGAAGGGGTATAGAGGCTAGCGTAGACGGTCAACAGTGCACCGTTGGACAGGGGAAATTGGTGGGTGCCCTCATCTAGAAAGGTGATCCCGGAAGAGGCCTCGTCGTCAAAGAGACGTCTTGCCTCGCCATATCTTCCGAATACCTTATGAACGTGCTCCGGGTCTAGTGGCTCAGCGGCAGCGGTGGCGATAACTCCATCGCCAACCTTCTGCCCGGTGGCCCCAGCGACTATATTTTCGAAAGCCAGAGTATCCAAGGTAAAGTCGTGATGTCCGGCGATGACTAACTTCAGTGGTGCGTCTAGCTCCTTGAGGAACTGTACAGTCTGTCGGTGTTCATCGAGTTTGGACTCCTCAGGTCTCCGCAATGAATCACCACGTCTGCTTTGTGCCCGGGCTTGATGTCGAAGAGACTTGCGTGCGTGTCGGACATGATCAGAAATCGTGTCTTGACACTCATCGTGGCGGCGGCGGCGATAATAGTACTAGTAAAAAGGAGAGATCATCTAGGTTACCGAAGAGATTTGATTACATTGTGTTGCAATGCGTAACTAATTCATCATGTCAGTGGGTTCACGAAGTTGAAGAGTAGGTTAAGATCACCAGCGCGAACTAGGAGGGCAGAGCCCAGCGTTTTAGATACTACTCTGAGTCAATAATAAGACTCAGGACTGACGTCAAGGTTTATATCTACCTACATGAACCTTTCAGACCTACCTAACCTTAAAAAGAACCATAACTATGAGCCAAAAGCCACCTGGTGATGCCGCGCAGGGGGACTGTAAAAAAGCGATTGAGCCTCTTCATTCAAGGTAAGTTGAGGGGAGAGACCAAATTCAGCCACATCCAAACATGTCCAGGTTTATCAAGTGGCCGTGGCTCAGATCGAGGCACATTTGTGGCACCTACCATGTAGAATGGATCTTGCGATCGAATAACCCGATCGTCGCCCGAGGTTCTAGCGACCCTCCGCCCGATCTCCCGTTGGACTCCTTGGCGCATGAAGTAGCAGGTGAAGAAACAGAAAATCACGAAAATCACATGTCCGGAGACACGGGCCGTCGCAGGTGTAGACCAAGTTGCCGGTACCTACTTAAGTAACGGGGCACGACCCGGGGCAGGCACGGAGAAAATTAGTGGCGCTTAGCAGGTACAACTCTACCATGTACAAACTGAAGTAACTCTCTAGGTACCTCCAAAACTTTATCTTTTCCGCATCCCTTTGTTTAACTATTGCATAAGGGGACAAATGATAGTTCCACGTGTTGGATGCCAATCAGTCCTAGATTGGTTGATCTTGACAAAAATCCGTTTATATCATGAACAACAGATTGCCGGGAAGTCAGACAAGCCAGAGCCCTGAGTACCCAAGCCCGGGGGAAGCTTTTCTGCAAGTGGAGGTATCTATTGGACTAAAATGCTCCCGTCCACCCCCAAATTTACCCCGCGGGATGGGTCTGTAATGCATGTCGATGAATATCTTATATCCTATGCGATGCGAATGTATGCATGTATGCATGTGCGGAGAGTTCCAGATTGGAGAGTCCTCTCCCCTCTAGTTACATACTCCAGTACATAAATCTACTAGTAGTAGTTTAGCATCCATATAAATCCTACTTAGTATTCATTTTCTCGGTCGTCACGGTCCGACGTAGGAGAATCGGGAAATCATTTATGGGTTGAGGGGGCCGCAAGTACATAGACACACACACGCACACTTGCACATACACTTCGCCCTTGATGAAGACCTAGCTACTAAGGAGAAGCTACTTCGTAGTCGCTTCGCCTACTGTAGGTACAAGTGGTAGTTCTTATAGGAACCCAGAACCGTCCACCCGACGTCCCTACCCTTGGCCCCCCCATCGTGGCGGGTGTATTGGGAGGACCCTTGGGATATATAAGAAGATGGGGTTGGCACCTCTCCGGTTTCCAAGGTCCCTCATTGAAAATAGGAGATAAACAAACAAGCCAACGAAAGGGCACCATTGACGTCGTGTTAACTGCTATTTGTTCTCTCGCGTCCTATTTTCCTCCCGTAACCGTCTAAATAGCAGACGGCCTGTTGTTTGTTTCGTCCTCCCCGTCCGGTCTTGGCGAGGATTTATACAGACAGCCTACCTATATCACATATATACCCGTTTTTCCAGGCGAGAACATCGAAGAGGGGAGGGGTACTTCTTCCTACCAAGTCCCTTATAATATATATCAAGTCTAGAGTGCCTTCCTTCGTCACTAGTCGATTGTGTCGAGGTGTTCAGGTCTTAGAAAGCTAGAAGAAAAGAGAGAAGGAAAGCAAGAAAGTCTACAATATGTCATTGCCTTCTGATTTCGTCTGGGGCTTTGCCACGGCCTCGTAAGTCCTGTCTGTCGTCTTGTCTTTCTTCTGTCTGCCTGCCTGTCTGTCTGTCTGCCTGCCTGCCTGCCTGTCTGCCTACTTCCCCTCATGCTGCTGCTTCGCACACAGTACTACGTGGTGGTACACGCTCGTGTGATCCCCCTTTCTTTACCTAATTCGGATAGGAGCTTCCGAGGCTGACATCGGTGCTCTCTCCCTGTTTCTCTCAAAATACAGCTACCAGATCGAAGGTGCCGTTGACAAAGATGGCCGCGGCCCGTCCATCTGGGACACTTTCTGTGACATCGACGGCAAGATTGCCAAGGGGCCGGACGGCGTTCAAGCTAACGGGAAGGTCGCCTGCGACTCGTATAACCGGACCGCCGACGACATCGCCCTGCTAAAGAAGCTCGGCGCCAAATCCTACAGGTTTTCCCTCTCCTGGTCCCGCATCATCCCCCTTGGTGGTCGTAATGATCCCATCAACCAGGCTGGCCTGGACCACTACGTCAAGTTCGTTGATGACCTCCTTGAAGCCGGCATCGAGCCTTATATCACACTGTACCACTGGGACCTTCCCGACGGTCTCGACAAGCGGTACGGCGGCCTGCTGAACCGGACCGAGTTCCCTCTCGACTACGAGAACTACGCCCGCGTCGTCTTCAAGGCCATTCCCAAATGCAAGAATTGGATTACCTACAACGAACCCTGGTGCAGCTCCATCCTTGGTTACAGCACTGGCTACTTCGCCCCGGGCCACACATCGGACCGGAGCAAGTCCGCTGTTGGCGATTCCAGCCGGGAGCCCTGGATCGTCGGCCACAACTTACTCGTCGCCCACGGACGCGCCGTCAAGGTCTACCGCGAGGAGTTCAAGCCCCGGGACAAGGGCCAGATTGGCATCACCCTCAATGGGGACTACACATACCCATGGGACCCGGAGGACCCACGGGATGTCGAGGCCGCCAACCGCAAGATCGAGTTCGCCATCTCCTGGTTCGCCGACCCCATCTACCTAGGCAAATACCCGGACTCGATGCGCAAGCAACTTGGCGACCGCCTGCCCGAGTTCACGCCCGAGGAGCTGGCGCTAGTGCACGGTTCCAATGACTTCTACGGCATGAACCATTACACGGCGGACTACGTGAAGCACGGTGACGGCAACCCGGCGCCAGAGGACTTCCTCGGCGACCTGACAACGCACCCGTACAACAAGAATGGCGACTGCATCGGACCGGAGACGGAGTCGTTCTGGCTGCGGCCGAACCCGGAGGGCTTCCGGGGCCTGATCAACTGGCTGAGCAAGCGCTACGGCTACCCGCCCATCTACGTAACGGAGAACGGTACGAGCATCAAGGGTGAGACACAGCTGTCTGAAGTAGAGATCCTCAACGACGCCTTCCGCCGTGACTACTTCCGCGACTACGCTACCGCTATGGCCCATGCCGTCTCTGAGGACGGCTGCAACGTTAAGGGCTACTTCGCCTGGTCCCTCATGGACAACTTCGAGTGGGCCGAGGGCTACAATACCCGCTTCGGCTGCTGCTACGTCGACTACGAGAACGGACAGGTCCGCAAGGAGAAGCTGAGCGGTCGCGAGATGAAGCCTCTGTTCGACCGCCTGATTAAGAAGGCCTAGTTGTGTCAGACACAGTCTGGTTTGCTTACCCAGAGACAAAAGGGAGTTGGGTAGGTAGATGAAAAGGGGAAGGAGGACGGCGGCGGCCAAGGCGAAGATGAGAGATCGACATTGGAAGTGATGTCTGCCCGGCTCGCAGTAAGGATACCTAGGGAGTTTGTACGTATAGGTCTTTGGATACATTGTCAATTTGGGGATACCATATTGACCAACTCAGGTCTCTTTTTTCTTCCTCGCCCCCTCTATCTCACACGTAGCTAGCAGATCAAACGGCTTGGCCGTGTCCGATTTTATGATGAATCTAATGAAATATGCCAAGGTCTCGCGGAATAGTCTTTTTAATCCCCTTCTCTCGTCTTGTCGTGTGTGCGTATATGTTTCTGTGTTTTATGTCGCCTTTCTCTACAAAGGAGGTCACCATGCCGAGACCCGCGATGTCCGCGCCGTATATGCGGAGAATTTTCTGCGATCTGTTTGGCCCCTGTCGTCTATGTTTCCCCTATCCGAACACTTCTGCCCCAAGTACAAGGGGGTATTCCTACCTCCTTCGCTGCCTATAAAGATAACCACCTGAGATTTCCTCGCTAAATATATTGACGATAGTGGTGAAATATTAACCCCAGGTATCAACACACACGAGCATCCTTGGAAAAACTTAGTAGTCTTAGTATAAGAGGGTACCACCAGGTTAGTGCTGATGGAACAGTGACATAAAGACTTGCCCCTATTCTGCAACAGTCCCCTGTTATGATTATCGTGCCACTGAGTGTCCCTCAGGATGTCGTTTGCATACTATATTTGTACATATTAAATAGATTTTCGGTCGGTAACCATTAGCCATATGCGGCCTTCCCGCCCGTACCTTGGGCAGCAGCAGCAGCAGCATCCGCTGCGCCGAGAGGGCAGATGCCAAGACTAATCCCTCTTGAATGCAACCGGATGAGACATGGTTGGTTTCTCATTAGCGTCACGATACCGTGACATGAGACCCTGCTCTGCTTCTCCTTTATTGCTCGTGTTCTTGAGAGGAAACATATGAAGCGGGCGGTTTTGGAACCTATGAGGAACCCATCGTAGGTAGTACGGAGAACACAATGCCTGTCTGTCTCCGCAGAGATACACCTCTGGGCAAGTAAGCTTTCTTCCTTCAAGACTACTACCACGGAGACCCCACCCAAGATACGTCGCCCTGAGGATCTAGGCAACCCCCCGACTAATAAGGGCCAGATCCTCGTGTCGCATGCATTTAAATGCCGTCAGGGAGAGGTGGGGGCCCACAGTCACGTATGCATCTGATCAAACGACACCGTGCCGTTGGAAGAAAACCGAATACGGGTAAGGGGGACAATGCTTTGCTCTATCTCATATATCCATAGGATACATCCACGCTCGTGACGTCGCTTTTTTGCAGCATCAAGTAAACGGACGACGCTCTGAATATACACGAGGAGCAAGCGTCCTGGAGTTTGTCCCAAACAGAGCTTAACGATTCCTAGATGACCGAGATAAAGTAGCCGCTCCTCGAACGGAAGGCCTTTCTCATTATCCAGATTACTGGACCAGCTGACAGATCCAATAATACCAGAAGATGGAGCTTTTTTGATCGTCCGCTTCTCAAGCCGCTTTTAGCAGCTATTGCCTGTATATCAGCCAGTGAGTTGACCAGTTCGTTGTACACGATAGTTTTTAGCCCGGGACAGGTCCCCCGCAAGGAGCCTTCCCCATCGCGGAGGCCTGCTCTGTAATCAGCCCGCTCTGATGACATATCCAGCACAGCAGGACAACGACACGACACGTCTGCAGCGGCAGGGATTTCTGCTGCGTGTAGTCTCGGGCGTGCTGACAATTTGGGAGCGTCTGGGTTGTCGGTGGTTGGCCTTTTCCAATATAGCCGGAGCAGGCCCAACCCCCCAGCACGCCCCTCAACCGGTCGGTCGGCCAACGCTCCTCGCTACACATGTAGGGCCCTCGGGGGATGTGCTCAAGAGGGAGCAAGATCGACATAGCTCGATCTGTCGTGCATCAGAGGAGAGGAGAAGACTAGAAATGGAGTAGGTAGGTAGGTGTATATGCATGATGGCATGGCGGCTTTATCGTTGTCTAATGCGCGTTGCTTGGCCTCGTATCACTTATCGACTGGGTAGAGGTAGGCTATTAATGACTGAGCGAGCACTTCATGGATATGAACCAGAAACGACGTCTATAATACCAAGGCTATATATGTGTGTGTATCTCTTGCTAGTTCCGATGACAGTGTTTGCCCCCCCCCCCCCCCCCCCCTTGCCTTCTCTCAAGATTTCTCGGTAGACAAGGGGAAAATAATAATTAATAATGGTGAGGGCTGTGGCTTGTTTCGCTTTAATTTACTTGGGGGAACCGGTCAACATCGCCTGCTGATGGGAAATTTAGCCCATCCTGTCTCTCTGGATACTGGACCCGTAAAAACTGTTATTAGACTCCCAACATGAATTATATGTCCCTGAATACTGCTGTTCTTCGTGTACAATATCTACCTTCCTCGGCCATGGTGGTAGGTTTTAAGGCTCATGTTTCTGTCCTCGGTGTGCTCTTGACTAACCGCTGGGCTGCAGTGCGACGTTCCACACGTCCCAAGAAGGTACAGCATATGGGAAACGAGAGCAACCAAAGCAAGAAGAAAACGTGAGCGTCGTTAGCCAGAGGTGCACTATGTTCGTGCGAAGTTATTTTTGAATCGAGAATTTTCGCCTCGCCTCATTATTGCCTGCCCATACTCTTGACAGGAGAAGGGGAGAGTGTAGCTAGGTATATAACTCTCCCCATCAGGCCACCGTCATTATCTCGCATGGTTTTAGATCAGATAGTCATCCCCCTGAACGGCGCCTGGAAGGGTCCCGGCGCCGCATATACCACCGACGTCGTTGTGTTCTCGGTCTGGCGCAGCGTGAAGTTCCCCTCGGCGAACATATTCGCTAGTTCGGGGGGTTGGAAATGACTGTTTAAGACAAGGAGATGTCAGTCAATTGCTCAGTTCGCGGTAGGTCTCAGCGCGCGGGCCGGGCCATAGGTGTACATCATATACGGGGCTTTCTCGGATAGGTCATGAACAGACAGTATCGGGTCACATAACTGGGCATTGGCCAGCTAGATAACTAGCTACCCAGATAAAATTCACGTTGCTCACGTACCTGGTGTCTAGGAACTTGTGCGACATCCTCATGCCGAAGCTTGTGTAGTCGAGCATTCCCTGGAAGTAGTACTGGAAGAACTCGGCGCCGTCTCGCATGCACCGATAGTAGTCGACGTTGTAGTCGTTCTGGTCGCCGTGCTCCTTCGTCACGCCGTCCCATTTCCATGAGTAGCGGCAGGAGTCTGACTTGTTGTTGGCGTTGGGGTTCTCCCAGGTAACTGCGGATGGGGGTTCAGAAACGAGTTAATAGGTGTGGCTGGAGTTTTTCCCCTCTTCCATTTATTTGCTTCTCCTGTCTACCTTCCTGTCTACTTTGATTTTGATGGTAGTGATAGGGGCTCACATTTCATTGTGCACTCAAAATCGGGATCGTTCTCGGCCTCCTTTAGGCAGCCGATGGTCATGTTGGTGAGATAGAAGGGGCCAAAGTCGAACTGTGCCCGTAGCAGGCTGCCGTCATCGACTCTTGGAGCTAGGGGGCTCCTGTATATTGTGTCGGTCGTGGGCAAGCCAACCACAGTCGACAGGAGGCTGGAAGCTAGGAGGAACAACATGATGAGCTCCTTAATGTTCTGAAAATGTGAACAAATGATCGATGTGATTATGTGCCGGCGACGTATTTCAAGGTGCTATCAACAGGCACCGGTATCATCGTATGATTTAACTATGTCTGATGATGAATGTAAGTAATAGCTCCTAGTTCTGAGGGGGGAGCCTACGTGGGTTTATATAGACATGGACAGCTTGCTAGCACCCCGCTCGTCATCTACACTGCAGCTGGAAGCACTCCATTGCAACTATAATTATAGCTGAAGATTCACAAAATCCTGGCTGCTCGGCGGTTGGCATGTCACGACCGATTGCTCTCGCGGCACCCCACGAACGCAGATGCAACTACCCGCCGCGGTGCCTTAGCTGGCCTGGAAACATTTCGATCGCGGTAACACGGACGGCTGGTGTCTCGTCCCAGCTTTCCCAGATCATGTCTGTTCCGGGATAGTTGACTGACGTAGCCCCTCGGCTGTCATTCGCTCATCATCGCATGTTGAACTGTTCCTACCCAGGTTGGAAGTCCCTGTGACGTAGGGCGTGATATGGGTAACGGGCGTGGAACCCAGTGACTCACTTATTTGAAGCCGATATTAAGATATGAACGAGAAACATCAGTACTCTCGCAAGATTAATCACCCTTTGGCTACTCTAGCAAGCTACCGTGGATGAGTATGTGTAGAGCGGTTAATGAAATCCGGTTATGGTATAGGTGAACTAGGAAGCTCGCACGAGCTTTGTTGAAACAACACCAGCTTGAGGTGTGTCTATTGGGAGAATTCTGATCGCTACCTCGTTCCAATAGACATATATTGTCTTTGGTTAGTATTACCGGTGCGGCCCTTTTATTTAGTAGATATCTATCAACTGTGCACCTGACTCAAAGGAGCAGGCTCAGCCGTCGACTAGGATCGAAGAGCAAGAGACAGAGCCCCATAGAGAGCAGCGATATCTTGACTGAGAACTCACCGAGCTAATGGCAAAATGGGAACGTCCCAGTGCACCCAGTAGATGTGCTGTTACCAATAATCGAGGCAGTGTCGCCAATATCAGGACCAATGTGTGTGGGCCGCGTAGAAAAAAAGATTCAGGCAAATGAACCCATCGAACGTTGCACGGCGGCCCATTGGAAGAAAAGAGAGTAGCCACGGGGTGAGTCGCGATTACCTTAGATAGAATTCTGTTCATTCTAGGGAGATCAGTTATGAGAGAGGAGCACGCCTCATGTTTGCGATTCCCGGGTCCGCCACTGTTCATCCACTCGCGTACCACATACTCCACGGGAAGCCGCTGCTCTATGGTATCTGGCCAGCGCGGCCTAGACCTATGAAGCCCAATTTAGATATCCTAATCTCGCTGCATTCATCGTCCTCGTGATCCGAATCGAGAAGCCGTGGGCAGATTGCCGGCCGAAATCCCGGCGTCTATTCCGGGAGTGGAAGCCCGCATTAATCTTGTGTCGTCCTTGATGCAAAGAACCTACCGACGATGGCTCTAGTCGGACATACTGCTATAATTGACATATGCCTCAACCCAGGACAATTTCGGAGCAGCGCCCGGCACCGTACAGCGCGGTGGCTGAAGAATGCGGTCTTGTTGAGCGCTACTTGCCGACGGCCCGCCTCACCGCCTCCTTGATTATTCCGGCCTCATTTCCGGCTATTACCAAATACCACCGGAGTCTTATTGAACACGATGTGAGTCAGTGATATTTCAAAATCTGGTGCTTTCCTCGCACAATCCCCCCCTTCCCAGGGTAAGCCCTACGTGTCAAACAGCCGGCATTTCTACTTCCCCCTTGACTCCACGTCGACATCTCAATGACGTACAGGACGAAACAATGTTTGCTCAGTTACCTGGAACCTGGTCTCCCAATGGCAAAATGTTGGGTCAGTCGTTGCGAAGCATCCCACGATCAGCACATGCTGGGGCTACACATGAGCGTGCTCTTCGCGGTTGTGACCCGTTACACCCGGGTAGAGGCAGCTTGTCCTGACACGAGATAACCCACAGCCCCCGAATCGGGTTATCTAGCTATCTGGGATATCCTGAGGGCATCCGTTACCGAATCGGCAATCCCGTCGCAGAGAAAGGGTATAGCCCCTCCTAGGTGGAAAGCCCGAGGTGGTGAACGTCACATCTAAAACGCGAAAGAGTGACTCAGCGAACACTGCCACAAGACGACCAGAGCTCCATAGATCTCGTCCGGGAACAGCACACATGCTTGCGCGACTTTCGACTGAGCCCCTGAAACTTCAAACTGGCATTATTCCCTATGGTGTCTCCTTTGTCTGCCAGTGAATTACCTCCTATCTGAAGTGTCATATAATGATTACGTGTAGTGATGAAAGAAGTCGATATCTAAGCTCACTCGCCCTTCAAGTCGCTCGTTTCACCCGGTCGACGCCCAGCATCTTCTAGTGAGCAGAGAAATATGCAGAAATTCTGCCGGACGCTCACTTGATACCCGTGTCCATGTGTCTCTCTTTTCTTGGTTCGAGCCAGGCGACGTCGGGCTCGAACCCGGTCGTGCTTTAGACCTACGCATTAGCCTCGCGGGAATCTGCTCTCATCTTCTGGTGTTAACCATAGCCGCGGAGACTTATGGGGTTACCCCAAGAGAGAACGATGTCCGACGTCCGCAATACTCGCTATGGTGAAGACCCTTCACGCGTAATCGCCTCGACAAGCTATACGAATCACTTTGCGCCAGAAAACCTTGACGGGACGACCATCTGCTATGAGACGCCTACCGGTTTACTGTGGAATGCCGCTGGCTTTGCCGTCTCCCTGTCATTTATATCCACATAGGGGAAAACGTTATATCCGGTAGCATGAGAGTTAGGGATGACTGAAGGAGAACCTGTTGGCACTGGGGCTTCCTACGGGGGAGGTAAAGACCCCAGATATCGCGATCATCATCAGCTGATATCGGCGATATCCAAACGATGCTCGCTGCCGGACCAGGTTTTTGCAACAAAACCCTCCCGGTATCCCATTCTCCTCCGCAGCCCCTGGGATCCGCAATGGCCTTGCCCCCCCTATCCACCGGAGTCGCAATAAGCAAGCCTCACTTTCATTGGGTATGGTACGGGGTAGTATTGGGTCCAGGAGAGCGGCCCGGGGGACGGCCACCGCGTCGGCCGCGTTCCTGGAACCTTGGTCATGGGCCTCGCAAGGTGTAGCTGCTTTTGCGCCCACATTGCCCACTATACGGGTTCGACATGTTGCATGGGAATATAAAGCTGACAAGGCGGTGTTGAGAGGTGATCGGCGCAGCCCACTATCCTACATACCTACTTGGTAGGTTATAAAGACCTCGGGATAGTTCCACCGGGTAGTCAATAGGTATGTACATACATACATAAGCATATAACCCTAGATAAGCAGACTGGCAGGCAAGTAATTCTTCTTCGTACATACGGCTATGTATACATCTGGATACAATTCTACCGAATTGTACGTTCTACCCCGGGTCGAGGGAGTAATTACTCCTTACCACATGATGCACGATGCCGATTTTCGCAGCAGGGCGCCTCTACTTAGTAGTAAGATGAGACGAGATGGATTTTTTTCTTCTCCTTCATAGCCAATAAAAAGGAATCTCCCGAGGTCACTGGCTGACCTGTTTGGACTTCCACAAGTACACATGGAAGGCCCAAGCACAAAGCCATGGAAAAAAGGGGCCCCGCAAAGAGAGGACAGGAAAGGTCTAAAAATAGCGCACACCTGGGCAGCCAGAAAAAGCCCAGAAAAAGCTTGTAGTTAGCGGGCGCTGCAGGAACCCCACTCACACCTGGCCAATTCGTTAGAAAAAAAGGGCGCAGAGGCCCTTTATAGGGGTCCTCGGGTTTCCTCAATTTGACGTACTGATGTAGGCCAAATGAAATAAGATAACTCCAAGTATTTTTTTTTATTGAATATCGTCATGGAGTGGAGAGAGTATATACAGCTTATCTATCTAAGTACCTACATAGGTATCTATATGTACGGATTTACAGAAGCAGAAGTGTTCCTAAACATACCTAGGTACATACCTAGTATGTACTTAGGTAAGTACCTAAGTACGCAAGTATCCATTATCTTGACTGTCGGTAGGGCCTTGTCCCGTCGCCGGTAAGTTCCACGTGTATACTTAGGTATATCGCTATACGGATACATACAACCAGGCTGAATGCAGCAGCTTGGGCAAGCAACACATCATGCAAGGCCTATGCGTTCAGCCATACCTAATACCTATCCGACAGATGATAAGTATTTTCGAATCTAGACTGGTAATACAGACAATGCGAGAGGGTGGGATTTTGTGTACACACATAGTAGGGCATAAGCGAGCAAATGATGACCATCATATTTTATGTATATGTAACGCGGCACATTCCCGTTCCCGTCCGCTAATAACTTTGAAAGAAGCAAGTAATAAATAAGCCTACATACTCCCTCCTACCCATGGACCTGTCTGAGTGGATAGGGCACTGCCGGCTGACGTCTTGGACAAACCCCCTCCGCGGCCCCCTCCCCCTAATGCCCCTATGGTTAATGGTAGCTGATAATGCGGGTTTTTTCTCTCTCTCTTCATCCCACCTGCACTCTACACTAAGTACGTTTTCGGGGTTACATTAGAGTGATCGACCTCTTTAGGGCCTGACGTAATTACTTACTACGTACATAGTATACATATAGAGCTTTACATTTATAGTATATCGAGACTTATGTACATGTGTACTTCGTATGATGGGGAGGGGATTTCACGAACTTAAGCTGAGAGAAAAAAAGTCCTTCCTGAAAAGGTTAT
The DNA here is from genome assembly GCA_023313575.1 of Eutypella sp. D-1. NCBI lineage: Eukaryota > Fungi > Ascomycota > Sordariomycetes > Xylariales > Diatrypaceae > Eutypella > Eutypella sp. D-1. The sequence goes on from JAJTTP010000003.1 coordinate 1,856,250, forward strand.
ATACCGGGGTCGAGTTTAAGACAGATCACTAAAGCAAGAAGAGAGAGAGAGAGAGAGAGAGAGAGAGAGAGAGAGAGAGAGAAGGCCCTTTGATGATTGATATCCGTCCGTCTTACAAGTAGTTACTGGATGTATTATCGGCATTGCCTAAGAAACTTACCGGCGATCTCTTGCTATTTCTACCAGGTAGCTAGAGTCGGGTAGGGTTTATGCTGGCTGATTAACTACACACTTGAGGTTGTAGTTTTGATAAATGCAGGATCTCACCAGAGTAAAAGTACTCATATAACAAATAGACTTATTGATTACTGTTTTCTGCCTGTTGCTTAATCTATTAAGAAACATTTAATTCGTTCCAAGGTTATCTTTGTGTCAAGTCGCTATTCTTATCATGTAGCATCTTGAGAATCATATAGGTGGAGACATGATAGTCAACATAGGCCGAAGATGGGATAGCCCGATACTCAAGTGTTCATGGATAGGCCCCAAGCAACCCAAGTAAGCCAAATCATCTATTTTTCTCCAGTAGGCCCAGCCAACTAAGTAACTCATAAACAACATGGGCTCGGCCTCGGGACCAGCAGGTGTGCGCACTCTAGGGCTCCAGGGCTGCCCGGTGCTGCTAGGGTCTTATAGTTAGAACGCTCCTACTCACTTACAAGTTACCTAATCTAACTCATTTACAGACATACCTGGCTACTTACACATTACATGTATGTAGTTGTAGTTATATCTTTAGCTGACTTTCTTAATACATAAGTTATATGCATCTTATTTACCTGGTTAGACAAATCTAAAGCCTACATCCTATATACCACTACACTACACTCTAATCTGAGACCCTCACTGACCATTTTTCTCTCTCTTCCTCTTCCCGTTACAACCTTGGAAGAACTCCTGCAGCTTGCAGACCTCCACTTATCAGCCTGCCCTGCCCTGCCCTGCCCTGTCCTTGCCCTGTCCTGTCCTGTTACAGTAGGATTCCATCTACATATCGGCCACCTTTAGCATAGATTGGCCCCTCTTTTAACTGAATCCTTGGGCCACTCTTTTGGCTGAAAGCAGTTGGGTTGCACACCTGCACTCACAGCTCACTCACAGCTCAGTGACAGTGACGAGCTACAGCTCACTCACATAGTTATCTCTGTTCCCAGTGATAGAGATCGCTTGCTGACTTGGGTAGTGGGGAGAATTTGAGAGAAGTGAGTTAGATACCATAACTCTTTCTTTCTCTCCATCTCTGTCTGTCTGCCCGCCTGTCTCAACTGACTGAAGAAGGAGAGAGGCTATCCAGTTTAGTCCAATTCCAATCTTTTCTTTCTTGTCTTGACACGCTAAACCGCAAAGCCACTATCCCATTATACCTCAAAGCCCGCCCAGGTGCATGTGTGGGTGTTTTTTTTTTTTTTTTGTTGCTGTAACCGACAGATAGACGGACCGAGGTACCATTCCCCTTCCTTTTGTCGCAGCATATCAGACAGACAAGAGCAGACAAGGACAAACAAGAAAAAGAGAGACATCTGCAAACCCTTGGGCCTTTCTAAAGTACCTAAAGAGGAGGAGGTCCGATAGACCGATACATGATACCTAATACCTAATACCGAATATCTACCTAGGTAGTACCTGATATTTGATACCTCACAACACCTGCTACTTGCTACCTGCTACCTGCTACCTCCTGGATAGACACGGTACGGTACATACTGCCGTGAGGTGCAGTACGGGATCAACCCGATTAATCCGTTCTTTTTTATCAAAATATACACCTAACATCCTAAGCATATCCTAAGCAATAGACAATCCTACTACATATCATCCAATCCTCTCTAACTTTTGTCTGTCACCTGTCAATTTGTCAACTGGCAGCACAGCAAACAATTATAATGCCATCCTTCAGTCGCCTGACCAGACATAGCAACAAGTCACAGGTAAGCCCTTTTTTTTTCTCTATAGTCTTGATAGCTATTTACTTTCCATTTATCTCTGACGTGCATCCATTTTGCGATGTTGCTATTTTGGGATGTTTTGATGTACTTCTAGAACGATATAGGTCATATCGATTCAAATATTCCTTCCCTTTGTCTCTTATTATCCCCTTATGAGACTGTTCTAGGGGAACACCAAAAAAAGAGGAGAGCGCTAACTCTCGTGAACTTTGTCATAAGTCCAACTTGGAGCAACAACAACAACAGCAGCAATTTTATCAGCAGCCAGCACCATCGCTACAGTCTACACCACAATCGGCCCAGCAGTTGCATCATCATCAACAGCAGCAGCAGCAGCAGCAACAACAACAACATCAACACCATCCGCATCACCATCAGCAACACTCTTCCTTGAGTAATAATAGTAGTAACCCTGCTGCGCCCCCGCCTGTGATCCAAGGAACAGCTGGAGGCAACGGTGGGAGTGCAATTGGGCTTGCAGTATCTAACGACCCAGACGCGACCCAGGGCAGATCCTCCGCGATATCTGCAGGGGGATTCGACACCGCCGCTACTCCTACCACCTTGAGCAGTGCTGCAAGCGATTATCGCAGCGGTGGTGTGGTTGTTGGGCCAGGTGGTGGCACTGGTGTCTCAGTGTCTCCAAGTAGCAATCCAGTTAACAACACATACAACCCAACCCCATCATCATCATCCATTCGTAGCAGTGGTAGGAATTCCTTTCAATTTGATAGAAGTCAAATACAGCATGAACTGGCAGGACAGAAGCAGCAGCAGCAACAACAACAGCAGCAGCAGCAATCACAAACAGCCAAACAAAGAAACCGTCTTTCGCAACATCTATTGAACAGCGTTAACAATAGCGGAAACGACAATTCTTCTCCAGTTCAATATCAGGGAACGCATCAACAATTATTCGGAATTGGCAATCCGAATCCATCGTCGCCTCTTAATTTATCCCCTGGCAGTGTTACCACTCAGCTGCATGAGCAGCAGCAGCGGCAGCAGCAGCAGCACGAGTACCAGCACGAGTACCAGCAGCACCAGCAGCAGCACCAGCGTAACCCCCTAACGCTACCCCTCATTCAACCCACCATTAGTGCCAATAGTAGCAGCCACAGCATTAGCACTGCCGCCCCTGCTTACACCACCTCCCCTTCGAGGTCACAACAGCAGCAGCAGCAACAACATCAACATCAACAATCTCAACAACCACAACAACAACAACAATCACACCAACGCCCAGGTCAATTATCCCTACAACATCATCAACAGCAACAACAACGAGCTTCAAGCTCCGAACCACACGACAATTTTGCCGAGTTGGTTTCTCGATCACAATCCGCTCGTCATCCCCAATCTCAAGTGGCTCCGATACAAACCCAACAAGTACCTCCTTACACCGTAGCTTCTAACTCGGTCGATCATCTCCCCCTAGGCGTCCAGGGTGTCCAGGGTATCCAGGGTGTCCACCTTTCCTCTCACTCTCCTTCTCCTTCTTCCCCAATTGTCCCGCCGTCTTACGGCCAAGGCCAAGGTCAGAATCAAGCACCTTCCGCCGCCCACAGCCAAGCCGCCGCCCCCACTGAACAAAAGAGATCGGCGCGCCGATTGTTCAAGACCCTCATCGCCGCTGCCCGCGCTTCGGAAAACCAGCCAAACCAACCCCAGCACCAATCTCACAATTCTTACGATAACACCTCCGGCTTAGCCCGCAGGCCTTCCAAATCAAAGCGGCTTAGCCACGCGCCTCCGGTCAGAACAGCCCCCTCCCAGGTCTCTTTCGAAGACTTCCCCTCCGACTGGCACCCCCGAAACTCCTATACTCAACCGTCACCTCTCCAAGGCGCGGGGGAAGCTGACGACTCGCATTTGATTGGCCACACTAACCAAAACGTCCTACAGAAAACCCAAGACCAATCCCAGACAACAATTAGGCACGTCTCTCCCGGTGTCGCTTCTTCCTCATCCAGCCAGGTGGATCAGCAGCAACAGCACCAGTTCCAGCAACAGCAGCAACAACAACAGCAGCAGCAACAACAACAACAGCAGCAGCAGTGGACTGGACAGCAAGTTACTGATCCTGCACAAACTCGCTACCAATACGCACAGTCAGACGCGCATCACCAGGCAGGTAATAATCGGCCACCCCCTTACGCAGCTCACTTAAGTACTTCCAGCTCTCAGCTTGTCAATCCGGAGACCGTGTCGCAGGTGTCGCAGGTATCGCAGTTGTCGCAAGCATCGCATGAGTCGCCAATCGTTGACCCGGACCAGCAATCCCTAGCGCAAGCCTCACAGCAGCCGTCCCCAGCTATTAGTTTTGCACAGCAGGAACTTCTTACCCATCAGAACCAGCAACAAGCCTCAGCCTCTCCGGTTCAGCCCCCAATGGCCTTCTTGCCATCAGGACCTACTTCTAACCGCAGGGCGGGTGATAGCAAAGAACAGCTACGCACTGGCAGCATCGAACCGCCTCCCGGACCACCTCCTAACTATAGACATAGCCAATCGCAACTGGGCGCAATGAACAATATTCCGCCCACGTCTGGCGCTGCGGCCGGTTCTTCTTCGAGCGCTCAGGCCTACCGTGGCAGCACAGCCGGAGATAGACAACAGATTGACGCATCAGCTCCCGAGGCAGGGCGCAACAGCCCCCAGCCATCGATGGGAGAGAAGGATACGGAAACGGACAAGCAATTCAAGGATTTATGTACGGTGGATCTGATGACTTTATAGATTGCAACACAGCATGCTAACCTAGAATCTAGTAACGAAATACAAGAACGTCAAGAGGCTTTATTTCGACGGCAAGGCGCAAATCGAACAATTGAATGGCCAGGTCGAACAGTTGCAGAATGCCGTTGCGAACCAGAGGATGTCGCAGTCGAGAACGGCGCTCGATGATAACGAGTACTCGACCCGATTCAACCGGCTGAACGGCGCCATCAATAACCTCGCCTTCAACATCCGTAAAGACTGGCGCTCACTACCGGCGTGGATCGAGGGCTACGTCAGTCCGGATGCGATCAAGACGGGCAAACAGGAGATGACAGCTGTTGGACGGGCTGTGATTGTCCGATGGATTGTGGATGAGGTGTTCGACAAGTGCTTTCACCCCGGGCTCGATTTTGATCTCAGCCAAAACCTAAAAGCGATCGAGCGCAACATTCGGAGATTCTCGTACACCCTGAACAGCCAGGAAGAGTACGACGCGCTAACTGCCAAGGTCGTCAACTGGCGGATGGCTACGCTGGAAGGGCTCCAACATATACTGCAATCGCCGGAGAGCAACGATTACCGCACTGAATATACCAAGATGGCGGCGAGCAATCTAACCGCAGCAATCTTCCAGTACCTGAACGACCCACCGCCGGCCGGCGTGGACGGAAGCGCGTCAATGATTATCGAGCTCGTAGTCGGGATCATCGCGAACCTGCCGATGGAGAGCCGAGACGTGGCCATAACGTACCCGCTACCAGGCGAGCCGCTACGGCCCGACCTCATGGAGCCGGAAAAGACGGGACTCCCGCCGCTGCCGGACGCGGCGGACGACGGCGAAGACGGCGGCAAGGACGGCGACAAGGCGTCGAAGCGAGACAAGACAAAGAGTGGTATGTTGACAATGCTCGGCGGCACCGTGCCGCACCCGGCCAGCAGAAAAGGCAGCACCGCTTCAGTACTTACTGACACGACAACCACATCGGCAGCACCGCCACCGAAAGATCCCACCAAGGTCCGTTTTGCGGGGTTCCTCGCGGTCGAAGTCAGGGGGCGACAGGTGCTGGTCAAGGCGCCCGTGTGGACCCTAGGATAATGAGAATAAATATTGGGGAAAGAAGGGCTTGGAGAGGAGGGTCGAAAGATTTCGGTTTCCAGGAGAAGGGAGAAGGGTATTCCCGGGCTAGTCTTCCGCAACGAGATAAGCGAGTGTATTGAAGGATATCAGATGCTCGCCAATCCATGGATTACGGTGGGCAACCCCGTATACCGGGTGGGATATTTACCTAAGTCTAGAGGCTTTTTCTCCGTAGTGACGGGAAGAAGCACTGGGAAAACTAGGTTGGACTTGACACGAGACGAGACCTAGGAGGGAGATTAGACCACCAAATAGGTTAGGGTCAGTCAGTCAGTCAGTCTTGATGGGCAGGATTGCCGCATGGATATCAGGGTAGACATTGGAGAGCGTGTTTTTTATTTATTTATTCTTCTCTCGTTCGTCCTCTTTTTTGTTTCCCACTCCTATATTCTTCTTCTATGAACTATACCACAATCTATCGGTCTACTTGTTCCAGCGTAGGAGGGATACGAAGAAACAAGCGATTATAAAAAGACATAGGTGGTACGTACAGTACAGTACAGGCGGGAGCAGAGGTTATCAAAAAATAAACAATTCAGTACCTAGGTAGCTCTAGCTAGTCATACCATCCATATGATATCCATCTCCTGAATGAACACTTCTGGCAGCTGTAACAGGACTCTCTTTTAATTTATGTGTGTGTACCTTATACCTACCCGGCTTAAGTGCATAGGTAAATAAACAGGCAGGCAGGCGTGCTTAAAAAGTATACACAGCCCTGGTCTGCCTGGTTAGGTTATCTCATTAGCCCCGACCCCTCTTAAGGTCTCCCCTAACCACACCTCCTAGGTACCTAGGTAGGTTACTCACATGCACCCAGTACACCCACCCCCTTACCCCTCCTTTTTCAGCTATTAAGTAGGGCAGGATATAAATACCCTACACCGCCTACCGAAAAGGAATAACATGGGAAACATACTGTACTATACTATGTCCATTAGCAGGGTCCCTCTGCCATAGATGCTAGATGGGAAAGTAAAGTTTTGCCCCTCCATCCTGTCGAAGCCCCACTTAAGGGTTGAAAAAAATAGCAGACCTCTATGTAGTTTATTCATCCCACCTCCATATTGCTGCTACGACTACTACTACTACTACTACTAGCTATCTACGGAGACGGGAGGAGGGAGTACTTGAGTAACAGTCTAGATTTTTTTTAGGTATGGTATGCACTTAGTAAAGGTATATAGTAGTAAGTTACCCGTAGCTACGGTGATAAAAGGGGGTTCACGATAAGTCCCGTCTGTAAAAAGTGTTTCACGGAGGAAATAACTACGAAGGGGGTGTAACTTGATTCCAAGGTTTTAATAAGTTAAATATAACACTTACCTAGGTAGCATCCTGTTTATAGAATACCTGGAACATAGTTATAGTTACTTACGCACAGTACCACACTAGACAACTCTATATCACCACCTGCTAGCTTTCTTTTTCTTCTTCTTCTTCTTTTATTCTCCCCTTCCTAGGACACCGATTGGATCTCATTAGCCACAAGTCCTACCCCTACCGAAATCGCAACGAAGGGAATAAAAGCTACCCCCCTGTTGGCTGGGCGCCATGACGACCGCCGTACCGGATCGCGGTCCCGAAGACCACAGCCTAATCCGGGCTGGTGAAAAGCCGGCGTATCTCGAACCCTCGGAGCTGGGGACGAAGGAGTAGTGAGTTTTCCTCTTTTTTTTTCCCCTCGGGGGCTTTTTCTTTTGTGCCCCCCCTCCCCCCCCCCCAAAAAAAAACGAGTGCCAACCCCGATGAGAAAGAAGAAATATTGAGAAGAAGAAATCCACACTTGTAGCTGGGACGCCCTGTACGAACGGGAACTGCGGAACCACGCGCACGACCCGGGCGACCGCGGCACGGTGTGGTTCGAGGACTCGGACGCCGAGGCGCGCGTCATCGGGTTTCTGCGCCGGCGGCACCGCGAGCTACTGCTGCTCCCGCTTCCGCCATATCCGCGACGAGATGATCATAACGATGGCAAGAAGAAGGACGCGGAGGAGGAGGAGGAGGGCATATCGTTCCTCGATCTCGGCACCGGAAACGGGTCCTTGCTGTTCGGGCTGCGCGACGCTGCGGACGACGACGAGGATGATGACGGTGATGATGCGAACGCCCGCCCGTTCGCGAACGGCAGGATGCTAGGCGTGGACTACAGCACGCGCAGCGTCGAGTTCGCGCGGCGGATCGCGCGATCGCGACGACAACAAGCACGAGCCCGACAATCGGACCAAGACCAAGACCAAACCCAAACCCAAAACGGAAACGAAAACGGAAGCCGGGATATAGAAGAAGCAGAAGAGGAGAAGGAGGAGGAGGAGGGGGATGTGGACGTAGAGTTCCAACTCCACGACATCCTCCACGACCCAGCGACGCGCCTACTCACGGGCGCCCAGGCCAGCGGCTGGGACGTCGTGTTGGATAAGGGGACCTTCGACGCCGTGTCTCTCGCCCCGCCCTCCTCTACCAATCCCACCACCTCCTTAACCGCGGACAGCGGTACTGGTGGAGGCGGCAAGGGGGAAAAAGAAAGGGAGACCGAAGCCTACCCGCGCCGCGTCCTCCCGCTCGTCCGCGAGGGCGGCCTGCTCGTCGTCACGAGCTGTAACTGGACCGAGGACGAGCTGCGGCGGTGGTTCGAGGGGTCCTCGTGCGGCTATGGCGACAGCGGTGTTGACAGTCTTGGGTTAGGCGAGGAAGCGGGGCAGACGCCAAGCTACCGCTACCGCTTCGAGCAGGTCGCCCGCGTCGAGTATCCCAGCTTCAGCTTCGGCGGCGTCAAGGGCCAGGCCATCAGCACGCTGTGTTTCCGGAAGGTTAGGGTTAGCGTCCGGTAGGTAGGGGGAAAGCGCCCCGGGGGAGGGGGAAGAGCGGGGGAGGGGGGGGGCACGGCGTATAAGGTTATATCTACTTTACTGCTGTATGTGCGGTGCGGTACGGGGAGAGTAGATAAGATGAGCTGAAATTGGAATGATGGGATGAGATCGCAGAATGCATGTATGCCCTCGATTCTTGCAATGCCTGTCTACCTACCACGTACACATGTACCTTTTTTCACAGAGGTTCAATCGATATGTGTGTGCGCTTAGGAGGAGGATGAGAAGATAGAAGCGATACCCCCTAAGCAAAAGGGAATAAGCACCATTCACCCTGGAAGAATACAGATAAATGTTAGGGCCCGGGACACAAGTCTCATTACAGAGACAAGACATGCACATCTAGCACCTGCAAGCAGATCCGTCCTACGTGAAAACTCTATTGATTCATCAAATGTCTTGTTTTTTTTTGTTTTGTTTCTTTGCCTTCGACCTCACGAGGGAGATGAGTAGCCCCCTTTCCCCCCTTTTTTACTCTAACAAGCCCGGTAAGGGATGAATCGCCGGATAGGTGCCTGTCCCACTCGACTCCCCTGCTCATATTTCTCGAACTGTCTGATGTCTTCCGTTGACGACAGAAATTGGGGGAACCTCCAAGCCTACGTGATTGAGGCCAGACAGGGTAGGCATCCGACCAAGTGCAGGAGGCCGCTCCAAGTAAGACAAAAATCATCTGCTGCCGCACCTTCGCGACAACATCGATGCCGAGGCCTCCTGTACTAGTGTCCTGTTTCAATTCTGATTTCGTGGGCTGAGGCCGGTCCCATCCGGGACTGTTGCTATGCTGGGAAACAATCGATGGCGGTGACAACTATCCTTGCCGCAGCGCCAACGCGGGTATCTTCTCCTCGTAGGGTCTCCTTTATGGCGAAGTACTCATCGGCTCGGCACCCCCCGCCCCCGGCACGGAGTTAGCAGCCGTTGTGGCGAAGTACCGCACATCTACATCGTCATCCTTCTGCAGCTTCTCCAGGCTAGGGAGAATGCGTTGCTGGATCAGTTCGGTCGCACGAGGTGATGGCGTTAGGTCCGTCTTTCCCTCCTTCTCCAGGCTATAGATCGTTCCCTCCTCCGGCAGCCGTTTCAGGACGTTGATGAGTTCGGAGTACGTCTTCGCAACGTTGAAGCGGATATTGGGGATGTCGTCGTCCACCAGCTTCTCCAGCATTGGGAGGATTGATTTGCCAATGACATCTAGACTGACGACAGTCGACAGGGTCTACAGAAGGTCAATAATTAAACGAGACCGCAACAAGCCAGTGTCGACTTACCGAGATGGCAAAGCAAGTGGTCATCCTGTAGAGGTAGTTTGGGTGGGAGCCCATTGCCATCACTTTTGGAATGATAGCCTCGCTCGCCCACTCGACGCCGAAGACCTCGGTCAGCTTCTTGAGATTGCGGGTCGCCGCATCTCTGATAGAGAAGACGGTGTCTCCGAGCCATCCCATGCATAACGAACTGAGCTTCTCATCGAAGAACTTGACACCCAGCTGGCTCGCAAGCAGAGGGATGTACTCAATTATAGCCAATCTTACTCTCCATTGCTTATCCTCGGCAAGTTGAACGATGGCTGGTAGTAGGGACTGCGAGAGAAGGTCGATACCGATGACTGATATTTCATGTCAGTGACGGGCTGTCTCGAAACATATAGTGATTGGAGCCTGCTTACCCTGATTCACAAGCTCAAGTTTCGAGATGATGTGTAGGCGAACCTCAGGGAATTCATCTTTCAACATCTGCAAGAACATGGGCAGGAGGTGGTCGATAGTCCTAGAGCATAATCAGCATAGTGACGTCTGACAAAACAAATACTACCATACTCTTGTTTGCCTAGGATTGGCGCCAAGCCACTGATCTGGGTACCCAGAGCAGCGCGGACATGCTGGGACGTGTCGGAAACCAGATCCTCGATCGACGGCATAATGTCGTTCAGCAGGACCGTTCGCTCGACTAAAGCACAGAAGCCGGGAATCTGGCCAGCGATGGCAGTCCGGACTTCGGCCTCATTATCCTTCAACAATTTGACGAATGCAGGGACCAGATCTCTCGAGACCACCTCTTCGTCTACGGCCTTCGCAATCTGTCCACCCTGTTAGTCTCGCAGGGCCAATAGTTGGGTGGTAGAGCAAATGTATTATTGTTCCGCACCTTCTCGAATCTGTCGGCGATCATGTAGCGGACCCTCCAGCTCTTGTCCTCAATCAAGTTCCGCAGCGACGTCAACAGCACACCGTGGCTGCCCTGCTGTTCCTTGGGAACCACCTCGGCAATGGCGATCAATATGTCGACGGTTAACAATCGTACACTGTCCTGGTCGTCCTGGGCTAGATGTTGAAAGAGGGGTATCATCTCTTCAATGACGACAGCGGCAGGCATTTCTTTGACAAAATTGGCCATGTTGGTAGCAGACTGTCTTCGTACCATGGGCGTTTCATCGTGTACCAGGAGACCGAACTGGCTGCGCAATTGTTCCTGAACGGGCGGGGAGACCTTCTTGTACGGGCTCGTGAACAGGCCACATCCTGAGACCTTGGAGGTGAACCAATCGGCTTTGGAAAGTCTGATGGTGAGCGGGATGAAATATTCCTCAACCTGCTGAGAAGAGAGCTGGTCGCAGATCTTGTTTAGGGACTCGACGGCCTGATTCGTCTGTCAGCAAAATATACGATGGGGTCCAACATAGCAAATTCCAGGTGGCTACCTTATCCCGCACGACAGGCTCTTCGATGGCGGCGAGGTTCTCGAGAGGGGACAGGAGTACATGACCCCATTCGGAACCGCCAACATATTCGATAAAACCACCTAGCTCCTCGCTCAGAGCAACAAGCACCTCATCCTCGTCCTCGACCGACTCTATAGGGCGAGTTAGATTTAAAATTCCATATGTTGACTACTTTATGTAGTATGATATATGAAGGGAAAAGGTATGTGTCTGGACGTGACGGACCATCAAGAAAAGGGATGAGTTCTTCGCGGGTGCGCTCAGCGCCGAGGGCCAGCGCGATAGTGGAAAGACGGTGGATGGCATTCAATCGGAGGAGTACATCGTCGTGCTATATAAAGAGAGGGCTTTGTTAGATTCGAGGTGTGCACACGGATAAATAAGTAGAGATAGAGACGGAGGGGTTGGAGCTTGAGGGCTTGAGGGCTTAGGGGCAATATAGGGGCAATAGACATGATGGTTGTTGGTGTTGGTACCTTTAGTTCATCGATGAGGACGGCGATGGGGTAGAGTTCGTCGTTCGCATTGGGCGCGTCTGCCATGGCGAGTTGAATGTGTATGGAGGGACCTGACTGTTGACTGGTTTTAGATCAAAGAATAAAAAAAGGGATCAAAGATCGAGGTTGGTGGAGGAGGAGGAGGGCGTGGCGTGGCGTGGGCGGAATGCGGAATGCGGAGTCGAGGGTAGTCGAGGGTATGAAATGAGAGGGAGGAGATAGGGAGAAAAAGAAGTGATAAGAGAGGTAGTAAGAATGTGGTGGTTGGGATGATCGCGTGTGGTATAAGGCGGTGCGGTGCGGTTGGTATGTAGAAGTTGAGTTGTGAGTGTGTAGGTAGTGTGTAATGTGTCGTGTGTGGGTAGTGGGTAGTTGTATTGTATGAGAGAGGTGTGCTATGTACTTAGGTAGAGGTATGTATGGGTGATGATGGATGTGGAGTGATGCAATCAATGAAAGTAGAGATGTTGAATGGGAGATTAGGTACCTACTTGGTAGGTAAATACTGGAGGTACCTAGAGTAGTACAGAGTAAGTATACTATGGATCGGGTTAGATAAGGCCTGCCCCGGGGGGGTAGAGAGAACAAAAGGAGGCTGCTGCTGCTGCTGCTAGCAGCTACTCTAGAACTAGGGAAGCTGGGATAGGGATGGAGGAGAAGGAATTGGGCTGGGCATAGGGGGGTGGAAAATACTGTAACTACCTTAGGTATACTAATCAACCTTTTTTTTTAATATAGGTTGACGGGGTTGACAGGTTTACAGGAACTGACTAGTATAAGTAAGTAGTCCTGGTGGTCTGGCTGCCCGTTTTTGTCTGGTTTTGTCTGGTCCTGCTCTCTGCTTTCTCCTGGTTTCGTATGTATATGGTCGTCCTTGCTAGTGGAAAAACGTGGGACGGACGGGGGGGCTTGAGCAAAAACAGTAAAAAGAAAAGAAGAAAAATCAAAATAAGGATAACGCTCTGTATGCAAATCTGATCTTGATCACCAATTCAGTGGGGGCGACGGGGACAAGGTGTTTCGGTATAACTAGGTGCATCGATAATATGTGTGTGTGTGTCTTCAAGAAGGAGGTTGTTGTTGTGATTATTTTTGAGATCGTTACCTAATGTAGAGGTTTGTTTTAGGCTGAAGGTTCATAGGAGGTACGTAAAGAGGATCGAGGGGTATTGTATATCAAAGGCTTTGGTTTGATTAGGTTTGGTCCAAGGAGGTCTTCCAAGGTTGTTTCGTTTTTGTCGTTGTCGTCGTTGGGCTGGGTGGAAGGCGGAGAGGTAGGGGTTGGGGTGGGCGGCCTGCTGGGCTACTTGCTGGGCTGGGCTGAAAGTTCTTCTAACTCTCTACCTAAGGTACTAACTACACCTGGGCACTAACTACATACAAATAAGTACATAGATTCAAAGTTGTTTGGGCCCGCCACGTCCCTTATACATCCCTTACTAACTGGCTTCAGGTACTTAGGAGGTATGTACCTGCGCCTGCGAATGCAGACAGGAGCTACTAGGTACATATACCGAAGCACTTAGCAGAGTGCATTCCCTACATGAGTAGCTTATATAATTCGGTAGCAAGCTGGATACTGACTGGCACGGCTATCTCATGCTTCAGGTTGCAGCCCTGAAGGGGGCCAGAGGGGACACCATGAGCGTACCTAGCAGGCATAGGTAGTTGCTCTCATGTACCCATTCGCCCCCCAGCCATTTCTCATGTCTGCCTCAAGGTGAGGGCTGATTTCACTACCTACATACATATGTAGGTAGGTATTCAACGATTGTATTACAACATTAGAGCTGTACGTAATCATTTTAGCATTTACCAAAAACGGAAAATTCTGGCCTCGAACAGGACGATAGCGGTTCATTTCATACCCCACTTGTCCACCTTTCAGCAGATAGAATTTGTGGCTTGCTTGTACTTAGGTATGGAGAGGTATGGAGTATGGAGTAGGTACTAATATTCACATCCTACCTACTAGGTAAGTACCTAAGTAAACATCTATGGATGCCTCGGTGTTACGAGAGACAAAGGAGGGCCCTGATGAAGAGGCTCTCCTAGGGGGTTTACATGGATGGACAATGGGCATACCGAGTCCTATCGAGGGTCAAATCGAAGATCAAAGGCGAAGATCAATATTTTATCTGGTGTGGCTTCTAGAAACTTGTTGCTATCTGTAAGCCTCAAGGTTGATGTCTTAGCAGCTTTGTAGGGTTTTACGGGTGAGCTTCTGGGATGGCGTTTGGAATAAGAGCTATCTGATTTCAGGGAAACCCTATGCGACACATACTTAAATATGGATACATCCATGGAAAATTGAATACCTCTACGGAGTACTCTGTAGAGCGGCTCCCGTCCCTCATGGGAACTTCTACACAGGTACCCAAGTATATGTTTGAGATGAGATAAGGACCCCGCTATCGGGATAACCCCACGAAATTCATGGTGGGGTTATTCAGGGTCGAATCGAATTTCCAGTGACTCAACGGGCCTCCCCAAACCTCTAACTAAAAAGAAGTAGGTACCGTAATCTACCTAAGAATAGATCTACTGGATACTTCCAGGTTACTCATAAACTCAGACTTGCGACTTGAAATTTCATACTTACTGTGACTACACAATATTCAGCAGTTAGTAGAAATCGCGCTTTGGGCGATATAAATCGTCCCTTACTTTAAACGACAAGATGCCTACTATACCAGTCGACAAATATGACCTCTTCGAGGCCCTGGGTCGGAAGTGAGTGCCCTTCCCCCTCCCCCTCCCCCTCCTTCACCAAACTAAACTCATCCTTATCCAAAACCGATCACGATAGCCTCACATCATTATGCACATCCTTCTGACCTACGAACTATTACATAGATACACCACCGAGGAATTCGAGGATCTCTGTTTCGAATTCGGCATCGAACTAGACGACGACACCGAAAATGAGGAGCGGCCCATTGTCAATGGCCAACAAGAGCCTCCTCAACTCAAGATTGAGATCCCCGCCAACCGCTATGATATGCTCTGCTTCGAGGGCATAGCCCTTATGCTCAACATCTTCCGCGAGAAACAGTCAACCCCGAATTTCAGGTTGGTTCCTCCGCCAAGTGGAGAGCTGCAAACCATCACCGTCTCCGAGAGCACTCAACGCGTGCGGCCCCTGGTTGCCGGCGCTATACTTCGCAACATCAAGTTCACCCAGAAGAGATACGAGTCCTTCATCGCCCTCCAAGATAAGCTACACCAGAACCTCGCACGCCAGCGCAGTCTAGTCGCCATCGGTACCCATGATCTGGACACCGTTCAGGGGCCCTTCACCTACGAGGCCCTTGCCCCTCAGGATTTCAGCTTCGTGCCCCTCAACCAGACTCAGAAGATGACCGGAGAGGAATTGATGGCTTTCTACGAAAAGGACAAGCATCTGGGCAGGTATCTACACATCATCAAGGACAAGCCAGTCTACCCTGTGATCAAGGACGCGAACGGTGTCATCTGCAGTCTACCTCCCATCATTAACGGCGACCATTCCAAGATTACCCTCGATTCCAAGAACGTCTTCATAGAATGCACCGCCACCGATGTCACCAAGTTGAGCATTGTCTTGAACATGATGGTGACCATGTTCTCCGTCTACTGCGAAGAGCCTTTCACCGTCGAGCCCCTGAAGGTTGTGTCCGACCACAACGGCCAGACGAGGACGACGCCCAACCTAGAATCAAGAGTAACGCAGGTGGAGGTTGACTACCTGAACGACTGTCTCGGTCTTTCAGAGTCACCCGAGTCGATCAGCAAGCTGCTCTCGAAGATGGCCCTAGATGCCAAGCCCTCAAGCCAGGATAAGAACCTGATCGAAGTTTCAATACCGCCGACGAGGGCAGATATCCTCCAGCGGTGCGACGTCATGGAGGATCTCGGGATCGCCTACGGCTTCAACAAGCTGCCGAGGCTGTCCGTGAACAAGACCGTCGGCGCCCCCTTATCGATGAACAAGCTGGCCGACATCGTCCGCCAGGAATGCGGCATGGCGGGCTGGCTCGAGGTCATGCCCCTGATCCTGTGCAGCCACGACGAGAACTTCGCGTGGCTAAACCGCACCGATGATGGTCAGACGGCCGTGCGGCTGGCGAACCCCAAGACCGCCGAGTACCAGATCGTGCGAACGTCGCTGCTGCCGGGTCTGCTCAAGACTCTGCGCGAGAACAAGCACCACAGTACACCGATCCAGGTGTTCGAGACGTCAGACGTCGGTGAGTGATTTGCTTGCGGCACACGACTTGCCCCCCTCCTTGATTCCTCGACTAACAGCGCACACAGTGTTCAAGGACCCGGCGGTCGAGCGCAAGGCGCGGAACGAGCGGCACTTCGCCGCGGCGTGGTACGGCAAGACGAGCGGGTTCGAGGAGGTGCACGGGTTGCTAGACCGGGTGATGCTGATGCTGCGGATGGCGTTCCTGACGCGGGCGGAGGGGCTCGCCGCGGTAGCCGCCGAGAAACGGCTCGAGAAGGACTTTGTCGTCCGCCAGGACCACACCCAGCGCGACGGCTACTGGCTCGAGCCCATCGACGAGGCCACCTTCTTCACCGGCCGCTCCGCCGCCGTCTACCTCCGTCTCGGCGGCAAGACTGTCCGCGTCGGCGAGTTCGGCATCCTGCACCCGAGCGTGCTCGAGAAGTAAGTTGCCCCCCGCCCCCGCCCTCGCTCTCGCCTTTCTGTATCCCCCCTTCCTTGCTATGCTTTAGTCACGACACATACCGGAACCCCCCTGCTGACTTGCGACCACCACACGCAGATTCGAACTCAAATACCCCGTCAGCACGCTAGAAATCAACCTCGAGGTCTTCTTATAGGCCAACCCAGTGAGTCACATTGGAGGCTTCCAAGAGCAAGCGAGATATCTTAGTTGACATCGGGGGCCCTATTATGTACACTTGGTAGTCTGGTCTACCATGCTATGTCTATCTACATGGGCACCTAATTCTATTTACCCTTTGCGCCCTGATTAATTGGGCAGGTCAGAGAGGAACGAATAAAGGAGGCTGCCATGAAGAGACCATGGTGCATACCGGGCCTAGTTGAAGATGGAAAGACAAGACAGGGCAAGGCGGGGGAGGGAGGAAATCTCGTGCAGCTAGCCAACTTAGGTACTTAGATAGATATGCCTTCCGGCATGATATCAGAGAAGCAAGAAGAAAAAAACGGCTTTAGAAAGCAGGATCCCAAGATTCAGGCACGCGGCAATTTCACACGGGTGTTGATTTTTTGTTGACGTGACATCCCGGCCATATAAGCTCATAACATAGCACAGCATAGCATGGCATGGCATGGCATGGGTTTTTGCTTTTCTGAAATTTATTGATAATCCCGTGGCATGGTTATTTAGTTTAAAGGCTCACGGCCCTGGCCCCCGCCACGGACCCCTTAAAAAGGGGAAATTTCGAAATAAAAAGGGGCAGAAAAGAAAAGGCGAAAAAAAAAAACCCCCCCCAAAGAAAACCAGGCCGCTAGACGTAAATAAGGGGAGAGAGAAGGGGAAAGAAAACACTCAAAACAAAATACATAAACGCTCGTCCTATCCATGTCTCGTCTCGTGTAGTAGAATAAGCAGTGTCGCTGGTGGTGGTGATGGCGCGGCTCCTAACAAATAATACACGCTCCGCCCATCCATCTGGATATCCATTCATCCCATCGCATCCACATCCCACAAGTAAAGAACCGGAAACCCGCTCAACCTCAGACACTGAATTGTGGGCGGTACCAAGGCAGATGTAGGTAAGGTAGGTAGGTAAAAAATGTAATGCATGGGGGGTATGAGATACCTAACTTGCACAACCCCCCCCCCCCCCCCTTCAATAATCCAGATTCATTCCAACGAGTTCAGCGCAGTCGCCCGCCCAGCTTTTTTTACCGCTTGAATGCATGCATGCACAACAACACTCGCTTACTCTCGATCCGCCGCCGCCGCCGCCGACCCCGGACCCCGGACCCCGAGCCCTGTTTCATTTCATCATAAGCCGTTCTTTTTTCTACCCCCGACACACCCCTTCTCCCGATCTTTGACCTGGATCCGGACCCAATTCTACTGTTATCCTTTTCTTCCCGCCTTGCCTTGCCCAAGCCCGCAACCTAACCTCACCTCACCTCATCTCCATACCCTCTTCTCTGCCGAGGACCAGACTACTACTCGCGGCGGGTATCTCACGGGACGCTGACATCAACTCCGGCTCCGGCGTTAGGCCTTCCACGTCCACCTGCGTGTCCGCGGGCTTCTTCTGTTTATTATCGTCTTCATTAAGATTAGGATTAGTATCAGGGACCGGCCCAGCCACCGCGCCCGTGGACTCTGGCTCCGGTTTCGGCTCGGACTCAGCCTTCGCGTCGGCCTTGCCGTCGTCGGCACCCGTCGCCGACTCCCGGGTCCCGCTGTTGCCATTACTTTGATCTGTGGGGGGCGCGGGAGATGCGGTTGTCGCTGGGGCAGGGGCCGCGTCCTCGCTGCTGCTGCTAGTCCGCTCCGTGCCATTATTGTGATGGCCATTGCTACCACCACTACCGCCACCGAACAGGCCCCGGCCGAGGTCAAGGCCGGCGACGCCGTCGCGCAGTTTCGCGAGATTGGACGCGAAGGCGCCGGGGGTGTCGGCGCTAGCGCTGCGGTGGAGGTCCGGGGTCAGGGCCTCGTAAGCGGACTCGACACCTGTGAGTACGCTCCTGGTGGTTGGCAGGCCCGGGGGCGAAGACGGGCTGTCGCGACCGTCGCCGTCACCGTTACCAGTGCCAGCACCACCGCTACCACCACTGGATAAGGAGGCAGTCGGGAAGCCGCCGGCGGAGGCGGAGGCGGCGGCTGCGGCGGCCGCGGTCGTAGAGGCCATGGCATAGCTGCCGATCTTCTCGTCGCGGGCGGCGGCCTGGTCGAGGAGGTCGTTCATCTCGGCATCGGCGCGGCCGAAGCAGGCGGCCCACCAGCGAACGGCAGAGAGACGGGGGAGGATGAGGCGCTCTCGGCCGCTCTGGCGGTCGTCGACGGTGGCGTCGTAGGCGGGATTGGCGAACTCGCGGCGGCGCGCGAGGAAGTAGTCCCAGGCGGAGCGGGTGCGGTCGGCGGCGCGGCCCTCGCGCCGCGCCCGCTCGCTGTTCCACAGGAACGTCCCGTACTGCCCCGCGTGGGCGTGGTACAGCAGCCGCCGCAGGAAGCGCTCGTTGAACTCGAATCGGTCCGGGTGCTGCCGCAGCAGCTGCCATGTCGCATCCAGGAACTGGTGGAACACCGGCGACACCTCGTTTGGCCGCGTCGTCGCGTCTGTCGTCTCTGTTCCGGCGGGCGCCGAGGTACCGCCCGATTTCCTTCCCTGCGAGGAGGATGAAGTGGAGGGATCTTCCGAGGAGCCCGGTGAGTTCACCCCGTCGTTGTCCGAGTCCGCGCTCACGTCCGTCCCGCGGTTCTTGTTGAAGAAGCGCTTGGCGCTGGCGAGGGCGTTTTCGATGGCTTCTCCAGCGCGGCCGTCCGACTCGCCCGGCTGCATGCTCGCGCCGGCCATGGTGTCCCGCTCTGTAACGAACCATTTCTCGTGGCTTAGGGGGCCGGATCGCTGCTGAAACATGTGCCCGAAGGACAACCAGTCCTTCTCGATCAGGACCATGAAACCTTCGATGGTGCGGTAATAAGGGTCCAACATCAGCTGTGACAGGGCTGATAACTGGCTAGTGCGGTCCCAACCGTCGGAGCAATGGATCAAGACGTGGGAGTGTCTGATTCCCACTTGGCGGGCGATCAAGGCGGAGCCGTCCAGGATGCCAGTGATGTGCTTGAGCCAGCCGCTCTTGGCTAGGAGTTCACGGTTGGGGGGGAGCCTGGAAATGTCACTGTCCTTGAGGGCCTCGATGACCATGTTGAGGGATTCCCGCATGACGTGGATGTTCTCGATGTTGAGGTAGGCCTTCTTCGCGAATTTGTAGTATTCCATATTCTCGGACCCCTTTCCCATAGCCTGCATGACGACAGCGTTGATGGTGGGCCGGGCATCGACAATAAGATTGCTCTGCTGGGCGCCGTATATCAACCTCTTGCCGGTCTTGGTATCGTAGTTAGCGTCGGCACCAGCGATGAGCTCATCTTCTAAGCGTTCCGTCTCCGAGGTATCGCCCTCGAAGCTATCCCTACGAATGGAACCCTGGCTGGAGGAGGGACTTGGTTCCGCCTCATTATCGGTCGCAGGGTCGAGGCCATTAAACTCGACGGTGGCGGAGGCGGAGAAACAGGCGCCAACGAGCTTCTCATCCTGGATACTGCGATTTCCGCGGAAACCAACGAGGGGCTGGGAACTTCTGGTAATAGAGCAGTTATTTAAGGAGTGTAGGTAGGTGAGGACGGGTATTCGTTGTCTCGACCGATAAGAGGCAGCGTATTTGAGGACATTGTCGGATATCTTCGAGGGAACGACGAGAAGAGAAGGATATGTTGGTGAGAAGGAATAATCCTTATTTATGGTGGAGATTCGCCAGCCCCTATCAACAGATTTGGTGCTGATGCCCTGACGACGAAACTCTGCCTTGGGATCATACAGATGCCAGCCATCCAAGGACCTCTCGGGCTTTAGAGGTTGATAGCTGAAGGCATAGAGCTTCTCTATAGAGCCCAGGCGACAGGTCCGATTCCGAATCCACTCGAAGGCCTCACGTGCGTGTGATTCGTCATAGAAGCTAAAGTTTATAAACATAAAGTCCCGACATCGTAGACGTATGGATGATGGTCGTCCGGTGACGCTTGGACAAGGGCGAAATGTGCAATAGGCTATTATAGGAAAGGCGATATAAACCTCTCGGGGTTTGGGGGGAGTTGAAGGGGGTTCGGCATCGTCGGGTAGTACTGGAGGAGGAATTACGAAAATGATATGGTGTTCGGTAAGATGAAGTTCGCCGGATTGTTTCTCTCCGCCTCGTATGGCATCGACATTGGGTATCTGTATTGTATGAGGGGGGGGGGGGAGGTTTAGCAAGACGATCTCTCTCTCTCTCTCTCTCTCTGTGTGTGTGTGTGTGTGTTGAGATGGGTGTTTTCTCTCCTCCTTACCTTTTTAATTTGCATCTCGTCGTGCTCTCTTGTGAGCGACTCGTAGTACGCAACACTACACTCAGCACGCGATAGATGCACCAGGCTCGAGGCAATGAGTAACAATCTGTTGAAGAGGTGGTGTGGTGTGTACGGTGGTGTGTACGGTGGTATATAAGGTATGGATTGTTGTTGTGTAAATCGATAGTAAACCGGAAGTGAGAGAAGAAATCGAGGGATGACGATGTTGCTGTTGTCGTACTGAATTCAATATTATCGTTGTTGTTGTTGTTGCTGTTCTTGTTCTTGTTCTTGTTCTTGTTCTTGTTGGATGTACTTTTGTTTAAAAAAAAAAAGGCTCGGAAGAGCAAACAGAGAACACTCAACACGCAACGACGCAAGAGTAGGATTCAATGTTACATTCGTCGATGTTACGCATGCTGATGAAGCATTTCGTCGTATAATGTACATGGAAGTAAATAAAGTGACGTTGAACCTTGGAAGTTATAAAGTTGAAGCACACGACTTACATACCTACATGTAGTACCCTACCTGTAGTACCTACCTCCCTAGAGGTAATTACTGACATGGAATAATTACTATCTACGGTATGTACATGGGTAGCTGTTCGATACCCACCTGGGCAGCTAGCTTTTGGTCATTTGGATCAGGTCATCACCACCTGAACAACATGGCGATAGGTGGGGAGGAGCTTTAGTGGAAGTTTAGAGCTAGTACATAAGCATCTATGTACCTAGGTAATTCTATTGACCAACCACTATCATAGCAATGGCCTGAATGAGTTGTTCCATACATACTTAGGTACCTAAGTACTATAGGAAGGTGGTGTCGCGGGGCTGCTGAGTACCAAGACTGGATAGATTGGGTTACTACTGCGTCACTGCATGGCAGCAGCAGTAAGGTGCCCCCAGTTGGGTTCCAGTTGATGTTTGCATGTGAGTGTACATTACATACTACAGAGTACGTCTTACTTTAGGTGGGTCCGCCATTTGGGGCATCGGACTGAACGCTGTGGCTCATGCCGATATGAATAACCCCTCGCCTTATCTGGCTTGTCTAGCTTATCAAGAATATCAGGTACCAGGTATCCATGCCAAGTCTTTTAGATTGTTCCACTTTATATATTTGTTAGGTAATCATCCTTATCGATATCGATAGCCATTCCCCCTACAGCGCAGCACACAAATTAGAACCCTAAGCCGATTAAAAAAAGTGCAGCCAAAATTCAGACAATCCGAGTGCAACTTGTGCAGTACCTAATTGGCTACCAAGCAAGGAAATCCACTTTTGGCCCTCACTTTTACCTTTCCTGCCTGTGTGTGTAAGAAAGACAGCAGCGACCTCCATCACAACCAAACCACCATCACGACCACCATTACGACCACCATCACACTCACCCTCCTCCACGTCCACCAGCAACAGCGGTTTCCCGATTTTCTTCACCAACCAACCATCCCATATCAATCCATAACACCGTCAAGATGGCTGTTCCGGGAACCCAAATGTAAGTGTAAATGTGAATTGTGAATTCGTGAAATTATCGTCTGCCCCTCCTCCTCCTCCTCGTTATATCCTCATTTTCAATGCTAACCATCTTCCCCCCCCCCCCTATAGTTCCAAGCGCAGAAAGTTCGTCGCCGATGGCGTCTTCTACGCCGAGCTGAACGAATTCTTCCAGCGCGAGCTGGCCGAGGAGGGCTACTCGGGCGTCGAGGTCCGCGTGACGCCCACCGTGACCGACATCATCATCCGCGCCACCCACACCCAGGAGGTCCTGGGCGAGCAGGGCCGCCGCATCCGCGAGCTGACCTCCCTCATCCAGAAGCGCTTCAAGTTCCCCGAGAACAGCGTCTCCCTCTACGCCGCCAAGGTCCAGAACCGCGGCCTGTCCGCCGTCGCCCAGTGCGAGTCCCTCCGCTACAAGCTGCTGAACGGTCTCGCCGTCCGCCGCGCCTGCTACGGTGTCCTGCGCTTCATCATGGAGAGCGGCGCCAAGGGCTGCGAGGTCGTCGTCTCCGGCAAGCTCCGCGCCGCCCGTGCCAAGTCCATGAAGTTCACCGACGGCTTCATGATCCACTCCGGCCAGCCCGCCAAGGACTTCATCGACAGCGCCACCCGCCACGTCCTCCTGCGCCAGGGTGTCCTCGGTATCAAGGTCAAGATCATGCGCGGCTCTGACCCCGAGGGCAAGGCCGGCCCCCAGAAGTCTCTACCCGACGCTGTCACCATCATCGAGCCCAAGGAGGAGTCCACCGTCGTCCAGCCCATGAGCCAGGACTACGGTGCCAAGGCCGCTCAGGTCCAGGCCGCCGCCGAGGCCGCCCGCGCTGCCGACGAGGGCGAGGTCCCCGAGGAGGGCGCTCCGGCCGAGCAGTAGAGCGACTCGGTTGATGACCTTCCTTCCCCGCTAGAGGCCCTGTCTCTAAGCCACCTCGTCGATCGAGCAACAGCGGCGTTTGGCGGTGACCCTTTCCAAGACAGCTGATTTGACTCGGAAAACTTTAGGCGATCCGGTCGTGCTTTGGGGCTGAGCGAGCAGGGTAGGAAGGGCATTTCTTGAGGCGGTCGGTGCTGGGCCTACCTCAAATAACCAGAATAAAACAAACCGAAACGAAACACAACCAAACCAATTCCCCCAATCGTTTTGTGAATATTGATGGTGATTTTCTTTCCGAGAGGGTCGAAAGAGGGGGGAAACGAGGAGGGTTTTGCTACTAGTCTTACGGCGGCGTCCTGATCATGATCAATCAATCATCCATTTGCATTGTAGGGAACGAAGGGAGGGGGGGAAAAGGGAATTGAATGACCAACGGAAATCCTCGGTTTTACTTTATCGTTTTGCTGTGTCGGGTCGTAATGGTTAGTAGCTAGTAACTCGCCGTTAAGAAACCGCAAAAGCAAATTTGACAGAATCGTCTTTACGAATGTTCATGATATGATGGCCTCCTACCCTCGCCTTGCTGGCAATTGCGCCCCCCCCCCCCAACCAGCCCAACCCTCAATTACCTAGGTAGTAGCAGTATAGCACGCATCGGTAATATGAGTGATGGAAAGGAGCAAACCCCGACTAGTAGGATGTTCAGCGGCAGACCTCGCGACCTACATATGTACACCTACCTCTTTATCTACCTGGACGGGAGAGCGTCGTGACCAGAACCTCCCTCCTCTCCTCTCCTCTCCTCTCCCATCCCCTTCCCTCTCAAGCCTAAGCCCAATGAGCACGTACTTACCTACATAGGTGGCAGCCATACCAGAGAGGCTCCCCGGAACCTGTTGTTATTTATGTTGTCATCAAAGACAAGCCAAATTGTTAAAAAAAGAAAGGGGGGGGGGGCGGAAAAAGGAGGGGAGAAAGAAAGGAAGAAAAAAAAAAACGCACGCCCCGCGGCTCATGTATTTATTCATGTTCTCCGCGAGCGGACCAACGCGACGATGACACGTGCCCGTCATGCGTCCGCGCGTCCTCCTCTCGGGTCCGGGGGGGGCGGGACCCGCCCGACCCGGTCTGCGATCTGGTCTATCTGTAGTTATAATCTAAATCTCCCCAGGGCTGGCCGAAGAAGGGGAGGGGGGTTTAAGGGGATAACGAACGAGACACAGACTTTGCAGGCATTGCCATAACCTGCTTCAGCTCAGCACTAGTATTTCACACATCATATATATATACATAGGATAACGGAAACCCGGCCTACTCTGTCCGAGGAGTGTCTTATCTTTCTCATCCTCATTTACCATGAGAAGAAAAAGGAGGGCGGGAGACGAAATAATCATAATTCGTACATACATACATATCAGGAAAGGAGGGGTGGAAGGGAGAGGCCCGGGGGGGGGGGGGGAGGACGGGACCCATAGCGGTCGGGCGCGGGGGGGTGAACAGACACCGTGCGGCACGGCACGGAAGCAGTAGTGCGCCGGACCCGGGATATCGGCAGCGCCGTTGGATTAACCTTTTTTATTTCACGTCCTTTCCCCCCCCTTCATATTTCCCCTCCCCCATCCCCCACCATCATCTAATCAATAATTAATTCTATATTTCCACTTCTTGGCATAATACAATTTTTACCCACCAAACCTCCTCCCCCTCTCCCACCGCCCCTTTCTTTTTTCCACCCTCCTTTACTAGCCAGAGAGCCCGAGTCCAAGCCTGGACCTGGTTAGTTATAGACGTCAAATGTGAATGAAGGCGAGAAGGGGGGGGGGGTCTTAGATGGGATGGTTGAATCCTCGATAATACCCCTACCCATCCATACTTACTCTATCCGACCAACCTGTCTATCTATCTCCTGTCCTACTGTCTACCTTACCTTACCTACTCATACAGAACTCCCCTTCTCCTCACTGACGGGTTAATTTGACAGCGGGGCTACAGCGCCTCCTTCACGCTGGCGACAGATAAGCACTTACTCAACACTCCAGGGTTAGACAAGGCGTACGCACGTTCAGATACGGCAAGGACGTATGAACAGCACCCCCCGCCAAAGGACTCAAGGTAGGGTAGGCAGGAAAAGTAAGTAGGTTATAAGCCAAAGGTAAAGTGTTGGCCCGGGGCCGGGGGCCTGGTATATATTCCTCGTATCTAGAGAAGAGAAGAAGACGAAAAAAAGAACATCCCCTAAAACGCACCACCGCCTCGTTCCCTCCCCGGGACCTAAGATTTCCCGCGCCTGGCCTGGCCGGGCCTAGTTGAGACTTGTCCCGCCCTGCCTCGCAACAACCACCCCTTACTCCTTTCGTGTCCCGTGCCCTGCCGTGCCCTACCCTGCCGTGCCCTGCATTACCTGTCCCGTTGCGCGCCATGCGGTACCGTGTCGTGCGGTCCTGACCTGGCCCGGCTTGTATCCCATCCCCATGCTGTCCCGTCCCGGTCTTGTCCGTGTCTACGCCGCTATTCGTTTCCCGAAATAGATATCCCCCAGAAATTAAAAATAAAACACACAAAGGTCACCTGTCACATCTATGCCGTCCGGCATCCCTATCTTCCCTCATCACGGCGTTTCCTGTCCATCCCATCATCCACCGGCTCTTGATGGGGGGGTATACGGCGCTTCACACGTACATGCAGACATATGCACAAAAGCACGAACCCAAAAATAAAACAAATGCCCACCCCCGAGGTGTACCGTACACATGCGCCCGTCCACTACGCAAAGCGAGCGGTACACCGCTACATCTGCGCGGGGGCCGACATGTCACGTCCCGGAATGCCCTAAGTTGGAGAGGGGGTAAGGAACTGGCGTCGAGCGTGGCCATGGCAAGCCTCGTGCTGCGCCAGTCGCGAGCGGAGGACACGTAGCCCGTTGTTCCTCTTGTTAATTGGCGAGGGCCGCCGAGGAGGGTATGGGGGTGGCTAGAAGAGAATGAATATCCTTAATACTCCGATGATGTCCGCCCAACGCGGCAGCCCGAGTCCCGAACTATAGAAAAACCGTTCCTTCATGTCATAAGAGCCTGCTTCTTTCTGTTGTACAAAAAGCCCCTGAATCGTTTCTCCGTGTCTAGATTTCGTGATCAAAATACGGTGGAGGCTCCTATAATGCCTTTCATCTTATCCTCGCAAAGAGTCGCCTCTGGATTGGGACGCACTTCGGGAGAGGAGGAAAGAAAAGGCCAGGACCAGAATATACAATGCGGTTGTGTGGTAGAGGAACAGTTTTAGTGTGGAAAGATTCTTTTTTTTATTGATTTATGGCTCCGAATGGACGAGAGCGTCACCTGTCGTCTGATTTTCGCATTTGTAATTCAATCGACTCGTGCTTTGGCGTGTGGCCGTTCCTTCGCAGGGACTCATCGTCGCTGTCTTCGGCAAGATCGGTTAGGCCGAACTGACCGGCGGCCGCCTCCTCGTCATATGCCCTCATTAGGCCGTCCCGGTCGGTGGCGCCCCTGCTTCCGATGCTTGACCGCGGATCCGTACTCCTCCTAGCCTGCATGCTCAGTCGCGTCGTGATACTAGATATCATATCTGTCCCCGTCGCATCGGTCGATCGCCCTGCAAGCATTCTCATTCCGTGTGGATCCGCGCGGGAAAGGTTGAGTAGGTAGACGCCGGTGAAGGTGATGAGGAAACCACATAGCAACGAGAGAGTGTTTACTACATCTGTCGTGTTGAAGCCCGAGAATAGTATGAAAGAGGCGCAAAGCGTTGCGGTGGTGAAAGTGACATAGTAGAGGGGGTTTACTCTGCAAGGGGCTGTTAGAGCTGATCTCTAAAGGACAGAGAGGAGAGACGGGGGTTCCTGTATACTCACATCTGGGTAGAGAATTGACTCAGGGCTTTATTGAAGTAGTTCATTTGTGTCAGAATGCAGACCGCGGTCAGGATCATAAAGACGTAGGTCGATGGGTGGCTGAACTGGTTGCTCCCGGCAAACGTAAGCTTCAGCGCAATGCCAAACGCCTTGACCGACATGACGGAGACGGAGCCGACGGTCGAGCAAATGGACAGGTAGATTAGAGGATTGGTCTTTCCGTGAATGGGGGCGACCTTGTAAATCATGACGGAGGCGAACACTACTACGACCAGGCAGTATAGCAGGAAGCCTACAGTTTATATTAATAATCTGATAAAGTCTGGGGGCGACGCGTGCCAAGAAGGGGTCATCTCTACTCACCAGGCTGGATGGCGTAGTGTAAGATCTGGTCAATAGTCTGGATCTCCTCGTCTGGAGGGGCGTGAAGAACAATGATGATGGCGCCGAGCAGGCAAATGGCACAACCCAGCTTTCCCAGCGTGCCCAACTCTTCTTTCAAGATATAGGACCCCAGCACTGCTCCTATCAACACGGATAATGCGCCTAGCGGGGTAACTAGAATGGCCGGTGCGAAGGCGTATGCGGCGAAATTGCAGACCTCACCAAGAACCACTAGAGGGGTATATTGGTTAGGGGAGGTAACGTAGGTGGCTTAGGGGTGGCTCAGGGGTAGTGGCGCTTACTGGTAATGATTCCAGCCCACCACATGGGTCTCCTTAAGTAAACGAAGCCATCTCCTGAGAAGCCATGCTTCTCTTCCGCTTGAATCAAACCCTGTAAATAAAGAGCTTTGTTAACCAAGTGCGACTTTCGACGAAATTGAAACAATATAAGAGGGGCATGGGAAAGAGAGAGAGAGAGAGAGAGCATCGTTTGCGAAAGCGCGTAGCTAAAATGTATCGTACCTTCTTGGTCAAGACAAAGCTTGTTCCTACACAACCACGCAGTCTAGTCAGATGTAGTCCATGGAAGCGAAATAGACCCAACCTTGGCAGGTGAGAGAGCGCCGGTAAGAGTACGCCGGTGAGAGTGCGCCGGTGAGAGTGCGCCGGGACTTACCAATAGCTAAACTTGAAGAGATGGCCAGAGCCAGCCCGATGTACCTGTAGGCAGGGTTTAAGGTTAGCGTCAATCAATCCACGTAATGTAGTGAAAAGCATTTATGTAGTGAGAAGGGGCTGAGCGTTAGTCGCAAAGATGGTATGGTAATGGTGGTGCCGGTAAGCGGTTTAGGGGATATGGGAGGTGCCCGTACTTATCGTCTATCATTGTGACGGATTATATGATGCGACAGCGGCGCGATTCCAAGTGGCAGGCCGAAGGGGGGGAACAGCGGAAGACCAGAAGACGAGAAAATTGGATAGAGACAGTAAGGGATGAGTACGAGTGGTCGGTAGTCGTTGATGATGATGATGATGGAAGAAAGGCTCGCACCGGGCGAGACTATGGTAGTATACGGCAAGATCGCGGGTTCGCTATCGTGGCTTTCGTGGTGGTCGTGGTCGTGGCCGTGGTCTTTAGTCGCGGTGGTAGTCGCTGTTATTGAAAGGGATGGAGGTGGTGGTGGTGCCTGGCGGGGATCGTACGTGCCTCGATCATCAGATGCCACGCAGCGCAGATCCAAGAACTCGGAAATCAAACAAAGGAAAAAAAGAGGAAAAAAAGAAGAACGAGTGGGAGCTCGGTTGGGTCGTTCGCTCGCTCGCGCGCGACACACAGAAGTTGACGTGCCGTCAGTAGTGTCGTTGTCGTAGAATTTCCAGAGTAAAATACTGGAGGGATAGACAAGACGACAAGAAGTTGTTGGTTCTTGACTGTCTAAAGCACACACTTTCTCTCTCTCTATCTTCGTCGCTCGACTGACTGGTGGTTGGCTGACTGGCTGGCTGGTTGGTGGGTTTAAGACCCTTCTAAGAATCGAAGTGGAACGATCGCCTTTTCTTTCTTTCTTGTCTTTGTCTACCTGTCTACATGTATTCACCTCGCAGGTGAAACAAAAAAACAATAAGGTGTAATAACTAGTAGAGAGAGGGGAACCTTCCGAGCCCAGAGTTTCTGGGGGATTTGCGAAATAAGATTTGGTTGGACAAGAGACAGGAAAGAGAATAAAGGAGACCGCAGCGAAGAAAGAATGAATGAGTGAGAGTAAGAGTGAATGACTTGAAAAAAGGTTAATGTGTGTGTGTGGTGTGTATGTGTGTTCGTGTATGTGTCTGGTGATATAATAAGGTTGGTTGTAAAAAGGAAGTTAATTCTTGTTAGTCAAATGCGAATAACTAACAATTCTAACTGCTGTTCCTTGATGATGTTCTCGGCGCTTCATGGGAGAGGAACACCGATCACCGATAGCCGAAGTGTCAACGTGCCAGATACTAGGATACCCAGATACCAGATGCCGGAATGTCCAGAAATGCGAAAAAGTGACTGCCTAGGTCAACTTTGTAATGTGTAATGTGGCAGGATGGGTGAGAGAGAAGAAACCTTGGAACCTTGGGGGAGAAACAGAGAGTAGCCCTGGAGAGATCACCTGCACACCTAAACTTGGAACTTGGAACTTGGAACTTAGAACTTAGAACTTAGACGCAATTCCTATTCCAGATAGGGTAACAATGTATGTAATAACTAAGTATATATGTAAGTAGATTGGCAACGAAGAAAAAAAAGGACGGTTCAAGGTAAGGTAAGGGTTACCAGGAAGGTAGGTACGCAAGATGCAAGGGCTTAGGCGTGGCTTTTCGTGGGATGTGGGATGTGTATAGTAGGTAGGTACTTGAACAGACGCCCAGATGTGCCCAGGTGGACGGACAATTCCACCTAGGTAGGTACCTAGGTACTCAGTAAATATGTATGTACTTTAAGTTATGGATGGATGGCATTACATTACATACGCAGATACGTAGTTGGGATGCGGCACGAGGGCACAAGGGTGCAAGGGTATAAAAGGGTAATCCATAAGAGGGTTTACTCATGAGAAACAGACATGCCTACTACATTACATAGTACTTACTCCGTAATGCTATGTAAGATGCACCTGCAAGTACCGCATACGCAAGGGTACCAAATGCGGAGGCGCACTGTCCCCCTAAATAGCAGAGTAGCTCGAATACATAGTCATGTACTTATTCAAGTAAGGGTTTAACTACCAGGTAGGTAAGGTCCTGACTCTGTCGCGAAGGTTTCAGGCTGGAGTGGGCTCGGGCGGCTATGTATAGTACAGGTACATACGGTGGATGTTGTCCACCAGATGGGATGGTCCACCGGCGGTTCTTAACAATTAGTCGGGGCCCCGGGGTAAGGTTTGGTTGCTTAATTGTATAAACCTTCCGTTTAAATTGAAGGAAGTGGTAAACTATCCGGGTGGTAAACTTGTTAAGTACATACCTAAGTAGACCTTAACCTTAGCATGCATCTATCTCATGGATGATCATTGATGGATAAGTACCTAATTAGGTAGTTAATGAACAAAGAAGAAACACTTGGCCCTCCGGGCACCAAACCTGGGTTGCTGCTGGGCAGGGCACTCGGCCAATCTACCATCTTGCCAGACTTCGCGCCAGGTACATCACGTAATACCAAGCAAGTCCCAAGCGGCCAAGCAGTCAAAGTGAAAGAGATGGGAAACAAGGGGAAGAAGGAGACTTGGGAGAAAGTCGAGAAAGTCAGAGGGTGGCTGTGTCGATCGAGTTAAGAAAAGATCCACAGCTAAACTCGTTCAAGTAAGTACTTGAGTCCTTGTTTGAGTTTCTGGAGTTTCTGAGTTCACAAATGTGGATGATCTACTTGGAAGTATCTATGTATCTATCCATATCGGGGAGTGAGTTCCATCCCTCCAGGGCTGTAAGTTGATGATGATGTATATGCTGGTTTATTGCATGTACTCACTTGACGTATCACCTTATTCTGGTGTCGTGTTATTATATTGGAAGGGCAGCCGGCTAAAGTAAAGTTAGACGCAGAATACAAAAAAAGAGGTATCATAGATGTTTAATTTCGACATGTGCATACAAAACTTTAGACCCGACTTAACTTTATCTAAGGTACGCAGTAGCAGCCCTAAGTTTATTTACTCTCTTTTTTAGTCAGGAACGGGCCCAACCAAAACCTCGTAGGGTTTTTTGAAACTTCCAGCCTGCATTCCCTTAACCCAGACGACGGGCTCCCTCCCACTCGGCACCGTCGGTATCGCCCGTCGCCCGTCGACCCCCCTAAGTGGTGCAGGTCAGCCAGCCAGCTGAGCTATGGTGATGGATGGACCCTTGGAAAAAAAAAAGGATGTACAAAAAAAAAACATCGACTAGCGAGTGAGTGAGTGAGTGAAAGGCACGAGAGAAAAAAATCCGCATTAGCTGGTTGGCCGGCTGACTGGATGTCCTCGTATTTGTCTTCCTGTTCCTGGATCTAAAAAACGAAAATAAATACACGTCTTTTTCGTGTTATCTTACGTGCCCCCCCTCCTCCGAGTCTTACGTACGTAGGGGCACCGGATCGACCAATAAATACCGAATTGTGGCTTGCTCGCCAATAATTTTTGTTCGCTTGTTCGGCACACCTCGTTTCCTAATCGGTGGTCCTAAGGCTTGGGTAGTCCGAGTAAGTCTCATACATAGAGAAAGTAGGAAGTCGGCTCGGTTTGCTATGTATGCAGTTTGATGTTTATTAGTCGGCAAGTCGGGGTTCTCTAGAAGAACTGGGTAATCTATTCCGCTTAGGCTTACGACGACTTAGATGGACATCTAATACCCCCCCCCCCCCTTCCGATCCATCGTACATACATACATACGTATGTATGTGCAAGGTACGGGCGGACGATGATGTATGTGGGCGTTAGGGATGCTATTCCAGGGTCGACATGGTTAGAGCTGACGAGTCCCCCCCCCCCACAGACCGGGATTATGGTTTATGTATATGTATCTGAACCCCCCCGCCATCTTAGTGTAGATATGTAGATCCTCTTAGGTAGCCCTAGCCGTCTTGTCTTTTTTCTCTCTTTCTCTCTATGCATGTACGAAATGCTGTCTAGTGTACGTACATAGCCGCGCCCTGAGCGGAGCATGCGCTATTAGCCATAGTATTTCACCCTGCAACCCAATGGTGAAGATCTTCAGAAGAAGTATTCATATATGCACTCCAATGCACTCTAATATTGAATCGTAAGGCAGCGAGAAGTTGTGATGCGAAAGATTGCGTATTACCGCAAAAGCCCTCCTACTCCATCAAGCAGAGTGAACCTAGCAGCCATAGTATCCGAACCGAGATCGTCTCCTCCCCTTTGGAAATGCATGAGCTTAAAGCGCCGCATTTCCCACGCAGACTCATACGTCCGACCCATGATCGTGGTCCTGCAACATGAAGCTAGTCCAGCCCATTCCTCAGTAGAAGCGGCGTGTCGCATAAGTAGAAACTACAAACTCCTGCCATCAAGTCCCAAACTTGGCTGGTAAGAGCCTTTGAAGGCTCTCTTAAACTCCTATGCGCCGGGTATCCTTCCGTACAAGTGCGATCCACCAAAACCAAATGACCGGGTAAAAGTTAAGGCTATCAGAAACCATAGGGAGGAAGGGGGTAAAAGTGTCGTCAATCCGATACGCCCCTGAACACGGTGTATAATGTCCAGTTTAACGCGCAGAGAATCATCACAACAACTTACCATCAGAAGAACCTATGCTCAGCTAGGTACTCCTCAAACCTGTTGGATGTTAGTAGACTCAAGACTCCAGTCGAATTAGCGGATCTTGAAGATGGTTAGGGTGTGTATGTTAGGTTGCGAGTGCTGCCGAGTTGGATATCAACAGCGGTGTACTACTTCCTTTGGCACCCAATCTGGCGTGCGAGGGGGTCGGGAAATCAAAGAAATGATGGGGGGGGCCTGCGATTGATCAAGATCGACGACGCTTGACATCTGCAAGTAGTTAGCAAAATGCTACACGCAAAACTCATAGAATCCGTAGAACTTACCGCTTTGTTCATCATCGCCATCCTCAGATTGTGCCCGCGTCCGCTTACCCTGGGGTGATGACACTTGTACCGTCCCCTTGGGAGCAGATGCTATGGTTCCATTTTTCGCCTCCTCGTTTTCCGACTCCCACGTGATCTCTTCATCGTCGAGCACCTTCAACAGTGCTGGCTTCCGCAAGTTTTCCGTGTTGGTTTCATCCTCTCCACCTCCAACGTCGTCTTCGTCATCAGAGTAGTCGATCTCATCGCGTTCGTCACCGTTAAGTGTAGCCGTCACGCTCGTGCTTTCAGAGCCAGACACATCTATCGATCCATTGGGTTTCGTTGGCGGCATATGGCCATTTGTGGCTTCCGGTACAGTCGTCTCGTTTGAACTTGCTTGGGTATCGTCAGCGGCAGCTTCCTGGCCGTCTAAAGGTTCCTCGGATAGATCGTCTTGATAGGAGATGTTAGTGTTTTGCTCGTTGTCAAACCCTATGTCAGGGTGATTATTGCTGTTCTCTGAAGAAATCGACCGAAAACTCCCGGTAGGGATCGTCTGCGACGTGCGGGCTATTTTTGCCCGCTTGGGAACAATACAAAGGCGCCAGCTAGCATCAAGTCGCTCGAGTTCCACTAGAAAACAAGCTTCGCATTGACACTCGCCGTCGCCGGTACAAACTATGGCGGAAAGGGGTGAGCTTAGGGAATAGGTGGAATTACCCTGCTTCGACGGCGAAAGATCGAGTTCGTCGTCGGAGAAGTCGAGCAAGTCATCTTCAGGACTTTGAGCGTCAGCAGAATCACCCTCATCTGCCTCCGGCGGATGATCTGTGGAAGCTTCAGTTGTCTTCGTCGTCTCTACCCCTGGCGCATTCGCTTCGCTAACGGGGATCGGCTCAATATCGGCTTCGGCGTTAGCATTTTCGCCAATGCCGTCGTCCTCGTGGACTTCTGCAGAGGTTAAGTCGTTCTCGTCGACATGCGCCTCTGCGTCATCCTTGGTGTCGTCGTGTTCATGTGCTACGTCTACTGCTTCATGGTTAAATGATTCGGACAGCGCGGGACTACCGGGGACAGAATCATGTCCCTCGTCAAACGGTGTCGAATCTCGATATACTGCGATCTCAGATAGACCTCTGCCAGTGTTGGCGCTATCTAAAAGCGCCATAAGACGCTGGCTGCAGTTAGGCCTTACCATGAGGTAACAGTACAAGTCCGGGGGTGCTTCGCCTTCGTCGTTCTTGACTAGGTCATCGTAAAGCTTTAAGATGGTCCCGAAAGTGAATCCTTCCAGGAAATCAGATGTGGTGGACTGAAGTCTATGTTAGCAATTGCTCATAGATCGGTAGCGATATTGGCAGCCTTACCTCTGCAAATTCAAGTCCAAGCCCGTCTATGTGCATTGCAAGCTCATCCAAGGGAGAAACCTCTTCCGAAATAACCTCCCTCAAGCTCGTCAAGAACCCAGCAAGAGAGAGTTCAAGAGCGGAGGTGTCTTTCAGGAAATACTGGTTGGGGTCGTCGTCTTCACCCCTGGCGAATAGTCTGTAGTCCGTCTGGCCGTACGAGATGTACATTTCATGGCGCGTGGCAATCGAGGCTGCATCTTCCGCGAGTGCATCATCAGTGCCAGCCTCTAGTGCCGGCTCATGGGTAGGATCTTCATGGGTGTCATCGGGATGGTGATCTGTGTCTTTAACTTCTTCTTGCAAGTCAACTCCATTCAAGGATGCCTTGTTTTCGACATCGCCCTCCTTCGCATAAGCTTCGTTATCACTCTGCTCATCATACAAGTCATCGTCCGCTTGGTTTGTCTCATCGTTCAGATTAGCCGTAGACTCGCCATTGTCGACAGGCAGTTGGGCCTTGAGGTCGCCATCAATAGGCGGATTAGCCTCATCCTCAAGCCCGCTGTTAGGCTGTAATTGTTCAACAGGCTCGCTGGCATTTGGCTCTTCTTCCACAGGATGGTTGTCGGCGTTGGCCACACCGTTGTACTCTTCATCTGGCTTTCCGTCAGAGGCGTCTTTGCTGGTTTCCGTCGGCATGGCACCTTCTTCAACTGCGCCGAAAGGTCCTGCATCACCATACTCCACATTATCTTGAACAGCGGGTGCTTGATCAAAGCCTTCCTCGAGGTCGAAGCCATCGTTCTCTTCTGCATTACCAGAAGCAGGAGGTTTCACTGTATCCGCAGGGAGTGCCGTTGTATCCGCGGGGAGCGTAGTCGTCTCTGCGGGAAGTGCCACCGTCTCTTGGACAGAGTGAACATTTGATGCACCTGCTGCGTCGGTGTCTACAATGGACTCTACCTGGGCCGTTTCGACCAACCCGAGGGCTTGATCAGTCGTAGTCTGAAACCAATCGCCAGATTCTAGGTTCTGGTCTTCGATGCCCATGTTGGGAGCAAAATCGTGTGCGTTTACTTGGTTAGATGCACCATAATCCGTTACATCTGGCAACAAGTGCTCATCAGAGCCACCAATATCGATCTCTATATCGTTGGCGGCAGCAGCGGCTTCGTGGGCAATATCATCGGCATCAATCATACCGTAGGACTCGTCATCTCCTTCACCCATTAATTCATCCCTTCCATCAGAGTTGAAGGTTTCAAAATCGGCGAGCTCCATATCCTCGTCGGCTTGGGCGAAATCCAGGTCGATGTCGATATCCTCGGCGAACCCGGGTTGGGCCAGATCTGTGGTGATCTCCATCTCTTCGTCCGGCATTTTCTCGACAATGAAATTATCGGGTGCGGGATACTATTGCGTTCAAAGGGCCGCGCAGATCCTTCGGAAATACGCCTGCTCAATAACCAACGACGTAGTGAAAAAAAGAAAGCACACCGGAAATTTTCCTGGTGGTGGGCAATGCTGGTTTTGATATCAAAGGTTCGATCGTTCCTTCGGGCAAATTTCAGATGCCAGAGGTTAACAATATAGTTACCGATGGATATGAATATGGATTGTTAACAAAAGACAGGGGCGGGCTCCTGTATTTGGGAAAGGAAAAAAAAAAAAAGCCCTGTCAGCCTAAGGACAAAGAAAGCCTATTATGGAACCGGAATAGGTAGTTTGCTCCTATTGTAGGACTTGTTGGCAAAGTGGCGTAAATGAGTAAAGGCGAGTCGGAGTATTGTATTTTGCTTTTCGGTTATCGGTGTCGTTTGCTGTTTGTTCGGTCGCGTTTGCTGTTGTAGCTGTCGGTGTGCGCTTACGATGGGTAACGTGATGGTCAAATTGCCACATGTGCATTTGTCGCTACGGTCGCTGCGGTTTGCTGCTGTTGCTGCGGTTGTTGGGGGGGCTCCACAAACGGGAAGAGAAATGAGGTGCGATTAGGCACACCCGACAGACAGGCAGACAGACAGGAGAAACAGACAGACGGACAGAATGATGTCAAATCTGCGTGGAATGTGAGGTCCGTCCGGGTAGCTTGGGTCGTAATAAGATTTCTCACGTCGGAGAAAACTCGCAAAAGGTGTCGAAGATGATGTCTGGTAGTCAAAGTCAAGAGATAAACCCGATATTACCTAGAATAAGATCGAATACCCAAGTAAACATAAACTGAAAAGTATGAAGGATGAATGAAGTATGGTAGTTGCCGAAAAGGGCCCAAGATTACGACTGGTCGGTCCTGTTGTCTCGAAGAAACGCGTTGGAATTCGAAGTTCTGCCAAGCAGAAGGTGAAGAAAGAGTAAGGAAGTGGTTTATTTTAATGAGTAAAGAGCTGTCTACGTAGGTAAGTAGTCAACTGGATAAGAATCTCTAGATCTTCTTAGTAGTAGAACTTCGTCAGTAATTAAAAGGGAGTTGTAAAGAGCCTTCGAGGTCGCCACGGTCGCAAATGTCGGCAGGAAAAAGAAGAAAGTTGGTAAAAGTCAAGGGCAGGTCCGATTATCAGCAACTAGCAAGGTTAATGGTAAGGTTAGGTTACTTAACTACTTAGGTACCTCTAGGTGCTTATGTAGGTACTTGTAATAGAAGAATGGAAGGTTTTGAGCTTAAAGGTTAAGTGACGGAAGGACGCTAACAGTTTCCACAGTACAAGGTAGGGACCACCCAGGGGTCGAGCTGCAGTGTACTACCTCCCGTATTGTTGTCAGGCCTGCCAGGCTTGCCAGGCTGTTTGATAAATCTGTGGCTTGCTTACCCAGCCACAACACCGTATCCGCTTCTTACAGCTTAAGGAGAATGAACACCTGGGCATAAACTATAGTACCTAACTAAGTACTTGAAATCGGATCGCCTGTGAGGTTTAGCTGGCCGCCTACTACTTACATATTCCACTTACGAAGTTATTTACAAAATCAATAATAATACGACAATTTTGGGCAGGATTACCCGCCTGAAATACACCACCAATCTCTGGATCTTCCTTTCACTTACTTATTTCTGTTCTGTGCCATAATTTTTTTTCGTGGGAAATTGAATTTGAATCGTACACCCCCAGCAGTTAAAACATCGTTGCCGTTCTTCTCGTTGTTGTCGCAAGATGGTAAGCTAATAATAAGTGACAATGACAATTAATTTGACCCTATAGTCCAGCCCAGTCCAGTTCAGTCCAGTTCAGGTTGCTGATTCTTCGTATTATTCAAATAGGTCGTCCTAGCCGCCTCGATTTGTACCCGCGGAGGGAAGGCTGTCCTCTCGAGACAGTTCCGTGAGATGCCCCGATCGCGAATCGAAGCTCTGCTCGCCTCCTTCCCCAAGCTTGCCGACTCCGGCACCCAGCACACTACCGTCGAGCAGGACAATGTCCGATTCGTCTACCAACCTCTTGATGAGCTCTACATGGTCCTCATTACGAATCGCCAGTCCAACATTCTACAGGATATCGACTCGCTTCACCTATTCGCTCAGGTCGTCACCAGCACTTGTCGGAGCTTGGACGAGAGGGAGATTCTGCGAAATGCCTACGAGCTTCTTAGCGCCTTCGATGAGCTCGTCACTCTGGGCTACAGGGAGAACCTGACCATCAGCCAGATCAAGACCTTCCTCGAGATGGAAAGCCATGAGGAGCGCATCCAGGAGATCATCGCAAGGGTATGCCACCATACATCCTGCAACACATCCTACATCACATCCTACAATTGCGATACGATGAAGCCCATGCTAAACCCTTATAGAACAAGGAACTCGAGGCCACCGAGGAGCGCAAGCGCAAGGCCAAGCAACTAGAACTCCAGCGAAAGGAGTCCGCGAGATCTGGCGCCCGTAGTGGCGGTATGCCACGAACTCCAGTCTACCCGACCTACACTCCTCCTACTCGCCCTACCCCGACCGATGCGTATGATTCCTACGAAGCCGAAAAGAACAGGTCGCAGAAGTATGGCATTCGTGTAGACAATAGGCGCGGTTTTGATGCTAACGATCTACAGGGCACCAACTCTGAAGGGCAAGGGAATGCAGCTTGGCAAGAAGTCCAAGACTACGGACATGTTTGAGCGCGTCAGAGGAGATATTGGGGCGGATATCGATGATTCACCTCTAGTGCCTGCAGCTCCTTCGCCGGTTGTGGCCGAGCCGGCTCCCCGTGCTTCGACTACCATGGACCGTGATGCTATTCATGTCACCGTCAACGAGTCAATCTCGGCGAAGCTCTCTCGGGAGGGTTCGGTTAACTCGCTCGCCGTTAGCGGAGATCTGAGTCTCCGGATCTCGGATCCCAGCTTGACCAAGGTTAAGCTTAACCTTACGGCGAATGCATCGCACGGCGCCCAATTCCGTACACATCCCAACGTCGATCGGGGTCTTTTCACCAGTTCCAAGGCTATCCAAATGAGCAATGTAGCTCGTGGTTTCCCCGTCAACAACTCCGTCGGGGTCCTAAGATGGCGAGCTACACCCAAGACGGACGATACGAGCGCGCTGCCCATCAACTTCACAGTCTGGATCAACAAGGGCACCGAGGGTAACTACACAATGACCGTCGAGTACGAGCTCACCGGCGGGGACGAGCTCAGAGATGTCACCGTGTTAATCCCTTACTCGACGAGCGAACCATCCGTGTCCAGCTTCGACGCAACGTACCAGGTGTCGGGCGACACCTTGGAATGGGCGATTGGAACGGTTAACGAGGAGAACGCCAATGGCTCATTCGAATTCGACGCCCAGGCCGACGACGAGAACGAGTTCTTCCCAATGCATGTCCAATTCTCGAAAGCGACTCCCTTCATTGACGTTGATGTAAGTTATCATCCACGACTACAGGCCCGGCTAGCAGATTTCACTAACTCGGCATATAGGTCACGTCCGTCTCATTGTTGGAAGAGAACGAGGAAGTCACGTTCTCGAAGGATATTCGATCAGTGGCAGACAACTATTTGGTCGAGTAAAATGTGTGTAGTGTAGAGTTGCTATACTATCAGATCCGGTTGAGCTCGTTTAGGGAACGGGTTATTTGTCAAAAAGGTATTAGAGGATGAGTCCGTATAGAAAAGCGAGACCGTCAATGCGTTTCAAACCTACCAGGTACATTACCACCTTATGTGTGACTTATGGAAAGTGATGAAATATCCATGGTTGTGTCGAGTTTACCTTCGCATAGTCGGTCTTGGTATTTACCTGTAAGAATGCGTGTGGCATCCGTAGATAGTACCTACATGGTATATGAGTGGTATATGAGTGATCCGCACTGTGTAGTCGAAGCAAAATGCACCTAACCGGTGGGTATTCGGGTTCGATTTACACTGTACCATCATTGGCTACCTACCTAGGATAAGGCCAAAGCGCGACTGCCTCTTGTATCTCGTCTACCTAAGCAGTAACCCCCCTATGTACAAAACCTCGTGTAATAACTTGATATCCAGACACATGCACTGCACTTGCCATCACCGAGAACTTTTTCGTGAATTTTGGGGGTTAGGACGACAATGACCATTACAAGTACGTAAATGCGCGGGTCTGGGCAGGATATTTTATCCCGGCCATCATCGTCATCACCATGACCGCTAAGCCGATTGAGCTCAGGTCGTTCGGGGAGGAGACCCGGCTGGACCCCAAGCCGCACGACCGTCTCCTCACCTACAACCCCGGCATCGAGCTCTTTGCCTGTGCCGCTGGTCCAACGAGCCTCCAGGTGTGGCGATCGAACGGGCAGGTCGTCGCCAAAGTCAGTCAGCGCGGGGAACGCGAGACAGTCCAGGCCATCCGCTGGAAGACAGACGGTAGGTAGTATGGCTTTGCCGCGCGGTGCACGTTGTGCCTGGGCTGATGATATCTTCTACTAGGCCAATTTCTGGCGGTGGGATGGAGCGACGGAGTGGTGCGGCTGATGGGCCTAGAGTCCAGCAAGGCCGTCCATCAGATGCCAGTCTGCGACCCGGCCACATCCAAAATCAGCTGTATCGGCTGGGCTCGCAATAATGCCGGGAGGCGCGCCAACATTCAGACGAACCCCTCCGTGCCCGCCTGGAAGGACCTTGCCTCCCGAGGCTTTGACTCGGAAGATATCAAGAGCATCGCGGATCTTCCAAGGGATCTGACGTTCCTCGAAGTTGAGACTGCATTGCCAAAGTTAAGTCCACTGCCGGCCTCAGGTGGCTCGGGGTAAGTGCTCGATGACATACTGCTGCTGCGAAGTTTACGCGCTTACGTGCCGTCAGGGATGATTCGTTTGTATTCACAACGAGGGCATCATTGGAGTTCCTGTTCCGGCCCTTCTCGCCACGTGATAGCGATAAGGTCGACGTGATGATCGTCGGTACTAATGACGGTCGTATACATCTAAGTATTTACGACTCTTTTGTCATCGGCAGTTTCAACTACACTTTGCCACAGCCATTAGGCGGGCCTACTCCATTACAACTGATTTCACATGCGTCCCACCCCGACTTATCAACTCACACACTGGTCTTCAAGCCATCGGCCGAAAGTGAACTGAAGACCTTATATCTGGTGCCCATGGATCTCACCTTCATATACTCGTCTCCCGAGAATCTATCCCTTTTATCATCGAAAACCACGACGCTCCAGAAGTTACTACGATACCTGAAACAGGTGCAGATGCACATGACCCACGAATGGCAGTCGACCCGAGAACTGCCAAGCCGATTCCTCAACAGCATTAGCCAGACGTTGAAGGAAGCCGAGATATATGGCGAGATGGGCATAGGGCAGGCAATGTATCACTCCGTCGTAACTGGACACACGTTTCCCGAAGTCAAAGAGTGGCTAGTCGACCAGCTAGCAGAGAGGGTATGTCAGCGATGCGCTTCGTCTTTGGTGCCAAAACTCACTGGTGTCCGCAGGGTCACAAACGGTGGGACAAAGCTGTGGTGTCTGGTCTACAGACACTTCGCAGCCTTGTTCACGAGAACTTCTTACCGGCGCTCGAGCGGATTGGCATTATTCTAAGCCGTCTCCTTGGCATTGCGCGCTTTCACGAATCGAGGGACGAGATCGGCTTTACGAGCGCGCAGATAACCAAGGTTATGGACATTGTGTCTTGTCTGATGCTCGTAGGCAATAAGATTCTGCTGCTCGTCATGGAGGAGCTGGATTTATTCCAGTCCTTCTCATCCTGGCTCCGACATGAGATCGACCGCCACGCCTCCTCTTCATCCTCGGACGAACTCACCGAGAAGGAGGCAACGATGGAGCACGGAAAAATACTAACCTACATCCAACAGTATATGCCGGCGAGCCCTCTGCGGCACTACCTCAACAATGTGACATCGGAAGACGCGGACAGGGATTGGCAACATGCAGAGAGTGGCACCTCTATGCTGGACATGCTCGACAAGCAGATCAAGAAACAGGAGGCCGGTCAGCCCAATACGGGCGTCTTTCCGCAGGTCGAGTTTCTTTGCAAATACCTGGACAGCAAGGCCAATGCCGTCTTCGAAGGTATCGCAGAGGCCGAGAAACGAAGCGTCCGATTCGGGCAGCCAGCCACGATTCAGCTTCGTGAGAATATAGCCAAGTTCGATGTCAGAATGTCTGCTGCCCAGACGCCTGTAAGTTTACGCATCCGATGCTTGGGTATCGAGGCCTGGGATTAATCATAGCCGCAGAACGCATTGCACGGGCTCACGTTCACGGCGCTTACCACGGAGCATGAAGAGAGCAACGGTGAGTCAGAAGCAGTTTCATTTCCAAGTTATACCACTAACAGCTGGCCCAGTTTATGTATTCCGAACGAGAACCAATATAGTCAACGGTATAAGTGGCGCTGTCTCAACGGAGGTATCGTGCGTGACTCTCGGCACTGGAAAGGTTCTCGATCTGAAGTTCCTATATGACGACAGCCTCCTTATCCTATGGTCGCTAAAAGGTATGTGAACCCCTCCTCTCACTATTTGAAACCTATATCCTGCCTAGCCAGACCACATTTCTCTAATACATTCCAACACAGACCAGCCCCTACGGATCATTAGGATACCGCACAAGGCAGATGACCTGGGCTTTCGACCGTACGAACCAGGCGTGGCGGTGGCACCGCAGGTCCTCACCGACGATGAGGTCACAAGCGCGGTCCTAAACCTAGTGGTGCCGGCCGAGCTCGGGTTC
This sequence comes from Eutypella sp. D-1, assembly GCA_023313575.1. Classification (NCBI taxonomy): domain Eukaryota; kingdom Fungi; phylum Ascomycota; class Sordariomycetes; order Xylariales; family Diatrypaceae; genus Eutypella; species Eutypella sp. D-1. Next base: position 1,898,898 of record JAJTTP010000003.1, read on the forward strand.
GCCCCCGTGCAGATGGAGGTCAAGGAAGCTAGGTCGGAGCGCGGTTACATCCCGCCCCGGGTTTGCCTCCTAGGCAGCGACCTACAGACCTACAGAGTCTTCGCCCTGCCGGACGATCCCTTCAGTGAAGTTACACGGAGGCGGGAGGAGGAGCAGGACGACGAGGATATCTCGATGCATTAAGATGAGTGTGTGTACTTGACATTATGTTTGGTAGCAGCTCTTGTTAGTTATTCTAAATGCGCTTGCAGTCTTTTTTGATGTGCGTGGGCGGGCTAGCTAAATAGGCACTACGTAGATGAGTGATATGGAATGATTATTATCCCCCCAATGCCAGCAACTCTCACAGTGCACTCGAATAATTAATACTCTAAAAGATGGCACCACACCACTAACAGCACAGCAGCAGACCGCATCCCACGCCACGATCATCGGACATCACAACTTACTCTTACCGCTACGGGCCCACTCGCGGAGGACGGTCTTCTGGATCTTGCCGGTGCTGGTCTTGGGGAGCTCGGGGAGGATCTCGACCTCGCGGGGCACCATGAAGCGGGAGATGGCGCTCTGGGCGCGGGCCCAGGCGATGAGGTCGGCGGGCTCGAGGGTCCGCCCCGCACGCACCGTCACGTACGCCTTGGGCCGCTCCCCCCAGTGCGAGTCCGCCACCGCTACCACCCCGGCCTCCAGCACGTCCGGATGCTCCACCAGCATGCTCTCCAGCGCCACCGAGGAGATGTTCTCGCCGCCTGTCCGAGAGGAAGGGAGGGTTGGTCAGCTTTCCCGCGTTATTGGATAATAGGTTTTTTTTCTTTCGAGGGTATGAAAATTTCGTCGATGAGTGAATGGGTGCCTAGGGCGTGGTATATCGGTAGGTGGATAGATAAATGTACGTACCGCTGATGATAATGTCCTTGGAGCGGTCCTGGATCTGCACGCTGCCGTCGGGGTGGACGACGGCGAGGTCGCCCGAGTGCAAGCCGCCGGCGGCGAACAGCTTGCGCGTGGCCTCCGGATCGCGGTAGTAGCCCTTGGCGCAGATGTTGCCGAAGAAGACGACCTCGCCGAGTTCCTTGCTGTCGCGCGCCACGTCGACGAGCTCGCCACCGTCCTTGTCACCGTCCCGCCCCTCCTCCGTCCTCCGCACCACCCGCACCCCCAGGCTCGTCACAAACCCGTGGCCCTGCCGCGCCATCCGCGCGTACCGCTCCGCCGCCGGTAGCGCGTCCCACGCAGGCAGCGGATACCCCTTCGTTATGGGACCGTAGGTCTCCGTCATGCCGTAGACGTGGACCGGGTGGAGGTTCAGGTTCGTCTTCCGCGGCGGTTCAGCCCGGTGTTAGCATAGTGACCTCCAGCACTACTTGGATTCATGGGAGAAGCGGGGATTAAAAGGACAGTAGTGGAATAAGAGAAAATAGGAATAGAGCTAAGATCACTCACCATCTGCTCGAAGAGGTGCGCTGTCGGCGGACTCGCCGCCACTGTGATCCGCACGGGCTCGGGCAACCTTTCCGCCTCCGCCGCCGCGCAGAGTAGCGTGTTGACCGTTGGCGCCGCGTTGAAGTGCGTTATTCGCTCCTCCTTCAGGAGGCGCCATATCAAGGGGTAGTCCACCTTTCGGAGGCAATAGTGCGTTCCGCGGACAGCAGTCACAGCCCAGCTGTTATACAAGACCGGATTAGCCAGTAATGGCGACACCACAAACTCCAGTGCTAGCCTGTCACGGGTGCTACCTGGGAGAGCGAACTTACGGAAACGTCCATCCTACCGCGTGGAACCTGTTTATTGTCAACTACTTGTGTGCCTCACAGAATTTTGGGCAGGTGGGGAATTTCTTACATCGGTAATGTCCACAGGAACCTGCACCTCCTGCTATCGGAGTTGAGGCCCGATTCGATGACGTTGGCCAGCGACGCGAGGTAGGCCCCTCTATGTGTGTAGATGCAGCCCTTCGGCCGCGACGTGGTGCCCGACGTGAAGGGGATAGCAATCATGTCGTCCTCATGGATGTCGTGCAGGCGTAAACCCGCCCAGCCCTTGCTTCCCTGCGCCCGGTCAAGCTTCAGGCCCTCCAGCACCGCCTCGTCGAAAGGCCCACTGAGCTCACCTTCTGTGGCATCGGTATCCTACGATTTGGGTCAGACGAGGAAATATCACTTGCCCGCTTGTCCGATTGTTTCCGAGACTTGAGCAGGGTCATCACCTGATATAAACTGGGCTTCACTCACATTGTCGATAATCAGAGGCACCTGAGGATGCGTCTTCTTGTAGCCATCCAGCAGAGAGACGAACTCGTGGTCCACGATTATGGAGTCCACCTCGGCGAAGTCGAAGATATACGTGATATCCTCCTGTTTTAATCTACAGTACCGGTTTAGTAAGTTTCTCGACCCCGAGTCCTGGCACCAAGGATTAAATATTACGAGATGATTAAGGGGAGGGGGAAAGGCAAGCCGAGTTTGGACGGGCAAAATAGCGGAATTGGAATAAAGAGAGCGAATGGATAGTGGTATACAAGGTGTCTAGTTATGTGCAAGTGGACATATCGTAGAACATACCGATAATTAGCGGGCACGAGGACGCCACCAGCAGCCACGATGCCGAAGATGGACTCGAGAAAGGCCGGGGTGTTAGTGGCGAGGATGCCAACGCGACGATGGCCGCGTGAGCGCAGGAAGTAGGCAAGGCCGCGGGCGCGGTCCGCCATCTCGGCGTAGGAACGCCTCAGCTCCCGACCGTTGGATGATACATGGTGTATGGCCACGGCATCCGGCTCGATCGCCGCCGCCCGCTCCAGAAAATACGTCGGCGACAGCTGGTGGATATGATGCCCATGCTCCCAGCCCGCCGGGGATGGCGCCGGTGCCGGCGACTTTCTCCCCCCATGGACGTTATCGTGATTGGGGCCGGTGAGCTGACCGCCACCCAGGTGGCCGAGGAGACTCTTCAGGCGGGACACAGCTCCAGACATTATTATGCCTTTGTCCCGTACGCGGGTGAGCGGATGTTTATGCGAAGTCTGCAGGCGGGCAGGCAACCCTGGAAGTATGCAGGTGAACTTAACGAGTATATCCCCTTCCGGTCGTGCGGGTGTAGCAAGAAGTTGTTGCCTCGAATTCAAACAAGCAATAAGACAAGAAGCGGTAACTATAATTATTAATGTATATATCGATGTTTGCTAGACCCAACGCTTGACCAAAAAAACACGGAAACAGAAATAAAATAAATATAGGAATAGGAGTTGCGCTTCACCGCTTTGGTGTTCTATGCAGTTGAGTGAGTAGTAAATGCCGTTTAAGCAACTCCTGAAGCTCTCGTCAGCTGAGTACCTAGGTAGGCATGTATAGGTATGTACTTAAGAGATCTATGTATGACATCTAGGTACTGTATATAGATACCCTGGGAGTTACAGTAAGACAGACGTCCGGGTTTCCGAAAACCGACCGCGATCCATATATCCCTGCCTCGGTATAACTTGATGATGCTACCTAGCCAGGCCAACTCAGGAACGGACACATCCGTCTGTATAAAGATACTAGGTAGCTAGAAAGGTATCCACTTCCCCACAGCGCATCCCTTCCCCTAGCAGCTTATTTAGGGGGGCCGCTTTAGTCTACCCCAACTTTAGACTCATGCGGGGTAGTTATTGTACGTTTATGTATTTATACACCTTTTATGTTAAAACATTCCGTAGAGCTACTTAGGTTCCGTAGAGCTACTTAGGTATTGGCACAGTGCTGATTCGCGCTATTCACGCTCGGCGTAAAGTCGTAAAGTCGTAAAGTCGCAGGCATGGAAATCTACATTTCGTTCCCAGCCACTTACAACATTCTTGGAAGATTTAGAAGACATTTTATTTCTACCACTACACTGAAGAGGAAACCCGGAACGGGGTGGCTGGTGTGCGTATAAGACATGACTTACTGTGTAGAAATGACCACCTCTCAAGCCTCTTTCTCTATGTTGTGTCTACCTTTGATTTCTATGCCAAAATAGTCTGGGCTTCTTCGTGGCCTATTGTGTCAATACGCGCCTTCCGCGAGGAGGCTCTGTGCCATTTGAAAGCCTATGTTACTTTCCTGTGACCAAGGGTACAAAATACTGTGTGGCAAGCTGGCGGGCGGAATAGGGGTGTATGCGAACTCCCGATCGTCAGCCTTATCCAACTCGAGGTTCGACGCAGTTTCGATTTGGGTATCATATTTATGTAACAATAAGCGCTCGAAATAGATAGTTACTTAAAAGTCAGGGCACAACTTCTTCTGCTCGGAGGGATGTGAAAGCAGCCCAGCCTAGCATGATCATTAGGAGAAAGAAGGCCTCAGCCGTCCTTTTCGAAGGCATCGTTCAGATACCTGACAAAGCTCTCCCGTATCCTGGCAGGGCCTAGGTTTCCTATGGGCTCGAGGCCAATGCCGCCCCTGTTCAGACCGACGAACGCTCTCCTCAGGCGCTGGAGCTGGGGGAGTCCGACCTTCTTGCCGGCGGGTAGCTCGACGACGAGACGGCCGTCCCCGTCCCCGTCTCCGGCCTCGATCTCAACCTCGTCGCCGCCCTCCTCGCTCTGGCGGTCTAACACGCGGCGGACGATGTCCTGGGTCTCGCGGTCGAGAACGTACAGGTAGTCGCCGCCGGCGTCGCGGCTGCGCTGCACCGTGGCCTGGTTGGGCTTGACCTGCCGGCGGCCCTCGCCGGCCACCGCGTCCCAGATGTCCGCGAATACTGCCCGCGCCCGCTCCTCGTCGTCCTCCCAGATCAGCGTGAACAGCGGGCTGTCCCAGCGCGTCATCGGGTTCGGCTCCTCGTACCGGAAAACGAGGTTCTCCCAGTTGCCCGGCTCGTAAGGGGCCTCCTCGCCCTCGCCCTCGCCCTCGTCCCCCCTCTCCTTCCCCCCCTCCTTGCCAGTCGCATCGTTCCCGTCGGCGGCCCGTCGTTCCCGTGCGGCCGCTAGCCGTGCCTCGTTGACCTCCTTGCTCCGCTCCTTGGTGCACCCGATCTGCAGGACGCAGCTGGGGGTGCGGACGGCCTTGGCCTCACAGAAGAGCTGGTAGCGCCAGCCCTTGATGTAATTGAGGCCATCGAGGATGACGATGTCGCGATCGGAAAGGGCACGCTTGGCTGCGCCGTAAAGGGCGGCACGGGCGTCCTTCTCGGGGGCGTTGGCCGACCGCGCATGCGCCGCCACACCCGCCGACAGGTCGTACACCGTCCGCGGGATGGACAGCGTCTGGTCCGATATCAGGTGCAGTCGGTACTTCGAGGAGGGAGCTCCGGAGGCCGTGGTCTCCTGTTTTATGCGCTCCGCTAGGTACTCGTGTAGTTGCTTCGCGCGCGTCGTCTTACCGGATGTCGGAAAGCCGGTTATTATGATGAGCTGTTATTCGGGGAGAGTTGAAGAAAAAGTAGATCAGTCATAGGAGTCCCCATGAAGTTGAAAATTTTCAGTGCAAAGGCACACACATGTATCTACTTACCGGCATTGTAGTGGACTGGAATCTAGAATTGATTGTGAGTTGATTCTGTTCATACCTAATACAAGTAGGTAGGTACCCTTCTTTCCTTCACATGGAAAACGCTTCACCTATTCTCTCATAGCTCTTTCCTACATACACCAGGGCTGATACTTGGTACCCATTGATCTCTCCTACCCCTCCACCCCGCCATGTATGTACTTATCGATTACATAGTATGGTGGGCCCCACCATCGGTAAGCCGGCCACCGGGGTCCGACATAGACAATGCATTCTATCAAGGTTATTAATACCTATTAGTATTAATAGACTGACTGTAACTCATAGCAGCAGCATGAAATATCTTAGGCCTGGTGTTTGATACAAATGAATTGCTGAAGGTATAGCTTATAGGCCCTGCTGGAGGGAATTGATCGACTAATAATGTATATATCTAATCCATACCTAGCTCACCTATTAACTCCTAATATTTACGGCAATTAGCCAGGATTTCCCATCTACGACACGTCAATGTTTACATGTAGATTCTCAAATGGGATGATCGTCATCTTAAGTATGACCTCGGATGTGGACGAACCTAGCGCTGAAGCTATACTCGAATATAAGTACATGACCATACATAAAGGTGGTACATCAAGGTTGTTATGTCCATCAAGGTTGCCCTCTGACTAACTTGTTCCCACCTGATACACTCGATATTTAAGTATAAAAGCTCTCTTTACGCAGTTCATTGAAACGTCGAAAAAAAATGGCACTCGATAATACACTTTTGAAGTCCATTATGATTGAATAATCCTAAACCAAGGTAGGTAATACAAAGCAGGGTAGGTAGGCCTGCCGGCCACCTACGCGGATATACACATATTTCAACAACTACCTCCAACCACGAACTCCGTTACCGACTTTTCCTTTCTTTACTTGCTGGTGTCGACTACGTAACGGCCGGTGATCTTGTTCTCCAGCATCAGGTCGTAGACGTCCTGCAGCTTCGAGAGTCCGATGAGCCTAGAACACGAGAGAGGAGAGAGTCAGCATATATACTCCATTGCAGATTGAAGACACGTGAAGTGGGGAGGGAAGGGATAAGGGCGACGAACTTATGCGGCGCTTTGATGAGGCCCCTCAGGTAGAAGTCGATAGCCTCGGCGGTGTCCTGACGGTTACCGACGTAGCTGCCCTTGATGGTAATCTCGCGGACGACGGTGTCGAAGACGGGGGCCTTGAGGAAGGCGTTGGCGGGCAGACCAACGGCGACGATGGTGCCCTTGCTGCGGACGTACAGGCTGGCCTGCTGGAAGGGGCGCTCGCTGGCAGCGAGCAGCAGGACGGCGTTGGGGCCCTCGCCATCGCCTGACGCCGCCTTGACGTCCGCCACGAGATCCTTGGATGTCGTGAAGTCCACGTACGTAGCCGCGCCGAGCTGTTGGCAGTGCTGAGCCTTCTCCGCGCCGCCGTCCACCGCGATGACGTGCAGTCCCATGGCCCGAGCGTACTGGATGGCGAAGCTGCCGAGGCCGCCGCCCGCACCCACGATGGCCACGTGCTGGCCCGGTCGCGCCCCGGACTCCTTGAGCGCCTTGTACACGGTCAGGCCCGCACACAGGATCGGCGCGATCCCCTCGAGGTCGGCGTCCTTGGGTATCCGGGCCACGTGCGCCGCCTTGCCGATGGCGTACTGCTGGAATGATCCGTCGACCGTGTAGCCGGACAACAACGCCTCGCCGCAAAGCGACTCGTTTGATTGGCGGCAGTTCACACAGGACATGCAGGAGCCGTGGAGCCATTTGATGCCGGCGTAGTCGCCAATCTCGACGTCCGTGACGAGCGAGCCGCGGGCGACGACAACGCCCGCGCCCTCGTGTCCGCCCACCAGTGGCATTTTGGACTCCAGGGGCCAGTCGCCCTTGACGGCGTGCAGGTCCGTGTGGCAGACGCCGCTGTATTTGATGTTGATCAGGACCTCATCGGGACCTGGCTGCGGCACGGGGATCTTCTTGTAGATAACCTCTGCAATAAAGGAGTAGGGTTTGGTCAGTTAACCATTGCACACTCTTTTTCTCTGATATCTCTCCTATTATCCCCCGCCCCCCAAAAGGGAGAGGGGGAGGGGAAAGGGGGGCCAAACCCCGCGATATGGCAGTTGTAGATTGGTTACTCACTGCCGCCTGTCTGCTCGAGGACCTGAGCCCACTGCTCCTTGGGAATGTTTGGTGCAGCCATGGAAGAAGCTTTCCGGAGATTCGAATTGATATTTTGGGATTGAATTTGGTGTTGTTTGTGGTTGTTTGTATGTGAACAGAGAGCTGTTGAACAAGATGCACAGAGCTTTGGGTTACTAGTGCTGAAATTCCGCCGCAATACCTGACTCGCCGCCGGCGACATCATGGCGGGCCTTCGGACAGCTATTTGTACGCTCGACCTCAGCATTGCGCCGGCGCCGGCGGTCCTGCTTAGAACCCTGACCCCGCTCATGGTTTTTCGTTTCGTTCTCGTAAACAGGTTCGGTGGGCTGTCTAGACGTCCGGTGTGGTGTGTAACGTACGTACGTAAACGCACGTCCTTGCCTCTCGGATGGCCTGGGAGCGTGACTGATTGACCTAGCTGGAGGCTAGGATACTGGCAAACTGGATACCTGATGTTCTAGGTGATCCAGGTGGTTTGGGTGACGGCGAAGGGGGTGGAAAATAGCTCACAAAAAAAGGGCCGTATTTTGGCTTTTCCCACAAAGGGGGAAAAGGGCGATGCGGACGCGGCCTTTAATACGGGCGCGATTCATTAGCTACATACTAGGTCTGCGATCGCCACGAGTCTCCGACGGCCATCGCTGCAGGCGGTGGTGCGTTGGAGGTGCCTCGCGGCCCACACGCAGCACTAAAACGTCAGTCTTCGCAGGATCTGATCATACGATGGCGATGATGGCCTCGATTCTAGTCCCACAACCCTGGCATTAGACTGGGTATAGGGTTCTATCTAAACTGCTATCTGACTGCCTGACTACTGCATAGTCAGCACCCCTCGGATCTGAATTAACTACATAGCTAGGGGGAGCTGCAGAGGGATGCACAAGATGTAACGCTGCACCCCGCAATCCCCATCACAGCGCAGCCTTCTTCCTGTCTTTCTGGCAAGCTTGCAAGCCATTGATATCACATCTCGGGGCTACGGAATTCGCAGCCCATAAGCAATGGATCAAAGGAGCAAAGCGTCGGGGTTGTTTGCATTTGGAGAAGAGGAGAGAAAGGAAGGGGTGAGTAAGAGAGTGAGAGAGAGAAGGAGGAAGAGAGGGAGGAAAACAGAGAATAGCCTTTCGCCCGGCCGACGAGACAGCATGACATGGCATCTCCATTACCTAGGTACTGATTCCAGCAATGTAACGGCCCGTCTAAAATAGACTTCGTTATATCATTTTCTTCAAATTGAGGCTTATACGATCTGATGATTACTTAAGTAAAATAATTTTTAAGTGACAAAACTTTGCTTGCCCTACCTCTCTACCTCTACCTTGTAGCTATCACAAGCTACTACTGTAGCTGAGCTGAGCTCTGGTTTTTTTAGGTGTAATGACCAGACACCCCACTTCCTGCCAGGCGGGAGGGATGGGGGGAGGGACACCCATAAGTATGTCATAGTAGAATCTCACGGAGGGGGCCTAGTGTTAACATACTTAGGTAGCAAAGGGTCCGGCTCCCGCCGTCGGCTTATCTACCTAGGTAGTAAGGCAAAGGTGTAACTCCGTAGTGACAGGTGACATTGGCAGCTGGTTAGGTGTTAGGTGGTCTAGGTGGTGAGGTAGTTAGGTGATTGAGGCGGATTGGGGTCCAACATCCGGGTCGCTGACCGCGGAACCGCGGAGCTATCAACATCATAAAAAGCGGAGGCGGCCGATCAGCCCGATCCGGTCTCGTGAGGTTTTTCCCCCATCCAAGATTCTACCTTCTCGAAGTTGTGTACCTAGGTTGCTTGGCTTGGCTACGTAGGTACGAGATCGGATTTTGATCCTCCTGAATACCCACCTGCCCATGTAGGTAGTTGTTACCGAAATCCTACATTTTTTATCATTTTTCATAAGCTCCGTATCTGTTTGAACACTCTCTTTTCCAAGATCTGATCTCCTCAAATTCAATTGAGTATCGGTAGTTGAATTCCAGATATTTGGTTACGGTATAGTAGAAACAGCGGGAGCCAAGAACAATTAGCAATTCTGGTTGGCCAATTGGCTCATCGTCTAGAAAGGTGCATCATCGCACCCCCATCAATGGATTACTTAGTTCAGGTACCAAGAATATGTACCGAAAGCTTGACAGGAGGATGTGTCCACGGGTATAGTTACTCGTCACTGTAAATATTGCAAGGATACCGGGATAAGGAACATGTTTATTTATAATGGTCTAAAAATATTTCTTTACAAGAACTTTACTTTTAGGGGTATCTCATCTGCTCGTATGTATTAAACCACATGTCCTGCCTACCCGTTGTATCTGGTAGACTGAGCGGAACTCCTCCTTACCAACTATACACCTAAGCGGCGCCGTATCGCGGATCAGTATAATAAACTGCACAACACATAGTTATGTAGTAAAACCGTTAAATTAATTGGCGATTGTCGTTACGCAATCGCCGTCGTCCAGGCGACCAGGCATCATCTAAAGCCAAGCCTCCCTAGGCCTCGTCGCTGGTGGCGGTAGTGACGGCGATGACGATCGTGGTCGCCGGCCTCCCGCATCGCGTACCCCTCGTCGCCGTAGCCGTAGCCATTGTTGTAAGCGTCGTGTTGGCGTAGGGGTTCCCGGGCCCCGTTCCCTCCACCACCACCACTACCGCTACCACTATCGACGGGGGTCCAACTGCCCTCCACGGCCGGCATCAATGTCGCGCCCGCGGCGGATGCCCCATCCTTCTGCACCCTCCCGACCGTCAACCCGACGGCCTCGACGATGGCCACCACGAGCATCTCCATGACGATGGCCATGCCGACTAAGACAGCGGTGCTGCCGGAGACGACGCTAAAGACGCCACGGCCGCCGCCGAACGTGGACGCCGCGGCGTAGACGAGGCGCACGAGAAGCGGCGCCAGGCTCAGTGCGACAGCTAGGAGGAGCCTGCCCTCCCGGGACCACACGGGGGTGCGCGCCCCGAGCCCCACAGCTGCGCAGGAGGCTGCCGTCAGCCCGGCCAGCGCCGCGTATCCGACGATCATGAGGGCGGAGCCGGCCTTGGAGAGACCGCCGGGGACGTAATGGCCGCCGTTCTCGCCCTTGGCGGCGGCGTCCGCCGCCTGGTTGCCGCCGACCGCGCCCAGTATTAGGCCTACAACTACGACGATGTGCACGATGCGGATGTTGTTCTTGCTGCCCACGAGGCGCGCCAAGGAGGAGGACGGGGAGGCGGCGGCGCCTCCAGCTGCCCGGACAGTAACGTCGAGGACCCCGTCCAGGATCCCCAGCAGCGTCATCATCAACGGCGACAGCCCGATCGCCTGCAGGACCGCCGTGCTCGACGGCCTCGAGGCCGACGACAGCTGTAGTGCCGCCCCGGCGATGCGCAGGCCTGAGAACAGGACAAGGTTGATCCACTAGCATGGCAATTGCGACGTTAGTGACGTTTCTTCTTATCACATGGGGTTCTTTTTTTTTTTTTTTTTTTTCGTAATGACTTGAGGGTTCTTAGAATTCGGAGCCCCACCCCTTCTTTCGTGTATGTGTGCATACCGGAGAGGGAGTTCTTTGCTTTGAAAGGAAGGAAAGTGAAGGTGAATGGGGAACTGAAAGGGATGCCAATAGAGGCCCCTGAGGTATACCGAGAACCCTGAACGAGTTTGGGGCAAGGGGAGGGATTGCGTCCCCGAAAGTCGTGTAGGTGAGTACTCACGCCGCTGCTACGCCAGAAACCATGCCGTATGGCCAGCCAGAGGCCTATGAAGAGAGCCGGGGTGTAGAACACGAGCTCCGCGATGGCGACGCCCGTCCCCCCTGTTGAAGTCATTCCTCTTTTGCTTTGGAGGGGGTTTCTTTTCTTTTTACTAGTAGAACCGTCGAAGGTGAATGGTAAAGCAAGAAAACAAGATTGTGAGGGAGGGAGGGAGGGAGCACGAGAGAAGAGAGATGTAAATATTATCGCGGACGGTTAAGCGGTCACCGGAGAGTATGTATATCGGGGCAAGAAGCACCGGGCAAGGGCGAAGGGCCGGGGGCTAGAGATTATCGACGTCGAACATATGGAGATCGCGACGAATCTATACCTGACCTCCGTTCCGATCAATCGGACCATGTACTGAAGGGCAGATAGACCTGAGAGGGAAATGGAAAAGGGGCGAGAGACTTGGCTAGATAGACTCTTATATCTCGGCTTGGCGACAATACCTATATTTATCTATCCACAGGCAGCACAACGGGGCCTCCCAGTGTCTCTCACAGTGGCTTGCACGGCACGGCAAACCCGCGAACCCAGCGGCTAGTTAACAGTGCTCCATCTTTGACACCCTGCCTCTCTCCCCTTATAGGACTTTTCAACCACGGGCAAACCCACTCTGCCCTGCTGTGCTACGTAAGCATGTCAGCGCTTGAGAGAGAGGCCCAAAACCCACACGCGCGCATCACGCCGAAAAGTGACAGTCAAAGACAAGGTCCTACGTTCCGTCCCCGTTGTTGCGATTTCGTGACACTGGATGACACTGCTCCTCGAGACGCGAATTCTGCGAGAAGAAAATGGCGAGCAGGGGGCGCAGTCAGCCGACCAGGGGGCCGACAGACTGCCTCAGATAGATACCTAAAAAAGAGGGGGGGATGTGTGGTTGCTATCGAGTATCGACCCGGCGGGACGGTGCCTCAGCCCCGGGGAAGGGCATTTGATGGTAGATGAACGGGCAGGGTTCAAACCTAGGTTTGTGCAGCCCCCCCCCCCCCCCCCAGGGCCCCCTTCGCCTATCTATCTACAAATGTCTTCTTCAGCTTGTCCAGGGGGGTTCCGTCTGTGGGAAATCCACCTAGAGTGGTCGAAGTGGTCGTCTTGCCGTCGTGGAGATCGAAACAAGCTTTTACCAAGCCTTGTCAAGCTTTCGCGACTTCTCCTCGACGCTTCTTGTTTCTTGTTTCTCACCTACCCAGCCCCAATTAAGGGGGTAGCGCGTGGGGTCGGCGGTGTAATATGATTATTATGGGATTATTATTTTTTTCTTTTTAGGCATCCATATAAGTAGCTGTGACGAATAATGATCTGCAGGAGCGTTGTTCACCATCTTCTTTTGGTCAATAATTTTGCGCCCAGTTTTGTCAGCATTTAGTATCTGTCTGATTCCTCGTCGTTGAAGTGCAAAATTTCGGAACCGCTGTTTACTTGTCGGGCGTATTTCCTGCCTATATCCAGCCTATGATCCAGGGGTAATGAACGGAAGAAGCCTTAGACGGAGGCTGCAATATGTAGTAGTGTATGGGGCTCTTTAGTCTCAGCTTATCATAAAAGAACATGCGCTACTCTGGAGTAGGGGGCTCTTAGAAAAACCTTACTGACTTTTTATATTATTGTATGCCTACACGCTGATATGGATGGGTCTCCGTGAAATAGTAGCAATCGCATATTATTATTGTTGTTAGAATTGTATCTCGTCCTAGAAAAACGATTCGTTCCTCGCTCTCGTTCTCGTTCTGACCCCCCAATCGCACAGCCACGTATGCGGGTCACTCATTAGTTGCAGCCTGGGCCCAGTCTGTATTGATCTTCCTTGCGTATCTTCATCGCAACCCAAAAGCCATAAAGGGAATTATAGAAAAAATTGTAATTTCTAAGGAATTGGAGAAGGGGTGTAAGGGTAGTAGTACGAGGGAGACGTTTTCTGGCACGATTGTTCCAATGACCAGGCTCTCTCATGTTCTCATGTACGCGAGAGTAACATCGTGAACGAAAGCGAACGAACTATTCCATTAATTAGTATGTGTGTGTGTGTGTGTTTGCAAGTGCGCGTTTCCTATCAAAATGGACACTGGCGCTCTCCGTGGCTGAAAGTGATTTGGCCTTACCCTCGATTACATTCCTACATATGTTGAGGGATAGATGGCTAGCTTACATAGGGGTCAGGGGGGATTTGGGAGGCCTCAAGCCCTCCGCCTTCTGAGAGTCAGCCATTCGGCGTTTTTGTAGGCGCCACGGTTGTCCGGTTTAGCTGTCCGCTTACTATCTGTGGCAGAAGAGAACAGATGTTTACGCCGACAGTCACATCAAGTATATCAAAGGGGGCCTCAATTGTCGGTGTAGTCGGTCAGTATCGAAAACGGGTCTAGCGAGCGTTTTGATTTCGTTTCCTTCATTTTTGAACCACTTAAAACTCCTGAACATCCACTGTTTAAAAAAACTCGAACTGACCCAATGACAGTACGTTGGGGGTAAAGCCCCCCTTCTGCGTGCGCTCTATGCGGATACGGTCCCCCACCCCCCCTTTCCCATCCAGAATAAATACCACCGATTCCGAAGAGGCTGAGAGACGGAGGGAATGAGTAAACCCGGACATCGCTGATGTAGTAAGACGCAACCAGCCGGCGCAACGCCCAAATCCCACACAACGTTTGTCCTAAGCGTACAAGGTATAGAAAAAACACACAAAGATGATGAGGTAGTCCCATGATGTCGAGAGAAATGCTCGTTGTTCCTACTACGGCCACACTCAATCCTATCTCCTGTTGCTGCCACCGCCGACTAGCTTCTTCCCCTCTTCGTCACTGGACTCGTCGTCACTGAACTTGTCACCGTCCTCACCGACGGCGAATATCGTCTCGCCATCGAATGAGTCTCGTGGCGACTCCTGCCTAGGCGGTGCTCTGGTGTGTTGCGACGGCTGGGCAGCGCTGGAGGTCGCCGTAGATAGCGGGGCTGTATCACGCGTCTTGGCACCGACCTGCGCCTCTTCATCGTCTGAATCATCGGGCGCACCGATGTCGGCGAACTCGAACTCGCCATTCTCATCTTGGGCAATCTCATCGCTCATGGCGAACCTTCGGTTGTTGGCGGTCGGCCTCCACACATAGGCGATCCAGGCGACATCGGCGAAATAAACCAGGTTTAGCCACCCATCTAGCATGAACCATCGAGACTTCCAGTGGAAAGGCACGTAGTCAGGGTCGCCTGCGGAGGCGAACGTAAAGGAGTTGAAAAAGAAGAAGGCGAAGATTACGAGGATGCTGACGAGGATGCACCACCAGAGCTTCTTGTACATCGCCTCCTTGACGTGCTGCTTCCGCTCTCGGAGATCTTTGAGTGTGAAATTCAGGGAGTTCAGGGTCCATACGTAGAAAGCAGTCAGGGTTGCTGCTAGTGGGAGGACAACAAGCAGGAGGAAAGGGTCTGCGCATATTGTTAATAGAGGGGACGGCAGAGCGTTTTGCATCAAACTTACTAGCAGTATCAGGCGAGACCAGCAAACTCGTAATAGCATAGGCCAGGCCAAAGACAAAGTGCGCAATAGCTAGCCACCGAACCCACACCATGGTCCTACCTAGGGAGGGTTTGACTACGCCATAGCCCATACAAACAATGAGCAAGAGGAAGAACGAGAATGAGTTGCGGAAGGCATTGAGGACAGCGACTACGACTAGGAGGACCTTAGCCCCAACATTAGAGCCGTTCCTGTTCAGATAATCTGGGACCGGTAAGCACGTGATCAAATCAAGAGAGGGGCCATAGGCATTTTACCATAGAATCCCCAGGTCATCAGCATTTCGATGACGAGGAAGACGAGGATCGCGGTGATGTAGTTCTGGACCGGCACTATAAGCTGTCAGTTAGAGAGGCTCGCGAAGGTTCTTTGATCATCGGCTTGCACTCACGGATATCATATCTGTGCTGATAGTAGAGGAAGCCCCAAAACCTATTACCGGTTAGTAAGCCTCATCCCGCATCTGCATGCGAAAATACATACACAACAATTACGGCATATAGAATGGTGATGCCTCCGTAGAACGGGAGCTTCGGAATCTGTGAGGCAGGTAGTTCGCCGTACGCCTCACGGAACTCCACCACGCCACTGAAGAAAGGGGCATTGTAAGGATATGCAGCCACACAATAATAACCAGTCTTGGTGATAGGGTAGTTGATCGGCTGGGAGTCCTTGAGGTGAATGGCCTTCGTGATGATGGGGTTGTTGGACTTCTCGGCCGCATCAGGCGCAAGAATATATTCACCCAGATTCTCTTCCTTGCAGAAGTCATTCTTGACGGCATCGGGATCGCAGATTTCGGTCTTCTAGGGGTGTACAATTTGTAAGCCACAAGAGGCCAACAGTAGATGAGATACTATGCGATTTTACCTTCATCATAGACTCGGAGTCTGAATAGGCACCAATGAAGTCGTAGTCCTTCCACTCAAATATGATCAAGCTGACAACGGGGTCGTCGATGCCTTCGATGGAGGTATTCGGGAACATGGTGAGGATGAAGGGATCTACTGGACCTCCCCAGGAGTTCCGACTGTACATGCCTAATCGCAAAGGGTGAGTGTGAGTATAAGATCGCATTCGTTAGTCCGAGGATATATATGCATACCGGCGCATTTCTGGAAGTTCTCGGGGGTTTCGTCCTTTACGAAAGGAAGGGAAAGAAAAGGAAATACGTCAGCTCCGGAATCTTCGCAATTGTCGGATACCAGGCAGGTCATCTCACTAATAACACTTCCAGAGCTTGGGTCGTCCGCAAAGACAGACCCAGCAGTAATGAAGTGGTTAACCACTTGCTAACCATTGTAGCCGACGTGGTCGCTCGAGACAGCCCGAGACGGGAATTTCAACGTTGAGCTCAGCGCAAGGCTGGCTTGGCTGTAATTGAACGAAAAAAATCGGGATACGTTGGCGGGATAGCGAGCTGATCGATGCCCGGTCCGAAAGTGGTGAATAGCCGCTGGTGAGAGAGGTAGCCGGGGAACTACGTCGATTTGCGACCTGGCGAACAGTGCCGATTAAGTCGTTGGTTGTAGTTGTTGTCGATTAGATTAAGTAAGTTTACTTCATTAAGAAGCTGTCGTCACCTTCTAGTGCCATGGCCTAAAGAGGTAGGTTTCAAGGCTTTCCAGTAAGCTAGCGGCCCTGGGGGGTTGGCTTGTGGGTTTGCTGGCAGCTGGCCGCTGCTTAAGTAAATGTGTCCCTAGGTACTAGGTAATGTCGCCGAAAAAAGGTACCTAGGTATCTATTCAAGGTAAGTTTAAGGTTGCATAAGTAAAAATAGAATCTCTTATGCACGTTTACGGGTAGGTAGCCTCTTATATTACGGTATTAATTATGGAGAAGACGGCTCTTAACGGGAGCATATCTACAATAATTTGACTCTTTTTCCTTGATAGCGAACGGTTAATTTGTCGATTGATTCTTGGGCTCCTTTTTATGCCTTGAAGACTTCCAAGCTTATGACGAGACATACAAGCAAGTACTTCGGTACGGTTATTCGGCAAGGACTTAGGTGGTGCATTAGTTCTACTCTAGTGCTCTAGTGGCCGGGTACATTACCTACATATAGGTATTTTGTATGTGAAAGATATGTCTCTAGGTACCTAGGTAGATAGAGCCAGAGAGGAGCTATCGTCCCGACCTCCTGTGGAAAGCCGGATGATCGGACTTGCATTCCCAAATGACGACAGATTTCCAACTCGGGATCTATGGATGAGCTTGGATGGCTCGGCTCGCTCTTTTGTAACTTTGAACTTTTGTACTTATGTACATGCACGATAAGATAAGGATTAAGGTAGTACAGCCAACCAGCCCGAGACCCATTTTATAACTCTGATACCTAGGTACTTCGAGCTCCAACTGCTTGCCTAGGTACATATTTGTACCTGGATATTTCTGTAAATAAGTCGCGACCACTACTACCAATTCTATAGGTAGTCGTTACTTATACAACTTCTTCTCAGTTGTAAACCTAGTTATTCCTTTTTTCTATGGTCATCACACCTTTACGAGGACCATATCGATATAATGGGGAAGGGCACGGATAAGCTCTACATCACGCACTCCGAGTGGTCGTCCTCTGATGCGTTCACCGCGAGTACCGGCGCCCGATCGCGGGGGGCTGGCGCGTCCTTTCGTCGTTTGCCCTTCAACTTTTGCGCTGCAAGCCTGCAACCCTTCAAAAATCCCGTGTGTACCCCGGAAGGGACGATATTCGACGTCGAGGTCATTGGGAAGTGGCTTGAGGACCATAAGACGAACCCGGTCAATGGCGAGTCACTCGCCGCGCGCGACCTCATCAAGCTCAACTTCGCCCGCAACGGCGATGTCGACGGTAGCGACGCCGCGGCTGGCGACAGAAAGGGGGATCTGATCGACCCTGTCACCTTCAAAGTTTTCACCGATAACACCCATATTGTCGCCATTAGGCACGGCACCTATGCCAATGTCTTCGCCTACGAGACGGTCGAGAGGATGAACATCAAGGCTAAGATGTGGCGGGACTTGCTCGACGACAAGGAGTTTGGCCGGTCCGACATCATCACCCTGCAGGATCCGCAGAACGCCGCCTCCCGGGACCTGAGCCAGTTCAAATACCTGAAGGAGGGCGAGGACGCTCTGCTGACGAGAGAGCAGGAGCAGGAGAGGAAAGAGGGAAACGTGAACATCAGTGCCCTCGGGCGCGTAGGCGACAAGGTCCTCAGGGCGAAAGAGGCCGTTGAAAGGGCGAGGCGAGAGCGCGAGGCAGGCGGGGATGTCAATCGTTCATCGTCGTCTAAAGCGCTCGCCAAATCATCCTCGGCCGCGACAGGCCTCGCGAAGCAATCGATGATCCAGGACAAGAAGACGCCCTACAACGCGGCGGCATACACCACGGGGCGGGCGGCGGCGAGTTTCACGAGCACGGGCTTGACGCCCGAGACGAGCGGTGAGCGCGCCGTCCTGACCGACGAGGAGTACATGCTCAAGCCGAAGAGGGTGAAGATCAAGGGGTACGCGCGCATCGAGACGAACCTGGGCGACCTGAACATCGAGCTGCAGACCGAGTACGCGCCGCGGGCGGTGTGGAACTTCGTGCGGCTGGCGCAGACCGGCTACTACCGGGGCGTTGCGTTCCACCGGAACATCAAGAACTTCATGATCCAGGGCGGGGACCCGACGGGGACGGGGCGCGGGGGCCAGAGCATCTGGGGCAAGAACTTCCAGGACGAGTTCGACGGCCCGCTGACGCACGACGCGCGCGGCGTCCTCAGCATGGCGAACAAGGGCAAGAACACCAACTCGAGCCAGTTCTTCGTGACCTACCGCCCCGCGAAGCACCTGGACCGGAAGCACACGATCTTCGGCAAGGTAGTGGGCGGGCTCGACGTGCTGGCCAAGATGGAGGCCGTGCCCACGGACGGCTCCGACCGCCCGCTCAACAAGATCGTCATCCGCGAAGTCGTCGTCTACGTCGACCCTTTCGAGGAGTTCCAGCGCCAGAAGTCCGAGCGCGATCGCGCCGCCGAGGCTCGCGCGGACGTCGAGCGCCGCGGCGGCGCTGACGACGACCGCCTCACTTGGACCGGCAAGCGCGTCCGTCGCGACGGCACCGTTGAGCAGGGCGCCGGTCCCGACGCCGCCGTCGGTAAGTACCTCACGGCGGCCGCCACCCGGCCCAAGGGCGGCGACGAGGTCGTTGAAGAGCTGCTCGACGTGGACACCTGGGAGGGCCAGCAGCCCGCCAAGAAGAAGGTGAAGGCGGCGGGCGGTTTCGGGAACTTCGATAGCTGGTGAGAGTGGTGGTACAGGATGTAAAGAAAAAAGAAGTGTGTATAAAAATTGCATTGCGTGGCGTTTTGGCGATACCCCCAGGGCCCTTCATTTTGTTGCAGGGCATTTTTTTCGATATAGATTAGCCAACTTACTAGAAACATCTATCTACCAGTCACCTTTTTTAAGCGCTTTTCTAACAGGTGGATAGTTCGGCCAGTCTCAAGTTGTGTAAAGGTTTCCTGCATGGCCCCAGCCATTATTACCCTCTATATATCATTGTACAGGTGGAAGAAGATATGATGAATGTCCTTTTATCTATGCTTAAACCCTATCCCCAGCCCCCACTCCCCCTTATTCCAGATTCTGCTCCTCCCGCTCTCACGCTCGCGCTTCAAAATATACTTCCCATCGCACAATACTCAAGCAACGACGTCGCCGCCGAAGCCCACCGGCCTCCGCCTCCCGTCATTCTCGGGTAGGATGGCGAGGGCCTTGTAGATCCTGCCCATACCATCAGGACCGCGGTCGACGAGGCGCTTCCAGGCGCGCTCGATCTCGGCGGCCCTCTCTTCCCCCTCGGCGCCGCCGCCGAGTCTCTCACGGACCATGCGGACCAGCATCTCGGCGCGCTGGCGGATGCCCATGGCCTCGAGGAAGGTGGCCTGCTCGACGGGACCGTGGACCTCGACGCCGGAGCTGGCGCGGATGGCGGCATCGGCGATGGCGACGAAGTCCACGTCGGCGCTGAGGTCGACGCGGCCCGGCTCCGAGAACGGGCTCACGCGCCGGTGGCGCCGGATGCCGCGGAGCGTGTTAGCGGGCACGGTGTCGGCGGGTCCGTAGTCGAGGATGAGGGCGGCGCCCGCGGGCCGCGGTTTCGGGTGCTGCGCCGACCCGCCGATGCGCGTCGCGAAGTCCGCCGCGTACAGCACCGCGTCCGGACACACCTCGATCAGCGCGCCCGGCGTCGACCGCAGCGCCCGGTACCGCGCCGACGACTCCGGCACGTACAGCGCGTGCCGCGTCGCCGTGGGGCTCAAGGTCATCTGGAACTCGGGCACGGGGGCGCCGTCGTGCCGCTCCGCCGCCGGCGTGCCGAGGTCCGCGTGCGTTGTGCCGGGCGGTGTGGGCGAGACCACCATCTCGCGCCACTGGAGGGTGGTGGAGTTCGTGTTGGAGGAGGCGGAGCGCGGGCTGCCGCTCGCGGTGGCCGCGTGCCGGGTCGGCGGCACCTCGACGACCTGGAAGGCGTGGATCGGCAGCGCGTCGAAGAACTCGTGCGCCACGATGAAGGGCATCTTTTCCGACCCCTGCGGGATCGACTTGATGCCCTCCGTCCACACGATCGGGATGTCCGAGTACTTGCACTGGCAGTGGAAGCCCTCTTTAGACTCCTTTATCACGGCGTCCTCGCCGCAGAGCCGGTCCTTCTGCGTCGCGCGCAGCTCCTTGCTAGCCTCCACCATATAGACAGCCTCAATACTAGAGGCCATATCCTTAAAATTGCGTATGGTCTACGGCGCGCGACGTCAGCGGGTGATCATCATCGACACAGGATAGGCATCCCCCCTTTCAAAGAGAAGGGGAGGAGGGCAGAAACAGAAAAGGATACGAACTCGTAATATGTCGTCCATCAGGGTGCCCCTGCCCGGGCCGACCTCGATCAGCTCAACGCCGCGCTTGGGGCTGCCCTGGGACATCCATTCGGCGACGAACCAGATGCCGATCAGCTCACCGAAGATCTGGGATATCTCGGGCGAGGTAATGAAGTCACCCCTTTGACCGAACTGGTCACGGTCCTTCTCGAGGGCCCCCGTGTAATACCCGCCAACGTCTGAAGTGAGACACATGCGCATGTAACTGGCAAGGGGTATAGGACCAGTAGTCTATGATTTTATTGGTTAGAATAGGATACACACATATTATATCGTCACATCCTACGTGGCATGGCCGCATGGATGCAAGAGGCACCAGGGTTGGAAAGCAAGGGAAGAACATACATTAATGGCCTCTGTCAGTCGTTTTGCCAGTGGTGTCGTCCATTGTCTCTCCTCTTCCCCCCTCGCCGCAGTGGCCGAAAACCCCCTGACTGGGGTCCGCGGTATAAAAGAGCCGTGGTGGCTTAAAGCTGGAGTTGTAGCTGGGGCTGTTCTTAGCCTACCAGGGGTTGGATAATTCTTGAGCCCATTACGGGCTATTCGAAGAGCAGCTCGTCTCATCCTAGGCAGGCCAATTTTTGAAGTTAGAAGTCAATGGAATAAATTGAAAAGGTTTTCATGTCATGTCTAAAGAATTGATTTAAAACTTGGAGGAGAGTGGGAAGGCAAATATAAAGAATGGAAAATTAAGGAGAAGGGGTTCAAGACTTTAGAGTAGTTGACTGTTGAGTGATCTTCCTCCACCCCCCCTGGAAATTCGGGTCAAGTTTGCCCACAGGTGAAGCTGTTAAGCTGTTAATTGTTCACTGAGGTAACTGAGCTCTGATAAGTAATCGTTTATCTACTGGCCTAAGCGTTCTCCAATTTAACCTTAAGGTGCTACCTGGGCAGCTAGGTAATAGACAGCAAATAGCTACCTAGAGCTAGCTACATACAAGTACACTCCAGCAGCAATTAGGGGCCCATCATATTTGGAAGTTGCACCTCAATACAAAAATTATATGATATTGTTGTTATATACATATTACGTATTATTGAAGTACACAGCTGTACGCATCACATCGATAAATTCATATTTATTTATTTACTTTATTTTTAATTTATTCCCGGTTTTGTAGACAAGTAATTATTACCCGTGGACATCCCCAGTATCGAAGAAATCCATCAACACCCCATATGACAACACACCAACATAACATTTACACGTACCCGACGTCACCCTAACACTAAAGCCACCAGTCTAGATAACAGCCTTTGCGCGTGCGAAACAAATCACAATGGCAGGAAAGTCCCGCTGGGCGGACACGGAGGAAGATGCAGAGCTGCAGGCCAAATTAAAGCGGGAGAAAGAAGAGAAGAAGCGCCTGAGGGCTGAGAAAACCCGGAAAGCGGAAGAAGAGCGGCGGAAACAAAAAGAAGCCGAGGAGGCGGCGCGAAATACACAGGCTTCACAATCAGTGGACGATGATGATAACGACGCCGACCGACCGCCGGCTGCCAAGCGGCGGAAGATCACACCTGAGAGAGGCCAGGACAACAACGAAGGGGACGACACCGACGGATCCAAGACGAAGACTACGGCGGGCGAAAGCGCGAAGCTCCTACGCTTTGAGGCACCGCGGGCGACCTGGGGCCGCGCGCGCAGCGTCGAGAATTACGACAAATTAAACGATATCGAGGAGGGCGCCTACGGGTGGGTAGCGCGTGCGCGGGAGTTACGCACCGGTCGCGTCGTGGCTCTCAAGCGCCTGAAGATCGACGACGCGACAGGCGGCAGCCGAGCGGGCCTGCCTGAGACGGGGCTGCGAGAGATCCAGATTCTAAAGGATTGCTCGCATCGGAACGTAGTAGAGCTCGTGGAAGTGGTAGTAGGCGACGGCGACCTTGCGAAGAGGAGGGGGGCCAGTAACGAGCGCATCGAGAACATATTTTTGGTGCTCGAGTTCCTCGAACATGATATTAAGAGCATCCTCGAGGATATGCCTGAGCCGTTTCTCGCGTCCGAGGTTAAAGCCCTCCTCTCACAACTCGCGTCAGGTGTCGCATACCTGCATGACCACTGGGTGTTGCACCGCGACCTCAAGACCTCGAATTTACTCCTCAACAACCGGGGCCGGCTCAAGATCGCCGACTTCGGCATGGCCCGGTATTGTGGTGACCCGCCACCTAAATTGACGCCCCTCGTCGTTACTTTGTGGTACCGCGCGCCCGAGCTGCTGCTTGGGACGCGCGAGTACGGCGCCGCCGTCGACATGTGGAGTGTCGGCTGCATCTTCGGCGAGCTCCTCACCCGCGAGCCCCTACTGCAGGGTAGCAACGAAGTAGACCAGGTCACGCGTATCTTCGAGCTCTGTGGCTTGCCAACCGACGAGTCGTGGCCTGGCTTTCGGCGTCTGCCGAACGTGCGGTCCCTGCGCCTACCAGCATCCAAACCACCGTCCGCCACCGGCTCCGTCATCCGCGCCCGCTTCCCGCTCCTGACTACCGCCGGCTGCGCCCTGTTGACTGGCCTACTGTCGCTCAACCCGGACCGTAGGCCCACTGCCAAGCAGATGCTCGATCACGAATACTTCCGACAGGATCCACGGCCTAAGCACGAGGCGCTGTTCCCCACATTCCCGAGCAAGGCCGGCCAGGAGCGCCGACGCAGGCGCGAGACCCCCAACGCCCCTGTCAGAGGCCAGGCTGCCGATCTGGGGCCGCTCGACTTCAGCGGTGTGTTTGCCGGCCGCGAGAAAGAGGAGAGGGGTGGCGGCTTCTCCCTGAGGATGGTGTAACGACAGCAATATATACTACGGCCTGAGCGAAGCGATTCGCGGTTTCTGAAATGATACAGTCTCGCCATTTACGCAGGGGCCACTTAGAGACAGCGGGGCCAGGTGCTCAGAGACTTATTTATATCTGGAATGTGTGTGTGGCATTAGGCTATGTAATATATGTAGGAAGGGACCGTCCATAGTCGTTAAAAACTCCCATGCAAAATAAATACGGCTGTATAAATGATACCCAAGCAAAAATCTTTTTCAACCCACGCCATTTAGTTCGTGAATCCCTCCCCTCCCTGGTCGTCGTCAAACACGTCGGGCGTTGGTGGAAGTGTTTGCTGAAACGATGGTTCAACGCCTTCCTGATAAAGCCCACACAGCAAGTAATCCTTGGCCGGTTTATTATACGACGGCGAGTCGTTAGCCGCGGACTCCTCAATTACCTCATGCCTTCCTTCTTATCTTCCTTCCCAAGTTATATATCATAGAAGTGGGAGCGGGAAAGTGAGGAAATGCAGCCTCCAACATCACAAGCCGTCCAGTAGATAAGGTAGGTGGTGGGTAAGTCATATGTTTTCGGTGGTGTAGGTTTTGTGAACATGTGCTCATCCTCACTCATAGTAGTCCGGCAAAGCCGACGACGTACCAGGTGAAGCTCAAGACGGTGATGAGGGACATGGAAAGGGCGAAGCCGAGGGCACCGCGGTCGAGGTCGCCGGGGGCGGCGCTGCAGGTGACGCAGTCCCACTCAGAGAGGTTCTGGTAGGGCTGTTTGGCGTAGAGGCCGAAGATGAAGCCGTCGAAGGGGGCGAGGTAGCCGGCCTCGGCGGTGCCGGTGGGGCTGCCGTCGGCGTCGTAGATGAGGAGGGTATACTGCTCGGTCAGCAGGCGCTGGTCGACGGCCTTGCGCTGGTACGCCGCCGTGTCCCACGTGAAGGTCGCCTGTGGCTCGTACGTCATGTTCTGCGTCAGCGTCCACGTCGCCGACGCTACCGAGCACGACACCAACACGTCGATCGCCGTCGGCTTCCCTTGCACGGACGTGTAGTTCCACGCCCACGTGATCGGCGTCGGCGCCTCGATCTTGTACAGCTGCGACCCGTCCGTCAGCGCCGGCGTCACCATCGCCACGCCGCCCGCCCCGTCCTCCGCCGGGAACGTCTTGTGCTTCGTCGCCGTTGTCTTGCTCCCCTTTGCCTTGTCCGTTTCCGACCCCGTCTCCTTTGCCGTATCCGTCGTCCGGCCCCCAGTGTTCAGATTCGTCGTCTCCGGCGGGTCCGTCGTCTTTTTGTCATCCTCCTTCGTTGTCGTTGCATCATTGTTCGAGTCGTCAGTCGGGGTGGCCGTGGGGGAGTCCCCATCTGTCGGCGTAGGTTCGGCTGCTATTGTTTTAGCCTCTAGTTAGTCATCCCCACGTTGCTTTTTTTTTCTTAATGAGTATGACTAGAGCCTCGACTCCAGACGGGATCACGTACAGTTGTCCCCGCCGTTGTCGTCCTGCCGCACCACGAGGGAATCGGCTTCCGGTAACCAACCCGGCCAAGCCGACGCCAGGGGCGCCAGGGCGAGAGTTACGGTCAGGAGTTGGCTGGGCTTCATTTTTCTTCAGCCTTCGTCCTGTGTCTAGGTGGTTGGCTGTCTCAGTTGATGGAATGCGGGTGGAAATGAGACGGGTCTATGTCGATAACCCCGGAGGTCCGCCGAAGCAATCTCCCTTGTGGCGAACAAAATCGTTCCGGGAGTTCAGGGAAAGAGTCGGACTTGGTGATTGAGTGTGAAGGTCGACGTCGATTTTTGCGAGTCAGTCACTAAGGGCCTTCTGCTGGTGTTGGAGCGGTCGATGTGATGAACGATCCGGGAAACGAAGGACGTCGAATATACCGTGCTGCCTCCTGAACGAGATCAGAGACAAACCGATGTACGTATACGTTTCAAAAGTTTTGTTTTAAAGCGAGTGGTCGATTAACTTGGTATGTAATTATTTGAGCGAACGTTTAGGTGCCCAGTATTAATCTTTAAAGAGGAGCGAATGACGGATAACCGTAATAGATATCCCAGCGAGCAAAACAACTAAGAAACATCAAAATCATTAAACGGGTGATGATAGTGGTAGATGGAGGAGGATGAGATGTATGGCGTGAGCGTCGAGTTAAGAGCGAGGATGGGGAGACGACCGGTTCTTCCTCCTTGGATGTAACGCTTACTTGCTTAGCATCAACTACTAAACTTCCCGTCTCTACGTAGTTTTAACAATGCACCTAGAACTGAACCACTCAGACGGGGAAGAAGACCAGAGAAAACGGCTTAAAAAGACCCGGTTGGGTTGGTGTGGGTGGATGGGTGGATAGGGTCCGTCGATGAACACGAAGCGGCGATGGCGGGCCCTCCAGTTTGTATTATGGGTCAACACAACAGGGGGGACATCCAAGGTATACAAGCAGACAAGTACAGAGTCATGCGTCTTTAATGTATTTTTTATTTTTTTGTCTATCGTAGAGTTGTTGTCACTGCACATAGCTATATACACCCACGTTAGGCATAATCAGTATTCCGAACACATTATATACCTAAGAACATACGCCTACAACCACCCAGTGAAATGCGTGTTACTGGTGGCGGAGGAAGAAGGCGAAAAATCAGGAGCAAACCAATATTTACAACTGCTACACGGAGAGGACCACGGACCACAACAGAGAATTTCGCTGGAACTTGGTTGGCAGGTTGGCAGCAGGTCGGGCAGGCAGTGCAGGATGACTGGCTTGGGTTGGCTGGACTTAGGCCCGCTGGCTCGCCCGAACCAATAGGGCGCCCTTGTCGCCCCCCTGTCCTGGGGATTGCCGATGGATGATCTCGCTCGATCGTATTCCCAAAGCGAGCCAAGTGGACAGTCAAGACAGACAGCCACCTAAAAATAGTCCGGGTCTCACTCCTTGTCTCACCCTTCTGCCACTCGCGACGGGAAAAAAAGAGGAAAAATTGTTTGCCAAGCCCGATCGGGCGGCGCCTCACGTATATGCAAACAAAACTCAAGGCGGAAGGAAGAGGAATGAGGATGATGGAATACTGATCAACTAAATACATAAGTGGGGTTCATAGAAAAGGACTAGTTTTGTAATATAAATAAGTAAAACAGATATGATATAATCTGAGATCGTAGGTTTATTCCAGAAGCCGTAAATACTCCATAGAATTAATTAGTTATTAAACCTTAGAAGCGACCCAGGTCTTCGTCCCGCACCCTATAACGGAATTGATCCGGTGCCTCTTATCCACGTCCTGGGATGATAGATAGGAAAGTGAAATAGTCCGATCCAGTAGCCATGCTTTCTACTACAGCCGTCTCTACGAAGGGTACATTAGAAAAAACGAGATCCAATATGTGCCCCCCCCCCCATAAGTGGGCTTACCAGGTATTCCCGTAAACGTCATGTCGCAAGTATAAAGCCATCGTACCAGGTCAGCACCCTTATTCCGCCCTTCCACACCGGGCTTAAACTCCGGATGCCAGACGTGCCAATCTCCTCCAATCAGGAAGTTATTTAGTGGTATTAAGTTCGTAACATAATCTATAACCTCGTCTCGGCCGGGCTTCCTATAAACGTTCAGAAAGGTGTAACCGTTAACATCAGCCAAAGCATGTCTCGCGAAAAAACTGGTCGTCTTTACTACGCCTTAATCCGGCTGTTTTTCTTAACATATGTCATAACCCGAAGCCGCTCGTCCTCCTTTACCCAGCTGTCCACTGGTGCATAAGATTCATAGCCCGTATGGTTCTGTGTTTTTATGTCTGGTCGGGCCCAGGGCTCCTGCACCTGAACCACGTCAACTCCTTCTTTCCAGCACACTTCCAATAGCGTAGCATGTGGGGTCAGCGCCTTGTATACGTTACACCAAGCTATCCGAAGTTCCTTAAATCTACAAGGGGGCCGCCCAGAGTTTGGGGAATGCTGAGCCCTTTCATCGGGGGCCGCAGGCGGCCGGTGTGGTGTTTCTGAGGTGTCCATCACCGCGACGGGCTGCCGTTGCCCTTGAGAGCGTGGCGACTATCGTGGGATTTCAACCTTGGTGTTTTGGCATTTCTTGGACTAGAATGCCAAGTGTTAAGGAAATGTATGCAATGTACGCTTTAGCACTAACAGTTCCAAACGCACGGATGATTTTTAGAAGGAAAGGTGTGGCATGCATCAATAAGGGGTTAGGGAGGGCTAAATGGCTCGCTTTAAACCATTGTGACTGTTGCTCCTTGAACATCACTTATGTATCAAAGTACGACAATAAATCAATCTGGAGCAATGTACTAATCGACGGTTTCATATATCGAGCTAAGTATTTCGTCAATTCTCCACGGCTTTATCTCAGACTAGGCTACACCGTAAAGCAAGCAGGTCGTATCATCAAACCGCGTATACGATCATATGCCCGAAGCCACTTAGGGTGTTATCAAGCTAGCTAGCTATACGTTGACGATCTTTCCGTCTTCCAAGTACGTATTTTCCCAACCCATCTGGCAGTCAGCCCTCTCTGTGTCAATCCACGGCTTCTCAGAGGCGATGATGATGTTCTCCCAGTCGGGATCTGCCAGCATTGCCTTGAGCTTCTCCGGGCTGTCGGACCAATAGGACGAGGTAACATCAAACGGGGCTAGCTTCCATCCCGGTTCCGTTTTGATCTCCTTGATCTCGTCCTCGAACTGTTTACGCAAATGAGAGGGCGTGATGTACTAAGAACAGTTATAGAGTTAGCTGTATTTTCTTACCCAATTTCGGTTGATGGGGTCTAGGAAGATAACATACCAATGTGTACTTCACAATGCCATGTCTCTGCACGATCTTCATCATCTGCGGCACCTGTACCTCCGTGTACCACTTCGCGAATTCGGCATCGTCAACGTGTGGAAGTTTGTAGTGATGGATTGACCATTTGAGCAGCATTTGGCGATAGGATGCGCCTTCCTGAGACTGCTGTTCGGCCATGATTTCAAAGATAGGAGGTCAGGAGTGAATGTCTGCTGAGTTCTCAACTGTTCAAATATGAGCACTCGCCTTCAGGGTTGGGTCAACGCACTGTTTATATACACAGATGTGGGTCGCTTTCACGGCTATTCAAAACATATGCCTTTTGCCCATGGAATATGTATTAGCTAAGGTAAAATGGAAGTTTCGATGGAGGGGATGTACTGAATGAACAGTTTCTGACATGAAAACATGCATACAAGTGTATCGGGGCCAACTGCATTTCCCCTCACCCCTTGCTTGGAATAAACCTGCAAGTCGGAATATCGCAGTGATCAGTTCTCCAAAAACATGTCAGGCTGTGAATGAGGCGAAAAAAACATCGACACATCAACCCGGTCTCATAAGTGTCGTTCTAAATAGTAAAGATGGTAACAGCTAGACCAATTCATTAACTTATGAGACATAGATAGAAATTCATTTAAACGTTGAATATTTCAAATGAAGGATCGGGTTGTACTGCAAGGCAAGGAGACCTAACAAGCAAGGGAGTCAAGCAGTGAGGCATTCACGAGGCTCTGGGATTCAAATGTGAGCCAGGATCCGTTCCCGTGGCGCCTCTAGTTTGTTTAACTCTCATGTTATTACCAACATTTATAAGAGTAGCATCCGGCTGGCTTATGTAATCTGGACCTGGTGACACCCGAGATAGATTGTCGCCAGTCACATATCAACTCCAGCACCCTTACAAACAGACGTGATAACACAGCCAAGCCCACAGCAAGGAAGGCCAATGCGTCAGTGAGACATCGCTGATTAATTCATCGTGTATCTATTTCGTTTTACTGTTGTTTGACGCCTGCTTAAATGGCATGCCGTAGTTCGTCCAGTCTCTCTTCCCAAGCATTGATGATATTTCGAGCCTCGTAGGTCTCGACAAACAGATGCGTACTCACTTGTTGAGACCAATATGTATTGTCTTTGGATAATTACTCTTCACTTCGTCGCTACGACGGATTTCGTCTTGATCGTTCATCATGGCCTCTTCTGAGGAACAAACTGAAGGAGCGGGCAATGAAGCCTCAAAGCCGAAGTATTCTTGGCGTTTTTGGGTGTGTCCATCTATACATGATAACCTAGTTCACCAGATGCACCTGAGTGATCATAACAACAGACTCTAATTCGAAAATTCCAGGCTATAATATTGTCACTCTCCATCGCCTCTCTGTTATCGGCGTTGGACGTATCGGTCATCTCGACCGCCATGCCGTCGATGATCAACGATCTCGGTTCCAGCTATGCCTACGCATGGATCGCCAACGCCTACTTCCTCACCATGACTGCCTTCCAGCCCCTGTACGGACAGACAGCCAATATCTTCGGCCGTCGTAGCCTGACGCTCCTTGCGGTTCTGCTATTCGCTATTGGCTCCGCTATAGCCGGGGCTGCGCCGAATCTCGGCGCGCTGATTGCGGGCCGCGCTATCAAAGGTATCGGCGGCGGCGGCATCAATATCCTAATCGAGATTGTTGTCGCTGATTTGGTCCCGTTACGAGAACGGCCCAAATTCATCAGCATCATATTTACCGCTTACACGATTGTGGTTGTGCTCGGACCGGTTATAGGGGGTCTGCTTGCGCAACGCGTGACGTGGAGGTGGATTTTCTACCTTAACCTACCTGTTGCAGGCGTGGCGCTGGTACTACTGGCGGTCGTGCTAAGGGTGCAGTACACGAAAGATACGATGAAAAACTCGCTGAAGCGCGTCGACCTTGCCGGCAATACTCTCTTGATTACGTCGGTCGTGTCCGTCCTCTTGGCTTTGACATGGGGTGGCGTAGACTCTCCTTGGTCGTCATGGAGGACGATATTACCCTTAGTCCTCGGGTTACTCGGCATCATTGCATTCCTCGCTATCGAATCTACCACCCTGATACCAGAGCCCACGATGCCCATGCGGATCTTTTCCAATCGGACCTCGCTTGGCGGCTTTGCGTTGACTTTGATTCACGCCATGCTAATGTACTGGGTGTCGTACTTCCTGTGAGTTTAGCAACCCCTCTCGCATCCTGGTCGAGTTGGATGCTCTTGAAGGAACAATTACTCATCATAGCTCTCGCAGCCCTCTCTATTTTCAGGCCGTCCTCGGAGCAGACCCGATTACCTCGGGGGTTAACATTCTTCCCTACGCTGCCGTGACCCTGCCGTCCGCTATGCTTGCAGGGTTCGGAACGTCCAAGTATGGTTGGTATCGCCCATGGTTCTTCGTAGGGTTCGGAGCATTTGCCATCGCCTTCGGGCTGCTCACACGGCTGGACGGTGGGTCATCAAAGGCCTACTGGGCCGGCGTGCAATGCATAGCAGCGATCGGCGCCGGCATCTTGACGACGACAACGTTGCCATGCATTCAAGCGCCCCTGGCCGAGTCCGACCAGGCCGTTGCTACGGCTACGTGGGGCTTTGTGCGCAGCTTCGGAGGCGTGTGGGGTGTCGCGATCCCGGCGGCGGTCTTCAACTCGCGCGTCAACGAGCTCGTCGTCACGCGCCTCACCGATGAGCGCATGCAAGCCCTACTATCGAACGGGGGCGCCTACGCGCTCGCGGCCGGTGGCCAGGTCGGCACTCTGACCGAGGGAGATCCCGAGCTGATGGCACAGGTGCGGAGTATCTATGTCGACAGCCTCTCGCTGTCCTGGTACGTCGCGCTTGGGTTCGCACTGCTGGGATTTATAATAAGCGCCGTGGTGAAGGAGGTTACCCTGCGCACAGATCTCGTTACCGAATTTGGGCTGGAGGAACGCTCTAAAGATCGTCAAGATGAACACAAAGTCACCGAGGGCGCTGGCACTACAGCAGGTGCCGGCGATATTGAGCCGAAGAGCTAGGCACGCGGTTGATAAAGGCTGAATTCTTGTCCTCGATCTCCCCTCTCGCTATACATCTCCCATGGTTATCCACTCGTCTTGTTTTTTTTTTCCATGGTTACTTCTCACTACACGCAGATCGAGAGGTAGCACATGGGAAATATGTATTAATATTGGCACCAACATCATTGGCACAATCATTTCACTGCCAATATTAATGCAGCCACTGCTTGTATGAGTCCGGATCATTGAATTTCTGCGCAGTAGTGGTTTACATTTTCTTCTTTGGCTTCAGCGGCAACACCCTTATGTCTTTGTATATAGTTAACTTAATACTACTACTTTTTACCTACCTAGGTACCTGCTAGGATATGAATATAGGGGAAAAGCGGGTACATGAGTGGGGAAACAGAGGTGAAAGGGGGCCGAAAGGAACCAATGGGCTCATCGGGTCTAGCTATGCACGGAGATGGAATAGCGCTATAACGGTCGGTAATTAGGTACCTACCTGCGCCCTAAGCCCTCATGAGGACCCTAAGACCGGGTTAGATGGAACCTATTTTTGACCTACCTACATCCGGTCTTGTCTGGCCTCACCTCGAGAGAAAATGCGAATCAAACAAGCAGAATTCAAGTTGTATCGCACGTATATAATAAAAAAAGAATAAAAAACATTGATTTGTACTTGGGCCAACCGCTACATATGTGATGTGCCTGTTTAGAGAGTCATCCCCGCCTACTGGCAGGGCTACTTCGACGACCGCGATATCCCATATCTTAAGGCCATCCATCAAAAGTTCCGCTATCTTTGTACCTCCGTCAGAACCGCCTGTCTCCTTTGTAATCTCCGACACGACGGAAGAAATTGGAACGGAGCATCACCAAGGTCCGCAATACCTTGATGGCTGCAAGCGCACCTCGGGAAGCGGCGATGCTTAACTTCCACCCCCGCGCTCCCAACGAGCAAGGGGAAGGACTGAACTGACGAGATGCGAGACAACCTTAACCTCCTCTCCTACGGACCTTTCACAAACATGCCAAGCTCGATGACTCCAGGCTTCATTCGCCCCGTATCACGGATGTCCACATCACTGCCCCTTCTTATTGTCGCCTAATGGTTGCAGCGGATGATGGAACTAGATAGAGTTTTCAAGTAGTTGTCTCTCGCGACTGTGTCGCCGCCAGTTTAAGTGCTCTGAAAACCAGCCAGGCTGCCTCCTTGCGTCTACGGACGTCGGACATTGCGTCCCAGCCGGTCAACTTTTGAGCCTCAGGGCCCACGCCCTCGGTAGCTTCAGGGTAGTCCTGAGCCGTTCGGGCCTGGGGGTCCGCGTCCGCAGCCCGTCTGGGATTCGGGCTCAGCTTCATATCATATGCTGGGTCGTTTATGTATTCTGTATCTAACTAGAGCAGAGCAGAGATACGCTCGCAACGGCCATTAAATACGTGCCGTGCCTTATCCACCTCGTGCCGTTCATCGACAGTCTCGCACAGCTTTTCTACACTGCCATGTTAGCAGGAGTCCCGATAATGATGATGATAATGATGATGATGGCAACGATATATTTCGTCATCCAGCTCGGGCCAATTACCCACAACCCCCTTCCTGTCGCATAGACATCTGCAGCCAAGTTCTCAGTCCATTTGGGCGGAATAGCACGGGATAGGGCGGCCGTAGTCGAGGCCGGCGGGCAAACGTTACACATGCAGAACAGTACCACCACGCACAGAGCCCTTCTCAGATAGACGGACGGCAGCAGGGGCCAATCTGCGGAAGATGACAACAACAATGGATAAAACCCAACAGTCGCTGGTTGATGGATGGATGGATGTATGGCGATGGAGAGGGAAAACAAGAATAAGGAGGCTGGGAAATTTCCTATCGACAGAAGATACACACATCCACATACCACGTTCACTCTCCCCATTCCTCGATCCTCTTCCGTAAAGGACAGCACATCACACCAATGTCACTCACGCATACGTACGCGTCCTGGCACTTTCACGATATCTCTCATTCATCCTAGGTAGTTACCGCTCCCCTCCTCCTTGTCCCTCCCCTCCCTACACTCCCTTTTCCACACATAAATTCCCTTTTCTACCTTGCACTCTACCTCAGGCAAGATTCCGCATCGCATTTCCTCCTATTCCCGTCACCCTCACTCACTCTCCGTCTCCTTTCTCAATCCCTCATGGGATGATGATAATGATGATGATTGTTTTTACGAGCGGGGGTATATTTATTAAGTATAGGCCCGATAAGGCTTATTATACGCCTTTTAAAAAAATAAAAATTAAATTCTTCCTAGTATAGCGTACTTTTCTCCGTAATGTACAAAACTTGCGACGAGTTATAGTGATCCGCGAGGACTTGCAGTGTAAAGTAACACCAGACTTCCCGCCTAGCGCCTTGTCGGGTTGTTGAAGCAGAAGAACCATATTGCTCATGCCTAACGCTGCTAGCCACGCACCCGTTATTATGAATCCATCTAAATCATTACCTATTAGTGTAGTATATTGCTTCGATCTGTGATCATGAGCGCCTATTACTATCTTCCTCCTCATCCCCGTTGCTGTCTTCCTCCTCATCCTCATTACTGTCTTCCTCCTCATCCTTATCATTGTCTTCCTCCTCAACCCCGTCACTATCTCGCTCCTCATCGTTGTCGTCATCGGAGATCTCTACCGTGGCCTGTTTCTGTCGCTTCCGCGGCGGCCCATCGTCCGCCTTCTCCTTGTTCATAAAGGCGTGGGCGCTATGGAACACCCTGCTCTCCTCCATTGGGCGCTTCTTCCTTTCCGTCATAAACGCCGTGAGCTCATCCTCTGTCACGTCGATCTCCTTGCAGAATTTCGCCTCCGATATGTTGTGGGTAACAATGTAGGCCTTGATCCTCCGCTTGACCTGGTCAGGCGGCAAGTACTTCTTGTCCTCGAATTTCATGCGGACGCTCTCGGCATAACGGGCCTTCCTGTCGAGCACGTCCTGCGCCTGCTTGATCTCGTCCTCGGACACCGGCAAATCATCACTGATGCGCTTCGTGTCCTTGTCGTAGACCGGGAGGATCTTCTTGCCGGTCTGCGAGTTTGGTTGGTAGCGGTCTAGCACGGCCGCCTTGACGGCAGCCATCTTATCCTTGTCCATCTCCTTCAGCTCCAGCATGACGTACTGGGTCAGGAAGCCCCAGGAGATGTGCTGGAAGGTGAACGGCGCACCGTTATGCATCGGCTGGACCGGGTTTGCCAGACCCTCCTGCCTGGAGCGGAATTCGGCAAACCCCAGGAAATGATTCGCCATTCTCCTTACGCAACGGCTTTCGAGCTCCCGGACTTTCTCGACACTCCAGCCCGCGGCGAGCGCGATGTCCGCAAGGATGCGACGGTTCCGGGGATAAGGACCCCAGGAGTAGAACGAGCCCCCGACCTTCAAGTTTTCGCCGTTGGTTCCCTTCAGCGCCCCAAGTCCCACTACCCTCGCCCAGAAAGCGTCATCGTTGGCCTCAAGGATCGCGGTATTGACCTCCTCCCTCTTGCGGATGCCGTTCTCTATTTCAATGCGCCAAACATCACGCCGGTTCATATCCCGGGCCGCGTGAAAGACCGCGTCTGAATCAATAACCGAGATCATATTGAACCCAGTCGGCCTACACACATACCAAGTGGCTTAATGGTAGTGTTTGAAGATTTAAAGAATAACCCACGATCCAAATTCTGCTACGCATGAGGATTTTACTCATTTCCTGGTGAGAATGTCGTCGTTTCACGTTTTACATGGTATCGTTGTTTATTTTAAGCACGGAGTTCTTGGGGCATGATATGCTTGTAACTCATTGTTCGGTTTCTAGAACTTTATTAATCCCGCTTTATGCATATCCCGTTTTACGGTTAACGTGTAGAGCCAACCGCTTAGATGAAACTCATTAAGTACTAGCTCTAGGACCCGCTTCTCCTTTTTAGCTATGCACCTACAAATCTAATGCAACGACACCCCCTATCTCCTTAACCCCCTGACTACAATTCTGTTCTTCCTCAAAATCACTGGCCTACACTTAGGTTCTCAAAGTAGTCCAGGCTAATTTTACTTCAGTTATAAGTGCACGGTTACCAGATGTCAAGTTGAGTGTTTAGGAGATCTATAAGCCTAATTCTCTGTCTATTCTAACCAGCTAGCCCGCACCCCCCGAGGACAATCCTTGCATCGTTTTCTTTGGTCTTCTCCCAGCTCCGTTACCCCACACATCCGCCATTGTTGATATCATATCGCCGACAAGTTATTAGACTAAGACGTGATGCAATCTCATGGTATCACTAGTCTCCTTGGAGGCTTTGACCGGCATTCACGATTTGCCTCGCCCCTGGGACTCGTTCGGTTTCTTGCCGTGACCGCTTGAAGCACTTCCTGGTGGTGCCTGTAACTGAACGAGCCGGTCAGTCCATCCGGTCGTGTCGTACAAGTACGCGTTGAGCATCGACTCGGAGCCCTTGTTCTGTCTACAGATGATCAATGGTTAGTAGAGAACGCTATGATGGATATCGGGTCATGGCTACCTGCTGCCCCCAGTGGGTTGACTGGCCTGGTCCACCTCGGATGATTTGGATGGCATTGTTTCTTGATGGTGGAAGACTTGGGATGGAGAGTTTCTAGGACGGCGTGGTCTGGATTATGTCCTGAGCTTTTGCTGGCTGGGAGTGAAGATGATTGGGGTGGTGAGAAAGTCGAATGAGAGATGGGATGGCATGGTTTAACATATTTATATCATCTGTTCTCTCTCTTTGTCTCCAGGTAACTTAACAGATATCACAGAGTCTATAGGTTTTGGTAGCCATAATGAGTCCCGTCGATAAACCATGACTGTGTGTCTTCCCTCCATCCAAGTGAATGCAATGCTTGCTAAACCGCCGGCATAGATCAGCATCAGCCCGGACGACAACATTCACACCTGGTATGAATCTCGTTCATCGTTCTATTGCATTCCATCCCTCGGTTCCGGGCTGCACCTCGGCAACAGCTGAATATCTCCTATTCTTAGATTCTGAGAACTATCTGCTGTCAGGTTACCAGTATGTGGCAGCAACTTATGTTCCCCGAGGCTCACTTCATAGATATCAATACGAGGCTGAGCTTCTCTCACATTAAGCTGAAAGACTTTCGACGCGATATCTTGAGGCTCATACATTGATGGGACGTAGCATTGCACGAGATTCGGGTAGATATGATCGCGCGGATTGCACCGGCAAAGCTTAACCCGCATATTATGTCCGCTAATCCCGGCTTGCTTAGCGGACAGTTGAGATGTTACGTGATCTTCTACCTTGTATTATTAGAACGAAGGGTGGAGACAGGCCCATATGCTTTCACATCCCCCCCGGCGTGGCAGTGGCAGGGCACGTATCGTAGCATCGGCTAGTATGGTCTCCCCGGGGACCAATAAGATCTAGTATTACACATGCAATACTTCTATTATCGAATCAGATACCCATCCGCCGACTCGGGGATGGGGGTTTGTCCCTGGCAGGCGGCAGTCGACTCCCTATGCCGAGAGAACACGTGCAGCCAGGTATCTTTTCCACGGTAAATCGAGTGTGTTGATCCCCCAAACGACATGCACCCACGTAAGCTGACATTCTCAACGGGCGTTCGGCAGTGTTCTTATATACAGCTGATGAGAGATGCTTAGGAGCCAATCAAGCTGGTTTGTCAGTAACGTCATGTCACTTCACGTCACGATATGCCACCCCTCAAACACCTCCATCACCTTGACGAAATGTTCATTGCAACCGTAGGAAGCCTCGGTTCGCGATGTTCTCTACTATCCAACACATCGCGAACAACTTCTGTACGTCTCAATCTCAATTTCGCCCCTTATCCCCTACTCCAACATTTGATAATAATCATCGCGGGGTGGCAGTGTTGTAGCCGATGATTGTTCCATTCGGTCGTTCAGCAGTATGCATAACCTTATCAGCTGTATGTTCGACAACTATTGATGAGTAGTCCTTTCGAAGTCGAACAGGCGGGCTTAGACAATCCATGAAGCAGACTCCAGAATGGCTGGCAGTTCTACAACGGGTCGGTTGCCGCTCGGGAGACCCGATCTTGAGGAAACCCGGAGCCGATACTACAATAGCTAAGCGAAATTATTCCCTCCAGAGGTTCATAGAATACTTAGGTAGCTTATTAAGGTGGGAACTAGGGGTTGAAGCGGGGACTTCTTCAATCTAAGACCAATATTTCCCGCGCGATAACACCATAGCCCCCCTCCCCCTTCTGGCGGCAAGCGAGGAACTCCCTAGGTGGGATTGCGAGGAAGATGGGACAGCGGCCTCCGGAGCAGATACAGGCCGATCATACCCTCCCAGGAGGGTATCTTTCGCGAGACTTCCCAATAACCGAGAGCGTCGAAAGAAACATATCACCCTATCCATCGTACCGCGGGACGTCGTAAGCCATAAACCCAAACACTTGAGACTATCTTTAAAAAGATTTCAGCTTCAGATAGACTGGAAGCTCAGTTTAAGCTGATATATAGGGACTGAGTAAGTTTTGCATATTCGATCTTGGCGTTTCTAATAAAATACAAAAATCTCCGCTGGCACGTACGACAGCGAATCTAGATATGACGCTCATAGACCTGCATGTGCATGGTTTTCGGGAGGAGGGATCAATATGGATACCAGCCGCTTGATATGTAAACCAACTACGTAAATGATAGACCTAAGTACTTTGAATCAATCCCTAACCGCCACTTACTATGACCCCTTACCAGAAACATAGAAATACATAATTATATAATTTCTAGTGTCTTATTCCTTCGTTGGTAGTACGTCATAGCTATGGAATTTGTCCGAGCTAAATATACTAAGAAGGTTCTATCCGTACAGAAAACCGCATTAACATCAAAATGGCTTGGGTGGTAGGATGAAGGAGCAGCTACAAGGGATAGAGCTTGGAAAGAGTACCTGCCTGCCCTGTGTAGTAAGGTGCAAGGGTATCCTTGCAGTTCTGGAGAGGTTCTGGAGTTGAATGCCAAAATGCTTAATTCTAGCGCTAAGGACCGTTTTAGCGCGTCTTTATCTTGTTGTGCACCCAGACACCCCGCGCCTACTTATCAATCAGTCAATGTAGCATCTTACTAAGTACTTTAAGGACTGTAAGATACACACAATATTGAATTTAACCAGATCTTGACCACCAGCCTAGGCAGGCAAGGCAGGTAAGGACCTTGTCTCAAATACCTTCTATGTAATGCCTATCTAGGTAGGTATGTAAGTCCCTGGATACCTAAGTAATTATCTGGGCAGGTAGGACATAAATCATAGACCTACTACTTCTAGGGTTGTAGCTGGAAGAATGATATATTTCGTTCCCCGCAACCAAATAATGCTGGGATACCAGAGAAGAAGCTGCCGGGAAGCTTGGAATCTGACATCCTGAGACTATACAATCCATGCATGCGGGCCGCTGTAATAACTTTGGAAGGTTCCAGTCCGTCCATCCATGAATGCCCGTTCCAGGTTATGCCGTTGTAACTACCTAGGTACTTAAGTAAGGTACCTCTAGCAGTGGACTACTTAAGTAATTGGTTAATATCGATCTGATTTTGCCTGGAAGTTGCAACTTCTTAGGCTACTTACTTAGCTGCTTGAATACCTTAGGTACTAAGTAGACAAGTTCAAGTGTCTAATAAGGAACGCGCTGTACATAGTAACTGCCCAATTGCTCAAGTGGACCTCGGGATATTTCAAACACTCCCAAGGTTCCAGTCGATACCCAAGTAAACCACCTCCAGGACTGGGCACGCCTACAAGTAGCCTAGACAGACTTAGATACATACTTCCAAGTTACTACTAACCAAGTTCACTTACTGCTGGTGTCATCGCTCCACACTCATTCCACCCCAGTTTGTCGACTTCACTCTTCTAGAGTCCTCATCCTAGAAGAGTCCTGACAATGGCGACCACTAGCTCTAGTTCCGTCACGATTGATCGTGCTTATTTCGAGACCCTGGTCAGGAGGTAAGTTGATATATATAATGGAGATGTATGGGGTATCCATGGACCCATGGATCCATCCAAACACGATGAAGTCATCAAGAGATTGTGGCCCCCTTCTCCTGGTCAACTTGCACATTCAGCTTCGTCCGTTCCAACCATGTCATCCAATCCAGAGATGCAGATGACTCCCTGAGTGGTTACTTCGTTGTCCCATTATAATATTCAGCTCTAGTTCTTAACACCGCCCTGTGATGATCCCGTCATAATGTGTTTACATCTTCAACTTACCCATCTTATCATGGCCAACCTTGCTAACTCGGTCATTATTGCATAGGGCCAACTTGGTAAGCCATCTTATACCCAGTACACTTCACTCTTGTGCCGTATGGCCGTATGGGGACGCGGTGTCGTCCTGGCATCTGACTAGAGACACAGGTCCAGAATGGAGATCTCACTTCCAACCGCCTGTCTGGTAACTACGACTCTGCCTTGTCTGTTGTTCCGAAGGCAGAGTACGAGGGCCTGCTTGTGATGTCAAAGCAATATTGTAAGGACTCCCACATCCCCTTGCGTCACTTGCCGACTCCGTGTGGGAATCATGTTCTAATCTGCTTCTAGCAAACCTATGGCGGAACCTTATGGCAGGGGGCGTGGACGAGGAGACCCTTTCAGTAAGTAGTTTAGCGGTTACTAAACCTTCAATTTTCAACCCACTCTTCGAAAGTCTCAAAGTCTGGCCTAGACTCGTCACCCCAAATCATATTACTGAGCTTCACTAACCGTTACCATTAGCTGCTCAGTGAGAGCGACGTGGCTGGCCCCCAGCACAACTCGCAAACGTCCACCACCATTCCTCTTCACAAGACGGAGGAGTCCGAGGACGGGGACGTCCAGTTAGGACCTAGCCTTCGATTTTCCGACGGCAACAAATCCTACACTTCTACCAACGGTGTTCAGGGTCCTCGCAGTTATGGAGGTGGTGGTCGACATGTCTCTCGGAACGGTAGTCACGCTGAACGTCAGACGGGGAAGCCTTCGGGTTGGGCTGATTCTGACTCAATGGGTGATGACTATATGCCCGTACAGTATGCAGACAGCCGAGCCCCGGATACAAGCAACGAGCGCCCATACGGCGTAGGTCAAATACATAATCATCAACGACCACAGTATCCCCGGCTCTGTAGGAGAACCGTCGTCTTCGCCAACTTGCCGGAGAATGCGACCCATAAAGACATCACCGATGTTGTTCGGGGCGGTATGCTGCTAGATGTCTTTCTCCGCGCCACCGAGCACGTCGCTCAGGTGTCATTTCTCCGCGAGGAGGACGCAGTACGGTTTTACGACCATGCAAGGAAGAACGACGTTTACATCAGGAACAAACGAGTAAGTTAATTGTAGCCGGTTCTTTATAGTTTTGGCTGATCTTTCCTAGGTATCGCTCAGGTGGGCTGAAAGGCACTTTCATCTTCCTGGGCACGTTGCCGGGAAGGTAGCGGTCGGTGCCACTCGTAACATGATCATCCGGAGATGCGATCCGAAGCATACGCAGGATAGCATCCGAGATGACCTTGAACACATCCACAACCTTGTGGTCATCGATGTTGAATTCCTGGGTGGAAGCTGTTACATCAAGACGAACTCCGTTCATAATGCCATGTTCGCGAGAACATGTATGATGAGTAGAGCGTAAGATCCCCGTGCCAATTTCCGTGCAATATGTCTGCTAACCCTTGTATGTAGTAGATATAAGGGCTCTAAGATTGAATGGGGAGTGGACGAATGCGACCAACCGATCGAGTCGATCCAAAGGGCCTCTCCAAAGCCTCCGCAGGCTCCGCCTTTAAAAAAGCCACAAGCCAGCATGCGTAACCGGTTTGCGACCCTGCGACTTGACGATGATGACGATGAGACAGATGACACCTTTGATTCCTCATCCGAGTTCCGAAGCCCTAGCACGGTCAATGTTACCGCCTAGTTTTTCAGCATATCGAGCTTTTCATAAGCACATATCTTAAGTTTGACCGGTTTCCCCTAACTTGACACGGCTGGTGTAAATGTGAATGGCCCGGGCATGGTAGCATCAGCAAGCAGGTATTTTCCATTATCGATGGTATTGTACATCAAAAAAGGGTTGTAGTAGGTGATCTTACAAGTCATGCTAGGGCTACGGAGTTACTGAAAAGTCAAATATGTTTTTGTCTCAATGTCGTGGTTGAAGCCAGGTTGGTGTTGGAGGACCCAAACTACATACAATATGCCTGCTGGCGGCTTGAAGGAGACCATGTGGGAATCCATCATGGGTCGAAGGAGTGAAGGCACGATAGAGACGACATGCAAGAGGCGGGCTTTTAGCTACGAGAAACGTATGAATTATGAAAATAGTACCATCGGTAATGTGTACTTGTTTGCTGATAAACTCGTAACTATTTTGGCATTGCGATCATCAAACACGTTAATTATGCCCACGTACGATCGACTCACATGTACCAACAATGATTATATCCTCACTGATATCAACGATTAAAAGATAAGACGGGGCCAATGTCCCACTTTAAATCCGGCAGTCTGGTAACAGTGGATATATATGCCATTTTTAGCAACCGGCTAACCAAATCAGAGCAAGCAATAGGCTGTCAGTCGGTACATAGCCTGGGTTGTTAAACCGAGGGTTCATCATACCAGGGTAAGTATTGACATCGTTTTGTTCTAATGAAGGCTTTGAAGCGATTAGAGGCCTCTTTCTCTGTATGGCTTGCTAGAGGTTCTTCTTATTATTCGACTTGGAAAACTAACTGATACTTGCATAAGCCCTTTGGAAGATGTACATATGTACGTACGCCTTTAAAGTATCCTATGGGTAGGTTGTAAGAGGGAAAATTCGTTTAATCATGTTCATAAGGATACCTAGGTATGAGGGCAGCTCGGGCAGCCCCTTTATAACTCCTAGGAACACCAAGCTCCTAGGTAGATACCGGGCTATATCTATGTGTATGTAGGTACCTACCTACAAGCAGGCTACATACTATGTAGCTCATAAGTGGGGTGGTACCTATAGAAGCGGGTAGGTGGGCATATACACGTTTAGGCGATAGAAGCCGTTATCCATAAATCAATATTAATCAGCCACCTACATAAAGCCACATCACCCGCATTGCCAGATTGCTAGCTGTAACCCCACTCTAGCTGAGTATTGTGTCATTACCTAATTGTGGTCAGTGCACATATCGATAGGTCCGTACTGGTCTAACTTAATACAGTTAAGCACAATTACCTAGTAACCGCCCGCCTACATCATTTTGCCCATTAACTACTTCTCCAACCTAAAGTTGAACAACATACAACATTTGCAACATTCATCCTTTTCTTTTTTTTCTCGATAATAACATAATAACAACGAACTACCGAAATCCCTACCCAGGTTATTCAACGATCTTTCGTTAGAGGAACATTCATTTGCCAGCGTACACAAGCGTGATTTTGTGTACATTTCTTACTTATTGAGGCAATCATTCTTCTTATTCTTCTTCTTTATTAGGCATTAATCAGTACTAGTATCTTTTGCTCTTTTAAAGCGATATTGGTGTGGCAGAAAGCTGCCAACACCAACCTTAGGCGCGCTCCCCCCCCACCCTTAGCAAACAACAATTACGACTCACCTCACTTCTTCTTATCACCCTACTCGACGAACGCATTTTTCAACAGTTTGCTT
Organism: Eutypella sp. D-1; assembly: GCA_023313575.1. Classification (NCBI taxonomy): domain Eukaryota; kingdom Fungi; phylum Ascomycota; class Sordariomycetes; order Xylariales; family Diatrypaceae; genus Eutypella; species Eutypella sp. D-1. The sequence goes on from JAJTTP010000003.1 coordinate 1,941,990, forward strand.
CCAGGCCAACCCAACCCGCGCTCGATTCTGCGCAGTATTACATATCCCAGCTTTCACCGCGTTGGCCATGCGACTGCGCCCAAGTCAAAATGGCACAGGAAAAGATGACTTTAGAAGACTGTACGCGATACCGACCCTTTCACCAAAAAAACAAAAACAGAAAACCCTCAGTGTGACGCACTCGTGCCAAGCTGGGAGCGGATGTGGAATACCTATCTACTATGATGATTCGAGGGACGTGAACTAATGAACGTCGTCTAGGGCTGGACGATCTGGGTGCGCGATTCCTCATAAACCTCCCGCAAGAAGACCTCCAAGATATCGCCCGGTTTTGCTTTCAGATTGAGGAGGCGCAATGGTTTTACGAGGATTTTATCAGACCTTTGGATCCATCCCTGCCTTCGATGTCCCTCAAAGCTTTCAGCCTCAAGATGTTCCAACACTGCCCGCTCTTCTCGGCCTTCTCCCCCGATGAACACTTAAGGGCCTTTGAGCAGTTTATGGAGTACAAGACCAGGGTACCTGTCAGGGGAGCTATCTTGCTCAACTCAGCTATGGACCAAGCCCTTCTTGTCAAGGGATTCAAGAAGGGCGCCAGCTGGAGCTTTCCCCGAGGTAAAATCAACAAAGATGAGCCGGACCTGGACTGCGCCGTTCGAGAGGTCTATGAGGAGACCGGATTCGATCTTCTCGAAGCAGGGCTGGTCGAAAGAAACGCCCCTGTCCACTCCATCGAGGTCACTTTGAAGGACCAGCAGGTGCGCTTGTTCGTTTTCAGAGACGTGCCGATGTCCACTCACTTCGAACCGAAAACGCGCAAGGAGATTGGTGCTATCCAGTGGTACAACCTTGCAGACCTTCCGGCTTACCGTAAGAAGAAAGTTGCCGGGAAAGGCCAAGGAAATGGGCCAAGCTCCAACGACAAGTTCTACATGGTTGCGCCATTCATGGCCAAGTTGCGACAATGGATCTTAAAACAGAGAAAGTTGGACCCCGGGCCCGTCTATGCTGCGGTGCCGGAAGAGGAGTTGACAGAGGATAACGTCGCGGATAAGCCAGCTAGAAACCCACTTGCTGCACAGGATGTACCCTCGGACTATGTCGATAGGGCGACCAAGGAACTTCGTGATGCTTTGTTGGGACCGAATCCTTCGAACGAACCCATAGAAACACAAACCAACTCCCACCCGGATCCAGCACAGACAATCCTAGATCTTCTACGAAATCCCGGAGCACCCGAAAGCGGACCTACACGTGCTATGGTAGAGCCGAGCCGGGATGATGGTCACAGTCGACCTCACAAGCTCCCCATCACTCCGTTGGAACATATCTCGACAGAAGCCCCCCAGCCTCATACGCCGCACCATCACCACGCCACCCAGCGGGCGCCATTCTCGACATACGACCGGCCACCACAGTTTCCAATATCGTCGACCTCAAACGCTCCTTCCTCAAATGCTACTTATTCACAACATCGGCAGTCTCGACCTGAGATTCAAATGACCACTGACGCGAGAGGCATGCCCAGCATCCAAGTAGCCACCAAGTACTATCAGGACAAACCCGTTCAACTATTGCACCCTCAACCACTGCCGCCTCAAGTGCAAGGAGATAAGCTTATCCAGAGCATGATGAGCTCTTCGATGGGCCCAGACCCGAACACGCGTGCTCCACCACAGAACGGCGCCATGCCTTACAATCAGAATGGCCAACAATCGCAAGGCTACGGCCAGCAAAGCTACAGCCAACAAGGCTACAGTCAACAGGGCTACAACCAACAAGGTTATAGTCAGCAAGTCCATAGCCAACAAGGTTACAACCAGCAAAGCCACAACCAGCAAGGCCATGAGCCTCAAGGCACCGCTCCTGCTCCCCATCAATTATCACACCAATTACCTGCACATTCCCTGAACCTGCTCAACACGCTGAAGGGAGAAGGTGCCGGGGCAACTGCCAATACCTCTCAAGCTTCCGATGTACAACAGAACTATCCGACCACATCTGCTCCATATCAACAAGCATATAATACCATGGCTCAGAATGGCCTGACGAACCAGCATGTCTTACAGTCCCGGCCTTCCCAGAATTTTGCCGAACAGAAACCACAACAGACGGACGAACATCGGTTTGCATTGCTGAATATGTTCAAGGGAGGCGAGCCGCCTATACCGCAAGTCCAGCTTGAGAGCCAGGGCTCGAAGATGGCTTCGACCCATCAAACTAAACCGAACGACGCCGAGAACCGAGACCAATCGCCCTCAACGGCCGAAGTTTTGAGTACTGCTGCACGAGACAAGAACGGGCCAATACAGATGAACCCAGAGACTAACCTTCCATACGGAGCTCTCTCCATCCTCTCACGACCGCAGTCTGGCAAGACGGCGAAGAAGCCAAACTCTCCTAGGCAACGACCGGAAGCGAATGCTGGGCAAAGGCAGACCCCTAGTAGCCCCTTAGCCCGGTCCTCGCCCAACTACAATGGTACGCGTGGCAAAGCTTCAGATGCGCGGAAGCAATGGCCGTCTCAGGCCCGACCATCTCTCGCACAGAGTTACCCCTACGGCAGCAATCAGGGGTCAACAAATGGCGGCTTTTCCGCGGTCCCAAGTCCCCCAGACGCCTCCACTCTCCCTGTACCTGGGGTCCTTAAGCCTCGGCAGGAATCGACCCTAGAACACAAAAATTCTCTACTCTCTCTTTTCGGAACGCATAAGTTAGGTGCGGAACAAGGAAAGGGCAAGCAGCCGGCGGCGGCAGCGGTAGGAGCAGACGAGACGTTCACGAGCGGGGCAACGGCCGGGTCCCGGATAGCATCCGTCTCGTCGAGCCGAGGAGGCGAGGGCCGCGACTCGGCGGACAAGCCGATCTCTAGGCGAGGAAGCCAAGCCCCGCTATCTCCGGCGGACAGGAACTTTTTACTGGGATTTCTGGAGAATAAGGCGAGGCAGTGAGCAAGCCTCGTAGTGCCCCCCCTAGTCAAGGTTCCTACGGGGAGCAAAAAGGGATATACATACAGTCGAGAAGGTTATGATATCTGAGGGTGGGTACTTATACAAGCGCTCTACGAAACGACTTAACAACATCCCCCCATTTGAGCTATGTAGTAAAAAAATTTGCTCTTGCTCGCGAGCGCAGGTAGATGATGGTGGCTGGCATCTTGAGTGCTTTTGAGCTTTGAGCAAGGAGTCCTAGGGGTGTTTGGTAGTTATTTGGGGGGAGTTGGAGGTTATTTTCTTTCGTTTCGTTTTCGGGAGGGGGGGGATTTTTGTTTCCCTTTTTTCGCTCCGCATTACTTACTACCGAACAACAGTACACGTGATAGTTAGTAATTACAATTATTGGTTTTCAAGTGAGCCCCGTTAAGCTATGTACATACCTACTTAAGTAACTATAATCAAGGAGGCGACCGATTACCTAGTGTATAAGTAAACATCCATGATTATGTGCGGTTGCTGTGGCACCCCACTGTAGGTACCTTCCAAGGTTCGGCGGCACTACCGGAGCCGGGTGGGGCTATGTACTCGAGTATGTATCTACATTAGGTATGGAATATGTGCGACATGTGCGAAGTACCACTAATTAACTACATGCTACGTAAGTTAATGTAATTCTGGCCAGCTCTCTTCCGCAACTAAATGCACCAACTGCCTTAGCTGGAACAAGTAACCTAACCTAACCTAAGCTCTGTAACTTACTGGACTGCTTAAATCCTGCATTCAAGTAATCGCATACCTCGTTGTTATCTTCTTCATCCACCACCATCACTACCACTACCACCAGCTACCTACCTAACATTATACCTCACGAACCCTACCTGACCTGCGTCAACCTGCATTAAACCCCCCAACACTGCATATACACAAAGCCGAATCGAAGACGACCAAGAAAGAAATTGGGGACGGACGAGCGAGAGAGACGGAACTACAAGACGGAACTATAAGACGGACGGACCATGGCAAGACTCACCAACGCGCCCGTAGTGACGAGGCCCTTCTCGGATTCTTTAGTAGACCTAGATCGCGTACTGTCCCGGCTCCGACAGACCATCTTACAAGCCGACGCCGAGCGTGAGAAGCGGCTGAGGACGAGCGAGTACGAGCGCACCAAAGCCGAAGTCGTACGTAGCAACCCTTTTGCCGTGGTGTCTTTTTTTGCCGTTCTCTCTTTGTTTCAAAAAAAGAAAAGGGGGAAAGAAAGACACCCTTGACTAATCAACGAACTAACACCTCTTCTCTCTCCCCGGAGCCAGAACCTCGAGTACGCGCGTACACTCCTGACGAAGCTCGAGCACGACGCCCTCGGCATCAAGGTGCACACCCGGCGGCAGGAGACGCAGGCAGACCTGTCCCGCCACCGCGACCTCTACGAGCGCATCGCCGAGCGCCTGCGCGAGCTCGAGGATATCAGTGTCGATAGCGACGACGATGACCGCGATGACGGCGAGGCCGGCGATAGCGACGACAGCGAGGATCTGCTGGGTGCCTCCGGAAAGATCGTCATCCAGACCCCCAGCGCCAGCACGAGCGAGGACTCGAGATCCGTCTCCCGCCATGCGCCGGATGACGGCGGGGTGGGCAGAGGGTTAGCGGAAGATGCGGACGAGGCGGACGAATCGACCGTATTGCCCGAGCCGAGAACACGGAATACACCGCCGGATTTCGGGACGCATACCACCAATCGTGTTGAGCTGCCACCACCTGCCCAGACGCTAGCCCCGACACCGACGCCGACCGCGCAACCGCAAACCCAGCCGACGGAGACGACAACGACAACGACATCGCAGAACCTCCGACCGCGAGGCGCAGCCAGCACCGTCCAGGCCTCCACCACGACAGCGCTCGACAGGGGCAACACGGCGACGCGGCGCGAGCTCTTCGGGGATCGCACCGCGGCGTCCCCCACGAGGGCCGCCACGACGACAGCAACAGCAGCAGGGACGACGGCGACGACGGAGGCGATCCTCGACCACCACCGAGCAGAGCAGGACGCGCTGACGGAGTCACTGGTGCGGATGGCGGCGTCGCTGAAGCAGTCATCGCAGGCGTTCTCGACGTCGCTCGAGTCGGAGCGCGGCGTGCTCGACGCCGCGGGCCAGGGCCTCGCGCGCAACGAGTCCGGCCTCGAGGCCGCCGCACGCCGCATGGGCGCCCTCCGCCGCGCCACCGAGGGCCGCGGCTGGTGGGGTCGCGTCCTCCTCTATGCCTGGATCGCCGGTCTCGCCGTCCTCGCTATCCTTATCGTCTTCGTCCTGCCTAAGCTGAGGTTCTGATCGCGCGCGCCCTGGCCGGTGCTTGTCCTAGACCCCCCCCCCTCTCTCTCTATCTCATCTTGGTTACGGGCAGGCATGAAGGCAGGCGTGTAGTGGGTGATTGGTGGCGCAAGAGCGCAGGTGTGAGGCGTAATTGCGTCCTTATTTGTTTGAACATCTATTATTATCGTTGCTGTTATTGTCATTGTACAGGCGGACGGAGCGCAACGCGAAGCCACGAGTTTACGAAAGATATCACGTGTACATCTACTACTATGCATACCCTATAATTTTACATCATCACATATACTGCCCCGCCCCGTAATAGGCGCATAGTCGTGGAGTTTTTTGAAGGGTAGGTAGTATTTGGTCTTGTTACTTACCAACGAGTGAGTTGCTCGTAGCATGACTAATAATGCATTAATTTGAATACCTATTACTCGTGGGTTGCGATACTAAATCTCGGGGATGTGATAATGTCTATCAATCAAGGGCGATGCAATGCGTGATGTAGATACCTGCTGGACGAAGGGGTGACAGGCCTGGATAGGTATCTATCTGGTGGAATAGGGGTTGGGTGGGTCCGATGACGACCTTTTCTTTCTTTTCCTCTAAAGGGGGGGCTTGGCGGGAATACAAAGCGCATGGTAAGCCCGCCATCTAGCCATATTATCAGGACCGAAATCTCCCACTCTAGCCTCTAGCACATTTTCAAGATAACCCGAGAATAAGAACCTAACTTTCCCCTCAATGTCGACCGCTATCTTCTGAAACTCTCCGCGTTAATTAATAAAATGCTTCGCTAAGTGACCGAGTGAAAGACAACTAACTAGCTAGGGCTCGTGGCCATCAGACCGTATGCATGCATACATGCCTCGCAGACCGACGATGGGCTTTGAGCGTCCCTGCAAAAGTCCATTTTGCATTTTCCAGACGCTACGCATATTGCGCTCGCTCAATAGGTCGAAATATGGGCCATACTGCAAGACGCACGAGAATGAACCAAACGCAATGACAGCCCACATCTTTCCATGTCCTCCTCCCTCCTCCCTTCTTCGCTTACGCCCGCGTCGTATTGGAGCCAAGTGAGACCATGTCCCCACGAGAGACTAGTAGTGGAGTACTATCGTGTGAAAATCAACGCAAATGTTCTGTGATATGAGGTAGAAAGATACCCACCCCCTTCAAGCCATGTCCACATCCTCGGCTTGCTCGCCGTCCTTGGTGCAGTCGTCACTGCCCTTCTGCTGGGTAGAGACTTCTCTCATCTCTTCGTCGCCGTCGTCCTCGCCGCCCTCGTCGGCACATACCGCGATGTCGTCCTCTTCACGGCCGTCAGCTGCTCCGGAACTACTTGACACCCGCATCTTAGGGGCCGGAGGAGGCAGGCTGGGGATGCTGGTTGCGGGCGCATTGCCATCATTACAGGTATCGTCGCCATGATGTTCTCTGTCGAAATCTTCGTCTCGGTGGATCACGATGTTCTTCCCGTCGCCGAAGATGGTCGGCGGCTCGCCCCGGATAAGTCCCACGGGCTTCCCGCCCGTCTGGAGTGGTTGTCACGTCAGTGGTATTTCTACGGCGTATTTTCCCGCGTCCCTCGAGGCGAACCGGCGAGCCCAGGTATCAGCCGACGCGCGATTCTTTGGCCAAATTTCCGTTTGTTTTTTTTTTTTTTTTTGGGGGGGGGGGGGGGGGGCTCTTACAGGAGGTCGATACTGCCAGTCCTTTGCGGGTCGGGACCCGACCTTCTCGACGCGATCATCCCAATCAATCTTGGTTCGTAGCCGAAAGAAGTGCTTGAAGTGGTCGAACACGGGGCCCAGCAATGTGGGGCTGTTCTCGGGGAACCGGTGGACGGCTGGCTGACTGTCACCCGGCCGCTTGAAGTACCGCGCCGTCATCTGGTAGTGGTGCGGCACCGCGTTAGATTCCCAGATCTAGTTTAGGCGTTAGATGTCATGTTTGTCTATGGAAAGGGGGAATATTGCCAGAGGAAGGCGGGTCTCGTCCCCCAGCTACCTAGGGTCCTAGACTAACCGGTACGGGGAGGTCGAGTCGGTGCACAATGTAGAATGGTACTTACGCATATCTGATACTTCTGGCCGACGTTGCCGCTCTCCTTGTCGTTGCGCGTGAGCTCTATATCGTAGCGGAAGAAAGTGCTGTCACTGTAGACATGGTTGATACCTGCCCATGCGGCCATGCCCCCGTGGACCAAGTCAGCAAACCCATTATCCCCAGCACCGCTACCACGACGTCCCCACAATAAAAAGGGGCGACAAGCGCAGAGTATGGTGAGATAGCCAAAGCGCCTCCTTGAAGAGTAGGTAGATCGTAGACGATAAAAAAACAAAACACCGATGAGAGGAAAAGAAAAAACAATAGACAAGCAAAAAGAAGAGAGAGACTTACAATCATTAACCAGCCTCTTCCCCTTCTCGATGCCCTTCTCGGCCCTCTCGGCGCGGCGCCTCTTGGCGTCCTCTTTCCTCTGCCTCTCGCGCAGCGAGAACTCCCTCTCGGGGAGCCGGCGGCGCGCGCTGATGGAGTCTTCTAGCCAGTCAGCGGTGACAAAGTGCGGGGCGTCCTTGCCGCGCATCTTCCGCGCCCGCGCCACGCGCGCGTTCTTCCTATCCTTAAATTGGGCCTGGGTGGCGAGTATATGTGTGATGTCGGCGTCGTGGTGGTTGTTGCTGCTGCTATTTCTGCTGTTGCTGAGGTCGCCCGCGAAGACGCCTCCCCACGCCGTCACCCACCGCTCTACGTCCGCCTCCTTCCAGCCCGATCGTCCCAGGTCCCCGGCTTGCACCACCACGCACCCTGCGAAGATAGGCCTCGTGCCTGCTGATTTCCTCGGAGCCATGGCCACGTGTAGAATACGAGTGCAGGTGCGTCTGAGGGTTGGGTTCTGGGCTACAGCGTGCTTATGTTCCCCGGCTGGACGTGGGGGTTTCGTGCTGCTTGATAACGGCTGTGATGGAAGCGACGGCACTGGAAGGCTAGCGCTTATCACCAGGGAGGTAGAGAGGTTTAGATCACTGGATACACCATTGGGAATGAGCGTAGGTGATGAGTACTATGGCGCTGGCGGTCCAGGTGACCTAGTTACTGTGAATTATGAATAGATGGTCATAGGAGTGTAAAGGTGGGAAAGAGCAAGGGCTCTCATCTACGAATAGGGATATTTGGGTGTTGGATGGCTGTGAACTATTAAAATTCAATATCAGGGCTTGGAGCTAGAAGTCAGAGGAGACTTGACTTCGTTGCGGTCTTAGCTAGAAGAGTAGTTCCCTCGAGATTCTGTTCTGAGTCCGGCACTACACTAGACGCGTAGACGGACTCGGACTGGTCAGGTGCGAGTAGAAGACAAGTGCTGTATGTGTCTCGGTATATCGCGAGATGACCTACCCTAGACACAGAAGAGGGCTGTCTTGGTGTGTAAGATGTGGAATATGTACGTGCCTTCGTCTACATCAGAGGGGCGCTGGGCATAGAAATCATAGTGTAGGGATGGAGGGATGTGGCCTCAGGGTTGTCTAGACTCACCGTCACGGGAAGGTGCGTGATATTTTCGAGCGAAGCGTGAGATGGGTGAATTTTGAACTTGAGTGGAAAGGAAGGGGCAGATAGGTCAGATGACTGCAATTCATTCAAGTGTCGTATCTGGCATGCTACTAACCTACGGAGTTCACCCTCTGCGTAGCTGGTGAGTTAGTTCGGTTGACTTGCTCTTCACTCACTATCGAGAAGGCAAGCTGTGACGTATCGAGTATAGATTGAGAGGCGAGTTGGCAGTGAGGAAGGAAGGTCGGAACTCTATGGGTATCATTTGTAAATATATAAGCACTGGCTAGTCCTGTGATCAACATCAACACCCCCCTCCTTTCCTTGCCATGCCCTCCCTGGTCTTTGGTCCCAAATAAAGCGTATCACCAAATAACTCCAACTCCTGCCCTGAGCAACCAAGAAAACCTTCGCTGCGCAATGCGATGCCATGCGATGCCATGCCATCAAAAACGCCAAAAAATCACAACCTCACGTATATAGTATCAAGGCTGCCAATCCTCGCATCCGATGGGAGTGCCTGCGCAAATACCCTGCTCAAAATAGCGTACTCTTCTTTTTGAGAATGTTGGGCCCGTTGGGCCCCTCGGTGCTGGCACCTCTCCTACGGCCCTGCTTGTGCGGCTGGCTGCCCTGGAAGAGCCTGCCGAGGCCGCTCCCGAGGTTGTGGGCATGGGCGTGGGCGTGGGGCCGGGGCTCAACAGTCTGAGGTCTGGGAGGGGCTTGGAAGGTGGGGGCATGCTGCGGCGGGGGACGGCACGATGCGGGACCGGGGGAGGGTCGCGGGGGTAGGGACGGGGACGCGGCCGGCCTCGCGCCCCTCCCAAACTCCTGGCCCTCGACACCGTACTCCCGGCGTAACCTCTCCGTCTCCCTGGCGACCTCGGCCTCTCGCCGCCGTCTCTTCCGCTCCTCCTCCTCTTCCACCATCGCGCGGAGCCGCCGCGTCTCGGCCTCGATGGCCGCCTGGTCCTGGGCAGCGGAGGCCGGCGTGGAGGCAGGGCGCTGAGCCACGGTTGGTGACGTCGTCGTGGGCCGGCCGGCGGGGGCGGGGGAATGGGGCGCGTTGGCGATGGCGCTTGTCATTAGGTGGGCTTGTGAGGGCGAAGGCCCGCTTCCTTGTGCTGGGGCGGGGCGCGAGTTCTTGCGCCTGCCTGATGATGTCGCGGTGGTGGCCGCCGCGGCACCGGCGACGGGGACGACGTTGAAGGAGTCCCGGTTGGGGGAGAGGTAGATCTCGCGGATAACCTCGGCGCCGAGGAGGAGGACGACCTCGAGGCCCTTGCGATCCTCCACCTCGACACGCTGCAAGTTGGGCTCGTAGACAGTGACGCTGTGGCGGCCGTCGCGGCCGTGCTTGAACATGGCGACGGTGATGTCGGGGTCCTTGCTCTTCTTGCCACCGATGGAAGTACCGGTCATGTAGCAGGTCATATCACGGGAGAACTTGCCGTCGCGCTTCCAGCGGAAGACAGTCTTGGGACCCGGGTCGAGGCGGGCAGCGGCGGCATCGTCGCTCTGCTGGCGGTCGAGGCGCGAGGCGGAGGGCCGACGGAAGCTCTGCTGCGGCATCTCGAACTCCCAGGACTCGCGACCGGTCCAGGCACTCTTCTCGCCGCGCACGGCGACCTGCTGGTCCGGGTTGTAGAGCTGGACGGAGAAGCCGTCGGGGATCAGGGGCACGGGAGGGGGCGGGACGGGACCCTGGGCACGGATCTCGGCGGCTGACAGAGTGGACTGCTGGAACTCGGGCTCGATCAAGACCTCGGCGAAGATAACATCGTGGGCGGTGGCGTCGCTGAGGGCGGCGGCGTACCTATTCCGCGACTGGGGTAGGGCCGGGTCGGCGCGCTGGAATAGGTACTCGGGGGCAGGCTCGGAGCCGTGATGGGTGAAGTACAGGAAGGTCTTTAGCGGGTTATCGGAAGGCTTGAAGAAGAAGGTGGGGAGGTTCTCGTCGAGCATCTTTTGTCTGTTCCCGTCTTTTTGTGTTGTGTACGCAGCGACGATTTAGGAGTGATGGTTTAACACACAACAAGGATTATTCATTGATTTGACCCCCGCCCTGTTAGTTTGTGCAAAATGATAAAATACGATATGATATAGAAAGATGGTATGAGTTGTTTCCTAGGTGTTTAGAGCTTTAGGTCTTGTTTGTTGTCTAGGTCTGGGTAGTCGAGGGTAGTCAGTCTCAAGATGTTGCAAGATGTTGTGAGATGTGAGTGAGTGAGTGAGTGAAGTGAGTAAAGTGAGTAAAGTGAGTACGAGGTTATATCAAGTCACAAGGACTAATCAGGCTGCAGAATTCCAGCTACACTAAGTAAAGGTGTGTGGGCTGGTTGGCTGTCAGGATGACGAAAAGCCTTCTGGAGAAGTCTTGGGAGAAGGCTTGGGAAAGTCTTGGGAGTGCTTACGAAGTACCGCGCATATATGGGGAGCAACCAAGAACTACCACAAAGGTACAAAGCAAAGTTCATCTGATTGTCTATCCGTGGGTACCTACCTACCTTATTCCATGTACTTAATTAAGTATTAGTTTAGTTGAAATTCAGCGCGGCGGCGCGGCAGCAAGGGCGGGCGGATGGGCGGGCGGATGGGCGGGTACCCGACGTACGTACATATGGCCCGCTGCTTATTAGCAGGCATCACATGCAGCTAATTTCTAGTTTCAGTTGGTCAATGGGTTTTATGTATGGTGATCAGCTTGAGGCTGAGTATCTTCTTACGTTCCTATGTAATGGAGGGATTAAAGGAAGAAGTGTAATTGGTTATACTTGGACAAGGCGCTCTTTATAAGTACGGACTGACTTTTCTACAGAAAGCTATTGGTTCTTAAGTTGGGAAGAAGCCTTCTGGAAGACTTTTAAGCCTTTTTAAGTTTCCTTATATTTAGTATTTAGTCAACTTTATTTGTATAACTGAACGATTGTAACCCCAACCTTGAATTAACCTTAAATGCCTATCTTTATTTTTATAACGGTCGTACCTACCCAGCTACCTAGATACCTACTTACCAAATCATTAGCGTCCATATACAATTGGTATATGATCGCTATTTGCTTATGTAGTTGCCTGCGACAGGAGGAATTTCCTCACACCTGGGGCAGCTGCCAAGCCCCAACTTCAGCGGGTCTAAGTCGTAGTCCGCGTCGTCAGTCTCGAGGCTGTGCCGCCCTTCGTGGATATGTGTATGTGTAATCCAGCTGAGACACACATACATACCTACATATACTACTTGTAACTGCATATGTAAGTATACATAAACTACATAACCATAAGCATGTGCCACGAAATACGTTATGTGTAGATAGCATGTTGTTTGTGATCATCATCCACCGGAATGGGATATCTTTTGTGGTTTGGAATTAAGCGGCTACCCATCACACTGGTTGGTACTACTCGATATCACATATGAAGGTGAATGGATAGTTGTAGTAGCCAAGTACTACTACCTAGGGACGCTCGAGAGTAAGGCTAATCAATCTACATTCCCGCCGACTCGTCCAGTGGCCGGGTACGGTTTCCAAGATAACTTGCAAATTTATGTCACCCGTGCGGATCTGCATACATAAATATAAATATATATATATATAGAGACGTACTTGATATATACAATGTATAGCTTATAGAGTTTTATATGATTTAAGATTATTAGCAGAATATTCTTCTCCCCCCCCCCTCTCTCCCTTGACCCCAGGATAGTGAATGCCAAGCCTGGGAGATTGCTGCCCGGCCCTGCCCCTTGGTCGGGTATCTTGAACATGTGAGACCAAGAGACCGGGAATATCTTTTCTCTATCCTCGGGCTGCGCTGCGTAACGGTAGTCCACCGGCTCTAGACCACCCCGTATCCTACAGAGGTCAGGCCGTCTATTTGTTTTTACAGGTTCCTTTCCGGTCACCGGTACACCGTCTGTTGCGTGACGTTTAGCTGTCCGGGGATGGCGGGCATCACGGGAACCTCGCCGCGCTCCCTGGCGCGCGAACCCGCGCGCTGCACTCGGCCCGTCTGCTGGTTGACCCAGCTGTTGATGCTGCGGAATCGCACCGGCCGGTCCTCGCTCGACTGCGTGTACACCGTCTCCCGCCGTGAGTCGCCTCGGCTAAGCCACGACTCGCGCATGCTGGCCCGTGCCCCGGCCGCGTAGTCATCCCGCACTGGCGCTGAGCCCGGAGCTACCGCCGGCGGTGGCGCTGTCAGTGGCTGCGGCGCTACCAAGTCGCCATCGCCGAATCCTGAGGACAGCGATGAGAGCTGGCTTTCCCTATACGTCGGCAGCTGGCGCCTCGCCGCCTCGGACGTATCCGAAACCGGCGTGGGTAGTACTGGTGGTTGGCTACCGGGCGTGTCGGGTATGCGGATTCCCATGGGCAGCTCTAACGCGGGGCTTTGTGGCACCTGCGGCTCCGGCCGGTACCCACCGGCGAGGTTAGCTTTCCGGGTTGAGCCCTTTGAGCCCGAGGTGCCTGTGCGCCTCAGGCTGCCTGGTCTGGGCTTTTCCGTGGCGAAGTAGTCTTGTGTTGCCGACACATCACGGTCAGCATTCTCATCTACCGGAGATGTCTGCCCCGGCACAATCAGAGTACCGCTCGAGTCTTTTCGCTTCCAAGTAGTGAATCTGTCGTCGAAATCATTGCTACCGCCCCCTCTGAATCTCTTCATAGTACGATACACCATCCACGCGATGAAGCAGAACAGGATAAAGGCCCCTAATCAAGCTAAGTTAGCCCGCATGGTAGTAGAAGATTTCCGCGCTCTACTCGTGACTTACCGATAGATCCTACCGCGATCAAGGCATGCTCGGCAGATTCACTAAGAGCTCTGGGCGGGGCCGGGGGCGGACGCATCATCTCGCGCCAATCATCGGCATCAAAGTTATCCTCTATTTCGGGTTCTTCCTCCGCCGGTAACTTAGAGGCCTCAGGTGAAGATAATGTCTGCGTTGTTGTGGTGCTGGGAATCGAGCTGCTTGATGTAGTCTCAAGGCTCGGCAGAGGAAGTGTGGGTAGCGTGACGGCCGGCGGTGGACGGTCATCCTGTACCACGCCCTTCTGAGGCTGATTTGTAATTCTAGCTAATGGCGCGGTGCTCAATGTTGTGACCGGAATGCTGCTTGACTCCACAGCTGTAGGGACCTACAATTGACCGTCAGGCCCGTTATGAGTTATTAAGAGGGTTAAATCAGCTTACAATTGGTGTCATAGTAACCATCGTCGGATCAACCAAGCTCGTTGGTGAGACCACTACGACGTCCGCCGGCGTTTCTGTGGTAGGAAGAGCCGTCGTCGCGATCCCCACTCCTGGGGGGTTGAGTGTTAAGGTGGGCACTGCATCTCTAGTGGGCGTCGGTGGAAGGTTGCCGTTATCAGGATCGAGGTCGCCATCTCCATCTTCCGCGTCGGATATAGCACCATCTGACTCATCATCCGTCTCTGAGGCACCACCATCTAGTTCGTCTTCGCTTTCCGAGATATCATCGTTATCGCTTTCGCTATCAGGATTCCCGATACTTTGCCGCCGGACGTTCCCCTTCCCACCGACACTACTTCTGATCCCTTCGCGCGCCCCGACGTTTCGCTTATATCTGGCAAACCGCGCTTTCTCTGCTGAAGCACGCACAAATTGTGCAATGCTACCTAATGTTGATTCGTCGCGTGTCGACGTCGTTGGCTCGACGGGGAGCTTTAATGACCTGTTCCATTTTAGGGCCCGGCCCATTCGCTGGTTCGTTTGAATCGGTGCCATATTTTCCAAGCGTGAACCGTGCTCAACTCGATCTTCGTGCCTGCCGCAACGTTCCAAATAATGGGTCGTTTGAGTGTAGACAGCCCATAGCACAACTGACAGGAAGAAATGACAGCAAGGAAATGTGGGTGACGGCGTGTCGAACCGCGAGCCTAGTCAGGCAGTATATAATGGTTCTCACAAGCGAGAGAAGAATAACGAAAGTGACAAATACAACATCCCAATCCTGGGGACGACGAAGAAAAGGATAATTGTAACGCTGGTAAATACTATGAAAGACAAGGCCCAGCCTTGATGTGGTAGAAGCAAGAGGAAGAATCAAACATCAAACGATTTGAAGTGAAGGGAAAGTACAGGACATAACTGATGGGCTCATGAGCCTTGGCTGCTCAGAGAAGTAGGTCCAGGTAGGTCTACTACGTAGTAAAGATGGCCTCACACAAGGGGAAGAAGGGATGAACGAAGCGACGAAGGACACCGAAGGAATTCCCGGAAACCTCCCCCCCAAGATGCAAAGGTGGGTCTCGGCTATTACCTTTACTAACTATGTACGGAGTACTGACTTGCCATAGCGCGTGCGTACGAGATGCTGGAAGAGCTGAGGGTGACGGCGCTAAAGCCGACGACGCTTCATGGACATGGACATGGACATGCTGAACAAATGCACGCTAACCTACCAGGGGGGGACTTCCCGATGGGGGGTCCGTGTTTTCATGTCTCGACTCTCGACTCACGAGACGCCGTGTTTGAGGAGCCTCAAAGCCTCAAAAGCCCCCTTCTTCTATTCTACCCTTGGAGTTTCTGGAAGAATATGCTCTTCTATCGCTTATAGCCAATACGACTCTACAGACTCGGCTCTTTCTCGTATGTATGGCCATATTAGCCCGGTCTAGTCGGATGGTCTCATGGAGTCATGTCGCATGGCAACCTTGGAAAACGTCGCTGGACTCACTGTGATGGTAGCGATGAATAAAGAAAAAGTTGCGTTCAAGTTGGTTGATTGGTATTGCGTATTGCGAGACGGTACCAAGGCACTAATAGCCTGATAATTTGACGCTACTGATGTCTCATCCAGGGGTTAGATGGGGGCAGTTGCGGGTCGAGTTGGTTTCATACTATTAGGCCCTGTCAGGCCCTGTTAGGTCGTGTTTAAACCTTGTTATCTCATCTTGCTTATTCACCAATCAGAAAATACAATATCGAGTATTATACTGAGTATTATACTAAGTATTATCTAGGCATTATCTACCGACCTCACCTGGTAAGGTCCGGGGCAAGAACTATGCCTTATGCGGCAATTACCCTGCCAGGGCCATGGGTTCGGGGAAGTCCCCACGCACTTTCACTTTTGTAGGGGTTTCCGGGGCTCAGGGGTTCCAATGCTGTTTTGGAATCTCGGTGGAATCTTTAACGGAGCATTACTCGGCTCGGGCTTCCATTGAAGCCCTATGAAGTTACCAAGTACCGTCTAGGCTGTCACGAATATATGTAATGGCGTATAGTTATAATGGCGTAATTTTGCAATTGCGCGTGCTCCGTTACTTCCGATCCCCCCCGCCCCCCCGGCAAGGCAAGATAATATATGTAAAGCTCTAACTACCTAGATACCTAGGTAGTTTAGCAGCCGCAGATACGTAAGTATCCGGATTTGGAATTAGGAAAATGCCTTGAGTGTTGTCCATTAACCTACCGATCCATTTCAGACTAGGCCGGGCAGTTTTTCGCTTGGCGACGGAAGATCTTCAAAAGATAGGGGATATATAACTCCTCGGTGTCGTAGTAGTCGTAGTAGTAGTAGAAGCAGTAGTACTAAAAGTAAGTTAGGTGGTGGTTTATAGTGGGAACTTGGGTTTCTACCCCGCCTCGCCTCTCCACCTCCCCCGCATCGTGACATCCATAGCATACCTGGGTATTGTAGTATGTAGATACTGACCAGAAAGGAAACATACCGTAGTACCTAAGTAGTATCTGTGCAGGTGTGTTTCTGGCGATAGCTTCATCTTATTCCAGGTTCCCATTCCTATCGTTTATGAACCTCTGACGTGTAAAGTCGGACAACCTTCTTGATCCTCTCCGTCCTTCCCGAATTACCCTCTCTTTTCATTTCAGTTGAGAGTAGTTGGCTACTACGGTATCCATACAATTTACATGTATCGTACATGTATATACCCAGGCATATTCCGGCAGATCCATATCCTCTGCCTATAATAAAGACTGGCCGAGAACCCTCACAATGCCTATCCGTGTCAGCGATCTTACCGAGACCGACATACCCGGCGCTGTAGCCGCCATTCAGTAAGTAAGGAAATAAGAAACGGCCCATGCACATTCTCCTACTCCACCGCTGGCGATCTCACGCACTTCAGCCACAGCGCTAACATGAACTCCCCTCTATTCTAGAGAGGCTTTTGCCGACGATCCCTATAGCAATTGGGTCTTCGATAAGTCCAAGGTTCGTAACCACATGCCCAATACCCAAAGTAACAGTCATCTACCCGCCGTAGGATCGCCCCACGCCGACGTAACCTCAACGTCGCGTTGGATGGTGCCGTTGTGTTGCCTCCCGATGTACCGGCGGCTGCAGCTGCATAATATGCAGACTGCGACGCCGGGTATATATATATGATCATACAGCTGAACCGTCCAAAGGCGAGACATGGGATCAGCCGATGCGGGTCGTGTGTCACAATGTATAAACAAACCGTTTTACATCCCTTCTCATACCCAATCACCCTCATCTTGCCCGCACCCATTCTCTCAATACAATACCTACCTCCCAAAGCAACACTTCTCAAAACTTGTCTCACCTGAGCTTACTCATCTACTTATATACCCGCAGTTTAGCGCTGAGCGGAACGCCGTGTCCCTGGGTCTGCGGTGCCGCTGGGGCATGCGCAACGGCATCTTCCAGGTGGCCAAGGAGGAGGGTAGCGATGAGGTGCTCGGCGTCGCCATGTGGTTGCGGCCGCGGCCCGCGGGCCAAGCCGAGACATGGACCGAGTGGCTCGACGGCTGGCGCCTGTGGTTCGGTCAGGTTCGCATGAACCTCTGGTACGGACGGGGCGGGCTGATTGTCAAGGTGAGTTGCGCGAGTGCTTGATCGAGCTTGAGTTAGTCATGAACGTGCGAGCTGCGTAGGTATCGTATTGATTAGCCTCGAGGAAGAGATTAGTGTGTATACTTGCTTCCCCGGCCAATTACTTCGAAGTTGTTTCCTCTGCCGCCGCATCGCATCCCGACCCTTACTCCAACGCCTCGTAACTTTACACATAATACGAGACGCGATTAATCTAACCACGCCAAATTAACCAGCGCTACTACATCTGGAAAGCAGCGCAGTCGCGCGTGCAGTCGGAGGTCTGGGCGGCGGAGCCGGGAGGGTACTACTTCCTGAACATCATGGTGGTGCGGCCGGGCTACCAGGGGCGGGGGGTCGGGCGGCGGCTGATGGAGGCGGTGACGCGGGACCGCGCGGACCCCGAGGGGCGGCCTTGCTACCTCGAGTCCAGCCGCGACGAGCCCAACGTCGCGATCTACCGCCGCCTCGGGTTCTCTTTCGCTGCCGCCCTCGAGTGCCGCGACGACGACACCGGCGACGCCATCACCTTATCTGCCATGGTGCGCGAGCCTGGCGCGGCCGAACCAAGTTCCGATGGCGCTATTCGTGCCGCTGCGTCGAAGGATTGACGTCCTCCCGTAAGGCGCGACGTGGTGCTACACCCGCCTGATCTGCACCCGTCTGATCCGATGCCCAGGACTCAACACCTATCTATATTCCGCATCAGTGCGGAATAAGCCACCTCCCATCTCCCACCTCCACCTGCTTGGGTGTAGTTGGGTCAAGGATGGGGAGGTCCGTTATCCGTGGGAAGCTAGTTAGATAGACCGGCGAGACGTAGGGCGTCGCACAGTCGTGGGTGGAACAGACACAGAGGCGTCGAAGGAGCTCGCCTGCAAGTAACTCCCAATTAGACATACTTACCTAATACGCAAGATTAAAGAAACGGCCACAGCTGATTGAGTGTCGGTACTGCCTGCTAGCCAGTGATATTCAATTCTGTCCCAAGAGCATCATATCTCAAAGCGGAAGCTCCAACACGGATGTAGTCCTTCATAACACTCACAACTTAGTAATAGAGGGGGCGTGAAGAGTGTATAGGATATATTATAGTACTTATACAAACGGATAACAAAAAAAAAGGGAGGTTCACATTCAAGGATCGACCGCCGGCGTGACCCGAACACGACCTGTCTCGAGCCGTCGCCGTTACTGCTTCTAAAAAGACCGAAAAAATAAAAACAAAAGAGAAAAATCCCTGGTCTATCATCTCTCATCTTTTGGTGTTTCCGGTGATGGGTACCTTACCTGTTGTATCCTGGACGTTATTCCGGGCCCTCCCTCCTTTCCCTCCTGCCGCCGTTCTATTTGGTCTTTTCTTCTTTTCCTTTTCCTTTTTCTTCTTTTTTTGGAAGTAACGCTGTTCCGTAACTCCCCGCAAACCCCATTTTTAAAACACAAGCACGCCAACAGGCTCTGATCTAGGTGCACCGGATAAGTAGGGCGACATTACACCCCCTGAGCTCCGGGTTAACTAGAAAACAAGTTGGCGAAAAGTGAAAGGGAGGCCCGTGCCCGCCTGCGCGGACGACGGCACCTCGAGAGCTAGTTACTCTCTACTCCCGAGAGACATCCCGTCCGTAGATCTTGTTCTTGACCCAGTCGAGGGCAACAAGGACACGGTTGCGAGCTAACGACGCTGTCAGTGATACCGCTTACGTACTAGACCCACAAGGGCATAAAACGGAAAGAAAAGGGGCAACTCACTGCTGAAGCACATGCTGAGGTAGGCGCTTCTCCAGAACAGATACGTGAGCTTACCGCCGGTGGCAACGTTACCGTTGAGCCAAGCGACATCGGCGACGGCCTTCTCGCTACCAATATAGGCGAGACTGCCCTGGTGCGAGTAGTGGAACGGCTTGATGTCTTTGAGGCGACGCAGCTGCTTCTCGGCGGCTTCGATCTCCTGGGTGACCTCAGCAGCGTTACCGGGCTTGAGGTTGAGGCCGGCGCTGAGGTCGCGGATCTTGTTCTCGAGCGTCTCGGTCATAGCCATATTGTTAAACAGTCGTGCCAAGAAGCCGCCTTCCTGCGAGGCGACCTGCGCAGTTGGCGCGTACCCGGCCACGGCACAGTCGCCGACAGCCCAGATGTCCCGGGTACCCTGAACGACCAGGTACTCGTTCACAGCGAGGCCGCGTCTCGAATCCTTCTGGGCCGGGATCTGCATCATCAGGTCCTTGACAAGAGGACGCAGCGCATTACCAGTAGCCCAGACCAGCAGACCATAGGGGATAGTAATCGTAGACTTCTTACCGTCGGGGCCGGTTATCTCGGCTTCGACAGTCTTATCCGTAACCTTCTTAACCATGGTCTTCGCCTTGATCTCAATGTGCTCCTCCTTGAAGGTGCTCTCGGTGTAGTCGATTAGTTGCTTGCTGAACATAGGCAGGACGTTGGGCAGGGCCTCAATCAGGGTGACCTTGAAGCGTGGGGCAATTTCAGGGATCAGCTTCTTGATATCCTCATCGAAGAAGTCACGGAGCTCTCCAGCAAATTCGACGCCGGTGGGGCCACCGCCGACAACGACCATATGCAGTAACCGATCGACCTCATCCTGAGCCTGATCCTTGAAAGCAGCAGTTTCGACACAATCCATGATCTTGGTACGAATGGCCTGAGCATCACGGATCTCCTTGAGGAAACAACTGTTCTCGCGAACCCCGGGAATACCAAAGGTAGCATTTTCAGCGCCAACACCAATAACCAGCATATCATAGGGAACCTCAGTTTCGTTTACGGCGCCCTTGATATCACTGTTATCAGAAATCAGGACAACCTTGCGCTCGTAATCAATCTTAGTAGCCTCGGCTTCGTAGAATTTAGCAGCAGCCTTCTTGTGACGTAGGATTTGGCGGACAGGCTCCATGATGGAGCGGTGTTCGATTTGTCCAGTGGTGCATGACGGGAGAAGCGGGGTGAACAAAAAGTAGTTACGGGGCGAGATGACAATGACGTTATAGTTAGCAGTATCCAGTTTCTTGAGCAGAGCGACAGAACCCCAGCCGGTGCCTTATATATATATAAAGAGAAAGGGTTAGCATAAAGGTCATTTAAATGAAAACCCAAGTCTCACAAGTCTACCTACCGAGGATTACGAGAGTTTTCTTATTAGGGTCAGGGGTATATTGTTCATCCGGGTAGCGATCTTTGTAGCCATCGTAGGCGACAGCACCGACGAGGCCGAGAATAGAGAGATAAGTCAAGCGGCGGGCCCATCTGAAAGTCCTCCGGATCTTGCCGGGCTTCTTCTTGGGAGGTTGCGGGGCAGCATCGGCATAAGATCTCTGGAACTGACGGGAGATAGGTTGTTTTTGGACCTTAGAGAGGATAGCAGAGGGAGGGGGGACGGCGGGTTTTTGCGCACATGACGTCGTCGTGAATTTGGCGATCGGTCGAACGGCAGCAAAAGCAGTAGCAGACAGTGGCGTGGACAAAGGCAGGTGAGGCCTTTGAATTGTAGCGCTGAGCTGGGCGCCGACAAGCCGGGCGAACGTCCGTGAGGATGAAGCCATTGGGACGGCTTCGACGAACGTTATTGCCAGATCAACGGACAAAGGATTAAGAAATGAGGTAGAGGTAGGTTTTGTCAAGGTAGAAAGTTGGGAGGAACTTCGTCAGAAAAATGGGGTCGGAGCAAAAAATAAATGTGAGAGTGAGTAACAAACTGATATCACTGGGAAGCCCGCCAACCCGCCCTGGAGCTGAGGTCAGACATACATAGAGTATAGGGTACATGACATACGTAATGAATCCTGCCAGACGGACAGCAATCTGAAGCAAAACTCAAGTAGAGATAAGGTACATATACATGTATAGCAAGTGTGGGTCATCTCAAATTTTTGTGGCCTCTTGCCGCTGTCCGGCGTACTCTTGGCAGCTAAGCGTACTGCAATAGTGGATACCTATACCCAGCTTCCTGGTTCCACATAACATGTGAGTATGTATTTTGTACTTCCTACGTGCCCAGGTGGGCAATCTAGGTAATTCGGCATATTGCATACGAACCTTACGAACCTTGGAACCTTGGGATACGTCAAAGACGAAAATCTATTTCCAACGAAGGGCTATGTACCTAGGTAGAGCTCTACGCCCCCCGTGGACCTGCCTAGGAGGACTTTAGGACTGACAGATAGGTTTGAAAGCCCCGCTACACAAAACTAGGTTACCTACGAAGCAGGTAGTCGGCAAATGATTGGCCGGCCCAGTTATTCAATCAATGTTATGTCTACATAACACATTCCTCTGAGAAGAAGAAAAAAGAAGCAATGACCTGGTAGCACGTCATTCAATGGTAAGGTTTATCTTCTATCCGGGTAGATACACTCCATATACTATATATGTAACTTTTTTATATTACCCCTATCCTGTATCGTGGATCTGTACTGGCGCACCTGAGCAGCAACGAACAACGCCCTTTGTACTGTACCTATGTAAGCTGGTTAGTGAGAAGTACCTAAAACTCCGGGAGTCGGCCGGGAGCTATCAATAGTGTCAGTCTGTCAGTGCTACCTCCCTCCCTGTTCTTAGCCACCCTTCCTTCGGTGTTATCATGCTAGACGGACAGTCGGGAACTCGGTCTTTACTCGCTTTTGCCGCCCCCCGACTGGGATTTACCATTTTCCACAAGCACCCGAGTCGCGGCACACAGGTACCTAGACAACTACACAGGTAGGTAGACTGATAGACTGATAAGATAGATGCATGCATCCATGATGATGATGATGCTGATGATAGGTAAACATAACCGAACTCTCTCTCATTCCGTAAGACCGGATATACCGCGAGAAGGAGGAAAGGAGGAAACCACAAGCTCGAACTGGGATTTGTTCATTTTATCTCTTTTGTTCCTCTAGTCCGAGTACGCCCGGTATCGGAGGCAGGAAGGGGAATTGTTCCCGCCTGTGGACATCGTAGAAAGCTCGCATATATGGACTACGATTAAATGTTTTTTTTTTCTTTTTGCCCTGACGCTAGCAAGGTAGCAAGCAAGGTAGGTAAGGGGCAGGTAGGACAGAAAAAAAAAAGGGGGGGGGGGACTCAGCTGATAATATTCGAGGCTTGCGCATCTACATAGTATCAATTTAGTTGGTCTGGTTCCCCCAACTCACCGATTAACACCCATAGCAGGTTCGTTCGTTCATTAATAGAACATCGACCATAGATTTGCACGCCTCTAAAGTAACTAAATATACTCTTAACCTACATAGCATCAAACATTACTACCTAAGTACGCTGTAGGATTTGAATTCGCGACTTTGGAATGATAACCCGATTTCCCGGTTTCAGCTAATTGACAAGGCTTGTTGATCGAGTTCATAGGCGCGCGTGCTGCCCATCTCCCCCCTGCCCTAAGCGCGCCCCTCCCACGATTACGGCAAAAGGGGCCCCTGCCCTAGCTGGGGTGGGAGGAGCGGGGGCCAGAGGTTGGTCAATAGCCAGCGTGGGGGGAGAGGGTAGGTGGTCCTTCGCCACAGCAGAATTCGATCCAGGAGTGGCCCCCCCCGCCTCTTGTCAGCGGGTATATAATTTTTTTCTTCTTTCGTCTTGTGTGTCTTTCCTCTGAGGGGGCCTGGCCTGCTAATTCGAGTGAGTAAATTTATATTGTAATTATATGAACGAGCAACGCTGTTTGTGGGTTTTTGGCCCACATTGGGTTGGCTGATGCGCTCCAATGGCTGTCAGCCGCATCCGATCTTTTAGCGGACCCTGGGCGGATGGAGGATGTCGTTTGCTGTTCTGGGCCGCCGTTTGAACTAAACTTTCCTCTCTCTCAACGGTAATAATTACTAAATACGACGAACAATGACACAGATAGCAGGTAGCTTATTAAGAATAAATGATAATTGCCCTTAAGTAGCGTGGTCAGATCTAGGCATCATCGTCGTCGTTTGTCACAATGTCACATCCATCATTGTGCCAAAAGCCTACACTGGCGGACCATCACGAGATAAAACAGCAAAACCAGTCACAACACGAAGAGAGCAACGGGAAAGAATAGAAGTAACAAGACGTCCCTCACTTTTTTGTATTTGAAGGCGTCAACGACAGCCCGGAAGAGGAAGGAGAAAAAAAGGGGGAACCGCTACTGAGACAACATAATATAACATCAACATCAACAAGAAATCGGGTCTCGTTAAAAATAAAGTGAAGAGAAAAAAAGACTAGAACTTTGCTTCGCCGGACTCCGTTTAGCCTTAGCCTTAGCCTAGCCTTGCCTTGCCCGGCCTGGCCCGGCCTGACCTGACCTGACCTGACCTATAGCCGCCCTGATCCCGTTACAGTAGAAGGTAGGAGCAAAAGAGTAGTACGTAACTACACCCAGGTGCGCACGCGCACACGAGGGGTGGGAAGAATACACCATCACAAACAATGACAACAACACGCACAACGCCCACCGCATCATGAACATAACGACTACCTCGTGGGCCCAGACGCGGGCATCTCTCCGTATCTACCTCTGTGCCTCGTCGTGTCGTACGCGTTGATGACACGCGTCTGGCTTTCATCGGCCTGCGAGAAGGCGTAGCCGCGTTGTTTCCTCATCCGCTGCACCTGGCGGACCTTCCTGATGGCCTTCTGGAACTGCTCCATCCTGTAAAGAAAAGTTGAGTTAGTATAAGAGTGGACACACATCATTGGGGAATTGAAAACCTACCTAGGTCGGTAATCCTGAATATTGTACTTCTGGATTTCCTGGATATGGTGATATGTCTGTGGGTAGTACATCCTCTTCGCGTACTTCCAGGCAAAGTCTCGGAGCAGACACAGTATCGGGAGCGCGACCATCTGCAACCAGAATACGGGGCTGGCGAACAGCTTCGGCACAAGGCCGTGGTATTCCGGGGATACGTTCACCATAGGAGCCACTATGCCGTAAGCGCCAACAAAGGCATACCAAATCACCAGACTTCCGGGGATGGCGATAATGTGGTACTTCGTCCAATTGCTCGTGATCAGCGCAGCCTTGCCGAGGGTGGTCGCAAGCGTGGCACCGTAAAGGGCAGATCCCCAAACCCAGTGGCCCGCCATTGTGCCATCACCCAATTTCAAGTCGCCATACCAGATGAGCTCGCCGAAGATGTATAAGATGAGCGAGTGGTAAGTGGCATTGGCTACCCAACTGTAAAAGTTTCTGAGCCGGAAAAACTGGTTCTGCTGCCCTAGCATATACAGCTGAGGATATCGGTCAAGTAACCGGGCCGAAATGAACTGGTCCAGAATACCTAGCACGAGAGGTGGCAGGACAGTGAAGAAGACGTTGTAGAAGGATAGTGTCCAGGATTCGTAAATAATCGCACCAGAAAAAACGTTTTGGAATGTGTACTGATTAGAGGTTAGTATTACGTAAAATATGAATGTGAGACATGATGGCTTACCCAGAATTGCGTCATGTATAGGGCGATGTTCTTGTAGAATGAGAAGAGGATCGTTTTGCTGACTCTTTGGTAGCTCCAGGCACCGTGGACGAGCGTGAGTTTTCTGAGGTAGCGGAACTGGGCGATCGAAATATCGGCGGATCGTGCAGCCTGAAGACCTTCGACGCCGGAGATACCCACTCCGATATGAGCGGCCTGAATCATGGATACATCATTTGCGCCGTCGCCAATTGCCAGGAGAACTTCAGGCGAGAATTTCTTCACCATTTTTACCACCAGTGCCTTCTGCAACGGGGATACACGGCAGCATACAACCGCCTTGCATAGCACAGCCAAATCATAAAATAGTTTCTCCATATCCTTCTCCAGTGCGTATGTTAGGGATTTGCCGTCAATGACGAGGGCTAGGGTGTCCATCTCGATCGAAGCATCGGTGTTGTTCCGAATGGCATCCAGCTTCTTCTGGATGTTATCCCGTGTTGCCGCAGCGTTTTCTTCATTAACGATGAGGAGCATCATGTCTTCGCTTAAGAGCTTAGAACTCATGCCGATGTTGATAGCGGTCTCCTGTCGATCACCGGTGAGGACCCACACTTTGATATTCGCTTGTTGTAGCGTGTGTATGGTCTCGGGCACGCCATCTTGCAAACGATCCTCAATAGCTGTGGCGCCAAGCAGATAGAAGTCGTGTTCGATGAGCTCGGCCGCCTTGTCCAATTCCTCGGCTCGGTTACCCCCAACGGTTGTCTGGGCTTGTTCAAATATCGCAAACCATTCTTGGTACTCCTGTTCGGGGATTTCACGCATTGCAAGACAGAGGGTTCGCAGGCCTTCGGATGCGTATTCCTCTAGGTGCAGTAGGGTTTGCTCGACATGGGGATTATCGTCGTTGAGGCGTTCGAGGATGACAGTATCTGCACCCTTACAATAGCAGCGGATCTTCCCGTCTGGGCATCGGTAGATCGCGGACATTCGCTTTCTCGTGGAGTTGAACTCGCATATAGCAAGGAGTTCATATTCAAATTCTTGCCCTTCGTGTTCGATGACTACGGCCCGGGGTTTACGAGCAGTAAACGTGTATCCTAAAGTCATGGCACCTTGGACCAAGGCACCCTCGTCGGGTGAGGCGGCCTGATACTTGATCTTGCCACCCTTCTCTTCATCCCGTTCGGGAATGACGGTATGGCATGTCGACAGGAGGGATAAGAAATGCCGGATGGCCATGGCGCTCTCGTGACTCTTTATGTTTTCTCGTAGCTGTTTGAAATCGTAAATGCCAACCTCAACCCCGTCTTGAACTGTCGCTCTCCGATCCTCGGGGACATCGTCCGCATACTGGATGCCGGCGATGGTGCACTGCTTGAATTCCATCATATTGCAAGTCAAGGTTCCCGTTTTATCAGAGAAAACATAACCGACCATGCCTAGCTCTTCCACCAAACTTGACGTACGGCAGTTAGCCGGCGTGTCCGTCTTGTCGTAGTAGATGTCGAGGTCATCGTTGATGAGAATGGCATGCCAGTACTTGACCAATTCCAATGTAACAAAGAGGGAGATGGGAACAAGTGACGCGAAAAGGACCCAATATGTGACAAGATCCTTGAATATAGTCGACACAACCACGCCAGCTGAACCGAGAGATTCTAGCTCCAGATAGGGAATCTGGTTCTGGCGAGTCGCCCTATAAACCAGCCCGCCAACGGTACATATGACACTAAGCACCAAAAGGATGCCGACCAGGGCCAGGACGAGATAATTGAGCTGCTTTTCGACGCGTGTTCGCTTGATCGGGGCGGCTGTCGCGTTTCGCATAAGTTTCGTCTCGTGGCCGGTGAAGACTACGACGCCGTGGATCCAGGGCGTATTTCTCAACGTGGCTCCTCGCAACAGCAGTTGTTCGGGATTCAGGGGCAGCTCTTTCTCTCCTCCTCCAGCTTGAAGGGTCAAGGTGGCTTCGTACGTGTATAAGCTGCTGTTGGGTTGTTCGGAGCGTATCCTGCCGCCCAGCCTGCTCAACTCGGTCGGGCTAACTATCGACGATGTTTCCGGTAGGGCTTGCTTGATCTTCAGATTGGTCTCGCCGTCGAGGTTGGCCGTCTCGATATAGCAAAGACCTTCGGGTTCTGAACTCGCAAGAATGACGATGTCGGCGGGGAAGGGCTCCTCGGACTCGACGCGTACGATATCGCCTACGGAGATATTGATCCACTTCGTCTCCTCAAAGTTGGACCCGCGCAGTATCTTGGCTTTTGAATTATTGAGCGCGCTGTCGGCCTGTTTTCTCCGGTAATCCTCGACCATCTCCTTGCCCGCGGATACCATCAGCACAACGATAAGGGGCCCGATAGTGGTATACTGATTTGTAGGAGATAGGCCTGGAATCTGTTGGAGGACAGCGGTAAACAGGAAGAAAACGTTGGCGAACTTGGAGAACTGCTCAAACAGAAACTTGGGGAGAAAGGTGATGACGTTGTACTTGGCGGTGGACACATGATTATCGACATACTTGTTGGCGGCGTTAGCGGGGGGGTTGTTCAGGTGTATAATTCGGGGACCGAGCGTCGAGGGGTCAGGTTTCCCTCGCCCAAAGCCAAACTTGAAGTTGCTCAGTTCGAACTTCTTGCCCTGTTTCGTCTGTGAATCGAAGCCTGCCGAATCTGCGCGGCCGCGGCCATGACCTGGTTCCGTCAAGGGTAGATCCATCTCAGAATAACCGTTCTGTGCTCCCATGCCCAGCATGCTTTTAGCCCTCCCCATAATACCGCCTCCGAGACTCAGTATGCTGTTGCGATTCCGTGCATTGTCGCGACCCATCGAATCGCTGCCGGCATTTATAGACCCAGACCCGCCACCGTGCTGATAGTACGATTGACCATCGTCGGGATAATCGTCCAGATCGTCGGCGTATCTCTGGTAATTATGTAGGTCGGAGGACTGACTGTACTGCCGATCGCGGTTGCCCATGTAAGGAGGCCTCGGGGAGGAATAGGTAGCGCCGGAGGGAGGATTCTTCACAGAAGGATGGGTGGTTTGACTACCGCCGATGAAGTCATCGTAGGAAACCGAGGGTCGCGAGGGGTTATCGTTATGATCGTTATTATAGGCACGTAATATTTCGTCGTCATTGAGGGGTGCGCGTTGTCCTCCATAGGTTGGTTGGTCGTCGAGGTCGAGTAATAAATCGTTCCCATGGCTGGAACCCCCTGGTGGAGGCGCCCTGCCAGCCATTTTGGCAAGAGGAATAGGGATATTCAAGAGGGATGCGGATAGGTAGCGGAAGGCATGCGGGAAGGTGAAAGAAGAAAAAAAAGGAGAAGGCGATTGAACTCAAGTGGTTCGTTTCAGTGGTTTAGGTTGATCTGCTTTGGGTTGGTCAGGTCTCTCTTTCTCTCTCTCTCCCCCTCTATCTCTCTATTTCTCTATCCATATCTCTCTTTGGAAGGATCTTTAGGAGGATCTTTAGGGACCTAGGAATCAAAGCCAAGACTGAAATTCCAAAATTCCAACCAAAGAGATGACATTAACAGCATCAAAGTAAGAAAGAGTACGAAGGTACTTCTTGGTCTCGTTCTCGTATGTACGTATGCACGCCTTCTAAGCCTTGGGAGAGCTGGGGAGGCGGTACCTACCTGGTAAGGGGGGCTAATGCGTCATGCGATTGACGGTTGGCCGGTTGTACAATAGAAGTAATGGTAGTAGTAGTGGTGGTGGTAGCGGCGTGGCGGTGGTGATGGTGGTGGTGGTGGTAATATTCCTTTCGGTTTCTATACCTCAAAGGCAGGCAGGTATGGATAGGTATACGGAGTTGTAAGGATAGTGAATGAAGAAAGTATCAAGACATTTCAGGTTTGCGCCGCAATTTCACCTTCGAACCGTGGTTTGTCTTTCTTGTCTTTTTTTTTCCCCTCTCTCTCTCTCTGCAGAATGATTGTGTGGAGGAAGTGAAACCCAATGATTCCGGAATCAGTAAAATCGCCCCAGGTCCTGAACTGAAAAAGGCGACGAAGATGTAATAACTAAGTGGTTATGAAAGAGTATCGAGGATAGAGGAGTTTTGAAAATAAAGTAAAAAAAAAAAAAATTTAAAAGAATTCAGGATCTTCAAGATGCTGATCAGGGCCTCCTCTCCTCTCTAAGTTTTTCTCTCTTTTGGGCCTGGCCTGTTGTTTTTTTCTTCTTTCTAACTGAACCGTTCGTATGCAGGTAGGTAAGCAAAGTATGCACGAAATATGTACCACAGGGGGCCAAACAGCAGCAGCCTTGGAATGGAATCTAGTGTACTTGGGGATGGAATAATAATGAAAATGGTGTGATATGTACTACTGTTAATCGGATCTGCCAGAGAAAGAAGGGCAGTCGGGCAATCAGGCAATCAGGCAATCAGGTAATCAGAGGTGGTTTGAAGAACAAAAAGTATGTAATCCCTCCTCCGTATTGGGTAGTTGGTGATAGGTTTCCAGGTGGTTTGGGAGGTGTGCAAGTTGTCTGTACTTCCTTGGGTATAGTAGGATACTAAATAGAGTAAGGATGTACGTAAACCAAAGCAGCTCAAAGCAGCTAGTCAAAAGTAGTCAAAAGACGGGTCTACTTTCTCTCTCAGAAAAGAAAAAAAAGAGGTAGTTAGAAATTAGCTGGAAGGCGGGTAGGGGCGATCGGACACAGGATGGATGTCGTGGCTTGCAATGCAGAAACTCCAAGATGTCCCCGTATTCATTGATGGAGAGGAGTGCTGTATGTACTTAGGTAGTAGTACCTAGGTAATGTCAAAATTGCACAGCCTCCCTCCCTTGGTCTAAACCCCCTAACCGGGAGTCTAAACTGGACCTAAGGTATTCCTGAATATATACCTAAGTACTTCAGGTGGCACTAATAAGTCGCCAGACAGGCTTGAACAGGTCCACGTACAGCCTGGGGGAAGTTGCCTAGCAAGCCTCGTTGCCTCGTAACACAAGCTTGCTTTGGCGGTTTGCTCGTACCTCAACTGCCAGAACTGCCCCCTTTACTTTACCCTGCCCCTGCCGTACTCACCTAGAAGCGACCCCGTATGTACAGTATGTATGCAAGCAGCGACGAACCTGAGTCCAACTGATTGGTCTAGATGGTGCGGTTGTTGGTTTATGGTGGGGTCAAACAGGGATTACGTGCACTAAGGTAGCAGTAAGTATGTTTGGTGTGTGGCTGGTGGGGTTTCTCGGGGGAGTATGTACATCCTCTGCTACATAACATGTACTTTGTAACTGTCACTTTAAGGTTTGGAAGAGACTGCCCTGCCGGACCTGGGCAGTTCTAACCGCACAGACTTCGAGTGAGTATCTCGTGAGTATCTCTAATCTACACAATATTCGTAGGCTGCTATCTACACTGATGCTTTCACACTTCCCGGAGACTATTCCAAGGTTTCCCTAGTACCTAAGTATGTATCTGTCAGTTCAACAGCGACAGCGACATAGCGAGCCTCAAATAGCAAAGTTGCAATCACGTCCCATATCCCCATCGTGTAGTGTGTGTAGTAGTGTCCTTATTATATATATACGAGATGATACGAGCTGAGGCTCCCTAACAAACAAAAAAGATATGAAGGGTTGTCAAACGCGTCATACCGAAAGTCGTCACATCTCATCAGCCACCGCTATACACTTTCCAACGGGGTCCGGCTCCATTCTAGTCAAATTAAGCAAATCCTCGATTCGTCTATTTTGGGATTAGACGACCCTAAACTGCCGTAATTTTGCGCCGCTCTCTCTCTCTCTCTCTCCGTCGATCTTTCAGCTAGAGCTGCGAAGCTTTAAAAAAAAGTCAAATGCCGTGCCTGAAACAAAATAAGGAGCCAAGAACAGCGCTTGCTTCCTCTGATACTTGTTTCGCTTAACACAAGGCTCAGCCCCCACATGACGATGCCTACATCTATCTAACCCTTCACAAGGAGGCCTTCAGCTCGTCGCCTAGCACTCTCTTGACGAAGGCCCCGATGTGCTGGTTAGATTCCTCAGGCTTCCGTATCAGGATCCAGTGGCTCGCGTTCGGGACGACCTCCACCCTGTAATCGCCGCTGAAGTGCTTCTCCTGGCCCTCGGCCAGCTTCATGGGCAGCGCGGCGTCGTTGTCCGTCGTGACCAGCATCGCGGGCTGCTCGATCTTGTAATGGGGGCGCTCCTGCACGAAGGCGATCTCGTCGTCCGAGTTCAGCTCGCGGGTCCGGTACCAGTTGCAGGGGCCGTGCAGGCCGTCCCGCAGGTACTCCTGCACGTAGAAGTCCAGCATTTCCGGCGCCATCAGCGGCGTGTCCCGGAGCCTGTCCACGCGGTCCTCGAGGAGCCCGACCTCGGTGCTGAACCCCGGCTCGCCCTCGGGCGTGGTCCCGCCGTACACGGCGTTCAGGAAACCCCGCATGCGTTCCGGCGACTTCTGCACCAGGTTCTCGGTCTCCCCGCTCGCGATCTGGAGCTGGTAGCGGAAGGTCGGGATCAGCTCGACCATCTTCTCCAGCGTGATCTTCACAGGCAGCGGCGGCGTAAATGGCACGCAGAAACCAAACACGCCCCTGACAAGCTCGGGGTAGTATAAAGTGAAGCGCCACTGTGCAAGGATTGAATTTAGCATATTTCACCATTGATCGAGTCTATGAATGCCAGAGAATGCCGGCTGGAGATTTTAAGGGAGAGGAAGTCGGGATTAAGGGGCGCTGTAAAGAAATTGCTTACAACAAACCAGGCTCCCCAGTCATGGCCACCGAGGATGATGGGCTGATCAGTAACTTCCTTAATAAGCGTCGCGATATGAGCAGACATCTTCTTCAGTGTATACTCCTCGGCAGACTCCGGGGCAGATGTCCGGCCGTAGCCCAACATGTCCGGCACGACAACCTGCAAGTTCAGGGACAGAAGATAAGGGACCTGGTAACGCCATCCCATGCCAAGGTCCGGCCTGTCGAATGCTCACGTTAGTGATTCGCTGTCTAAAGGGGGCCCCAGGCTTCTTGGTTTGGCCCGACTACCCCCACACTACAGAAAAGACGTACCAGCCGTGGCAGAGAACGACAGTAGCGACAGGCGCGCCCTCGGGCTTCGCCAACATGTAGTGGTAGGTCAGGTCACCAATAGTAGTGAACTTGCGCTCGACCCTAGGGTCATCAGGAACAAGAGCGTCGACTGCCATTGTGAAGTCTGGGCTATATATGCCTCTAGATCAATATTGTCAACTTGATCTGATTCGTCACTTGCGAGTGTAATGCTGCGGCGCACTCGTCAGTTCAGGGTTAAACATAGGAGGGAACAGAGACCAATCCACGTAATGTGCAGGCCTCGAGCTAGCGAAGTGTACGTGTATCATCTGCTGACACCACCACCTTACTCGGGGAATATGGGCAGTGGCTACTCACGCTCGACCTGGGCAGTAAAATAAAATAAAATAGAAGATGTTCACGACTCGGAGGTCTATCTTAATCAAGTACTTAGTCAGAACGGGCGATGTGCGCTAAATCCCGTGAATCCCGTCGATATGCAGGCAAAGAAGTAAAGCGAACAGAGAAGCGATGCCACAAAATGGAAGAGATTATTCTCCGTAACGCAAGGTCCCCTTGCGTACCACATACACATATATATAGTTTTCCCCCTACCTACGCAATCGGACAGTTGCGACCTACCAAATCCCGCCGAGACCGTTGGGAGGGGTTGAATTCCGCCCGCGGGCGACCGACGTACATGCTTAGCGCTCCGTCCCGGTGGGGTCATTTTCAGGGGCTTACCTTACATACTTCCTGGATATGTAGTAGCTTATTTGTTACGGAGTTCTGCTGCCATAAAGGATGGGCATTATATGGACTGGGCTGGATTGGGGGGAGGCAAGGAGGGAACATTCATGCCTCGGCAGGAAATATTGCTATGCGACAAGGGGGTACATGTCTGGGCACGCATACTACAACGGTTGATGAAGTACCCCGTCTAAAATAAGTGGACCTCGGGAACCGGTCCCCTTCGGTCCCCGCTTGAGCAAGCAACTGAGAGAGCCCAGGCTGGTGGAGACGGGTCTATCCGGTGCTTTCAGTCCCCCCGACAGAATACGGCCCGATAAAATACTCATACTCTATTCTGAAAACTGATAAACATCACCGTTTGTTAACTCCGGCGCTTGTCGTAAGGGACCGAGGCTCGAACGAACAAGTCGACCGTGCTACGCGCCGAGGTGTTACATTTCATAATCATCATACGGCGCGTGGGTATAAAGAATAAAGCTCACTAATGCAGGTCGCTCTCGTCTAACCTGATCCTCAAGCATCATTGTGAATGGATGTTTGTTGATCAAGTGCGACTCGTAAATCTGCCAAGACATCAGAGCATCATCATAATTCATCTTGCCTTGTTTTCCCTTATCGCTAGAAACTATCAACCGCACGCCCTCGATTCTCCCTGGGGTATATGAAATCCGTTCGACTAATCGCCCATCACCGGCCCAAGTCCAACGCGGGTTCCGCGGCTCTTGGGGTCCTTTCAATACCCAGTTAGCATTCATGGCAGCCAAAAGCAAACCCCGACATACCCCTTCCCTCCCTGTAACACCATGACCCTTGAACGCCATTTTAGAACCCAGCGAAAGAAAGGTGTGGATATGAAAGGGACGAACGAAATGTTAGTATATGACGGTGTCTTCCGCTTCCTCGACCATGACGTCGCCAGTCTCGTCTGATTCTCTCTCGTGGCCGACCTTGGCGGCTTGCGGGGGAGTATGATTAGTAGAATCAGGCTGCGAAACTTCAGTGGGACGATCATCGGCGTTCTTACGCGGTGTTTGCTTGGGCTCTGGTGTGGGAGGCGCAGGGGGCTCGGCAGCGACGCTCGGTACACCCAACCTCTGTGCTTTGCGCCGTTTGAAATCGGACGCCTCCCTCTCAATCGCATCCTCGGCATCCTGGATCTGGTCTTCGATAATTTCCTTTTGCTGTTCTGTAGGCTTCCAAGGCAGGTAATACTATCGGAATGAGTAACTTGGTAACTGCGTTGTTTGTAGCAGGGCAAACTTACTATCTTCGGGTCACTTCTGGTCTGCAGAAACCGTGCCGTCGCAAGCATGTGCGAGTGTCTTGTTTGCATCTAGACCAGCTTCCTGTTAGTGGTCCAATCACCAATCGAGGGAAGCGAGTACGCGAGTACGAGAAAGAGTATCCTTACAACTCGCTCGTCAAATTTGACCTGTTCAATCTTTCGCGCGGCGTTCAGGTTGGCGAGCTTCTCCTGTCTCTGTTTGTCATCCTCGGCCCGTTGTTGGGAGACTCTTGCATGTTGCCGTCGCTCAATGTCCTGCCGTCTCTTCTGCTGAGAGCTGGTGGAGGAATTGGTCTGACTCAATGTGTTGAGAAAGGTACCGAACAAGCGCTTCCCGCGCCGCTTTTCCTCTAGCGATGCGCTTGGGCGACGACCTGCGCTCCGGTCACTCAACACATGCGACGCTTCGGAAGATGCGCCTCTTTCAGCCAGAGGCCCTTCTATCCTACTCCTCTTTGGTGAGACCGTGTGCTCAGGCGCAACAGGTGAGGGCGAAGGAGCTTTGCGCTTTTGCGCCGTATTGCGATCACCGTCCGTCTCGATAGCCTTTATGTCCGCGACTGGACTGGGCTGTCTAGGCGGGCTGCTAGAGTCTGTCAGTCGACAACATCTTCTATGCGACGGAAAAGCACAACGCATATCTCACCTGTTCTCAACGGCAGACATATTGGAGGAATTGGATAACCGGGTAATGAGGTGGTGGGGTAATGAAGTAGATATAATTTGGGTCAACCAAAAGTCCTTGAGTAGTGGGTATAGACTTTAGAAGCAAATGAGATTATGGAAGAATTGCGCAAAAAAACATAGATACCTACCTAGGTAGGATAAGATAGCGCCTTGGGGACAAAGTGAGGAGAATGTGTAATTGATTGACCCGAGGAAACAAGACGGCGGGAATGAAAAAGAATGGCAAGGCTGTGTGAATGTTTGAAGTTGCCGATTCCAAGGTTGCTGACGGGTGAAACCAACCCGTCTACCAGTCTACATCCTTCCCTTCCCGTCCTCTATGCATACCTAGGTCCCTAGGTAGTATGTAGATAAGAGATGCCCTTGCCTGCCTATCATGCCTATCTGCTTGTGTTATGCAATACTTCCATACTCGGCTGCCTGGGCATGCATAAGTGGCAGCTGCAAGACTAGAAGGGGCTAGCTAGTCTAGCCCCGCATTGCATATATCTCAACCCTGGAACCCTTTCACTTTTAGAGCTAGCTAATTACCTAATACATAAGTCCATAGCCCTGGAGCCCTGGAGAGCTATGTAGAGCTAGGAGCTTATTTGGAACGGTCGGAAGAAATCTCCAAAGTGGTGGGAGTGTACTTAGGTACTTGCATATATGTAGTGGCAAGGCTGAGAAATCACCTGCGCATCCCTCTGCGCGCCGCCATCATCTCATTATTTCATTATCTCATTATCACAACCTTGAATACCTACCCAAGTAGTCGCGACCACACCTACACCTACGTGTTCCTATCACCAACTGCCTCCTCTACCTCACCTCTCATCTGCACCTTTGTATATCTGTTGACACTTTCCCAAGAACGGCGCCTTGCTTATTGTGTTGTTTGTCTGTTCTCACAACTTCGAGCAACATCATGTCGCGTCATCACCCGTAAGTCCACGCTACCCTACCATCCCTTTACTTATAATATACAGCAGGATATACAGCAGGACCTCACCGCTAACCCTAACTTCTCCCAACCGCAGTGACCTGGTAATGTGCCGCAAGCAGTCCGGCATCGCCATCGGCCGGCTCTGCGACAAGTGCGACGGCAAGTGTCCCGTGTGCGATTCCTACGTGCGGCCGACGACCCTCGTGCGCATCTGCGACGAGTGCAGCTTCGGCAACTACCAGAACAAGTGCGTCGTGTGCGGCGGTGAGGGTATCTCCGACGCCTTCTACTGCTTCGAGTGCACCCGCCTCGAGAAGGACCGCGACGGGTGTCCCAAGATTATAAATCTCGGAAGTTCAAGGACAGACGTGAGTCTTAACAACGCCTCTCAACGCTGCTTGCTACCCAGCCTCTATATCCGTATTCGAAACTCCCCCCATACTCGAACTATTATACTGACTCCATACTGCAGTTGTTCTATCAAAAGAAAACAAATCGGTCGGGGTACTAGTACCGGTGTTGCCCGGGTCTGGGCGAAGGGGTGTATGTATACCGCAATTTAGGAAGCATTTCGATGCGGCCATCTTGTGATGATCGAGGGGAGTTTTTTCTCGCACCATATTTGCATCGAACGGCGTTTGGCGATTCTACGGCGGTGAAAAGAAAAAAACCTCGGTCGATAATTAATTTACAGCGATATTCAAACGAGTAATTTCTCGCGGTACAATCGGGCTTCACATCCTACCACACGGCTTCCCATGGGTTTTCGAGGTTCAGAAACTATATGAAAATAAGTGCTTGGTGATAATGATAACAGCGATGTATATTACACAGCGAACCTACCAAGACTTGGGAAACGAGGCCATGACGATGCCGAGGGTAAAGGAGCCAGTGAATATGTGAAAATTCACAGGCCTGGATGTTCAGCAGCTTCATATAACTATTTCATATCAAGATCCAAGACATGTATCTTCCGATGGCCACTCTTTGTGATTTCCCAAGAGGACCATTATCCTATATGTATGGACACCGGCTGTCGTCCATAGATTGCGGGACGTGGTTGCCGCTACAGATTCCATCATCGTGATAGCGTTGTCCACAACGCGCGACGTCCCCAGCCAGTTTATCGGGGTCTAACCGTCACCTGGGGGCGTGAGCAAGGACCACGAGGGTACTATCATGACATCACCAGCTCCTATCCTAGCCTTCTGTTCAAACCCCACAACGAGGTTCGCGATATCTTGGACTGGAAAGACAGGCAGCGTCATCGTGGATAGCATGAGATGGATACAATGAGGACTCGGAGTTCGTTTCCATACCCCGAGAACGGTGCAAGGAATTGTCTAGGCTAGCTGCGCCAAAGCTATGGGGTATGTATCAAGCATCTGAGAAACCAGGACACGGAGGTGTACATATAGCGACCGAGCAATATCTAATCGGACAGTATCTAAAAGGCCAGTCAAGACAGGCTCGAGGGCGAACTCTCGAGGCAGAAGACACTGGCACAGAATCATCGGAGAAGGCAACAAGATACCAATGGCGTCAATCTACCTTGACAACAGGAGCTGACGCCCCCCTTTTTCCCATCCACGGCATGCCACGGACAGCAACGAGCATACAGAAGGCATAGCCACAACTTGGGGTGAGATATACCAGCTACTTTCGCCCTACCGTCAAGGGGAAAGGAATTCGACTGTAGAGTAGAGAATATAGAAGCCGTTGGCACGTGTGTTCCGCCAAGTTTAACCTCACATAGGAACACATCTCAGAGAAGGCCGGAGACGTGAAACCCAGGGCCCACGTGCCTCGTGATCACCCGCAGTACAGTTAGCTCCCAAAATAATCGTTGTACAAACACAATGTAAGCAATATTGATGAGTCCGGACTGAGATGCCAAAGAGTGTATGCGGTGTTGTTTCTATCCTAGCTTAAGAGCCAACGTCGGACGCGTGAGATCAAGCTATTTAAGTTTCAGTCGCCCCGGGGAAGGACCATAGCACTATTTTACAAGTACCGTCATTGCTGCTACCTGTCGATCGCTGACCTACTACTCTACTCGCCGTGCTTTGACTTGGAGACTGTCCACCGGCATCCGAACATGAAGCAAGAAGTGAATGAGGTGGCCGACGGAGCCAAGGACGAAAAGGGTCGTGGTTCGAAACAAGCCCAGGCCGGTTGTATCTATATATAACGGTATCCCAGTCCTGACTATGACACTGACTGTGGCTATAAGAGGTGACTTGGGGACTGTATCCGATGACCCCCGCCAAAGGTACTTCGGAAAAATAGACCACCGCCCTGACAAGAGGTGCTTGGCCAGTTCTACTTTACGGCCCTACTATAAATGAAACATCGCAGCGAGACAAAGACCACCAGGTGGCCTACCGCCCAGAAAGCCGGCAAACCTGCCATAGCTGCACCATTTGCGTATCTGTAGTCACGGCTGACTAGCTGTGGCTGTGGATATTCGCCGATGGGCAAGCTCCCGCTAACTAGTTGATGTGCCAACTTGTAAATAGGTAGTATTATTCTATCGTTATCCAGGGGATGGGACAGAGGCAGATAGGATTCGCTGAAGCGGTGGCACAAGAGTCTTCGGGAACGCCCGGAAACGAAACCAGAAGTTATGGACATGTTCGCGTCCACGATCGGACACGTCGCAAACTGCACCTGGCTATACGCGCCAACAGAAGTTGCATGGCCGGCCCATTTACCGAACGTCACAACAGGAAACTGACCTACGGCCCACGTCGCTATACACGAACAACATGATGCCAGCGACACGCCAAGAAACGTGGGTAGCAAGGAGTTCCACGGGTTCTTCAAGGAGGCGTGGGCTATCGCTAAGCTGGCTAAGGTGCTCCAAACTCACGAAGAGGGGTTACATCCATTAGGCAATGTCACTGAGGGCTTGAAGCACCGTCCCCACAACGCACTTGGCAGGATCGCTGCCGACTCGACATCATCGTCGCGTCGCGGTGCTCGGCAGCATGAGCCGGGGCCGCGTCGGGGGCGCGAGTTTCAAGTGAGGAGGTTGGTGGCGGGGTGCTCAAGTGCGGGCTCCTCGATGCCTCGTGCTGCCCCGCGAACGACTTCGTCAGCCCAGAGGCGCAGCCAGTCAATGTCACGGGACGGCCATGGTGTTGGGTAAGTAGTTCGTGGGGGTTGATAGTGTGTGACCACCTACCTAGGAGAGCAGAGACGCACTTAATTAGATAGAAGTCTGGAATCGCGCGAGTACCTCCCTATGATCACGGAGTTATAGTGGTATTTCGTTCTAGAAACTCCCTTTTTAGTTAAGGAGCCAGCCTCCTTCAAACCATCAATCGTAGATTTATTAATTTCGTTTACCAGCCTCCCCCGAAAGGTCGATGCTTTATGGGGTTGTTCCGTTGGCACTTGCTTAGGAGCGGTGAGATGGAGTGCTTCTTCCGGCGAAGTCCTTTTCTTCTCTCGATCTTTGTGTATTTCAACACTTATGCACGAGAGAAACACTCCTGAGACGCTGACTGGACTGAATAAATAGACTTGGCTATTTACTAATCTATGCATGAATTATGGTAGTCCCAGTGACGTGCATCGTGCAGCTGCGAATACCGCGCGGATATGCAGTGTTTACACGCATATGTACGATGTTATTGTTCCAGTAGGTAGTACAGCCTATAGTCCATAGTAGTCAGCTTGGGGTGGGCGGCAGAAGATGGAAGATGGCTTCATGATAGGCGGAGCTTTAGAAGCTAAGATGTTTTGGTTGCACGGAAACCTGATTGTAGTGTAGAAGTGGAAAATAGTACAACAACTTGAGTTGCTTAAAGTAATTGGCCCACGGGTGGCTTTCCCGCGATATTGATAGGTGGGTGGTTCTACAAGTAATGGTTGCGAACCAAAATAGTTAAAAGGCATATCAATGCTTTTCGGGTTTTACATCCACTTCATTCTTTTTTATACTGAAATCTGACCTACGACAGATGGAATTGTAGTGGTAGATCTAGTTTACTACTGGGAAGTTACTGCTACGCTTTGACCAGATTTCGACAAGAGCTTTTGCTACGATGTTGGTTAAGTACTTCGTAGATACAGCTAAGGAAAGGTATATCATCGGAAGAAAATCCGTTCTCTAATGTGTACATAGATGTAGGTGGGATTTATTTTGGTACCTGCCTCAGTTATGATGTTGATTGTTTTGATTGGGCCCGTTAAGTTTTATCGATAGCACCTACCCACACTCTGCCATAACCTACGTATACAAGTACTTAAGTAGATCACTTGGCATCAGAAGTCCTAGTGGGGCAAACGGGCGATCAGCACTATTTTATCCGTAGTCGCACAAGTGGAACTGCACGTCGGCGGGGATCCTGGTGAAACAACCTTTCCTAATTAAGCCCCCGTTGCTATGGAGACAACATACAACAATCAATCTTACCTTACAATAGCAACACAAAATAACTTAAACCTACGGGTAAGCACCTATTAACGCGGGAAATAATACCTGCGTCCTATTACTGTTGATCATTCGCATTGCCTTCCCGTCGCATCGCATCGCATTCATCAATCCCGCATTCGCATCTGCAATTCGCACCTGCATTTTCCCCCTCCATTGGTCTCAAATCTCTCAGACATCTGGCGAATAGCTTCACCTTTCTCTCTCTTCTCTCCCATTCGTTTTCAGAGTGTTGCAGTCGCATCACCAAGATCACACAGGCCATCATACCGGCCCACGCAACGCTCTGTCTACTTTTACATATTCGCCTAGGATGCATTGACAGTAACCTAATGTTCCCGAGGTTTTGATCTAACCAACTTAACGAAGCACTGACCTCAAGATCCATAATCAGAGATTTCTCTATCCAACCACTAGTGGAAAGCAAGATCAATGACATTGCGCTTCATTAATTACTCTAAACAACATACAATCACCACCTTCGTTGACTAGTTCTTCCCGTGTCCCCGAGTCAAAGTTAAACAGACTCTTTCTACTGTAAACAATCCCCGCCTATACTCACCATACTTCCGCCTCAACGCGCGCCGACGAGGCGGGGTATATACAACATGGACGCCAGTTATCTCTCACAACAGGTCAACACCATCATCGGCCAACTACACGGCCTTTTTGATGAGATTGGTGTCACCAACCATGATCGCGAAGCTCGGGAAACCGAGGTCAGTCTCAATCCCCGCGAAAGTCTCTGAGAATAACTCGTTGATTACTGACGCCATTGTAGCTCTTTGAGGCCTTGTCTGAGACACTGAATAATCAGGTCGAAAATGTTACGGCGGAGAAAGATGGCCTAGTTGAGGAGGCGAACCGCATCATCACGCGCATCCGTCAGATGGAATATTCCCTAGATGGATCGAAGCGCGACTCACAGTCAGAAGATGATAACCTGAAGGTTACCTATCCGCTTACACACTGCCTGAAAGTACTAAAAGAGAAGCACTCACAAATGAGTAAGCTTCATCGCGAGCGCTTCGAACAGGTCAAGAGTAAGTCGAGATCGTCCCCCCCCACCTAGAGGCTAACTACGTACCTCGGCCTAGTAGGACTTGTAACTAACGCGTGTACAGAACTTGGCCAGGCACTAGAGTCCTATTCATCCCACCTGGAGCCGACCTTTACTAGAATCGAGCTACCACCCACGGGACCTAAGCAGTCCCCGCCGCCAACATTCGACCTATCGCACTCGTACGTCGAGAAGCTAGACGACGAGTTCACCCGCGTTTATGACGAGTACACGCGACGCATCGGAGTAGTTCAGGCGCTCTCAGAAAGCATCATCTCGCTGTGGGCAGAGCTTGGCACGCCGCAGGCCCAGACCGACGGTGCCATCGTCAAGTACTACCGCGACGCGCCAGAGCAGCTAGGCCTGCATGAGGAGGACCTAGAGCGGCTCCGTGCGAAGCGGGATAAGCTTTCTGATGAGAAGAAGGGCCGCGAGAGGCGGCTCAAGGAGCTGCGCGCGTCCGTGGAGGCGCTCTGGGAGAAGCTCGGTATCGACGAGGCGGAGCGTAAGGCGTTCCTTAACGGTAACCGGGGCTGCGGGGTGCGGCAGATCAACGAATTCGAGGACGAGCTGGGCCGGTTGACCGAACTCAAGCGGCAAAACTTGCACCTGTTCGTCGAAGATGCGCGCTTCAAGCTTCAGGAACTCTGGGACGCACTCTACCTGTCTGAGGACGAGATGCTCGAGTTCACGCCTGCCTTCTCCGATGTCTACAGCGACGCGCTGCTCGACGCCCACGAGCGCGAGATCGCCCGCCTCGAGGTCCTGCGCGAGCAGCGCGCCCCGACTCTCGCCCTCGTCGAGCGCCACCGCACTCTGGTGCAGGAGCGTGACGAGCTCGCTAGCTCTAGCCAGGACGCGTCGCGCCTCCTGGGCCGTGGCCAGAAGGGCGAGCGGCGCGACCCCGGCAAGCTGCTACGTGAGGAGAAGATGCGCAAGCGCATCGCCAAGGAGCTGCCCAAGGTCACGGCCGACCTCGAGAAGGCGCTCGAGAAGTGGGAGGACGAGTACGGCCGTCCCTTCCTCGTCCACGGGGAGAGGTACCTGGACGCCCTCGAGCCCGAGGCGGGGAAATCGGCCGCGCCTGGTCCTCGATCCAAGACTCCCGCACCGCAGTCGACCACCAAGAAGGCGGCCCCGCCTAGCCGAGCCAACAGTGTCGCGAGCAGAGCGACGGGGTCGGTTGTGCCCCCGCCCAGGTCGAAGACGCCAACGGCGTGCAGCACACTCAGGAGAGGAGCTGTGCCCCCGGGCAAGGAGACCAAGGGAAGCCCAACGAGGATTCCCGCCCGGGCGCCACTATCAAACCTAAAGTACGGCCCCAATTCCCCGGAGAGGTCGTCGGCACGTCCGGAGTCCCGAGCGCAGCAGCACCCGAATCAGCAACAGTTCGGCGGCTCCTTGAGACTGATGGGCCCGCCGCTCATGCGCGCGCCACCGCCCAAGATGAGGGAGCTGCTGCCGACGCCGGAGCTTGAAACCCCCGCGAACCCGTACCGGAACATGGGGCTTGGGTCGAGCGCCATCGTACGTCCCGTCGAGCCTGAGGACGTATACGACGATCGCAACGCGTCGTACCAGGGCCATCACTCCCACACCAGCTCGCAATCGTCGTCTTCGTCGCGGCCCTACGCCCACGACGCGTACAGGACGGTGCGCGGCTACGACGTGGCGAGCGAGCGGTTCATGGAGTCGTACCGGCAGACGACGCAGGCGTCTTCGCAACCGCATCAGCCAGCGCCGACAAGACATATCTCGAACACGTCGTCGTCGGCGGCGTCGACGGCGACGTCGGGCATGTCCTCAGGCGTGTCGGGCTCGGAGAACTGGGAGACCTACGACGACGCGTCGGACCCCGAGCCTGAGCCCGACGCCTCCGACGCCTACTACGCCAAGGTGCGGGCCGCGGCGGCGCGGAACAAGCGGTTCACGCCCGACGACGGCAGCGCCGGCGGCTACGCCTCGCACCACCACGCTCATCCCCACTCTAATAACGCGGGCGCCGCCGCCAAGCGGCCCCGGGGCCTCCCGCCGCTCGGCTACGGGCACGGTGGCGGCGCTGGCAGCCAGACTAACATCATGGTCGATGCTGAGGGCAACCGGATCATCTCCGGTAGCGAGTGGACGGACGAGGATGGCATCTAACATGAGATCATCGATGGGAGTTTTCCTCTCCGTCTTGTTCTCTGTTTTATGGTCCCCATCCCCCCAACCTCAATGATGATAAATGCACGAACGATCCTTTGAAAAAAAGGAGGGAAAAAACGATGATTCCGAATGTCATGGTCATGTCATGCCCAATAATCAATCC
Source organism: Eutypella sp. D-1 (assembly GCA_023313575.1). Taxonomy (NCBI): domain Eukaryota; kingdom Fungi; phylum Ascomycota; class Sordariomycetes; order Xylariales; family Diatrypaceae; genus Eutypella; species Eutypella sp. D-1. Next base: position 1,985,509 of record JAJTTP010000003.1, read on the forward strand.
CCCATTCCTCCCCTACCCTCATTACGACACACGACTATTATGTCAAACCTCACGCGCGCACGGCGTATCACGTGGTTCATGTGCAGCTGACGACGACGATCGAGCGATATGGACGATGGCGATGGCGTTTCGCTCTATTATACTCCATTTTCTATTCACTTTTTTTTTCATTCCGTTGTTTCCCTATGCCTGTTTCCTTTTCTGCTCCACCTTTCTTCTTCCTTTCTCGAAAAATTTCTGTTGATGTACCTCCTTGTCCGGGATTCAAAAAAAAAGGCCCCTTCTTGCCTCTCTCGGTCTCATAATTGTACAGGTCCCGACTAGTGGATCTACTCTATTTCCATACCTTTTTTTGTTCATCGCATCATGGAACTGCGGTTTCACGGTCCCGGCTTTTGGAACCTCGGGCTTATTATGTCCTCCATACGGAGGGCATTAACCAGAGCATAGGACGGAAAGGGTCGGAAGGGGGAATGGTCGGACGGCGGAGGTGGCGGCGGATAATGTGTGTTCTGATATCAGCCTGTAAAAACGGAGGAGGCGTCGGCGTTCCGGTCTTTTGTCTTTCTCTCGAGGCGTTTTACGGGGGAAAGCGGACGGGATAGCATGGCTGTTTTTGTTTTTTTTTTCTCCTTTACTTTTTTATTTTATTTTTTAAGTTCCGGCAGACTTTGTGGTCACTGGCTGAACCAAATGTTTGAATCTTGTCTGTCTCTGCGTGTATCCAACCTGGAAGGCAAAAGGGGGGAAGAGAGCAACCTAGAGAAGAGAAGACGGATAGGGGACTATCCAATTGCTTGCTGGTCACCTGCAACTTCGCTCTCATGGTACATACCTAGGTACATACCCTACCTCTACACTAGATACCTGGAATAAACTGTTCATGTTCACTTTGAGAACATTCCTGGCGGGAATGCATCGATGCCCCTTTACGTAGCCTAATGTGTGCATGATGAGAGATCTGATTGGTAGTTGATGACGTCTACAGCTGCCTGAAGTTCACAATGAAGGGTCCCACTGAGGTTACACTGATAAGACTTTGGTAGCATGTGCCAAGGAGATCTAGCGTGAACTTTGGTTAGTATGTAGAACCCTAGCGCATCCCGTTCCGAAGTAACGGAAGTAGCGGGCAACGACGCCTTGACGCGCGCTCTCTCTGGATTGTCTCAGGTCCCTTCCAGGTTTCCCTGCTCTCAACTCAGGTCCTCTCAGCCTTACTGCATACTACTATACTACTTGTACTAAGTATGCCCAGTTCCAGGCCAGTCAACCAGTATAGCACTTGCGGTACCTGTCAACCTGCCAAACTGGGTAGTTTCAGGTCAGCTAAATACGAAGAAGGTAACACTATACTAATCGACTTTCCCATCTAACCTTACCAACTTACTTACCTAAGGGTTTTAAAGTTGTTATTAGAGGCAACCAAGTACATACCGGTAGGTATCCAAGCAACCTGGAACTCTCCGACTTTCCGACTTTCCACAACCACATCCCAGGTTACTTTACTTCTTCTTCTCCTTCTTCTTCCACTTACACCCCATATCCACTTACACCGGAAATCTAAGACATTGTTTTTGTTTTGGTCTTTTTTCTCCCCTCTCCTCGGCTGACCATTACATACATAGGTAGTCTTCGTTTTATGGCTGAGACTATCTCCTGTTGTAATCCCGGCTTACCAGACATTTCACCAGACAGGCCCAATGATCAGCAATCGACAACGACAACGACAACCCACGCTATCAAATCCGAGGCGCCATCAGTTATTCGTAGTCGTCTAAAATAACTACGGTGAAACGGTGAACGCCATTCACAGCCCGCAAGCCTTCCCCGTATATCACCCCATGACCCGTACCGGTACACCCAATCAGCAGAACCGAGCGACACCTAGAACTTCCTCCAGCTCCCTGGCCGCCACAGCCGATGGTAGCAATGCCGATGCATACAAGGCCGCATTGAGGGGCGCCTCCCTTGCCTTCCAAAATACTGGTTCCAAACAATCACCACAGAGTTCCGCCGCATCCTCTAGTCAGGGGCGCAATTCCACCAATGGAGCCCTCATTGCGGCCACCTCGGCCTCCCACCACCACGGTCTCGGTCCGCCGCGATCTCCGCCCCGACCTAGAACCCCAGGTGCTGTTAGTAGACATACTACCGGGAGCAGCAGCTATGGTGGCGGCGGCGGCGGTGGTGATGGCTACGAGAATGAACGTGGAGGCTCTACTCAAAGGCACCAGCGTACTCCGCAGCAGTCTATGCAGCAGCAGAGTCTTACTGCTGCTGCACACTTGCTGACACCGCCCGGAAGGCAGAATCTGTCTGATACCAAGTCGCCATCTTTCATAGCTGCGACCCTGGCCGCTAGCAGGTCTGGTAGTCCCAACCCTCGGCCATCTCCCCAGCAGGCGCAACCACAACCCAAACAGACAATAACGAGGCAGAAAAAGAGCAACGTTGATGCACATGGCACCGAGGCTTCTGATTCGAGCACAGATCTTGCCACAGACACTAGGTCTCTGTCATCTACGAATGCTCTCATATCTATGTTTGAGAAGGGTGACGATGATATGGACCCTGTTAAGAAAAGGGTTGATAGTCAACCACCCATTGCAGAACCCATGGAAAATTCAAAACCGAAACCAAAACCAAAGCCGAAGCCGAAGCCGAAGCCGAAGGCAGAGTCAAAGGCACGGCCGGCAACACCTTCAGAGCCGGCAAGCCCTGAAGGTAAATCCGGTGTCTCGCCATCAGAGCCAACAAGCGCGCGTGTACGTTCACGAGAACCGCCTGTATCTCCCTCTATTTCAGTCAAGAAAAGACGCCAAGAAACGCCCGGAAAACCAAAGAATAGTACGGAGGAAACAGAGACAGCCAAGAAACGCCCGCCTACCCCTCCACCGCCGAGGTCTACAAAAAACGAACCTGACGGAACCCCGGTGGCTAAATCGGTGACACCGAAGAGGAAGCCACGGGCATCCACCCCTCCAAGGAAGGTCTCGAACGCCAACGTTGCCATCCTATCACCCCAACCCAGGCGGGCTTCATCGCAGAAGATATTATCACACAGGTCAAGTAGTGAAGATGCCGTGTCCTCTCAGCCCAGCGCCCCGCCACCAGCTGTGAAACCAAAACCCCGGCAACGGGATACAACGCAAGATGTAGATGGGTTCTCGAGACAACCTGAGGCGCCAATGCGATTAGACGCGGCAGCCAAACAGAAGCGCCGGTCATCTTCATCCTCTTCGGCAGATACCTTTGTCTCGGCATCATCCGCCCCACTACCGGAACCCGACTCCCCGCGTCAGCAGCACCGGCAGAGAGCTCCTCCGAAAACCCCGGACCCGCCACGGCCCAGGCGTCCGGCCTCGGCGCAGAGTATCCCTGCCCGCTTGCATGGCCGCCCATCACTGCCTGCACCACCACTTCCACAGCGGCATCAGCACCAGCAGAACGCAGACATACCGTTAGCGTCGCTGACCAATGCCATTGTAGCGGGCTCGCTTGCGAGCCAACGCGCGTTGACTCCTTCTACATCCAGCACCACGCTGCAGCCGCAACTAAGGAAACCACCCTCGCCACCCTCCAGGCGGCAAACGCCGCGCATAAGGCAGACGCTCCGGAAGCCGGACGAAGAGGCTGAGACTGCCGCAAAAGATGGCAGCAACAAGCCCAAGCATAAGCACAGGCACGGCAAAAAGATATTCGGCGTAGGCGGGAACAGCAACAAGCACTCGCATCACGAGGGCCAGCGCCGCCGCTGGCGTGAGGAGATCACACCCCGCGAAAAGAAGCGGTATGAGGGCGTCTGGGCTAGCAACCGCGGGCGCCTCATGGACTTGGACCCGAACCGGGATCCGGACCAGGACCTGGACACACAAGATAGTGAGGCAGATGTGAACCTCGTGTCCGGCGTCGTGGTCCGTGACATCTGGGCGCGCTCCCGCCTCCCCGTCGACGAGCTCGCCGAGGTCTGGGATCTCGTCATAGACCATCGGACCCGCGTTGCCAGCGCTGGCGCCGGAGCCGGAGCCGGCACGAGCGGTGCTGATGAGACTCAGGCTACCAGCATACACCGAGGCGGCAGAGCGCCGCCGAAGCCAGGGACAAGGCCGAGGGACAGGGCCCTTAACCGCACCGAATTCGTCGTCGGCATGTGGCTCATCGACCAGCGCCTCCGCGGCCGCAAGATCCCGCCCAAGATCTCGGACTCTGTCTGGGGGAGCGCAAGGGGCGGCGGCGTCAGCGTCAAGAGGCCCAAGGGAGCCAAGAAGTAAATGAAGGCTTTTTTTAGCTCTGTGAGATTGCCGGGCTCTTGGGAGGTTAATGACCGACTATTTCAGTTATCCAGCGTGCATTTCTATATACCACCAGGAATTTATTATTAATACTATAGAGAAATCGATACCCGTATAACGTTCCCTCTGCTCCGTCATCCCTGCTTCTTGGAAATAATATAATACCCGTAGTTACTGATAACCGTATTGATGCAAGTATAACTATATGCAATACTTAATAACTGCCAGTTCGTGAAATATGTCAGCAAGTCCTGCTTCCTTGGAGATCCTTGTGAGGAGAGGCTGCTTTTCCAAATCATTTTTTCTGTCTTTTGCCAAACTTTTGACGTGGTCGAGATAATCTACTAGTAGCTTGCTTGACTAGATCCCTGCCAAGATGCTGTCGTAAAGAGATCCACATAACATTTGTACTGAGGCCTTCTAAATTTCTATCGGATTTGTTTGGAGGTATGAATAACCCCCACTTTTCCCCCTATTTTTATTGTTTCCATCAGTCCCTTCAGACCGCACTTGTACAATGCCTAAGCAGGTTTTCTCCGTTGTCCCTCATTAGCTTCATCTAGCCCTCTAAGAATCACTCTAATTCATGTATCCTCGGAGTGCTGGAACCGGGCAGTTCATGAGGCCGAGCTTCAGCATTGTCGAGTTCGTGCCGTGCGGTATCTGAAGCGTTGAGCTCCTTGGGCTGCCGGTTCCCTGAGGTCACTGGTAGCTCTGGAATTTCCTGCTGCTTCCTTTTCAGCCATATTATGCCGATGGTAATAGATACTACCGCGATAGCGCCAATGGCGATGCCTGCGATACCACCAGCACCAATGCGGTGACTTCCGCTACCATCTTTGCCGTCGACAGCCGTGGTCTCGGTTGGAGGAACTGTACTCTGGTTTCCTGAACTGGGATCTCGGGGTACTGTTTTGCTGAAGATATTTCTGAGTTCGTCTGAAGCCCATCCGTCCTGAGGCTCCACGATCGCGTCACCAGAAGAACTGATATATATTAACCCCAGTGTCAGTCTTCAGTCTTGATGATACAGGAAAGAATAGGACTTACCCCCCGCCTATAATTGCCGTTATTGAATCAGGTACTGTATAGTCTTCTAAGTTGGGGTCGAAAGTGGTCCGCCAAGAATATGTAGAAGTATCCAGAACCTTGAATGGCGGGTATTTGCTATTGCGGTCTACGTTTAAGTGTGTTACATCATCCGTTACACTGGTGACTAGTCCTCCGGAGACGATCAACTGTCTTTCGTTCCACACTTCGCACTTGTGTCGGTTGCGGCCTGGCAGGTCGGAACTAAGCCAATCGGGATTATTCGAGTCATTGATCTTAATCCATCGGAAAGCCGGAATGCTCAACACGTACACATCATTATATGTACCATTGTTAAGCTCATCCCAACCCCCATGTATTGTGATTTGGAAACTGGAGTCGTCAGGCGCAGCCGAAACCCCGGCACAGAATTCCGCGCGGGGAAGAGGTAGTTCGCCTGTGGCTTTCTGCTGGTGCCATGTGCTTGAAGAAATGTCGTAGACGAAGATCTCACTCAACAGGCGTTGATCCCAGTCCCCAGCTGCTGCACCGTCTTCTCCGTAGACCAATGTCCATCCACCAAATGCGAGTAAGATGCCTGATAGGCCCTTTCGCAAGTATACCACTATGAGAGAGTTAGTGAGCTCATCATATAATGTTTTGAACAGCCTAGGACGACAATGAGTTGGACTACGCTCCATGGAAACCCTTATTGAGAACGTAGGAAAGTAGGTACATACTTGACCCTTTCGCAATCCAAGGCCCTTGCATGTCGCCATTCACGCGTCTTTCGAAGCTCCACTGCGGCGACTTTGAGTTGAACGATAGGAATTTCAAAGTTCCGTTACGTATATCAAAATTATCAAAGGGTTCATCCCAGCCGCCGCTGTAAAAGGACGTGCCAGTACTTGGATCGCTAGCATACACACCCTCGGTAATATTTCCGAAGGAGAGACTGCCACCTCGGACTTTTCTTCGCGCCCAGGTGTCATCAGTTGTGTCGAAGGACCACAGTTCATCAGTAACCTTAGGCTCCGGCGCGACTGTTCCGGCATATGCATACAGAGTCGTTCTATCATAGAAAAAGGTACCAGAACCACCGAAGCTGTTGGGGGTTCCCCTGAGAAGGCTTGTATCTGGAAGGTCAATAGAGCCGAGTGAAGACATATCGATAGGTCCGGAGACATCAAAGGTTTCATTTAGATGAAGCCAGTAAAGTGATCCTACAGGATATGGTGCTTCGTCGTCATCGTCGTCATCAAAGGTATAGTAGCCACTCGAGAAGAAAAGGCGATTACCGACAATAGCGGCTGGGGCCGTTGATGTGCGTTCGTACCTATATCAGCCAATGAAATGAAGCACTCTAAATGGGGTATCTTACTTCGCTGATCCAGAATGTAACAAAGTGCACGAGCGGAGCAGATCTCAGCGACCTGTAGAATAAAAGTAGAGATGAATAAGCACGTAACCAGATGTTGGGATAGAAGAGCCATAGTGAGAGTAGTGTCTTGGGTTTTGGAAAAGAAAGGAGACAGAAGGATGTGAGAGAGATATATATATATGGGGTGGTCTTCCCTCAGTTCGCAGTTAAAAATGCCATCTGCCCCTCTCGCTCCTGTGGTTCTGTATCACAAGCCTTGTGCACAGCCTAGATACCGGTAAACAAGAAATGGTGTGAAGGATTGCCGCCCCGCTGGCGGCCCCCCCGACCCCTAGCAGGCCTTGCTACATAGGACTGCTATGTCAAAGCAGTTTTCTATTTTAAAATGGGTGCCATCGATGGTTTGGCTAGTTGGCTTCAAGTACATTCATGTTGACATAGCTGTCGTATGCATCCGACGCTAGCAATAGGTTATGCTTCTAATTCTCCGAGACATTTGCGCCTAACTTGCGGGCAACATCATGCCGGCCACCTCAACATAGAAAGGATATACAGATCTATCCAGATACGACCAAGTAAGCTGAGACACATACCAAGTTTCGGTCTTCTTTGCCAGCCTGGCTAGCCTTGCGTAACAGCTTGGCTGTTAGGGGTCTATAGGACTAGAGTGATAGGTGCCCGCGAATACGACGGAGGCTCGCCAGAATGATATATTAAGGCCCAGATAGATATATCATAACGCCTTGGCCCGTACGAATATAGGGCGGCAAAGCCCCCTATATATAAACCTGGCTCTCGATAGCCCACCCTACGGGCGTGTGACTATTTCTCCTCACACTGGCTACCAGAGACCAGCCCTCCCCTTGTTCATACCCGCCCATAGATAGAGATGCGTGTGTGGGGAGGGGGTTCAGTGTGGTAGGAGGGTGTGAACACTACCTAGATAGTTGTTAAATATGTACCTGGCTGCGAATACAAGGCTCGAAAATCCAGTTTTCGCCGAATCGCTTGATAGTGTAACCTAGAGAATGCACAGGACACATTCAAGAGCACGGTCACTGTAATGCGGGGGCCGCAGTATCCTAGGCGGCCCTATAAAGGATCAAGGCCATGTAGAAATTACGGCAGGGTTGGGTTTGCAATCTGTACCGTACCTGGTCTTTGAGAAGGTCAAAAAGAAGACGCACTACCTTCGTATTTACCTCTCGATATACACCTAGTACGATTACTACGAGGGTGGTACAATCTATAATATTCCATTGCAGTTTACCATCGAGGCCCGGAAGCCTCTAAGATTCGAGAGGCAGTAACTCACCTTTAACGTGAACATTCTGGCTGCCGGGTTGCTGATATATAAACGGGTGGACGAGCCGAAAATGCGGCCTAGCGGTGGACAACTGTATGATCGTCGCAGGACTCAGCGCAAATGTTAAGCCACATTAGACGTTGTACAGTCTTGCCTTTTATTACTTGTTGCTCCAAAGGTTCGGTCGTGCCAACAGCTCGCAAGTGATTCCCGACTCGGACAATAGAGCTGAAACGTACATATGTTGCCCCTATCCGAGGCCTCAACCCAGCATCAAGTATGGTCAACAAAGCATAGTATGGACGAAGCCTTATGATAGTTACATTCGAATGTGGCTGAGAGTCCTAAACATAGTTGGCGGGCGATGTTTCTGCGGCGGCAAAACCCCTCGTAAGTAAATAGGAACACAAAGAACGAAAACAGCAGACCCTAAAACAGTTTCAAGGCGTGATTTCTGAATATTATACAATGTGTCTACGTGCCTAGTGATCATGCCTTAAATGGGAGGTATCGATCCAGGGTTACAATTATGCTCTGGTGAATAAAACGAAGGCTTAGGATGGCTTGCCTGGTCTTCCTCAAAAGAGCCCAACTTAGCCGCTGCCCAACAGCCCAACATATAGGAGCCCAATGATCGTCATATAAGCTTGGTCTAGCATGACCAAGACTAAGTAAAACAGATGCACGTTCCTCATGAAGACATTTGCTTCAACACTAAGAAGCGATTTGACGAGCTGAGACATATATGTCGCGTATGTAGATTGGGTTTCTATATAGAAGGTTGAGGTAGATGGCCTAATGCCCCAGGTTTCGTCGGTCTAGATCTCTTGACATTTCCTTATCGAAACCCTCCCCTGCTGCTGACCATTAGGAGAAGCCAATATTTTGTCTTTAAATATTGATCGTTTAACAATGTCCGACTGCAGCTAGCCATTTATATCTACTGGATGGGAATCGAAAAGAGCACATTAGGAACGGCCACCCGCAGCAGAGACGATCAATGGCGTTGAAGTTCAGTGCTGGGCAAGCCACAATACATATCAGAACATAACAACTGCAAAAATTGATATTATGTCCGTATCGTGCATGCGTTGGTCACATGGCTACCAGAAGTGTCGGGTAATATATGATATTTGGTGTTATATTGAAGTTGAGTTATTGACAGTTGGCTGCAGCGTGTGCCATACGCGTGCAACAACTTTGCTTCTGGAAATTCCGCCGAGGACAAGAACAAAGTTCGTATATATGGAAATAACGCGGCCTGGAGTACCGGGTCTGTGCATGGCTTACCTTGCCGCCGCTCTTCTCGGTCGAGCCAATAAAGGGAAGGGGGGAAGTTCCAGAGGCTGGGTGAAATCCCGCGCATCTCACTCACCCTCACCCACGTAACAGACGCACTGAAATCCTACACCTGCTTATTATGTGCGTACCCCGAGAAGCAAGTCGGAGTCGAAAGCCGCACGCAACCGCCCTTCCACCCTCTTCTGCCCTCCCCCTCCTCCCCTCCAATTCCTTTTGTGTCGACTCGCCAATTCTCTGTCATACATAAGCTGGTTCGGCTGCCCAACCAAACCTTTAACGAGAACTTGTTGTCGTTTCAATCACACGCGCGGTCTCCGGGCATTCGGGGTTGCCAAGGATGAGCTGACTAGGCTACTTAGTTACCTACCCTACATTGCAGCGCTGGAGATTTTTTCGGCGTCCCGAGAGGGCTTTTATTGGTACTTACCTACTTACCTAGTACCTAGATTTAGTACCCAACCAGTCACGGCTCGAGCTGGACGCGCCCGCGAGAACCCAACCAATGAACCACCCCAATTGTCATGACGAGATGCCCAGCAGTATAGACCGGCGCGGACCCGACGTTGCGCTCAGTTCCGGACAAGTGGGGACCGGACATCGAATGGACGATCCTCGTCGGAATGGTGTTGGCAACATCGGCAGCGCCCCACGCCAGCCAGAAGCGGCGCAAAACCACGAGAACCGAGACAATACTCCCGTCAATGGCAACGACACCTCTCGGAAGAGGAACCGCCCGTCCCTGTCCCTATCGTTATCTAACTGGAGGTTGGAGCGCAGCGGGGGCGGGTCCGTTATCGGGATCGACAACCCTGCTCTCCCGGGCTTGATGGGCCGCCTGCGACGCCACCTGGCGCGACAGCACCGACGACTCCTGAGGTCATCGGGGGCGGGATCCACGGGCGGATCCACCGCGGGCGCCTCATCCTCCACGTCGGCGTTCCAGAGGCTCCCCGCGGAGCTGCTCCTCCTCGTGAATGAACACCTGCGGTACCGGGATGCATGGGCACTGAAGCACGCGTGCCGGTACTTCTTCCGGGTGCTGGACCCGGGGCCGAAGCCCAAAATCCCGCAGACGCTAGCCGCGTGGTGGGACGGCAAGCTCGTGCTCTACCAGACCGTCGTGCTCGGGTGGAGGGCCGGCGACACCGCGAGATCGGTTCGTGAATTACCACCTTACCCAGCCTTGTCCTCAGCCACTCGCCATATGCTTCCTCCCCTTTGGTTTGGTGTATAAGAAGAAGAAAAAAACCAAAAACAAAAGATACTACCATTGCACGTCGAGCAGAGGAAGCGTAGATCAATATACTAACGCCAAGCTCCGCGTGTATGTACAGCTTCTCTGGGGCCTCAACCCGTCGGTATACAACCCGCTGATGGAGGAGGACCAGCTGCGGAAGCAGTTCGTAGTCGACGGGCACGCGACGCTCCTGCACATCGTCGCGGAGGGAAACTACCATCCGCATCAACAGCAGCAGCAACAGCAACACCGGGACCAGCACCCCCAACAATCTCTGCAGCAGAACCAGGTCCCCGGCCCGATAGACGGCATGATCAACGCGGCGGCGGGCGTCATCGTGACGTACAGCCCGCTGGCGCGGACAACGTTCGACGCGGCTGCCGAGCGCTGCCGCGCCCTGAGGGCCCGCTTCGACTCCAAGGGCGTCGAGGTCCCCATCCTCCTGCTCGGCGTGAACACCGCCGCGGCCTCCGCTGCTGCTGTCGCCCCCACCGTAGCTCCAAACGCGGCCCAAAGCCTAGTGACAAACCCCCTGGAAACGGACCTGGGGTCTTCCCGCCGCGAGGTCGACGCCCAGGAGGCGGCTGAGATGGCCCACTCGCTAGGCGTCGGGCACTGCGAGGTGGAGGTGGGCGGCGGGGCTGAGGCGGACACGGGGACGGGACCAGGTGCCCTGCCGGCGGCGTCGGTAACCACGTCGACGCCGACGGCTTCGCCGCGGATGCCCGTTGACGAGCCCTTCGTCGAAATCATCCGCATGATCCGCCGCGCCACCGACGAGTACGTGGGCGCGCGCATGTCACAGCAGAACTTCGGCGCCGCCTGGAGGAAGCGGCTCGTCTTACGGCCGCCTCCGAAGAAGCGTTGATTTTAGGGATGGAGGTTTCAAAGGGGGGGGGGGTGGAGGGGAGTTGCGGCGGTGTGCGGGCGTTCTTGGGTTGAGCCTTAGCGAGTCAGTTTCGTACTGGAGTTTCTAGCGTGGCCTGGCGTTGCGTCCTTGGAGGGGTGTCAGAGATGCTTGGGAGATGGAGTGCTTGTTCTACTATGATATGAGTATTTATACCGTCAGAGGCTCGTGATCCTGAAGTCCCATCACTCTGGTGGGTAGTTTTAATCCGGTGTTCAGTCTTTTTTCAGTCACTGCACGAGGCGACTTCTCGCATAGTCCATGTGATGCCGGCTGGGGTTCGACGGTGCGCATTGCTGATGAGACACAATGATTCACTTGCTATACTACAGCAACCATTTAACGTTCCCCCACCATAATTACGGCTTACGTGCTTCTACCTTTGGCAGAACAATGCTCTCTTGGCATATAACATCAACTAGTGTAATGGTGTAGCAAGAGAGGGGAGTAAGCCGCGCTCCCCACAATGCGAGAGTCCAGCCAAGATAACCAGCAGTCAGTATGAGCATTATACTTTAGACATCGTGAGATTTTAAGTATGAGTCGATTGGAGTTTAAAATTGGTTATACTCTTCTTTAGTTTTATTATCCTATCATATGGACTACGGCCTAGATTTGTCTAGCACGATTCTCGTCCGAGGTAGACGACATGATCACATAGGGGCGCACGTATAGTCCAGTGATCTCGACGCATTGGTCAACATTGGCATCGAATCCGACGGGGCCGTGGGCGTCTGGATCAGTTCCCAGCTTGGACTTGTCCAGTGAGCTGGGATACCAATGAGATCTGTGCCGCGTCAGCCTTCGACGAGGGTCGAGGCATACGCATTTCGTATTCCGATTGCAATGCTCTACCATGATGCCTAGGCCAACAGGACCTTGGGGTTGCCAGCGTAACGCGATGGAGATGTGTGATCAAGGCGTAAATAGATAGGGCGAAGGCAACCACCATAACGTGGACGAGATCAGAGCTCCTACATAGGCAAAATAGACAATAGGCACCATGTACCAGCTAGCTTGGCATAGGCGACACTTAGTAAGTACCTATTGGAAATGCTGAAATCCCATCTACAAAGCTTCCTCTATGCCACTGCCCTAAGCCATCCGAGAAATCGACAAATATAGCAGCATGTTAACCCCTCGTCCCGCTGTCTGTCTGGCTCTGGGGTTACCCCTGAACGGGCCCGGGCTAGTTGTAGAGTAGCGCCACAATCTCAGCCACAACGAACATTGCCCGCAAGACAAGACCCGTTCGGCAGCCATATGCAACTAAGCGCTTCCAATGCCGCCGTTGTCGCAATAAACGCTCAGACTCTCCCTGATCCCAGATGCATTAATTACGGGTTTTGTTATTGTTAGTTAGTGTTGTTTTTCTCTCTCTCTCTTTCTTTTGGTTTTGTTTTCGTCCTTTCCTATTCGCTTGCTCAAGTAATTACGCCAGCTAAATATCACACTATTGCCACCATCATGAACTGAAACAAACACGCGTCGTACGTAACCTCAAAGGATTCGGAACGGAGAGGGAATCGACAACCAACCATTCTATTTGTGCTACTCTGAACTGGATCAAGTTTAGCAATTAGAGCATTAAATAGGCTGTTACCTACTAAGTAGGTATATATGCACAATAAGGCTGAGGTGCTGACTTGTCCACGAGGTCACCAGACCACCACCTACCTAGAGAGTACATACCTGGGCAGCTGCCTGGAATAGGTATTTACAAGAGTTATACTAGCAAGCAGCCCTGGAGGTGTACTTGGCATTGGGAGTACAGAGTACAGAGTAGAGTACAGAGCAAACCTCAGTCTACGGGTACAGGCTATGCGGATACTGTAGTACTTGGAATCTCGACGAATCATCATCCAAGTTCCTTCTCTCACTTGTATCGACTTGCATAGAAGGAGCTTCCTTACTCATTTCCAAGTCGTAACTACTACCTAAATTCGCAGTATTAGCTTGTACCGATTCATTCGTTCATCAGTCAAGGGCAGTCCCATCCCATCCATCCCGTCGGTTTACGGTACACGCTTTACGGCTCATCGCGCTTTCATCATTCATTACTCGATCCGAACCAATCTATTCCACTCGACTCGCGGTCCCTCCTCCTTCCTTCGGCAACCACATTCGGCCGCCCTCCTGCATCATTCTGCATAGCCCTGCGTCAGCGTTTTTTCCTTCTTTCTTCTTTCTTCTTTCTTTTCTTTCTCCGTCTTTTGAAGTCTTTTTTTGGATTATCTTTTGAATCTTGAAAACACTCATCCAGTTTTCCTTCCTTTTCTCGACTATACATTTCCAGAGAATCCGTGGGACTCATATACGCACGCACACCTTTCCATGACACTTAACACTTAACCATGTTAACCATTTTAATTGATATATATTTATAGCATTCCTGCAGTTCCTACTTTCTTATTAAAGTTCTTGATTTACCCGGCCCCTCCCGAGGTCTTCACTATAGCCACTACAGCCACAACATCCACTACATCCACTACATACCTAAGTATACTACATATACTACTATCAACACAAGTAGTAACTGTCTGGATAACTCCGCCACTCCGCTTTATGATCAACATTGCACCCGCACCTCCCGAGCTTCCGATCCCCGGCCGAAACACATAGAGCAACGACTACTCCGTACTGAGTGAGTATCCAGGTATCCAGCCAGCCCTGCTGCCTGCAAAATACACCAAATATTGTACTATATCGCACCAATTTCTTCTACATACCGATACATTCGACACTAAGGGAATTCCTAAGGTCGTGTCTCGTCTTACATTTACCGCTGTCTCACTTTGCTTCTTTTATCAAACCGTCGCGCATTACACTACCAACTACCAACTCGTTCCTTAGCGCTCCGGTAACTGGCATCTGGAATTTGGCATCTATTTTCACCGTTTTCGGCATTTTCCAGTTGACTCGGAGATTTCCAACCGGCATAGGTATACTTGCCTTTCCACGCGTTTTTAGGCGTTTCTGGTCTCGGAAAAGAAGAAAGGGGACAAGGTCAAAAAAAGGGGGGGAAGCGACTGATTTCTTCCACGTAAATCCAATTTTTCCGGCGGCGACTTTCTCTTGGCGACGACCACCATTACATTACATATTATCCCATCATAAAACTCACCGGAGCTTCCATCCAACTACGTATTCAGCTCCGGTAATTTCATCACAGTATCGGCTGCCGCGCAGCACATACGACATATATCTAATATTTTAATGCTCATACCGTCCAGGCCGACCGACCTAACTCTTAAGCTTCTTGCTGGTCTCAAAACGCACATCGTCTTCACGCCATGACAGAAACCGCCAGCCGGCCTAAACCTATCCCGGAGCCGATAGGGGCTCTATCTTCTAGCAAAAGCGCCGCCATCACCATCCCGCGGACCTCAATGGGTGGTCAACTTAAAACACCTACGAATGCTCTCCGCAGCCAACTAGCAGTAGCTTCGCCTAGTCCAGTAAACGTGAACGGGAGTTTCGAGTTCGATCGAGTCATCAAGTCTGGCTATGCGCAAAGGCGTACCCAGAAGACCAAGGTGAGCAGGCAGATATGCTTCTTATAGAGCTCCTTCATGATATATGCATATAAAGTATTGGCACAGTAACTGATATGTTCGTTGTTTTTCTTACTTTCGCTCCTGTAGACTTGGAAACCTGTATACCTCGTGCTTCGACCCAATGCCTTGTCTATCTACAAATCAGACAAGGAGAACAAACTTCGGTACAAAATCTACCTTTCCGATCTGTCGGCTGTCACGCTCTTGAAGGACCCGAAGCAGAAGCGCCACAACCTCTTTGGACTCTTCTCTCCCGCGAGGAATTGGCACTTCGAAGCCCCGATTGCCAAGGATGCTCAGGAGTGGGTCGATTTGATAAGGCAGGACGCAAGAATCGAGGAAGAAGAGGAGGAGCTGTTCTTGGCAAGCCCCATCGTGCGCCGGCAGTCCTTTGCCCCCGCTGGGGTTCTCGCGCGTACCTCGCTCAAGAGCAAGAACACGCAGATTCCCCCGATCGATGGCGAGAGGTTAGCCTCAAGCTCACCCGAGCCGGTGGAGGTCGTCCCGAAGAAATCGGCCCCTGCAAGTGGAAGGAGACAGTCGCACGTCGCGGAGTCTTCTGGGTGGTCTGGGAACGAACTTACCTCCTACTCGGACTTTTCGGACACTGACGTCCAACACAACCGCGGGCTCTCCATCGAGAGCTTGGCTGTACAATCACATGTAGTGTCGACACCGCCGGGTCGCTCGAGTATGGGCAACAAGAATGCTAGCCAGGGGAGCGGGCTCAACAACCTGGCAGCGGCCGCTGCCGCCGAGCAGCAGGATCCGGACCGGGTGGTCTGGCAAGGCTGGCTGCGGCTGCTGCGACGGAGTAAGGGTGGTATGCGGGTGCGGCATTGGAAGAATTATTGGGCGGTCTTGCGGCCGCGGAACCTGATATTTTACAAGGACGAATCAGAATATGCAGCATCATTCATCATTGACGTCGCCGCTGTCGTCAACGTGGTTGACGTAGATCCACCGGCGAGTCTCGGCCGCTCCAAGACCAAGGCCAAGGACAAAGCCAACTGCCTCCAGATTATCACCGACGAGAAGAGTTACCGCCTCCGCGCCCCCGACGAGGAGTCTCTCCTTATGTGTATCGGCGCTTTCAAGAGCCTTCTCGCCAGGCGCCGGGAGCTCGAGGCTCGCACCTCCTCCGGGTCAAGAACCGGATCGGGAGGAGCAGGAACTGGTGTGGGGACGGGGGCGGGGACGGGGGCGGGTAACCCGTGATATTGACGAGCGAACGAGCGAACGAGAGCGATGTGCGTATGGTGCGACTTGGCTTGACACTGCGAAATGTGGCCTCGTGTTACCATGCCCTCATCCTTCCGAAACGCGAAAGTAATGGTGAATAATGACACGCAGTCAAGTCAGGGATGGACGAAAGGCTACTTGGTTAGACCTTCACTACATAATCATCAAGCGAAACTATTCAACAACAACCGTGCGAAGGCGCTGTGCGGGCCGCACGCGTGGTAGTGCCCCCCCGTTCCCGTTCACCTTGGCTTATCGTCTGCACGACGCAGTAGGCGGGCACAAGCACAAGACACGGGCACAGACTATCACTGCCTTAACCATAACCATATTTTTACACCTGCACATACACACACATACAAAACACATACACTTACACATCCATACTTTATCTATATACTTACACCCACACATGTGCGCTATCAGTACATATTACATACATGCCATTGCCATTTCTTTTCTTGTTTTTTTCTTCACCCCCGCCCACTCTCCCCCCCCCCCCCTTTCCCCCACCAATCATCCCAGACACACTTCCACTACTTAACGACTGTTACGATTCAATATTGATATCCCCCCCCCCCAAACCGTTCCCAAAGGTTCCAAACTAGTGTAACTTGTTTATTTTATACTCACCCACATATACTTTAACTCGATTTTCTTGACTTTTGCTTCTAGACAAAACAATAATATCGGAAAGCGCTGGTGCATAATGTGTTTTTAGAGTTTGTGTTCACGTGTGTGTGTGTGTGTGTGTGTGTGTGTGTGTGTGTGTGTATGTGTGCCCATGTGGTAAATGTTTGTGCTGCTACACGTCTTTACCTATGGCTCATACCCCTAAGCTACCTCATCCCTTGATCCCCGACTTAGAAGCGGATAGGAGGATGGTGGTAATTAGAGATATGCCTTTATAAAATAACAATTTAACTGATTACTTCTCATATACTGCGAACTGGTGGCCTACAACGGGGTGAGAAGAGACTTGTGCGTGGCGTAGCCATAGCATATAGTATCTACGGTACTACAAACTCAACCCACGTGCACGGCACGACTGACTACGTTTGAACATCCACCTGTGCACCGCCTCGGCACGGGAGTTGGCTGGGAGGCTCATGGGGTGTTTCTTATGTCGTGTGTGCTCTGTGTATCGCTGTGTCAGGTCGGGCTGGTCTTGGACGACATGACTTGAACGAGCGGGTGGTTGGTAGGTAGTACTTGAAATATGGTGAACTTATACGAAGTCTCCGAGGTCCGAGAACGGGAGTCCCTATGGCAATAAAGACTCCCCTTGTCCTGGCGCGTTTACTCGGTTAACCACATCCGGTGGGCATGGGGGATGTCAAGTGAGAGAGAGATAATAATGGCCTGATCTAGTCTAACCTTTCAAGACGCAAGTGATCGCATGTTGCTACCGAGTGCCCGGGAAGATTGATACCATGAGGGAAGCGCTTTATAAGTTATTTTGTCCCGTCCAAGTCTCAACGCTTAGGTGCGGAACAATGGGGCTGGCCATCTGTTGATATCAGTAGGGTTTTGAGTAACTTCTACCACGAAGATAATCTTGTCCGTGTAACCTAATACATGTCCAACAGGACATGCTGTGACACGGAGAATTTTCCGCCGGGATACACGGCCAGGCACTAGCCACTCCATGTCACACTGGGATAGTGAGCCACTTCTTCCTATACGGCCAGATACAGTACTCACACCCCCTTTTCTTTAACCTGGGAAGCTTCGAGAGTAGCACAATAGTTACCTGCTTCACCTTGACCATCACCGCCTGGCACTCGCTGGTCGGGAGTACTGGAAACGCGACTTCCAATGTGGTCAGGCTTCCAGAGAGTCTAGTGCGTAACCTAGTAGAGAAGGAAAGATTGTTTGGTGAGCGCAGGCCGGTCTTTGTGGTTATGGGAGATGCGGATATCAGCTGTGAGACTGTCTACTATCTCATTGCTCCGGGTGGAAAATTACCGGTCATCGTGGTTACCCGCAAGTAGAAATCTACGCAAGTTGGCCCCGGCTGGTTATTGCCATCAACACCAACTTCCTAGTCGTTGTCGCGATCGCTATCATCATCGTCCGACTCGTTGTCGCCGCCGACATCATCATTGAGATGGGAGGTGTTTTGTTGCCATCGTTGCAGAATGATAGCGTAGTCTACCTAAGGCCAGCCCTGTGAAGATAAAAGAAGATGAAGATTCCAGGTTTCACTAAGACTATGGTATAAGAGAGGAAGATCATTTGGTGACTCCCTCCAGGTGGCTAAGGTGGCCAAGGCGGAGATTCAGTCCTGGCCCTACGTCGGTAGGGACGACTTTGACCTATCACTAGCTACCTACAAGGACAGCCACAGCTGGTCTCAGTCAGACGGCATAAACTTAGGAAATACCGCATTCTTTCCATTCCCCAATCATAGCCATTTTACTCGAAAATGTTACCTCAGAATCTCAGGCCGTTGGCTAAAAAATATCCGTATATCTGATGTACGGCTCCACTGTTAGGGCTTTACAACCTCGAAATGACCTAGTTCAATGAGGTGTGTAGATCATAACTTGTATTACGGGATAGCGAACATTAACTGTTATAACTAGGAATTGCATACGCGCCCTTCTCGTAGTTGGTTTATACCGTCTTGTATGGCTCATGCTAAACTCTGACAGTGCCGACAGACGGGGACGGCATGAGGACGCCAGCGGTGCTCCGTGGATATGGTTCCGGGTCAGCGCTAGTCGCACATATTTTCGTGAAGAAAAAAAATAGCCCGATGGCGTTTCAAAGCACAGTGAACAGACAAAAAATGATCATCGGTGGTCCCCTCTTATAAGCCCGCAGCTGCAAGATGCGCAATATCAGCTTAAACAGGTTCAATAGGTAATTGGTTGAAACATTCGAAATTAACATTGAAGTTGTCCGGCCCTATCAGTGGCCCTATAAACCTCTGACCCCTGGTCTATATTATACGACTTCTTGGCCCAGCAGACCTGTTTTCGTTCTCCAACAAACGCCCAACCGTCGCCACTATCCTCATCGACCGCAAAGGTCTCCATCTCCACTCGCCCAGGCCGCATGCGATGCCACCCAATCATGCGCCGTGGTCATGCTTAACTACAGGTGGGCCCAGGAGGTCACCTTTATCTCCCCCAAACAGGAAGCTCATTTAGATCGTGCTTGCGTGCTTGCTTCTGACTATCCCGGGACATGGTGCATGGGAGCTTGGCCACCGAGATCAAAGAACGCCGGCACAGCAGCCCGCTCGGCGCCGGTATTGTTCTTGGAAGGTTGCGAGCTCTATCTGCTCAGGTGGGCCACAAACGTCCCCGCGAAAAAACTTAACACCCTCCAGAACCAGCATGGCATCCGGCAGTGAATTTCTTGGTATCTTAGCCCGTTCCTGCATTCCTACGAATCAGAGCTCGCAGATGCACAACAAATGACGGCACTCCTGCTTCCCTTGAAGTTTCGCATCCGCCCCATAATGTAAGTATAAGATGGAAAGGGCACATCCGCGCTCCCGCCCACCCCCAGCGCTACGTTCCTGGAGGGGCAGAAGGGTGGAGGCGGGTTGGTTATGGCGATCCCGTGGCAACGTTGCCAGGGGTAGGGCATGCGGCATTGGCCAACAGTCTATCACTGTTATATATCAAGATCCAAGCCTTACCCTGCGTGTCGTGATGTCAAAGATATAATGCGCTCACCGGTTTGATGTGCGACTGTGTCTCTACTCGTATCGTGGCCGTCAGTCATGTCTCTCGTGCGCTGCGCCTGATACTCTGCGAGTCGTCCACCTGAGTTAACAATATAGCTCCCCGTACATTCGCTCACTGTCTAGCCCATCTTGGCTTGAGAGGTTCCGCTTGTCCTTGTCTTCCCCGTCACGGGCGTGGTCGAAAGAGTTTTCGTCTCATACCAGCTGAGCGGCACAGTTATAGTGTTTGTTCCTCTCGTTCTATCAGTTGTTCACATCACTATCTCTCTCTCCCTCTCGCTCTCTAAGAAATCCTTTATGTTATTGGATCAAATCACTATTCTCACAATAACTCGCAAACCTATTGCTTTGCTACCTACTGTTTCCCCGTCATCGATCTTTTGGGTTTACACTTAGTGAGGATGAAAGGTTTCGGCCTACCCCTGACACTACTGGGCACGGCACTGCTCCCGGCTGCGGTCGGGGCGGTGGAGCTCCCGCTCAGCACGTCAAGTCGTTGGATAGTGGATGCGACTGGGGAGCGGGTGAAGCTGCGTTGCGTCAACTGGGCCGGCCACATGGAGGCCAACATTCCCGAGGGACTTCACAAGCAACCGGTGGAGAGCATCGCCGACAAGATTCGGGACCTGGGCTTCAACTGCGTCCGCCTCACCTACTCGATTGACCACGCCCTGAACCCCGACATCTCCCTCGCCGATTCATTCGCCGCTGCCTCGGAAGCTACCGGTGTCAACCTCGACGATCTGCTCGCCCGCGTTGCTGAGAAGAATCCCTTCGGCACCGTCAATGCTAACGCTAACGCCACTACTGTTGCCGCCACCGTAACCACGCGCGACGTCTTCTCCGCTGTGATCAGTGCGCTCTGGGACCGCAGCATCATGACCATCCTTGACAATCACGTCAGCAAGGCAAGCTGGTGCTGTAAGTCATCTTGGCTTTCCCTCTTTGTTTCATTGATGATCTTCTCAAAACGAGCAGATTTTGTGATTTTACCGACGTAGGTGCCAAAGCTAATCTCTACCCGTCCGTAGGCAATATTGACGACGGAAACGGCTGGTGGGATACGGGGTTCGGGTATAATGATATGAACAGGTAAGCATCGAGATTTCCGTACACCTTCGAAACTACCTCCGGGGGTATATCTATATTATCATATGGAACTTCTATATTTGACATTCATCAGACGCTAACCTTAACTGCGTGATAGCCGATACTTCCACACGCAAGAATGGCTGGACGGTCTCTCGGCAATGGCCAAATGGGCGGCGTCGCAGCCGGGCGTGGTGGGCATCGGATTGCGCAACGAGGTGAGAGAATGGCTGCTGCAGGGCCTAAATGGGCGGGAGGACTGGTATAAATACATGACGCAGGGTGCACAGTTGGTGCATGCGGCGAACCCGGATGCGCTGATCCTGATAGGCGGCACGCTGTCGTCTACGGATTTGATCCACATCAAGGCGCGGGGCCTGGACTGGTCGGACTGGGCAGGCAAGCATGTGTGGGAGTGGCATGCGTACAGTTTCACGGTGAATTTCCCCAACAGCGGCGCCGATTGCGGCTTCACGACCGACCAGTACGGCTTCAACAACGGCTTCGTGCTCGAGCAAGGCCGTGATTACACCGCACCCCTGATCCTCTCCGAGTTTGGCTTCGGCATGGCCGGCGGGCCCCAGGATGGCCTCAGCGACAAAGAGAAGGTCTACTTCGACTGCCTCCGCGACTACCTCGTCTCTAACGATGGCGAGTGGGCAATCTGGGGCATCATGGGCTCCTACTACGTCCGCGACGGCACGGCCGACTTCGACGAGGGCTACGGAGTCCTCGATCGTGACTGGGCCGAGCTGCGCAACCCGAAGCTGCCCGAGTTACTCGCGCCCCTCTTCAAGCAGACGCAGGGGCCGGAGTAGAAGGTCTAGAACGCGACTGCCCTTTCCCTTTTTGAAGACGTCATGGCCTTTTACAACCCAATGCGGGCCCGACCTTGAGGGAATACGAGATGCACGTGTCTTCGGACGGGGCGGTGGATACTTGACTTGTTTTTATTAGATACCCACCCTTCTGCCATTTAACTGAATTATAGTTCTTTTACATGCCATCAGATAAACTAGCTACCATACTATCTATCTGGCAAAGCTTGGAAATCATCGGCCAGCAGTTTGCGATTTCTCACAAGCGATTGCTTTACTGGTAAATGTGAAGTCTTCGACCACCTTTATTCACTCAACTATTCTCGGCGAACATGTTCGCAAAACGATATATCAGGAGTCAGTGGCCAACGATTATGCATGTCAACAAATTAACTTCTAATACTACACGCATCATGCATAGATAAGCATAATATATATAACATTTTATCAGGTATTCCCGACGTAATACAGAGAAAATATTTACCCCTGATTTCATGACGATGCCCGCAGGACTGCATCGTAAACCTTAATGCTACGACGGAAACTACAGTGAAAGACTAGAACTGGCAAAAGACATGTAAATTCGAAGTTCTCACGATATGACAACCTCGTTCTTACTATCAATCTGGTAGGGACGAGATGCTATTCCCCCCCAAAGCAATACTGACGTACATAGGTGTCGACCTCGTAGACAGCACTTGCCTCCCCCGCGTGCCAACCCCTTCCTCCAACACACGCTCACAACTCTATCACTCTTTCCACGGCATCATCGAGCGAATGTGCTTGTTTACATCCTACCGCGAGGGGGATTTTCATGTCGCCATGGCTGCACCATCGCATCCCACCTTGGACACTTACATCACCACCATACAAACATATATCTAGAGATATTGCATTCACTCGTTTAGGAATACCTCATCTATTACCTACCTATAGCTACATAGCTTCTTGGATAGCATCTCCTTAGCAGACTCCGGCCAAACCGAACACCCCTTACTATTACTACGCTTCCGCCATCATGTCTAATGCTCCCGCTCACAGAACCGCTACCGTCACGTCTACGGCTCCTAACGCCTCCGCCGCCGCGCCGGGGGATCCTGGCGGACCGGCACTGGTTCCTGGCAGACATGCAATACCCGATATCGTCTCAATACCCAGTACGGCGGTTATGCCTAGCGTCGCGGAAGCTTCCACCACTCCGGCAGCACACATTGCCAATGTACGCCCTAGCGCTAGTGCAGGGCCTGTCCCATTGATATTGGAACATGGCGTCCAGGTGGACCGACCCGCAGTCCCCCTAATTCTGCTCCAGCAGCATGTCGGCCCGTCGGAGGGGGCCCCGCACATCAGCGTGCATGTGCCGGAGCTGCGGGAGCAGTACGGCAACTCGCGGCCACGGCTGCGACACTACTTCACACGGGCCACGGTGCTGGGGTGGGCCATTCTCATGAGCAGCCGACGGTACATACCGTACGACATCCAGCGCGGCGTGTTCGTGGACAGCACAGCCACGCAGTACGTGCCAGTCGACCCGCGGGGTGGCGAGCCGGATTCCCGCATCTCGTTTCCTCGGGATTTCATGGTGCCGCGCCTCGACCGGTGCGCCTTCCCGCCCCAGTGGGAGTACAGCATCCGCCTCAGCATCTGGGTTAACTTCGAACACGACGTCTTCTACCTCAGCTCGGCGGAGTTCCCATGCCCCCACCCGTGGGGGGATTTCCTCAACCGCGCCCAGGAGAATATTGTCCGCGCCGGCTCGGTCCTTGGGCTCCGCCACCGCGTCGCCATGCTCAGCGAGGGCGTGAAGTGGTGGGAGCGCGCGCTATGGGGCACTAACCTGCGGTGGCTATGGCGGGCGCACAAGGTCGCGCTGCACGCGCCGACGACGGGCGCTCCGCCGCACAAATTCGACCTGCACCGGGTGGACCGGGACCTGATCATGCGCCTCCGTGAACTGCGGACCCTCTATCTCGTAGTGCCCCGCGACCCAGACTGCTATCACGGCGTCCACCGGAACTGGAACAACATCCGACTCAATGAGGACGGCTTCTGCACGTACAATGACTTCGTGGCCCAGCATGTCGCTCTCCAGAACAGCAGCAGTTCCGGCGGCAGGACCTGCAACTGCTACCTCGACGTTGACCCCACCAACGGCATGGCCGAATGGTTCGAGTACCAGTTCCAGCCCCGCGCCCGCCCGCCCAGGGTTGTTGTCGTGATCGAGGACTTGTTTCGATGAAAGCACCGCGCCGCTGGGCGCCGCGTCGGGTTCTTGGAGAATGAGGATGGTGTGTGTGCCCGTGGAGCTGGCTCCGGGTAAACTACATAGCGATATTATTTCGACCCCCGGTGGGCCCAGCGATCAGTATAACATCATTTATCCCTCGTTACTTAATATGTTTTGCTAGGGCTGTCATATTTGTCTTTCCTTTCTCTTCTCCGTGTTTGGACATATTTCATGTTTTCTTTTGGTCTTACTTTTGCTTTTGCTTTTGCTTTTACCTTCATAGAGGCTTGTTTCTGCCTGAACCAATCCTTACCCAATGATCTGCGTGGATGTTGGGCACTCCCATGTATGGCTCAGGGGTGAACGGTTGCCGCGAGGCCCATTTGTCAATACGGAGTGCACGATCCGGGCAAGTTGATAGCGATTTTAATCTGAGGATAGCAATAATGTAATAATAGCCTGTGCCTGAATGTGTGACTGACCAGAATATTGGAATTGCGGCGCCCGGTGAATCACTAGCATCTTCGCCGGTGAAGTAAAAGAGGAAATGGAAAGGGAAGTAAGCAGCAGGGCGAACAGCATCGGGGGACACAAATAATACTTCGAACCCCAGCCCTGAATTTGACCTTCTAAAAGATCATATGCTATCCCATCCCATTCTAGGCCAAGTCGTTCAGTAATGGCCTTTTGTGTCAACAACTGACCTTCGCTGGAGATTGCCGCACCTCATCAGCTGATTCTATGCTGGCAAACGGAAAAGGGGGACTCGGGAGGCTCTTCCGTGAGACCTGCCCGTTTGATTCGATGATTGTTCAGGGGTAGCTTAAGGCAATTCGCCATGCGAATAGCTTGGCCAGGCTACACAAAAAGACTCGGAAAACATCTGTGTCAGTCAAGCTGCTTGAGATAACCTTCACCCCGACATCGACTTTCGTAGCATACAAGGAGTCACACGATATCTCGTAGACTTTGTCGTATGTGGCCGATCAGATATCCAGGCATGCGATCCCCACTCATTGGCCTCATCCGTGTAACCAATGCTAGGTAAATCTTGTAGAAGAAGATGAACATGCCGTGCGGCAAGCCCTGATACATTCAACGCCCGGGCATTTCGACGAGTGCCCAACATCGTTCAGCGGCCTCACGGAAGAGAACCCCCCCCCCCCCCCTTTTTTTTTTTGTAATGAGCACGTTGAAGATGAGTCAAGGAGTGGAACAGACTCATGCTCGTTCGTTCCCGACGCCATGGCCGCAACGCAGGCCCTGCGGTGAGCGAGTGAATGCGTGAGTGATGAATGAGAGGAAAACCCTATCATTCAGCTAAATGTGTGCACTGCATCGTAAGGAGGCAAGGTAGGCAGGCAGGCACGCAGGCAGATATCCGAGAAGAAGGGCCGACGGCGCTTGATGTGTCATGTGAACTAGTAGCAGATGTCTGAGACTGAGACTGAGACCTGATGTGGGGATGTGTGATGGGCGTGGATTGTCGCTAGATGGGATGCGGCTCTCAAGCGCTTCGATCTTGCCGGCTATCCCGCACCTCGGGAATGGAAATATTCCATTTCCGACTCACCGATTACCTACGTACGTTCGTAGTTGCCACCCTAGATAGTTCTCAGGTATGGCCACGTCAATATCACCACGACACTAGAGGCGGAAGCTTGTTGGCCCGCGCTTCTTTTCATGGTATCCATATGCTAGGTTTTTGATGTTTGATGCCCATCTACATTGTTTTCTGTGTTGTACAAAGCTGAAAAACCTCGAAATACACTAGTGATAGACGCGGCTACCCGCCAGTCCGCGATGTTCAAAGATCTCGAACCAAAAAGAAACAGGGCCGAAGAAGCCTTTTCTTTTTAAGGAATCCTTCTAAACGGATTTTCTATATTAGTCGGTCGAAAAGCTCAGATCGCAAACTGGGCCGACTCAATGGAATTCCCGAAGGATTAGTTTAATTGCGTCCACGTCAATCAATGGGGGAGGTTCTTTGGTTCTTGTGTCCCCCCCCCCTCCTGCCCTCTTTCCATGCCCGGATGGGACCGAGTTTGGTCGGTATTGGCGTTAACTACCTAGGTATTTAGCATTGGCATTGGCATTGGCATTGGCAGTCTAGCACTTTGGTCTCCGGCACTTGGTGGTTAGAAACGGCCAAAGGAGGAAATGATGTCACCCCGGGATATATTAGAGGGGGGAGCGGGAACGAAAACCCGGCCTTGTGGCAGACTGCTGGGCTGAATTCTTTCGCACAGGCTCGCGGGAAAATGTCGGCTTACCGGGTTACCTGTCAAGTAGTGCGGCAAGGTCTGTGGCAGAAACTTTGCAGCACACATATCTCTTACATGAACTATGGACTCTGTGACTACGAACTCGTACGTCGTCTGATATCAATTTAATGGATTTCGTCGTGAAGGCACATGCTATGCGAATGAGATGCGAATAACATGCATGCCCAAGCAACTGTGCGCCGCTTTACAATTGGCGGTAAGTGATCGGGGGATCCATCTTCCCTATACATACTGGATAGATATATCATAAACGATCTGACAGCCTAGAACAGCCTAGAAAAGGCAATGAACATTGGAAACCCAAAACGCCGGTGTGAGTAAAAGAAAAGAAGAGGAAGATAAAGACTTCGTGATAGTACATAGTAATCCATGCACTCTACGATGTAGTAATCAATCTACTCCTACTAATAAGTCTATGTATTAATCCATGGGTGCGGGGGCGCTTGGGGGGGGCCGTGATGGATCGAGATCTGATAGGTGAGACTTTTCGGTCAGCCACTTACAGCCACTGTTCAGGTGGCAAACGAAGGTGCACCTGAGTGATGCCAACTATAGAATGATACGTACCTATCTCGTACCAGCCAGACCAGTTGGGCGCTAAGCCTGTCAGGGGTATGACAAAATGGGGCCAGGTTCTAAAGTTGATCCAATAAGGTAATAGTGGACGAAAACTAGTAATTTCATTGGTCAACGCGTCTTAGACAATAATAACGCGTAGTCGTGTCGCGTTTCAACTTCATATCTTTCTTCCAAGTCCATAGGCAGACGGGCTGCCTGGCTGCCAAGTTCCTTCCTCCCTCTAGTTATCACTCCCTCACAGTCTTCTTTCCACCCCTGTCCCGTGCTACGCGCCCCATCCCCTCTCCCTTCTCGACCAATGAAATAATTTCTCATGTCGCTCATCCTGCTGTCCTAAACGGCCCCTACATATATACCTACGAGAACATCTACCAAGCTCCAATTGCATTCATTCTCCGAGTAAGACAGCACGATATCTGGACTGCAGGAGTGTCAATTGCGCTTGTACACTTGTACAGACAGGGCAGTACGGAGTACGAGCGGGTTACAAGGGACGACCTTTTGAATCTCCTTGCTCTCCATTATGTTTTCGTCAATTCCACATAACTTCGCCTTATTTAGGAATTCGTCTGATGAATCATTATCGGATCTTTATTATCGGATCGACCTATGGATAAGTAGTACCTGGGTACTTACGAAGTAGCTACCTAATCTTAGTACAAGTATACATGCAAGAGTGTTGCCCAGGTGGTTATCTTGTGCGACGACGAGTAATTGCTTGCATAGTGCATAGCCGCTACTAACACCAGAACCAGCACCAGCACCAGCACCAACACCAACGCCATTAACGCCAACATCACCTCTCCCGGGTCATGTCTTGCCTGTCATGCTCATGTAGTAGAAGGGACAGAAGGGGAGACGGCCGGGGGAGAATTGATCGCAAGTTCCATTGATCCGATCAAATCCGAGCCGGCCAACTTCTTCAGCATCAACGACTAATCACACAATCACACAATCTGCTCATCCCGCCCAGATATTAGCTAACTTTTAAGGCTGTTAGTCATATAGGTAGACAGGGAAAGGGAATCTCGAAACTGCACATCCCAGATCACATCGGCGATCTGCATCGAAACACGCGGTTCCTCCAGTCTTGCCAGTAGTCTGAGTACATGCGATCGACCACACACGCAGCATCATGCCTGGCTACTAGAGCCACTACCTTTATGTATTTACTTTGTCGTCGTTGTCGTCGTCGGCTTCGGCGTCGTCGGAACATCTTTGGAGTGAAATAAGCTAACTTATCGGGCCCTCGCACCAATCGCGCGTAATCCACCAAACGGGCAGATATAGCGGGGAGATCTCCCGGTATCTGTTTGTCTGCCCGACTGTCTGTCTATTCTTTCCTTGGGACAGTTTTCTTGGTCTCTGGGGTGGTCTTTCTGTCTATTCTTCCATTCTGCCTTCCCTTTTCTCTTCCCACTAAAATTATCCCTGTTGACATCGCGTTCCAGCTGCCCACCTATCTGCCCATTAAACCCCATTGGGCTCCATTAACCTTGTAAAAGTCGCCGGCGGTCTGTGAGCTTTTTGTTCGTGTCAGCTAGTAGTCCCTCTGAACCAACCAATCGAAACACGGTTAGGTTCAGTCGGTCACGTTTTCCTAAGGCCACCGGCAGACTGGGGGCCCATCCAAGAGCCAAGACGCCCCGGACGCACTGCACGCACTGGAGGCACCGAACAGGATAACCCAGGATAGCCCAGGATAGACTGGACAAGACTGGACAAAACTGGGGTGGAGCAAGGGAGCAGGGGAAGGAAACCAGGGGGTTCCACTACGGCCTAGTGTTAGCGGACCCGCTTGATGAGTTGTCCACGAAGCCCTGTAAAAGAGTTGTAGGACTTGAGCACCATCTTTCCATCTTAACGGGCCCCCATTCGATCACACATCTTATCCCATGGATTGCAGTTTGGACACCTACCTGACCTACCTGCAAGTACTTGAATACAAAGTACCGGCCTGGCCCAATTTATCCCATACCCGGCTCTTAACCTGCAACTTTCTCTTTTCGTCGAAGCATCTGAACTGCACTTGACGTATTTGCAAATTGACAGCATCTTTGACGACGTGACTCCTACCGCTACATACTTACACCAACGTATCAATATACCAATACATCAAATACCCCGTATATACATATATCCAATTTAGGTAGATAAGATACCCCAAACTTTTTCTATCTTTTCGTACTTTTGCATCCAAGTTGATAAGGTACGTACCTGGTTTCTGTGTAAAGCACTTTTGGTGTCCGGATTGGGTTGATCTGGTCTAAAGTGAATCGGCCTCCTCGCACCTGCCCTGCCCGCCAACCCGCTTGCCTTTACTATCTGTGTACTTTATAACCATACCCGTCCGTTTCCGAGGCCAATCCTGCCGTAACGGAAGCCGCGACCACGCCTCCCCCCCCCCCCCCCCCCCCCAAACTAGACCCGTCCTATTCAACCAACCAAGATTCCTGGCTCATCCATCCTTAACCATTAACCATCAACCATATCAACCACCCATCCATCCATCCATCTTCACCCCATCTTCACCAACCCTATCGGCTACCCCCCCGGATTTTGGTGCCACCCCCCTCCCCATTTCCATCTCCTCTTCCCCTCCCCTCCCCCCCTCACACATACTTCCATACCTTGTACTCCATCTCTCTCTTTTCTCTATCTTTCTCTTTTTTCATGCTCCCCATAATCGCCCACTTTCAACCGAACATCATACATCATCCCTCGTCGTGAACTGTTTTTCGCTTCCCTTTTTTTTTGTCCACGACTGACGAGCTAACGACTTATCGTCCCATGATAAAGAAAAGAGAGACTTGACTCAGCTATCGTCGCCTATCGTCATTTGATAGGTATAATTCTTCCATATCACACCTGAGACTTGATCTGGCCCAGCTCGTGCCACACCCTCCCTTGCTGGCCGTCCCCACTCCTAATTAAATCCAGGTAAGTGAACCGAGTACATTCGATCTCATTCAATCCCATTCAATCGCATCGAGTTTACCGCAAGTCTGGATCTGGACCTCTTTTCAAGTTCGTTCCATCCCATCCACACCATCCATCCCCTCACATACCATACCATACCATACTACACCATACTATACCATGACATACCATCCTCAACTTGCCACATAGGATAGGATACCTTACTTTACATAACGTAGTATGATGCTTTCTATGATGTTCTGTCAGCCATAGCAATAAGTCGCTCCATCAAAGCTCCTACTGACATGGCAGGATAGCCCCAATCAGCATCACAACTGCTGTATCAGAGACGTAATCATCTGAAAAACTGCAACTGGCCGCGATGGTCAAACCAACGCGTTTCGCGGCTCCTAACCAGCCGCTACAAATCTTTCAGGACGAGTTTCAGGAACAATCAGCAGCTTCTATCACCAGAGCACCGATGCCTTCAATCGGCAAGAATTCCGCGCCTCGTCGCGCGCTACAGCCTTCGAACGGGAATGGGAATATTTTCAACCCCCCGAACACGCATGCGAAACACGCTTCTCCCTTCAAGCCGTCAAGTCGGCCTAGCAAGGCACCCCAGACGCCTCTGAAGTCAGCAAACGGGAACAAACTCAACTCTGTATCTATTTTACCACCTGCCGCGAAAGGCCAGACAACAGATTCGCTGCCCAAGAAACAACCTTTGATGTCGCGATTCAAGACGGTTGCCCAGAAGCCCGCGCCCGCACCAGTGGACCAGAGTTTGCAATTTGGTGGCAAGGAAAATGTTCACCCGACTATCTATCCAGCTCCGACTGCTTTCAGCCTCGATGTTCAGCAATATTACCAGAAAGCACCAGGCAAGCGCGCGTTGCTCGAGGCCGCACCCATCAAGGAAACCAAACCCCAGAGGAAAGGCAAGATGGATGAGCCTACATTGCCAGCGCCAGATTCTTTTCAGCCCATCATCGATGACGGGTCGAAGCCTAATCACAGCTATGCGCAGCTTATCGGCATGGCCATTCTGCGCGCGCCGCAGAGGAAACTCACGTTATCGCAGATTTACAAATGGATCTCCGACAACTATTCATTCTACAACGCAAATGATGCTGGTTGGCAGAACAGCATACGACACAACCTTAGCCTCAACAAAGCGTTCATAAAGCAGGAACGCCCGAAGGATGATCCTGGCAAAGGCAATTACTGGGCCATAGAGGCAGGAATGGAGCAACAGTTCATGAAGGAGAAACCGCCGAGGAAGGCCACGACGAGTGTGGAAAATGTGCCCGTTATGTCGACTCGCCTGGAACCAGCACATCCACCGCACTATGAACCCCTATTCCACGATGGCTTACCGGCCCTCCCACCTGCTCTCCCGCCCCAGCCCATGATGTACTCACAACCCTCGCTACCACCACAGCTACCCGCCCATAGCGGTCCTGAAGTTTCGTCGGATGCTACGATACCCCTCTCCGATAATGCCGCGTCAGAGGACCAAGCAGACCGGACTCACGAACCAGAACTTCCGGTGGAGAATAATTTGTACTCGCCTATGCCCGCTACGATGCATTCTTCACCGCCTATTCCACGCCATCTCGCTCCCCGAAGTAATACGCCTCCACCAGCTTCGCGCAAACCCCTATCCTCTGGAAACCGTGCGCATAAGCGCAAGTACGCATCGATGGACGCCTCTATGGACGACAGCGGATATATTTCGTCCCTAGAATCCTCGGTCATGCGCTCTAATCAGCCAAGCCGTCTCCTCACGTCTGAGGCTGACCGTCCTCGAATCAAGCGAGGCAGGGCGGAGGAAGAAATTGCGCGGCTCCGCGCCTCTTCTTATGACAGCCCCTCTAAGGGTCGCTCTTACGGCTTTGCCCCACCCTCATCGTCGCCGACCAGGCAGGCTGGCGATACGGGGCAGATGCTGCCGCCGTTGACTCCCGCTGTTAAGATGAGACCACCACCGAGGCCTCCTGCCTCTGTGTCGCCCAACACGAACCTCCGACTGCATCGGGAGAATGTTAACCACATGCTCAACTCTCCGCTTCGACGTGTTAGTACCCTAGCCGAAGATAGCATTCCGTGGAGTCCGGCGTTCAACATGGATGACACGATATTTAATGTGAACGATTTTGGACCAGATCAGGGTGGCTTCGACATTTTCCAGGACCTCCAGGATGGTTCCTTCGAGCCATCATTCTTCGCTTCTGCGCACAACGGCTCACCTATCAAATCCCCTATCAAGCGCTCGGCTAAGAGAATGCGCTTAGATAGGTGCCATTCCGCCAGTGCGCTTAGGGAGATCACGAACTCTGCATCGCATAGGTCACTGACATCTACCCCTTACCTGAAAGTTCCTAGCCACTTCCCTGAACTCGACTACGAGACCCCAAGCAAGGCTTTCGACGGCTTCTCATCGCCTAGCAAGATTTTCTTGCAATCACCAATTGCTGCCAAGACGAACTCTTCCATCAAGGAAGAGTGGCCAAGTCTTGAAGAAGAATTTTGCACCAGCCAGTTCCTCGAGGAAGAGCCCGATGAAGGTTCCGGCTTGGACATCTTGCAAGGATTCGAAAAAATCGGTGGCAGCCAGAGGGCCCAGACTTCGAAGCTCTCGAAGCCTATATTGAGTAGGAGCTTTACGTCCACGTTCTGAGCTCCTGAATCTCTTGTCGTTGGCCTAACATGCCAAGGCGAACACACGCCCAATTTTTGACGAGCCACGAATGAACGACCAACCATGCACCAATCACCCCCTTGTTATCCCATGAAGCTTCGCTTACAAATTAGACCCCTCGGCCTTCGTTCTCGCCTCACGGCTTTCTTGTCTATGACTTTGACATTATAATGACGCCACGCTGCATTTGAGTACATAACTTCTGACGCCCGGGTGTTCGGAAACCTTTTGGCGATTTGTTTCTTCGGCACGGCGCTCTCTTGATTATTTGCGCCCATGCGGAATTTTTCCGCGGAAACGGTATCGGACAGAAACTAGCAAGGCGTTGGAACACACAGACACACCGCGATTGTGTCGGGAGGGACACACCAGGGTAAAATCGGAGAGGGGCCGTTTAGGATTTCTGTATTTGGCTACGGCGGAGGAGTTTTTGATCATCATTTTTGGAGGGGGTTATCTTTTGCTCGGTGTTCCTGAGCCGTTTGATGGATATGCTAGCTTTTGTGTGTGTATGGCAGGTTTTATCTTGTTGTCCCTGTACTGATTAGGGTATCCCCTGTATTTGGTTTTGTTATTTCCCGCATCTGGCACTCTTCAGCTGATGAAGAAAGAGGCTGGCGTCACTGCCATATTGGCAGAATATCGTCATGTTTATTGTTGGAGTAGTAGCCAGCATACTGGCGAGAATAGCCTACCTACTTATTGTTTTACGGAGATCATCGTTGTATGTTCCGCCGTCGAGGCAAGCAAAAAAAAGGTTGTGCACAGCATGCAGAACACGCGCTGAGAAGTTAGGTCTCGGAGAATTGAGACGTTTGATGTTCTTCATTCAAGTCTTCGCCGCCCCATGCCCCATCCCCCTATTTGCCTCTCTGCCTATTCATTAGCCTAGGCTTGCTTAGCCTGTATGATTTAACGTGGACTTGTCCGTGACTTAAACTATTGTTTTGGAAGTATATGGTAATGACTTCATAACCTGCCTGCCAGTGAGTGAGTGGGTGGCCTTGGAACTCAGTCGTCAGTCCTACGGAGGGTGCCGTCATCTAACCACTCAAGTAGCGTCCCAAGAGTCCCTTTGTGATTTACTATTATCGATTTTACTATTCGGGTTCCTCGCGCGTGTGAAATGTTGCGTAGAAACACGCTTTAAAGCTGCTCCCCCGGCGCCTCACGTACATACTATATGTACTCTGTGTGTTTATCATGAACTCGCCAAGTAATCCATTGGGGGGTGGTTACGATAGGATCCCCTACGTCGATATGAAGCTTTGTCGGTAGTAGTCTTGTCTCATCGAAAAAAACCAGCAGAAGATGGTATTATTGATCACACGGTATCTTCCATCGTGCATTGAAACTCTAGCTATCCCACCCTCCGGCCCCCTCCCCTTCTCCCTGCTCGCTTCACACTTGTAGTTGTAATTCGAAGTATGCAAGTAGATAGGTAGGTATAGAAACCACGGGCACGTATGTGATAAGGTTATGTTCTCTCTCGCACGCGGCCTAGAAGGTTCGGCTGCCCTCCCCTGCTGTCAAGGCAGATGAGACCCATGTTATCTTGATATATTTGGTATTATGAACACCATCCATCTCTTGTTTGCCTATTCAGAATGAGAGTTTGAAAAAAAAAATAGATAAAAATAAAGATCTAATAACTCCCTTTCCCATCGCATTTTCTGAACGCCGACAACGCCTCGCCAAATAATGCCATCTCAATGCAAGCCATTCGGAAAGGAAAAGAAAGAAAGCAAAAAAAGACGGACATCGCTCCTCCTGCCTAGGCGACTCCGGAAAAGGGAACAAGACACGGCATGGGCGGTCATTTGGGTCGGCATGAGTGAGGAAGAAAAGAAGAGAGAAACGCTCTCCCGTGTACCTCCTCGGCCGCAGCCGCGGACTTGTCTAGATGCTCCAAGCCCGGGCCTTCTTCCTCCTCCCGACGGCGTTCCTGAGGCGGACCCGCGCGTCACGCGCACCGGTCCTCTAGTAGATGCCCATGCGCGCGGTCCAACCACCGGCGGTGGAGGTGGGGGCATCGGCGCCGTCGCTGTTGTTGCTGTCGTTGTTGGAGTTGCTATTATTGTTGTTGGTGGTGGAACCGCTGGCACCCGCGGAGGCGGCGGGGGACTGGTTCACGTGGATCTGGTAGGGGAACGGGTTCGCGTCGCTCGTCGTGATGGGCGGGATGTGGTCCTTGTGTGCGTTCACGCAGGTCACGAGCTTCATCACCGTCGCGGAGAGCGTCTGTTCCATCGCGTTGCGGACCTTTGCGCGCTCTGCATTAAAAAAACAAAGTTGGCGTCAGCAGGGAATAAATGAGAGGATATGTTTGGGGGTGGGTAAGAGATATGGAGATGAGCTGAACAATATAGAGAAAGGATGGAAGGAAGTAAGGAAACCTACCGCTCTCGGTCCTGGGCTCGGCGACCGTGACGCGAACGGTCCAGCTCTCCCAGCAGACCTCCTCGTCGCGACCTGCACCATACCAGGCCTTGCGGCGCCTCTTCTCGAAGAACTGGACGGTGATAGTTCCCCTGCCATCGCCGCCCTTCCCCCTGCCCCCGGTCGTCGTGGTGGCCCCACCA
This sequence comes from Eutypella sp. D-1, assembly GCA_023313575.1. Lineage (NCBI taxonomy): Eukaryota > Fungi > Ascomycota > Sordariomycetes > Xylariales > Diatrypaceae > Eutypella > Eutypella sp. D-1. Next base: position 2,020,668 of record JAJTTP010000003.1, read on the forward strand.
CCGCCGCGCAGGGCACCCAGGCCAGCGCCCAGGGTAGCGGCGGCGCGGCTGGTGGCGGCGGCGCTGTTGTGGTGGATGCGCTCGGCGTCGAGGCGCTGGGCCAGCTCGTCGGCGCGCTTCTCGACCATGGTGTCGAGCTCGGCGTCGGCCACGTAAGGCAGCTTGATATCGAGGACCTCGCGGGACAGCGGCGACACGCCCGGGAAGAAGCGGTGGAAGAAGATGGTGTGGAGGATTCCTGTCGCACCAACTGTTAGTCAAGTAACCTAGGCGGGAACAAAAGGGATAGACTGTCTAACTATATATATATACCTTTGACGACATCGCGGACGGAGGCGGGGTCTGCAAATGCCTCTAATATGAATTCTTTGCGTGCTTGCTGATCCATGACGGGCCTTTGGGCTTTTTCTTTTTCTCTTTCTCTTTCCCTCTTGTAGATAGATATACGGGTCTGTGTGTGTCGTGAATCTTCTTTCCTTCTGTTGTTTTGTTATGAATTCGGTAGTTGCGGTGGTGAGGTAGTGTTCATTGTTTCGTCAAGATTCGCGATAAGGAGTAAAAGGTAGCAGCAGGTAAGACCTCGGGAGTTATATAAAGATCGGAGAACAAAGTTTAAGATGTCTGATGCGATGTTCGATGCGATGTTTGATGCAAGCTTAACCTTCCTCATAAGATAGATAACCTTAAGCTTAAAATCCAAAGACCTTCTACCGGTAACTACTAGGTACGTAATCTCTGTAATCTACGTAATCTACGTAATCAACACCTAAAATATGTACGAACCTGGGAAGGTGGTACATACATCAGGTAAGTGGGGGATTTCTACGAAGGTCAGCCCTGGAGTACCAAAGCAGTACCTGACTTGGGTACCCTGTACTTCGTCTTGTAGCCCCTCCTTATCCCACCTGGGCATCTGAAATCCCATTTGGTGCATTTCCCAAGTCGCGTCGCGTTCCGATAAACCGATAAATGTATAAATGTATATGAATGTTTCAACTGATAAACCCACCCGTGGACCACCCTGGGCATCCTCAAGCCATTAATTAAGTACTTCATACCTCGATTTCAGAAGCGACGATGAGGTGACGAGCCCGGCATACCTCTTATATAATAACAAAAATTACAACTTCACCATACCTAGTATCATGACATCCTCCAATTCAGAAACCGAGCTCTTGACCGAGCATTTCGGATATCCCCCAGTCGTGCGTTGGCTTTCTCTTACTTTTATACTCCCCTATATCTTCACTCGTCCTCGTCTCCGACTAACCAAAATCATGCCTCATACACCACCAACAGAGTCTCATCGACGATATAATCAACAGTGTGAACATCCTCGCCGAGCGCGCCCTCAACAGCGTAGAACAGGGCCTGCTAAACGCCCCACCCTCCGCCCTGGGATTTAAGAAGAAGCCCCCGAAACCTGCGCCAAAGACCAAATCATCAAGATCCCGATCGAAACAGCAACAACAACAAGCAGCCGATGTAGAAGACGGGGATGGAGACGATGCGGCGGCGGCGATGGACCCGGTCGACGCCGCCAGGATCGAGGTCGAGTCCGGCACCCACCAGCTGGAGACCCTGCTATGCGCCAGCATCGACCGCAACTTCGACAAGTTCGAGATCTACGTCCTGCGCAACATCCTGTGCGTCCGCCCCCCCGACGTGCGCGATTGGATCCGCCTCTCCCACTACGACGGCCTCGACTTCTCCCCCGCTGCCCTGGCTGCTGCCGTCAATGGCGCTGGATCCGGCACGGCGGAGAACGGCGACGGCGACGGCGACGTGGACATGGAAGGCGGCGGCGGGGAGCCAAACGGAACAGCGCAACACCACCACCCCGCAAACCCCGACATCCCGACCCTCGAGTCCATCAACAAGCTGCGGCGCCGGCTGCGCGAGAGCATGCGTCTGAACGCACTACTAACAGCCGAGCACGCGCGCAACGAGCGCCTGCTAGCGGACCTACGGCACCTAGTCGGGGCGCCGGCCTCGTCCTCCGCGATCAAGAGGGAGAAGGGGGAATCCTCGGGCGATAAGGACGCCCCCCCGATCGACGCCGCCGGGAAGGATGCGGATAAGGAGGAGAAGAAGAAGAGCCCCTTCGCCTTCCTACACGAAAAGGGCGACCTCACCGAGGCCGGCCCCGACGCCCCGCTCAGCACCAACACCGCCTTCACGCTCTCGCAGATGCAGGCGCTGCGCGCGCTCTCCACCTCCCTGCGCACCATGACGCCGGACCTCGTGGCCCCTTCCGCCCCGGAATCCCCGCACGCGCCGGAAGAAGAAGGGGAAGGGGGGGACGCACAACAGGAAGAGGACGGAAGCAGGAGGGGGAAGAAGAAGACCTGGCGCCGCGAACGCCTCGAGTATGTCGAGGCCGCGACCCGTCGCCACCTCGAGACCGTCCAGGGCCTCGAGCTCGGTCGCGACGGCGGCGTTCGCGACGGCGAGTGGCAGGGTCCTGGCCGCGTCCTCGCGCGCGGCGAGGTCGAGGGTCTCGAGAGGCTCGCCTCGCTTCTGGGGGGCGGCGACGGGGATGCCGGCGCGGCGGCGGGGGCGGGGGGAGAAGCGGGGGGAGAAGATGAGGATGGGGACGGTGACGGGGCTGGGGAAGGAGGTGCGGATGCGGATGCGGATCGTATGGATGAATCGTGATGCTTGTTTTGTGCACGAGGATTTGTGCATACGGGGATGGAGGGTGGTGTTCTTTCGTCTACCTGTCGTGGGGCATTCGAGTAGCAAACCTAGCCGTGCTCAAAAAGCCCCGTCTGTGTCTAACCTGCTTATCTATCTATATCTTGTTTTGGCCAGGAGTTTTCGGTTCACGAATTTCCTTGCTCCTTGTTGGTTTGCGAGGGAGGAATCAAAGTCAAAATGACGGCGTTCTCAGGCTCACTATTTCCAATGGAATATATATGCGTTTCATTTCTCCCCTTTTTTCCCTTATCTAGATGAGTGGGTTTTTATTGTTACATTGCGTATACATACATACAATACTTTCTTGGTTCCTGGTCCCTCCCAAGATTTGCCAGCAGGTATGGGACATGCTCGTTCAACACACCTGTGCGCAGACCTCTCCTCGTGGAAAACATCCCCGAGCGCGCATCATATCCCACACTCTATGTATGGCCCAGGCCCAAAAGTAAGGCACGCGACATAGGACATCTGCCTCCTTTCTTTCCGCCCAAACACCTTCCTGGCTTGGCACCCTAGGTGCTCTTACTCTAAGTCTCGGCCCTCACCTCGTCGTCGCCACCGCCTTCAGAAGGCACGTCGTGGTCCACGAGGCCGTAGCTCTCGGCGATAGCCCAGAAGTTATTGCGCCAGTAGGAAGCCTCGGCGTCGTCCCTAGGATCTGCGCCAGGGTCTTCGGCGTTAGCAGCATCGGCGGAGGCGGCGGCGTCGGCGCTACCGCTACCGCTACCGTGGTCCTTGAGGAGGCGCTCGCGGGCGTCGGCGACGAGGGCGCGGGCGTCGTCCCAGCGGCCGTGGCGGAGGAGGGCGCGCAGGAGCTCGGCGCGGGTCCCCGCGGTGACCTGGTAGCCCTGGGTCGTGAGGTGGTAGTACCAGTCGAGGGCGGGGGTGGGCTGATCGGCGTAGACGGCGTAGCCGCGGATGACGCGGTCGTAGAAGACGCGGTCCATGTCCGGGGCGCCGCCGGCGAGGACGCGGCGGCGCTCGAGCAGGGAGTCGACGGCCTCGAGGTCCGGCGGCCGCCGCGAGAAGTAGTGCTCCACGAGCATCGTGTAGATGTGCGGGCTCAGCTCGTGGCCCTGCGACCAGAGATGCGCCATGACGGCCTTGATGGCCTCGCTGCTGCGGTCCCCGCCCGACTGCAGCAGCAGGTAGATCATCTTGCCGTAGGTCTGCAGGTTGGTCTCGAGCCCCGCCGCCTCCATCCGCGACAGCACCAGCGCCACCGTGTCCTGCTGCGCCCGCTCGAACTCCTTCGCCTTGGCCCTCGACCGCGACGACGCCGGCGGCGGCTCGATGCGCGCGAGCGCCGCGTCCAGCACGATCGTGAACGTCGCCGCGTCCGCGCTCACGCCCTGGTTCTTCATCGCCGCGAAGAGCCGCTTGACGTCCTGCCGCCGCTCCTCCCGGATCATCGGCCGGAGGAGCGTGTTGTACGTGAAGATGTCACGCTCGATGCCTTTGCTCGCCGCCCAAGCCAGCAGTCGCTCGGCGGCATCGGGTTTCTTTCGACGGATGAGTGCGGCAAGCGCCGCGTTGACGGGCTCGATTGTAGGTTTGACTGCATGGCCCCTCTGGGTGGTTTGGCTGTGGTTCCACAGCTTGACCATCTCCTCCAGCACCTGCAGTCCGCCCTCGAGGTCGCCACACTCGACGAGGCCAGCTACGCGAGTGGTCCAAACGGCAGTATCCAACTCCGCGCCGGAGCTCGCGAGCTTTGCCCATATATTTTTGAGGCCGTGTAAATTGTGTGCCTTCTTGCATCCGTCGAGCATGGCGTTCCAGGTTTTCAGGGTTGGCCTTTTCCCTATCTTTTTGAACAAGCCCCACGCGGCCAGGGCCTTCTCCGGCTTATTCATGGCCATGTAGACGTTAACAAATAAATCGATCAGATCAGAGTTTTCCCGATGCACGGCAATATGCTCTGGAGTGAACTCTTTGTCGAAACCCGCCTGCTGCCATACTCTATCCACCCCGGTCATATTCGAGGCAAGATATGCCTGATTCAATTTCGAAATCAAGTAGTGAAAGGGGTACGTTCCTTTCGAAGGACTCTTCCAAGAAAATGAAGGTAGGCTGGGGCTTTCAGGGTCAACCCGCACTCCGCTCACTGAATCGTCGCTCTGTTCTAACCGGCCTCTGATCTTTGACCACTGACCCATCACGTAGTGTTCTAAGCCGGGAAATGTAGACTTCATAAGTTTCTTAAGCGCCTCGCCACTCAGCTCTACGTAAGTTATCACATAGGCGGTGCTGCCCATAAAACGAGCGGCTCTGCGCCTCGCATTGTCGTTGCTCCTGGTGCGATCTTGTAATACGCAATAGGTGGCGATAGCCAGGGCGGCGACTGGAGACCCTAATTGACTGCGCGGGTATTGGGGTAGGACGCGAGTGAATGCGGCGGCGAAATTGTTTTTACTGACATTGGCAAGTGAGTGACCCTCTAGAGTCGGAAACCAGAAATCATCGAGTATGTCGCTATTCTTAGGATGGGTGTTGGTGTCAGAAAGCTCGGGGGGCGCAGACAAAACCTTCCAGGAGTCGAGAAGGTCGGTGAGAAGCGATGCGCGCGTGGCTAGATATTTCTCATATTCTTCGATCGAAGGATAGTCCTCAGTGGACGTCTTCATGCTTACAAGAGCCTGAATGAGTGGCCCTACAAGCTGCGACCACTCTCGGGGGTGCAAGGAGCCCAAATCTGCATGGACTAGAGAAATCTGGGCGACGGTAGGTAGCTTAGGGTTGGTCATATCAGCTTTTTTAGCAGCAGTCAGCTTTTTTAATACGTTAGCTACAGTAACGTGAAGAAAAGGGGATATGGCGACATGTGGCCTCCGAATAATGGGATATATCTCAGCCTTGAGATAATTGTATGTTGTCTCGACCGAGCTCTTCGTATGGATATCAAACAACTCTTTGGCTTTCTTTTCCATTTCCCAGTCAAAGTGATCGGCAGCGGGTATGTTGTCTGGAGATCTAGCTTGTTTTTGAGCAGCATCCCTCTGTTGAACAACGATCTGCTGGAACATAGCCTCGACCCTAGACGAGGATGCAGGGGATCTTGGTGGTGGTGGTCTCTTGGACAAGCCTTTGCTGGGCTGGGACTTGGCTCCGTTCCATTTTCGGTCACCAGCAGTCAAAGTCTTCCGCACATGTCCCGGCCTTGAGTTGGAGGTGGAGTCTGTTGCGGCAATGGCTGGGTCGGAAGGGTGCGCCCTGACTACGGTCGACGCCCTGGTGTGTGTATTGTGTGTGTTGTGTGTATTCGTATCATCATGACGTACGGTGCTCGTGGTAAATCGGGCACGGGTTTGTCGTTGTCCGGATCGCGGGGCTCCGGATGTTGTAATTTCGGAGGCGGAGGCGGAGGTAGAAGCGGAGGTCGAGGCCGAAGTGGATGTCGCTGTCGCTGTCGCAAGTCTATGTCGACATAATAGGCAAACAGATCTTGTGCCCCTCATTCCATCGAAAAAATTGGACAGAGGGTGAGGCTTTTAGAGACTGGGGAAGATTATTATTTCTGTAGTTCTTGCCATCAGAATATTTTCTTTTTCTTCTTGGGGTTGATAGGAAAGCTGGGGGTGTAAGAGGAGGAATGTACGGAGTAGTAGACGTAGACAATGGGAGAGAGAGTACCTAGGTAGATGGTTGAAGTCGCAGTTTCCTTTATCGATTTCTCGCCCCTGGTACAACTTTAACTTTTCGGATGGATGAGATCGGCCATTAGCGATACCGATACCGACCCGGTACTAAGGGACCACATTTAATCCTAGCATCCCGGACCTTCCCTGTCAGCCTCCAGTCTCCACCCTTGGGCCGCATTCATTTTTGCCTACCAGGCCACCCACGTTGTTTTCTACCTACGGATACATGTAGGTAGTTAAGGTACTTAGACTTACGACGTCACTAAGGTTGTCTTAGTACATACGAGGTAGAGCTCTAGATAATTCAATAATACTAGGTAGCCAACTTAGTACATACTTAGGGTAGAGCTCATAAGTTCTTTGGTCAGGTCATCCTATAATTACACAAACCCTACCTCCCCTACCTCCCTCTTTACGAAAGTAACGGCAGAATACATGGTAGATACATACATGGTATTTAGTGTTTGAAGATACGTAGGTATTTAAATAGAAAGAGAGACACAAGAGACGTCCACGGGTATAGGCAATAGGGAATACCAGCTAATTTATGGCTTATAGCTTTGTACTACGACATCTACCTACCTGGTCCTAACCTGACCTGACCTACCTCCACCCCCTTACCCCTTTTCCCCCTTTCTTGCCCCTCCCCTTTCTTGCCCCTCCCCTTTCTTGCCCCTCCCCTTTCTTGCCCCTCCCCTTTCTTGCCCCTCCCCTTTCTTGCCCCTCCCCTTTCTTTTCCTGCCATGACCTCCCTCAACCCCCGCCCTCCCTACACCGAAGATGAGCTCAGGCGTCTATACCCCTCTCACCTGGAGCTACAGCTGGTGCAGGTCCTGATGCGCCACGGCGAGCGGAGCCCCGTATCGGCCCGGTTCCAGAACACGGGGCTGCCGGCCTTCTGGCCGTACTGCAGCGCCGTAAAGCAGCTACGGTCCGCCGTTCTGGAAGGCGCGCCCGACGGTCGGTTCGCCGCGCTGGAGTGGAAGCGGAGGCTGGAGGCCTTTGGGCCGGGCGACGAGCCCGTCCTGGCCGCCGGCCCGCGCGGCGAGATCGACGCTGTCTGCGATATGGGCATGCTGACCGACCGCGGCCGCCACACCACCTACGAGCTCGGCGGGCGCCTACGCCGCCTCTACGTCGACCAGCTCGGCTTCCTGCCCCCGACCCTGCGCGACGCCGACTCCCTATACCTACGCGCCACCCCGATCCCGCGCGCCCTCGACTCCATGCAGGAGGCCTTCGCCGGCCTATACCCGCGCGACGCCCGCGCCCCGGACTTCCCCCCGCCCGCGATCCTGACCCGCGCCCCGAACGACGAGACCCTGTTCCCCAACGACAGCAACTGCCGCCGCTTCGCTGCCCTGTCGCGCGCCTTCGCCCAGCGCACCGCCGAGCGCTGGAACGACTCCGACGAGATGGCCTACCTGACCAAGCTGTACGGGAAGTGGATGCCGGACAGCGACGGCAGCGGGAAGGGGGCGCGGGTCGCCGTCGACTCGCGCCCGCGGCTGAGCGGCATCATGGACACCATCAATGCGACGCTGGCGCACGGCCCGGAGACGCGGCTGCCGCGTGAGTTCTACGACCGCCGCGGCCGCGACATCATCGAGAAGATCGGTGTTGAGGAATGGTACTCTGGCTACCGCGAGAGCCAAGAGTACCGCGCTCTGGGCATCGGTGGGCTGATGGGTGACCTTGTTGGCCGTATGGTCAGCAGTGCCGAGCGCTCCGCCGCTGACGGCCAGTACGAGGTTGCCCGGGCCACTGGCGACGGCGCAGGCACCGTTCCCATCCGCTTCGGTCTCAGCGGCTGCCACGATACCACCCTCGCCGCTGTGCTTACTAGCCTCGGCGCGTACGAGACCGAGAAGTGGCCGCCCTTCACGAGCCACATCGCCATCGAGATGTTCCGGAAGTCGAACGGTGCCACTGCTACCACCACCACCACTAGCCCAGCATCAGCTTCCTCCCCACTCTCCTCCTCCTCCTCTCCGAAGGAGGCCGGTGCGGGTGGCGCTGAGGCTGGGAAGCCCGGTTGGTTCTCATCGCTGTTCTCGTGGACATCGGCAGGCACGAAGCCGGGCAGCTCGCCGGCAGGGGGTATCGGGCGCAAGAAGAGCGAGGATCTGACGCCGGAAGAGAGGGCTAAGCTCGACGGATTCTACGTGCGCCTGCGGTACAACGACGAGGTCGTCACGGTGCCCGGCTGCAAGGCGCCGGGGAAGCATCTGGAGGGCGACGAGAGCTTCTGCACGCTGGTAAGAAACCCACCCCCTTTCCCTTAAAAAGAAACAACACTTGCTAGCCTTGTCTGGAAGAGGATGGGAGATGGTATGACAGATAACTGATGCCGTCGTATAATATAATATAGGAAGCGTTCAAGGCCATCGCCGATAAATTCGTGCCCGTGAACTGGAAGCAGCAGTGCAGATCTAACCTGCGGGCCCCTGCTTTCCCAGAGAAGCCCGAGCCAGCCGGCTACTAGACATCGCGATAAGGATTTTAAAAGATGACACTAACTTCCGCGTCCCGTCTCTTAGCATCTTGACGCTTATGACTATTATTTGCAGCATTTCCATACACATGTGTATATACTTCTTATCTAGATACCTATCTCGTCTGGTCGATTGGGGCGTGGAAGTGATTGCGCTCTGTTTGTTTTCAAAAGCGCTACGCCCTTTCCCTGTCATCATGCACGCCTAAATATAAGAGCGTCTATAGCCTGTCGTTTACCTCTGGGAAGAAGAACCGCCACGGAAGTCATTGGCGCCAGCAATAGATAGTACACGGGGGCTGGTTTTGTGCTAGGAGGTGCATATACAGATACGACGCACATAGACAGATCGGCAAATAGATGAATACGCGTAGGCGAATGGAAGAGGTATGCATATAATCTACGAGTCTCTTCGCCGTATCTACTGCCGTATACACACATATATGCAGATAAACCGCGGTTTCTATACCGATATATAGCGCTCAAGGGATGGAATTTCGGTAAAGGCCACCCGCCTGAAGTCCATTCCTCAACCATCTCGTCCTTCCATATAAAATCTCATATCAGTACTATGAAAGGTGTGGGCGAGGTTACATTCCATGTCTGCGAACGGCAACTCGACTGGGCATGGTATCACGGCTTCTATCCATGGGGCAAGCCGGGCCCATAGATGTCGCACCGACTGCGCTTGCAGAAAACATTTAAGCTCTCATCTCGGTGGGCTTGAGTTGAAATGACAACCCTCTCGACTACTTACACAATATCACATCACACACGTTACCGATGAAGTTTCAGTGATAGCATTACATTATCGTCTTCTTTCCATTAATTACCTACTCGCCTCGCTTCCCACCTACCAACTCCCCTTTGTCGCTGCGGGTCGCCATCATATTGACGTAACGCGTGGTGCTAAGTTAAGTCGTGACAGCCGCCAGTCAGCCCCCCAAAAGGGCCAACTACAATTAGTCTGCTTCTAATCCCATTATCTCTCTCGCAAAAGAGCTTGCTAAGTAAAAAGAGGAGCAGCAGAAAGACAGTTGATACAATGATCAATGATCTCCTTACTCCCCTCCCCTGCCTTGCCATCTTTCTAACTAATATCTTTCCTCTCTCGCTATATCTCTCCCCCTCTCATCCCTTTTCCATAGCCTTAGCCTCCTTCTGTCTCTCTACCTTCCCTTCAACGGCATCATCGCTTGCACATCCAATCACTTCGTTTGAACACGATCTCGTATCTCAGAGATCCTGTCCCACCGATGTTCTACTCTATAAAAAAACTCTTCTAATCCAAACTTCTCGAATTCGTTGCTCCTTTCTTTCTTCGACGGCGTCCAACCTATACATCCATCCAATCCGTCCCATCGTTCGTTCGATCCATTTCCATTTCTTGTGCTCGCGGGTTCGACTGGACCCGGGAAAGTTCTTTTTTTCAACAGGTTTTACAAAGATCATACGGGGAATAAAATAATAATAACACAAGCCGTTGACGATCAATAGAGTTCCAAAAGAATAAAACCAAGGCAAGAGACAGATTACAACAGAGTATAACTTTCCCGGGGTATCGTCTGCCGACTTAGAGGCGAAGCCGCCTCAGTTCGCAACCTCCTCTTCGACCCATCCGTTTAGGCCTCCCTGGATGGCGAGGCCGAGACCCGAACCCATACCGCCATAACTGGCCTGGTACTGGTGTCCTCTACGTTCGCCATCGGCCGGGGCACCAATTGGGCTGATGGGACTGTTTCCTCCGTTCTCGAAGCCCGGTGCGAAGGCGGGTAGGCTCACAGCGCGGTTGTGTTGTCCACGGGAGTTTACGGGCGCCAGCAGCCCACCGATGGTTGTCGCACCGGAAACAGCACCGTTAGCATTGATGCCGAAACCGTTGGAAATGCTGGCAGATTGTCCGTGACCAGGGATATGTCCTTGCTGCTGGCCGTCCATCGAGAGCTCGTTAGGGCTGGAAGACGCCGTGCCAAACAGCGCCGCTTGCTGCGAGGCGAGCAGGTGGTGTTGCTGCTGCTGCTGATGTTGGGCTTGCTGCGAAACGTGGTTCAAGTACATCGTCAGAGGGTTGTTTCCATTGGCGAACGAGTTCGAGTTGCCAGAAGTGGGCGACGTGGGATTAGTGGGTGAGTTACCATTCCCACTGCCGGCTGTTGGCGAAGGCACGCCTTCTCCTCGCGGAGACCCGCCCTGAAGCTGCCGTGGCTGGTTTCCGCAACGATCTTTGCCGAAGTTCACCTTAAACTTCTTGTAGTCATCCTTGCTTCGGATCGCTTCGATGGCTTTAATAGCATTCGCAATGTTGGTGAAGTTGACAAAAGCACAGCTCTTCTCGCGCAGCGTGTTAACAAGCTCGATCTCACCAAACTCGGAGAAGTCCTGTCGAAGTCTCTCCTCGGTCCAGGTCTCGTCCAGGTTACCAATGTAGACATTTCGCGAAGCACCACCGCTGACAGCCAAGGCGATCGCGGGCGGAAGGGCCCCGGAATGCTTTCCCCAGCCAATCTTGAGTCGTCGGTTGTGGATCATCAGACCCTGTAGGTTGCTCAAAGCGTAGAAGGAAGCAGCCGCCGTAGGATCAATGAAAGTGACGAAGCAGATGTGCTTATCGGGAATGTACCTGATGTGGTGAAGCAGTCCACCTCGTACAACGTTGCAGATTTCCTCAATCGTGGTCTCGGGGTGAATGTTACCCAAATAAATGGTCCGGTTGCCAAGATTGTTGATGCCGCCAGCCGTGGTCGCCACTGCGGCGGCGGCAACAGACTGTTGAGCAAGAGCACTGGAAATGATGTCTCGGTCCTGGCCCGTCAGCATATGCGCATGCCCAGGGGCAATGCCGAGATACTGGGCAGCATTTTGCTGCTGAGTCTTCGACACATAGGCACAACGGTCTTTTCCGTAGTACACGCGACGGGGAGTCTGCCACTTGGCTTCTTGGGGCAATTGCTGGACAGCCTTCATGGCATGCGCGATAGACAAGAAGTGAACAAAGGCGATGTTCTTCTCCTTGACGATCTTAATGGTGTCGATGGCGCCAAACTTGCCGAGATCCTCCCGAATCTCCTCTTCAGTGACCTCTTCCGGGAGGTTTCCGAGGTACACATTTCGAGAAGCCCCGGATTGTTGAACCGCAAGCGCGACAGACGTCGGAACTTGGGAAGGCTTTCCCCAGCCAATCTTGACGTCTTGCCCCTTGATGCACAGCTTCTTCAGGATAGCGTCAGAGTGGAAATGGGTGGCCGCGTTTGCATCAAGGAAAGAGATGAAAGCGCAGTTCTTGTCGGGCAGCAGGCGGACGGATTCGATCTGTCCACTCCTCACGTGGCCGAGAATCTCTTCCGCGGGCGTATCCGGAGGAATGTTGCCAAGGTAGACCGTCCTGCTTGTTCCCGTAACGATACCCGAGCTCATTGCAGTTGGCGAGGTTGGCTGCATCTGCATCTGGCCGCCCATGTTGTTGTAAGTGCCGGTCGGGGACTGCGGCCCAGAGAAGAACTGGGGAGCGCCATAGGTCGAGGGTGAAACCATAGCCTGGTATGCCTGCGGAGACATGTTCTGCTGAACCGGGCTAGAAACACCATTCTGCTGCTGCTGACCATTGTGCTGGCCATGTTGCTGCTGGAAAGCCTGGATGTTTTGGAACTGGGGGCTACCGAAAGCGGCCGGGCTTCCAGGCTGAAAGGGGCTACCAAGCAAAAGCTGTGAGGGAAGCAAGGGCGTGAATTGCATATCGAAAGCGGTGCCTGGAGTGGCCATGTCATGAGCGCCAGCAGGGACAGCGGACTGCTGATTCATCTGCTGGGTGTTGATCGAAGGGATATTCCCCCGGCGCGGGTGCCTGTCAGCAAATCCGACAACGTTCGAAGTGAAAGCACCGTGCGAGAAGCCGGTGTCGCTGGTGGATGGCTTAGATGTGTGGCCAAACCGACCATTTGGGCCGGCCGCGGGGCCGGTTGGAATAGCAGAGCCTGCGTGATCCTGCATCCTGAGAAGATGAGGGGGGACAAGGTTGCCCCGTGAATTGTGGGATAAAACCGCCGTTTTGAAATAATTAAACGTGCCCTGGAGTAGGCACAGAAAACAAATGTATGAAGTGAGCCTGAAGTTCGACAAGCTCACAAATAGCAAAGCGGAGCGCGTTAATTACAAAGTGTTTTCAAAATAGGAGAAGCTGCACAACTCGAAATTCAGCCAGACAAAAACTAGGCGAACACAACAGCGGTTCTCACTTCCGAGGCGAAAGTAGGAGCAAAGCTGTTCTCGAAGACGGAGACAGAACACGGTTCAAAAAAAAGCCACCGACGATGATGCCACAAGTACTCCGAGGTAGCGAAGAGTGCACAGGATAATGACAAGCTAGTATCGTGCGGTTTGAGGTTGACGACAGGTAGAATGGCAGGATATCTTGCTTCAATGAATTCGGGTTCGATTGTCTCCTTTGACTCTTTCTCCACGGTCAGATAAGGTGATCCGGTCCGGGCACGTCGAACAAAGGTGAAGGCAGATATGATCCTCCAAAGGCGATCAATTGGAAAGGCCAGAAACGAAAAGTCGCGAGAAATAAATGTACAGCAACGCTTTGTCCCAGGCTTTTTTCAAAGTTCGAATACGCGTGTAATATGCGAGTAAGATGAAAGCTATGATGAGAAAGCTAGCACAGTGCACTTCGGGTTACGCGGTACGGGTGTTTTGCGGCTGTCGGTCTGGTCTGGCGCAAAATGTCACGATGTACGATGCAAGATGTGCGATGATTGTAGCTGGGGATAAATCGCAAAATCCTGGAGCTTCCAAGAATATTATAAGGAAAGATATTAGTCAACGCGAGTTGATAGAATGAATGGAACTGGAGTTAAAAGCTTTAGGTAGTCGCAATCCCATAAAGGAATAGGGATGTGAGGCTTTTAAAAGAGTAATAATAATAGAGCGGTGATCAAAGTGAAGGATCCGGATAAGTATATATAAAGCGGAACGAGGATAGAGGCTGCAGGGGAGGTGGGAAGCAGGAGACAGGAGAGAGGAATCGGTAGTTAGGATGAGTTAGGAGGAGGCGGCGGAAGAGGTGTGTATAACAGGTATACAAGAGGTATAAGAGGTGTAAGAGGTGTAAGGGGTATAGTGGAAGAAGAGATAGAGAGAAAGTTGATGTCAGTCGAACAAGAACACAAAGTCCAACGACGAGAACGGGCAACTGTCAACTGACTAACTGTCGAATAACTAGAAGGAGAGAAGAGAGAATAATAGAATAGCGAAAGTAGGGGAAAGAAAAAAAAAACTAGGGAGTGAAAAGAAGGGGACAAGACGAGACGAGACGACCCAATGGTACGTGCTGTTTGGAAAGGGTCGAAGGGTCGAGCACGAACATTTTCGGTAAAGGAGTTAGTTGAGAGAGAGAGGCAAAGAGTAAGAGACGGGGAGATAGAAGAGGAGACCTGAAAATGGAGACTTTTGGGACTGACAAGAACTGTCAAGAACTGACAGAAACTGATAAAAAGTGACAAGACTGGAGACATGGGCAACAGGGCTGCTGCTGGGCAAGCTGGGCTAACTGGCCAGACTGGGCAATGGCTTTTTTGCTGGACACCTGGGCCATCCGGGCCATCTGGACCATCTGGGAGTGTGAGAAAAGAAGCCCTTGTAAAAAAGCCCTTGGCCTTGGCCCCTTGTACAATAATAGTAGGAAAGTTATGTAGCTCCTGATGTAGTGTAGCTCCTGAAGCCCTGGGGAAGAAGGGGACATTGGACATTGGCAGATTGGCATGATTGACAGTGATTGGGGGACCTGAAAGGGCGGGATAAAAAAGAAAGACTGGGGTTCCCTGGGCGTGAATTACCAAATTTGGTCAAATGGGGGTAGGAATTAGATACGCTAAGTTAAATGAGTTCAGTCAGTCAGGGTACATAACTCCATACTAGTAGTAAGTAATATTCATTCAGGGGATAAAGAGATTCCAGGATAATTCGATTGATTCTGCAGAGACGGGTCTTGTCTGCCTACCATACCACCACACCACCATAACACCCACCGTTACCTAATACCCGACACCTATTGCCTCGTAATATGCGTAATTGAGAGCCTACTTATGTAGTACTAGCCTACCTAAGTACTTTACTAAGTCTACCTCTCTCCTCTCAGTATGTGGTTATTAAGCCATGCTAGTGTCCTGTAATTACATATTTGCATAACTACCTCAAAGATACATACCTACCTATCTAGGAATGTAAGTACCTAGGTAGGGTAGATAGACATGTACCAGGGCCGCCAGGGTGTGTATGTATACACAAAAATGTAATGTAGGTACTCTATAAAACATAGGAAACATACGGCTACTTACCTAAATGCACTATATATACCATAGTATGTAGGTACGATTATATGGTCCAATCAGTCAACCTGACAGGAAGCCATGTTGTCAGGTCTGGCAGGTTCAATGTTGCAACTTGACTTGCCATTTGCCAGGCCAGGCACGGGAAACAGAAAACGGAAAATAGGGGACCTGTCTTGACTTATCCCTGTCAAGCTTGTCTACCCATCTATAAGTCTGTTCCTGCTTAGGGGTTAGCGGCTACCACCTCCTAATGTATTGGCGGTCGGGTGTACCTACATAAGTACTATGTAGATAGACAGGTTAGACCGGGATAGTTAAGTGTGTACCTGCGCCGGCGCCAACCCTTTTTTTTTGAGAAAGAGAAGGTTAACTAACTTTAACCCCTGGACGGCGACCCTGCTTATGCCCTGGCAGCCTGGCATCCATGGATCCCCTCAAACACGCGACTTCATCCCGTTTAACCTCCAGCCAGCAACCATTCATATCTTATGGAGGCACTAATTATGTTCGGTCCACCCCTAATGAGCACCTAATGATTATGACACGACTACGGAGTATGGGCAATGCTCTTGTATAGATAAATACGTACATACTGATGTACTGATGAAGGCACATATGTACTAGGAAGAAGCTGGATGGTGATATAAGATTATTCCAGGCCCGTTGGGGAATATTGATTGGAAATTTAACCGGGAGAGAGGTAAAGACGTTCGTTCATATTACCTACATATAAGAACATTGGTACAATTCCGAGCCAAATGATTCACATAACATTACCTACGAGGTAACTATGTAGATTGCACGCAGTACGAATAAAAAAAAGGTGCTTGGCAGGTCTTGGGAACACGGTCCCTTCTTACATACTACTTCGTACATTAGTGCTAATGCATCCTCCCGAGGCCTGGGCCTTCAGTTCAGTTCAGGGTAAGGGTAGGAAAGACGTAACGTCAGAACCAAATTTACACACATATATCTACGCAGGTAGTTTAATAATATCATCGTCGTCTTACAAACAGTAACCCCATACGATATACTTCTTGAGTGTGAGTGTGTGTGTGCGCGCGCGCGCGCGCGTGTGTTTCTTCGGTCTCAGACAGCTAAAGAAAACTGCCCACTAATTAACAATATCTGAACTGAGGTGCGAGCGCAATATTATAACGCACGAAATCGCAACAGATCCCGCGAACCGCCAGGAAGGAAAAAAAAACAACAAAAAAAACACGGGCCTTGAAACGCAGTGCAGTAGTAAGTCTATCTGTTGCCCGCCGGGGCATTGGATTCAGTACGAGACACGCGACGCGGGACACACACACTCCAGTTAGTCGATTGCCCGTCGCACCAAGCGAGGATATGTGACTTGCATTGATTCCATACCATCACCGGCAGCGTAACCCGAACTTGTCGCGCTCGCCAGACGGGTTAAAATAACCGGGTGTCGGTTACACCCGAGAGCTTCTTCCAGGCGCCATGCGGAGCTCCTCCCGTTGGTTGTACTCGGAGTGCGCGGCCGAGAAGTCGTGGCCAGAACTCACATAGGGTTCATGCCAGCCGAACCTGCTGGTGCGTTTAAAGATGTGGGTTCAGGACGGCAATTTAGGGGGCAATGGCCTTCCCAAACACATTTGAAGTTTTCTGCGTAAAACGACGCTCTATCCCAACATCACCACACTAATAACTATCACGATGTGGAGCAATGGCACGGACAAGCCGCCAGTCTGTCAGAGACGCACACATACATACCTATGTATGTAGGCAGTTTGCCCTTGATAACGGCTCGCAAGGCGGTTTCTAGAGGCGGATACTGTTTCATTAACCACTGTACGCCCCTCCTACTCACAACAAATTCGCTAGCAACCCCGAAGCCCTTAACACAACTTTTATATACCTACATATATCCAGCCAGCCTACATGGAGCAGGAGTCACCAGCTCCTCTCGTCTCGTCCCGTCTCATGGTTGGCCAACCGCGATAACCCAATGCACGCCAGCTTTTGTTTTACCGCCGTTCTATGTACCCCCCTGATTCCCAACAGCAACCAAGCGCTCGCCACCCGTCACCGCTCCTACAGCTCGTCCTTGGCGTCGTCCCCCGCGCCCTCCGGCACGGCCCGCGGAGCGCCCCTGCCTTCCTCCTTAGCGCCCCTCTTGACCATGCTAGTGAGGACCTCAAAGACGACCTGGGCGGCGGCAAGGGCGGTCTCCTCCCCGGCGCCCTGGTAAGCGGGGGCGACCTCGACGACGTCGGCGCCGACGAGGTTGAGGCCCTCGACGCCGCGGAGGACGCGGATGAGCTCGCGCGTCGACCAGCCGCCGGGCTCGGGGGTGCCCGTACCGGGTGCGAACGCCGGGTCCAGCACGTCGATGTCCACCGAGAGGTAGACCGGGTCCTCGGTGCCGAGCAGCTCCATGATGCGCGCCGCGACCGCCGTCGCGCCCTCGTCGTCCATCTCCTCGCCCGACCCCAGCCGCTCCCAGTTCTGAGCCGTGTCGTCCTCCAGGTCCTCCCATCCGGTGCCCGACAGCCGCGTCCGCAGCCCCGCGTGTACCGACGGCTTCGAGCTCGAGTTCGCTAGCAGGCCTTCCTGCCCCGCCAGCCAGAACACTGCAATATTGTTAGTCCACTTGAGACTTGCTTTCGTGCACCCCATCCCGCGCAGAGTAGCGGGCGTGGTCGGATTCCTTGGGGCGCATTCCCATTGATGGGGGCCCTCGTCCTCCGCAGCGACTGGTCCACATGTCGGAGGTTTCAAGGAGCCAAGAGACTAACAGGGTAACGCCCCAAGAAGTACTCAAGTAGAAACTCCCAGAAGAAGGGGTGCAAAGAAGAGGGGGGAAAAGACACAACTCACTAGACCCGTGATTAAACTGCGCCTGCTCCGACTCCCAGGAGCTAGGGTACTTGGAGGGATGCCAGGTGTCGAGGTGAGCGTCGAAGTGCAGAACGCGGACGGGACCATGGACCTTGTTAAGGGCGCGGAGGGCGGGCAGGGAGAGGCTGTGGTCGCCACCGAGGGTGATGATGCGGGGGGGCAGGCCGCCCTCGCCCGGAAGCGTCGCGGGGGGTCGCGCCCCGAGCTCTTCGTACGCCGTGCTCATTTGCCGCAGCGCCAGCGCGTTGTCCATCGGCGTCACCGGGATGTCGCCGCAGTCTAGGATCCGCGCCCACCCCATGTACGGGTTGATGCCCGCCCGCATGTTGAACCCCCGGTATGTCATCTGCCGCGCCGAGGCGGCGCGGATCGCCCGCGGCCCGAAGCGTGCACCTGGTTTTCGGAACCCAAACTTAGTTAGCAAGCCCAGGCCCGGCACGCATGATTTTCCCGTAATACCCCTTCAAGACAGCCGCATCCACCCGCAGCGAAGGACGGGCCCAAGCCAGCAATTTTTCGCTTCTTTTCTCCCCCTGGGTATAGGTAGGTCAACCTTACCGGGACGATAGCTGACGGCGGTGTCGAACGGGGCCCCGACGATGGCGATGTCGTAGAGCTCGGATGGCGTCGTCAGGCACCTCACGTACTTGAGGTGGGCGTAGGTCGAGATGCCGCTGAAAGACCACTATAGACAGACAAAAACGCGACTCGTTAGCCGGATAGTTCTAGGCGGTGATATGGACCGGATCGCAGGTACGATGCTTCACTCGAAGTTTGTCCCCACAAATCCTTGCCCCCCCTCCCCCCGATTCCTCCGGAGTTCCAGCGCAACGTCGGAGGGAACCCCCGGTTTCCCTCCCACACATCCCCTTCTCTACTCCGACTTGACTCCGGGGACGCAGTGCCCCCTTGACTACCGCACTGGCCTCCTCCGCCCGTCCTTCCCATCTTCACAATCGAAAGGGGAGCATAATAATACATGACGACCAGAATAAGGGAGAAAGGGGGTTGGCAGTTGGGCGTGGAAAGGGCTTACATCGACACCCCACTTCCTCTCGAGGGCATCGAGCTCCGCCTGGGTCCACTCGCGCGGCGGCGCGCCGTGGTCCGAGCAAGCGCGCACGAGTCCGGCGGCGGCGCCGCAGGCCCACACGAGCCGGAGGACCTCCGCGGGTCTCATGGTAGGTGTAGGTAACCTGTAAACTAGGTGGTTGGTAGGTTGGTTGGTAGGTGGTTCGAGCTACCGAATAGTTCGAACTGAACTGCCGCGTTTCTTCCTCGTGTGTAGTAGTAGTCTGAGCGCGAACCCGAGGTCGGTCGGATAGGTAAACTTTCTTCTTCTTCTCCTCTTCTCCTGTCAAAGCATGGTCGGCTTCTGCGTCTACTCTTAGTTACTCCGTACTCCGTGCCAGAAGTCTCGAATACTGTTGTCGCAAGCCGGGCCGAGTCAGGGGAAGGGGGAGGGAGGGCGCGCAAACAGGCGGACAGGCAAACAACAAGAACAGGATACTCGAATACGATAGAGCTAGCTATATATGGGCGTGCACAGATCTGTCTCGGGTCCCCGAGGGAGAGGGGGGAAATCGGGCGGGTTTTTAGGGGGAGATGGCTAGATAGATATCTATATAGTCTGACAGGCCTTCCTACTTAGTATCCTAGCTTATCTCTACGTCACCCCCCTCCTCTCCCCCCTCCGAGGACTGCAGTTCTACATGATCAGGGCGCGCCCTGTCTTGGCGGGATCTCGCCCCCGATACGGGTAGTTGTAGCCGTAGCCGTAGCCGGACGGCCGCCAAGCCCCTCCAAGTCCAATCCACTCCAGTCCAGTCCATCGAACAGTGCAGCGTAGCGTAGGAGCCCACATGGCAACGCAGACCGTCATCGGTACTTGTGCGTGCATAGGTAGCATAGCTTCGTACAGATATCATACATATATACCTTCGGCTAGGCATGTATCAATGCAGGGTTACATAACTCTTATACCATTTTTTTTGGCTCGGGGTATATTGATATGTTAGAACCGGCTGTCCACCCCTTCTTTTCTCCCCTCGGGCCCCCTCTTAAACCTTTTTCTCTCTCTCGTTCTCTCCTTCACCCCCAACCCAAAAAGTCCCCATCAATCCACCGTGATTGGCCAATTGGGAGGAATGAGCATCCCCTACCTATCTACGCTACCTTACCTACCCACCTACTACTACAGTGCCTAGTATATCTAGTCCAACCTTAGTAGTGCCTAATGCGATCCATCCCCCTCTCCCCCTCCCTCCTCTCCACGCTTTCCCCGAACCCTCCCTCTCCGGTCCTCGCATGGAACTTCCGGTTTGGAGAATCCCGTTCGCCGGGCCCCTCCCTACCTAACCAGCCTCCCGGGCTAGCTTCCTGCACCGCGTTAACTGGCAGCGTTAGTACGGTGGTTTGGTCGTGGTATAGTAGTAGTGGTGGTGGGTTTTCTGGGGTGTGGGGGGAGAGAGTGTGTGTGCGGTAAGGGGATAGGTAGATAGATGTCCAACAGCTGGCTGGTTGATTGGGGGAAGAGTTGCAGGTCTCATGTCATGTCAAGATAGAGATAAAAACCAGACATGTGCCATTTTTATGGAGTGGTCGCTTAGTCGGTGCCTACATACTGAGCTTAGCTTTTGAGAAGTACAACCTTGGAAGCTAGCTCTAAAAAACCGTAGTGGTATAATGCCAAGCGAGGCTGATAGTTAATAGGTCGAGTTAAAAGGTCAGGCTCCTTCGGTTTATATATATATATTTACGTTATATATACATGTCTGTCGGGTAGGCATGGAAGCGCTTCACTGAACTCGAAAAGAAGCAAATCGGCGTTGATTCGGCCTGTTCGCCGTCGCAATGTATGGGATGCGACAAGTGACAGAACAGGATGCCTATGTGGCATTTCCCCTCGAGATTCGCACATGAGTGGGTTCGCGTTGGGTGTGGGACGGACAAGTCAGAGCTGGATTGCCTATCCCCCCTCTTGGCACAGCGTGCGTATCTATCTACAATAGGGTCCCTAACGGTGCTCATTGGAGAGACCGGGTAGAGGGAGGAAGCGCTGCCTCCCCGCTCCAGTCAACAAACAAAAAGCGTGATACAGTAGAGGGTGAGGAGGGAATAGGGAAAGCGACGACACCACCGCAAGAAACGTATCAATGGCTCGTCCATGACAATGACATATCGCAGCCCGATGCGTAGCGGGAGAACCAAGTCAATTCAATGCACTCCAATCGCCGAACGGATCCTATCGAAAAAAAAAAAAGTCCCCCAGCCTGCACTGTCATGTACATCTTTCCCTTCCAACCCTGACTGTTCGAAGGTAGCAAACTGTAAAAAAAAACTGATAAAAGGGGTGAAGGCGGTATAACGAGGAACTGGCCCGGAGATCCCTGCGAGAGAGAAAAGGAAAGACCGCCCCAGAAGACCACGTTCCGGTCCGGTGCAATATAAGTTTTCGAAAACCCCAAAACTCGCGGCGTCCCCATAGCTCACTATCCTCTATAGAAGAGACAGAGAGCAATCGTTGTGGGACTCTGTGACTCTTGGAAAGCTTCG
The DNA here is from genome assembly GCA_023313575.1 of Eutypella sp. D-1. NCBI lineage: Eukaryota > Fungi > Ascomycota > Sordariomycetes > Xylariales > Diatrypaceae > Eutypella > Eutypella sp. D-1. Next base: position 2,042,255 of record JAJTTP010000003.1, read on the forward strand.
TTCGTATCATCATAAGGCTGTATCTGCAGTTACGTGTAGTGTACCTTTCCAACCGGGTACATGACGGGGGAGACCCTTGGGTTTCAGTCCACTCTCGCATCTCCAGCTGCTACTGTTCTCGCAATCCCCCTCAGTCTAATCAAATCGCTGATGAAAATGCAGCAGTTTGCGATTCTGCGAATAATACCTCGTAAAGCCTGCTGCGTATCTTTCGTGGTCCCGAAAAGGGTGTCACGACCTAAACCGTCGAATGGAAAATACTGCGGAAGGGCTCGGCGACTTCTTCAGAGTAACAAACACTTATGGCTCTTCTTCTTCGGTGCGGGCGGCTCCAAGGCTGCGACAATTGCCTGTCCATCTGGTTTAGTGACTATAACCAAGAGGGTGAGAGTCGACCGACCCTATTGGGCTAAATCACTGGGCGCTAGCTTACCTCGTCGAAGACATCCTTCAATTTGTACTGCGTCAAGGCACTGCACTCCACGTACTTAACGGCCCCCAATTCCTTGGCCATCCGCTCACCGTCTTCCTTCCGCACGGGCTGCATCTTCTGCTTGGCAAGCTTTTCCCGAACACTCGGGTCATCCCTTAAATCTGTCTGCGTGCCGACGATGAGGCAGGGGACACCGGGACAATGATGGTGTACTTCGGGGAACCATTTCTCGCGGACGTTCTCAAAGGATGCAGGCGATGTAACGCTGAAGCACACGAGGAAAACGTCGGTTTGCGGATAAGATAGAGGTCTCAGCCGATCGTAATCTTCCTGACCAGCTGTATCGAATAGACCCAGCGTGTATGGCTCATCGCCAATCCTTTTTAAGCTTTGTTAACTGATGCACACGTTCGATCGATATCGAGATGGTATGGCGGGGGGGGGGGGGCACCCTTTTTCCTTCTTTCTTTCGGAGGGGTGGGCATGAAATCGCAATCAACTACGTGGGCTGAAGTTGAAACGATATGCGACCGAAGCAATTAGGCGGTATGACGTCGTAGGGTACTTACATAACTGTGACGGCGTAGTTATCAAAGACTGTCGGAACATATTCCGACGGGAATTTGTTCGTGGTGTAGCTGATGAGAAGGCAAGTCTTGCCGACAGCACCGTCACCGACCACCACGCACCTACATAATGAGACATATGATTAGCAGGTACTCTCAGATGATGGACCATACATATAGTCATAGCCATGACCGGGTGGCCATTAAAAAATAGCTATAGTTAACAAAGCTGGCAAGAGATACATGACATGACCGCGGTAACCGCGATGACCGCATCGTCTCTTGTCTCTTTATCTATATCTCTCTGCAAAGCAGCAGGGTAGAACCCAAAACAAATACTCGGTATGTATATTGATCGGGGAAAGAGTGTATCTCGGTGCATTTCGCATCGACAGCAAGCTGCAAGACTACGGCCAGCATACAGTCGGAAATAGTAATGTAGTATAGAGTAGAGTAGAGTAGAGTAGAGTAGAGTCAGTGTCGTAGCAGTATTGTACAACGGACTACTACTAACACTACTACTACTACTTCTACTACTACTACTACTACTACCACGACTACTGGCCAAAGAATGGGAAATAACATGAGGTCTTACTTGATCGTTGCGACCACCATTGTGTCCTAATAAGCCACCCCTTCGAAGGAGCGGATGTTGAAGATCGGTAATCCCTGCAGAGAAACAAGAAGTCGGAGTCGGAGTCGGAGTCGCCTGATTTTGGTTTCCTGATTTAGTTGCCTGGTTTGATCGTTTTTGGCTTTGAATTTCTTATCGCGTTCTTATTCTGGCGGCGGTTTGAGGCGGTATACAGTATACAGTATGCGGTATGTGGTATGTGGTATATGGTATGTAGTATGTGGTGTATGATATGCGGTATGGTATGTATGCGATATGCGGTATGCGGTATGAACTTTTTGGACTTTTGAACCTTTGGACCTTTTGGACCTTTTGGAAGGAGATCGGGAGATCTATCTCTCTTTCGGTGCTACTACTATCGAGTGACTATCGAGTGGCCCGCTATGGCCCGGGTGACTTAATCGGGTGGAGTCTTGAGTCCTGAGTACTGAGTCCTGGGTACTGAGAAGGTGAGGGTGAGGGGGGGAGCTTGGGAAAGAAGGTTGACGTGGTTTTTGCTGTCTCAAAAAAAAGTTTAAGACTCTACCTAGGATCTAGGTAGAAGAAGTAGATTTGACGTGTAAACGTGAGGTTGATTGTCGTGGGTGGAAGGTGTTGTGGCTGCGTGGTCGTGCTTTTTGGGGGGGATCGGCGGTACAAGTCGTCGAGAATGTGAGAAATGTGGGCTGCTGATAGAGAAAGTCGTAGGTGAGTGAGAGTGTTAAGGTTAACTTGTTAATGTATCACGGGAAATCGGGATCAAGGCAGGGCAGAGCAGGGCAGGGCAGGGGGGGTTAGTACTGTATATGGAGGGGGGGAGGGGAGAAAATGCAGAAGAAGAAAAAATAAAATCAAAACGAAAAAAAGAAAAAAGCCAACGTTGTCGTCGTGGTTGGCGATGTGTGACTGTGACGTACGTACCTTGTAGACCCAAAAAAAAGAAACAGAGATAATAAACTGTTAGGTAGAGGAGGGAAAAGAAAAAGACCGTGGGCGTGGACAAGGAAATAGGTGAAGCGGGAGTTATAGAAATGGTCGAGAGGAAGCCCTGGAGAGAACCTGGAAGGAGCTGGGGTGAAGGTAGGTACTACCTGCTCTATTCTAGGTACATAAGATATGTATGTATGTTAGGTACTATAACCAAGTCGTAAGTACATAAGTAATGAGAAGTAGAGATACAAGGCGGAATTCAGCATTCAAATATAATTGGACGCAAAGAATGGGAAACTGGGGAAAGAAGAGAGGAAAATACCTGTTATTCCAGAAGGCATAAGCCTTAAGCTAACCTTAGATTGTACCGCTACTACGAGTACTTGTAGAGTAGGGAGCCTGGGAGCGCAAGGAGGTAGAAAAGCAGGGAGGTTGCTACAATTAGGTACCTAAGCATGCGTATAAGTACATAACTGACCTATTTAGGGGAATGCTACTGTAGCTTGTGTTAGAGGTATGGATGGTGAGGTGTAGGGTGGACTCTCTGTGGTACTGGCGGCGGCAGTGGTAGTGTAGTGGTAAGTAAGGAATGAACGGCCATTGCACCGCCGCTATCACGGCATACTCTAACTGCTCCTCTACATCTACCTAGTAAGTAAAGTTAAGCAGTGGCAGTTTCCAAGTTACATACAAGCTTGTACCTCGGTATACTTCTAAGGTTAATAGGTATCTCCCGTCGGTAGGCTGGTTCCTTACTCTGATATATCAATAATCACACGGGAATTGCATTAAAAGCAGTTGGCAACACATGTGGATAGAGCTAGGTATGTTTACTTGGTACCTTATTCTTCAGTATTCAGCTGGCATGGATACAATGACGGAAAACAAGATGCGACAAACACACTTAGCGATAATGACCTGCGTAACAATACAGAATGCAGTGTGTATCTACTCCGTACATTTGTGCTGCCTGTCTGTCTGCCCGTAGGCGTTGTCTTGAAGGGGGAGGGAGGGTGTCCCATTTTGGAATCTCCTCCGCTCGACTCAGAGAATAAACCCCATATTTCCTAAGTTCCTGCTGCCAACCCCTTTCAACAGCACAAGCATGTCTGCCCAAGGGACGACGACATCAAGACGAGTGGTGATCCGTCGCGAATGGTTGCTACAGCTGAACTCAAGCCCTGTCCAACAAAATACAGTGACACACTGTTCACCAGCAAACAAGTGTGGTAGAGAGTAGAGGGGGAGGGTGTAGGTCACCTCCCCGAGAGCGCGAAGGGGTCTCCGAGCGAAGCACCGGGGGGGGACACCACCTCCCCTCTGCACGAGAAGCCCTATCACCGTCCGCGGGCCATTTAATCGGTAATCAAGAGCTGCATCTGGTGCGACCTGGCACAGAAACTGCCAGCGATTGGCGGACAGGTCTCCCGGTTGAAGGGGCGGAGCTCGCATGTGGCATACCATACCACACAGATACCTACATATGTCTGAAAGACAAGGCAAGCCGCAAGCCCGCGGGAAGGAAGTATGCATAATGAAAGAGCGACGTTGGACAGCATGATCTAGCATGTGTCTCTATGCGTGTATATGTGCGTACCGCGATCTTCGAAGGCGGGTGTAGTTGCGAAGGAGCCCCATCCTAAGAGAAGAAGCAAGATCCCTCCCCCCTCCCCCGGCGCATTGAACTAGGTAAGATACTAATGACGCAACTCGCGACAACCACGATCTTGCGAAAAGATCTTCCTTCCAAGCACCCTTGCCCCATAAGGTTGCCGTGACACGGAGGATCTGATTGTCAGGCCTTACGACGGCGTCATACATATAGCTACGCACATAATGATAAGGGCACGACTTAGTTGTGTGCGTCTGCTGTGCCTGCGTGCCCGCAGAGACCCTCATACCTAATCTCAGGACACGGGTGCAAGGGACGCGATACCCCCTTCGCCCGGAGCGGCGGGAGACTAGCCAAGCAGCAGCAGAAGCAAACATTCTTCGACGGCTTCTAGACTGGGGCAATGACTGCGAGAAGCCGAGCCCCGATGTCGTCTTAGTCAGGGACCCCGGATGAGGATGAAGCACTATCCACCACCACCCATACCGATCTTTGCCAACCAATCCCTCGCACCTCGACAGGATATTTCAAACCATGTCAAGCGGGAAACCAGCACATTACCGGGACCTCTGATATTGCTGGTGCGCTCTACACAGGGTGCCTTACATGATAAATCGTAGTACATGTGCATTCGCTTGGCCTACGATGTAGCTAGCTGGCTGGGTGATATTACCCTGGACATGTAAAACCGTTCCTACTTGGTCGGCTGGTCGGTTAGTGGGTCAAGCTTTACGGAGATTTTGTATGAGGGCGTGCCGCCAGTCACTAGGGGTGATGAAAGGATATCGGCGCCGCCGCCGCGGTCGAAGAGGCACGAGGAATACCGGGGGACGTTGTTGTCATAATCGATCGAGTATCCACCAAACAGGATATTCTATATATACAAGGTCCACCAGGGTTGGGTCCCTGGGGCCCTGGGCTGTCTGAGAACTGGTCGACTGAGACTAAAAATGGCCGGGAATCCCCTACATCAAGCGGCGCGGTAGGGCTTTCTACTTTGATAAGTTATTATGTAGAGAAAGGCTAGGGCACAAAGAGAGGAAGAGAGATTGACTGAAAGAGAGACAAAGAGAACCCTGAAGGGGAGAGGGGGGGCTACTAACCAAGCTAACCTGGGCCGCATAGACGACGGCCCGGTGATGAAACGGATCGACCTAATAAACATTCACTATGCGGGAACGCTGGGCACCTGAAACGGGCGACCTGGCAGGCAGCCTTGGGAGGGTGACCTAGAGGCCTCGGGACCTTCCAAGTTGTTCCCAAAGGTTTATGTAATTAAAGATGAGAAGGGATGGGATCCTACGTAACCCTAACCCGCAGGTCGGCCCGTCATTTCACGTAATCTCCAGGGCTGACAACCCTGGCAGACTCGTGGGACATGTTGGCAGGCAAGCTGGCTAGTTAGCTGGCTGGCTGGCTGGGAGGCCGGGGACTGGGGACTGGGGGAGAGAGTGCCGCCGTCGCCGGCCCCGACCAAATCCTCGCCCTTGCATTAAATGCGGTTTATCCATTTATTCATTAATGCGAAAGAAAGGGAAAAAAAGAGATGCGCAGTCGGGATTTGGGATTGATACTTTCATACTTCCACCTGGGCAAGGTTAATACACCTAAACCCCTATCCAAGCTACATACCTCATATCTACCTAGGTATGTAGGTACATACATGCCCAAATATTCGTTGTAATACCACACCATCCAGTGTTAGTTCAAAGCCAGTCAGCCGTCGCGTCGTAATGAAGAGACCTACGAAGCACGAAGTAAAGTTTGCTTTCGTTTATTTCCAGTTACACGTCCTGCGGTCTTCAGGGGAATAAGCGAGACCGATCGGGGATTTGGAGGTTACGAAGCACGAGCTGATATTGAAGTTTGCTTAAGTTGGAAAGGAAGAAAGAGCTGGCAAAAAACCCATCGGATCTCGGATTTAACTTAACTCATATGTTACGTAGATACTATGTATTATGTAGGCATTCGTATTTCGTAAAATCCATGGATCCATCCAACCTTGGTTTGATGTTGAAAGTTGGAAGTTATCGCATCATATTGCGGAAGAAGATTCGTGGCGTACATCTGTAGCCACCGCCGAGTCAGCCACCCACACGTGTCTTTGGTGGCGCCCGGTGCTTTTCTTCGCTACCGATACCTCAGAACCAACATGGCAACGTGTTGTCCTAAAGAACCACCTGTCAGCCCCTAATTAACCGTATGTGCCGAGTAAAATAAAACAACATTGAACCTTGAAATCTTGGACTACATAGGTACTCCGGTACTCAGTACTAAGATTAGAAAATAGGTGAATTGCTCCAGCCCTGGAGGTTAGCGATGTCTCACCTACAGCTGACATGAGCATGAAGGAGTTTAAATCGACCGACCTCCTTTTCCCACCTATCCCGGGTGCGTATATCTAGCTACCTAAGACGTGGTCTATTTTATCTCAAACAGCCTCACCAAGCCACGAGATTGCGGTTAAAGGCGAAAGGGGGGAATTGAAAACAAAATTGAAGTAAAAATTCTGAAAGCCAAACACACAAAAACTTAGATTGTGTTCAGGGGTGCACAAAGCGACGCCTAGTTCCTTCATCTTCCCAACACATCAGCCCGTCATCACATCACATCACGGGATCACACCACATCGACCATGGTGGACACGTCCGCAGCCGCTTCTGCGACGATGACGGACGCGATAGACGCCCTCTTAGAGCGGTACCTGGGCCTGCTACACGAGTACGGCGAGCTCCGGGCCGAGCTGTCCGCCCTGCAGGCCGGCGTCTACGCCGACATCGCCCGCGCTAACTTCGCCGCCGAGCGCGGCCTGCGCTACGGCGCTGACCACTATGACGGCCGCATGCGTGCGTCCCGAAGGCTCCGGCTACGCGTCGGCAGTGGCGATGGCCACGCCGGCGAGGACACAGCACCTGTATTCACCGTTGTTCACGTGGGTGATGGGGATGAGAAAGCGAATGGGAGTGGGAATGGAAGCGCGGGTGTTGCGTCGCCAGCTGCACCAGACACGGAAGAGGGCGCACTAGAAAGCGAAGCCAGGAAGGAAGACGAGGGCGGGGAAGGCGACGAGCAAGGGTGGGGCAGCAGCGACGTCAAGAGTGACGACGGCAGTAATAACAGCAACGACAACAACGGCACTAAACAAGCCGCCGAGAACGAGGAGGTGAAGGAAAAAAGAAGGGACAAAAAGAAAGCGGCCCCGCGAAACGACCCGCTAAGGTGGTTCGGGCTCCTGGCGCCGGCGGCCCTCCGGCAGGCCCAGGCGCGCAGCGTGCGCGCCGTCGAGGAGCTGGTGCCGCGCCTGGCGTCCGTCGACGCTGAGATGGCGCGTCTCGAGATCGAGGTCCGCAGGGCGCGCAAGAGGCGGGCCAAGGCCGAGAAGGCTTCCGGTTCCCCTGCCGTCGTTATGGCAAAGAATCAGGAGCAGGAGGTAGAGGCTCTTGCTGAGAAGGCCCAAGAGATCACAGTTTAATAAATGCACGTGTCGGGCTTTTTTAAACCCTGCCGGCTGATGGATAGAATGGCTGGCTGGGATACGCTGTATTCCGTGAGGTGATATTAAACTACGTTTACGTCTATCACCTGTCGCTACGTTAAGCTCACACCTACAGATGGAATATAGTTCAAAGTTGGGTAGCTCGAGCTTGACCACACACACGGATCGCTTCATGCGATGAGAGGAAATTCTAGTTATATACGATCAAAATCCGATCCGTCTTCTATGGAGCACCCCCAAAATAGCCAAAATAGGTACAGACCTCCACGTCATGGCCCCTCGATGGGCAAACGCGGTTTGTAAAAACTAGAAAAAAAAAAGTTTACATTATATGTTCCAGAGTACAGTGCCCGCCATGCTGCAGAAAAGAAGCGGCATATAGGTAATCAAAATGTACAACGGCTTTGAAAAAATTACAAAATTACTTGAGTGTGCACAGAGGGTATATTCGATATATGCTCGCCCGCTCGTTCGCTCGCTCATGCATATGCGGCCCAACCTATGATATATTTGTTAGTCGAATAGGCGATTTGTAAGGGCTGCTACGGGTTTAAGGGAAAGAATACTCACCAGAATATAATACAGCCAGGTTCTTCTCATCGGTGGCCTGGTTGATCAGGTCGTTGACGGTGGCAGTGACGCTGAGGGTCTTGCTGAGCTTCTTGCGCACGACCTCGAGGGCCCTATCGGCCTCGCTCGGCTCGTTTATGACGCCGCCTCCACCCCCGCCGCCGGCGCCGCCTGCCCTCCTCTTGCGGGCGTCGGCGTCGCTGTCGACATCGCCCCCTTCCTGGTCCGCGTCCCCGCGGCCCCGCGTGTCCTGGAGTTTGGCCATGCGTACGGGGCTGATGGACCACGAGTACAGGGGATCGTATCGCAGCACGTCGAGGATGGTCATGATGGAGTAGGTCTCCTCGCGAAGGGCGTCGAGCGTGAACTCGCAACACCGCCGGAACACGCCCTCCGTCTTGGTGACGCCCATGCCGTCCACTATATCGCGCGTGAGCCGGAACGGCACGAGCTCCGGCACGGGGAGCACCCGGCCCATCTCGAACGCCACCCCGAGGTCGATGTGCACCACCTCGCCCGTCTTCGAGTCCAGCAGGATATTGTGCCCGTGCCGGTCGCCCAGGCCGAGCACGTGGCCCAGCATGGATATCGCGGCCGTCGTCCGGGTGTACGCCGTGCGCTTCGCGAACCAGTCGTCTGGGTCCATGAAATACTCCATGAAGAAGTAGCGCATTACCGGGTGAAACTTGTCGGTGACTTTCTTGTAGGTGGCCAGGCGGACCTCGGTGGACTTGCTCTGCGCCTGGGAGATCTCCTTGCGGCACTGGGATCCCTTGAGGTTCTTGGGGTAGTATTTCTCGTGTGCCGGCATCAGGTATTCATGCAGTGGTATGGTGTTCGGCACGAATTCGATCAGTCCCGAGGCGGATGTTAGTGGAAGAACCTTGTATGTCCTGATACCCAAGCTGCGTTGCTGGGTGGACCGATGGTGTTTCAACACAGAAGAGACGGCAGCGAATACTTGCTCCATTATAGCGTCCTGGCGGAGGTCATCGTTGCCACCTTTCACGAGCTGCCTATAGCGTTCACCATTGCTACCGACAACCGTGATGATTTTCGGTGCGCTGACACCCGAAGCTATCGTCATGTTGGGCTCGATCTTGGTTATATAGGGGATATGTGAATAGTCTCGATCCGCCGCGAGCTCGATCTGCATGGTGGGAGGCGGGATGTGATACCGTGTTATCTCAGTCGAGAGCCTTTGGCCGGCGGCTGAGTTCTGGACTGGGATCTTCTGCCCTGCCTTATAGCGCGAGGGATCTCGGTCCATAGCTAATGCGTGATATGCCTTGCTAGTCTTGTCGAGGGCTACCCATATTGGCGCTGACGAATCGGTCTGCGCAAGCCTCTTCCCAACTCTCTCTGTAGCTTTCTGGCGAAGAACGGCAACGTCGTCCTTCACGTTGGTTCGCGCCTTGGTGCCTGACCAGATGGAATACATCCCATGGTAGGGATGGTCGACGCAAATACGGTATACGAGCTCGATGAGGAGTCTCTGGAACGGGTGGTCTTGATCAAGAAGGCGCGAAGATAATTGATTCATGAGCGGCGCAAACTTGCGCGTAGGCACCTTGTTGAGGTGCTTGCGGACGACTTCGTTGGTGGTATCTTCTCCAGATCGCTCGAGCCAGAGGGCAGTGAACCTTAGCGCATCATTATTGTGCTCGTCGGAGGCGATTAGCGAAAGGAGATAGTTTTCCAAGCTGAGCCGGACGAACTCGCTCCGGCTCTGTTCGACACGTCGGACCTCTTGTTCGTCCAAATCCAACCACTGCTTGGCTTTTGCGAGGTGACTCTGATACTTGTTCCTTGTCTGGGAGTCCTTCGCTCCTGAAACTAACCCCCTGAGCTGGACCACCTCGTCGCTCTTTCCCCTTTTCAAATGCCTCAAACGCGCGAGATCCTCGAGGCTATCTGGGTTTTGTAACTGCTCATCGCAAAACATGGCGAATTGGTGATAGACTTTGCCCGCCTCCTGTCCGTCGGTCTTCCCCCTTAGCTCCTTCAATGCCGGAAGCAAGTAGTTCTTCTGGATGCTCTCTGGTTTTTCGAGCCTCGCGACCGAGATCTGGTAGCCGATTTTAGCAAGCAGATCCGGGCGGCTCACTGGTATGCTTTGTTTCTTGAGGTTCGGATCTTCGTCAACCGCCTGAAGCATATGAATGGACGGCATCATCTCTCCATGGTCCCATAAAGAATTCGCAGTCTCAATCTTGACCGCGGCATCAAGGTAAAGCCCGAGGTCTTCGCAGGGTTGGATGAGATCCGTCAAAGTCGTGGCAACATTCAAAGACTCTTGTGTAGCTTTATGGTATCGGTAGATCCCAGATGATAGTATCATCGACTGAACCTCTAGCAACCGCGTCTCGGGATGCTTGATGCTGGAAGAACTACGCAACTCGGATTTCTGAGCAAGCAGACTTAGTGCGGTCTCTCGACAAGACAAGATCTGGCTGATCTCCTCGTATCTACACAATGTTAGCTGGCACAAGCCCGAATCATGCTCGTGTATTCGCTTACCTTCCAGATTTCATCCATTGGGCATGGTCGTCGAACGATGCGAGCAATTCGGCAAGTTGCGTAGAGTCAGATGCGCCGAGAGCGTCATCAAATTCCGTGAGAGCGGCCACGGCCCCCAGATTACGGCGGAGACGACTAGGACCTAGGTCTGGCCTTATTAAATTACGCATGGTCTGGCTGAAGCCGGCGTAGACGGCTTGTCTCGCTGCGTCCAAATCAGTGGCCTGGTGGCATCTCTGATATGCTTTATATAATGTCACAGATGGGTTGTCAGTAGCCGTCGGAGCCGGCAGGTTCCATATCTCAAGTCTCCGAGCCGTATTAAAAGTGCTGTCAACAGCTGCTGAAGAACCATCTAGTCTCTGCTGTGTTTGGAGTAGCGAGTGTGACACTCCTGATAAGCCCAGGTTATTCAATGTCTCTACCAAGTATTGGCTGTCTGTGTTCGCGGCCTGGTCGTTTCTCCTGCGGATGTGGCTATCATACTGAGCACCACGGAAGGCGAGACTCTTGCTTCCGTCTTTCTCATACTCTAGGCGAGCTAACACATTGCTAAGGCTTGAAGTGTGACCAAGACCGTAGTATGTGTCAGGATCATCTATATTTTCGAAGATATCCATAAGCAAGCTCGTGGAGTCCTGGGCTCGGGCTGCAGATGAACGTCGTGATGTGCGTGACGTGTCATTGTTCGCCTCCACGAACAATAGCGCAGTCTTGAACATTCCGCATTTTGTGGCGGCGGTGGCAGTCGATGACAGGTCGATATCGAGCCACTGTGTTCTGTCAGCAATCGAGTTTTCCCCTGGTAACTTTTGTGTCCTAAGATAAAGGATGGCGTTCATCAACAGGGTTAGGTTCTCGGTCGCCGCTTGTGAGCCAAGCTGGAACCACATCTGAGTTGCAGAAGACAGCTTGCGCCGAATGGCTTGGGTGCTGTCTCTCTCGAGCAGTAGAACTAAATGGAGGATGTAAGGAAACGCTTCTCGCGCGAAACCTCTGATATTGTCTAATATCGGCAATAGTGCATTGAGTATAATGCTTTCGGGGAACGCCTGAACAAGGTGAACGGTTATGCGCTGGGGCCATCTTGCATCCTCAAAGGCCTGTTTAGAAAAGACCTGGTCATCCGATACCGAAGGTATGGGCAAATTGTCTGACGGGGGTGCTCGATAAGGCGTCCAGTCTGATGAGGCAAGAATTTGATCTGAGAGTACCTTCTGGCATGCAGCCAGCAGGTCGTTAACACTGTCGGCCACAGCTTCCGAGACGATGGTCCTCAGAGCCGACTCAGCTAACCCAGACGTGTGCCCGACACTTTCGGCCGTCAGAGATTGTAGTAAATTGAGGATTCCCTTTTCAGACGCGAAGTCACCCAACGAGACTTTCCGGAACTGTGATAATTCGGATTCCCGCAGTAGATCCTGCTCAATACGACCGGAAGCAGCGAATGCCCTGCCAATAACGCGCCCGGCCCAAGCCAGATACTCATCGCTCAATGCTTGGGTTCGGCAGCTCTTCCACACAGCAGTAGCTAAGTTCTTGGCGTACTGATCTGTTCCGACAACATCGGCAGCAACTGAGGTCGGAATTTGGAATTTACCACACAGCATCTCTAAGGCTAACTTTCGCGAGGGCTCATTCAGGAGATGTGAACCGCTCATCTCATCTTGGAATATGGCCAAGAGCAGTCTGCTCTCGTGCGTGTCTCTTTCAGCGTTACCAGAAGATCGGATATTGGCCGCAGACTGCGTGATGGTCTTGAAAGCATCCCTTCGTGCGCTGCTTCTCAGCAATGGAGACTCATACTCATCAAGGTATTTCTTGAACCAAGTGTGAAATTGCTGCGCCTTGCTCATTGTAGCCTTGAATTGGCTCTCCTGGGTCGTGCTGGACTGGCTGGTCTCAAAGAAAACTCTCAGGGAGGCAAGCGTCGACAAAGCATATCCCGCGAGGAACGAAGGGCATTGCGTGAGCTCTTTGGCACCTTGAGTCAAGAGGTAGCGACTCAGTCCTAAGGCATCGTCGGCGCACTCAGAGTTCGTGATGAGCGGGCGGATGGAGTGCAGAAGCATCTCCAAAGGGTAGGACTCAAATGCATGCGAGCTGGCCAAGCACACCAGTACTCGGACCTTGCGCAGGACAGAACAGCTGTGTAAGGGGCCTAGTGCCGGGTGAATACTATTAAAGAGCTTTCTCGCAACAGCGGCCACGAGGGTAGGGGTCCACAGCTTCGCCATCTCATACTGTGTTCGGCTGCAGAGAAGGGCTATTTCTCTAGTGAGATACTTCGCCCGGAATACTGGTTGCTGGTTCGGGAGAAGCACAACATCGGAATGGCCACATTGCTTGATCTCCTCCATCGTTCTAGCCGCATATTCGAGATTCTCATCCCTGGCCCACGAGTTCTCTACGGGGTTCTCTTGATCGATCAGACTAAAGAACAGCCCAATGATATCAACAAAATTCATGTAGACGCGCTCGGCGAAGACCTCACGTCCCAAGATTCTGCGTACCCGGCTTTCGCCGCTTTGGTACTGCTCAGTCTTAGGTAGGCTGATGTCATGTGCCATGCTATACGCGATGACTCTAGAGAAGTTATGGATGAGGAGCTGGCTTATGTCGACGGAGAGGAGAGAGGACAGCTGTGCTAAGGATTCTTCTTGACCACGCATTATCATCAAAGCTGCGACTTCGGATTGCGCACGCTCGAGTAGCTCTTCAAGGCTATCAAAGCCGAAGATCTCGAACGGGATGCCCTCAGCCGAACTATCCGCGAGCCACGTATATAGTAGCTGCGGCGCAAACAGGTCGAACAACACCCTTGGGCTATCCAGCTTCAGTGAGTCGGATATTTTCCGCAGGCAATGCGTCGCATGTTGCTTCGAGGACACGATGTTACCGGGAGTTTCGAAGATATGGTACACACATCTGCGTAGTAGCGTCGGCCACTCACGCGCCAGTTCTGCTAAGACGAAGAGGCGCACAGCAATTCCTTCGATGAACTCGCCATCAACAGGAAGTCTCTTGAGCACGTCAACGAACACTTCGTCATGGATCTTCAGTATGTAGCGTCCAAACATGGCTGGAAGCCGGCTCCCGATGTAGAATTGTACGGGAATACTACCATCCTGAAATATCTGCAGTACTGACGTCGTAGCGGTAGGCATCTTCATGCTCTCCAAGAATTTCTGATCGATTTGAGTGAGATGAAGGAGCAGGCGCGATAATGACATCTGAACCTTGGGTGAAAGAAGATTGTTCGAGAGGCCGGCCTTCATGAAGTAGGCATACAGATCGCCGACTAGAGAGGAGAGTTCGCTCTGGCCGTCGGACCACATAGACATGAAGCCATCCATGATGTCGATGCATAGATTCAAGGCGACTTCACAGCTGGTAAATCTTGCCCGGCCAATAATTTCGCCAGCCCTTTCGACTACCTTGACAGCATCGTCAGGATTGGTGATCAGGTCCGAACTGAATAGGTCCTTCAAGAAGTAGCGGCACGAAAGGATCTCTTCGTCCGATGCGGACAGAAATTCGTCGAGAAAGGGTGGGGGTACAAGTCCAACCTGGCCGTTGTCCTGATACAAGACATCTATGAAATGCAATCTCTGCGTCGCATCGATATAGAAAGAGGCAGCGTTAGTGAAGGCGGGGATATCTTGTCGTGCGATCTCAATACTCTCTGGCTGTACACTCGAACGACCACTGCGAGCCCTGAACTCATCATCTATGTCCATGGGGTCCTCGTGATGCTCGGACAACTGAGAGTCTGTCCGCTTACGAAATGCCGCTGATAATTCAGAGAAAATCCGGTGGAGGTATGGCCATTCTCTCGTCAGTTGCGCTAGCTCGCCATGTGCAAGTGACGGTATGTACGGTCGTATCGTTTTCAGTAGACACTCATATAAGCCATCATTCTCGAGCGCTGAAGACACTGCGTCAACTACACGCTGGAGGATCGCAAACAGTTTGTCTTCTAGCTCGCCAGATTGACGACTATTTACCTCGAGAAGCTGAGGGGAGATATAGGCGCCAATGATGAGGCAAAATAGTACGCTCTGAAGCTTTTCTGACGTGATATGGGATGATCCTTCCCCTCGTCTGATCCACGTATCACACATAGCTTCGATTTCTAGGAGCTTCGGGTGAAACAGTTCCGCTACCAACTTCTTTGTCGCATGCGTGTTAGATGTATCGGTAAGCTGCATAGTTGAGGCTGGAGCATTGACTTGGTTGCGCGGATGGGTTTGGGACGTGGGCGCTTCATCGTGGAGTAATAACAAGTAATTTACGATTACTTTGCGCTCTTGGAATAGACTCCTCGATAATCCTACGGGCCCTATGGTATCGTGAGAAGATCCCGTACAAGTGAGCTCAGCGTGGCCAAAAGTAGATCGCAGAAGATTTACAACCTCTGTTGGCTTTGCATGTGAAGTATATGTAGAGATGAAGGAAGCATCGGCTTCCAAAAGTTAGCAAAATATCCGGGCTACAGTAAGAACTTGAACTCGAATGCTTACCTGGATCCCACCTAAGAAATATCCAACGGACCACATGATTGCAAGTGGCATAGCTGGCACTTGGTAGTTGATAATTCAGTCGGTGAAGGAGGCTTGTCATGAGCAGGATTGAGGAGTCTACGACGACGGCTGGCCCATTCACGTCGGCGGTTGTGATCATAATATTGACATCATCGGCGATATCGCGGAAGGGTAACAGATCATTTGCCAGGATAGAGTTCAGGAGTAGGGACGAAGCTCTGCAGGTTCCTGTCATGCTGACCGAACGGACCGCAAACTGCCAAGCCTGTTTCCATAACCCTAATAGTTCGACGTCGTCGGCTGTTTGATCGAAAGTGAAACTGTCCAACTATCTTAGCTCAATCGAAACCACTCTCTCGATACTTGATACTGACCTTGCACATGATATAAGGGCCCAATTTGCGATTTTGTTATTCTTGTGGCTCGTCAAGGAGACTAGAATGGATAAGAGGTCCTGTACCTCATCGACCTCTAGTTTCACACCGGAAATGAAATAAGGCACAATCTGAAGGGCGGTGTGTTGGATGGTACGGTCGATAGAACGTAGTTTCTGCCTCAGACGGCTTGAACCCGGTCTAACCCGGTGTCTTTTTCTTGGCCGCTCGTCGTCTTCGGATGATGGGACAACTGGTGGCGAGGAAGCCCTCCAGAGTAAGCCTTCGAGTATGCCAATTGTTTGCACAACTGCCCATTTCTTCTCCGCCTCAACGTTGAATGATCGTAGACTGAACATCCCCAGAGAAAAAATGGTTGTCTCCTGCGAAGGTGTGGAATACGTCAAGTCATCCTGTTGAAGTTGAGCACGATCCTCGCGCCTCGAATACTCGGTCCAGAGCATGTCAGAAAGGGCCTCAATATGTTCTAGCACAGACGTATCGCCTCCCTGTTCAACAAGTACCTCAAGCTGTAGGTGACTATTATAAACGACATTGAGCATCTCAGCTCGGACACCATTGAGCAATGCGTCATCTTCAGACGCGCTCCTCGCCTGCCACCAGAGACTGACTAAAGGTATCGAATCCACTGCCAAGGAACTGGCCTGTGCTGTATTCTCTGTTTGAGTCAGTACGAGGAGAGCATTCAGCACACTGAATGCGTGCTGATGTAACTGACTTATACCCCAAGAATGGAGCTGCAGTATCTGGAGGACGGCAGAGGAGATCTCTACAATGCGATCAATAAGGGGGGCGTTTGAAGCATGCACTAGGGCAGAGAGACATTGGGCTAGGTCCTGAATCTGACTGCGATAGACCCGACTGCCGTTGCGGTGTGTTGAGCTAGGGGTAGAAGCGAGTGTCGAAGCAGTAGAAGACACCGTTCGTGCAGTTCCAGGTGCTGGTGAGGCCCGCGATGGCCCTGAGTCAAGCTCACCAGCCTGTCCAAAGTGGTCAATAACCTGCAGAGTAAAGTCGACGCAAGAATACCAGCCATCGCTGTTGTATGTCGCGAGAAGCTCTACATTCGGAGCATGGCTGAGCAGGGCCAGAAGAGCTTTAATGTAATGCTGCACGAGGGGCTGAACTAGGTCCTCGTTCGGACCGGGTAAGGTCTGGATGATGTGGTCGACAACGGCCAAGAGAGTCTTTCTTCTGAGTTTACATGCCCCGTGTTCGACGGCTAGGCGCAGAGCCTCTGCGCATTTCCCAAGCCTAGTCACAGTTGAAGCGGCAGCACTTTTTGTCGTCTTCTTGTTGCTGTAGTACTCGCTTTTCTCAGCAACGGCACATTGGAACAGAATTTCCAAAGTCCTATGATAGCTCTTGTCATCGAACTTGGATCTGTCAATGAAGTTAGTTGATATTACCTTGTCTGAGACCATGCTTGAGGTTGGAAAACTGATCAGGACAACCTACAGATCCAGACCCTTGTTTTTCTTCTTGAATTGATATATCAACTCTGGAGATGCATGTTAGATAAGTTTATCCGAGTTTACAATGGAAGTGGACAGTTACCATCCAGCCCGTGACCGCGATCCGTTTTACTACCGCCCTCGATCGATGCTAGCCTCATGTTTAGCAGTATTTCTTTCTACACGGAGGGACCTAATGTCTACATACCTAGTGCCTGTTTCATTGTCATCTCCTTAGCTGGAGGCGCCATCTTGACGGATGAGTACGTTGTCTCAACGCCCGAATAGTTATGCTAATATATGATGCATCTAATTGGGAGATGATCTCGAACCAGGCCTGACAGGGTCGAAGGTAGGAGCTGAGACTCGGATTGCAGAATTCATAATTTATGAGTGGCCATGAGTTGTCCTGAGCTGTCCACACATGTGGTGTCTATCACATATGAATAAAAACGAGGGTGAAGCCATGCGATGCTTGCACGTCCTGTACGTTCTGCACGTTATGCTCGAAACTCCGGCTTGGGAGCGAGAACCCAGACTAAGGCGGATATTCCCAAGGTTATTAAGATCAATTCTTTGAATGAGTGGTGTCGTCACCACCCAATTGATGACTTGTTAGTAAGTAGTCCGTACTCTATCTCGCGTACGTCTAGAAAAACCCTGTTACGGGCATTTTGAAAGCTATACGGTTCCCTTACGATAGAAAGAGAGAAAAAGCTGTTGATATCATCTTTCCATGAATAGATTTGTTCAGCTGACCAATTTGCGCTACAGGGTATATATGGCTGCTACAAGGGTGCCTACCTAGGTAAGTAAGTAAATCTAGGCCTACATATCAGGCAGATGGGTGGCCAAGCAACCTCCAATGGACGCCTTCCAGCGGCAATAGAAATCACCTAGAAGCCTCCAGGTCCCAGGATACCTACACCAGCCAGCCTACATACACCTGGTAGCTACCTTCATCGGTAGGTACCTAGATAGTGGTAAAGCTACTGTAAGGTACTTAGAGCCTAGTACCTGGTTGGACCAAATATCTAGGTACATACACCGCCTTCCAAATTCGGGTGGGCTTATTGACATTTCTGCTCAGTAAATAGGTACCTGGGTATGCAGGGATCACCTAGAGGTAGATAGGTAGTTCTATCTGGTTAAAGATCAAATGCTGGAGCTACAAAGGCATGTATCTATTATTATCTGTTGGAGCTTGAAAGCTTGAAAGCTTGAAATTATTATCACGACTTGTCACATACCAACATCCGCATCCGCATCCGCTTTCGCATACGACGGACGATTGCGCAAAAAACACAATAAGGGACTACTAGATTCTAAGTTATAACTATATATCCCAACCCAAGTAAACCAAATCGACCACTCAACTACTCCGTACAACGAATTATCCAGATTAGGAATTTCCCCGTCATACAATACGAAGTTCAGACGCGCTTTTCTCGAACACGCAGGCCCTCTTATTCTTATGTTCCTCTGATCTCTTTGTCGACACGTAAAGAATTCGCAACTTCTAATTCCTTTAATTCATTAAATCGCCGAGATATCTACCTTGAGTTGGCGGCCGAAGCGCCCAACCATACACCCCATAAGAGTCGCCGCCGATCATGCAATAGTTGCCTGTCACCCAATAACTGACAATGGCGGAAGATGGCGTCCTGGGAGCTTTCCAGGCCCTCCATATAGAGCTGCTTAGGGTTCGTGAAGCCTTAAAGGAGGATCGTGACGGTAGTGGCCAGGAGCTACTTACCCGTCTTCCTGGCCACCTTGCACTCGAAGCGGTCGGCGACAAGTTAAAAAATTTGCTGGATAAAGAGACTCGGAAGAAGGAAAGCCGCGACAAGGTGCTATCCGGCAAGATTAACGTGTTGGATGAAGAATGGGACCTCAACAAAGAATTTCAAGAGATCGCACTGCAGGTGGCCGACGACCTAGATTTAGACGAGATCGAAGCAGCCAAGCTCGCTTTGGAAGCCGAAGCATACGAGACCGAGTTCGGACGCCCCCGAAGGCAATGTGCTATCATCCGTTTTCACGAACAGCGCGAATACCTGCTGGACTGCATGCGCTTGCTTCTCGAGCTTTCAAAGGAGGAAGATGAGTTACTTGCTGATAACGAGTCCGACTGCCTCGGCGAACTCGGACAGTACGTTGCCCATAATATCCTCCGGCGAAGCCAACCGGGCCACGCAACACACGTTTCCAGAAACAGATTCATACCGGCATGCATGTCAACAATGGGCGAGATCAGGGCCTGGCTTCAGAAACTTATCGACCAGAAGACCAGCGCATCCGTGTTGGGCCGTACGGAAGATGTGCAGCTCCAGGAGACTGTCGAATATACGCATTGCAGCCTAGTCCGACAACACGAACATCTAGCCGTTATTCTTTGTTCCGCCATTGAGAGGAATGTCGCGATCAAGGATGACTTTGTCAGCTTTATTCAAACCCTCAAATTGATGGACAAGTATGACTTCTCTACCGGTACGTTATTCCACGCAAAATGTTTCATTAACTTCGAGCTGATCTTAATCTTTGGGTGAAGTGCATCTATTTCCCGTCTTAGGAACATACATCACCATGTTCGGTTCAACGGAGGGTAGTGGCAGCGTTGAACAAGCAAGGGAACTAAATAGAATAATTTGCCAACAATCAGACGACGACGCCCGCTCACTACCTTATCTCCACGCAGCAATAAGGGCATGGTGGATCGCCGAGTATAGTGGGTGGTATATGGAAGGCGCTGCCGGTGATGGCCTTCCGGGCATCGATGTTGATGCGGAGGACCAACAGAGATCAAAGCTGTTCACCGAGGCGCTTCGAGACGGTGCATTTGACTTCATGTTCGCCGTTGTCGCGGACCTTAGGACTTCGGAATGGCAGGATCCCGCACGAAATGACATGAGACGGTGGTTGCAGAGTAGGACACCGCCTCTTCCTCAGGACACGATACAGTTCAACGATTTCCTACAGGATCGCCTGGCAGCGAAGCTCGAGACATTCGTTGATGCTTTCATATCTAACATGCCCGATATTCTGCGCAAGTTACGCGTCGAGGAGGACGAACAACGACAGATGCGCCAGGCTCAGCAGCAGGAGCTCGACCTTGAAAGATTTATTCTCATCATTGCATATTGCTACGAGGGCCGACCAGACTCTGCGGATGCGTTTTGGTCTGACCCCGAAAGCAACCTTGCTGGTTTTCTGCACTGGGCATCCCGAAGGGCGTCGACCCCACTGGTCACCGCCTTCTGCGAGATGTTGCAGTGCCTATCGGAGGATGCCGAGTCGGCGAAATCTGCCCACGAGTTCTTGCTTGATGAGGCGCACCATGCGTCAGGGAAGATGAGGCGTTCGCTGTCTCTTACGTGGGCCCAGATCTTTAAGGAAGTGGAATTTTTTGCCAACAAGATCCGGGAGAGCCCGGCCCCAACATCCCAAGCAAGTGCTATGAAGGCGGGGAAGTTCACTCATGAGAATGCGGAGACGGAGCCTGAATCCACGATGATGCTGGAGTGCTACCTTCGACTGATGGCGAAACTAGCCGCACAGAGCGAAGATGCCCGAACCTACCTACTCAACTCCAACGTGGCACTAGTCGAGTTACTATACCAGCTGATTAGCAGTCTGATCACCCCTCGCCTCAGGGCGTGCGCATACAAGGCCTTAGCCGCTCTCATGAGCCGGAAGTCTTCAGCAGACGGTCAGACAATGTGGCGGTATCTTGAATCCTGCATGACGGGCTTCTACGTTCCGCTATCGACAAAGAAGGCTTTGGCCTCTTCTCCGAACCCCCCATCCCCGGCATACTATATGGAAGCATTATTCCAGCAGATGAGCCCTAACCTAGACGAAGCCAGCGCCTTCATCCAACTACTGACAGTTCTAACATCGCTACCTGAAAGCGGCAGCGCTTTGCGCGATGAACTCCCGTACACGGAAGATCTTGGTATTTCTACTAGGATGCGGCCCGGCATCGAACCTTACATCGACTTTGCCCTTGGCTACATCTTCGCTCTGAGGACTCCGGAGGTGCAAGATGTAAATCAGCAAAGAATAGTACGATTCTACTGCTTAGATTTTGCCCTCACCTGTCTGTCTAGCTTCAACGAGGACTTACTCATATTGAGCAACGAGACCAGCATAAATGTGGATTCGGCTATATCGACGAAGGACCTAGCGACGTATGTTACACTACACCCTTTCTCTAGGGTTATGGAGTGGATGTACGATAGCAATTTTATGAAGACCCTTCTCGATACTATCCACCAAGACTCTTCGGACACGGGGAAGGCATCGCACGATTCGCCGCTCATACTCGGCATCACAAGAGCTATACAGCTCATTTCCACGGTTCTAGATCTACAATCTACCTATCTTGACCTCGTTCGTCCGATCCTCAAGTCGCAAGCCAGAACGCAAAGCCGCTCGCGTCACGTCCCGACATCGAACAGCTCGTTTGCATCAGTGGAAGATGGCCTTCTGACCAGCCTGACCCTGATCTCCGACCTGAGTGGGTACTGTAGGTTAGGGAACGCGGATCTCACCTTGGTTAGCTTGAAGCTTCTCGAGAAGATTGCAACCTCCCCACGGATGGTCTCCGCTTGGGACTCCGGGGTCCAGAGCCGATCCGGCCGCAACAAGGCCATTGTGGCCCTCGAGGAATTCGGTGAAGCTCAAACCATATCGGGGTCTCTTGCCGCTGAGTTCGTGAAGCCTCTCGATCTCGTCAAGCAAACTACTTCCCCTGAAAACCTGATCAAGACTTACATCCTTGACTTTATCTACTCGTGTCTTCTAGCAAACCCGGACCGTCCTACCATTGCTCATCTCCTGTTAGGATTCCAGTGTGGGACCAACGCCCTCAATGTCACACCTGGAAGCGCTTTTGACCAAGGGAAGGCATTGTTTCACATGCTGCTGCCTGTGATAATTGATGTCCAACCTACCAACGACCAGGGCCTCATGCAGCCTTGGTTGGTCAACTTGAAATATAAAGTCATGAGGATCTTCAAAATACTCTGGTGTTCGCGGTTGTCATCGGGGATCGTTCTCGATGAGCTTCGGGAGAACGATTTTCTCTTCCATCTATTGCTGCAAGGGTTCGTTGTCCCGCGGCAAGAAGCCGGGTGGGGCAAGCCGGAGGATTTCACGCCCACGTTCCTCATGGAGCCCGCGGCTCAAGGCTACATCGACGAGCTGTCGATGAGGGCAATGGCCATGGAGTATATCGCCCATGAACTCTGCAGCGTGTCCCAGGGGAACATGCCTGCCACGAAGAGAAGGATCTTCGAGGCTCTTGGGGGCCGGATCAACATCGACAGCGACAATGTGATCCCGACCGCATCCGTCTTCGAATTCCATGACGCGTCACCGCAGGAAGATCAGTTCGTTACTAATCCACCAGATCTCGACGCCTTCCGGGATATCGACCTAGGAACTTGTGTCGAGCCAGATGATTTCTCGAACCCAGTTTTCAACGTGCAAAAAGTCGAAGAGCTCCTACTATTAAAGCGTAACGAGGCACGGGCATCGGGACAGTTAATGCTACAGCAAGAGCCCGACCCCCTAGAGGTCGAGCAGCAGACCATTCTTGGATACGTCTTCTATCTCAACCGATTAACGCAGATCAAATCATACAACATCCGGGTCTTGCAGGCATGGACAAAGCTACTTTTGGTTATGGCGGACCTGAACGATTTCAAAGGCGCCGGCCACGTCTCCTTCATCCTACAAACGTTACAGGCGATCCTGCCGAGCCTCGAGATATACGGGTCGGAGAAACCTGAGGCCGCGTTCGAGCTGGCGAAGCTCGCGAAGATCTTACTGTTCAAGCTGGATTTCTCGACGATGGCGTCGACCGATAAGCAGAGCCGTGCCATAGAGAGCCTTGTTAGCGACAAGTTGTTCCAGCTCCTACACATATCTCTAGGGGCTATAGCCAAGTGGACAGGGACGCCGGAGCTGCGGTCGATCTACTACAGCATCTGCTACCGCTATCTCACGGCGCTGGTGGATCACGGCCAGGGTGCCGAGTCCGGTAGGCGGAAGACGGCAAGGGCAATCCAGTCCTTTGGTGACAAGCTGATCAACGTGATCTGCGACGATGCTTTCTGTGGAGATGCGGGTTGCCAGGCCGCCGCCTTGATTCTCCTATCGACACTAGTCAACCTTGGGACCGAGCAGAACGACAATTACGTCGTGGAGTCGCTTAACAGACTCAACTTCATAGGCGTCCTTGTCGACTCGCTCCGAGACGTCTTGCAGGAATGGATCGAGATCAATAGGACAGGTAAGGCTTTCCCCCCTTCGCAACTGACGAGACCGGGTTCTGACACTAGAGTCCTCTTAGGCAATCCACAGCAGCAGCACTACCACGACGCGAAGCTTGCTCTGCTTTTACAGCTATGTCAGACGCGTGAGGGCGCTAAGAACGTGCTACACGCGAGCCTGTTCCGGACGATCGAGCAGTCGGGACTGTTCTCCGTAGATCCCGAGCTGCAGGCAGACACGACGGACCCCAAGGCGCTGGAGAAGCACTACGCCCTACTCGTCAAGGCAGCGCGCATCATCGGGGCGGCGATCGTCAGCCGCGGCTCGCACAACGTGCTGCAGGGCAGGCGCTTCCTCACCGAGCACAGGATGCTCGTGATGCACGTCTTGAAGCGCTCGGCCGGTATTGCCGGCGGCGGGGGCAAGCTCGACAGGGCCCTGCTCGAGCGCATAGACGACCTGGCTGAGGCATTCATGATCCTCATCACCGCCACCGGTTTCCTTGAGGTAAGCGAAAAAGAAGAAAGGACCTAAAATCATGATTTTTCCTTGCAATGGGGCTTCTCTAGCATGGCACAACACAGCCCCCCCTTGGAGCTGAACAGCTAGCATGACACATGCATAGCCTCGGGAGCTGAGGAAGAGAAGGATTGTTTCTACCCGAAACCATCAAGACGCAAATGTAGCTAACCGAGTCCCCATAGTTCGAGAACGAATCCGTCACCGAAGACCAGAGACAGGCGTCGACAGTATTCCACTAGCCCGGGGCGGAGGAAGGAGGATATCTGGCGGTGGTGAGTGGATAATAAGTGAGGTCATAAACTCACTGAATCCAGGAGAGGGGGGATCCAGTGAAAGAAACTACGAAACAGATATCAGGCGGCGCGCGACTTAAACCTAGGTAGGGGGAGCCGGAGTCTGCTTGGCAAACACTTGGCTTGGGAGAATAGAACCTCATTATCGTTCAAAGTGGCCTTTACCTCTTTTTTTTCACCCTTCCTTCCACAAGTCCAAACCCCCCAATATCTTGATTCTCCCCCTATCTATTTCTATTCCTACATCTCTAGTAGCTAGGCTAGGTCTAATCTGGTTTTGTGTCTCATTACACGGGACCAGGCGTTCTGGAAGTAACCGGGAAGGGGGAACGTACATTAGAAGGGTGCAAAGGAGATAACGAAAATGATTTATGGGAGGGGGGAGGGCACTTCGCTACCTCCCGACAGATCAGCTGGGAATGCCAAGTCTGTAATCGTACGTATGTATGTATATAGCGTGAGAAGAATGTTGAGCAGCAAAGTGACACAAGCGTGGGCTGACCGAGCCTCAAGTCCAGGAAGACACAGCGACAATTGAAGACATAGGCGTTTTCTTTTCTTTTTGCCCGCCGCCATTCTGATCGGCAACGAACCTTACGAACCGAAAAAAAAAAGTTACGCGGGAGATCCCGTGATCCGGATGTACATTGTAGCCCATAACTAATTGATCATCGTGTTGCCGTATGTGTCGGCTTAATGAACTGCATGCCGGTGAACTTCAAGATATACACATAGCTTATCGATGTTATCGATCGGTAAATTCGGGATCCCGAGGCCGAGTCACTAGGTAGACTAGTCGGAAGGGGAGAGAGCAGCGAGGAGCAGGGAGCGTTATTATCCTCCCGCTTACTTTATGTACAGTATATATACGTACATACACAGGTATTACATGCATGTGAAGAAAAACTTGACTACTGTGCGCGCGGGCTACCTAGGCTAAGCTGATGCGCGAGCCGTGCAGTAAGAGCGTTGCAGCGCATACGTATAGGAAGCGAAGGGGGTACGTAGTAGGGCAGGGTAGGGCAGGGCAGGACAGCGGAAGAAAAAGAATCTCACAAACGGTGAGACTAGAACGTCGTCGAAGCCCCCCTTCGGGTCACACCAATCTCACTATCTTCGGTGGCCGGTAGCGTATAGGGCCCTAGACATAAGAAATGAGCATACCAGCATGCTACCTACGCCTACCAGGTGATAATGATCCACCCGGATCTTGTGTCCACCACTTTTGTGTCGGGTGGGTATGTAGTGTACTTCTGGCACCTGGACAGCATAGGGAAGGACGCCGGTCGCCCGAGAGTTCTCGTACGTAAGAATAACGAAACCCCGAAGCTGAGAAAGCTGGGGAAAGAAAAGAGAGCATTTGGGGAAACCCCCCTTGAAGAAACGAGTACGCCTTGCCTGATCCAGCCAGCAGCCCCCCCTTCGGAGTCGGAACAGGGTCTTACATTAATGGAATCATGGCATACCTACATAGATGCTGGAGATGTTGGCTGTCGACTCGCCACCATGCGGAGATAGACCTCAGCAGTCGGGCAATCTACCTGAATTCGACCGCGCAGCCCGTATACACAACACCACCCGAGTGCGCAGGAGCATGCGACCGGCAGCACCCAACACGCGGTTAGCTGCACGGGGGACGTAAGTGATAAAGTGCTAGTTAATAAGAAAGATCGAGTACGTGACTAGCTCCCAGCTGAGATCCGGGCCGTTTTTGATATCGAGAGCGATTATTATTGGTTGATTGGTTTCAGGGGGGGGAACAAAGCAGTTGTCGCCTGGTTTTTAGCATGGTTTATTAGCGGGCAGGGGAGGGATGAACACTCGCAGAGACAGATTGGCAGATTTGGTAGATTAAAAGTCGATGGGCTGATTGATAGATCAAAAATAGTAGGACGTAGTTTGCTGATAGGACCCAGACCTACCTAGGTATGTATCACTATCACTGAAGGAAGGCATGTAGTGGTTCCAAGCTGCCAAGGTTCCGATTAGGCTAGGGGTAACCCCGGCGAGTCCATGGGTCTTCCCCAGGACCCTCTGATAATAGTAGTTCCCTCCGCAGTAAACGAGCAAATGATAACGTCGGCATTGAAACGAGAAGAAAGAAGGTTTATGGTGTGTCCTTGGTATTATTAGTAAAAAAAAAAGGATAGCAAAAGAGAGATAACGGTGGACCAGTGGACCCGTGGGATCCCGGGGCTTCTTTTCCTCGTCTTCCTAATGTCTTGGCCCGGGCTTGGCCCGGGCTGGACTTTGCCCGTTGCGAACTGGCTGAACTTGGATTGGAACGAAAAGACTTCTTACCTTTGAAAAGGTGACGAAGGAGGGTTGCGACTCCAACATGCCAAGCATCGTTAAGCTTCCCCACCTAGCGGGCCAAGAGAGCCTCTTAGACCCCTAGCGTAATCCCCGTACCCATATGTACCCATATACCCATACCATACCAGCATACCCATTTGCCCATTTGCCCATCTCCCATCCTCATCCAGTATGTAGTACTTCGTAGGTGGGAATTTGGAAGTTGGGAGACAGGGTGGCTTATCTCAAATTCGGTCTCGATCCAACAACTCTCAAGAAGTAGGACGACCTTGCGACCGTTCATCGTCATGCACGAGTTTAACGTGACATTACCCGAGTAAGTCTCCAGGTCCAGGCACTCGCACGTGTCGTATCCATTCCGACTTCCCCCCATATCCCAATCCGTCGCTATATATATGGTGGTGTGGTAGTAGTCGTGATGGTGGTCTAAAAAGCTTCTAGTATCCCTAGACTCGGGTTCCCATGTGCTTCATACCGTCATCTAGCCTGTTAGCCTAGCCTAGCCTTCCATTCAACACAATTACCTACTTGCCTACTTCTACCAGATGAGTGGTTCTGGTGCTCTAGGTGACACCGTATTGAATCATGTTTGATAAAAGAAATTGAGCCCCGGCTACACTATAACGCGACTATTCCGCTAGACCCAATGGGGCGGTCGGTTTACGCAGTGAACGCAGTTGGCGTATCGGCGCTTGACTGACTTGCGTCCTCGGTCAGCGCGTCGAGCGCCACCTGGGCTACTGGGCTTCTGGGCATCCTACCAATGCTATACTACATGTACCTAGGTACCTAGGTAGTTACTACAATACATAGTACCCCGTACTACGCTAGACGGGACCCTTGTTCAAGGCTACATGAGTCCCCCCATGAGTTAGCCCGGGGGCAATCCCACTTCTAGCCACTGGCAGCGTAGTAATTGGTTCCCCAGAAACGAGGAGGAGAAGGAGGAAGAGGAGGAGCTGGGAGACCAAAAGACTTGGGAGATAACAGAGAACGGAGCCCGCCAGTGACTTACCTACCCACTTCTGCCTTCTTGACCGTTGCTCACTACCTCGAAGTCTACCAGTATTCACCAGGTACTCGAATACCTAAAATGAAGTAGACTTTAGCACATGGGGGGAGCAACTTCTTCCCCAGAAACCCCAACCGCTACTTCCAGTAGTACCTTTGAACTCTGCCTTGGCATTACATACTTAGGTACATGGGGGTTGATCATCATCCCGTCACATGAGATGTAAGTAGCACATCAGGTATATCAGGCATATCAGGGCAGAGCGCACCTGTATACCAGGTAGGGTAGGTAATGTATTTTTTATTATTGTGTACTTCAGAGGTAGTATACCAATGGGATCTCATCTCATCCCAATTCCTCCCGACTTCCTTCCTATTAAACAGCAGGACCCCTCCCCATCTCATCCTCGTACACACCCTCCCTCTCTCCTCCGATCTCTCGACTCCTTATTTTTCCTCAGCTCTGCCTCACTTCGTCATTGTGGTAACCTGAATCCTGGTCACGCGCACAATCATTTTTGGCTGCCACTCAGGAAGCAGAACAAAATAAGTGCCCGTCAACTACCAGCCAGCCCTTTCTCTTTTTAGGGGGGAGTTTATAACTTCCTTTCCTACCCCTTCCTCCCCACACCCTGAACGACACGTGCAAGATAATCGCACTTGGAAAAAATTGTAAAGGGAATAAGAAGAAGAAGAAGAACACGAGAAAACAGTGATACAAAACGAAAGGGAAAGGAAGATCTGTAATTCCAGTAGAGCACGCCTCACCCTCACGCACGTGCCTTCCTCCGATCAAACGATCTACGATCTGTGAGTGATCGATCTACCCGCGTCCACCACCACCACCTCACGTCACACACGATATACGTACGCCACCATGGACGGAGGGGTCGTGCACCGGACTTCGTCCGAGAAGGGCGCCTACGAGAAGAAACCCGATGATGCCTCCGACATCGAGACTGCCCACATCCGCGGTCTCGAGACCTCAGCCGATACGGCCCTGCACCGTGGTCTTAAGGCGCGTCATATCACCATGATTGCCATTGGAGGCGCCATTGGTACTGGTCTCATTATCGGCACCGGAAAGGCCCTTGCGCAGGCTGGCCCTGGCTCTATCTTCATCTCTTACTCCGTCGTTGGTTTCGTCGTCTTCATGGTCATGGCTGCCCTTGGCGAGATGGCCGCTTGGCTCCCCATGTCCGCTGGTTTCACTGGTTATGCTTCTCGGTTTTGCGATCCTTCGCTGGGTTTCGCGCTTGGTTGGACGTGAGTGAACCCCCTTGTGCTCTGTTGTCGAAGCAACATAGCTGGCAAGTTGGAAAACCTGAATATGTGATAATTGTTGGCTAACATGTCGGCTTCTTCCTAGTTATTGGTGCAAGTATATTATTGTCACGCCCAATCAGCTTACCGCCGCCGCCCTTGTCATACAGTATTGGATTCCGCGTGAAAAGGTGAATCCGGGCGTCTGGATCACCATATTCTTGTTAGTCATCGTGGCCATCAACTACTTCGGCATCCGCTTCTTCGGCGAATTCGAGTTCTGGCTGTCTAGTTTTAAGGTCATCGTTATCGTCGGCGTCATCCTCCTAGCCCTCATCATCGCCTGCGGTGGCGCCGATGGTGATACGAGGGGCTTCCGTTACTGGCGCGACCCAGGGTAAGTGCTCGCGCTCGCTTTTGCCCCCCCCCCCCCCAACAAGCTCAGCTTCTCTTGATTCCTGCACATATACTAATTAGTAAATAGCGCCTTTGCTGAATTCATCGACGAGGGTGCTACTGGAAAGTTTTTAGCCTTTTGGTCGACCATGGTCACGGCCACATTTGCGTATCTTGGTACCGAGTTGGTCGGTGTAACGGTCGGCGAGGCGCAGAACCCGCGCAAGACGGTACCCCGTGCCATCAAGCTCACCTTCTACCGAATCGTCTTCTTTTACTGCATCAGCATCTTCCTGCTGGGCATGTGCGTGCCGTACAACTCGCCTGAATTGGCATTCGCCGCAAAATCTTCTAACAGCGCCAACGCCTCGCCTTTCGTTGTCGCCATCAAGCTCGCCCACATCAAGGGTCTCGACCACGTGCTCAACGCCTGCATTCTGATCTTCGTCTTTTCCGCCTCTAACTCGGATTTGTATATCGCCAGCCGCACGCTGTACGGCCTGGCCTCTGACGGTTCCGCCCCCAAGATCTTCCGCCGCGTCGACAACAAGGGTGTGCCCCTGTACGCGCTCGGCGTGTCGGCAAGCATTGCCCTGCTCGCCTTCATGAATGTCGCGGACGACTCCAAACAAGTTTTCACCTACTTCGTCAACATGGTGACCATCTTCGGCCTGATGACCTGGGTCTCGATTCTAGTGACCCACATTTATTTCGCTCGCGCGCGCAAGGTGCAAGGCCTACAAGACTCCCAGATGCCGTACGTGGCTCCGCTGGGCATCTACGGCTCGTACGGCGCGCTTGCAGTCTGCATCCTCATCTCATTGACCAAGAGCTTCGATGTCTTCATCAAGGGTCGCTGGGACACCGCCACCTTCGTCACGAGCTACCTCGGCATCCCCGTCTACCTGATTCTGATCGCGGGCCACAAGCTCTGGACCAAGAGCAAGGGCGTCCGTCCCCATGAATGCGACTTCTACACGGGCAAGGACATCATCGACCGTGAGGAGGAGGCCTTCCTCGCCGCCAAGGCCATCTCCGACGCCGAGAAGGGCAGCGGGGGCGCCTCCTCCTTCTACAGGAAATACGTCTCCTGGCTATTATAAGGAGGCGGGAGCGGATTTTCCCGTCCGTCTACATGTATTCTACGCTCGCATGGAGCGAGAGAGCGAAAGGACGTTGTCCAAAGCATCATCATTGTCGTTTGTTTTATATAGTTTTTTGTCATCTAACTAGCCATCACGACGTAGTTAGACCAACGGTCATGATATCATGAGAATAAAGAGAAAAGTGACTTAAATTCCACCCCTACACATGAAATATTTGTGTTTACGGTGTTTGCAAGTTGGCCAGATGTTGAAAGCACGATGGTAGTAGTCACGTAAACGCAGTTATTTTTTCTCGACAATAACACCGCTTCCCCTCAACCCAACAACAGCCACTTCATTATCCAGCTATCCGTTCTAATTCCAAAAACGTAGCGGCGCCAAGCCGAGTGTCTAGGGGCCGAGCATCTGGGATAGCTAGTATAAACGACTCGTCTCCCCTTGGGGACCCCCGGAGGGAGGGGGTAGCTTGCGTGGAGAAAACAGAGAGGGGAAGAGGGGCCCGTCATCGCGACAACGCGGGGAAAGACGTGACACCGTACGATGGATATTTACAAGTGGGCAGAGAGATCACGAAACGGCGAGATCTAAGCGGTGGCGATCTCGCCTCTGTGTCTGTACATGTATACCGTTACCGCGGCTAGGCGGATGGGCGGATAGGGCGGACGCACCCGGTAAGGTAGAGAGAGATAGCCGCATGGCACACACGGCCACTTACATAGCCCGTCACTGTAATCCACGAGGATTCAAGTAATTATGAGATCCCCATCCTCACGTCATCCGTCATCCAAGACGCTCTCGTCCCGGAACCGTCCGAGCACCCATGACATAGACTCGGGTATATCCCATGTATCCCTAACTCAGCCCAGCCCGAGTTCGACTCGCATCGACTACTCGTATTGCCTACCTGGGCTAGCACTTTGCGGTTCAGGTCAGGTAGCCATGCACCCACCCCACTACACGCATACGCATATCAGCATGCGATGTGCATTGCATCGGTAACCGGCAGTCGGATCGTCGTCGTCTTCAGCCGCATAACCTTGCCCTAGCTATACCTACCTCGCTTGCCTGTGTAGTTAGATGATGATCATTGATTAATCCCCCTGTCTAGCGTAAGTACTGTATAGAGTATGAAGTCGACTTATAGGCGACCTATCCTACCTAGGTAGGTAACCCAATCACTACTTACCTCGACGCAGACATGAAACTCGGGGTGTGGATCGTGATTTATACATCATTACGTTTTCGTTTTAAACCTCTTTTCTTCGGGCATTTAATTACTCTCGGCTTTTTGGGGTTGTTCTCCACGGGGTAATGATATATTAATAAATAGGGCCCCCCCCCAGCCAAGCCCTCCAGCTCCGCAAGCCAGACCCAGCAGCGAAGCGAAGCGAACGAACCACTCGGACAAGCGGGCGGACGAGACTGTTTAGTTCCGTCCAGCATGAATATAAACATCGCTCCCTCCCCGCTCCCCTCTCCTACACCGAGCACGCGGGTCTAATTACGTAGGAGAAAAGAAGAAAATATCCTATGCCTAGGTCGTAGGGGGGGGCAGCACACCTATTACTATTACTACATACTTACATACCTAGTTTATTATATTTAGCAGATATGGAACTTCCCCCTGCTTTCCCCGTCATTGCGGAGGTTCTCGTGCGGGATAGCGTCGCGACTAACGGTGCTTTAGCGCCATTACAACTCATGGGGTTACTATGCGGGGAGGCGGTGGCGGTGGCGGGGAAGAAGGAGGAGGAGGAGGAGGAGGGCGTGACTAAAAAAGGACTCCAAAGAACTAGAGTTGGATATTTGATAATAATAATAAGAAAGCGGCGGCCGGAAATTGGCCCCGTTCCCTACCTATCATACGTAAACTTGTCGGTCTGCGTTGTTAGCTAGCAGCAGCCAGCCAGCAACGGGGTTCCTGGCTTGGAATTCCAGGTTCCGGCGTGACCTGGCAGTCTAGTCTGAATCCTGCGCAGCATGAGACAAAGAAAAAGAGAGAGAGAAGGGGGGGGGGGGGTTGCAAACAAGGCGGCGGCGGCCTTGGCGATTAGGAGACGTTGGGTGACGAATGGATTTGTTGGACGACTGGACACGTAGGAAGGTATGCCAACTAGCCATCGCGCGGGCTATCGAGAAAAAAAGTAGAAGGGGAAAAAGACGAAAAAGAAACGTCCAACATCTGCGAAGATTATCCAGTCATAACCTACTTAGATACCTAACCACGGAATGCCTACCTGCCCTATGCGACATCAGACAAGAAAGGCGGCAGCGACGTTGTTTAGCGGTCCCCATGCGGCTCTGGGAGAGGATTAGCTACAAGTACCCGAAATGGAGCGAGTCCGACGTATTGGAAGAGACTAGGCGAGTAAGTAGGATGCTTAAAGTATCTATCTAGTCTGTTAGTCTGTTCAGGGGGGCAAAAGGTACGGCCAGTCAGTCGAGTCAGGGAAGGGAGGCCGAAGTTCAACGACTCGACATCTCGCCAATCGGAGATAGAAGACCAGAGAGTTACCTATTAATCGCACGGGTACCTCCGGCGGTGCCGAGGCTGGAGTTAAGTTGCCTGGGAGAGGGTTGTTAGTGATCAATAGCGGTTTAGATTATTAGACTGGATGTTTTTGACTGGCTGGTTGAAGTCGCTCAAATCAAGTAACGGCAGCCTGGCGTCTGATGATGATCTGCTCACGCCTTCTCAGGAGAACCCCCCTGGCCGTCGCTGTGATTCGCGCGCTGGTGGTTTGTGGTTTTATTGTTATCGCCGTGCCATCACATGCCGTCCAGCCAGTTGAATGAATAGATAGTCGACTGTATATAATAAGTACCCAGTCCAACTGTTTGAGAACTTATTCTACATTCATCCTACGTTACGTCGACGGGGAGTTGACCACGGCTATCTCCTCACCCCCCAACAGGGAGGTTTTGCGCGAGATAAGCCAAATTACTACTTCTTCGCCAGAGGCGGACGGGCAGGGAAGGAAAATAGAAGTAAGGCAGGAAGCGGCGCAAGCAGGTGACGATGAACCATGTGACGGAACGCGGGACGTCCGCAGAATTCTCATTCGTCAAAGAAGGCCTGCGCCGCTCGGGAGCCTGTTGTAAATCGGGTAGGTGCTGCGGTTCTCGACCTGTCGCGCCCCCCGGACCTAGGGCGACGTTATGCACCTCTTCTGCGCAGTGCTCGAGATGCAATGGTAAGCCCGGTCGGTCACTGCTTACGCATGCCCACCTTATGAATATACCTACGTTGCTGAGAAAAATCCGAGTTTGGGGGGGCTTACTACTGACGAGTATGACTACACGCCAAGCGGTCATGGACTGGATTGATGGCCACCTCTGGCACATGGACATTACGCGGTTAAGAAATATATTGAGAGACCGTTTGAATATATCTTGAGGCAGCGTATGATGTAGGCAGTATCATTCGGACGGATCAGGATGTGTATCTCGTAATCCTAAGCATGTAGTTTTGCGACAGTATTGTCTCGCTATGTCCCAATTCCGCCCAGGTCAGTTAGGACATCCTCCAAGTCCGCCGCCGCTGGACTGTTGTCTCTCGCGCTCCTCCGCAGCTGCGCGGCAATGCCTCGTATCGCGTCCGCAGAGTGCGCGTATCGCCTCCTCATGCCGGGGCTTGCGTTTTCCAACAGAGAGGTGACGAGTCGTAGCACATCGACCTGAAATTCAAGCAGGGCCTCTTTGCCCCCGATAACCCACTCGTCTCCCCTGACAAGCGGCACATCATACGCCGCCACAGCCGTAACGAGGCTCATCCAGCTCTCGGGGGTGCTGGGCTCGCTCTCTACAACGATCGAGAGCACAAGGGCGATGCGCGTTCCGCGTAATAGCTCCGCGTCCATGTTAGGGGTAGGTGCTGATGTCGAATTTAGGATCGAGACGAGATCCTTCGATAATGTCTGCCATCCCTCGTGGGAAGCGAACTCTTCGATACCGTTTGATGTACGCAGTACGCCTTCTAGCGCTGCCAGAATCGGTAGACGATAGTCATGGACGCCGAGGGAATTGGACGGAAATGGGGAACTCCGTTGGTACAGTTCCATAAACATGTCCATGAGACTAGCGGCCTCCTTCCTAAGGACATCCCCGTCATCGTCACGTAACCAGAGCGCGATGGCGCGAAGAGCCGAGAGAGTGAACGGATCCGTCACTGCGTTGTCGTCCTTCGAATCCCAAGCCAAAGTCTTATGAGAGCCCGTGGACGTATGCGCAGCGCCTGAGCGAGCTTCTGGGTGTAGTCCTGGAGCCCCGGCTATCGAGGCGTCCCAACGGTCGCGGAGGTACTCTAGAGTGACCGAAATGGTTTCTCCTATGGACTTACTAAGTTTGAGGACAAGGTCAGGCGACATATTGAACGTTGTCTTCCCTGTAGTCGAATCCTCGCCTGGGTTGTCCAATTCCTCCATCCATGCCAAGAGGTGACCGATAAATGCGGCCAATATGTCCAGGGCAGATGCTAGACGCTGGGATATCTGGGGATACTCTGGATCGTTTAGTTTCTCTAGGAGAGAGGGTAGAGTAGCACGTATGTCCACGAGGATCAAGTTAATAAAGAGGTAGGAGAAGGGTTTCTCAGAGCCCAGTTCATCGGAGAACAGTAGTTGGGGAGCCTCTCTAGGATATAGCATCAGTATAGTGCCGGCACAGTTGGTATACGCTGAGCGCCCGACCGCCGTTGGGCGGTTGGTACACAAATTACGGATGAACTTCACGACGGAAGTGAGCCACTTGGGGCTCTGGGGTATAAGCTAGTACTTTTGTTAGTCATTTTTCAAAATATCTAACTGCGAGTATCACTCACCTCAGCATCTAAGTTACCCAAATGGGCAATAAATTCCAACAAGCTCGTTCCATCGGTGCCCGTGAATGAAGCAACGAGAGACTGAATGCTCGTGTCGATCTTGCTCCTCATAGAAACTCGTGAATCCTCGTCTGCTAAGGCTGTGGTACCTCGCTCCCAGGCCCAAATAAATATGCTCAGGACATGAGGCTCCTCTGGGGCAATCTCAATGAGAGGGATCCAATCGTCGACCTCAAGGCTGGCGAATATCCTTGCTCCTTCTGGGAAGCTGACAAGACTAAGTAAAGTTTGGATGATATTCCGAGATGTCTCTTTGGAGCTACGCAGAGCGTTAGCTGACAGATCTCAACACTCGTTTGACGCTCTTTCTGCTTGGGGCATACCTATAGAGAACGGCTGTCGTCAACTTCGGAATGCGGTTGAGGAATCTGGGATCCTGCTTAGCGTCACTTGGCAATAAGATGGCAAATGTATGGAGGACTGCGACGGCAAGGTCAAGCATATCCTTGGAGTGCTTCTGGTCCTTGCCGGGGTTCGACCCTGTTCTTAGAAGACGATCGAGGAATTTAGGAGAAATACAGTTCCATAGTGATGTTATCGTGTCCTCGTCGCTCTGGAGCTCATGGGAATTATCCAGCACGGACTTGAGAAGTGCCAGGCCAACGAATCTCGAGGTATCATCCTTGGCCCCGAGGAACTGCCGGGCCTTGTCGAGGGACATAGCCTGGTTCTCAGTCCCAGCCGACTGGCCATCGTTCTCGTGATCCTCTATTTCCGCCATGGAGGCCCGTCATGTGTATTTGGCCAATTATGCTTCTAACATCAAGTGCATCTTGGACTGGGAAGTTAGTTGTCTATATATGTTATAGCCTGAGAAGTATTTGAGGCTACCTAGATAGATGTTTACTTGGGATGGACATTAGGGATTATATCCGTAGATATAGGAGAATAGGGGAATAGGAGTGGAATGCCGTCACTCACTGGGGTCCGCGGACTTTCATGGAACAGGTACATGAATAAATGCAGGTACCCAAGTACCTTGAATCCAGGAGTTAGCCAATGACAATGAAAGACTCAAGTGACAGATATCCACTCTGTTATGTAATTAGTTACATATGTACTTCGAATAAGGGACAAGTTAAAGTTTAAGAGAGTGCGTTATCGTTATCAATGGACATTGCTGCAGTGCTGGAAGCTGGCTTGGCTGGCTGGCTGGCTGGCTAGAGCCACGGGTGGCATCCACTAAAGCTCGACCTACATAGGCATGTACCTACTTTCCTACCTGGGTAATCATCACCACTCTAGGCCTTGTCGTCTGGTTACTTCCCGTCCCGAGGTCAACTTTGGAAGGTTTATTAGCCTATCTTTTCCTCAAAATCAACAGTGGCCACGTCTATTCTATCTATAATAATATTTTATCGTGTCCCAAAAAGTAGATTCACATGTTTAAGTCAGCCTAGACAACCTAGACAGCCACCTCGTTCTATCAATCCCAGGCCTGGCGCGAACGAGAGTCTCTAGAATCCCGGTCGCGCATTGATGTGACAAATGGCGCTGCCTCACCTTCAGTATGGCCAGCGGTAGCAATTTCACAAGCACAAATGACGATACCCCGGCTTCTTCCTCGAGGGCGCCTAATGGACGCGCCCCTATCGATAATCAAGATGACCAGATGACGACTTTGTTCGATGGCACTGACGATGACCCTTTGCGCGACGACCCATTAAATGACGATGACGACGACAACCAACTACCTGGACCCATCAGCTTCAAGCGGAAACAGAAACAGTCCATCCTTTCCAAGAGCAGGTTCCTCTCCAGGATAACCGGCAACCGATTGGAAGGCTCACATTCACGACATTCGTCTCAATCAGGAACCGTCACGCCCACGGGGCTACATCCCATAAATACTAGCGTTGGCGGTACTAATCCCCTCACGCACACGTCGAGTAACCCGAAGGAGAACGAGCCGCTGGATTGGTACGTCGACGGCCCGGGGAGGAGGGTGGGCTACGAAGATCTTACCGCGATCGACTGGATTTTTGAATACACAAAAGAGCGACGTCGACTGCGCGTCCTCTACTCGAGCGCAACTGGTATACTTGGCTATTTCAACATTCTCTTGGATTCCAGCCAAATATGGTTTATATTGATTCTCACCGGCATCGCTGTTGGCGCAGTAGCTGCCGGGATAGATGTGGCGT
The DNA here is from genome assembly GCA_023313575.1 of Eutypella sp. D-1. NCBI lineage: Eukaryota > Fungi > Ascomycota > Sordariomycetes > Xylariales > Diatrypaceae > Eutypella > Eutypella sp. D-1. Next base: position 2,079,597 of record JAJTTP010000003.1, read on the forward strand.
CCGATTGGTTAGGAGATATCAAGGGAGGGTTTTGCTCATCTGGCGTTGACAGCGGTGCCTTCTACTTGAACAAGAGTTTCTGCTGTCTTGGCTACGACCAAGGCGAGAAGTGCCTGGGATGGACACCTTGGGCTGCCGCTCTTGGAATCAGCTCTAGAGGCGGCAAGTGGTTTATTGAATATTTCTTCTTCCTTCTACTTTCCGTGAGTTCTCTAACCACGAGTTCGATGTGACCAACCCACCCTCCTAACCTGATATACAGGTTACATTTGCCGTTTGCGCCGGTTTCTTGGTTATGGAATATTCACCATATGCCAAACATAGTGGTATACCCGAGATCAAGACGATGCTGGGTGGCTTTATAATCCGACAATTCCTGAGTTCGTGGACCCTGATCACGAAATCTCTAGGACTGGTGAGCCTCCCGCTCGGCGTCAGTCTGTGACCTTCTGTGACCAAATTAGCTAACTAATCGGAGTGTCTCGCTGTCGCATCGGGTATGTGGTTGGGAAAGGAGGGCCCGTTGGTTCATGTGGCGTGCTGCTGTGCGAACCTCTTTATCAAGCTCTTCCCACACATTAATCATAACGAAGGTAGGGTAGACTTCACTCGTTCCTATCTCTAGTACGAGGGCTGATTCCTAATAGCACGGAAAAGAGAGATCCTGTCGGCGGCGGCGGCATCAGGAATATCTGTTGCCTTCGGTTCTCCGATCGGTGGGGTGCTGTTCAGCCTCGAACAGCTTTCCTATTATTTTCCCGACAAAACTATGTGGCAAAGCTTCGTCTGCGCCATGACGGCAGCGGTCGTGCTGCAGGCCCTTGACCCTTTTCGCTCGGGTAAGCTCGTGTTATACCAGGTACAGTTCAAGAATGGCTGGCAGGGGTTCGAGATAGTTCCCTTCATGCTGCTCGGGGTCCTGGGCGGCGTATATGGCGGCTTCTTCATCAAGGCGAACATGCGCGTGGCCCAATGGAAGAAGTCAACGCCACGACTTCCCGGCCCCTTGACACAAGTGTTCATCGTAGCTCTCCTAACGGCGCTGATCAACTACCCGAACTTCTACATGCGGTCACAGACGTCAGAGCTGGTGTCCTCGCTCTTCTCCGACTGCGCGCTGGTACTGGACGACCAGTTTGGGCTGTGCAAGACGGGGGCGGCCACGGCGGGGACCATCGTATTACTCCTCGTCGCCGCAGTGCTTGGCTCCTTCTTGGCGTCCCTGACCTTCGGGCTGCACATCCCTGCGGGCATCATCCTGCCGTCGATGGCGATCGGGGCGCTCAGCGGCCGCGCCCTTGGTATCGTTATGGAGATCTGGCAGCGCAACCAGCCAGACTTCTTCCTGTTCGGCCGGTGCGCGGAGGAAAACGCGACTGCAGCGTGCGTGACGCCTGGCGTATACGCCATTGTGGGTGCGGCGGCGACGCTGGCCGGGGTGACGCGCATGACGGTGTCGATCGTAGTCATCATGTTCGAGCTGACGGGGGCGCTAACGTACGTGCTACCCATTATGATCGCAGTGATGCTGTCTAAGTGGGTGGGCGATGCGCTCTCGAGCCGGCGCGGCATATACGAGGCCTGGATTCACCACCAGGGCTACCCGTTCCTGGACGCGGCGTCGAGCGAAGTCGGTGGCGGCGGCGCCCTCGCCGACGCCACCATGACCACCACCGCTGCCCAGGTCATGACGCGCGTCGAAGACCTTGTCGTCCTCACCGCCACCGGCCACACCATCGCTTCCCTGCGTCGCGTCCTCGCTTCTTGCGAGTACCGCGGCTTCCCCGTCGTCGCCGACGCCCGCGATGCCGCCCTCCTCGGCTACATCTCCCGCGCCGAGCTTGTCTGGAACCTCGACGCCGCCGAGAGGGGCCCGCGCCGCCTGCCCCCCGAGACCGAAGTCTTCTTCTGCTCCACCACCACCGCCGCCACCAATGCAGCCATCACCCCCATGTCACCGCCATCTGCGTATTCCCGCCGCCGCCACCGGCCGGGACCTGAGACGGGGACGAGAGCGGGGCTAGACGCCATGGGCATAGACGTCGGGGAGGGGGTGTCGGACGACGCGCCGGCGCAGACGCTGGACCTGCGGCCCTGGATGGACCGGACGCCGCTGACGCTGCCGAGTCGCGCGAGCCTGCACCTCGCCGTGTCGTACTTCCAGAAGCTCGGTGTCCGGTACGTGCTCTTCGTCGACCGCGGCGCCCTCCAGGGCCTCCTCACCAAGAAGGACTGCTGCTATGTCCTCGACGGCGCGGCAGAGACCCGCCGCACCGCCGCTGCCGATGATGATGACGACGACGACCATCACCTCGATATCGACCGCGACGCCGGTGTAGACGCGGATGCGGGCGGCGAGGACCGCGGCCTCCTGGCCCGTGATGACGACGACGACGTCATAGATAGCCCCGCCACCGCTGTCTCCGTCGACGAGTACGGTCGCGGCCGGCTACTATGATGCCACGCTATATGCTATGCTATACTATATATACATAGAGGGGAGGGCGTACGGTACGGATTGGATAGGCAGGCGCGCGGGCAATGAATTGGACAGAATTGGACAGGCGTCACCGTGGGTTGATTGGTTATGAGTTCGCGTCTCTTTATCACTTACCTATCTATCTTTAGAGAACCATTATATATATAGAAGGGCCAGCTGAAAACATCAAGGGAAATGTCGGGAAGACCGCCTTTTTTGTGTTTTGTGTACCTACCTCTTCCTTCGTTTATATTCCATTCGACTGGTTTTGGCATACATGGCCCTTTTTTTAGTTCCTTCCCCCCGTCCCCCCCCTTCTTTTTTTTTCTCCTGAGAAACTCCGCGTCATTCCCCGGCGAAGTCGCGGAGGGAGAGAGGGAGGGACGGGCACATAAGGCAGGATCCAGTATCTGACTTCTGGAAGAACCCACCCCCTACCGGATGTCTTGCGGTCCGCGGCGGGGCCTGGGGGGGAGGGGGCAGGTAAATAACTACCTACGTAGGCCAACCCTCTTTGTCGTCGTTAAGGGTTTATGTACTAAGTATGTACCTAGGTAGGGAGGTAGGTAGGTACATTAGCAGGGGTAGCGGACTTCCAGGCCACACCCACCTGCCTAGTAGTCAAAGATACTTATCTACCTTCTGCGGTTTATGTGTTCAGTGTACATACATACATATATACTTACATTTGGAATTGATCGGATAGATACCTAGGAGACAGGCATGTCTACTTAGTATATACCTATTTACGTAGGTATCTATAGGTAAGTAGGTCAGTAAATACGTGCCTACATAAGTACCCCGAGGCAGAGCTCCAGCGAGCCCTCTCAAGTTTCAGCTTAAGTAGGGGGCGGAGGAGATCAAAAGAAAAGGGGCCGGGATGGGGGCCGGGAGCGGGAGCGGGGAGTTGCCAGCCAGGCCTGGGAGCGGATTCTTCACACACAAAACAAGCAAGAGGATGCAAGCAAGCAAGAAGTGTGCCTAAGTTGCAATTATCGGCTTGGCTTGATTGTTGTGCCCCATAAAGACAAAAGACAAAAGAAGAAGAAAAAACCTGATCCATCTGGCTCGGGTTGTCCTTCTTCTGCTTTTCTCTTCTCTCTGTCTTCGTTTATCTACCCTATGTAGATGGCTGCCGATACTTGTACGTACACGCGCGCTACATAGGCCTCGGGCCCTTCTACCATTGGAGGGCCTGTGTACCTTTCTACCAACGCCCCCTCCTCGTTACTGAGGCCCACCGGCCCCCCCCCCCCCCCCCCCCCCCCCTCCCTACGCCTCTCCATATACACACGCACGCATTGTTCCGGCTTAGGCTCCCGTACAAATCACGTACCGCGTACGTACCACCGCTACATCTCCCTACCTGCCCGCCTAGCCTAGCCTGCCTGTCCACCTTCCACGCCGTAAGTATACCAACCCCGCGACTGCATCGTGCCTTTTCCCTCAGCGGTTTTCCTTTATCCGTATGCCCTCCCTCTCCCTCTCCTCCTTTCCTCGCTGCCGCGCAGCACCCTCTTCGCGCGCCATGCGGAAAACCCTTATCACGGCGTGGTGTGGTGTGGGCGTTGTGTGGTGTGGGCGTTGTGTGGTGTGGGCGTTGTGTGGCGAGATATAATGTAGTACCGATGTATGCATGATGCGGTAAAAGCGGGAGTATGAGGGCTAAGAGTTGAGGAGAAGAGGAAAACCAAGAGGGAGATATGCTGGCCAATATATATACGATTGCCGTAGCGGGCGTCCCGCTCCCCGATTTTTTGGAATGATGATGATTGTTGATTTTCCCTACGTGTTAAGGGGGGGAGGAGGGGGGAAAGAGGAAGAAAGGTGACAGAAAGAAAGAGAGACAGAGAAAAAAAAAGGAAAAAGTTGGGTATCTTGATTTAGGGTTTCCGGAAATGAAAAAAAGAACCGTGATGAAAAAACTCCGTTTTCCATGCAGATATGCCCTTCCGTAGCTCCCCCGTTGTACCGTCCGTAATACACGCGCTCATGCACGCAAAATGCTCACGCCCTCCCAAGCAATAGTACCATGCAATGCTAGAAACAACACCCGTCGTCCAATGTGATGGCCAACGGCCACATGACGGGAAATGCGCCCCCTCCTAGATTCGCACCTCGAGAACTACCCGACACATCGATTTCGTAAATATTTCGGGGTGGTTGCTAATATGTGGGTGTTCCAACGCGGAGGTTCCCAAGCCGCGATCATCGTCCATCACGTATGAACCTCATGTGTCGATGTCTACGGCGTTCGTCTGTCTGAATCTTCGAGACACCTGCCTCGCAACCGGCGTCTTCACCACGTCGAGGCTGTGGCTAAGTGCGGGGGGGCGCGTGCAATTTCAGAACCGTCTGGCAGGCTGCTTGCCCTTCTTCGTCGCCGTCATGACCTTTAGCTCGAGTTGGTAATAAGACTTCGCGTTCTTCCCCTTCTTCTCCTTCGAATCGATCTTGGTTCGACAAACGGGGCACGTTCGCTTCATGTTATCGATATTGAGGGCGGAGGTCAAGCACTCGGAGCAGAACAAATGACCTAATGTTAGATGGAATTAGTTGATATTCTACATAAGGATGAACGAAGATGGGGCGAGGAGGGGCAGGGGAATGCAGCAAAGCGACATCGTGACATACCACAGTGTGTGACAGTAAGCGAGGTCACATTGTCCATACAAATCACACACTGGAACTGGCCGAGCTTGACCCGGTTGTCTATCTTGGGCGCTATGAGTTCCTTAGGGACCTCATCCGCATTGGACAGGTCGATGCTGTCGGGGCCATCGATGTCCGGTTTCTCGGGGGAATCGAACTCGATAAACTCGTCGTAGTTCGAAGAGTAGTCGAAAGTATAATCTCTTCGGGTCTTCGTAGGGCGGCCAGATGATTGCGAGTTCCGACGTCTCTTGGCTACGGCAAAGGAACTACTCGCGGGGGCAGCGTTTCTCTTCCTATTGGAAGGGGCCGGGGTACCGGTAAGATCGATGAAGGAGGCCATCGGGTTGTTGTTATCGTCTTCGGGCTCATCCTTAGTGAGATCCACGAAAGCGGTACTCCTTCCCCCCCTGTTCGACCGCCACATTGCACTCATGGCCTCACCAATCTCTAGTGGTGTCGGTAGATTGGATTGGCGACGTAGAGGAGGGAGGTGAGGACTGCTGTTGAGTGGTGGGAGGGAGGGCGAGGAGAAATCGGTATTTGCTAAAGCGTTAACGTAGTAGTGATCGTCGCTGTTGCCTAGACTTGTACTTGTAGAGGGTCTCGAGAGCTGAGGCAGTGGGAAGGCGGGGCAGGTACCGGCGCTTGCGGCGTTGTTATGGCCTGAGCTGCGATCATATGTTGTCTGAGACATGAAGTTTGGAGAAGAATGGAGGTGTTGTTGGCTTCTGCTAGACAAGGTAGTTGTAGTAGTTGTCGACGTAGACGCAAGAGAGGGGGTCGTCGGAGTTGCTGAGGATGGGGTTGAGAAAAGCGTGAATGAGTTGTTGTTGGTGGTGGTGTTGGTAGATTGTCGTCGTGCACCTTGGTTGGGGCCGAGTTGATGACGTTGTTGTTGTTGCTGTTGCTGTTGCTGTTGCTGCTGTTGCTGCTGCTGTTGTTGTTGTTGATATTGATGTTGTGAATGCCGTGACGATGGTGTGGCAAAGGTATTGGAAGAGGATGAAGAAAGTGAGAAGAGATTAGGAAAAGGTAGCCAAGATGATGACGATGATGATGATGATGATGATGGTGCCATGGAATTCTGATTCTGGCTTAGTCCTTGGGGTTGGGGTTGAGGTTGGGCGTGGTAATGTTGGTCTTGCTGTTGGTTACGATGAAGAGAATGATAGTAATATGAATCGGATTGCAGGAAAGGGTCATCAGAGCCGGGATAAAATGGAGATTGGGGGTTCTGAATGAGATTGGGGTTGAGACCGTAATCGTGATTGTGAATGTGGTTGTGATTGGAGAGATTGGGATTGTGAATGCGACGGGTACTGGGACCGGGACCGGGACCGGGACCGGAACCAGAATTTGCCGGCGATGTGAAGAAGTTGTTGAAGTCAGGCCCAAGCCCGAACTCGCAATTGCTGGTGATGTCCGCTAATGTAGTAGTGGGGAATGTTCCGTCGTCAAAAAGCTGCAAGTGGCCACCACCATCACCACCACCACCACTGTCACCATCACCAGACGAACCGTTGAAACCTGAACTTGCACCCGCTGCACCTGACCCTATACCTGTGTCGGGAAGTTCTGGAAACCCCGGAAATCCTGGAAATCCTGGACCTTGGGAGAAGGAGGACGTTGTGGGGGTTGAAAGCGAGAGTGAAGAATCGAAAGATTCTAGGCCCTTTAGACCTAAGCCGCTGGCAAGACTTGGTGCACTTACGGATGTTGTAGTAGTTGTAGGAGTAGGAGTAGGAGTAGTAGAAGAAGAGGAAGAAGGTGTGGTGAGAGTGCTGTTGTTATTCTTGTTGCTGCTGCTGTTGCTATTCCCTCTGTTTCCTCCGTTTCCTCCGTTTCCTCCGATTATGCCTTGGAAATTGGCACCGAATTGAGGATTACCGTTGTGGTTGTGGTTGTTCTGGTGGCGGTTGTTGTTGTTGTTGTTCAGGTTGTTGTAAGTCGAATAATAATTATTATTATTATCGTAATTATCGGTGCTTGTGCTGCCCGTGCCGCCCGTGCTGCCTGTGCTGGCGCTTGTACTGGTGCTGGTGCTGAGACCTGACGCGCATGTACTACTACTGCCAGGTTTGCCAGTGGAAGTTCCCGGTCTGCACCGAGACGAGGGTTGATTAATCGGTGCAGTTGTGGCAGTGGTGGCAGTGGCGGAAGTATTCCTAGAACTACCCGTACCTCTCCCCTGTGGACCACCAATGCTTGGCTCTAGCTGATTGTTAATCCCGTTAAGGCCGATACTTGTACCATCAACCTCGATATCACTGGATTCACTAATAACCCCGCCACCATCAACACGTTCTCCTCCTTCTGTCTCCCCTTCCCCTTCACTATTTCCGCTTCCACTTCCGTTTACACCTTCGTTTTCGAAGCTATACGCCTCCAGTAGACCATCTGATGTATCAAAAGTCAGCAACATCCTAAGCAGAGAACTCATCATAAATTTAAGCCTGAGTGAAACAACCAAGTGTGGCTACCAGACCAACCAGTCATCTCCAGCAATGACAGCCTTTTTTTTTCTTCTTCTCTCTCCCCCCCCCCTCTCAAGATATAGAATATAGGCAGGGGATCGGGCTTTTTTTACCTGTGAATTCGGAAGAGAATAAGGGACTATCGTCGTCCGTCATGCCCCAGGGGTACGCCATGGAGCTTGCCATAGAGCTTGGTGGATATTCGACCGCGTACTCACATCACTGGCTCTCAGTCTCTCCGCCCCCCCCCGGTTTGTCGCTCGCTCAGGCGGCTTTGTGAGTAGTAGTGGCTGTAGTAGCTGTAGCAGGGGGCGTCGGAGCGATCCGCTCATCCAATCGCCTCGTGCTACCCCCGTTTGCGCCCAGACGGGTCTCGACTCTCAACCGTGGCGGAAGAGGAATGACTTGTCTGTCGAGCGAGATATAGTAGGCGCAGATACCCGAGCAGACATGTGTATATATAATGCAAACAGGAAGCTCCCAGTAGAAGACTGCGCCGTCCGGGCAACTTTTCGCCTCTCAGAAAAAAGAAAAGAAAAAGAAAACCCGATACGAGTCAGTTTCTCAGGGACAAAGAAAGAGTTGCCTTGCAGGTATTTTCGAAGAGGAAGAACTGGGCACCTAGGTTCGAAAAGTGAGTGTGAGAGATGACACAAGGTGACCGACCAGGAGTAGGAGGAGGAGGAGGAGAAAAGAGGCAGAAGATGAAGGCACGAGAGAGGTGGTATAAGTAGTAATGTAAAAGTACGTAAGTAAAGTGGTACATGAGGGGCTCCAGCCAGGGCCGACACGCTTTCATATTGTCGTATGGTGCCTGCCTTGCCTTGCCTCATCATCATTTGTTGTTATGACATCCCAGCAACCTTGAATGCACGCCGTCGCCGAGGGGGCCTAGTAAAAAAACGGGCAAACAATTCCTCGGCCTACAGTACATTTTTACATATTACCACATTAACATTCACATGTAGGCTGGATGCGGCCCGGGCTAGCTTAAGCTACTGCTACAGTGCTACCTGCAGGTAATTGGACACGATGAGATGGAATGAACGGGTGAATTGAATGGAGTGGCTCTAAATGAGGGTGTTAGTTAGCTAGCAGCTACTTCTCCAGCTATTGTGTGTACAGGTTCGTAAGACTGGCAAAGACCTGGGGACTGGTCATATTGAATGTTGCAATGGGGCACTTTCGCCTCTTTAAATCAAGCCCGCTTACTTATGACTTTTTATGTATGACCCGCGGTTCCGGCAACATGTGTGGGGCTTTCCCTGGCTTCCCGATTGCTCTCCCCTCCAGGGTTTTCAGTTTTTTTTCCCGGTATTTTTTCTATTCCTCCCATTTTTCCAAGTTTCTTTTTTCTATTGTACTACTACCGAACTGCACTACTCTTTGTAGTGGTAAGAAAGGGAAGAATGACAACATGCAACTTAACGCGGCTGTTCCCTGCTGCTGCCGGTCTGTTCCGCCAAGAGGTATTCTTCGTCTGGTGCTGCAAGGATGTTACGCAGAGTGGACGTACATAGACAACATCGCCTATCCTGGCATCATGCACCCCGAAATGCTCCTATGGCAAGGATTAATCTCTTAACAAAGCTCCCATTAACATATATCTCGGTCCCATATTGGAGGAAACGAACGGGGACAATAGGTAGGGAGGTAGGCTGGCACCATGTGGGATTATTTGTGATACCATGCTGAACTATAGATACACGCCCCCGTCCTAATTGCTCTCCCTTTTGGGTCCCCTATCTATGACATCTATGGATGACCTGGCCTATCAAACGGCTTGCTAGTGACCTCAGTGCGTCCTCCAAAATCATTGCCGACTTGATCAACTTGAGGCCCATGGGCGCAACCCGAGCTAATCGGCGGAAACTGCAAACCATCATGATTGCACGTCACTCATTCACTTACCCACTCTGCCCGCTTTACCCACCTACTCCCCACTAGTTAACAGTGAAAGCTCGAGCCTTGAGGCTCGGACTAAGTTCCGCCTGCTGGTCTTCCAAGTTCGGCTCCGGGGTTTGTCGGATTCGGCCAAGCAAGCATCCTCCAAACGTATGTAGATGCATACTAGACCTTTTAACATTGTCGCGCCAGTCGGGGGAAAATATGGAAACTAAAGTGGTAGGCTAACTGACCTAACTAATGGCTTTCAAAGTACAAACTAGACTGGCCTCGTTCTAGTTTCCGATCCTCGAGCTCATCCGGCAATGCTTCCAGACTCGACCCTTCGTATAGATAGATAGTGTAGATAGATAGATACCTAGGTAGATAGCCTGCTTGGTTGCCTTATGGTGTGATTGACAGCTTCACGATAGGAAGAACTCTGCAACATACGCGCATACGCCCGTGTACGTACATACAATCCGATTTTTCTTTTCTGGGGTGATGAGGCCATCAACATCCTATGTACGCCACATGTCTATGGGATATGTATGACTGACAGGAAGCCCCCTCGTACATCGATCCCAAAAAAGGGCATGTCCCATTATGCATGGTACCTCTGTAGCCCCCGTTGTTCCGCACTTCCCATGGTTCCCCATCCCCATCCATGGAAAAATAAGATAATAAGTAGGTGCCGCACTGATAACGGGTTTGGCTGCAGGAGGCTTGGGCAAAAGTTCCCTTACACAGAGACAAGACCCAGAGACAGAAAGAACCTCGGGAGACTACCCAAGGAAGGTAAGAGGAGAGACATCTTGGAATGGGTTATGTATGTAGTATACCGTACCGTATCCGTACGGGGGGGGCCAAGCCTCCCAAAAAGACCCTTGTTCGGTACGTAGACAGTCTGGTCATCATTTGCCTGTGTTGCAAACTGGCAGGTTGGAACTTACCTACTAGCAAACGGGCTTAGGTACTTGATGACAACAGCTAATTGAGATATATCTAATAGAACAATGAGCATTGGAGGCTTATTTTACTACAGATATAACATCCCGGGGCGTAGATCCAAAACCGACCCCCCTTTTTTGCCCTCTCTCTTTTCTTCATCTTTTTTTCCCTTTTTCTTTTTCCTCTTTCTAAAGGTGGCGGCATCTGACGCATGTACCATGGATACCTGGGTACATGGCGAGTAATTCAATGCTGGCGGTGGTAATTAGTCATCCCTCTGGGCATACGTGAAGGTACAAACCTGGGTCGAAGTATTATGTATCCCGCTCTTTAACCATCTTCCTTAGATTCAAGGTTCGGAGATAAGAGATCCATCACTTGATACATGTATATATCCAACCTTAGAACCTCGAGGTCATTATAGCTAGAAGATATACTACACCTGGGTATAGATGTATAATGGCAGCTGTCCGCCAGCTGTGGCGGGGAAATCACCGCAACGCTCTACCGTTTCTACTCCGATAAGATGGAAGATGGATCGCATAGATGTTTTATTATGGAGCACCCAGGCCGCCGAGAATCCCATCTCCTCCCCCCCCTCCACTCCACTCGTCTCCACCCAAAACTTTGAAGAAACTCCCACTTTAAAGTTCAAAAGTTTTAGGTTCATATTTGGTGTCCTTGTCTAAGTAGGTTTCTTCCTGCCCAGGTTTCCTTAGGTTTCCTGTTCAGGTGATGTTCAATTTCTGAGAAAAATCTTTGCCATCCTGACATGACCTCAATGATTTCGACGGCTTATCATCATGCGAATGTTGATAGACATCGGTCGATCATCTCAAGTTTCACACCAATTCCATGCCAAAACGCCATGTTCTATAACACGCGGTAGCAATGCTTAATTCTGCGAGGGGTCATATGGGAAGCGCATCTACTGCGAGCTTCGTCCGCATTGCGAGACATCGGGCTCGATCACAACATCCTCATCGTCAACCTTCCCCGCCACCATTGAGGTTGACTTTGCCGTTGTCGCATTCAAGATGGCAGACCACAGCTGCAGTCGCGCAATCTTCTACTACCACCACTACTACCACTACTACTCCTAATAATATTAATACCACCAAAAAGAGTCCCCCGAAGAGTCTTGCAAGTTAGTCAATCCCGTCTATGAATAATTTTTGAAGCGCAATATACTACTTGAGTATATATATATATATATATATACATATACACCTATATCTATATCTATATAAATTACATGTATCTAAGATTTTTATCTCACTAGTTTCCTCCGAACCTTGGTCAAATGAGATAGGCGTACAACATCTCAGCAAACACATCTTCGAACAGGTTTTCCCCAATGTTAATCGACTGGCTCGTCCACCTCAGGATCTTGTAAAATTATCCGAGGATCATCTCGGTCGCCATGATCTCCTCGGCAAGCATACCGACAACAGTCCCCCCATTGCCTTCGATGTTCCCCCCCTCCAAGCTCCTGACACTAAAACTCTGGACGAACACTTCCATAGGTTGGGTACCGACTCCGCTGAACCATTCCTGTCATATGCGAAGGAGTTCGCCACCTTAAACACCATGGTAAACGTGCCTTCGCTACCCAAGCAATGGATCAGGCAATCCGGCTGGACTAAGTACCCTCATGACCTTAATAAGGCAGCTGAGGCAGTCGACGCGCCTGATGATAAAATGCTTTGCTTTGATGTTGAGGTCATGTACAAGGAGAGCAACTACGCCGTCATGGCCTGCGCCTTAGGTCCAACAGCCTGGTACGCTTGGTTGTCGCCCTGGTTGTTGGGGGAGTCAAAATCCATGAAACAATTGGTCCCACTCGGCGATCCAGCCAAGGACCGTATCATCATCGGGCATAATATCGGCTACGATCGAGCGCGCATACGTGAGGAGTACGACTTGAAGCAGACGAGAAATGCCTTCATCGACACCATGTCGCTGCACGTGGCCGTCAATGGGATGTGTTCGCAACAGCGCCCAACCTGGATGAAACACAAGAAGAGCCGCGAGCTGAGAGACAAAATAGCCAAGGAGACCAATGATGTCGAATTGGCGAATCTCCTCGCCAGCAACTCCCTCCAGGAGGGCGAGGAAGAGCTATGGATTGAGCGTAGTGCCGTCAACTCACTTCGCGACGTCGCCAAGTTCCACCTTGGCGACACCATGGACAAATCTGCTCGGGATTATTTTGGGGAACTTGACCGTGAAGGCATCCTGGAAAAACTGGAATCACTGCTCGACTACTGTGCAGTTGATGTCCGCATGACCTACCGTGTATTCAGGGCCGTGTTCCCCAATTTTCTCGAGGTTTGTCCGCATCCGGTCAGCTTCGCTGCTCTGCGCCACCTTTCCTCCGTCATTCTACCTGTAAATGAGACATGGAAGTCTTACACAGAAAACGCTGAAAAGAAATATGTAGAGCTCTCTGAGGCGGTGCAGACAAGACTAGAAGAGCTCGCGAAGAATGCATTGACCATGAAGGATGATCCGGAGAAGTGGGGCAATGATCCTTGGTTGAAACAACTCGACTGGTCTGGTCAAGTCTGCAGGACGGTGAAAATGAAGCCTGGCCATTTTGGGCCGGAACGACTTGCTTTGAATCAAAAGATGCCTGGAATGCCGAAGTGGTATAAGGATTTGTTCCCGAAAAAAGATTCGCCTGTCAACCTCACCGTCAGGACTCGAATCGCTCCGCTACTTCTTCGGCTCTCGTGGGATGGCTACCCGGTGGTTTGGTCCAACAAGTATGGTTGGACTTTTAAGGTCCCAATGTCGGACGCGCACAAGTATGCCGAATCGCAGCTGGTCAAATGCGAATTCACAGACGACGCGGACGAAGCCTCCGACAAAGCCCTAAAGGATGACTTCGATCACTTATACATCAAGCTCCCTCACAAAGATGGCCCCGACTCCCGGTGTGTAACCCCTCTCGCAAAGAGCTACACCACCTACTTTGATAAGGGCACATTGTCCTCTGAGTACCCCTACGCCAAGGAGGCGCTCGATATGAATGCCTCTTGCTCTTACTGGATTAGCGCGCGCGAAAGGATCACGAAACAAATGGTGGTGTATGAAGATGACCTTGTCTCGAGTGAGGATGGCAGCGCCTCGGCCGAGAAGGCTAAGGTTTCGAGTAGCAAGTCGTCAAAGAAAAGCGAACACACCCAAGGATTCATCTTACCACAGGTTATCCCCATGGGAACCATCACCAGAAGAGCCGTAGAGAACACCTGGCTCACGGCTAGCAACGCCAAGAAAAACAGAGTAGGGTCGGAGCTCAAGGCGATGGTCAAGGCGCCGCCAGGTTACTGTTTTGTCGGTGCCGATGTGGACTCAGAGGAACTCTGGATTGCGAGCGTTGTCGGAGACGCCACCTTCAAGCTCCATGGTGGCAATGCCATCGGCTTCATGACTCTGGAAGGGACCAAGGCAGCGGGTACTGATCTCCATTCCCTCACGGCGTCTATCTTAGGCATTACACGGAATGACGCCAAGGTCTTCAACTATGGCCGTATTTATGGAGCCGGGCTCAAGTTTGCAGCCACACTCCTGAGACAGTTCAACCCAGGTCTCTCCGACCAGGAAACAACCGACATCGCTGGGAAGCTGTATGCTACCACGAAAGGTACCAAGACGACCCGGAAGGTCCTCAATGAACGAGCTTTCTGGAGAGGTGGCACCGAGTCATTCGTGTTCAACAAGCTCGAGGAATTTGCTGAACAAAATAATCCACGTACCCCCGTCCTTGGCGCTGGCATCACCGAGGCGCTCAGAGGGCGGTACATCAGGAAGGGCGGCTTTCTTACCTCGCGCATCAACTGGGCTATCCAGTCCTCTGGTGTGGACTATCTACATCTCCTCGTTGTAGCGATGGATTATCTAATCCGACGATTTAACCTAAAGGCGCGTCTCGCTATTACCGTACACGACGAAATCCGCTACCTTGTGAAGGACGAGGATAAATATAGGGCCGCGATGGCCCTACAGGTTGCCAATTTATGGACAAGAGCGATGTTTGCCGAACAAGTCGGCATCCAAGATTTGCCCCAGTCCTGTGCCTACTTCTCCGCTGTTGACATCGACCATGTCCTCCGCAAAGAGGTAGACATGCCTTGCGTGACGCCGAGCCACCCGGACCCAATCCCCCCTGGCGAGAGCATCGACATTGTGAATTTGTTAGAGAAGGGCGCCGAGGCATGGCTTGATCAAAGTATCGAGCCTGAAAGCCATGCCCCAGACCTGAAAGACATCCCGTATACCCGGAGGGTTCCGGTCATGGAAACGCTAGACACCAAGCAGGACCCGAGCGACTTCAGCTTCATAAAGGCGCAGATCACGAACGACGACAAGGAGCTGCGCGAGATATTAAAGGAGCTGAAAAAGAAGTCGGGCGGCGACGCTAACGGGAGCGTCGCGAGGAAGCCGAGGCAGCCGAAGACCTCCCCCTACAGCTCTCAGGCCGAGCTGATGCAAGTGTTCCGGCCGTTCGGGTCTACCAAGTTCACGTCCTCCAAGCCCACGAGGAAGACCCATGACGCAGATGGGTGGATCTTTGAAGAGATGCCGCCGCCTTCCTTTCCTCCCCGCAACTTGAAGGGGCTTTGATGATGATGAGGCTAGAGAGGAACTATTGGCCTGGTCTGATTCAAGTAATACCAACACCACTACCACTACTGCTCGATGCAGATGATGTTTCTTTTTCTATGTGTCCTTGTTGTGCCCTGTATAAATTATTGTTGTCGTTATGTTGTCATTATGTCGGTCATGTCTGTAAATAAGATGTCTTACGTCTGCACGATGTGTTTCCTGTTCAAAAAAGGAGAAACTTTGTTTTCAAAATGTAGGATGGTGGATAGCTGGCGGGATAGGACGGCGTCAAAAAAGAAAGGGGGAAAAAACAAAACAAAAATCTGGTCAAATCGGCGGGAACCACGACTTAACCTGGCGTCAAGGAGCCCCCGGATATAGTTAGGACAGGTTCGCGAAGGCATCGCTCTAATGTTCCGCGCACGTTTTTTTTTTTTACGTATCTATGATTACTGATTAATGTGTCCATACGAGCAAGTCACATTTCAACACTTGATTTCTTTCTCGGTCTTCTTTTTTTTGGGCTCCCATAAGGGAAATAAATTTTTTTTTGGTGAAATCAAGCGTACGACTCGGGGATAGTATGTATGTACTAGTCCCCCGGCCCCCTAGTGGGCGTTGCGTATAGTAGTCTGCGCCCAACGCAGAAGCAAACCCAAGCCTAGTCTACTCCAGACCTGGTATATCCGTTTCCGTGTCCGTTTCCATCCAGCAACCAGCTATCCATGAAAAAGAAGACTCAAGGGAAAAAAAAGAAGTCGTAAAACCGTTTCTCGTCCCGTCGTTTCCATTCATAACACCATTTTTCATTCCGTTCGTTCGTTCGTTCGTTCGTTCGTTCGTTCGTTCGTTCATGCTCCGTAGAGTCTTTTTTTTTGGGTTTTGTAAATTTTCGTTCATGTTAGGAAAAGCTAGGAAATCTCGTCTGTAGTCGTCCCCACATATGTTCTGATCGCCGATTTTTTGTGTGTATATACTCAAGACAACATGGGGTCGTTTCGTTCGTTTGGTTGTTATCCTGGACTCTCTCTCTCTCTCTCTCTCTCCCCCTCCTCTGTATGCGTGTCTCCTAATCTCCCATCTCCAAGATCCCTGTCCCAAAGACCCTTCCCGACTCGATCAACCCATATAAGGAGGGCAGAGAGAGAGGCAGGAAGGCAGGGAGAGGGAGCATGTGTATATATGCGGGAGTGGGAGAGTGAGAGAGAGAGAAAGAGAGAGAAAACTAAGACGACCCCAGAGATTACGCAAGATGAGAGAAGCCGATAAAGGGGGAAAGAAGGAACGTGTACGTGTGTGTGTATGTATCGTTCCCCCCAATCAACCATGATTCCTGCGAAGCGACTGTCGTTGCTGCTGCTGCTACTGCTGCTGCTGCTGTATTGTGCCGCCGAATGATGATGAGAAGAGTGGGGAGGTGTATGTGCCCGGAACACCAATTCTGAACCGGGGGCAAGAAAAAAGATGAAAGGAGAAGCGGCCATGTCATGCCGCGGTGATTTAGTGATCGTGACTGTAGATGCGGTTCTGCCGCGATGATATATCTCTCCACGCCCCCTCCCTATAATACCAGTCCGGACCCATGATCTCTCAATGAGATTTATAGTTATAGTAGACGTTGTGTCGAGGGGTGGGAGGCAAAGAGGACGTTCTATGCGTCTGTCTGTGCTTGATCCAGAGAACCGCCAAAAAAGGAAAAGGGAAACAGTATGAAAAAAAAGCAGAAAACAAGAAAAGGAAAAAGAAAACCCTCCAAGTAGGGCCAAGAACACGAAATACAAGAGAGGAGGGGCAAAAAAGGTCAAAAGAATGAAAGACCCCCTGTCGAAAGGTTCGATGTCTTGAATGGGAACCGATGGCAAGATAGTTTAGGGGGTCTCTCATGACTGCAGGTCAAAAACTGAAACTTCGCAACGAAAAGGGAGGAAGAAAAAAGAGTAAACCAACGCAAACGCATGATATAAAAGGAAAAGGGGGGATGAAGCCGGCGGCGAATATAGAAAGCCGCTCCATCCCAAACAACCAATAATGCCTCAGGTTAAGTCAGGTTAGACCACCTCGCGAGGCTGGTGGTGACTTGTGGTGATCGTGTTTAGATCCAGTTACCCTCGGGCTTCTCAACGGGCTTGCTCTGCCTCTTCTTGCTCTGCCTCTTCTTGCTCTCCTCCTGCTCATTCTGGTCATCCTCGTTCTCCTTCTTGCTCTCCTTCTCCTTGGTCTTGTTGCTACTGCCACTGACGCTACGCTGAGCCTTGGTCTCGAACTCGCGGACCTTGCTTCTGACATCGCCCTCCTTGACCTCTCTCTTGTCCTCGTTGTTGCTATTGTTGCCAGTGGTAGTAGTGCCAGTGACGGGGCTAGCAGCGGCGTCGGCGAGGTTCTCGCGAGGCAAGAAGGTAGACGCCGAGGCCGGAGGCGACGACGTGGGAGTGTACGAGGAGGGGGCAATATCGGGCTCGGAGCTCGGAGTCGAGGGGCGCGGCTGGGGCATGAGATCTGGCAAGACAACCTCGGAGAGCAGTGCGTCGCCGAGTCCGTCGCCCACAGTGGGCAGCGCTGGCGGCATCCGGAACGCGAAGTCGTGCACCACGGTGCCGTCGCGGTTCGTCACCGGGTGGTCGGGGCGGACGGGCGTGGGGCCGGAGGACGACGAAGGAAACGCAGAAGAACCGGAAGCAGGGCCGGGGATGGCGCCTGCAGCGCCCATCGTAGTCACCGGCACCAGGTTCTCCAGCCAGCTGTCGACCGAGGGCGACTCCGTCAGGATGCTACCCGTGGATCCCATTGACGACGAAGGCGACAGGCCGGTGGCAGTGTCAGCGGGGGTCAAGGCGGGGCGGACGGTCGCGGGCGTCACGGTCATCGATGTACGCGTAGACGAGGCGATGGAGGCATGATTGTAGCCAAGGCCACGAGTCGCAGCGGCAGGAGGGACAGCAATGCCGGAACCGCCGCGGACGATGATGGGAGCGCTGACTCGGCGGAATTGGGGGCTCATTCCTTGCTGCTGTACACCACTTTGAGGGCGGCCGCCATAGCGCTGCTGCACGTAGGACTGCGGGCGAGCGGGCGAGCGAGCCGGGATAGCGGGCGCGCGGTTGGCACTGGCAGAGGACGAAGAGACGGCATGTCGGACCGGCTGGATCATGTCCGTGACAGGGCGAAAGCCAGTGTAGTCTGGTTCCGAGTCCGTGTCGTTGTCACTGCCCGCGTTCTCGGCGGCGGTGTCCTCATTATCGACGTTGTTTTCATCCTCGGCAACATCGTCCTGAGTAGTGGCCGCGTTGGTATCGACAGAGCTTTCCTCGTCGTTCATGTAGTTGCCATTGCCGTTGTCATTGCCGCCGAAGATGGTGCTGGTGGTGTTGTCGTTGTCGAAGGGGAAGCCGATATTGCCGTCGCCGGGCTGCTCGCTGTCGCGCAGTGCGATCGCCTTGTGCAGATACTCGAACTCCGGACCTTCAAAGATGCCCCCTCGGGGACGCGGCGAGACGGGGTCCCGGCCACTCAGGCGCTGTCGCGCCACCATGCTGTAGTCGGGCGTCTCGTCCAGCTCCGTGGTGGTGGTGGAAGCCTGGGTCGGGGTGGACGGTCTCACGGTCTGCGAAGAAGTCTCGGCCTGGACTTCGACTTCGGCCTGGCGGGACGGGCCCTCTCCGGCATTGTCGGCGGAGGAGTCCTCCTGCACGCCCGCGAGTACGGGATCCGGGATCGGATCCATGTCTATAGAAAGAAATGTTATGTTAGTGAGATGACTCTTGATGGTAACTTGACTGATTTAACGACAAGGGGAGCTGTATGATTCTAACATTGATAGGTGAGTGGAGGGGGGTGTTGGAGGAATCAGCGAAGCCATAAGGAGAACATGAGTGATAGATCAAGAGGTAAGTTCCATGATAGGGTTGGTTGTGGTGACTAAATAGCATGAAGTAAACAAATGAGAATGAACAAGTGACTCACTGGACTGCGTGCCGAACTCAGAGCGAGTCTGCAATAGGCCCGCGATAGGCGACCTATCGGCGATCATGGTGAAGGCCCGGCGGACAATGTTCTTCTTCTCGACGCCGGCGACGTTGCTGTCCTTGTAGGAGTGTCGCTTGACGATATTCAGAGGCGCGGGAGTCATCGCCATGACTGAAGGGGTGCTAGGAAGGGCGGGGAGGCGCTCAAAGATGCCGAGGCCACGATCGACCTTCTTGCCTTTCTTATCACTCCGCTCCTTCTTCTCCCTCTTCTCCTGTTCCTTCAGTTGCTTGGCCATGTCCTCGGCTTGCTTGTCGAGGGCCTCCTGGCCAGTATAGACGCGGTGGCTGTTGAAAGCAGTGAAGGGGGTGATTATAGAAAAGCGGCTCGCAGGTCTGGAGTAAATGATTGATTCGTCGACTTCACGGGATGAGCTATGGCCTTGGGTCTCGCCATTGTCCTGGCCTTCATCATTGTGATCAACTTCATCGAACTCACGCTCTGCGACGGTACCAGTAGACGCGGCGGCAGGCAGGCCAGAGGGGCCCGCCTCCGTAACGCTAGTAGAAGGGATGACAAGCTCGTCTTGCTCTTGGTCTCTATTACGTCTATTGGGAGTCGCGGGTAGCATTCGACGCATAGCACGAATAGGGGACAGGTTGGTGAGCTGGGTAGTGTCGATACGAGGAAGACGAGCCATCATGTGAGATCGAGGGATGCCGCGGGGCGGTTCCTCAGCCTGAGCCCTGTGCTCAGTCTGGACTTCAGCGGCATCCTCCTCATCCTGCTGGAAAAAGTCAGGGGGAGGGGAAGTCATAGGGCCCGAACTCCTGAGCTGAGGAGGCACCGATAGAGAGGACGTAGGCCTCTGTCGCACTCTATATTGCTCCCGCATGGTCAGTGGAGTGACTGGAACATATACAAGCTCCTCTCTACGACCACCAGGTCCCGCTACAACAAATGAGTTAGTCTCTGGAGGTCAAATTCAAGAAGTGATTGTTCGGTTTGATGGGCTGGGTACACAAGCAACTCCGGGGCTTTTTTTCTCAAAACAAATAAAAACGAGTCAAGATTGAAGCTTCCACGCCAACTTTGGGAAACGATAGGGCGTTGCATTGTATCACCCCACAGGGAAAAACAATTTCGATGCTCGAATTCGATGGGAAATGAAAAGGATAGCTCAACACGACTTACCAGGAAGATAACCGACGTGAATGGGTGGCGGCATGCCGCTGTTGTCAGGAGTCTCAGGTCTGGGCTCTCTGTCGGTCATGTCATCCATCTCGATGACACGCGGCTCACCATGGTGGCTGTTATTGATCATGTTCTGGCTAAGTGCGTTCAGAAGGCTCTTTTTCTTCTTCCTAGTGCGCGCCAGCAAGACCGCTAGGACGATGATGACCGTGACGAGGACAGAGCCCACAACGGTCGAAACCACGATGACAGGCATCTTCCAAGAGTCATCATAGGCCTTGTACTTCTCATCACGTCGAGGAAATGAGGTGGTAGGGGCTACAGTAGGTACCATGACGGACGATGTGTCCGATGGGACACCGGCAAAAATGCCAACTGGGGTGGGAGGCATTCTGATGACAAAGTGCTAGTGTTGCTCAGTGGAAAGATAGTATAGTATGGGCAATAACACGATGTCACGAAGGAAGGGAGGAAAGAATGTGTAGTCAAGCGACCGGACGCGTTGCTGTCACCGACTGGCAAACCGCGACCGGTGGAAAGAGTGTGAGTTATGATCTGCTTGCAGAATGGCTGTTAAATAGTGGATGAAGTGTTGCTATGTGTAGCTGGCCTGGAGTAGTATCTCGGGTCAGTGATTGTCTTGGTTGAGATGATGAAAAGTAATAGTAGTAGTATTTTTTGGGCAATAGAAAACAAGAAGGGGAGGCAGTAGGGGAAACACAAGTCGGTTTTGGGTTTTGCTCTACCCTGGGGTAGTAGTTGAAGAAGATAATGAAAACAAGAAGAAAAACAAATAAAGGTAACTATACTTACTAGATATTCGAGTCCGAATTTCGAGCCTCGAGCTCACCAAGACAAGGCCAGCGAGATCGAAGGCACTGTTGTGATGAGGAGAAGGTGACAGGATGAGGGCAAGGTGAAAGGTGAGAAGTGAGAGAAAGATTGGGGAGAAAGGAAAGTTGGGGGGATGGTAGGTAAGAGGCAGGAAGTCCAAAGAAACCAAAACAAGTAGGTGGGCAGGAAAATTCTTTACTTCACTTCCAAGTCCAGGTGATCAATGGAGCTAGGGCTGTACGTATGTGTTTATGAAGTACCCCAGGGCTTTCCCCAAAGTCAAGACAGTGGTGGGAGAGAGTAGTGGGAGGGAGAGAGGAAGAGAGAAGAGAGTGGGAGGGAGGAGGGGGGGGGATTAAGAATGGGAAATTACCAGCTGGTACATATATGAACCAGTGTTGGTAGCAGGCAAAGAGGTATACCACATACTTGTACGTGAGGGGAACTGGAGTATTATTTGCTCTGTACTTTCTCAAATGTACTATGGTGGGTGGCCCTCGCCTTAGCAGGCCATGACATCGCCAGCAAGGTCGACGATATGATCACTAGTTGCGCCAAGAGAGGCATAGGGGCGTGGGGACCTGTGTAATGTAAGGCAGGGGCCGCCGCAGCCTGACCCGCTTGGGATATATGTTTCATGACATAAGCCAGTATTTCCCTGGAAGACACTCTGCAGGTTTTCCTACACAGGGCTATACAAGAGCCAACTTGAGCATGTGCAGAATAAGCCTGAATCATTATTGGAAGGTCATGTGAGGACCAGCAGATATCCCTAGAAGCCAGCCCACTGGAAGTATTCCTTCACCAGGCAAGCACATCCCTTTGAAGACAGTATATGGGTATATTCAGGAGTCGGGTACTTGTGAACCTCTTTTACCAGCAAGGAATTCGAGCCTATTATTCATTATGTTATAGATAGTTGTTTACCATTGCGCATATGCGTGAATGGCTATCCAATGGAAGCACCAGCTTCCGGATCATAGCAAACAAGGGCTGTGTTTCATTCACAAATGAGAACTACAGGTCTTGCAGTAAATGCTTGGAGTTGTAGAATATGGCCCATGAGAAGTTCACTCAGACCCTGTTGTATTTGGGGCGAGTTATTAATGTTGGGATGCAAAAAGCCAGCACAAAGTCAGGGCGAAGCAAACACTGAACAATCCCTGAGAAGGTAATATTATTTAATATCGTGGGGGGCCAAAGTGACTATAATGTATTACATGCAGGAGTGTAAACTGGCACATCTTTATCATGGATACATTACAAGGCAGGTAAGGTGAAGGCCTAAGTGTTCCAGCTGGGCTAGACAGACATCTTGTAGCTAGTCTTCAAGACAGATTGTCTTTGTACACCATTGTTGGGATGGGGATGGCAACCTATTATTTTATGCCGGCGCTCTAGGGAATAGAAAATGAGGTTGTCCGAAGACGGGGGGTGTGAAGTTCCTTTTATTGCTTTG
The DNA here is from genome assembly GCA_023313575.1 of Eutypella sp. D-1. NCBI lineage: Eukaryota > Fungi > Ascomycota > Sordariomycetes > Xylariales > Diatrypaceae > Eutypella > Eutypella sp. D-1. The sequence goes on from JAJTTP010000003.1 coordinate 2,102,101, forward strand.
TTGATTGCGTGATTGTTCTTTTTGTTGCCAGTATGGTAGAGCCCAATTTCCATTCTTTTCTGGTTTGAAGTTGACAATGCAAATAAAATACCCCAAAAAGGATCAGTAGACAACGAGGGGTGGGCTGTGTTGAATCTTCGTTAAAGCAAGACGTCGTGATCTTATTGATGGCCGGCGGGTAAAAGTATAGGAGGTGGCCCTGAGGTCACGTGAAACTAATTATCATCTGTTATACCTAATATTTGTATACTTAGGTACTTATATCAGGGTTTGGGCCAATAGCCCCCTAGCAAGAAGGCACCAGGCCGGATTTTAATATTGGACTTGACACTTGCTTCAGGGGAAGCGATAGCAAGCCTTAGAGCTCCGCGTTATAAGCTGGCATGTTTATAAGGAACCCATAATAATCTTCCCCAGGGCAGCTGCATGGTAGTCATACCTAGTTATGTGAATAGAAAATATTATACAAGTTCAAAATAATGTGTTATGTGATGCGGCTATATCGAAAATAAATTTAAGCAAGGAGGCAGTCGCTGGCTTGCAATTAGCTAAAGCAAAATAGTAGGTTGTATCAAATGTGTGAATAACACACATATGTGTGGGATATATCAGAAGTTGGGAAGCTAGGTGGAAAGGCGGGCTCATATCTTGGTTCGCCTGCGATGGGAGAGGCTGCTCCTTGGCGACTCAGGCTCTCTAACCCACTCCAAAACACGACGCCACACCATTTCCCCGTCGTGCTCCATGTCGATAAGGGCCTGCAGCTTTGCCCACGCCTTTTCGTTCATGGAGTCAAAACCGAACCACCTCAACGAGTCGTGCATCCGCAGCCTGGCTGTTTCCGCGTCCTTCTCGGGGTGTCCCTGGAAGGTGAGGATGGTTCCCTCCTCGTTCATAAGACATTGATTCCCTTGGGCTAATTGGCGGAACCCGGGTGCTGGGCTAGCTACCTCGCGTCGATGGTGCTGATGTAGCCTGAAGGAGTCAAGAGCAGCGGCGTTTGGGAAGAACGCTCTTCCCTCCTCGGTGAGATTCACGGTGGCTACCCCCAGCTAGGCGGATGTGTTAGTCGAATGCAACGGTTGGGTCGCGAAGTTCGTGCGAGGGTAGGCCGGGTGAGCCGATGTGGTCCTTTCGGACTTACCTCTGGCGGAGTCGCCTCCACCACTCTACCACCGAAGATTCTGGCGATCGTCTGGTGGCCCCAGCAAATACCGAGGATCTTCTTCGATGGATACTTGACCACGAGGTCTTTAATAAACTTGTGGACATCCAGTATCCACTGATGGCTCTTTCGGGGGTCTACGTTGCCGCCTCCAAGGACGATCAGGTCGAACGCGGACGGGTCCGGGAACTCGCCTTTATTAGCAGTTTCGAAGAACGTTAGCTGCGCGTCAGGCGCGACCATACCTATGGTCCGCACATAGGACGCCCTTATTGCGGGCAGTAATCGCGATCGGTAAGAGTTCAGGAGCACAGCGATTTTGAGAGGCAGCGCGTCGGCTCGACGCGTGGTGTGTTCCATAGTGGCGGGTCAATCAACGTAAGCCTTGGCCTGGGCCCTGGGGAGCTGTAATATGAAAGAACCTCGAGGAATGTAAAGTTCGCGGGGAGATAATCGTAATGGCATGTCTGTTGAAGACTTGCACGGACCCGGAGTCACTATTGTGTCGACGTCGTTGAGGACATGGACTCCCTATGCCTCTCAAGTGTTCACTCAGCAGAGTTGGTTGCTATGTAGAATGAATGGCCTTCTTATTCTGCGACGGAAGAATGTTAGTACCAACTACCGAAGTACCAAGGCCAGACCCTTGCAAAGGAGGCCCGTGTGACCGCTGCCAGTGGCATCCAATCAGCGCGATACATCTGGGTCACTTAATCATTGACTAATGTTGATAATATTGGTAGGGATTCGAGAAGACGAGTGTGGGTGGGTCACGATTCCCCATTGCTTACCTAGAATAAAGATAGAAAAAGGAGATAGATGACATGATCCTCTAGGGCTGGGCTATTATCTGCATATCGCATCTTTTACCTCACAACTATACTACTGATTTATGATCAATTATACGATACGATCGCTCAGGGACGGATATAGGGGTCAAGAGGCTGTTTTCCATGAATGTAAAAGCTAATATAAAGCAACTATAGATAAGCTATCTTCCTACGCTTTTCGTTAGCCAACATAAAAAGCAAAGTAAGGCTATTATTAAACGTATCTTTTATGTGACACTACCGCTACATTATTCCGACTTTCAGACCCAGTGAAAATGGCATTTTGTAACCGAATCCGTCACATGGGTAGCGCGAGCGCCAAAATATCACAGCCTTGAAACCTAACTCATCGCGGACAATTTTATGGTCGAATACTGGCCGTCACACTTGTTTTCTCTTACTATTAAGTCGCGTCATGTCATTCGACTTGTTACCCCTCATGTAAAACGACTTCTCATCTCTCAACCATCAGACACCGTAGTGAAACCGAACACTTACAAAGTGAGCCGAAATACACGGTCAAGCCTCAAGGAGGTGATGGCCGATTCTAGAAAGGGCCATTGGAGAAGGAAATGATCCTTCATAAAATGGGAACTTCTATCATCCGCTCTTACCACGTATTCAGCATCGAAAGGATTTCGAATCCGAACTTGGTGTTTAATGAACTGGCGTTTGAGACAAGGGGGTGAAGTACTAGTTGATCTACAGAAGAGATGGGGTCTCGAGGGGGGCGTGATTGGGCTGACCATGGACATACGGGAAAAAGGAGCCGCAGCTAAGGGGCCTGGACCGCATACAACCTGGCTTAAACGTACTTCTGGGGGGACGGTTGGAAGGATGGGGTGGAGAACGCTACCCAACGAAGATGCCTCCCAACGGCCCGTCATGTCTCAGGAGTATATAGCAGGAAGTGTGCAAATTTTGGTATTTATAACGGGAAAGAACGCCACATCACGGTTATCACATCCCCGCCGAACAGTTCATGTGCGTTCTGATGATGGGCAGACGTGCTTGCATTAATACCTTACACAGCTTCACAGCTGCAGCGGAACTAACGGCCCGGACACAAAACACTAAACGGACGTGTCTACGAGAGGCCACCAGCTCAGTGCTCAGGCCTGAATATATCGAGATACTGATGTCATCGAGCCCGGGGACACAGGATGTGTCAGCCTCGCTAGCTTCTCTCGGTTCAAACGAGCAAGCCGAGATTATGGTAAACAGAGATCCGGCTGGCGCCGTGGTTCAGGGGTGTATCTCCCTCGGAACTTACACCCGACCAAACGTTTTTGTGGTCGCCTGACAAGCTCCTGCCTTCTCCAAAACAGGTCTATTCGTCTATTGGACGGGATACCAGTGTAGCTGGGGCCATGCCACGCACTGTCCGAGGCGTATCAGAGGCCAGCTCAGTGAATTTTGTCTTGGATCAGGATTCGCTCCCACACTCCACATAAATCCACCCCCGCGCAGTTATGCCGTGGGCGTCTAGTCTACAATGCATATGTGAGCAACCGCGGCGCTGTAGAATTCGACCATTCCGCAATACTACCCCATGCACGGCACTCCAAGAGGAACATCCTTATCTAGTAAGGCCTAGAAATCTGTGGTCAAGAGGGGGGGCGATCCTCAGTGACGAGTAAGATATCAATACGCTCCGCTCTTGAACACTCTCATATATCATAATATTCTCGAGTACGGACGACATGCGTGATATGGCCTGACGAAAAGCAAGCGATGTCACGACGAAACCGGGTTATCCCACAGGGCAAGGGGTAATAGCTATTACAAGGTGGGAAACACGTGGGTAGCATATCTAGATCAGCACATGGTACTTCATGTCTCGGCAGCCAGTGGGAGGTCCACCCCACGGGTACCGAGTTGCGAGGTGCACCTCGTAGGGCCATAAATACATCACGACGGGCTCTCACTTTGACGCCGGCGTGAACCCATCAGACATATGTACATCGGAGATCAGACCAGGGTCTATCTTGATTATCTAGATATAATATTAAACCAGTCGTTGGCAAAAAGGGGAGGTGCTGCAAGATTGGGATGATGCCGCCAACCGCTGTCGCCGAGAATATCAAACCCTAGGCCGGGATCGAAACCCAAAGTAACGCACAAACATGGGAGGGGCTTATGTACATACTTGGGGGCCCAATGGGCCAAGTTCCGGCGTGTGTGGTTGGCTGTCAGCAAGTACTTCGCAGCTGGGCAGACATGGATCTGCTGAGCGTTCTGCTAACCGGGGAACCGGGGCAGCAAGGAGAGGCATTAAGGCATGCTGATGCCAGTGCTTGCAGATACACATGCAAGACATATGCTAGCTATCACCTAAATATAGGGATGGAGCCTATAGGCTTCGTTATATAGACAGTTTGTCTACTGCGCTAGTTGACGTCTCCTTATGCAGGAATATGTCAGTTGAATAGGCAGAGCAAGAATGATAGTAAAAGTGGCTCCTTGGCCCCTTGCGAGAGGATTGACAACGACCTACTTCACGAGCTCATTACCTAGGAGGGACTCAGTCTCTCGTCGGCCGTGGGAAGGATCGGGAGGAGAAGGTGGGAGGTACCGTGCCCGTGGACGTTTTGGGACATGAATTGTCGCTTTGAGAATGGCTTGCCTTGCCGGAATCTCCACCCGGTCTGTCAAAAATTTTCCCTTCACCCCATGACCTTGCTCTAGGCTTCGAGGGGGTCGGCGGCTCTGCCGATATGATATGTCTTGGGCTAAATCTGGAAAAGACAATGAAGATGAGTCCCGTGGGAGCAAGACTCGTTAATTCATAGTATTAGTAGCTATACAGCTCGAGAAAGCTGCCGACATTGTTGATTCATTTCCTCTTATTATCTCATTATTATATCGTAGACACTTCTCCTATCCTCACTATAGATTAGATCCCGCCTATCAGGCTGTACACTTAGAGTTGTGATTTCTCCTTGTCGAGCTAGTGTCAAGACTAGGTACACTATACACACGCCTTGTCGTCACCGAGATTGAAACTCCTGAGTTGGACAGGAAAGAGTTTCTGCAGGTGTATCTTGCCTGAAATCAGCGGCAAGAGCAAACCCAAGTGTGTTAACCACAGGATTAGCTCTGCTGAGGCTTTTTGTGGTCAAACCGCTGCCTGTGATATTGCTGTACGAACGTCTAACGGAACCGGTTCCTGACTCACTCTCGGGAGCCCGCACAGGTGTCCTGCACCAACCACCAAAGCATACCGGTTCCTGACCGCCAGGCCCGACTGCAGGCATACCCAACATCTAGCGCTAACGGCGAAGCTCTGAACAGCTCGGGGAGCGGGGTTCTTGAAGTATACTCACTGGCCGCAGACAGGTGTGGACGGCCGATAAGGTGGCGGGCGGTGAAAGTATCCGGCAGTAGGTGAGGGACCTGCCACTATACGGTGCGGTACGATTGCAGAGAAACGAGGGGGGAGACAAGAAGGAAGGAGCGAAAACATGCACGCCCAGGCAGCAGGGCCCAGGCCATCAGAACCCAGACAGATGTCGAAGATGTTTATCAGCGGGCAGTTGCCCCAGTCTGTCTGGTTTGATCCTCCGAAGTATCCAATCTTTGCAACCCAGTCTCAGGTCGACAGTTACAGTCAAAGAGCTATCGTCCAAAGTCAGAATTTTGAGCAACGGCTTTTCGACTTCTGCTACAACAACATCAGTGCTTGTCCACTGGTACTGTCTCAGCCACGAACGCAGCAGCAGCAGCATAATTCGCAGCAGTTCCAGTACTACCCCCAGTCGTGGACAATGGAGGAGAAGCACTGGTTTGACCAGATCATGGACAGGAGCAATAACTCCTACATGGTATGAAACCCCCCTTTACCCACCCCTTGAATGTGATAGCGATCTTACCTAATTACCAACATTACCTCTTCAATAGGACGAACGTTCTTATAATACCTATCTTCCAGGTACTGGTTTGGAGGATCCAAACACTAGACAGCAAACGACTCCCGCGTATGTCTCAGCTCCAACTGCCGGGAGAGATTTGAACCAGAGTCATTTCCAGCAGAACAAAGAGACAGAGACGGGAGGCGACCCGATGATCTGGTCCAGTCCCTCCATCACGCCAGCAAACGCTTACCAGTCGTACTTGGGTGGTTTTGGCGGGTCGCCAAATCATACTTCGTCGTGGCAGAGTTATGAGGGAACATCCGCCGACACAAACCAGTTCGAAAACTGCTTCTTCCACGACGGCCTCCCGGACTCGTCTTGCGTCCCGAGTAGCCCGCACGCCCTCGGCGAGCCGCCAGTATGCAACCGGATCAGTCCAACAACCACCTACAGTAGCTTTTCGTCTTCGGCACCTACCGAAGCGATGGGCTCCCTGAGCTTCGACACGATCAACGAGACCATGGGTGCACCGGGTAGCCCGCGGATGAATAACGATGCCGCCGGACCACCCTACTACTACCCCGCCACTATCTCCCCCGCCCAACTTCGAAAGGTCGTGACCCCAACCCCGAACTCCTCGTCGGAGTCTGTCCACACCGCGCTACAGACCAGTGATAACCCGGACTCTACCTCATCTAACTTCGATCGGCTCCGCCGGCGCAGCCCACTTCCCTTGAAACACCAGTTTAGCAAAAAGAGCCGGCGGGAGCTACCGACTAAGCCTACCAAGCCCCGCCGCGGACACCTGGACACCTCGGCCGACCGCGTGGCCTTCCGCGCTCCACAGAGCTCATCGCGCCACCACGATACGTCTCCACAACCCAAGTTAGCTCCGCTGAGACCGAAGCCCGAGAAGCCGTTCGTACCTCCTGTAGCCGTACCGGCACCGATTGGCAGCAGCGGCGGCAGTGCCGGTATGTTTCCTGGCCAGGTCCCGAACAGGTGGTCCGACAAGGATGATTTCCTCGTTCGATCAAAGGAGGCAGGTATGACGTACCGCGAGATCCGCAAGCAAGGCAACTTCAAGGAGGCAGAGTCGACCTTGCGGGGCAGATACCGTACCCTCACCAAGTCGAAGGAGGCTCGGGTGAGGAAGCCGGAGTGGCAGGACAAAGATGTAAGTAGCATCCAATCTCTCCTCCTCACAGCGCAAGTGCGCACTCGCGTCTTTTCCCCCGCCACTACAATTGAGGGTAATAGAGAAAAGGAAGTCTTAGATACTTACCCTGATATGCTGCTGGTGCTAACGTCCATGCCTGCTCGACTAGATACATCTCCTCAAGAAGGCCGTGCATGAGTTCGCCCGGGGCAACGAGATCGTCTCCGCCAAGATCCCCTGGAAGGAGGTAGCCAAGTACATCGTCAAGCACGGCGGCTCGTACCACTTCGGCAACGCCACGTGCCGCAAGCGCTGGGACGACCTGGTTGCCCTACAGGGCGACGAGGCCTAAGCACCGAAGCGTGCTAAAATGAAGAAGAATGAATAGTCTCGAGTTAGAACAAGAGAGGAAAGAGTCGAGATGAGAGAAGAAGCCGACACGTGGTTTGTATTGACACGAGGGATAGATGGATGCTAGTAATGGTGGCGAGGCACTTGTGCTGGCGCCCGCCGGCGTCGGCGGGACAGAGTCTGTAGGATAATTCCGAGGGAGGTTCCATGGCATGCATTGCATTTTGGTGTGTTGAAATCGGCGAAAACATACCTAGTCGCCAGGCTCGGCGTAAAGAGGAAAGTGTGGCGAGGGTCTATCTGTCTGTTTATCTGTACTTGGAAACCAAAAACCTTTGCATTTACGAAAAGAAAAGACTGGAGGCTACGCCTAAGTTAATACATAGTCTCTAGGGGGCCACGGCCTCATAGTTTAGCACAGCTACACCTCGCTTTGTATCCAGGAGTGTTTGTTTATTCGCTCTTCCTGCAGATGATTGCGTCTTTTTACATAAAGAAATGTGTACTCATCGCTAAGGCCTGATGCCTATCTTCTCCAAGACACCACGGAGTAGGTCGGGATCCTCTCCTAGAGCGTCCCATTCGGCCTGGGTCTTAACCAAGGCCGTGCCGGCCAGCACCGTTCCGTTCAGTGCTACATATCCGGTCTCCCGACCCGTCCTGTCCGTGATTACGGCGCCCTCGGCCGTCCGTGGACAGATCGCCATCGATGTCTTTGTCATCGCGAAATTGTAGCTGATCTTGGCCTCGCCCTCGCCGGGGGCCTCGGTGCCGGGCAGCACGGCCTCTACGGCGCGCTTGTACGTCTCCACGTAGGCGTCATGCCGGGCCTTAGCGCTCATGCCCGGAGACATCGGGGTGGAGAACACGGTGAAGGGGAGTGCCTGCTCCTGCTGTTCCCGGGCCAGCTTCTCCGCGAGGACGCCCCATGCGTCGCCCCGCTCGACGCGCTCCAGGCCGTCCCTCATACGGTCGACGGGCAGCAGCTGCAGGTGGCGGTGGGGCTGGCTAGCGCCGGAGTGCTCACCGGAGTTGAAGAAGACGAAGAGTTCCTGGTCCACGGCGGCGTAGGCCTCGACGCAGGCGTAGGCGGCTTCGATGTCGGCCTCCTCCAGCACGTGGGTTTGGGGCCGGACATCCGCCGTCGCCAGGATGAAGTGCTCCGGCACGATGGCGAACTTGTTCAGCACCAGGTTGTGGGTCGGTGGCATCCGCGCCACCAGCAAACCTGGCGCCGGGTCCTCGAAGGGATTGAACGGCCGCGCCCCGGGCTCCCTGCTAGGTTTCAGTGCCTTTGGCTTTGATGCGAGAGCAGGGGAGTAGCGGAGTTGGAACTGAATTTTAGGTTCGTTTCTGATGTCTCAGCTCTTCTAGTTTTTATTTAAACCGGGCTGCCTTTATCACACGTAACGCGTCCGGAATCTCCATGCTGACCACCACGTCACGTCGTTACGAGTGCACTCACAGGAACCGTTCCCACGTTTAGTATCGTGGCTTGCGTCGGGTAGTACAACAGGTCACCACTACCGCGCGCTTTATGAAAGGCAGCCTTGACAAGCGCCGGTAGATTTGCGGGCGCCTGGATGCGCGTCATCTCTGGCATAGAAGTGTACAGGACCGTTCAACTGGCTCCGTTATCCCTCCGTCAGTGTATGGATTCCGTCGGCTCTGTAGCTAGGCGAACCTAAGATATAAATATTACGCGCCGGTCAAGAACTGGTAAGAGCAAGGGTAAGTCATCCCTGACTTGGCTCGGCCTGGCAGCCGTGCGCCATCACTTTACTACTAGAAATGCGACCCATTTAAACTGGCCATCTGGTGGGCTAGTTGCCAGCTGCCGACTGCCAGCTGCCAGACTATGCTTGTGACCTCCTATCAAATAGACGGGACGGAGAGATATTGGGATGTACACTCAAACCCCTGTTTTATTGTATGTGGAGCAGGTCATTCGATAAATCTATTACTTCGCTACGTATAACGGCTACCTATAAACTTACACAAAATCAGGTTATACCTATAAATATACGCACAAACACGATATCCATTAGTAGATAACATTTCGAACGAGGTCACTTGTGGCAAGAGTTACAAGATCCACATACAATAAAACAGGGGTTTGAGTGTATACATGCTCTAGAGGTCTTACGGATATATATGATATTAAGTGCTGTATATTCTGATCTAAGATATAGACATGTAAGCCATTCACGTTTGACGTGAATTGAACATCTCTTAGTCAGTGGTAATAGGTCTGTTGGTTCGGAGAGCCGGAAAGGGGTAAATGCTTAAGGGGGCCAACAGAACAGGAATAGTGAAAAGGAACGAGATTACGTGCGTGCGTGAAGCACCCAAATTTACCCATCGCTTCATCATGTTATTTCTTTCATTCATCACGCCCAGGCCTAACGTTACGCAAAAGCGGCCCATTTGCGCATTTGGAGAGGGGTTTGGTGACGAGCCGCGTGGTACGTAGGCCAATTGGTAAAGTCGTTGGCATAACTTACCTGTACGACCTCGGTCATCAGAAACCCTTTTCTTTGTCAAACCTGCTGTCCTACGATCTCTTATTTAACATACACGGCTTGTGCTCCCAGCCACGAATACATAGTTACAGAGGATGCCAAGGTCTGAAAGGCCGTTTCGGTGGTCCACGAATCTGACGGAACCTTGCATCCGTAATATCATAGTGGTGTTCCTCGAGCTGAGCTGCAGGCAAGAGTCAGCTAAAATAAGGCTCCTCTATCACCTCGGGTTTATATTCTGAATGACATTCATTGTATATGCCTAGGTAATATCCTAATGAACCTAACGTTAGAGGTAAGACGACGGTCACCCCATATAAATGAGGCCTTAAGCTATGCTGGCCTCGGCTAGTACACGGGGTTTGACGGGAGCGACCGCTACATGCATATGTATCCATTGCATGGGCCCATTGAGCTGAAGATCTTCAGATCACAAAGCGGACGTTCTCCACAGTTAGTGACGAACCTAGCGTCCATCGACGTTTCGAAACACGAAGCCTAGTGTCACCACAAGACCCAGCCGACTGATAGCACAATGGCCGGTGGACGGGCGGGCAGTCCGTGTCGCATATTCGTTATCACGGGCTTCGCTGAGGTTCAGCCAGTCTTGCGCGACACACGAATAGAAATCTTGCTGGTCAGTCACGGACCAAGACGGTGGAACTCTCTGATTGTGATAAAAGGGTGCGTCGGTCACCGAGATACCCGGACCCGCAGACACTTTGTGGTGATATATGTATGGATATGTAGATGAGTACACCCAGCAAAGCACGTAGCTGAGGGCCACTGCCAGTAACTCACCTGTAAACCCTTACTCGATTGAAAGAGCAACGGATAGTAGCATACCCCAAACCCCACAACCTTATATTCGCCATTGGTTCATTTTGATACCACGTCTTGCTGAGCCTGACCTCGGGATTCTCGGTTTGCACGCTCTGTTTAACCTGCTTGGAAATATATGCGAGCTGGAAGCATTAAGGTTACGGGGACGATATGTAGGCGACCTAACCGCATAGTGGCTAGGTACGTGCTTAAGCATCTGCAGGTGTCGAGGCATGACACATATGGATATGCACCTACCTATTTCGGTCAGGTGAGGTGCCGGTACCAGTCCTTGACTGGCCCGGAACTCAGACCTCATATACCTGGGTATTATATGACTCGATTACCAGTAAGACGAGAAACGGGATTGAATGGCGGCATGTACGTACCTACTGAGTAGGTAGACAAGGTCGATTCTGAGTCTTCGACTAAATCGGGCATCCCTGTTTTGTTTTTGGTGAAGTGCCAAACTGCCTTGCATTAAGCCAACTATCGGCAGTTAGCCAATAGAAGCCCCGCGACGGCATCCCACCCAAGCCTACGGTAGCCGCCCTGGTGTGGCCCTTGAAACAAACTACCGCCACTTGTTATTCGACGTCATCCCTCGACCTGTCAAGTTACCTGATTACGGCCCAGTCGAGACCGAAAATGTGCAGTTTTAATTTATACGCGACCAGATGGGAATCTTCTGGGCATGGCTTGGCTTGACCAACTAACCACTTTGCGTGCATGATGTTAAGCGCAAACCTAGATGGGCAGAAGTAGGAAACAGACACACTCATTCCATTCAGTTGTTCATATTGTACCTAGGTACGTGCTGATGTCGGGCTAATGTTCAGATTGAAGTATTAAGGAACAGCCCTAAGATTCATGCATGTGCTTCTGTGGGGTCAGTGGCCCTACTATCGTATAATCCACATACACCCATGCACGGCACGTTTGACACACGAATATTGAAAAGGGGCGTGCATCCATAGTAGAATGTTTGAAGCGGGTTAAGCAAATACTGGTATGTAGGGCACTAGCACGAACCTGTGACCTCTGAAGAGACAGACACACCAACCCACCAACCCGCTCCTAAGCTACCGAGCAGTCTTGTTGTTAAGGCAGGAACCGAAGACCTTCCATAGGGTGTCTCAATCAAGATAATTGATAAAGTGATTATAGTTGGAGAAGTGCTGCGCCACATGAATACCAAAAAATGTGACCGAAACGCCAAAGGCCAGAATGAAGCCCGCCACCTAAATGAAGGCTGATGGAATTATTGAGAATGATATTGGGATACTACCTGGGCAAGCTGTGGTTATGTCGATATTCTAGCACATGTATACCAAGTACCTACCTAGGTACCTAGGTACCTAATGTAACAAGGTCAAATCTGGGCGGCCGCTACGAAGTACTCCGATGACACTCACCTCAACCATCAGGACTAAACTTTCTGAGCTTTCCAGGTTGCCCCATAAAGGTCAAGTCCGATTAATACATACGTCAATTGAAACGCACACGATATTATTTTATCATGGAGAACTTTTGACATAGATAGTAAAAATTTTACTATCAGGTTTTTACGAATACATATCAATACTGTATTGACATGTACATACTTGAGCTAGATAGGTGTGTAGGTACAAGTAGGTAAGTACTTACGACAGGTACATATCTAGGCTCAGGTAGGTACGAGGCGCTTATGTTTACTTCGCTAATTTGATCGGCAATACCACACACCTGGCTACGCCCCTTATTGGTTGGTACCTGGTTTTTCGTTCGGAACATTCCTGGTCTTGGCAGGGACTAAAACGTTTACCCGTCCCCATAATCCACAAGCTGACAAGTAGACACCAATAAGTTCTGGGTTATTTTGCTAGCATGGGGTGCAGTTTCCCCACATTATCATTTAAGATCCTGAAGGTGACTGGTAGATTACTATCATAAAACACCTATTTAGGAAATACTCGCACAATGCGATTGGAGGGACTACCCCTGCATGAGTCTCTAAGAACAGTCGGCTGTTGCTAACCACTCGATCAAAGGCAGGTGCATTGTAAAGGTAAGTCATACCACACCAGCAGACTCACTAAATGGCATGTTGGTTGGCAGCAGCTTTTGCCAAAAGAATCTATGGGCTGGCTGGGGTTGGGCATTTCTTAGATGCATATCCACCTAGGTGGGCGTGCGTATACTTGTGGTGTAAATGCAGTGGTAGATGGGGATACATATTAGGTCCTTACTTTCAGGTGGTAGGAAATGGCCGGCCCAAAAGTTCACGGTGGCTAATTAGTACCTACCTACATGTAAGTAGGTAGAACAGCTTCCCGCGCAAGGTAATAATTGATATAAAAGTTGGTTTGATCGCACCTCCCTCCATATGTAGATACTTGTATGTATTTGACCCTTCCCCTCTCGTTGCTCCTTCCTACCTTTGGTTACCTTATCCTTATTAACTGCATAAGGGAGCTACTAATTCTGCGGTTACCTAGCAGGATCTATGCTGCTTGAGCTACTTAGGTAAGGTGACCTCTACCCGCTTGTAATTACATTTCACCCCTCCTCACCTTGGAGTCAACAAACATCGCCCCCTCTTATTCATAATCCATACCTAGGCACTCTACTCTATCTTCCATTTCTTTCACCACCCTCCTTACCACTTCCATAGACACAATTCTTCTTCTTTTTCTCACTATTGATGCGTACATTTTTGGTGCACACCTGGTTGTTGACAATCCCTCTTAAGCACTACTCTCACTCACTCACCTACGATCTTTATCCCTACGTACAAGTATTATTTTGATAAAGTTCATCTTCAACATCAGAACACCACCCATCCAATCTTGGAGCGTTGATCCCGACCCGTATTGGTTAAACGGCCGAATTCTCTTTACATGCGAGCCCTCTTTCGCAGCCAGAGGTCGTGATTGTAAGTTGCTCTAGCTCATACTTGATCGCAGTCACTCTCAGTCCCACCAATTCTATGACTACCACTTCCACCACCACTGCCCGCCTGTCTGCCTACCGAATGCCCATTCAAAACCTGTCCCCGTCGACCTGGGATGACCCGGTATGATCACTTGGCCATTCATTGTTCCTGGGCTGCATGTCACTCAGTTGATGAACAACATCTATCAACAGAGCAACCTGACAAAGCAACCCCTGCAAATGCATCGAAGCCAACGTTGTATAAATACAGCTCTACCTTGGCTTTCGGCTGGTTTACTATTCGTATTTTGGAATCTACAAATTCTTGTTTTCTTCCCCCGCTTCAGCCGTCATTCATACACGCATTACTTTATTCCTGATTCTCGCTGTCCCAACCTGAGGGGCATCAGTATATCATTGGCTTATACACTTGGTTGAACGAGAAGAAGCTAATTTCAAAACAGTACCGGTCAGGTTTGCGTTTATTTTGGTGCTACATTTCTGAACCCCATCTACTTAAGCTGGTCTTGTACTTGAGATGGGCCTTTCAACTCTCCTTAAGGCGTCCGTATTGGCGCTGCCCCTACTTTCGGGGCCAGCCGGGGCCGCTCCGACAACTGCCCCAACGGCCGCCATCCAAGAGCGGGACGACGCAGCCACTAGCTACTGGTTCGCCAACATTGAGCGCCAGGGCATCGCAGCATTTGGCGAGGAAGGTCACACTGTGTTCCGCAACGTGAAGGACTACGGTGCCGTTGGAGATGGAAGCACTGACGATACTGCTGCCATCAACAAGGCTATTCAAGATGGCCCCAACCGATGCATCGACAAATGCGACTCCCGAACGGTTTCCCCTGCTCTAGTCTACTTCCCACCCGGTACCTACGTCGTGAGCTCGCCTATCATTCAGACCTACTATACCCAGTTCGTAGGTGATGCCATCGAGCTGCCCACTATCAAGGCGACTGCAGCATTTCAGGGCATGGCCGTCATTGATGCCAACCCCTATTACCCAAACACCGACGCCATCAATTGGTACATAAATCAGAACAACTTTTTCCGCCAGATTCGTAACTTCATCGTCGACATCACGGAGATCCCGATGAGTGCCGGCGCTGGTATCCATTGGCAAGTTGCACAGGCGACCTCGTTGCAGAACATCATTTTCCAGATGAACCCAGACAAGAGCGACGCAAACAAACAGAAAGGACTCTTCATCGAGAATGGATCAGGTGGTTTCATGTCTGATCTGACCTTCAACGGTGGTGGCTTCGGTATGGACATTGGAAGTCAGCAATTCACTATTCGCAACCTCACATTCAATGGCTGCAATACCGCCATGCACATGATCTGGAACTGGCAATTCTTGGTGCAGGATATCAAGGTCAACAATGCCCGAGTCGGCATTGACATGACTAGCGACTCCCTGGAGGTCATCAAGGTTGGGTCCCTGATTCTTCAAGATAGCCAGTTTTCGAATGTCGACGTTGGTGTCAGCACGTTATACAAGCCAACAATTCCCATGACCAACAACACCCTGGTCTTGGACAATGTCGACATGAATCAGGGGGTTCCCACTGCCATCCAGTACGCTAAAGATAAGAGCGTTCTGCTCCAAGGAAACCAGATGGTCAAAAGTTTCACCCAAGGGCGACAGTACTCGGAGAGTGCTGGTAAAGCAATCCAGGACGTGCAGAAGGAAATCGTCAAACCGACAGCTCTGACAACGAGCGATGGCAAGATCTTTACTCGCTCGAAGCCCCAATACGTGGATGTACCTGCTAGTAGTTTCGTCAGTGTGAAGACAGCTGGTGCTCGTGGTGACGGGAACAGCGACGATACTAAGGCGATCCAGAGCGTCTTCGACACCGTTAAGGAAGGTAGCATCGTCTATTTCGACCATGGCGCGTACCTCATTAGCGACACCCTTAAAATCCCGAAGAACATCAAAATTACGGGAGAGATGTGGCCGCTCCTGATGGCCACTGGTCAAAAGTTTAGCGACCCAAGCAATCCAGTCCCTGTCCTCCAGGTCGGCCAGCCTGGGGATGTTGGCAATGTCGAAATGTCAGATCTCATTCTCGAAACCAAGGGACCAGCGGCTGGTGCCATCATGATGGAGTGGAATCTCGAGGGGAGCGAGCCAGGCTCAGCTGCTATGTGGGATGTTCATTTCCGAATCGGCGGCACGGCTGGGACCGAGTTGCAGTCGGACAGATGCACAAAGAATCCTAATGCGACGACGGTGCCGGACGACGCGTGCATCGGTACCTTTATGATGCTTCATATAACCAAAACGGCCTCAGCCTACATCGAAAACTGCTGGTTTTGGGTGGCCGACCATGAGCTCGACAGACTTGACCATAACCAGATTAACCTCTACAATGGTCGCGGCGTTCTCATTGAGTCTCAGAAGCCCGTCTGGTTGTGGGGCACCGCCTCGGAACATAGCCAAATGTACAACTACCAAGTCAGCAATGCCAAGAACCTGTTTATGGGCGTCATACAGACCGAGACAGCGTACATGCAGGGCAACCCTGACGCTACAGTCCCGTTTCCGGCAAACGCGGGCTTCTTCGACCCCGATTTCAAGGCAGCTTGCAGCGGCTCGCCGGGCGCCTGCGCACGTACTTGGGGCCTTCGCGTCACGGATTCGTCGGACATCTTCATGTATGGTGGCGGTCTCTACAGCTTTTTCGAGAACTATGGCCAGGTGTGTGTCGACTTGCAGAACTGCCAGGAGAACATGATCAGTATCGAGGATTCCACGGTCCACCTTTTTGGTATTACTACCAAGGCGTCAGTCAATATGATCACCCATAACGGCCGTTCAGTGGCGCTGGATCAAGATAATAGGTCCACGTTTGGAGCCACAGTCGCTAAGTTCGAAACATCTGGCGGACCTCCCACGGATGGTGAGGAGGGCGGTGATTCAGGCTCAGGTCTACAACCCGGTCCTGGCGAGGGTTCGAGCAGCCAAGCTGTTGACAGCCCCTCCACCCCGATTGCCACAGCCCCGGCTGCCACTGCCACGAGTGGATACGGCCCCAGCAGTGATTCTGGAGCCGAGACCACGGATGGCTCTGCTGCTACTGACTTGCCGACGTCGGTGCAAGAGGGCGGCGGTGATACACCGGCAGCAACGACGCCGGCAGCAACGACGCCGGCAGCAACTACGCCGGCCTCTGTGCCCATTGCAACACAGAGCAATGCAGGGGGTGGTCATGCCGTCGTGACTGTTACTAAGACGATCACGGCTGACGGCCCTTGCGGAGCGGCACCATAATGACTTTCAGGGCTTCTTGAGTAGTTGGCGTGACGGGGTTCTTCATGCTTGTCATGACGTTCGGTGCTGGATGCTGGCACAATAATTTCCAAGGCGACGCCGGCTTGCGGACCGTGCCTTGCCTACGTGTATTCTCAAAACAGTTCTCTTCATCTTTGGCCCCAGGGGGGCATTCAACATGGATTTGGCAATACTTCGGAGTTCGGCTAGGCGCTAAGGATATAAGCCTCGGAAGGCGACATGACCGTTATGAAGGAATGAAGAACCCGGAAACATTGGTTCGGGATGGGGTCGGAGCACTTGGCACATACCCTCTCTAGATCATTAGCTCTAGAATGCATCGTGTACATGCTGGATTTCTTGGTTTGGTGTGATTTATATAAGCCTGATCCTCTATCTGCCTACATGGCAGCTGCATGGTAAGCTCAGGTGGATGCTTGTGTGCTGGCTAAATCTTTTGGAAGTACCTACGTAGGTAGGGGGCAAAAGGGGCAAGAATACAAACACAGCCACGTAATGGTGCCGAATGTCTGTGGCTGAACTCGCTGAATTCTTTGTTGTGACTGTGACTCTTTATTCGTACTTATTGTACCGTACCTGGCCCCTAGATCAACGTCGACGTCAACGTCATCGATCCCTGATTTATCTACCTCAGTGCTGGCTAAAAGGTACATAGGTACGTACCTAGCCCCTAGCTCGAGTAGCCAAGGCAGCTTGGCAGCTTAGGGGACAAGCAGCGGAAGCTTCTATCTAAAACCTTACCAGAACAACCCAGAAACTGGAGCCCACTGTCTTCCAGAAAGTCGTCCAGCATACATGGATAGCCGCATTGGAAATAAGTAATGACAAAGTCAATTCGGACACTATCCATACCTTAACTACATATACCTATGATACCTATGAGATCTGTTAGAATTTAAGGTTTTTCTTGAGAACACTGGGGTCACGTCGTTCTTTTAATTACACCACCAACGAATGAAGACACGTTTCTTAGAATTTAGAATCGATCGATCGACATTGATCACCACCAACCTGCAAAAGGACACACGCCCACCTCACGCCTACCTGTACGTACACGCAGATGAACCTCACTCGAAATCCACAACGCCGTCATCATCATTATCACCGTAGCCGCCGACCTCACGATCGAAGAGAAGAACCAATAGCCAACAATCATCGATGTCCGAAGACGACGCGCAGGCGCTAAGATCGCGGCCCGTCAAGATGGCAGCAGAAGCAACAGCAGAAGCATCATCATCAGCACTATCACCCTCCCCAGCCTCAGACTACCGTAGCAACAACAACGCCACCAGGACGCGTAACCCACCGCACCTCCCGACGCCGACGGAGCGCCTGCTACTCCTCGTGTACCCCTCCGTGTTGGTCTTCGGGACCTTGTTCGCGGTGCTGAGTCCTGAGACGCGGGCCGCCCCGTACGATGCCCTGCGGCACGCCCACGTCCAGGACCCTTCCGTCGCCCCCTCCTACTTCGCCCGCAAGGATAACCTGCTCAATGTCCTGTTCGTCAAGCGCGGCTGGGCTTGGATCACCGCCGCCTTTGCCGCCTTCGTCGTAGCGCATCCCGCCTTTTCCTCTTCCGGCGGAGCAGGTAGTGGTAGTGGTAGTGGCAGTGGCAGTGGTGGGGTGGGGAGGAGAAAAGCCCTCCGCGCCGTCCTGCGCTGGGCCCTCATCACCGCCTGGTGGATTCTGGTCACGCAGTGGTGTTTCGGCCCCCCGCTCATCGATCGCGGGTTCCGCTTCACGGGCGGGCGATGCGATGCCGCAGAGCATGCCGCCTCCACTACCGCCTCTACGAGCACCAAAGACGTCTTCACGGCCGCCGCGTGCCGCGCCGCAGGCGGCACTTGGAAGGGCGGCCACGACATCTCCGGGCACGTGTTCCTGCTCGTCCTGGGCAGCTGCTTCCTCGCGCAGGAAGTCGGCCACGTCGTGCTCCGCGCCCGCGCGCGGGATAGGAGGGATTCGGCTATACTGGTTGACGAGAGGTGCGTCATCATGCCCGACGGCGCCGTCAAGGGCGCCGGGGTCGAGGACGCAAGCGCCGCGGGGGCGGGATCCGCCGCCACGGCTGGGGAACTGGGTCCTAGTGGCAGGTTCGCTGCCGTGGTCGTCGCGCTCTGCCTCTGGATGCTGCTCATGACCGCCATCTACTTCCACACGTGGTTCGAGAAGGTTTGTACCAACCCCTCACCCCCCTTTTTTTTCCGTTGTTGCTCCGTGCTACACGGCCTCGCCTGCCTCTTTTTTTTTGATCTGATCATCATTCCGCTGACATAAGGGGGTTTGCGACGCAGTTCACCGGCCTGCTGGTTGCGGCCATAGGGATATACGCGGTCTACTTCGTGCCCCGGTTCGTGCCGGCCCTGAGAGCGGTGGTTGGTCTGCCGGGGATATGAGAGACCCTGACATGAAATGGAAATAAAAATAAAATAAAATGACTAATGAACTAACTAATACATATAATACATATCATAAGTACCGTTACGACGCCAATCATCCATTCCATCGATCCATACATCTGTGTATGAGCCATAGCGTGACGTGCGTGTGTATTCGCGCACGGGCAGGTGCATAGACTAGCCTACACCCAGTGAACTCCGAGGTTCCTTTTCATAGAAATAGACTTTGATCGATTAGCCTCGGTGCCTACGAGTATGGGGAGAGAGAGAGAGCTAGAGCTATGACAAAACTTGTACACGTGATGGAGGGACTGCTTGACGGGGTTTATTGTCATGTCACCTCATGATAGAAACAACGTAGAAAACCAAACGCAGACGATCCCCATGCGATGGGGCCGGTCAGAGCGCCGCGCCATGTTTTTTTTGCCCCCTTGCGCATCATGAGTTTTGGTGCGGGCGTTCCCCCGGGGTGAGAGTGTTGTTACCTAGGTTCTGCCAGGGGCTCGGGCAGAATAGCTAGCTTAGTATGTACACCCGATCTTACATGGCATGACTGCCGCTTAGCCTCAGATGTTGCATATATACACTCTGTGACGAGGATAATATGTCAGGACAGTTCTGCTAGTAGTGGCAGAAGGGCAGAAGGTCCTGCTAAGTTTGCCAGCTTCTCATCTTATCTCAAAAGCACCCTAAGTGACAGGCTATGCCATATTCTAGGTTATTCAAGGAGTAGCATAAGCCATGCATGCAACCTACCTACCTGTACCTGTACCATGCACGGCATATTTATCAACTTCAGCTATGAGATTGGCGACGGGACCAATTCAGTCATCGCAGAATGAATGGAGGTTCAAAATTGTAAATAGGTTGGTTCGAAAAAAAAATGGCTATATGCTATCCAGGTATAATAATATATATATATGACAACGCTATACGTAAAAGCCGTGGGGGGGATTGGTACATAATGATGATTAAAGGAGAGACGGCAATGCTCAGAAGCGGAGAGGGGGAGTTGCACGCATAGGTATACATGTATATTTGTATTTCAATATCTACTACCTACATAGGGTAGATATGATTTACCTAAGAGCAAGCCCTCTCCCTTTCGCTCCCTCTCTCCCGTGGGAAGGGTATTTGTTGAACATCCCTCCAAAAAGTTACGCTGAAGTGGTGACTACCGTTCTCGCTTCCGGGTCCCCGTGTTTCGATATCCCCGAGACGACAAAAATGGAGGAAGGTGACTGAACTCCTCTTGCGGCTACACCCCGATAGAGCCCGTACGTAGCCCCACCCCGCTGTCGTCCGACTACCCAGTAGGACAGGTAGAGTATTCTGTCGCCGTTTCCACGAGCTCATGGATCCATAACGCTGTGGCCATTTCAAAGATCGCTGTATGACGGATACCCTATGAGCCTGATCGGTTTGATACCGGAATTGACCCGTAGCCAAAACTACTCGGGGAAGAACAACAAAGGTAAAATCGCGGAACATACTATGCTCCGTCGGTTGTATTCCGTCTGGCCTAGGACTAGTCTCGAGCGGTCTACTGCTCGGGGGTTCCAAGACCATCATCTAGATGGTGTATCCATAATGGTCTATTTGGTGTGCATAACCACGACTCAGCGGGCCTACCGCTATCCTACGAGTCGAAATTGACTGGGTCTTCCGTTATAGTAAAGATAAAATCTCAAGTCAGCGCACCCAAATCCACCCTATTAGAATCATTGGTGCTGGTAGTGGATGTGATGCAGTGGTGGCGGTTGTCAGGCTGTCTGTCATATGAACCCGCCCTCGTACGTCGAGTTATGCTTGCGCGCGCTCTCCAGCATGCGAATGTCGGGGACGTCGGCGCCGAAGTCCATGATGAGGATCTTGGGGTCCTGGCCGGTACTGACGATGCGGCGATAGTCGCTCTTGGCGCTGAGGACCCAACTGGCGTGCCAGCGGGGGAAGCTCAGGACCTGCTCGCCGGTCTCCATGTCGAATACCTTGATGTCGGTGTCGTAGCTGCCGCTGATGAGGCGACCGCTTACACTGTCAATGTGTAGGCTGCGCACGAGCGCCTCGTGCGCCTGCATCTCCCGCACGCACTCCCCCGTGTTCGCGTCCCATACCCGGATAACCTTGTCGCTCCCTGCCGACGCGATATACCGCCCGTCCTCCGAAAACTGACTGCAGGCCAGACCCTTAGTGTGGCCCAGAAACTCGCGAATGGTCTTGCCGCTGTCGATGTTCCACATCTTGACGCTGAAGTCGCCCGAGCACGACACGATCGTGTTACCCCGCAGTTGCACCGCGTTGACGGGACCCGTGTGGCCCCGGAGCTGTTTCAGAAGGGCGCCCGTCTCGCGGTCCCACACGCAGATGGTGATGTCCTTGGAGCAGGTCACGATGTGCTTGTTGTCGAAGGCCAGGTCGAGAACGGCCGCGGTGTGAGCCTGGAGGCGCCGAACGGGTCGATATCCAGACCGAACACTGTAGATGATAACGGTGGAGTCCGAAGACCCGGTTACAAGGATGTCATCGTCGTACTGAAGACACAGGATGGACGCCTTGTGGTGGGTCGGGAACGACACTGTAACGGGCACGGAAGGGTTCATGCGTTGGTTGTCGGGGAGCGAGGCGAAATGAAGCGGCTTGCCATTGGGATCGAAGAGAATCGAGGTCTCGTTGACGACTTCCGGTGGACCTATGACGAGACGACACTGGAGCGTATGCATGTCCCAGATGCGAATCGTCTTGTCTCTGGAACCAGTGATGATTTTATTCCTATATGATGTTAGCATGTGATGCGCAAAGAGTAGTCTCGAGAAGGGAATTCGTACTCATCGAACTGCAGGCAGTAAATGCTGTCCAGGTGACCGTTCAAGTAGACTGCCCGAGCTTGCTTCCCGATTTTCCACCGCTGATCTAGCTCCTGGCGCGCCCGGTAGATCTTCTTCCAGTCGTTCCCGGCCCGGA
Source organism: Eutypella sp. D-1 (assembly GCA_023313575.1). Lineage (NCBI taxonomy): Eukaryota > Fungi > Ascomycota > Sordariomycetes > Xylariales > Diatrypaceae > Eutypella > Eutypella sp. D-1. Next base: position 2,124,384 of record JAJTTP010000003.1, read on the forward strand.
TGCCGGGTACACCGAAACCCGAACCCGGCTGCACAGGCAAAGTCGTCGCGTATGTGGCAGTCTTCTCCCGCAGGAACGATTGGCGCCAGACGTGCTGATCCCGTATGGCCTCACACCATAACCTGGAAACTCGGCTGGCCCTCGCAAGCTGGGTAGAGTCTAGGTGGGCGAGGACGTGAACAGCGAGTTCCGGAGGCAGTTGTGAAATGAAATCGATCCTCGCGACGGAGGAGTCCGGGTCACTAACGATAGACTCCGTGTCGGAAGCGGTAAGCGATATGCCGATTCCACTTTCGCAGTCGTTCTGGGGCTCTTCGGCGGATAACCAGCCATGCTGCTGCCTAGCCGCAAAGGCGAGGTACTCGTTCTGCATGGCAGCGGCGGCTTTCGCGGCAGCGCCCGTATGGGAGGGGATGATTGGGGGCTCAAATCGGTTGCCGGGCACTGCGACCTCTGCGTAGTTGGACGCGCCGGGGGAGTAGATGGTTTCGAGCCCAGCGCGACTCCCGTGTTTCGCATGTCGGAAATTAGTAGCGTGTCGCAGCTTATTCCAGGCAGAGTGCGAGGTTGAAGGGCGAACGTCGTGTATACTATCGGTAGCCGACTCGGAGCTGCGCCTATCGCGACAACCTATTCCCTTCATGATAACCAAAGAAGCCCTCCTGATCTTCCCCTTCAGCGACTGGCTTGGTTTGTTCGCATCGCCAGGCGAGAGTTGCGGCGACTCGTCGATGGCGGATTCCCCAAGGTCATGTTGGTCATGATGGTCATGTTGGCGAGCATCACGTTCGGCAGCGGCCAGGGCTTCGATGAGAGCTGAAGACTTGGGGCGGCGTCGCCAAGGTAGGGAGGTGCTGAGACTGCGATTCCTATGGAAAGGATTGGCGGTAGTTGGGCGAGGAGACGGGGAGGGATCTTGTTGAAAGACACCGATGGCCTTTTCGAAGGAGGCGTCGTGGGAGTACGAGCTAGAGCTCGACATTGGGGGCTCCCGGTCGTACATGGTACTGGACATGGAACTGGACATGGTGCCGGAGATGGTGCCGGAGATGGTGCTGGAGACGGTGCTGGAGGTAGAAATCATTGGCTGGTAGATCCAGGGAAAATCTATGTCGATGTCACCTTCTGACTACCCACGTCACACTACAGCTCGGGAGTGGAGAGGAGGGATCGAATAATCGAATCGGTCGAGCTTTGCTTTGCGATAGTCAGGTGTATATAGTCAGGTCAGGTCTAGTATAGCCAGGTATAGTTTGAGATATACCGTATGTACACTTAAGACGTGTTCCTTTTTTTTTCTCGCGGTTTTTTTTTTCTTTCTGTTGTAATGTTATGGCAAAGATTGTTGTTTATTTAGATGTTACCAGGGCCGTGCGTGTGTGCTCGTGTGCCCCGTGTGCCCATGTGCTTGTATGTTTGTATGCTTGTATGCTCGTATGCTTGCGAAAAGCGGAACGATAGCGGAGAGGTTCAATAGCATTGATGAAATATTATTGAATGTTCGTCACGTAGCAAGGTAATCCTACCTAGGATATGTAGGTATGCTGTTGCCTCAATATAGCTAAGGTAGGTAGGTATCTCCGGGTAGAGGGTGTACAGTGGGAGAATTGGTAAATATGCACAACGTATGTATTAAGGAAATAACAATGAAGTGGTTGGTCGCTTGAGTCGGGTGTAAGTAAGTGAAAGTAATAATCTAGAATTAATAATGATAATGAACGACGATGTCATATGGTTGGTTGCCCAGGTGCTGGAGGCAACGGCAAGGTAATGGCGAAGTAGGAAGGACTGTGAAGTTGTTGTATATTTTAAAAAAAATAAAAAAAAAAGAAGGGGGTAAAGACCTCAAGGGGGTAATCTGGAAAAAGAAGGAAAGGAACGAAAGTTTAAAAATAAGAAAGAGCGTGAAAAAAGGAAGGAAAAAAAAGAGAGAGAGAGAGAAAGGTTGTGTAATTTTGGTAGGTCTTTTTTTGGTTCTGGGGGTTTCCTTTTTTTTTTCTTTCTTTCTTTTTTCGACCCGTTCCGATACTTTGAAAAGTTTGGGGGAGTAATGATGAGTAGTGATGAGTAGTGAGAAGCAACAAGTCGGCGGCGATAGTTCAATCTTCAATCAATCCTTCTTCAATCAACCTCAAGACGAACGACGTTGCCTGGTTCTACTACTACGACCTCTACCTGCCTACCTAGCCTAAGGTAAATAGGTACTTCGTAGGAGGTAGGTGTGTAATAACCCGAACAATGACGGCCTTGGAAATGTCGAGGGTTTTTTTTCCCTTAGTTACATGTAGGTAGAGGAGTAGGTAACATTAGAGGAGCAATATCTATTGGCAAGAATGCATGCTTCTTCTAGTGTTTCCAAGGTTCTGTTTCTACCACCTACTCTAGGTACTTAGTACTAACTTTTACCACCAAGTAGTAAGGAATTGGCTGATTGATTAGTACACGTCTAGTAAGACTGTTTGTGTACATTTCGAGGTTCAGGATCTTTTTGGTCAAGTTTGGCATTTTGGGGTTGGAGAAAGACCTCGGGACTTATCTGGAGTTAGGGAGGGTACTTAATCATAGATACTGTTTGATACTACTCCGGAAGTACTGGCTAGTTACTTGGTTTATTACGGTGGTTGCGCTGTTACTCTGTAGCTACCAGATCCACAATAAATTCCAAGCGTTTCATGGGGTTTGACTTGATGTCTAATCTTTCGGCAACAGTCTGGCTCCTTTATTAGTTGCTTCCATTGGTCTCTGCTGCACTCTGCACCTGGTCCCTGGTTCTTACCCCCCTGAGTCAGATAAGCAGGGGCATGTCTGTAAATGTGCGCACCCACTCTAGCAAGTTTAGGTAGGCACCAGGTAAACTACTAGGTACCTAGGTACTTAGGTAAAGTACGGAGTAGAGTACCTGTTTGCTGCGTTAACTGAAGAAACTTAGCAACATTGCTGTATATTGTTTGAAAGGGACCTCGAGAATACTTCTGAAACTTCTATGCATGTTTCCAACCTCAAGACACATACAGAGTCAACCTATCAACAAGATCCTAGGTACCTAGTTATGTCTAGATCTAGACAGGTGCCCGTGGACCAGGCAAGGTGTTTGGTTTATGCAGGTGTTCATTAAACCTTTGTGGGTCAATCTAGTTTCCGCTGGAATATCGGGCAAAAGGTAGCCTGTAAAGTAGACGGACGTCTTCAGGTATTGCACCCGATTGTTTGGTTCCTTCCCAAAAAATATGTCTAGTGTAATTACTTTGGTACATTAGGTATGTACCTGTTTCCAGTACCACCGTCGGCTTTTAAGGGTTACTTACAACCTGTGTCCCTGCTTCGTTTACCTACCTAGGTACTTAGGTACTATAGTAGTAATGGATGAATCCTATCAGGATCGGATGAGATGCCAGGACGACGACATACGAAGTTGCACGTGTGGGAGTGTGAGATACGCGGAATACGTGGAATACTCCCCATCTATTCTGCCATCCACGGATACATGCAGGTGGCCCCTTCGACTATGCAAGGCGATAGATAGAGCAGCAAGCTGAGGTTGGCCCGAACGATCTTTAGATGAACCTCTGTGTTCGCAAGTCCCGCGTTCTCCTTGGGGAAAAGGGGGTGATTAGGTACCTAGGTACTGAAACCGATATAGGTGCAGCCCCGAAATGGGATTTCGCTCTGTCCGTCTATCTGCCTTTTTGGGAGAGATGGGAACCCCGGGTGTTAGGATTTAAGGAAGTTACCATGCCCTCCCGTGCCCTGCAATGCCCTTAATCATATAAATAGACTTCAGCCCACGTGGGTATCCATCCATCCAGTCAGTCATTCCTACCCGTTAACCAACCAGAAAATACACAACAGAAGCCCTTTGTTGATGTTGTTACGTACCTACCTAAGCACGTAAATATCTGCTCGCCCGGCAACAAACCGAGATCCCGGTTGTTGTTAGATGACCGTAGAAGTTAGCTTATGTAGCCCAGAAGCGACCAACTAAACAACAAAGAATACCTAATGATAGTAATAAAAAAATTCCGATCTGGGGAATGCTGGAAATGCGACCATCAAAGGGACCACCTTATTCCAACTTGCACAGAAAAAAAGAGGAGCCAACTAGTAACTCCCTTAACCCCTGGTAGTCGACCCGGTCGGGCGGCCGCGGCCCTTCGTGACATATGGAGGTTGCTTGTTACCGCGCAGCAAAAGTTTCTAGAGGCAATGAGATCATCCCGGCAATTCCACCGCAAATAGTAGGGCCCTGCCTATGTATTTGCAAGCCGGCAGCCTTGGGATTGTTTCATGGTGCAGTATTTGGTTTCTTTCCCTCTCGTCTCCTCTTCACTCTGTATGCATTTACATAGTTAGGCAGTGGTATTTAAACCAGAAGAAAAAAAATGCATTGTGGCCGCGCTGTCTATAACAAGGTACCTCGGTCGGGCAGTCAACCTCCAAGCTCCGACAGCCCGGGTCCGCTGGGTCGGTATGTACCCGTGCCGACATCCCTAGTGCAGGCCGATCGAAGACCCAAACGAAAAAAGGTCCCGCCAAAAACAACACCCTAACTACCTGTAGGTAGTTAGACAGGTTTATCTCATATCAGGCAAGGCGAGGCAAGGGCGAACGGGCCCATGACTTCGGGATACAGGGGAGGATTGGCATGATGCATGATTCGGTTAGTGTGGTCTTGGTGGCCGATTTCTTAGAATTCAAAGAGTCAGGTTACCGCGAAGAGACTTCCCAACAACATCACCAGGCCACTATTCTTGGGTTTGCGATTGTGACGCCTAATATGCCTTAACTACTTTGCGGCAGGGGGATATAGCAAACTTGAAAATGCCAGGGGGTGATTTTTGGTATTCAAATTGCTTATTGGTTTATGTTTGAAAAGAAAAAGAAAATTTGAGATAGATAGTACAGTCTCCCGGAAGAGCTGGAATGACTCTCTCTATCTTTGTCTCTCTACAGCACGAACCCCCTTTTGATGATGATCCCCTTGCCCCGGAAACCCCGGACAGCCACTCGGTCGGCCGAACCTGGGATGGCAGCTCGCTCGGCAGTCTGCCTGCCCCCCACCGTCCTGACAGGTGACAGGTCATTCGACTTCTTCGTGGTCTCGTTCTTCAAAATCTGGAATCTAGGGGGAGGGGGCGTCATCACATGCTTTTTTCAAGACGCTCACCCGCCCTTTCAACCCTTCACTTTCCTTACATTGTGGTGTAGTATGTAACCACCTAGTCAGGCGTACGGGCCACGCGCTGCCCATGTGCGTGAGTCCGTGCGGCGTCATCTAAGTTCAACTAAACCCCTTTCCGTTACGGGAGGTGTACATAATTGCATACTCTCCAGACCGATCAACACCGCTTGCGGAGTCGCGGGCTGCCAGAGAATTGCGCTCGCGAACAGAGCACGGGCTCGGGGATCGGACGGGATGCAGGCGCCCGGCTCCCCGATGTCGGGACATCAGTAACGTCGAGCGCGCCGCGCCCGCGGATGACTCGGCGGCGGAGGAAGGAGAATGGTGGCCGTTTCAGCGGTAGCGAGGCCAGCTCGCGCTCCGTATCGTGTTGTCGGGTACCGGGCGCTGCTGTTACTCGCAGTCCCGTGTCGGTGGGACGGCGGTCGGCGCAGGCTTCTCCAGCCCGCAACGGATTTACCGCCGGGCTGATGTGCTGTACAATGTAGCTATGTAGGGAAGCGATAGACCGTGGTCTTCAATGTCCTAGGCGTCATTTCGAGATACCGTGTCGGCCACCTTCTCTTTTCCTCGTTCGTACTTCATAGCTGTGAGACGCTGTCACTCTGTACTACCCAGAAATAACGGTGGGCAGGCTGGAGAGACAAGTAGATATGGGCGCTTCGCGCGAGTTAGTTTCCAAACCTGCAAGTTTGCCTAGGTACCTATGTAGTAGTTGTCTTACCTCCGTGCTGTCAAATCAGCCCTGCACGAGTCTAGACCTATCGGTGCTTACGCTGTACAAGGTACACTATCTATGGAAAGAAGCGTAGCGCTCGTGCCAGCCAGATTTTGATGGCTGCAAAGGATATCTAGTTCTATCTACTTAGGTATGCGAGGCTCTCGCTTATCACTGGTGATACGAATATTGGGGGATGGAGGGGCTAGGGAGCGAACGGATTGGAGCAGCTTGAAATACGCTCACATCAGGTAGGTTACATATGAGCCAATACTGGTTGAATAAGCATCCCATATAAGCTCCGGAATTACGATTGTGTACGCACATGCACCCGCACGTATCCCCTCTAATATGTAGAATGATTGGGAAGTAGCTGTTATGTATTGCTACTTGTCCATAGGATGAACCGAGAACCGCCTGCCTTCATGAACGGTTGACCAGGGAATTACAGTCATACACATAGACGGTAGGACGTCATTGGCCCCTAACCCATACAACTATAAGCCAAAAGCTGCATCTGACTGGCCAGGATGCCCGGACAGTTGCGCGTGCATCGAGGATCGGACCTGCAGATAAGCCTTAGGAGGCATGGAACTTGCCTGTCAACTTAGGTAGGTAACCTACCTGCCTGCCCGCTCGGCAAGCAGGCTGTCAGGTTCCGTGCATTGAGTAGAGTATGTACCGGCTCGCGCCGTGCCGTTTTGATAGGCAGGGTAGACCGGGATGGAAGAAGGATGTAGAGGAAGGCCAGGGGTGACGAACTCGAGACGCAACGCACGTACACCACGTTGCCACCATCTCAGAAGCCGGCATTTACTCAGTCGCGTTTCACGACTATGCATGTCATGCATGCATGGTTGCTGACTGGGAGGAAGCTAGGTTGGGGCGTGGGTGTGCTGTGCCGCACGTCATTCAATCGCCCGTATAAAGTAACTACCTACTTACCTACTGACAACTGGCTTACATACTCGGATGCCTTTATGCATCCAGATGAAGAGGTTGAGAATGGAGGCTCAGGGGTATCAGATGGCTTAATCAGGGTATTAGTTCAATGGAATAGTTGTCTCCAGCTCGTCAATCGACTTTCATTTCATTCTTTGATGGCCATAAAATGGATAAGAGCAGTACCTACGTAGCGTGTCGTCTCAATAAACTAGAGTATTTAGTAGCCGAGGCTGGTGAACATAGATAGATGTAGGTGAAGAAGCGATGTTTAATATGTACAATCTTTATTTATTCGTACCAGTCTAGTCTTTGCTCGTTCTGCCTCACTCTTTATTTCATTCGGACTTGCTTCAAGCGCCGAACGCCTTGTCGTAGTCCACCATGGTAAACCGGTAGCGGACGTCGTTCTTCTGGACGCGCTGGACGGTCTTGGACAGGTTCTCGGCACTGATGGGGACGGTCTCGACCCAGGACTCGATGCCCTTCTCGGCGACCATCTTGAACATCTCGAGCATCTCGCGGCGGCTGCCGAGGTGGGAGGCACCAATGAGGCAGCCGTTGGCGCCGAAGTCCTGGACGGCGACCTTAAGGGCACCGTCCTCGGGGAAGCCGATCGATACGAACTTGCCGTGCACGTCGAGCAGCGACAGGTAGCCGCTGAGGTCGAAGCCCTCGCCGAAGCTGTTGGCCGAGCTGATGATCAGGTCGAACGTCATCCGGTGCGGCTCGTTCCAGCCCGGGTCCGACGTCGCCAGGAACCCGTCCGCACCCATCTTGCGCGCGTCCGCCTCCTTGCTGTGCGTACGCGAGATCAGCCATGTCTCAGCCCCCAGCGCCTTGGCAAACATCACACCATAGTGGCCCAGCCCGCCCAGGCCTACGATAGCCACCTTCTTGCCCGGGCCGGCGCCGTTCCGCACCAGCGGGCTGTAGGAGGTGATGCCGGCGCACAGCATGGGAGCCGCGAGGTGGCTGGGAATCGCATCGGGAATGGGGAAGACCCTATGCATTTCTCAAGTCAGTCAATGTGTTCTCGGGGCGAGAATTGCATCCCAAACCCCCAACAGATGCGGTGTGATGGCCGCGCGATTGTCGTTTGCTTACCAGTGCTCATGTGTCCTCACGTGCGACGAGTAGCCGCCCTGGGTTATGATGCCGGTGTCGGGCCAGACGGCGCCGTACGTGTCCATCTGCTTGGCGCAGTAGGTCTCGTTGTCGTTCTTGCACTGGCGGCACTCGAGGCAGGACCAGGACTGGGCTCCTACACCGACGCGCTCGCCGGGCTTAATCAGGGTAACCTTGGGGCCTACGCGCAGGGCGCGGCCGACGATCTCGTGACCGACCGCCAGGGGGAACTTCTGGTCACCCCATCCGCCGCTGATGGTGTGGATGTCGCTGGCGCAGACACCACAGCACTCGATCTTGATGTCAACATCGTGGTCGCCGAAGGGCTTCGCGTTGAACTCCTGCAGGTGGAACTCGGTCCAGGTGTCAGCCGAGTTGACCTGGAAACCCTTAAACTTGTCGTACTGAGTCATTCTGGCGATTTATTTATGTGATCGTATAACGTATGATGATGCTTGACAGATTTGGCGGACCCGACTTTGATGTTGTGGGATGTGAATAGTAAAACATACAGACGACAATCACGGGAATGAGGGAAGATCGGGGTTCATGGAGGGGTAATGTTTTCTTTCCAGTAGATAAAGCCTATAGATTTTAGATCGTCTCCCCGCCACCCACCGCGGAGGGGTAACTAGGGGCGGTGCCGGGGTTTGATAGTTCACGTTTTTTTAGCGACTTTAACCGTCATCTCCCCCATGCTCCCCCGAGCAACGCTCCAAAACGCGACATACTAGGGACGGCAATCTGCAGGCTACACCCACTTTCGTCGGCGAGATGGTTTTGTCGCAGGCCAAACGAGCCGACGAAGCTGGCTAGGATAGGGCCGGAGAGTTAGTCCGGGGTTCGTTGCCGATTGTTCCACCAGTCAGACTTCACGATTTGGATGAGCTGGGTTCCCCGATCTGGTTGTCGATCTCGTGGTAAAGCAAAGCCGAGATGGCGTATAGGAAATGCGCTAAAGGTCCGCCCATGTCACTTGGGCTATTAACTTTTCTGAATGGGATTGCGATTCAGATAAGAAGGAATAGTCATGCATGCGATAGATCATCAGTGCTGTAGACCCACATTCATTGCTGCTCACGGGCATTGCCAACATTTTTCTTTCTTTTGGGCGATAGCTTGGTTTTCCCCAGCATCAACAGATAAAAAGAGGAATCGCCTTTGAGGTGCCCAAGTAACCAACCATAGGTACATAGGTAGAAAAAAGTTTGAGTTGAATCGTGCTATTTCCAGGTTGCCATCGGGTCGGCTCGCCAAAATTTTGACCGTGTGGGGTCGGGTCGGGGAGTGGACTTGGCCCACGCTTCGGGTAGCTGAGAAAAAAATTCCGGCGGTCTAGCTGTACCGTCTAGTAAAAAGGACACGATTCCGGCCTCTCAGATTTACTGCTTCTTCTTAAGCGAACCCGCACGACCTCCCAGGCCGACTCCCGCGAGGAATGCGATCCTCATCGAAGCGCCGAGGTAGACAACGGGTACGTTGCCCCAATCGATGGGGTTCCACCGCACGACGTCCCAGTAGATGCTCGGGCCCAAGCTCCTGAGCGAGTACAGGTGGCCGAAATCCGCGACGAGGAGACCGAAGAGAAGGGCCTTCCAAACCCGCAGGTCGCCGGTCGAGCGCAGAACGATGGCCTCGTTCAACGTGAACAGGAAATACAGGTTAGCAAGCTGCGACAGGACGATGGACGTCCCGACCGGCACGGGCAGCGTGACTGATTCCGCGTGCGTCAGCGTGAGATAGTCCTCCTGCCTAAAGTGCGCATAGTAGGCGCCGACGAGCGCGAGCGCGGGTTCGATCAGCAGAAAGAACAGTCGATATAAGACAGGGAGCTGATAAGCCTTCTTTTCCGGACTGGCCATGGTGATTCAGTGATTCTGCCGATTCGAGTGGCTTAGGGTGGCTCTTGGGGTGGCTTGCGTCTATGCGCAGACCTCGAATCACGGGAATGGATATTCCTTTTTGGGGCTTGCCCTCGCCTCTCGTGGTAGACTTGACAACGACGCAAAATATAGGAATGAGTTAAATGATGACGAAAGACCAGGTCTGGAGTGGTCTTAGTATATGTATTTATTTACGGATGGTGCGATAGTATGGTAGAGGGGTTAAAAGAGAAATAAAGTCTACTGTGTATGGCCAACCTTGAGGGACAACAGGAGAAACGGAACCAACTCGGATTAAACCTTGTTCCCTGTCTGTTGACCTATCGAGTAGAGAAAAAGAAAGGAACCGTTCTTACAATGGAGCCTCGACCCCGTGCTTACCCGTGATGACCGTACACGTTTTGATGCTTTTTTAGTCGTTCGAACTTATCGAACCGATAACAATCAATGCATCTATAGGAACAATCACGAATTTATCCATTGGCAGACCACGGAGCGGTGAGACGATCAATAGTGGCGCGAGTGCGAGCTTGTTGTTTTTACTAGTTCGATGCTACCAAAATCAGTACTCAAGTACTGAACCAAAATAATCCGGTCGGAAATCTTCAGCACTGTCGATCAAGAGATCCACCTAATCTCATTTGACTACTTGACTTCCCAGATCTCACGGTTTATCGAGGTATACAAGGCTCGCATGGTATGTCAGCGGTACCCATCAATCACTTGCCTATATGAGATATAATGTTATTTTTTCTTATCACAACTTACTATGCGTACATGGATAGCAAGCATCTCAAGAACGGGTATGTCGAATAGATCTGGCATTCTTCCTCTTCCGCGAGGACATGATTCTTGATGATGGACACGTAGGAGATTTGAAAAGATTTAAGGATGGAATCCTGAAGACGTCGATGAGCCACGGGTACGTTCTCCGGAGTGGCGTATACAACACCCATGTGAGATTCATCTTGTACTTACATAGTAGGTAATTAGCTGTTTTTTAATAACAATGTGGACGGACTACCTCGCTCACTCTAGGTCATCCTTCGAATACAGCAAGTGCTATGATGCTGATCTTGGCAGCCATGTTTTACCCCAGCCTGCCCAGCCATGATCGATATTACGCCGCATCCCCGGCGCCGCTTATGCCCACATATTGTGCTAAATATATATTTCCCCAAGTGCTGTGCCGCACACCTGAAAGAAGATTTTCCCAAGCCCATACTCATCTAGAACTAGCACGCCCGAGGCTGTGAGCACTGAGCGTACTCTGCACTGTGACCCCCGTTGCTCTATGCAGGATACTTACTACTGGGGGGTCTTTTGCGAGTCTCGGTCCCACCGGGCGCAACGGATTCACTCTGTGATGGTTCGGGATCTCATTGGGGAGGAAGGGGGGCTGCGGCCGCTCCTCTGCCAACCTGACAACAAACGCCTCCGCATGCAGTGATACATGCGCACACGAGAAATGGCAGCGTAATTATTAGGTAGTTAGTTGTACAGCCCTCCTGGTCTTGGCCCTGATAGCCTGTGATAGGCTGTCCCGTAAGCACGTTACCATGTAGGAGCGGCCTGCAGCAGCCCTGTCCCTCATATTGGGGATTTAGGCCCAAAACTTTTATGTTCCGATTCACTCTCACATCCCTTCGTTCTGGTAAATTTGTTGGTGCACTCGCGTCTTATCGTGAACCTATACAACTATAACATTTGGTAACTTGAACCCCTTGGAGAGCACCGCGCCGCCTTACACGACGCCGACATCACCCCCTTACCTATTCTAGACAGGGCGCTCTGCGACTGCTACGTAATATCTACCGACATGAGCGACGCGCAAACAAAACTCGGGCTGTCGTGCCCAAAAGAGGGCAGCTTTTATATATGCGACAACGCCGATATACGGTTCGTCGGCTGCTGCACGGTCGACCCATGTACCAAAGAAAGAGGAGGAGTGTGTCCGACGGATGATGTCCGGCCGGCGAGCTTCTCCTCAGACGCATACAACCAGATAGGCCAGCAGAGCTGCTTTTCGCCGGAGAGCGACGATATATGGTATACCTGCAAAGCCATGGCCGACAACCCAACACCATTCATGGGGTGCTGCAAGAGCAACCCGTGCAGTGCCGATGGATGTGCAACGGAGGATCTCTTTCCTGCGCGACTGAGTGACAACCCAGACAAGGCGCAAATCTTCTTAGCGTCAGGCTCTACCTCAACACCGGAGCCAGATGCGTCGGAGAGTTCATTCCCGAAAGGCGCCATTATCGGGATCGCCATCGGAGCAGCGTCGCTCGTGTGCATATTGATCGCGATCCTGATGTACCGGCGCCGATATGTGGCGAAAAAGAGGAAGTCGGAAAAGGAAGCTGAGGAGGCGGCCAAGCTCTATAACCCAGGATACCAAGGACGTAAGTTTGGCTTTATATCCATCGCCGTTGAAGTACACGTCGAGAACGGTATCACTAACAGGTGCGCACAGAGTATACACCGGGCCACTCGCCAGGTTTCTCGCCAGGTCTCGTTAGCAACTGGCCGGGCAGCCAGCCAGGCTCGCCAGGAATGGGCTACGGGCCCTATAACAGTCAGACATATCATGACCACCACCTCTCATCGACAGCATCGGATTGGAACCCCAATCCGAGACATGTCTCAGAGTTGTCCGGCATGTCGTGGGACGCAGTCGCCGCGAACATGCACCACCACAAACATTACTCCCAATTACCGCAAGAATCCTACGTGACGGAACTCGATGGGGCGACGACGGCACAGGCGTCTGAAGGGTCACAACATAGGATGGAGCTCGATGCGACGGCTTCGGAGACAAGGCCGCCTGCATCTCCGAAAGCAGTAGCTGAATTACCAGGAGCGGACCGCAGGTGATAGCGCATGAAGGAGGAGCAAAAGGGATGCGATGGAATATAATAATGAATGAGGCATTGAGTTACAGTTGAGAAAGAGGGCATGTAACAACAACGAGGGACAGGGAGGAAAAGCGTCATTTTTCCACATTGTATCACTTTGGTATCGTCAGGCCCGAACCACCCGAATACAGAAACTAACAAGATATCTTATGTACCATATTTCATATCGTCTTAGAAAGTGTGCAAATGGCTTTTCGGTATATTCATGCTGTATACTAGGAATCTTTTGGGGATTAATATCGAGGGTCTGTGGTCATGGGGGAGGCTGAAGCCTGGGATCTCATGATGAAGCTACAGTGTATCTTATTCAGCAACCAGCTAAGTACAACACCTCCACCGCTCCACTGAGATCACTGCTGCCCATTCCACTTATAGTACTTATGAAGTAGTCTACGAAGTTGTTATGTACTGCCCCTATTCTAACAAACTGTGAGTGCTGATACGATAGATAAGTTTACGACAAGCCAATCACTAAACGACCTGTCTGGGTTTGATGAAGACGAGACAGTACATGTGCTCTCATGATTATACATGCCCAGATCGATCTATGGATAAGCCTTTCATCCACCAATAGCTAATACTGGTCTTGTTTATACAGGAAAGGGTGCTCGCTTGACCCCAGATTGACTTTCACGTGAAGGGTCTTCCGCTTCTCACCAACTACCCTGCCAATACAGGGATAAACCTTACCCTTCCGAAACTTAGAGAACTCGAAAGCATTGCCTGGGATATCGTCAGCATAGATCAAATATCAGAAAAGCATCCGTCTCTGGTTCCTTACCCATGCTCAGTCTTCTCCCGTTTAGGGTGCAATAGCCCTCTCCAGTTATCATATCCAACCCAAATCCTACCACATCCCCAGCTTGAAACCGCGCCGGCGTGCCAAATTCTCCAGTTGTCATAAGCAGGCCATTTTCACCGTATAGCCATCCTTCACGTCCAGAATATCCCCACGAGCCTTCAGACCCGCCGGGTATTGAAGTACTCGAACTTCTCTCATCACAGAACCCGATTACGATGGTTCTATAATAATCATATTAACAGCGATGCCGGTTAGAGATATCTTGCAACTACATACCCCGATGGTGAGTCCTCGACGATGGACATCTCAAAGTAGAATGCCTCTTCGACAGGGCTGATAGGGTGTTGTGTCACGAAACGTAACGTCTTGCTATTTGTGTGTTCCTCAACGATTTTGATATCTGTTGTATGTTAGCAATATTTCCACCTATTAGTTGTATATGCATCTTCTTGAGGTACTTACCCATCAGCCTACAATCTGAATTGTCGTGTTGGGTATCCTGACAAGGAATGAGCTGAAAACAATTCTCATTGTCTTTTCTGGCAGTGAAGGTCGAAGGTAACTGAGCGTTAGTATTAGTAGATGAGATGCCTAACTCACCCGCCAGGGCCTTCAGTTCTTCCCAGGTTCTTTCATTACAGTATCTACGCCCATAATCTACCCACGACCAATTATCTGAGTCAAGTTTCTCAATGTCGGCACCCTGTTCCTTCATCCATCTGATAGTCGAGGGTTGCCCAGCCTGAGCTGCTCTGTGGAAAGGAATGCGTAATAGCCCATCCCATGTGCTACGCTTCAAGGCTCTTGCAAGACACGCTGATAAGATTTCTTGCCCTCGGGGCATATGCAATAGAGCAGCACAACGGTCGACCCAAGCACGAAGGTCGTCGTCCCGAGGAGTGCTGTCCCGTGTAATCTGCAGCATGACGGAGAGAAGGTCGATGAAGGCGATATCAGAAACCTTGCCCAATGTTTCTATGGCTTCTCTGGTGTTTGGGCGATTGGAACATAAAATTTTGACCATCTTATGGTTACCCATTTGCACCGCCAAGTCCAGGGGCTTCCGCCCAGAGAAATCACTCGCTCCATAATCAACGCCTCCTTTCCGTGATAGATAGTCGACTAGTTCGCTATCGTTTGAATATACTGCCATATGAAGGGAAGAGTAGTTTTCGTCGGATTTTGCGGGAATGTTAGGGTCAAGACCTTTGCAACTAAACAACCAGCGGACAACATCCAAATTTCTAGACCTGCAAGCCCAGAAGAGAGGTGCTCGTCCGTAGTGCTCATCTTTCTCGTTGATAAGCTCTGGCCACTTTCGGACCATCTTCTGCACGGAACGAACACATTTATTCATACAAGCCATGATTAGAACAGATTTACCGTCGTGATACTTGGTCCTTTCGTAGTCGCTGGCCTTGAGGAGGTGTGCTGCAAGCTCATCCATACCATTGGCGAGAGCATGATGTAATGCTGTCATTTGCGAATGGTCTGCGATAGTTGCCATGTCGAGAGTGGACTTGTCCGTTTTCGCTATCAATTCACGAATCGACGCACCAGAAAGTCTTCGGGCGATTTCAGTTCGACGAGCTATGACCGCTAAGATGAGGGGTGTACGGCCATATCGATCCTGAATCATGAGGTGAAGGACGAGTTCAGGTAGCTGGAGAAGTATACCCAAGGTCTCAGAATAGGCGAATTCAGCTGCAACGTGAAGTAATGTCTTCCCATCATTGTCTGTTTGACCCTTGGCGGCTGTCACAAACTTTAAGAGGGTACTTATAGGTACCGCCTTGGGGTTGCTTTGAAGAAGGTATACTAGAGATGACTTTCCAAACGCATCCACTTGTTTGACATCCACCTTTGTGTCTTCCAACAGCCTTGATACGACGTCAGTATAGCCGTGCTTAGTGGCTATATGAAGTGCTTGTCGACCCCAAATATCGAGTGCACTTGTTGTGATGTTTTTTTCGTGTTCCATGAGCTGTTGCATGCATTCCAGGCTTCCAGCACTCGCTGCTAGATGTAAAGGGGTCATGCCATATACCCCAGGTTGCGTAATGACATTCTTTGCCGTCTCTTGACCGAGACAATCGATCATAATTTTCAAGGCATACCGGCGCCCGTTCAGGACGGCAGTATGGATGGGACTTCGGTGGGTTCTATCAAAGTACTCATGGAAAGGTTTGCCTTTCAGGTGTATTCGTAGAGCTAGTTGCAACATCGAATTGGCCGCGTCAGGGAGACACATATAGTGAACAGCGGTCCAGCCAAAAATATCCGGCAACGAGAACGCATCTATTAGCCGGGTTAGCAAAAGCGAAAACACATTCTCTAGAGTGTTTCTACCTAAACCTGATCTGCAGAGCAGATCGGGCGATTTTTCGCGGACTATCATATCGAATATATCTTGGTGCAATTTTGTGAAGCCTAGCTTTTCATGGTACGTTGTGAAGGCGCTGTGATTGGAGAGATTTTTCTTGGTTTGTGGAGGTCGCGTGGATTGTTCCCTTCTATTAATATTCCCCCGCAACATTAAGCACTTAAATGCTTCTAACTTCTTGAATGCTCGGTTCTGGAATTCGTATACGGGAGCGAGGATATCGACTACCTCTCTAAGCTTCCCCTGAACAAGTGCTGTGCTGATACCAACTAGCTCTTCCTGTAGATTGTTATCGAGCTCTGTGGTATCGAGATATGGTTCGAAGGCGAGATGTAGAAAGTCAATGGCTCTGACAGCCACGGCAAACGAAAATTGTTCCTTTGTCCGTGTTATCAAGGGGGTGTGAAGAAGCTCCTTATAATAACGGGCAGTTTCGATCCATTCCTTGTTATTATAATCGATCTGCGGTACCAGCTCCAGGAATTGCTCGTTAGGAAGTAGGTCCCTGGAACTCAAGGCGGGGATTATACATAGGAGAATATCAGTCGTGTTTCCAAGTCCAAACGACTCCAAATCCCGTATCGCATTCACTAGTTTGCGGTGTCTCAGCGTTGGCAGCTGCCAGGTATTTCTCATATCACGAGGATCAAACTTATGATTGTCGACGATTTCTAAGTCTCGCTTTTCTTTTCGAAGACAGTCCGATGGCATATTTTCAACCACTGTCCACATGAAGCTTGTGAAAAGATGTTGTGCAAGAATGACAGGGAGGAAATCCCTTCCGCGAAGAACCAACGTTTGATGACGATCGTTCTCAGGGGCGTTGTCCCCGCTGAAGCTCAACTTGTCTTCTGGCTCTGAATGACTCTGGCTTGATTCCCCCGAGGTCCCTAGAGCCAATTCATGTTAGCTACCTTATTGAAATAAGGATGAGATCCCTAACCTTTCCCACCGTTAAAGCCGATGACAATGTCTGCCTCCTGGAACTTTGTATGACTCCTGGACTCATCGCTCTCTTCAGCGATTAGTTCGTCAACCCACCAGGATAGATCTCTTTTGAGACGCCGCTCATCGGAATCGTCACCTAGGACTCTACAATACTTGTACTTGGATCCAAGTTGAGCCTTGGTTCGCCTCCAATCTTCTTTTGTCTCTTGCGTCTGCTCGGACTGGTCTCTTTTGGCGGCTTCATCTCTTCTCTTTTTAATGCTTAGTTCAGCGCTGGCCATCCACATAGATATCATAGCTTCAATGTCGCCCAATTTGACTCTCCAGGACCCAGATTGCCGGCGATCAACCAGAATTCGGATGTAATCATCTTCTCCCCTACCCTTGGGGCTGAACGTTGCGAGAATCCACTCCAAACTCGCCAGCTTCTCTCTCTCCGGGAAGAATATATTCATGAAAGTTTCAATGGAATTGACTAATGAACGAGATATTTCCGTTGCTTTGCACTCCCATCTGCTAAGGTCGCCCAACCTTCTTCTTATCCGTACCAGCTCCTCGCTAGTTGTCTTGGATGGTTGGTCGCTACTGCTATGTTTAGTATCATCGGACCTGGGGGTTTAAACCTGCCGCCCTGTTGCGTGGACTCACCGACCATTATCCGATGTATCCCAGGCCAACCCTCTGGCGAAAAGTTTCGTGCGTTTCTTTGGTCTTATACTAGCGATTTCCCACTGAGAGATAAAGTTGTGCCTTAGCTCTGGTTCCCGGTTCCTTTGCATAAACGGTGAAGTGTCATAGTACGCCTGAGAGCGAAACACTATATCAGCTGCAAGGAAATCAAGTTCATAGTTGGAGGCAGCAGGAGTATGATCAGGTAGGTAGCCCAGTCGCCGCCGGATCATACCACGCACGGCCGCCATGAGAATAATGGCCATAAAATGCGCAACAGAACAGGGATAGGCTAGTCCTCGCAGACCTATGAATTGAATTGCGAATCCGACTACAGCCATGGATGCGCCGATGACTGTGGCTATTTTCCATTTGGTCTTGAAATCCAATTTCTTTAGCGGAGTTAAAAAGGTGTGTGCGAAGTTAAACATGGCGATGCATGTTGGCAAATGATTGGACCTAGTATAACAATCAGATTTAGCATGCACGTTTTATTGCAATGGAAGACGATCCATACTTGTCGTCAAATTCTGCTTGAGCGGATAACGAAGAATTGCTTCCTTTCCTACTTGACGTTATCATGTGATCTTTTGCGCCAGCGAATACCACATAGGGGTCAAACTCCATATCCTACTGACGTTAGAAATAGGTACGGTCAAGAGGATCACCATGTAATCCATGATATTGAACCTTGTGGCAAGCAAATATCAAAACTCAAGGAACTGTCAAGGACAAATAAGGGTCACAGAGTGGTCGCGGTACTTACCTGGACTCTTTGCTTTTTCTGAAGGAAAATAAGGCGCGGAGACGCGGTTCCAGCTGTTTTACTCAACTCATGTTCTTCTGTACTTTGTTCGATAGCAAGAGAACAGACAGCAATGCCCGTTGAAAGCAAAAGGGATCCGGCAACATAGCAAGGAAAACCGTATGGTTCAATACTAGCACCAAGGGCGGCTCTTATATGTGGATAGAAAGAGGTAGCCCCAGCGATGATAATTAGGCCACCCTGCAACAAGACGCCAGTGATCGCAGCTGCTAGTAATTCAAATCGTTTATATGATGGACCTTCTGATGTATATGTTGCAATATTAATCTGCATATTGGGTAGTTCCGGCAAGACCTGTGGTTTACCAGCATCACCAAGGCTATGCTTGAGAGCAGTCTCTATATCATGCTGTTGACGATTTGGTTGCAGCCAGAGGCTCTTCAAAAGTTTATAACTGTAGCTGTGGTAGGCTGTGACAAGCGAATTAGTTGATATCTTTGCAAAGACGGTCCTTAAGAGATTTACGTGTGCTACTGATCAGCTCGTCTTTATGAGCAGTGCCAATTGTATGGATATCGTATGTGTACCGAGTGTTTTCTCTTGGGTTTGACGGATTATGGGCTCCTAAGCTTTGATCAACGGGTTGTGAGGGTTTCGGGAATAGCAAGAAATGCGCAATCTCCGGTCTTCCTATAACACGGACAATGGAGTTCCCATTGAACATCTCGCCCACCTCGTTTGATATGGACGACATGAGCTCTATCTCAGTCGACGCTCGATTCTCTCTCGCACGTCCAATAAAGGACTTCGCCAGCCGTGGTCCAGCAACTCGAATCGCGCCACTGACTGCGGTAATGATCCCAAGAGGAACCATGGCAAATATTAGGTGGTCAACCCATGTAATACTCTGGCTTAGGAACTGCGTAGCGAATTGCTCCCCGAATAGTGCAAGGACACTATAGGGATAACTTCGTGTCAGTACTATCGGCATGGCTCATACTAGCATATCTTATTATCTAGCACGTACGGAGCAAGGTCAGAGAAGATGTTTAGGGCGAAATCCGTGCTGTCGTTCTTGGCTGAGACAATCTTGACTGTAAGTAGGAGAATGAGTATGAAGTAGAGCCTCGCTCTGGCAAAAGCGCTGCGAAGCATCATATTGACTATGGCGATTCCCAAAGTCGCAGTGAAGGGCAAACAGCGGTAACGAGTAAATATCTATTAATTTGTGATTGTGGTTACAAGATGAAGGGATACCTGATAAATGAGAGGGGGGGAGGGGGGAAGGGGGTTTGGAAACTGTAGGACTTATGTGCTCTGCCGTGTGGGCTGCTACGCTACTGTAGCATCCACTCCGAAGACGTGACCGAGCCAATCCTGACGAGCGGCAAACCATCAACCAATATGCATGAAACTGTAATAATATATTATTGACCTCTTACATGACTAGGAAGTTTATCTGGGATATGGCATAAGACCAGAAGAGTTATATTGCAATAGTGAATACCTGTCATACGGAATTCAGATGGAGATCTTAGCTAGGCTTGGTATTTAGAGATATGCAGTGATACCTGCAGTTATGAGCTTATGCGGAATGCGTTGGAACGCAGATGGCTAACTGACCTATATCGCGGTCATGACCGCTATAATAGAATATTCAGAAGGGTGATACGTACCGACTTTATATCGTGTATACATAGGACTTAGGATCCCTTAATAGAATGATCGAGAGGAGAAGTCCTAAGGTCCTCGAGTCCTAAGAAGAGTTATTAGTTGTTCTGATACTATTTTAAGCCCGAGGCACTTGCCCTTGTTATAATACCGAATGCAACGCTTTCGGAATTTTGAGGGGTTTATTCCATCATGCAGTCATCAAGACATCCATTGTGCGATGTAACCATAAATACATCTGGTCATCGTATGTCTGCCTATTGGAACAAGATGGAAGACTCAATGATCATGATGATGTACATTTACTGGGACAGTAATCGTACGAGGTGTGAAATATGTGAGCACCGGGCGATGTAGTGGCTAGTTTACAAATCAACAACCCCTATTTCAGCATTCAACGTTGTTAAGTCTGTCTGGTGTGAGCCAATCACTCAAGAATCTATCTACATCTAGTAGGGGGCTCATTTGTACGTAGCAGGTGCGCCACTATGGCTAATTATGAGCTGTGGCTTGTGACGTAGTTCTGAGCCACGGAAAGCTGGCCACAATTGGCAAGCCACATCAAAAAACACGAAGATCCATAAGTACCTAAGTACCTCGAGAAGCACCTTACATATTCGCCTAGCCCTTCGTAAGGTGGTCCATGCGCACACACAAATTCCACCTTTTTGTGCAATTCAATTTACTTTTGGTCCCGCCTTATCGATTTTCCCAACTTTTTCCACCAAACCCCGAACCACACAATCACGATTTCACGACCCTACCTCTTTCCCTTCCCATATCCTACCGGCCAGCCAACCCCAACGACGACGTCCAATATCCCATCGTCAAGAGAGTAGTAGCAATAGCCACCATGTCTTCCCCTTCGTTGAACAAGATCGCCGCCAACAGCCCTTCGCGGCAAAACCCCTCCGAGCTGGAGCAGAACATCGCCGGTGCTCTGTACGATCTCGAGACCAACACTGCCGATCTTAAGGTCGCCCTCCGGCCTCTGCAGTTCGTCTCTGCGCGAGAGGTGAGATAGTTACATTAATTGAAGCCAGTTTGAACTCGGCATTTGCATACAAGCATATACAATTCGAACTCGGATGTCCCGTTGCAATCCCTCCTCCCCTCCCCTACGACCGCAACTCGCTTCTATTCCACCGAGCCGCGCGCGATGTCTTCGATTTCGAGGCAGCATCACGCCTTCTTTTGCATGGTGATACACCTGCATGGGGCTCGCTCGATTTGCGATTCGATATAACCAATTCGTTCGCGCGCAATATAAAAGGCATTGGCGCAATGAGTTGTGTGTATATGAGGGATGCAAAATTTTTGATCGCTACGAGGAAGACATTTCCCCTAGCAGTTAAATGAAATACAATATACAACAGTGGAATAGGACGGGAAGCGGTCCAAGGAACACGTTTTTTATTCTATCAAGAATGTGTCCTGGAGCTCGCCTGCTGACTTTGGGTCTTGATTAGATCGAAGTTGGCCACGGCAAGAAGGCTATTGTCATCTTTGTCCCCGTCCCCTCCCTGGCTGGTTTCCACCGTGTCCAGCAGCGGTAAGTCTACGATCCCTACCTGTAACACAGTCAACGTAAGACAGTGCGCAATATTAATAATCAACCTGTAGCCTTACCCGTGAGCTCGAGAAGAAGTTCTCCGACCGCCACGTCCTGATCCTGGCCTCGCGCCGTATCCTGCCCCGCCCCAAGCGTTCCGCCCGCTCCCGCAACACCCAGAAGCAGAAGCGTCCCCGTTCGCGAACTCTGACTGCTGTTCACGATGCCATCCTCGGTGACCTCGTCTACCCCGTTGAGATCGTCGGCAAGCGCCTGCGGACCAAGGAGGACAACAGCAAGCTGCTGAAGGTCATCCTCGACGAGAAGGAGCGCGGCGGCGTCGACTACAGACTCGACACCTACTCTGAGGTCTACCGCAGACTGACGGGCCGCACCGTCACCTTCGAGTTCCCTCAGACTAGCGCTGCCGACTACTAGATTTTCTTCCTAGAGCAGAAGGGTATGGTTGGTGAAGCGAGATGAATGGAAAGGCTGGGGGCTGAATAGGCGTTCCTACACTGGGCCGCCACTACGTCTTACTCGTCATTATGGTTTGACTGATGGCTGCATGGGGGAATGGATTCCAAAGGGTTGGCCAAAATTAAAAAATAACGGCATGGCGTACTTGATAGCTTGCAAACATTAATGACAAGCTCGGTTCTCTTGATGACAAACAAAAGACAATGGTAACAAATTCGCTGTGAAAATTCGTAAATTCCTCATACATTTTTCAAGTTGCCCAGCTACCGTAAGCGTGACCTCTTCTGTTCTTGGTATTCGCATGTGCATGGAGGGGTATCGTAACATTGAGCAACGCCTCTAATCTAATGAGTAGCTGATGAACATGAGAAAGGTTGATATCGTGATTCTATCTTGGTTTCCTCCCCTTCTTTTGCCTTGGGTGTTGAGTTCTAAGCCTGGCTGATACGGCCGATCCCGAGTGCACACCAGTACGCCAGTTCCTTCTTCTCCTTGCCGTCCTTATCTCCCGCGCCGACACCCCTAGCACCACCACCTCCGCCGCCGCCAGCGCCGCCAACTTGATCGTGAGAGGGCTCGCCCTCCCACTCGAGGCGCACGAACACGGGGATCTCAAGGACGTCCTCATCTTCGGCGAGGCTGGGCGGTGGCGCGCTCGGATCGGTGGTCTCTCCCCGCAGCGACGCCGGCACCACCTCCACCACGATGCTGACCCAGTTCCTGCCGCGCTCCCAGATCTTACCGGGCTCGGGCCCGCCGTCCTCGCCGAGGCTGAAAGTGCTGAAGCCGGTGCCGCGGCGGGCACGGCCCACGTCTCCTCCTCCACTACCACCACCGCCACCACCACTGCCTTCCCCTTCCGCCGTCGCGCCCGGTCCCCCGGTGCCCCGGAACGCGGCCGCGGACGCGTCCTTGGACGACGAGAGCACGTCGTCGAGGTCGAGGTCCTCGATGTTGGCGCCGATGCTGAATTGGGGACAGAGCACGGTGACGCGGGAGGCGAAGCGGCCGGGGGTCGTGGACGGCGTGGCCAGCGTCACGCGGACCTCCTCGAAGATGGGGTTCTTGAAGGTCAGGATGAACAGGGCGGGCTGGAGGGGCTTGAGGAGGCCCGCCGCGGCAGGAGGGGCGGCCGGGTTGGTGTTGCCGCCGCTGCCCCGGTGGCTGCTGCTGACGCTGGTGGTGACGCTGGTGACGCTGTGGTGCGCGCCGCCGCCGCCGCCGCCCCCGGGGAGTGAGAAGGGCCGGATCGAGATGCTGGGTATGTAGTTGTTGGCGACGAGCCGGATGCGCCAGCGCGTGTTGCCCACCTTGGACTCCGGCTTGCTGATGATGTGCCGGCACACGGGACACCGCTTGGACCGCTTGCTGCGCAGCAGGTAGGGAACGGGCCAGAGCTCGTCGGTGAAGCGCGGGCCCCAGCCGGCGCCGGTAGGGGCGCCGGCACCCACGCCCGCGGACTCCTCGGCCTGGGAGCGCGCCTGCTCGAGAGCCACGGTGCCGTCCCAGCCGTCGCGGCGCAGGCGCGCCAGCGCGGCGCCCTCGTCGAGGTCGCTGACTCGGAGCCCCTCGGCGGCGGTCTCCGCCTCGCGCATTGTGCTGGCGCGGCCCTTCTGCCTCCCCGTGGGCCCGCCGCCGCTACCGCCGGGACCTCCTCCGCCGGCCCCCGAGTACAGGCTCATGATCCGCGATAGCGTGCCCGGGGAGTTGAAGCCGTACTCGCCCATGCCCAGGCCGCCGAGCGCGGACGGGAAGCCCGCGCCGGGGTTCGTGGCTGCCAGTTGCGCTTGGTAGAACGCCTTTAGTGCGGAGAACCGCGCCTTCGCTGTCTCGGGCACCGCCTCGATGATGGGGTCTGTCTTCGTCGGCGAGATGTCCCCGCCGCCGCTGCTGTCGCCGCTTATCGAAAACCTGGACTGATGGTGGTGGTGACTTCGATGGTGGTGGGTAGATGATGGATGGTGTGAGTGGTGGTGGTGATGGTGATGTAATTCGTCGCCGGCACCCCCAGCACCACCACCGTGCCGCAGCTTTGCGAGCTGTGCCGATATGCCCTGGGGCTTCTCGAACTTGACCCCGATCTCGGCCGAGTTCCAGTTGCAGTACGAACAGGCGAGGATCCAGGGGCCGGAGGGGACGGGGGCGCCGCCGGCGCCGTCGGCCGATAGCAGCGAGGGTTCCGGCGCGGACTCGAGGGACTGCACGGCCAGGGGCCCGATGCAGATGGGACATTGGAAACAGCTGCGCGTACACCTAGACACGGGAGAAAAGGGAGCAAGAGTGGTGGTAAAGTTAGCCAGCCCGATCGGTCGATGTTGAAGTCCCCCATACGGTTGCGAATGTAAAACAAAAGAAAATAAGTTACCTACCTGTTCCCCTCGGTTTTTAGGCTGCTGCTCGCGACCTCGAACAGGCAGTTAGGACAGTAGACGTTGACGATCTCCTCGGACACGCAGCGCGGGCAGCGGATCTGGTGGCACACGTCGCAGTAGAGCAGATACTCGAGCGGGTAGAGGCTGTAATTGGAGCGAGGGGCACGGGGGTCGAAAGCACGGCCGTCGTCGTCGTCATCGTCATCAGCGCCGCCGCCGTCATAACCGTCCTCACCGTCGCCCCCGCCACTCCCGGCCGGCGAGGGCAGCTCGTCATCGCCCCGCCCCTGGCCCGCTGTCAGGTCGTGGCACGGACATTGTATGTATGTGTATGGCGTGAAGGGGGACGAGGCGGGTGGCCGGGCGGGGGCGGAGGAGGAGGAGGAGGAAGTAATAAACGATGAGGAAGCCATTTGGTGGGGGGTGGGCAACCTTGGGCGCGCTACATCGCCTCGTGCCGGGATATGATATATCTATCTTTCGTTCGTTCGTTTGTTCGTTCGTATGGAATGGAGAGGTTTTTGAAAATGGAGGGGGGGGGATATGTCAGGCCAGGCCTTTCCCTCTCTCTCTCCTTCCAAGTTTCACTGCCTGAGTTGACCTCGGGAGTTGCTATGCTGCTGTTCCCATATCTTCAAGGTTGTTTACAGGGTTGTCTCAGGCCTTGGGGGGGTGCTTTATCGATAGAGTGAGCTAAGTACCTAACCTACCGTAGATATAAGCTTGGCGCCTTAGCTTGTCGGGCAGAATTACAGCGAGCTCAGGACGGCAGGCGGTAAGTCCGCTGTGAAATAGTGACAATGTACGAAGTACCTTAGGTGGGTCAGGTGGGTATTCAGTACCCAGTACCAGTGTTACCTCCCGAATATCTGGAATGATAATTACCGTAATAGGAAATTCCAGCACCCTTGAAGTCATCCATACCGAGTCCGGGTACCTCCGTATCTAAGTTACTTGAAGCACCTACTATCAATTGCAATAGACTAGAATCTTCAGAAAGTTGTTTCTTTTTCTCGTTCTAAAATCCTCACCACTATCCTACGTATCTCCTTTCCGAAGTAATGTGTAGACGCTTTTGAACTTGTGCCCATAATGCCTCTTTCTGATTTCCCATCCCCTGACGCAGTCGACAGCCTTCGTGTATAACTTCGTATGAGTCCAGCGTCGTCGAGTGACCCAGGCTACCACATGCATCTACCACCCCTTCCCCCCCCCCCCCCCCAACACCCAACAAACCCCGAACTTCAAGGTTTAAAACCAAATCATCCTTCGCCAGTCTAAAAGGGAAATTGTGAAATCGTAAGGGGCGGTGATGTCTTGATTCGGCTTGACGAAGTCCCACGTCCAGGGATTCAGTAGTAGCGTCCTTCGCTCCCGTGTCTCAGCCTCATCCTATGTGTGTATCGCTCTGGGGGTACGCGATGTCCCTGTAAACCCAATCATGATCAAACGCGATGCGTATCTGTGCCTCCTCCCTGCTTCCAACAAAAGAAAAAAAAAAGCCAACGACGTAGGCGAGAGCCTCGGTATGCCAAGCCTGCTGCAACGGGTGGGGTGACGAGTACGATCAAATGTATGCCAAATCCGAGACTGTGCGTACAGGAACAGCATTTTCGTATTGGAGCACATCTGCGGCGCCAAGTGATCTATCAGCATCCCCTCTACGCTTGTCTGCGCACTCTACTCTACGCACTCTATCGTGGTGTCCAGGTGTCTACTGGACAAGAACACACGGGCACTTAACCGTAACTGTTTAGCCCTGGGTTTTTCCCTTTTTTCTACCGTTCAGGTAGTATCCTGATACTTTTGCTTTACGTCGACCAAGACTGCAAGGCTGTACTGTGCGGATCTACTCTGATCGAGGCAAATCGACCCCAAAAAGAAGCTAGCTAGTCGAGTTCTCAAATCGGCAGATGCTGTGAACCGAAGGGGCGCTTCGAAACGTAGATCTTTTACGAATCCGTCTGTTTACTAGAGATTGGTGGGTAACGGAAAAGAACAACACGGCATGAATTCCCATGGTCCACCTAATAGTGAGGAATCAGCCAAAGGGGCCAAAGGGGGCCAAAGGGGGCCAAAGAGGTCTGACGGCTTTGTGTGGTTGGTAAGTGGCCCCAAATGTTCGCTATCTACACAACGCCGAGGGCTGCATTGTGTGTTATGTATGACGATCCCCCATATTGAATCCGGACCAATCCGCTTCGCTGCTGCGGCTTGACTGCTTCAGTCTGTCGGGACGAGAACAGATTTCGTGACACCGTCAACTCTCACGGAATTCTATCCCAAGCAACTGGTTTCTTGAATCCGGCATGCTTAATATTCCTCTAACCTCGAACCGAGAGAGGTCAACCCAGTCTTCTCCTCGAGGGACCTAGATGCCTGCACAACTCTCAGTCAGGACACGCTCAGAGCAGTCTTCCTACTCTCGAATAGCACCCATGACGTGCTTTCGTTGGTGGAAGGTAGGGTTCCACCAGATCATAGATCTTGCAGGGGCTGAATAACTGTATCCAGTGAAATCCAGCGCCCCGGTACGGGTTATCTTAGGCCTGCAGCCTTTGCAGGGGTGCAACTCGCCTGTCTGCGCCTAGATTACTGACTATTACTACTTTGTGCGATGTTGTAACCATGTCTATGCATCCAGGCATCGCACTGCTTGGCTTTTTCGGATGGCTGCCGCCCTCTATTAACAGTTGCGCAATAAGGTCTCTTCCGGATAAGAAAGAGAGCATATACCCCCAGGCGTGGGCCGTCTTCTGTTATTATAAGACATGACAAGGTTCAGCCACCAGCTGCCAGACTCGAACCGACGTTGAGCCTGTTTACGCCAGAACTTCCAATATGCTATGTCATTGACCAGAGTTGTCATGGTCCACTCAGACCAGGCACTTGCAGATAATGATCTACTACCCACTCTTATAATGACCCTCCCGTCTCAATAACAGTTCCGCCTTCTTTGGGTTGTAGTAGTTGCTTGCTGCCTCATCTACCGCCTCCTCACTCGCCTCTTATATCAGCCCTGCTGGTTCAATATTGTCGATGGCCCATCAGCATCAACAAAGACTTTCTCTTATTAACGGAGCCACCGATTTCTCCCTAACGTTAGAATCGAAAATAACAGAAAAGGTGGACGAGGAACACATGCCGAACAACACTCCCATTCTGAGGTGGGATGGCGCAGCCGGGTCAAGTAGAGTCTGGGACAGTCTGCAAGGAGTAGGTGCTTATACCAAACCGATTTGAGGGTTCCCCAATAGCCCAGGCTGACGTTCGAAGGACTCCGAGTTGTGGTATAGGGATGGCAACTGCTATATCTATCTCTGCAGGCAAGGACAGAGCTGCGAAGGCCCGGCCTTCAGGGTTCCTTTCTCCGCTCTCCTCGAAGCGAACTGCTACCCTCTCATCCGCCGTTTCCTAGCTCGAGACAGCAGGGACACGGTCGAACCTGTCGAGGACCATGGCGGCTGGGCTCGGAGGCTTTGCGAATCCCGGACAAAGGAACAGGTAGAGCTCTATATCACCGCCCCGCCAGAGTCCGACGAGCCTGGAGCCTATAAGTATCACTTGACCATCCGGAACTTCTTCGCTTTCATTTTCCGACGATCCATGGTTGGCGAGCATCTCGGCGTCGCCCTGGTTGACCTCATGCATAGTTTGCACGAGTACCGCACTGCAGACGTGGATAATGCACGGGGCCTGATGGCATATTTAGAAGAAGTGAGTAGTCTACTACATATTTCCCGTCGGCATTGGAATGCATAGTCCGTTTTTCGTATCTCACATGTCTGGTTTGACTTGCAAGTCACCTGAACATGTTCCCAGTAGCCTTGATGACTCAGGCTAATTTTCAATCCTATAAAGGAGGGCTACCTTAACTTCCGATGCCAGCCTACTCACGCACTTGCAGTGTTGCACCTGGCAGAGGTTCTACACTTTAGGGATCTATACATAGACGCCTTCGCACATTGCTGTGGGATGAGTGATCAATTATTCCTCGGCCCCGAGTACCAGGTGAGTTCGCTGCATCCTTCACCGTAGTCACAGTCGGTGCTAATGGTGATCAGACGGTATCTTCTATAACCCGGAAGCTACTGCGCCGTGCTCGAGTTGAGATGGACCTGAGACTCGGGCAGAGCGGGTCCATGGTGAAGGGGTTCTTACAGGGCGAGCTTTCGGAAGCCCGCTTAGGGCTCTGTCCAGGGGCTAGGGCACATCTCGATAGATTCAGAACTCTTCTGCGTGGGTTCTACGCCGCCAAATTTGGGTACTACCCACCACCCTCGGTCGATCCCCGAACGACCATCTTCGAGGCGAACGTATTACGCGCGATGCGGACCGACTTCGAAGCACTCTACGAATATCTAGTTGATAGTAAATTCGACGTCTCGCAAGACACTCCTTTTCTAGCTACCGGTGGTATTTGCACGTTGCAGAGCATCCAGTCATTCGAAGGCCGGTACAAGTTGCAGACTCTTGCTCACCCCCTCCCACTCATGCCTAGCGTAGCATTGAGCAGGCCTACGAGGTGGACTTGGATTGGCGAACGTCTTAGGGTAAGCCAAAACCGGAGAGGAGCGGCACACCTGGCCTTACTCAAAGCTACCAACCAGTCCCGGCGTGAAATCACAGACAACGAGCTGGTGAAGGCTTACAGACGATTCGAGGAGGAATGTACATGCTCGCCTACGAAAGCAGACAGGCGGGAAAATCTGGGCCCTGTCGATGCGCGTAAGGTGCGCTGGATCTTGGTCTATTCCATGTACCAGGCCTTGCGGCGCGCGACCGAATCCCCGCCGGAAGTCTCGAATGCGGATGGCGTGCCATACAATCTCTGCATATCAACTGCAAACCTCCCCCCATGGAGCGGGCAACCACCATTGGGCTTAATCCTTCGGAACCGATCAGGATGTTTCAACCACAACCTATCCACGTCGACTATGGATTGGAAATCCTCGGACGCAGCGGCCCCTACACCTCAGGGCAGGCCCGAAATCAGACCGGATATCGACTACTTTGCTATTTCCCGCCGCGACACCACTGCGTTCGAGAATTGCCCGAGCAGCATAGGTGCAGGTGTAGCAGGAGGCTCGAACCGCAGGAGCCGACATAGCCGAGAACTCGCACGCGCATCGACATTTAGGCTTTCCTGGGGCCTCCTGGCCCGCCAGCAGCAATCGGAAGAAGTGCCCCCCACCCGACAAGTAGTCAAGCGAAGGTCGCTGTACCAAGAGATCGTCGTCCACGGCTACGGAAATGGGACCAGACTCGCGCGAATAACATCCGAAGAGTCGCCTGTATTCGTGCCTGCACCCTCCAAGCCCAGTGCGGTAACGGACGTGATGTCGTCCGCGTCCTCGAGGTACAGCAGCGACGTGAGCGGTTACAGCCGCTCCGATGCCGAAAATCCCGGCACACCCAACTCGTCGGTCAACAGCGGTAGCCCCGTGGACGCCCACTTCGAGCTGCCGGGAAGCAGCAAACGGGACAGCGGTTCCTGCGAGCATCGCCGTGATGAAAAGAAAATCGGTCACTGTGCGATTCGCCGACGGCCTCTGCCTGCCCCCACCTTCACAAGCCATGAGCCCTCGTCATCGACATCGTCTATGCCTCTTGCCCAGGCGATGCAGGGCCGCCAAAGCCACAGCTCTGGAGGATTTGCACCGTCGCCGCTGCCGCTGAACATCCGCAAGGCGGCGTCCACGTCCAAGTCAAGAGAATCGGCGGTGCAGGCGGAAACGGAGGCAGGCCTGTTATCATCATCATCATCATCGCCGTCGTCGTCGTTCCCGGCCCGGTCCTCCTCGCTGACGAGCCCTGGCCCCACAGCCTGGGACTATATCAAGGAGATTATGGACCTCAAGGCCGATGCCGGATTTGTGGATGTGGATGCGAACGCCGACGCCGACGCTGACGACCACAAGCCCGAATGGGAGCAGTATCGCGACCTCGGTGGGCTCACCGAGCCTGAGCCCGCATTCACAAACACTGCTGCTTCTGCTGTGGGGGCTTCTTCCACGGCGTCAGCGGGAGCAGAGGCGCAGAAACGTCTGTCAAGTTGCATGGCCCATCAAATCTACGTTCATTGAACTCACCGCTCACACGCAGCTTCTTTTTTTTCTTCTTCTCTTTACACTCTTGTACCCTTCTTTTTTCTTTCTTTATTAGTATGTAACATGTGACGGTTGGAACCCGGCACTGCAATTTCTCGCCAAGCCTTGGATAGCTTTTTTCTTCTTTTTTTCTTTTTATGTGTTTCCTATCTTGTATCCTTTACTTAGTTTTATATACCCCCCCCCCCCCGATTCTTACGCTCGTTACGGTGGATTGGTGGGCACAACTAGGATATAAACTGACAGCCCAAGTATTATTTCCCCCGTGTCATTTCGTAAGATACTGTCGTAATTGAAGGGCGATCAAAGCGGTCGGACAGATAGTGGAGAAAGGGGTACTAGATTGACTCGACTTGGTCTTGGTGTAATGGAAATATGCATATTTAGGAATTAAGACATCTTGACAACACGGAATGAACTCCTTGTGATCACAGGCTACAGCAATACGATCTTGCCCCCCGCCCCTCTGCTAACATCCAAATAGGCCCCCGCCCCCCTGGCTTCACCCTCGCTACCCTCGTGTATAATCCTGTTACGTTAATCCCCACCCACTTAATTCCTCCTCGGCGCTGAACGGAACGCCCATGGCGTGCATCCACCCAGCCCTTTAGTGATCGCCCCCGTTTACTCAGACTTCAGCGGGATGCCTGTAGAGGCTATCGTGAGGCCCTCGATGATCTCGCCTCCTAGAACGTAGATCATGTAGGTCGGGAAGACGAGCCACGCGCCGCTGCGGATGGTCAGTTGATGGAAGGCCGAGGGGAAGGCTACGTGGAAAAGCAGAGGGAAAGATAAAAGGAGATGGAATTGGAAATGGAAAGGGGACGTTGGATAAGTTTAAGTCGTAGTGAACACTCACTTGGGGATAATCCACATAAAGATGAGGGTCGGTACGTCGTTGTGACCGATGTTGTCGAAGCCGGAGAAGTACTCGTTGAGCCCTGTTTAGTTGAGGAGCCGGTTAGTTTCTGGTTATATTTCTTTCTGCCCCATTTCTTGTTTTCTTACTCCTTTCTTTTTTCTTGGTGCGGGGCGGATGCCGAAGAGAGGAAAGCGGGGAAAGCTTACAGTACAACACGGTCTTGCTGAGGGTCATGACGGCGGCGCTAAAGCCGATCAGGACGGCGAGGGCAGCGGGCCTCCCGGTCAGAACCTGGGTGGGGGCGGAGCCACTACCGGCACCGCGGACAGGGGCACGACCGCGGACCTCACGGCGACGAGCGAAGTAGAGCCAAAGGTAGGCGAAGTAGAGCAGGGTCTCGGCGACGTTGAGGGCGCCCTGGGCGGAGGTGAAGCCGCTGCGGGCGCGAAACGCCTTCCAGCCGTAGACGTGGTCAACCTCGCCGTACAGCGCGTACGGTACCCACAGCGGCCAGTGCAGCGCGCCCCCTTCCATTGTCAGCGGCCGTAGCAGCACGTAGATGCTGTCCCACACCACCAGCGGCAGCGACACTGCCATCCAGAATAGGGTCACTGCCGACGGCGCGTGCGCCCATGCGTTGTTGGTGCCGCCGCCGCCGCCGCTGCTGCTCTTGCCGCGCGTCAGCATCGTCGAGGATGAGGGCGATGAGTTCCCGGAGGCGCCGGCGCCCTTGGATGCTGATCGCGTAGTGACCATTTTTCTTTTCTTTTCTTTTCCTTTTCCTTTTTCTTCACCCTTTGCTTTGATTATTGTTTCAGGGTTTCCGTATAATTTGCGAATTATTTGTTGACAGTCGTTTCGTCCAACAGAAATGACAACCAAAATTTGGTTGTTGTTGCGACGCGGGGTTCTCCTATGTTGTTGTAATAGTAGATCTGTCGAAATTCTGAGCGAAGGTTCCGCGTTGATTAAATACAAGTTAGCCAAGTACCTTGGGTACATATGTAGTCTTCAACCTTCGAAGAGCATTTAGGGAAAACGTACGTTTACCTAAGGTACCCTATCACTTCTCTCCAATACAAGCTTCTACAACTGCCAATGAGGAAAGTGCGAATACAATGTAACATTG
This sequence comes from Eutypella sp. D-1, assembly GCA_023313575.1. Taxonomy (NCBI): domain Eukaryota; kingdom Fungi; phylum Ascomycota; class Sordariomycetes; order Xylariales; family Diatrypaceae; genus Eutypella; species Eutypella sp. D-1. Next base: position 2,156,896 of record JAJTTP010000003.1, read on the forward strand.
ATTCCCGAGGTCAGGTTACTTGGAGCTTCCATCTTAGGGAGTTAGGGAATGTGCCCGCCTTATTAGGTGGGATGGCAATACTTATTCATACATCATAAGGTTACCTACATGTAAGTACCTAGTATCGTATACGGAGACAGCGGGAGCTAAGGTACCCACTCTTAAGGTATCCAATATGACGACCTTAGGTGGAGTGCGGGGTGAGCCGATTCTGGACCAAATACCAAATACCGCCCATAACCCCGCCCCACCACCTATCCGGTTCGACCTCCAGGGCTGTACTATACTGACTGGACTGGGCAATTGAAAGGTCTCTAGTGACTGAGGATATGCTTCGCTGTCAGTTGTCAATTTAGAATTATAGATTAAAGTTAGAGTTTCCGCTAATATGCCGTAGACATCTTAGGTCCTGGTTTAGCAGTGACAGGACCAGCCAAACCACTGGAATTGCTGATTACCATCACTTCATGACCTCACTTAGTAGAACTTGCTGCAGTCAGTTGTGGTGCATATCATACAGCCCCCCCCCCCCCATTTACCTACATCTACTTAGGTAAACATTGACTTACACATAGTATTTACTATATAATTGAACCGCTATAATATTGAACAGATTCAATGGCTGCCTTACGATTGAAATTGATGGGGTGACTAAACCAGCAGTGAACGGTCTAAGTATGAGTGGGCTGGTCGCATCTACACTTTATCTTGAAACTGTCATCAGACACCTCGGTGTATGGGAGACCAGGTACAGTGACCTGCATATATTGTAAGAGATCTCTTATGATAGAGCATATATATGAGCAACAAACACCTTAAAACTCTCCAGCTCCCGCGACATGCTCCGGCACTTATGCCTAGGTTTTCCACCGTATTTAGCATCCAGGGCTATGAAGGAAAAGGATATCCGGCTGTAGAATCTAGACCACTAAGACCTTCTATAGAGAAATGTATGGATTATCACAGCATGATATCAATATTCTACTTGATTATGGTTGCTATGCATAGATAGGTAGACAAATGGTCTCATCCAATTATTTGAATCATGTTCAGAACATTCCAATGAGCTTATTCATCATCACACCAGGGTTCTTGACCTCTGTGCCAGAATGCAGGTTGGCAATACTACTTTATCGTTGCCACCTTCTTACTCCGATGTGCGCCTCGGGCGTCGTCGCGGCCCTCGAAGGCAGCACAGGCGTTTTAAGAGGGCAAGGCCCGAAAGGAACCTGGCCTGCGATACCGCGAAATCCCCGAGGGCCTACACATCAACCAAGGTGTCATGTAATTCAGAACGACAAGGTCGTGTTCTGGCTTATTTTGCGTTTGCATGTCCGTATCAGGTGCTCCGTTACTCAAGTAGAACAGAAGGGGCGTGGTGCACAAGGGCCAGTTGGCCTACGGCAACAGGTTTTATAGTGAAAATCTATTCTTTTCTAATGCGGTGTCAGAAATAATGACAGTTCCTTCCGGCATGTCGTTGGTACAGCCAGTAAGTGGAATCATGGCGTGGGATTCTCGATCCCCAAACACCGATGAAATCGGTATTGGGGAGACTAAACTAGACCCCCTGCCGTTCCTTCCCGCTAAAGTTCCACAGGAACTCGGGCCGGGCACAGTGGTAGACTAGGCCTGGACGTTGGCAGCGCCGCTCAGCGTCAGGACGCGGACGTACCAGCGGTGCAGCGGGATGATCTTGGGGGGAATGGGGTGGTGGACGATGGCGGCGCCCTTAGTCTTGGTGGCGGAGCTGTCAAACAGGGCGGACTTGAAGTAGAGCTCGGCCTGCTGGGCGTCGCGATCGATGCGGGCGCCGAGCACGATCAGACCGTCCGAGGCCCGGAGTCCCGGTGCCGACATCGGCGAGCCGCCGCACCGCACGTAGATCTCGTTGCCCCGGTTATCCACTACCTCGAAGTGGTTTGAGAACCGCAGCCCCGGCTCGAACCGCGCCACCGCGAGCTCCTTGACGTCCCACAGGTTGTCCTCCTCGCTGCCCGGCGGCTTGTCCCACCGCTCCTGCATCTTACTCTGCAGGTAGTAGCCTGGTAATTTTCCGTCAGCGACAAACCGTAGAGAAGAACAAGGGGCGGAAGAGCTCGCTCTACAAAAATAAAGAATTTCCCCCCCAAAAGCAAGGTGGAGCGATGGAGGCAAAGAGTGGGGAAGCGGGGGAGAGGGCTGAAGCAAACACAATTACTACGCAAAGACATCGGGAAAACACGTACCCCAGCGGCCCCAGACGCCGCGGCAGAATTCGAGGGCGAGGGCGGACTCGTTGTCGCGCAGCTCGGGGCGGACGCTGCGCAGCGGCAGGCGCTTGATAACGACGTCCTGCAGGGCGGGATTGTCGCGCGGGTTGTACCGCGTGTACGCCTTGCTCCGGAAGAAGGGGTCGTCGCGCGCGAGGTCGACCAGCGTCGTGCTGCTCGCGACGTACGCCGCCCCGGCCCCGAGGCCGCCCGTCGCCGTGTAGAAGCCTAGCTTCAGCACCTTCTTGATGATCCCCATGGCTGTGCCGCGAGACCGCAAGGTTCTTGCCATCTGGTAGGAGGAGAGCGAGAAGAGAGGGGTGAAAGGGCGGGAGAAAGAATGGAGGAGGAAGTGCACCCGGCGGGGGAGGGGGTAAAGGGTATATAGATGGGGAATGAGTAGATGGATAGAGTCGTATGTCGTGCTGGGCAGTTTATAACTTGTAGCGATAGAGCGATGCTAAAACCGGGGCACCTAGTCTAACTATGTCTAAAGCACTTAAAAGATTGGGTAGGCAGCCTGGCTATCGGGAGTCGGCGTTTTTACCGGTACTAGAGTGGAGCCAACGATGGCATCACATTTTTCACTTCTAGCAACCTATTGTTTTGCCTCTCTGTTGAGGAAGTTTGTGTGTTGGATAGCATACACTGGATTTCTCATATTACATAGAAAAACCTCACATGAGGGCATCGTGAACTGAGTAATACGCACGGTTGGCCATCAGGACTAAGATTAGGATAGGTTCTACATGTCAGATCTATATATAGTGAATGCCTCGTGTGGTTCTCTCCTCAACTCTAGGTGGTCGTGAGACTATATTGTGTCTCTCTAAGGACGGTGCATCATAGCTGCTACCTGTTGAAACATGATTTGTTCATATATTCATTATAAGCCTTGAGCATGTTTCTAGGTTCGTCCCCAGTGACTGTCTAGACCTGCCTACCTGATTGGAAATGCATACATTCCAGCGATGGTCGTGATACTGAACTCAGTATCGGGCGGACGGAACATACAAAGTGCGGCTGCACAAAGTGTTACTTGTAATAAGTAGTACTATTCAATCAATTAATCCTCCGCGCCCGAAACTCATCATCACTGAGCGCATGTTCCAACGGTTCATCAAGATGATTGATATGGCTGGTATTGTATGGATGCCACCAGAGCGTGACACACCAGGCGAGGCATACAAGTAGTACGCGATGCGTGTCACAGAAAAGATTCGGTAGCAAACCCACGGGGTCACTCTGGCACGCAAATATGACCGATAGCAAGTGGGCGAATGGGAAATCGGTTGATTAATCGTGCGATACTTTTTGAAGTGTGTGAAGAAGAAAGGAAGAAAACAGAAGAAAAATTCATCTTCCAACAAAAGTTTTGAGGCTTTGCTCACCCGGCCGTTTAGTTGACAGCTGGTGCCCTAGATGCCAGCTGAGCTACTTACCTGGCAGCTGTGTAACTAATAGAAAAGGTAAATTTGTGCGCTTGCAGTGGTCATGTGATTCTATGCAGTTATTTGGACTTGAGCCTGAAGGAGTTAGACTTGGAATTGGTCCTTGCAGAGAAGAAAAAGCTTTCTCCGGGGCTGCTCCTCTTGCCAAATTTTCAACTTCAATCTTACAACTTTTTCTCAACAAGCTACACTCCGGGAACACTACATTCCTTCACGGAACGCCTTGAGATTGGCGTTCAACATATGTAGTATGGTAAATATGTAGAGAATTCCCACCTACTGTACTATATTTCCCCGTTTCTTTATACTGTGAACCCTGCTTTCGTCGCCCTTGCTGGCTGTTTTCGGGGAAGGGAGTGTTGGCCATGTGGTCATGAGCAACAATTATGTGATGCACAACAATGCGATGCAACCCACGAATTGCCTACCTGTCGCGACTCTCAATGCGCAAGAGGTTAACTTTTTTTTATCGTTCGCAGTGGGAGAATAAACCAACGGTCTAGACAACCAGTCCTTTCCACCCTGCTGTCGTTGAACTTGTGCGGCAGCGGGACTAATTACGGGCAAACATCCTTCAATTATCCTCTTATGTTTCCAGTATCATCCGTGATGCGATGGTATTGTTCATTGGCAATCACTTGCTGTCGCTGATATTACTTATATACATATACACATATATACGTGATTGATATCCCCGCCACTTTGGAATCACCAACGCCGTGCGCATTTTGAAAGAGTCTCTAGTCTAGTCATCGTCTATGTTGATGTCGAACTCGGGAGCTTCATTGCCCCTGGACTTCTTGAGATGGCCTAGAAACCTTGAGTCTATAAGAGCAAAATTCGCAGAGCCAAAGTCCGCTTCGGAGAGCTTATCGCGGATGGCCTTAGAAGGGAAGCCGTCCCAGGAGACGAGGTCACCGTAGAACCAATCGCCTATGTCGTTCTGAATTTTGCTGTCTTTCGAAAACCCGAAGCGGAAGGAGTGCGTGTTGATACCGCCCTTATGGTAGACGATCTTAGGGTGCGTGCCGTCCCAGTGTACCTGGCTGGCCTTCCTGATCTCATAGCCGCCGTGCACAGATGCGGACACGAGCTTGGGCTTCCCGTCCTGTACCCATACCACCACGTGCTCCCAGTCATGCCGGTGCCCCCCTAAACCCCAGAACGCGACGTCCTTTTCAAAGTAATAGTCGTAGAGGTACGCGCACCACCCGTTATTGCACCGATGCCGCACGTATACATTATTGTTTACCAAGTCCGACTTGTCGTGGCAACCCTTGGATTTCCCTGACCTCTTGCTCAACCCCTTTGATAAGTTGCCGTCGACGTCGATAGCCGGCACGTTGTAGCATCCGTCGTTGTCGAAGTCCATCGCTGGCTGCCATCTGAAACTCATATTGTGTTAACGATTTCATGCCAACCTCCGTCGATACTAAGCCTTGCAATAGGACAAAGCTATGTATGTGCATAGGCCACGTGATGGCTACCTTACTTCAACTCTTCCTCCGTCGCATTCTTCGGTAAGGCGGCTGGTGGTTCGGCTCCGTGGTCAGTTTTAAACGCAGGCGTTGGGATGGCGGCGACATTCGGGAATATGGTGGCCGTGAGAGCTAACCCTGCGGCGGCAAGGTTCCGTATAGAAGGCATCGTGATCGCTGGCTTTCCTATAGCTGGACCTTCAACGAAACCTGTTGGACTATGTGGCTGGATGCCGCTAAAAGAGGTCTATAAAGATCGCAAAAATGCCATCACGAGACAGCCCAACTCTGCAAGGGCCTTAAATATAAATTACTTAGGCGATACTCGACTGAAAACAATAGCCTGGCAAGGTCTGCCAACTTCTCATCTTTGCCTCCTCCATCGACGGGGACATTGTAGATCAATCCAACGCAGCTATTCCTTCGTGCGGATGGGAGACTTGGGGGTAAACCTATCGACCAACGCCATGATATTTCTTTCGCACGCCGGTAGATACCCCGGTCAGGAACCAGAACCGCAACTACAAAAGGAAAAGTCACGCAGACTCGACCGGTACAGGCCCGCTCGCTACCGTACCCGGCCGTACTGAGGGCCCTGCTAATCGGAAGCTATAAAGTGCCTTGCAGGTAAGCAATGCGATCGATGAATGTTCGGGCGGTGACGACGTGCCAAGCATACTGCCTGATGCGAAAACAAGATCCTCTGTGTGCAAACGTCGCGTTTTTCTGCATAAGGCAGCAGGAACAGTGCTGCGGAAAGTATATAATTCGACTGCAGCTAGTTCATGGGGCGTGGGATTTGGCCCCGTTCGCTGATCGAGAGGCAGTGGAGGTATAGGGGCCTGAGGGGTGTATTGCACGAGTAAAGTTCCTTGCGTTTCGTCCTGGAGGATAGCGACCACCCCGGTCGCCTTTCTAATCCTAAATCAGTCCCCGCGTTACCCTGCCGCTATCATATCATTCGCTGCTTCCTTTTCATCTGCGAATGACCTCAGATCGTCTTGATCTACTTCAAGTCCGCTTGGACGGGTCGCTTACCTTCCCCACACCCGGCGAGCCGGAACGGGCAAAACTGAAGGCCTATCATCTGCTCTATGCTTACACTGCCCTGCTCTGCACGGCGCAGCCTCCACCACTGACCTCTAAGTCCCATGGAAACGTGACAGCGTGATGGTATCAAAATTAGATAGGAGAGATGATAGGTATCGATATCAGACTAGTTCCTAGATGCACAGAGATTAACCTCCTTACCACCCCTACCAAAGCAAAAATAGACCAGTAGCCTATAGCCACATCGGGTCGCTCGAGGGAGGGCATGGTCTCCACTGCGACACGTGCTGTTTGGGCACGCTCAGCGCTGTGCTCTCAACGGTAGTGGAGGATATGTGACTGATTTGCCGGTAGCGTTTACCACCCGTTACCGGAGTTGGCTCCATAACCGCGCGGCCGCCAAGCGGGGAAAATAAATACAACACTCAAGTCTACACACGTGCTCCGGGTTAGTCGCAATACATGACTGGTTTGGTAGATGGCCAGCTGGATAAATAGGTGTCTACAGAAAGGCGCCGAAGACATCTGTGGGAGTCTGCACTGCTCTTCTGGCTTTATCTAAACTGTCTACGTATGGGTTTCTATCTGGCCTAGACAGTACCGTCTTCTAGATCAGAGATCCTAGGGAGAAAAAGAGGTAGAGCCGCAAATAGGCCGCATACGAGATCTATATACACAATGAGTTTCATATATAACAGCTGCCGCCAGGTAGCGGCCTAACCGCTGCTATTGCGCACCAAAACCTCAACTAAGGCGTTATGCCTCATGGCGGCCCTCACGTAGACTCGAAAAATTGGATGTGAGGAGAGGGCACGTCTAGGTTCCGTAGGACATTGTATCTGCCCATCGTTATTAGAGATGATGAGCAATCGAATGACCTTAGCAACACCTCGGCAGGGATGTTAACGCCGGCCGTAGGTATCTATGAAGACACCAAGGACCATACACACCCGTTTATGGTACGACTCACGATAAGCACCCTGGCGCATCTAAGATACAGACCTCTACTAAGTATTTGATATCCTGTGCTACAAGTTCTATGAACTACATAAGTCTTGTATCCAAATTTCTCCCCTTCACCTTTTTATGTAAATGACTGCATCTCTTGAGTGGCGACAGCTAAGGCCTCGCAGGGGGTTTTCAATGATAAGCAGTGTTCTCTATGTAGGTTGACAGACCGGAACAGACTCGTGGAAAACCCAGAACCTGGACAAAGCAAAAAAAGGAAAAATAATACAAAAATCAAAATCAATCTGTCAAAATCAGTCAAACCTCCCCTCTCCCCTTCAGAAAACGCGGGCAGCGAGTTCAACTCGCGCGATCACACAACGTTCTTTTTGTTTTTTCTTCTCTCATTTTCCTCTTCCAACTCGACAACTCTCATCGATCAACCGCGCCTCGGAGGTAAGAGGCGGAGATGTTTCGGATCAGCGAATGCGAGGTGATAGATGAACGTCTGCGAGTCGGCCGCGGCCTATTTCGCTAGCGCGTTCATCACAACCCTTGTGGCATTTGCCGGCGTGGCACGACATGGCACTGTTGTGTATAGCACACTGCATATGCTCGGGTGCGCACGCCACAAGAGGTCTGGTCTGGCCTGGCTTGGCCTTGCCCCGTCTGTGCTCCGACTTCACGGTGTTCTCCAACCTCAACACTCCTCGTCTTCGTCCATGGCATGTCCCTGGGATGTTCAAAAGTTCGGGGCGTCTTTTGGCAAAAAAGCAAACTACGTCCTGGCTCTCTTCTTCTTCCTGGGTCGACAAATCCACTTATCCACCGGGCTTGGCACCGGGAGAAAGGGCTGGCAACAGTTCCACGGCGAGGCGGTTCGTAGCATCTCACTCTCAGCAGAACGTGATTTGTTGGTTTGTGATACCGTCCGTACATCAACCAGCTCAGGTCTATGGCCTGAGTCGGCATCGGAAGGGTTCTGAGAAGGAATGCATTTGCACTTGCAAGCAGTTTTGAAATCCTGGTTGATTCCGGATGGATGCTCCTGGGGTAAATAAAGTAACTAGTCTTGAACCGTGTCTGTCCTGTAGTGACGGCAAAAGTTAGCCATGCACCGAGAGGGGTAGCGGTGAGTGGAGTTGGTGAATTGTGACTTACGTTCTTCATTCAGCCAGTATGCACGTAAGATCGCCTGTACGAGTCGCCGGTCTGGTTGCTCTTCCGGGTCTCGAGCAACTTCTGGGAGATCCTTCCCATGGCGTCAAGGTGGTCCTTGGCGGTAGCCAGCTGCTCCATGTGCTTGAAATCATCCGGGACATTGTACTCCTGGAGGTAGTTCTGAAGCGCCTGCCTGTGCTCGTTCCAGTCGTTGATCATAGGCTGCTCCGCAGCCTTCATGGCCGCGGCGACGTCGACAATGTGGGCCGCCGACCGCGCTGCCTGCTTTCGGCTGCTGGACCCGTGGTCCGCGGAATCCTTGCTTTTCCTCTTACGACCCTTGGTCGACTGGGAGGAGGCAGCGGGCTGTCCGGTGGGCGGAGATCCGCTCATGTTCAGCGAGGCCCCGTTGTCGTTGTGTACACGTCTCATGTGGTCCTTGAGATTCCACTGGCGGGGGAATCCGTTTCCGGAAAGCGCCCGGTCACATCCTTCGTAGGTGCACAGATAAGGCTTGTCTCCATGGCCGTGCATGGCGTGAGCCTCACGCTCGTGTCGGAGAAGGCACGCGGTCGACGAGAAGCGGGCGTTCTCGCACGAGTCCATCTTGCATCGGTAGGGCTTCAGGTGGGAGTCGACAAATTTGCTACGAGTGGGGACTGGTCAGATTCTAGGCACAAATCAAACATGTATCGCGGGCGGGAAGATCTTACTCATAGTTGCACTTCAGCTTCTCGGGCTTGTGGTTGCAACCGGACTGGCCCTCCCATGGGCAGTGGAAAAGTCCATCGGCTTGGGGAAATGCACTCCGGTAAAGAGGGTGGTCCCGGGCAGAAGATTCACCATCGCCGCTGGTGCGGCGCGCAAAGGAAGGGGGCAAGACAAATGCATCCTCACTGAGGACAGCTCCATGGGGATCATCCGGGATCATGCAAATTTGACTGCTTAAGTTTTTGTTAGACATATCACCCACCGTGCGACTTTCATCAAACGTACCTTGGCGACATGCCGTTCATCACGGGCGAAGAGTTATCAGTGTGGGTGGGGGAACCTCCCACGGGCATAGACCACTGCGAAGCATCCTCGGGAATACCTGGAGAAGAGTTTCGCGAACCCCCTTGGCTAAGAGACTCCCATGAACCGGCAGGAGAGTTGCCTGCAAGGCTGGCCTCGAAGTTCAACTGCATGTGACTGGGATCAATGGATTGCTGCGCCATACCCGACGCGAGGACAGCGGGAGAATACGGCAGTCCATCAGAGAAGCCTGCACTCATGGGGAGTTGGTTATAGAGCATCTGGGAAGAAACCGAGTGGGTATCCGACTCCGGCAGGAGAAATGCGTCCATCTGGGCATTACCTGTCATGTCATAATTCGACATCTGAGAACTCTGAGAAACAGTAGATACTATTCTCGGCCGGCTCCTCCGAGAGGGAGCCTTGATAGTCCTGTTCTTGTGGCTACCACAGGAGCTACGCGAGCTTATCCGCCGCATTGGCTCCGCGACGGCTGAGGCGTGTTCCTGGGAAATCCACTTGCTGGAAATATCATCCACGGTCTCTGTCTGGTCCTGTCCCTGGCTTCTGGGTGTGATCTGGCCATATGGATAATGGAAGTCATCCTCATTGAAGTTCTGTGTGCCTTCTGCTGCTGACGGATCCCATACTGAACCTTGCAGGTCTGCATGTCCTGTTTGAGAATAAAGAAAATGTCCGCTAGCAGGAAGCATGTTTCCTTGGGAATATGAGCTGTAATCACTGAAGGTATGGTTAGTGTGCTGTTTACCACTACCCTGAGGGGCTAGCTATCACGATGTGCGCCGAAAAAGAAAAAAGAAATAAAAAATCTGCGTCTGGCACAACTTTGTCCTGCAATCACATATTGGTTAGTATTCGGCACGTAGGTATTTTTAAGGGCTACTTGGTACAGACCATGACTTGTGTCCCATAATGGACAGATTCCGGAAATGCCCGCCAGGGCTAGTGTTCGACAGTTGATCCAAGGCTACATTGTCCACGTTGAGTCCGGGGCTTCGTCTCGGTTGGGAACCGTGATGTGAAAATGCAACGCAAAAAGCAAGAACAGAAAGAAAAAGAAATCCGCGGATGGTCCAGAAGTCCAGGGCATGTGTTGCTGTATATGGCATAGTTAAGGTTCACTTTACAAGATGCGAGGCGAGACGGTGTGTGCGTGTCGATCCTATGCGGTGTACATTGGTGGCCCGAGGTGTGCTGAGTATCGCCTGTGGATCCCTGAAAAGCGGAAAACGGAAATCATGGCTACTAGAAACGGAAAAAGTAATCCTGGGGCGGTATTCATACACACAAGATCGATTCCGGTTCGTCGAATGAGATCTTCTCGGAGCCTGGGTATTTAAGTAGCTGGCTGGGTATCCTTGGGGCACGTTCATGTCCAGACACTCTACATGACTACCTGACATGCAAAGCAATACAACGTAAGAGCATTCGATCAGTTGGCAAGTCGGTGCGGCGAAAATCCTAAGGCAAGCAGGTCGGGAATCCACGAAGTCGCGAAAGCCTGGGTAACATCCTAGGAACCTGAAAAGCATTCCAGGTAGTTCGAAGCATTGGTTCCTCTGGTTCGATAAGGCTAGACCGGGGAAGAAACATCATTTGCGTATCCTGGCTGAGTCCGTCTGGAGGTGCTGCTGCTGTCACATTTCTATCGTCGTGGGCAATACTCACCAGAGCGTAGGCTCAAAAAAGTTATCTTTCATGTGATCCTCTGAGTGTCGGGGTGTTAGCTGAACGAATCCAGCCGCTCGCGATGCGCTGAGCCTCAGAACTGATGATCCCGGGAAACGGAAATCCTTACGGAACGGGGTGGTCCGGCGTGTCCTGTCCATTGGATCCTATCATGGCTCCTATTCATCTTCCTGGAGTTGATTCCTCGGTAAAACGGTAACAGCCCCCCTCGGAAGCAGGGATAGCAGAAAGACACTTGCCATTTTGCTAGGCGACAGTTTCGCAGAGTTCAAAGTTCAAGAAAAGCAGAAAAATGGAAAATAATGCAATATACCTCGCGGGAGTCTGGACGTCGTCCAGGTCTAAAACTGAGTTGTTGTTGCTGTTGCTGTAGTGGGACATGTTGTCCTGGTGTGTGGCAACCATGGAGGTTGTCACTGATCCTGTGGCTATGAAGTCCTCCTGATGGGCAGTGGATAATGTCCTTCGGGGTGGAATTGGTTTCTCCTGATCTCTGGAGAAGACCTATGGGCAAAGAATCGTCGAACAGGGCGTTGTACAAGACAATCCAGGGTATAAGAAATAACCGGAGATCAAACACGGGGCCTGTGTTGCTGCTGTGTGGGTTGGGTATCAAGTGGTAAGCTGTTGTGCTAATAGTATAGAAGATAGATTCGTCAGTTCAAGTCAACACAAAAGAGGGTTGACGAGAGGGAGGATGTGGGAATATGGGTCTGATGAGGTCGTTGGGCAGGAATACTTCTGGTTTGGGCTGAAAAATAAGGATGAAAGAATCAAGTTGGGCATGGAAAGGGGACCCCGCGGGTTTTATTCTTGCGATTCACAGGGAAATAACCGGGGCAGGGTGTGGAAATTGCAAAAGATGGGATGACAAGGCCTGTCCTGGGCGTATGTGATATTTGTCGTGGCCTTGTCCTTATGATGCAGGCAAGCAAGACTTGTCACAACCCCCCGCTCGCAAACCCCTGTCTGGTCTCCATTCAGGACTCAAATCGCTTGTATCATTCGTCGGTGATAGAAACATCAGAGGGGGATGAAGAGGAGCGAGGGGCAGCGAGGGGTCATGGCTGACCAACCGTCGGCGGACAAGTTCTCTTCCGTCCATTCATCTGCCTCATTTTGTTTCTTCTGCTTCCTAATGATGCGGTTATGCGGTTTTTTCCGCGGTTTTTTCTCTTAGGACGGGTGCGTTGGCTCTGTTCTCCTGCACTCGCTATAGGCTCAGACCCTGTTGGCCATGAAATGTCGTCAATTACTGGTTATTTCCTTGCTTCAGGGAGGGTCTACTTAAGAGACCATGTGGGGGACAGTAAGCGTCAGGAAGCGTCCGATAGCCTATCAACCCTGAGATATCTAGGATAGCGCGACATGACAGGGGTTGGGGGAGGGGGGCTGGGAAGCCAAGGACGGCTATGGATGCAGAGACAACGCAGCATTGCAGTACCAACTCATCCCAATAATTCTTCTCGAAAAACGAGTGAAGTGAGGGGGAAATACATGACTTTCGGCTTCTCTCCATAGGAAGAGCAGACAACATGGGAAATCACACATCAAATTGTCTCAATTATTGGAACAGAACCCCTCGTGCTTGCGAGATGCTTGTAAAGTTTTGCATATGTATGTAGCAAATTTTTTCTTTTGTGCATAGGCATGCCGGCTCCTTTGATACGTAGACAGAGGGACAGCCAAAACAGCCGTATACCAGCACGATGTTGCGAGTCGGGGGGGGGGGGGGCAGATGGTGTGGAGAGGAGACTGTCGGTGTGTAACCACTCGCCCGGTTTTGCAGGTAGTTTTGGTGACATGGCAGCATGGCTGACAGCCAAACAACCTGCTTGCTTGCCAGCCAATTGGCCAATCTATATTCATCACCGGATGCCGGAAGGGCTGAGTTGCTAAGCAATCAAGCTATGAATCTCGGCGTAATTTTCTCCCTCAAGAGCATAGTTTAACCCTAAGAGGTTGCTTGGTCACAGCTTTGCCGCTATCACTTGTTCTCTCAGTCCGTGCGTCCTTGCGTGCGAGGAAACAGACAATGGTGTAAGTGTTAGTCGATCTGTAGATTGAAGTAAAAGTCTGTGGTGCCAGTGTTCACGTCACGGGGATAGAGAAGGGCATGCACATCATTTCTTGTGCGTGGGACTCTCCAATCTCGATTCAGCCGATGAGAGCCAGAATGGAGGCGTGTATGTATGTTATCTATGTACACATGTAGCATGTTATGTGCGTATTATGTATGAGATGCTCGAGATGTACGAGATGAGATGCTGGGATATCAGGGATCGTCACGAGTATCCACGGCAGCACTGATGCATGGACCTCCTTTTCTTCTTTTTCCTTTTCTTTTCTTCTTTTCCCAGGTTCTTCCAAGGTTTTCTTTTTAATGGAATCCCCACTAGGCGCAAATTCCCCGGCAATCCGGCCATCCGGTAATCGCGATGCATGCGTAGATTCGCCGAAAAGGGCTTTAGATCTCATTTAGTAAGAGCAGTAAAATAAGAAGCCAGCCGCCCATGTCGAATTGAAGAAAGCACATCCTGATTACTTGTTCATGTAATTCCCTTAATCACATCTTCCCGAATCGCCCGTTTGTCAGCACCCATCAAACATTCCGGTGATCTGCCGGTCTGCTTAGCTGTCCAGCTACATGCTCTGTCGTGAAAGTTCTTCGACAACGTGAATGTATCTTCGTATCCTTGGTATCGTGTCCTACCGGTATCGATCTGAAAATCATTGACAATAGATTATTCGTACTTGTATGTACGTATGATGTATGCGGAGGGGCACAAGGGTCCATTGGGGGGCTTAGAGATAGAATCTGATGAGATCGCTGTGCCGGCCCACGATGTTACAGGGGGGTTTTCAGCGCGGTCTCGAATAGTGACTCCATAGTTTTGATCAAGATCGCCTGCACAAAGACCCTGATTTCGAGGCGCGTCCCACAACAACAAACCCACCAACCTACCAAGACTTTTAGAGTAAAAACAGACAGGGAAGGATTCGACTAGTCAGCTAGTTAGTAGTTAAAGTCAAGCTAAATCCTTTCCCCGAGATTCCTTCATACCATTACGATGTCATAGTCGGTTTCACAGCCAGAGATGAGCGATCCCGCCATCTTTATCCGGTGGTAGCGTTGGGATCTAAACTTATCTACAGTATTGAGAATATACATGGCTACGTATACTTTCAAATTTTATTTTCCGTAAGTTCACCACCGCTACCAGAAGGCCCGAGCATTGCGAAATTTCCTGTCATCTTCGTCGTCGTCGTCATCACTGCTACTATCGGCGACCCGGCTTCTTCCACGCCTGTCGCCGCCGGCCCAAACTGCCTCCTCCCATATAGTCCTGAGGTCCGCTTCGCCGTCGAAATCGTCCTCCCACGCGAATAGGCTCAGTTGCGACTTGGCCGACTCCCACGTCCGGATTCGGAGTAGCCGGCTCACCAGTGCGATTTTGTCCAGGTACTCGTCGCGCGCTAGTTTCATCTGCGCGGCCTCTAGTGACGACGGATCCGAGGTTGTCTTGCCCACCGTCGTCACCACGCATGCCCCGAACATCACGGTCCAGAACCAGAGCGACTGGCTATATCGGCCCTTCCGCATCGGACTCTGCGTCCGGCAGACGTCTGCCCAGAGCTGATCCACGAACCAGTGCAGTATGAACGAGTCCACCCTCTCCTCCCTTAGGATCATGTACAGGTAAAAGTAGCACGCAATGAACCCCGACCGGCTGCTGTCAACGGGCCTCAACGTCGAGATGCCGTCGTCCGCGCTCGGCTGCAGTATCCGCTTGGCCAGGACCTCCGAGAGCGGCAGGCCCTTGTCGTTCACGGAGCCGAGCGTGAAGACGCTGTAGATCGGCCGGATCGCCACCCGGAGTAGCGAGATGATGAGCGACTGGTGTATCGAGTCCGTCCTGCTCATGTCAAGTATGCCTATGTGTGGTCGTGTCTTTACGCTTCGTGCCGCCCTGCAGAAATTCTTAGCCTCGCGTTGTGCAGCAATGCCGCAGTTCGAGAGCACGTACATAAGTATAACCCGCTGGAGCAGTCCCGTTTGCTTCGGTCTCCTCGCTGGCTCTTGTAATTCCTTGATCCTGACCAATCCTCGGAGGTGAGATGCTACCGTATCGGCTGATCCCAGTGCATTCTACCAATTGTCAAGCATTAGTACCATCCACTGTAGTGGGTAGCTTTGCGCTTACCTCGACGAGGGCAAGGCTTGCAATAGCCGCAACGGTACCATCATGCGTAGCAGTGGCAGGATCCTTGATCTGCTCATTCACAAACTGTATCGTCCGTAATCTATGATAGAGATACGGTACCCGGAATCGTTCCGTACTATGATTTCCCAGTAAGTAATTAGTCAAATCAGATTGACAACTTCATGTTTGGGGGCGCCGACGAACATTCTCGGGATGAAGGCGTAGGGGTCAATGCGTGGCACAAGCTAGACACCTGCACGAAGGAGGAAGGGTTTAGAGGGTGACGGCCCGCATGGAACTTACTCGCCGGTCTCCCAGGCCCAGTGAAGAGCCGTCAAAAGAAGAGATGCATGTAAAAAGCCCGGGTGCGTCAGGGCCCTATGCACGCTATTCATATTTCGGAAGCGTCAGTCCCGACGTCCTTGTAGATGGACCCCATACTTTAGAGTTAACCCACATGAAGGAATCCCGATTCCTCTCTACACGCGTGGTGTATAGCACCTTGGTATTGGTGAATAGCTTGAATAGGTGCCGTGATCTATCCGGTAGCTCGATCGAGGTCCCGAGGAATGGATCGTTCGGGGCTGGATCCGCCAGCGCTAGGGTCGGTGAATCCCCAGTCTCGGCCCCCGAATCGACGGCAGATGGGGGGGTGCGGGCCGGGCGACGGGGACTAGGGCTGCTGGCGTCACCATCCGTATAGCGGCATTCGGAGCCATGCTTGAGACAGTAGGAGCTATGACGTTATGTCAGATACGAAGACAGATAGGACGCTGGGCTCTGGGCAGCAATGGTGCTTTCCCCTTTCTTTTCTTGGTGGGCGTGCGGGCGTGATGAACGTTGGGCCGCGAGGCATATGCAGCCAACGGGATCACCCATCGACTTTTTACCTATACGAAGGGCCAACTTCGGGACAAGGGATTATACGACGGCAATAAATTACCTACCATATGGGCCTTTGTTCGTCGCATCGTATGTGTTTCCGCTTACTGCAGTGTGCCTAGTGTCAGTCGTTTTGCTCCGACCTGCATGTTTGAAAAAGAACTCTCAAAGATGAGTGAGCCCATCGCAGGAAAGTTTCATGATCAATCATCCCGTCATGTTGGTAAGTTCCACTCGAGCAAAGTTAGTTAAAGGGCTCCGGCAAAGTAAACAAACTGACCAGATCTGACAGCCCCGTTTAGAACGGCGATGAAACCTGCGCTGGCGCTGATTCACGAAAATGGCCTCCATGGCGGAAATTCAAACTTGTAGAAACGGGATTAAAACGTAGCGTTCGCCTCCCGTTATTCAGGACCCGAAAAACGTCGTCACCTTAGTAGTTATCTAACCGCACCGCATAGGCAGTCATATTATCTCCCCCATTCATTCGAGGTGAGAGTTGAACCGCTGAGCCTCTCCCCCCTTCAGGACGACGATTAGGCTTGGAAATCCAAAAAATGAAACCTGGACAAGGCTAATCCCTGCGCCCCAGCCCCTGCCCCTGCTCCCGCGTGTCCGCTCAACGGCTCCTCAGTGATTGCCGGCCGCTTATATGGAACCTTTGTATGGGCGCGGGCTGCACGCGGTAAGGGGCGGTTTGGAACGTGGCTGTAGACGAATGTGGGATATGTCAGCAAATAGCGAACGTATCATCTTCAGCAAATGATGCTAAGTGGGCAAGTGATGCAGCGTAACCACGCGTGTATGTGGTTATATAAGGTTGGTACGCATCCCCCTGCACGACCGGCTCGCGGTTCGGAATTAGCCACAGGCACTGCTCCGTAGCCGTCTCCGTACACCTACCTACTTAATCAGTCTCGCTCGGGCTAGGACTTCTATTCTTCGTAAATTCAGCGAATGCGAAGATTCGGTTTGATCTCGTCAAAATATTGACTACGGCTTACATTGTCTATATAATGAAGGGCTTATGTTATAATACGATTTGGAAGCGGAAAGCGGCATCGCTTGCAGCCTTATTACATGCATAGAGCTCTTGGAGAGAAAGAGCGTCCGTCTTGACACGCTACATAAGTTCCCGGCTATAGGGTCAAGCCTTTAATAGAGACCCTCATTGGCCTAAACTGTGACCTAACCTACTGCTGGAGATGGTGCTTGATTGCTTGGTTGCTCAGCCCTAGCAGCGCCCTGCCAGAAGAGACAAAGGGCTGAGACAATAGGCCCGGAGAGTGAGGAATAGCATGTGCGACATGGATCACTTGTGGGTCCCAAATGCAAGCTGCTACCAAGGTGCGCCTATCAGCTGCCTATCTTGATCTGCCTGTCAGATATTAGTGAAGTTTCGCTCTTCACTGCCTTCGTGGTGTCGGATGGGTAGGATAGTAAGGTGGCTCGATACTACCATCATGCCACACCTACTCGATGAGGAATGAGCCAGAGGACCAGAGAAGAACCATAATATGGGCGAGTCAAGGACACAAGACATGGACGTCTTAGATTAGGGGCGGAACCTCCATTTCTTGTGTCTCGGCCTGAGGCGGTACACGATGCTTGAAAGGGGTAGTTAACGCAGACAGGCCAGAAGCTTGGGTTCGTAGCCTTGGCATTATTCTTACCTAAGATCCCGCGCGGGACACCGCCAGGACTATCTAGACTGAGGTTTATTTAGGTTGTCTGACAACTGGATTGACTGGTTAACCCCAAATCTCATCTCCTGAGTCCTCTGAGCAGCCCCCTTCAGAGACAAAAAAAAAGGGGGGGGGGGTTGGAAGGGAACAGAAACGGCAAAAGAAAAGAAAACCACTGCGTCTTGCGAGTTCAAGTTCTGCATCCCAATAAGCGTAAGAAGAAAAGAAACCAAGGCCCGAAAGATTACTGCATCACCGAAGCCCGGTTAAGTGGCATCATATCCATAATCAATCAATACAAGACGTGTAGGTTGATACGTAATAACAAGGTCGAATCTTAGAAGCGAACATGCGCTCAAACCTCATGAGGACGTGACCTACTCCAGATCAGGCCTTCTTCCACTGTCCACACCGATGACGTACATCCATGTTGTGATAAATGGCAAATGTTGACATTGTGCCGAGGCACATACCTTTTTTCGTCTTCAATACGGAAGAGGGAATTGGCGGGAAGGGAGAGAAAAAGCGACCAAGTCACGACATTGGTTGAAAATGCCGTGTCAGTGCCACGCACGTTCGCATGTTCTAATAGGACGTGTGGACGGCTGAAAGTCTTTAATATATGTACGATGATCTCATTTCCTGGCTTGCTCTAAGACTGCCATACCTACCAAGGTCTTGCTACCTAACTACCCTATCAACCTATCATCAGGCAAGCCGGGTGATTGATTAGGGTTGCACCAGACACACATGTTCGGGAGAATATAATGAACATGTTAGGGGCTCTGGCGGTACTAACCGCATAATATATTCCAACGGAAGTTTTCTGTGTAGATCGGCTTCTTGAAAGCCACTTTAAGCATATAAGCAGGCAATCATATGCTCAGTATTAACTTGGCCCCCAAACAGAGACACAACCTAGGCATTGAATGTATGGTCCTGACTTGACGTCCTACAGAGTTATCGTTACTCCAGAACCTTGAAAGGTTAAGGAATTGCGTTCCCCAGTATTCTACCGTTACCGCCCTACAATCGTACTACTACCAGATATTTATTAGTCTAGGTACGTGCATAGACGCTTACGTTTAACTTATGTAGACCCGCCGAGAACTCAAACTGAAATAGTTATTTTTATTTTCAGTTCCTTCTTGGCACTGTACATACTATGCAGGTGCCAGCGTTCCCTTGAAAAGAAGAACCCGAAGTAAAGTCTCCATGTCATCTACCACATACACAAAACACTATAACTACCTCCCACACATGCTTGAAGTATTGATTCATAATCCTCTACCTCATTCCTGGGTAGCTGTTGCTGCCCGTCTTGCATGAATGAGGCCCAATGCAAGAATAGATGCATGTCCGCTAGCCATGTCCTTCAGGTGTTAGTTTATGATGGATTCCGAAGTACGAAGTAGAGCTTTGGAGGGAAGCTAGCCACGCAAAAAGACTGGGTGGTTGGCCTCGAGGTGTTTAGTTGGTGATTGGTGGCTGGTGGGTTAGTTGCGATGCCTGGAATGAACGTGGAATATCATGTCCAGCAAACCTGACGCCGACCGACCGACCGACCTCTTCTAGTTACCGACTAACTGTCACTACACGACTATAGTAACTATACTACTGTGTATGCCTCCAGTCTCAAGGCTACCTGCTGGATTACTACGGAACTACTATCAGTGCCGCCATAAATTCCTGCAGCTATGTACTTGTTCCATCTGCACCCATCGCACCCATCATGCCTATCACGTCCATTGCACCAATCGTGGGCGCAAGCCCTTCCCTCTAGAGTATAGGCGGCATCGCCCTGGCAGAACGAATGAACAGGTGGTCATTCTTTCTATGCCCTTCCTGACTGCCCAGTTGCCTGACTTGCTGGCTTGCCTGGTTAAGCTCGCTCTCCTGGGCAGCAATGCCGTTGGGCCTTGCACTCCTGTGTAACTATTCCTGCCCAATCCACTCACATTCCTGATCGAATCGTCACCGCTATTCGTCCCCCAAGGGGAGACCCTGCAGCCTTCGTCCTAAACGTTCTAGTGAACTAGCGAGACGGAATGTCATTCATGTTTTGGGCAACAATACAGAATAAATGCCGTCTCCTTTGGGCCTTTTGAGACTATTGCCCAATCGATGCCCTACGATTCATCGCTTCACTTGGAAATCCAATTATGTTACCCACCATGTTCATTCACCTGACTTCCATGCCGCCCAGACAAGCCAGACAGCGCCCAGACAGCGCCCGACTCTGGACAACAGGCGCTGGTCCATCGCCTCAACCAGATTAGTTCTACCCGAGGTCTGCCGTTGTCCCAGGGTTATCCCCGAAGGTAATTGATACCGTGTTGTCTTATAGATCTCTTGCTTAGTCCGAATCGACCTGCATTCCGGTCGATCCCCACACCCGACACGCAGTTGTCATCGACACGAGTGAAGCAGAGAAGCAACAACTTTCGATTTCGAGCCCCTCCAACGCCCAGCCAGCCAGCTACTAGGCGCCCGAAAAGGCTTAATTCCCGTAGACCACGCCGAACTCTCACAAATAAGCGTTACGTTAGCACTAACTATGTGGGTTGGTGGGCTATCTTGGTAACGCTGCGTGCGGGCTCGCCCCAGGTTGTAGGAGAACTGGGGCGATCATTATCCCAGCTCGAATCTGGGACACCCCTGGTCCGGCGAGGCTCGTCCCTGTCACGCCCGTCGAAGTGGCAAAATTAGCGACACACTTCGACCACATAAGACGTCGTCGTCGTCTCGTGTGTATTTCGTATTTGAGCTTCAGGATTTGCTGCCACTGCTGCACCATACTGCTTGCTGCCCTGCACTGTCTTGTCTTCTCCCGAAGCAACTGAGGAATAGACCGCTCTGCTTTTCCGCCCCGGTATACCACAGGAGAACTTGCCAGCCTGGCGAATAGGTTTCGTGACTGCTGTCCACTGCTGTCCAGCCAGAGGTTATTGCCAAATCCATCAAGGCGCATCAGGTCCAGTTCTTTTCCCGGTCAGTTAGACACTGGATTCACACCGCTTTACGGACTGATCAGTATATACCGGATAATATTGCGACTGTGGACCCAAGATTGAGGATATTTTGAGCCCGCCGAGAGGATTCTGTCCCGGAATTCCGTCGTAGCTGAGAAACCCAAGGAGTACAGTCTCGCAAGGTCCTCTTCGAGATCAAGTGCGCTTTAATTTTTCGCCTGTTTCTTTTTTTTTCTCTGTCGTCCTTTGCTCGCAGCCGGAGGTATTTTGTTTTCCGGGTTATTTGGAGACGCAAACATGTCCAAGCAGGAGCTCATGTACAAGACAGCCATGTCGAACGGACCCTGGAATCCCACTCGCAGGTGCGATCAAACACATATCTCGCTGTTGTGGCGGGCGGCTAGGCTGACTCCCTCAAGTGTCATATACCATGACAATTCGTTTCCCACAAACGGATACGACACTGGCTACCATCGGTCAAGGTAAGAAAAACCGTGAATACCCCTCCCCCGCTCTGGCGAACATTCAGAATAACAGTCTCCTTTGAAGTGTAACATACACCTCCGGATCAAGATCGCCGTACGCTATACCGACGAATGGGTCGGCACCCGTGACCAGTGGTCCCGTCGGGCGTGCAGATCCCCCGTATGCTTCTTCGCCGGTCTATTCTTCGCTTCCGTCCTCCGACTCGTATGCAACTCCCGGAACCGTGCACAAGCCATCGTATAATAGCATGAGCTCACAGTACTGGGACACCCAGCAGAGATTTTCTAGCTCAGATTCGGTGGACGATATCATCACTTCCCCGGGCGCATCTGATTATGGCTTGGATAACAATGCAAGCACCGGGGCAAGCAAATCCAAGGGTAACACCAAAGGTCGCACACAGCGGCGGCCTTCAAATAGGGATGAATTTGATGGGCCACACCAGTACCTTGCAAGGCCTCCTCCGGATTACGTGGCGATGCAAGAAAGGGAGCTCCCGCATCTACCCACGAATCTTTTGGTGCAAGAGCAGGATAGTGTCCTGGCCCGGGTGAACGACCGACTGTCGCAGTGCGCTTTCGACTTCGTTGCAAAGTATCAGTTCCCCATACCACTTACCCAAGATATGCGCCCAGTAAGTCGTCGCCCATCCATCAGGAAGATCTGCCGTCGAGCTTTCCGGCTCGGGGCCTGCACCACCTTGGATCACCTTTTCGTGGAAACACTTTTCCCTAAAAAACATGAGCTAACACGATGTTAAGGTTGAGCGGCCGCAGGACCGGGAGTGGACAGAATGGGTCTATTTGTTAAAGCGCCTGGCGACGAAGAGGCGGATTCCTGCCCGCGTGCTTTACAACGGGCAGATCAAGCAGTTTGTCACCATTCTGGAGAACTCATTAGAGATGCGGCATGCCGCGAAACATCAATCGCGTCCGCTGAAGGACGATCGGAATGTGAGTGCTAACTGAATGTGGGGAAGTTCGCAGACAGGCACGTAGCTGTGCCGATATATTCTCCCTGCATAAGAAAGGGACGGGAGGGAGGAGAAAAGAAGAAGCGAAGAAAAGAAGCGTTCACTAACAGTATTTTGTTTAGATTCTCCAACTTATCAGCGCCGGCATCCAAGTTGCCAAAATCCTCAAAGATGCGCCGGCGATGCAGTATCTGGATAACTTATACGTTGCCACCGAACAGCAGATTCAGGAGCGCAGTAGCGCGGCATGCGTGCGGTTTCGCTGAGATGCGAGACTTGCAAGATAGTATCTATCAACGTTCTCCCCCTACGCTAGAGGGGACAGGAAGTGTTGGCGCTGAAGAAGCACACAGGACGGGCAAATCAAGTTTGCCACGGAATGATGAAGATGCCCGGTAGTGTAAGGAACTACTACGGGGAATTGCGAACGGAATGAAGTCACGAATCTCTGTCTGGTTGATTGAATGAGTCACGATTTATGGAACTGGTACGGTATCATCCATCACAGCCCAGGAAATGACGAGGAATATGAATGAGAGAAATGCCCATGGGACGAGCTGAAAGATGCAGTTCTTGGAGTTGGGGGGATCCGGACGGTCTTCTTCACAAGATTTTTTCTTTCTCACTCTCTGCTCCAAACAAAGCCAGCGAACGTGGTCGCTTGATGTATTGTATCCCCCCTCCCCCTTCTTTTTTTTTCGTCCCAACTTCCACCCCCCTGTCAACTAGATGATGGCATGTCCGACGGTAGATCGATCGATCGTTTCCCATCTTTTGGAAAATTCGATGGGCTTTTGGGCATTCATTACATGCAGAATCAGAAACAGCAAGGAAAAAGTTGGTATGCCATGGGAGGTATTGTATGGCACAGCTGGCAAGGTTGGCATGGTTGGGCGAGTAAAGGAGCAAGGCTCTTATAGAGTTGGGCAGAAAAAAAATCATCCCCAAGGATTACATCTTCCTCAAAAAAGATTACCCGCACCGTTCCTAAATTTTTTTTCCCCGGCCGCTGTTTCGTATCTTTTTACCCCAGCGTCTTTACCGGATCCGTTCATGCTATATGCACGCGCTTACATGCGCTCACGTACACACGTACTTAAGACGCACTCTCTCACACATGTCGGGCGCAAGGGCCCCACACATGATGCCAGCCAGGACATCCTCAGCCAGGCTGGCCAACTTCGCTGTTCGGGGCTAACAAACATAGGGCGGCCCGGTAAGGCGGCCGCAGCCACGCCATCGCCGCCCTACCTAGCCTACACACACCAACATACACCTCCCTTGTAGTTCATGGATACTGCCGGCTTCGGGAGTTGAGCTGAACGATCCTCTGGGCGAGCATGGGGGGAAAGGGGAGGAGAGAAAAACGAAACACATCATACATCATCACACATCACAAACACGTGGGGTTTCAGACTCCACAGCAGGCGGCGCGCAAGGGTGACTCGTTGACCAACTGGCCTATATAATTGGTGAGGCGCCAGAGCGCTTTGCATGAATGCCGGGGGGTCGTTTGTTTGTTTTGACCTCCCAGCTTGCCAGCCTACTACCTAACCTGTCTGCAGGTTGTTCCAGCTAGATGTGTAAGAAGATTGGCTTATATCAGGTTCTGTGACATACAAACTTGTGTACCATTTGTCACTAGGCTAAATGTGTGTACTTTTTTATCTTTTTATAGTTGTGGTATTTTGACCATTTAGATAAGCATGAGAATGCCCCGATACGATAATGTTTTATGTTTTACACCTGCAATTCAAATATATTTGACGCTTCTAAGTACTCGTCGGTGTGATCGGTGTCTACTGAGGTTCTAAATCGGGTTCTATTTTCCCCTTGAAACAATAATCTATGAATATTTAGGTACTACTTAGCTCTCTGATCAGATACCTAGCCTAAGTACCTAAGTAAGTATGTCCCATAATTATTTACCATAGGCAGGTATACGTTCCCTTAACAGTTGACACCTGCTTTCCCCGGGAGGTGATACCGAACCGACTTACGTACATAGTGGTACCAAGTAGTGGTAGCAATCGCTCTCCCCGCAAACTGCCAATTAACTCGATAAGGCAAAGAGGCATTTTTAGCAACACCGAAACCTAATAGGGAATAGCGTCTTGCCCCCTTCCCCCGACTGCCCGTCCATCGGTCACTAAAAGAGGACTAGCGCTACACGGCTGTGTCTTCGCCGCCAAGAAGAAGACCTGGAGGACCTCTAAAAGATAGAGACAGGGCTGACTCTCCTTCTGGCTTCATTCTTTCTCTTCAAGGATGTTTGCGACGATAACCCTCGTCGTCATATACACACAACACCAGGGATCGCTCTTGATGACCCGAGTCTGACTGATCAGTTGCTTGGTCGTGAATAGAGTCAGAAACACTCACATCCATATCTCGAGTTTTTTTTAAGGTGATTGGAAGGACGGTTGTAAGGGCGTCTGTCTTCTCTATTCGTACCGAATCAGATCAACTCACCTATCTAAACTACTTGCGCTTCATTGAAGACTTATTCACCGGTAATACACGGTCATATTTGAGAAACTCCAAAACGCGAGTGACGGCAGAAATTGAAGGATTCATTTATACGTTCTTTAGAGTGGGCAATCTTAATATCAAACTCGTACTATGGCGTCGGTCTGTTCGGCATCACCATCCGGGAACAGTTTCCATCGCGGGGAATCGGACTCGGAATGGGAGCAGATCGAATCAAACCCGGCCTCCTCTGTCGGATTCCTTCCCAGCCCATCCAGCGGAAGCATGGCGAGTTGGGGAATGGTCGGGTACCCGAACCAGGTCCAGCCCTCCCCTCCCGCAGTGTCGCCCCTAAATCTCGATGCGGACACCCAGAATAGCTATGCTGGATCATTCCCAGAGCAGCCCGACCCGTCCATGATGGCATCTACAAGCATCGAAGAGCAGTACCTTGCCTCCTTCGATGGTCAACAGCTCTTGGCGAACAACGGCATGTTCTTCCAGGACCAACTTAATAGTAGGGCCCCGTCTCACCACGCGTACGCGCATTACGTGATGACATAAGATGCTAAAACAAGCCCTAGATCCCATAGACACATCACAATTCTATGCCGGGTTTCAGGGGTCAATAACCCCGGATGATTTCACGGCCCTATCTAGTCTGGAGAACTTTGAGATACCCTCCAATGCTGTCGACCTAGGTATACCAAGGCAATTTCGCACATCGAACGATGTGCCGCCGTGGGACCCTACGAATCTCAAGAATGACGATCCGAGCGGTGGCCTGATGGCGAGTGTGTATGACATCGCACCCCAGGCCCCCCCACAGCAGCACTCGCCCTCGGGTAGCTCCCGCCTCTCAAGTCCCAGGTCCCCCCAAATCAAGGAGGAGCACGGCAAGGCGGCCAGCCCAATCCGGAAGATCAAGGGCGGTGGCAAGGTCGAAAAGAGGAAGGCCGAGACGCCGGGCAAGTTCGTTATCATGACCCCGAACCTGATTAACGCACAGTCGGGAAAGCCAAACCCTTTTGAATGTTTTGAAGCTATGCGGACAACTCAAAGGGGTCGCAAGGGACCGCTGGCGAATGAGACCAAGGAGAGTGCTCTGCAGGTCAGGAGGCTTGGCGCCTGTTTCTGCTGTCACAGTCGTAAAGTCAAGGTATGTTTAATCAGCGCTCTAGCCATGTGCGATTCATAGTTGAGCCCTATTAACCTAGCGGGGGGGATACAGTGTGACAAAGAGCGCCCTTGCAAGAACTGCAAGAAGCTTACCGCACAGGTGCCCCAAATCATCTGCTGGCAGTTCCAGGACTTCCTCCCCGTGCTGTTCCCGGACTTCATCCGGGCGCATTTCAAAAAGGAGGCCATGGCGAGCTTCATCAGCGAGAACGTGCAGCACTTCGGCCTCGGTGCCGCCACCGGCCTAGGTGCGGACCAACAGCAGTGCTCAGTGGAGCTGTTCTCGGGCACCCGATTTCAGGCGACGCTCACAGTACCGGCGACTTTCTTTACGGCGAAGACAGCTGAAGTGCTGCGCCACTGGCACCTGAACACCGGCGTGAACCAGATCAGCTTGCAGTCCCGGGGTTCGGCCCCGCTCGGCGTCGACCCCGATAACAGTGCGCAGCGAGAGGAACTTAAGCGGCGTACGCGCGAGTATGTCAACAGCCTCACCTTCGAGCCCATGTACGCCGAGCAGGTCACCGACTCCATCCGCTCCACCACGCTACCGTGCAGGGTTCTGAAGATTGTGCAGCGGTACGCGCAGCGATCTAACGTGAGTGCCCACTATCGAATATAATTCCGTTCTCATTCTTTTCGGTTTGCACATTGACTAATTTACGATGACGGTATCTATCTAGTCGACCATGGTGAAGCGGGCGCTATCGCTCTACGTGATGCATTACGTACTAACGCGGCAGCTCTGCTTGACCAATGCAACCGTGACGCGGTTGCAGCATCAGTATGCACATACTATGCCGTGGGACGCATCGTGGGTAACGACGCGGGTGCTGAACCGGCAAGTCAAGTCCATGCTGGACGAGCTGTTGCTCAAGGAGACGACGGCGCTCTTCGAGGGCTTCTCTAAATCATTAAAGCCCAAGTCGCGGCGGGAGTGGGCGCCGTGCGCCGCCGCCTTCCTCGTCCTCTGTCTCTTTATGGAGGCCGTCGAGACCGCTGCCGACACATTCGTCATCTCACAGAACGAGATAGACATGCGCGACCGCCGGGCTGGTGGGACCGGTGCCCCCTCCAGGCCCGAGTACCACCGCGAGTTCGCCATCCGCCTCTGCCACGAGATCGACAACCTGCCCTTCAAGCAGTTCGCCTACCAGTTCCACCAGATCTACCAGACGCACTCTCGCGACGCGGCTGCCAAGGCCTTCAACCCCCTCGTCGACGAGGCACTACTCCGGCAGCGGGGCGGCGAGCTGGACGACGCCGCTGTGGAGATGGCCGCTGCGCTGAGAGAGCTGCTGCAGGGCGATAACTGTGAGTGACTTCTTGCTTCTCCTTTCGGTCAGCAGTGACACTGTTACCTGCTTGACCAGATCGTAACGGCGCGGAAGGACTAATGCGTGACACAGGGAGCGAGCTCGACTTCCTCGTCGCGGACCCGATCCTCCCCAACGGCGAGACACACCCCTACCCCATGGACGTGTCGCTGAACTACACGGGCCGCCTGCTGGCGCGGTTCCTCCTCTCCTTCACAGACGAGAAGTACCTGTTCGATGGCCAGTACTGAAATCTCTTTATCTACGACACTAATGTATGATGGACTTATCATTTTTATTTTTATTTTTTTACCTTCTTTTCTTTCTGCATACTGATGTGGCTACGTGACGGATGACTTTGAATGAATCTATCAATGTGGATGAACTGTGGTTGGACTTGCGGACGGAAGACGGGAGAGATGGTGGATACCCTTTGGAATGGAGGTTACGTTACGCTCGAATGGCAGCAGGGAGTTGTTACATACTTCTGACTAGATCATGGATAGAGGTTATGAATACTATGGTCGGCGTTTAAATGCTTTCATCGAACTGGTCATTTATTGCCTGTAGGCCAATTCGGACGCTCGTTAAACTGATTTCGTATGAGTCCCTATATTTAGTACACTTTCTTTAATCCCACTTTGGCAATCATCCAAATCGTGCTGATCGTGGTATAACGCCCACCCACGTACGACTCCTCAGTCCCATAACCTTTACCATGTATTCACTTGCTCTTTGCATAGCTGCTACCTTTCGTTCCCATTCCTTCCCTTCTATTCATCAGTCATCCAAAATATCAAACCGCACTACCCCGCTTGTTCCTCGATGCGCAGAGCAGCGTGCACATACCTCTTCAGTCTAAGCGTCACTCTCGCCATTATACCGGCAAGCTCAGCTTGATTTCGATGTCTCACGTTCACATGTCTATTAACTAAGAGAAACTCACAAACCCCACCAAGACCCAAGCATGGCTACAACGTATGGGAAAGAATAATGCCTATAATACTTCCTGCCGGAGAAGGATGCGCATGACAGACGCGTCTCCGCACCATCTAGCATTCCTCAGCCAGCGTCAAGTACGAG
Organism: Eutypella sp. D-1; assembly: GCA_023313575.1. Lineage (NCBI taxonomy): Eukaryota > Fungi > Ascomycota > Sordariomycetes > Xylariales > Diatrypaceae > Eutypella > Eutypella sp. D-1. Next base: position 2,185,210 of record JAJTTP010000003.1, read on the forward strand.
GACGGGAAGTCCGTCGCGATTAAGCAGGGTACCGGGAACAACATCTCCTTGTATATCTGATCACTTTGGCTGCTTACGTTCGACGGCCGTTTGCCAGGCTTCACGGGTTCGTCAACCTACGAATCGTTTCGGGTTAATCGTTGGAGTGGGTTGCTCGTATCAACTGCAACCCCTATTCGCGAGCCCCGATTCTACCGTCGATCTGGACGTGCGGAAAAAAATCACTTACCCTCCCTTCTCCATTACCTACAAATAACAACCACCTGAACCGTGTCATGTGGAGGACGAGGGGGCTCATTGTCCACCTAGTGACTGGTCATTGGCGAGATATACAGATTGCCCCGCTAACAACTTTCGATAGCGCATGCAATTCTCAGCTCTGTCTACGTTCAGCCCAGTAATTATTATTCCTAGTAGGTAAGTAATACATCCCTACGCAACGACGACGAGATTGTATATTATTGTTCAGAGTTTACCCCGACAGGCCCTCTGTACTTTGATGGCTTGGCTTCCACAAGACCATCTGCATGGTCTCGATTGGATCGTAATAGACATAATACATACAAAATCGAACGTCCTAAATAGGGGGCCATGGAGAGCTGAAAGCTGAAGTCTCTGATAGAGGATGTATGCAGAATTGGCATACTTCCGTTTCCCCGCTATTGGTCTTGTATATCATACCATTCTGCAGGTAAGTATGGGTTGCTGCAACGAGCGCATCTTCGACTGGCTGTGCGGACGTATGCGCCCGGGGGGGGGGGCTACTCGCCGAGTTGGTTGGAATAGGATGAGAGAAGCTTTGCATAAGGCGTATCGGTTAAAGGCCATGGCGTTACGAGATGATCTTACACTAAGGTGCTTGACATCACCTATATTGATCACATCGCATGTTGGATTGTGATGTGATGAACTTGGCTGTATGTCTCTGGAATAGCGCTGTTAGCCGCCAAATATAGGAGAAGATTGCCAGTCTCAGTACTATTTGCGCTGGCATTAATATAAGAACGTCACGGCCCCTTTGATATGTCAATATCTGTTTGTTAACATATTATCATCAGCCATCATATTTACTGCGCATACTGTAAACTTAACCGAGAATTCGTTCTACCAGAAAGCAGCAAAATGAAGAACTCTGACGTTTTCACTTCCTCTGGGTATGATATGGTGGTGGCGGTTACCCAGAAGTCTATCAATGATCAGATCAAGCATCTCGCCAACCCTGATATTGGAGTCATCAAGACCAGGTATGGATATCAAACCATGCCCACATCGTCGTGCTCTCCTGCAAGCAGCTAACCGCCAACTTGAAGGTTTATCCTGGGCAAGGTCTACGACAAGCAAACAAAGAAGACCACGCCAAAGTTCTTCCAGAGCTATGACGATGTTCCCAAAGATAGCGATGGCAACCCGTCGATTCAGCTTATCAACGGAACGTACTTACCACGCATATCTATTGAACATAGTGGTACAAACATAGTCCTCATCTTGCGTTTCTCAAGCGGGACTGCATGGTTTCGAAACCCGGACTCGCTCGAACTCGAGAAGTGGAACATGGAAAACTGGCAATATGGCATCGGCATATCCCTTGACTTCGCCCAGATCGCCCGGTCTGAAATCGGGGCAGCAAAGCCGGTCCCTCAGATTGTCATAGACAGGCTCACTCACTTCCTGTCCTCCGGCTTCTCGGTGGCCCAGCTGTTCGTCGACTTTCAGTCGACTGACCTCGTCAACTTCGACCCAATCAACACTTCCGTCAACCAGGCCACTGACGACGCAAGGCAAGCTTTCGTATACATGATGACGAGTTACCTCCAATTCTTCAAGAATGACCCAACCACAAACCCGTACATCCTTGGGTACACTGTCACTCAGCAGGAGAAAGACCCTGACGCAGGCATCAAAGTACCCCCCAGCCTGAAACCTATTGGCCAAACTTTCACTCTTTACCAGGATCCTCGAAACGAGGACCTCAATACGGTCAACTTCATCCTGAACACAGAAGCAGGCCAAAACCCCAATCTCGGCATCGGCAGTCACAGTACACCAGGCATCTTTGACACGAATTGGATCGACTCGAGCGAACAGTGCGATGGGAAAATGATTTACTCTTCGTATGCCTGTGTCGAGACGCTCTTTTTGATTCCATTCTACCGCACGTACTCCAACAAGATGAGAGAGAAGCTTACCGATGCCAAAGTATCCATACCTTCTCCGCAAGGGTACGATTCTGCTAAGTCTCGTACGGCAAATGGCCTGCACTTCGATATCGCAGATATCCAGCAGGGTGACGATCAATATGTCAACTACTACGATATCGGAATCCGAAACGCTAAGGGTTCCGTTACAATACACTTCGATGGCTATTTTCGCGTTCGTAAGACCGCACGGAAAGACTTGCCATTTTGCGAGGGTGTTGGATGGGCGTGGGGTTACGCCTATTGGCAGGCCGATATCGTCATCACCCAGTCCAAAGACAGCAGCGGAAATCCGACTTTGAACGTTAGCGAACCGTACCTCAATGTCACTGACTCGGACTCGGGAAAGGGCCAGAACACCTGTGCTGATGTCTGGAAGACGATTGCCGACATCCTCGGGACAATTCTAGACGTTCTCAAAGGCATCTTTACACTGAAATTTGATGGATTCTTTACCAAATTGTTCGAAGAACTGGTCAGCCCTTCTTCGGGAGACTTACCTAATCCTAGGTTGATTCTTGAGAGTCTGATCGCAAACATCAATGGTGCATTCATTCTTCCGGCTGGCCAGGTCTTCTTTTTCAAGGTAAACTTCCATCCACACATCCCGCCCCTAAAACATTGGCTCGCTGTGACTGACTGGCTATTCAGGACCCTCACGTGGACTCTGATGGGAACCTCAGCGTGCAGCTGACCTACAAGAGCGATACATTCGATCTGGAGGGCTCGGCGGGACACTTCCTTAGGGGTCCCATTCGCGACTCCGAGGACTTCCGTCTTATCGACGGCACCCATTCGCGGAAGATCGCAGTGCCTGGAACCAGCGCTGCTCTTTTGAGGGCTCAAGCTGCGAGGAAACCAGGAGAGGCGACAGTGGAGATAGAACCACCTCAAAGCCGTTCATCACCCGAGTCTTCAAACCCACGTCGTCCCACGCCATCAGGCCCGTCCCCGCTGGCCGCTCCTATGTTTGATAAAATCCAGGTATCTCCCATAAAATCACAGTACTCCGATGGATTGAGCGCGACAGTTTCCTGTGAGCTGATGACCAATATGCAACGTGCAATGCCGGGTATGTTTGTGTTAATTCATTTTGAGGACTGATGACACTAACCTTTCTGCCTAGTCTCCCCTTCTAAGACATTCAAAGTTGTTAGGGACAGTGCCGGGAATCCTCTCATCTTTGCAGTCGGTTCAGACAACGGACTAAAGCTGCTACAGAGCACCTCCGGATACAACTCAGATGGGTGGTCTTCTACAGACCTTTTGACCGGTTTCACGGACTATGATCATGCGATCGACTTCGATGTTTCTCAAGGCATGGACGGGTCTATATCTCTTGGTCTCATGCTGGCCGGGAAGAAGTCAGACTCAAAAACTGCCGTCTTCATCGCCAGTAGACTTTCCAACGACCTTTCGAAGACCGACTTCTCGAAGCTCCGATCTGTGTGTACTGAGGTCAATGGCATCAGTAACGCGTTTGTCGGGCGCAACATCATGTTAGGTTCATCGGACGACACCAGACGTCCTCTCGTTACCGCCATCGGCGATATCGATTCTACCCGGTACTTCTACCAGATAAAGGACGGTGAAAATACTGCAGCGAAGCTCGAGTTCCCGGAAAACCTCGACATTGAAAACAACGGCCTGCTCGGGATGGCCATGGGATTCAACTTCGGGCAGCGGGCAAACTACTTCCTGTACGACATTGGGGACACGAAATCTCTCGTTGCCATCACGCTCGCTGACGACAGTCTGGGTTCGTTATCATACGATTATAGCCCCGGCAACAAGCATTTGCCCGAGGCCTACCGTTATCTGAGCTACAACACAATCGCGACACTGACAGCCCGAACTGGATCGGACAGTCCGAGTTCTGATATATACATCGGGGCAGCTACGGGTGTATACCGTATTCCGAATGGGAAAACGAGCCACATGGAACAGGTCACGGATGAAATAAAAGACGTGCATGAGGTCAGGACAGCGAGCCATGGCACGGATGACATATCGCTCTGGGTCACGGCATCACCTAGCAATCTATACTACATCCGCGGTATGAGAGAAGAAGAGAGCCAAACAGTTAAGTGGAATGCGCCCGTACTGTTTCAGCAGAACGTGCTCTTTGTGGCGCCTATCCGGACCATCAAGCCTTCTAGCGCGGGGCAGAGTACGAATGAGATCTTCACCATAGACTCCGGGCTGACCATCACACACTACTGGCAAGATCCATCATCGACCATCTGGCACCAAAGAACAGCCAGAGCTCAGGAGAGCGACTACGTGCTAAATTTCAAGTCCTACACCACACACCTCCACCTAGAGAGTCCCTCCGGCTCCCCGGTTCAGGAGAAGGTCAAGATAACGTCAAGTGAATGGCAATATGTCACTATCAACGGGTCAGTCTACTCGCTTGATGCAGATGTGCCGGCCGAGGTCGAGGCCGACATCTTCGGAGACATCACTATTATAAGCCCCGCGACTGATATAAGTCCGGCTGTCATCCACATAACAAGTATGTAATACGCGCTAGTCAAGCACATGGACATTGGTTGCTAATGTATGTTCCCTATGCCAGGCGATGCCTTCCGAGAGGTGCTCAATATCTACCCCAATGGGAAGGTTCACCACCATCTTAGTAGCGTGTCCTCCGGCGCGTCCCTCAGCAACGCACACACCCAAGACAACAAGCCTCTACTCGAGGGGGGTATCGAGGACGACGTAGCCAATGGTGTAGCACACTCTCTATCGAAGCTCCACGGGTCCGCAGCAGGGGAATTCCAACCTTCCAAGAGCGGCAACATATTCACCGCTGTTGAGCTTCCCGACAGCACAGCCAATGCAGAGGCAGCTAAGCACAGCTTGCACTCCCCCATTACCTTCAGCCACCTCCCTGAAAAATTTTCGTTCGGGATGGCTTCGAAGGAAGGGTCATGGGGAGTTCTGGAAGGCTATCATATCCAGACCTTGAAGGAGGAAGCAGCTCTAAGAGCAAGCTCGTCATCGGTGACCGATGTTTTCGGCGACATATGGCATTTCTTGGAGAGCGTATTCCACGATGTAATCAAAGTCGTCGAAGATGGTGTTATCAAGCTTGCGGATGGTATAAGCTTCATCCTCAGCAAAGTCGATGAAGGATTGCAGTTCCTATTGAATATAGGGAACAAGGTCATACAGTTCGCCCTGGACACGCTCGTCAAGGTGTACAAGGCTATCAACTTTGTGTTGAAGCTAGTGGGGATTGACCTTGACAAGGTAGGGTACAGTGTTCTTCGTTACTTCCCTGCCCCCCTGGCCGAACCCAGCTAATCAGATCCTCCCATCTTTATAGGTTCTCTCTTGGATTGGGCACCTGCTAGGCTGGGACCACGTCTGGCAAACGCATAAGATGATCGCTGGAATGTGCAAGAGTAAGGATTCCACGGGAACCCATCCCTCGACCTACTTGGAGTATGTATGTGTGACACATCAGAACGCTAACTATTATTGTCAGACTTCGTAGATTACGGGATTGACGACCTCAGCAACCTCGTGGAGACTGCACGGGGAACTGTGAAAACCGTTTTCACAGAAGTCGGCGACCAGGTAAAGAACTTGGTCCTCCCAGATGATGTGAAGGGTAAGACTGTGGATTCGCTAAAGGTACAAGTCGATGCCAAATCGCGCGACAATTTGGCCAAAGCTCCAGCTTCCAACTTCGCATCCTATCACATGATACACACCGGGCCAGCGGACAAGGATGACGAGATTAAAGATGGCAATACATCTACCCGGGCCAACGACCCCATTGTAGAACTGTACAATGATGTCCTTGCTCCGGTCTGTAAGGTTCTAGAGCAGAAGCTATCGCAGACCGGAACAGACCTAGCTACGCTTCTAGCCCGGGGTACGCTAGCCGACATCCAGAAAGTGTGCGCAGGTGTCGCGGACCTCTTCCTCTCCGCCCTGGCGAAGTTCATAGATGGGGTTCTTGCCTTCGTGCAGCATGAGCTGGAGGCCGTCAAGTCAGCACTGGAACAGTCTATCCATCCCCCTATCTTCGGTGCTCTGTTCGACTTCGTTTGCGGGCTCATGGGGGAGAACGAAGATATGACGGTCATCAATGTCGCGGCCCTGATCGCAGCGATCCCGGCCGTGGCCCTCTGCAAGATATCCACCGGTATTACGCCGGACCAGTGGGGAGAGGGCATGGATGATCCAACCCTCCCGCGGGCTCTGCATGAATGTGTCGGAACACTCAGCAGATGGAGCCAGAAAGCAGCTGCTCGTTCGGCGCAGATGTGGACTGAATCCGGCGGTCAACCCGGCGGCGGCGCCAGTTCCTCAGGAGACAATTTCAAGTGCCCCAAGCAGCTACGAAATCTGTCGTACTTCCAGGGTCTCGCCGCGCCCCCGTGCTCGATTCTCTCAAGTCTCGCCGGCATGTACGCGCCCGCGCCGGCGGCGCTGCGGCCAATGTCGAGTCGTTCGCTGACTTTGATCTGCGACAAGATGCGGTACATGAAGGCACTCTTAACATGCCCCATACCGGCCGACGGACAGCATTGGACTCCGTACATGTTCCGATGGCTGAGCTGGCTGACGTCCGGCATCTTTAGTGTGATCCTCGATGTTTTGCCCGAGGAAGCCAAGAACTGGGTTGGTCTCTTTGTCGACCTGTTTGGCCTATCCGTGGCGGTTGGTGTGGATTGGCTAGAAAACGCCGATGGGCTCACCTGGCTTACCGACATCGTGGCTAGTCTGGGCGGGGCCGTAACGAAAGGTGCTACGCTGGCCAAGCAGCCCGAGGTGGCTTTTGGCAGCCTCATGGTTTGCCACGTCGTGGGCGATCTTGGCCTATTTGTAAAGGCAGGGCACGACATCATCAACGAAAATGTGTTTCGCACAATCAATATAGGAGGGTCAGGGAGTTAGGGGGATACACTTAATTGCTTCTAGGTATTGACTAGGTAGTTGAAGATAGCACATACATCGCTAGTTAACTACAGCTACTACAGATTCGTATACCTAAACCGGGAGAGTGTTGTGGCCGTAATGGCACCACAAATGACTTGGTTGCTTTCGACTGAGACCAGGTGTTCGAGCTGTCTCTTGCGAAGTTGGGAAGAGAAGGAATTTCTGCTCATGGATATTGTACATCCTTTAGAAGCAATTGGATACTCTATATAGAGGGAAAGAGGAATCAGTGTAGCTACGTTGAGATCGGAAAATAAACATCAGCCACTTGATACTCACGCGTTGGTGTCAAAAGGGTACATCAAAAAGGCACCAGCGGCGTTGAGTCTCCAGGTCGGTAACCCCGTAGGATAGAATCCGATAAATGTAATACCTCAATAAACGCATATGGAAATAGCTATGTGGCTTGTACGTCCTACATAATTGTGGCTGGTAAACCTAATTGCATGTTCTCCGTACCTACAAGTCTCAGGGGTCATTTGTGTTAGTACGGTCCACCGGCCCACTAAATGGCATGGGGGCTAGATGTAGATGCCTATACAAATTGTATAGGGAGCAACATGAGCTACGCTGCCACATCATATGTGGCTTAAACGATTTCAAATCCCTGACTACAGCCACATCATAGCTTATGTAGATATCCATACAAATCACGTGGATATATACATACTAACCAATGTTAGGAATTAGTGGGTAGGTGGACCGTACTAGCACAAATGACCCCTGAGACTTGTAGGTACCCAAGTAGGTATGATTCATACCGGAGACCCACTCCTTTAGCCACTGCCCACTAAAAGCACAAACTGATAAGCAGCCAGATAGAAATCTCGGGTCCATCCCACACAAAATTCCCCCAAAAAACATCAACCTCTAAAAGAGTCGTAACCAAGCCGGTTTTCCTCTTCCTTTCCCCCTTCAACCACCAAACGAACGCAATAATCCTCACCATTAGATTGATTCTATTGGAAGACTGTCAATATGTCGAAGATCACAGTCGGTACGTCGTCAATGCGATGATTTTCGAATAATTAAATAATTACTTTTAACTGACATTTTTTACCCCGCCAAACAGCCGGAGTGCGTTCCAACGTCGCCGAACTCCTCGAGTACTCGACGGAGACTAAGAAGCGAAACTTCCTCGAGACCGTTGAGCTGTAAGTTTTGGAATGAGAATGCGACCGAGACGACGAGACGACGAGACGATGAGACGATGAGGCGACGACAAGATTCATTTTTTACTGACTTGGTTGTGCCTCCTCTACTATAGTCAGATTGGCCTCAAGAACTATGACCCCCAGCGTGACAAGCGTTTCTCGGGCACCATCCGTCTGCCCTCGATTCCTCGTCCCAACATGAGCATCTGCATTCTTGGTGACCAGCACGATATCGACCGTGCTAAGCACGGTGGCGTCGACGCCATGTCCGCCGACGACCTGAAGAAGCTCAACAAGAACAAGAAGTTGATCAAGAAGCTCGCTCGCAAGTACGACGCTTTCGTCGCTTCCGAGACCCTGATCAAGCAGATTCCTCGTCTCCTGGGTCCTGGTCTATCCAAGGGTAAGCAAGCCGCTTCCTCGCTGCTCGCATTCTGATAAGCCAATAACATATATGCTAACTGATGTGTCCCCCCCCTCCCCCCCTCTCTAGCCGGCAAGTTCCCCACTCCGGTCTCCCACGCCGACGACCTTACTGGCAAGATCAACGAGGTCAAGTCCACCATCAAGTTCCAGCTGAAGAAGGTGCTCTGCATGGGTGTCGCCGTCGGAAACGTCGGCATGGACCAGGAGGAGCTGATCGGCAACATCATGTTGGCCATCAACTACCTGGTCTCCCTGCTGAAGAAGGGCTGGCAGAACGTCGGTAGCCTGACCATCAAGGCTACCATGTCTCCCCCCAAGCGCCTCTACTAAGCTGGATCCGTGGTATCTATCATAAAACAAACAAACCACCGGGAATGAACTTCTGGAGGATGTAGTCCTATTGGTGCTGGCCATTCGGATCGTAGTAAAGGCACACAGATAGTCAATTGATACGAACCTCCAAACCCAAATCACACTTATTTCGCTGGTGAGATTATTAACCAAATAATATGCATCGCGCCCGAGTGTAATATGCGATGATACATATATGAACATATGGGACCTCGCATCCATATTATGAATCTCCATACTAGGAATATGGCCGCAAAAACATGTTCACACGAGATCAAAAATCACGCTGCCAAAGTGATCATTTTGATGAGACAAAATCTCCAGTGCTTAGCTTCTCTAGTTGGGGACATCAACTACCATCACGATTACGGGTCATGGGTAGTGTCATCGCTTCGCCATGTCTTCTGATATTGCATTTGTCACGCGAACACGCACACACTCTCTATCTCTATCAATAAGGCTACTAGACACACGCGACAATAGCGGCGCAAGTGAAGAACATGAAGAATGTTCAACAAAAAATGTGAGAAACACCCCACAGTCGCGAACCTAGAGGAACTGGAGTCGGCGGCTGTATTGGGAAGGGTGCACTCAAAAGGTTCGATGGAGGAGGCCGGGAACGGAAGGAAATCCATGGAAGAGAAAATAAAGACAATAACCCTCAGCAAGCCGCCGTAGCGGAGCCTCCTATTTTGGTATTAAATATAACATTTGACGATGTAGTATTTAACCCATACTGATGATGAAGAAAAAAAAAGAAGAGAAGAAAAAATTCACAAGAAAGATTTCGGAGCATGCAAGTATTTATTCTAAGATTTTTTTTTTTGCTTAGTGCGGGCGGGGCGATTGGGACACTCTCTGATTGGTGGATAGCTAGCTGGACAGGCGGGTGGCTGGTGGTTGGTTTACATGCGATAAGAAATGTGGTGTGGGGCTTAGGTGTAGCTGATAAGCGCTCGTGCCAAGGCTTTCTAGATATCGAATGCTTTCTGTATCCATACATCAGGCAGGCAGGCAGGTAGGTAGAGCTCTAGGTGTTACCGCCGACGACTACAGACAAACGCGAAAGGCGCACGTACTGCCATGCTTCTTTGATAGCCATGAGACAGACTGGTTGCTTATTGGCAAGAGATCTAGTCCCTCATCAACGATTAGAACCCCGGCCATCCCCCCCTCCCTCCTCCACAAAAGCGCGACGGCCTCTCAGTGAATGATTATACAGACATCTAGATAGATATCGCCGTACCGTTCTAGTCCGAATTTACACCTCTGGTGCATCCTCGGAAGCCGTGCTCAGGCTCGGAGTTGTGCTTCTACTAGTGACCTGCGCAAATGTCCACTCACCTCCATTAGGAGGATCATGATCAGTCCCGCACAGGTGATGTGCCCGAGTCTCTTAATAATGTATGCGGGAGACCGTCCTAGTTACCGGTAAATTGAGGCTTTCCTTGTATTTCCTGGCATATTGGGATCTTCTCTTTTACATTTTTCATATTGGTCTTGGCTATCTTGATCGGGCTCTGCGCCTAGATGTTGGAGGGGTGAATAGAAGGTATCGATATAGAGAAAACCCAAATGGTGGAAAGCTGGTGATTGACGAGGCATGAATAAAACAAGGGGCCTTGCGCTACACGGGAACTGTCACTACCGCCCACATTGTGTGATGCAATACGAAGTATATGATGACAGAACCTTGAAGACTCGGATTGGAGGGTTCGACATCGTTACTCATAGGAAGTATCGCGTTCTGTTGTGGAGACCGGGCGTAAACTTGATCCCGTAACAGAGCGCCGGAGAAGTCAGCCAAGGCTTGCCTTCGAAAAACGTTTTCCTCAACGGCCATTCGGTCATTCGTATATCTATCTTTCTACCACGCTCGTGTATCCATCAACGCATCTTCCGCCCTTATGCCCCAGACTAAACCAACACCTTTAAATGCAACATAATAGCGACTGTAATAGCCACTGAAACCCCCCTACATTCCACATCAGTCAATCGTCCAGCCGGCCGGCTAGATCTTGGACGCTGTGCCCAGGTACCCGCCGCAGACGGCATCAATGAGGCGATTGGCGATGGCGGTCTGGGGCGGTATCCTCAGGGGGCCGATCTTCTCGCCCTCCTTGGGCTCTTCGCCGAGGGGCGGACCAGGGTTGAGCAGGGCGGCGCGGACTTCCTCGAAGGTGAACCAGCGGGCGTCGTCGAGCTCCTGGTCGTGGCCGAGGTGGATTTCCTCCCCGGCGCCGGGTAGGGCCTGGCCGACCGCGCCGAGCATGAGGTTGGCGGGGTAGGGCCAGGGCTGGGAGCTGTGCAGCACGACGCGACCGACGGTGACGCCACTCTCCTCCCACGTCTCCCGCCGCACCGCCTCCTCCACCGACTCCCCCGGCTCCAGGAACCCCGCCAGCGTCGAGTACCACAGCGGCGGGAACCGCTTGTTCCGCCCCAGTAGGATCCGCGTCCCGTCTGCCGACACGATCGCCATGATCACCGTCGGGTCCGTCCGCGGGAAGCACAGGTTCGACACTCCGTGCCGTGTCGGGCAATCCGGGCGCGCGGTTGGCGTGGCTGAGTCCCGGCCCTCCACCCCCGCCCAGTCCGCCGGCGGGCACACCCGCTTCGTCCCCGCGTTCACTGACATTGTTGGCCGCCCGCAGCCACCACAGAACGGGTTGCGGGCGTTCCAGTCCAGCAGGGCGCGCGCCTGTGCGTAGATGGCGGCTGCGAAAACGGGCGTTGGTGAGCATGCATTGCCATCCTATCATCATCCCTGTCACGGTACCGGGCAGTCCGACCCCAATGCCGCCTCCTCACTCCACATAGATAAAGGCGGGAGAAGACTTACCTTCAGGAGCATTGAGCGTGGTGACGTGACGGACGCCGGCCAGGAAGGTCAAGCCCTTTTCCTTGATGTGCTCGATGATGGTCTTGGCGGTCTCGGCGGAGTCGCCGCGAGGCGTGACGTCGACGGCGAAGTACGGGGTTCCTCGGTACTCGCCGGAATGGTAGTCGAAGGCGTCGGCGGCATCCTTGTCCTTCTCGTCGAGGCCGAGAAAGAGGACGATGGAGCGGTGGGCCTCGGTCGCGGAGTTGAACGCCGCGACGTGCTCCTGCTCGGAGGCCCAGGCGAAGGGGCGGTCGCCGGTCAACGGGGCGACGTCGGCGCGCGCCACGTACGCCAGCTGCGTCGGATCCCGGGCCAGCGGGGCCAGGCCGTTCATAGGCAGGATGCGCGTGGTGGGGTGCCCGAACGCCGCGGCCAGGAACCCGTAGTTCGTCCGCAGGAACGACACCCGGTTCAGCGGCGACCCGCTGAAGTAGTTGGCCACCTCGCGCCCGAACTTGCGCGTCAGCATCGAGTCGTCCTCCGGCAGGACTGGGAGGTCCGGCACCGACGCACTCATGTTCCGGGTTCGGGGGAGTTTTTTGGGGGGGCGGGGAGACGTGTGGTGTAGCTTAGCTTAGCCTAGCCTAGGCAGTCGGTATATATATCGGTATATATAGATATAAGCCGAGCGTGCGCCGATGTATGTGTGAGTGCTTCACGAACGGAGTGCCACTATCAGTAGACACAACCAATATTAGGGGGAAAGAGGGAAAATAGGCATGGGTTGGATGATTTATTTGAAAAGTCACCAACCAATAATTCGGGAACTGTGTGCAGTCTTACAATTCCTCTCCCGCTCATTGCCTACCTAGGTATTCGGTAGTATACCACTAACTCCCTCTTAGTTCTACCTAACTTTAGGAGATTTGTCGGAGATACGATGGATCCCTTTAAACTTGTTCCTCCCCCCAACCTTGAAAGTCTCAAACCCCCAACTTCCTAAGGCGGCACGGGCCTGCGGGGCATACCCGTGGACCTTGTGATGACGCTGATTAATCGTTATCGGCATGGACGGATCAGCGGTACCTTTAGATGCTTACTTTCGCTCGAATAACGAAACCCATTCCTAAGCAATAATCTTGCTCTATACAGCATGATAGGCTTATTTTAATCATTGACGGAATTCCATGTTCTTCCGTTCCGTGTATTAGAAACCTCAATATGTCCAGGTCATAAAGTGCTGCGCAGTGAAGTTAGGTGGAATTTAAAAATGGAATCTGTATGTTATATAATACACACTTCTTCGGTATATCGTCGGCGTTGTGATTTCGCAATGGTTGTTACCGAAGTTGTTATTTAACCCCTCTCCGTACGCTAAAACTGCAATTCAAACCCCGAGAATACGTGTCTTAGGTGCCTCGAAGTTAGAAATATGGATAAATCCCTACTTTGGTAAGCAGGCAATTGAAGACTTCCACACCATTCCGATTCCAAAGGAATTGCCCAATGCCAACTGTACCAAGCGATGGCCCGTTATTGGAAGTCTACTCTTTCCCGTCGGGGCTCCCCCGCCCCATGATATTTACACCACAGTCAGGCCACGAAAGGCTGTAGGTACATGGTGACAAAATCCCCCCCTGAGCCGCCATCAAGCAATTTCATTCTTCCATAACCAGAATCCAGTGTAGATTACCAACCCCGTAGCAGAAAAGATACCGATCCAGACTTGGGTCGCTCTCATAAATACCTTGGTGACATACTTGTCTGTCGCTTCGGCCTCGTTTGCCTTAGGAAATGGCTCGTCCGGAACGGAAGCCCCTAAGAATTGGCAAAGGGGCCCCCAGCCGTCGCTAAGTTCCATCTCCAGTAGCTGCCTCTCCGGTACAATAGATCGCACTTTATCATTGTGGGCTTCAAGTATGTCTACGGGGAGAAAGTATTTGGCAATTGCGTTTTAGTATAAGAGCTGAGAGGGGAATGGAGGGCGAAGCGAGATAACAGTGACTTACGAGGGCCACCCTTCTCGATAAAGTCCTTCGGACCCGCGCGGTTTACATCTAACCCCGCGAGGCGCAGGAGCGAACGGCTGTACGAATTATTAAACTTGGGAAGTTGTCTCCAGCCCGGGATAGGCGCAAGCATGACATTAAGCCACGAAGGCGTAGTCCTGCTACTCAGGGCCGATATGCTGTTCCACCACTTCTCCGGATCCCTGCGGACTAGCACGACTTTCGCATCAGGGTACAACTCCATCAGTTCGGGCATGAAGTCGATCGGGGGTAGATCCGCAACCACGGTGAATCCGGCGGTGGCTTTTCGAGCGAGCTTCAAGGTCCGCTCCTTGTCGTCCGCCTCCCTGGCCTCGTATGCTTCGATCCATGTACGTCAGTACTCTGGTGGCGTTAATATACGTCAAATGAGCCGTTCTCGTGTGACTCCATACCATCATCGCGTACTATAATCTGGGTACCGCCATGGAGGACTGGTCCGTCGACGAGCTTCGCCAATGCCAGGCACATGGACAGAGTGCCGGTTCGCGAGTAACCGGCTGAGATGACCTGGACCTTACGTGAAAGATCCGTCGGTATGGACGCTTCGGCGCCCATGATGATGGCCTTCAGCTACTCTCTTAACGTCTCTTATTGATTTGAGAAAGTCGAAATTGGTGATTGAGAATTAAGGAAGGCCTTCCACGGGCGACTTGAACACGAGAGATCCCACTACTGTTATACATATACATGTCCTGCTTTTTCTACTCTGCATTTTCCCTCATATACGAACTATGCAGGGAATAGCATCCCTAGAAGGATGAGACCCATATCCGAGTTGATCATTCGTTATGATGGGGTTTAGTGCTAATCCCGATAGGCTAGGCGAGCGATTGGGTAACTTGGGTTCTCATCCTTCAAGACATTCGCGTCTCGTAGCCAGTTGTCATCGGTGATGAGTAGAACATGATGGGTGCCCGCAGGCAGGGAGGTCGTCCTTCGTTCAAGATATTGATAAAGGGCTGCCAATCTTTAAGGTATAAGTATAATAAAGGTGGTACATTGTGACTGGCCAATTCAGCGGTCTTGAAAGAGTAGGGGGCATATCTTAGATTATGGTATGGCCGATAGGCTTCAATAAGTATAGACAGGGCGCCATCGCAACATCTATATCCTGCCAGCAACGTAAATTTGAATTTTTCTTTTTAACAAGATGGGAGTCACAAGGGCCTTGCATGCGGTCGCTGGTACCCAAGAGAGCTGGACACCCTGCGTTACACCCTCCGGGTATAGCTATTGCGATTGCTGAGTGATATCGATCACGGTCAGTATCTTAACTGAGCAAGACCGTTATGACATAGAGCACAGTAAATATGGGTCATTCTCGAAGCCAATGAAGTCAGAGGTAGGCTTTTGACACTTCAAACCTATGACGGATGACTGTTGCTGGCTAATTACGTGCCAAGTATAAGGATAAAACAAGCTCACCTACAAACAGAGGCTTGTCTTTTCTCTTCCGTGGTTATCACTCTCAAGAACACGACAAACAGCCCGTACGAGCAAAAATGACGCTACCACCAACGACGTCGATCTTCACAACCGGCAGCGATAGTGCTTTCAAGAGTGTCCCACCAGCTACTGCTGCGCCAGCCTCAGCGTCTTCCTCCCTGGCAGCCCCAGGTGGCTTGAAAATTCCGGCAGACCAGGGGGCAAATGTTGCTCTGGCACGGCAGCTAATCAACCACCAGAAATACCTCTGCTATCAGCTTCCACGTTATCACCAATGCGGCCACCCCGTTGGCCGGGGTGGACAAGCAGCCTACGACCTGTTGCTGAGCCGACAACATATCGATAGGCTGGGGTACGGCGTTGAGTGTGACGCCGAATGTGCCGTTGATAGTTCGCGCCGCATTGTTGACCCGGGCCGCTGTCCGCAGTGCATACCTGTAGAGGAATGCTTTTCGGCTGTTCTGAAGCATTCCTGTGGACATCTAGCGGGCGTGCTGTCCTCGGGCGGCCTTAATCATGACGCCCGACTCGGGGCTCATGAACCATGTAACGCGCGATGCCACTCCATGCAGATTGACCAAAACGTTGGGGGAGCCTGCCCGCGGTGCACTTCACGGCATTGCCGCATGATATGGGAGAGCTACAGATGTGGGCATCGCGGCGGCGCTATCAGCCCGCTCGTCATAGGATGGAACCACTTACGGAATTTGGAGAACAGTGCCGCTCCTTGCGATGCCAGGTGCCGGTTTGCACACCAGAAGATAGAAGTCGGTGCAAGGTGTCTCCGATGCAAACCGCTGTATGTGTCCGCCTACCAACGAACCATTCGCACGCGGCGGTGGTGAAGCAGCGGAAATTTACTCATGTCCTTTCGAGGGTCCTTATCCTGTATCGGTCTGGGAATGTCTATTGGTGATTGCTGCACATGGAAAGCTGAGTACGTAGGATACTGGGAGAACAAGGCGGAGGAGCTGGGTAGGTGAGAAGTAGTTCCTATGAGAAATGCGATTGAATGGCCCTATTTCTTTATGTCCGTCCATGTCCTGATGCGTGCAGAGATGCCAAAGTCCCACGCATCCCTCGAAAAAATGCTGGCTCGATATCCGAGACCCAAGGAAGAGAAAGTGTACCAAAAATAGGAGCTGCTGTTATGGTGCCCCGTCGCGAATACCAAACGACAGCATTAGTAGAACCCAATCAAGTGACATAACGCGCAGTGCACGCCGAGCGCGGGATCGAGCACCTGTCCGATGGCGCACGCACGTCCAGCGCTTGGTGTGACCACTCTCTAAGGCTCTGCCGCATAACTTTTAGGGGACAAGAATCTGTACTTGGTCTGGACTACGAAGTAGGTGTGTCATGATACGCCCTCAGATCATCCTGCACTTTCCATGATGTTGATGGACAGACGGGTAGGCGCATGCACCAGCATCTTGTTATCGAGTGATTCGCAGGGCTTCGCTCAGGCTTCGAGCAGGCCAGGCAGGCTCCCTTTACACCCGCCGCTATATCTGGCTAGATGCAGATCTGCAACGATCAACGAGCGAGGAGTAAAGTGTTGCGATTGGTTGTTTTGTACCACACTACACGTTTGAGAGGGCGAATAAAAAGGGGTTGGGTAGAGTGAGAAGCCAGAGCCCCACCAATCTCCCCAAACGATAAAAAGTTTCGTACGTGGTCACGATATGCGAGGCTGCATATACTGAGGATTTCGTGTGATTAGAACTGCACTCTTATGCTTCTTCTCACGCATCCTGTTCCGGGTTGCCGCAGAGCCTTGGAAGCGGCTGCTCGTTGCTGTACCCCCGACTTGGCGCGGTCCTGATCTGCTGTATCACCACTATCTAACTGCAAACTATACTCCCTATCCCTCACCTCATGAGAGCCTGAAAGTCAGGAGGCGATTCAATTTCTAGTTTTAGCTTGTAATGAGGCGAGTCCCTAGGTTGTCTGTGGTTCACGGGTAGTTCCTCCGAGTGTAGAGTGAGTGGCTTTGCTGTACTTGCGAAGAATGGTTGCCACACAGATGCAAGGCTGCACCGTAGTCATTGGCCTCCTAATGGAGCCCGTGAGCAAGGAAGGCAGACTATAAAATGATTTGGCTTGCATAAAGCTTGCTTCTGAGCCTGCGGCCGGCCTTCCCCGGGCGGGGAATGGGGGAAGGGGAGGGAAGAGAGAAGTTCGACGGAAAAGGTAGATCGGTATACGCGACTATGTTGAGGGCTGGAAACCGTGACCGTTACTTTTCATCGCCGCCAGCGTTGTCTCAGGCGGGTATGTTCTGACGCAGGTCTTGGCGAGGCAAACCAGCCGAGTGGAGGGGCTATCGAGGATTGCGGAAGAGTGATGATTATTGTTGACGTGCATATCCTCGATTTTATACCGTGGGGGGAGGCAATACCTATCGCTAGTGCTTTCGAATACTGGATGACCATGCATGGAACCCACGCGATCCCGGAATGCTGGAGAAGTATAATTTAATTCGGCCTCGCCGCCTTCGTTCACACGATATGTGACCATGAACCGACCTACCCGTGAATTGTGTGCCTCGGGGTACAGCACAGCAAAGAGAGTCATGGCACCACAGGCGCAAGAGACTTACGGTATCCGAACACAGACGATCACACGCGAAGGATCGCCGGATGTCTTCGTCACAACATGGACTTTGGGGGGAAATGGCCACGAGTCAACCGCGACGCCCGTTGCCGATGCCGCCGGCGTTGGCGAAGACACCGGAGGGGCGGCTTCACGCGACAGCACTCCAAAGGATGACGCTCACGGGAACAATATCAACTTAGGCGCAATCATCAGCGCCGTGGCGGCTAGCATTATTTTGCTTTTTGTCCTGATTTTCTGCTGTAGGCGGAAGCGCCGTGGTTCCTCTCGTATGGCCTCTCTTGCCGGGGTCTACTTCGTGCTACCTGCCTAGTATTTCTCAACAAGCACTAACCAAAGGCTTATATACATAGGCAGCAAAGACACACGTACCCGCGGACCAAAGCGGTCACCACCCTCAAGCGAACCCAGATACCCCCGGTACCCCCCAAACAGCCGTCGACATCAGACAAACAGCGAAGGCGACGATTCGAGCAGCTCGTCAAGTCGGTCGTCGGTGCGGACGGCGGAGGACAATGCCGCGGGAGCAGCACCGATCCCTAATCCAGCTCAGCACCGTAGCGGGGTCCCGAACATCGGTATGCCTGCCCCGCAGGCGCCCGGGGTGGGCGGTTGGGTGCCCCCTGGACCCCCGGGTCGAGGAGCCGCTCCACCCCCGGGATTTCCGCCGCCTGCTGGCCCCCCTGGCGTTCCACCGCCTCCTGCGATGATATTCGGGGGCCGCGGTGGAGGGCCGCCGCTCCCAGGGCGAGGACGAGGTGGGCCGCCTCCCGGAACAACGAGATGAGATAGCGTCGAAAGTATCTAAGGGTAGAGAAAAACATAGTAGCTATGTCTATGGCGATTGAGCTTTTCATATGTCTGCAGGAGTCAAGAGCAGGTACTGAGGACATGGAATATTCCAGTACTTGTATATTTTGTACGAGGACTAGGATGTCGGAGTATGGTAGCAACCTGGGGAATATGTAATAAGAATGGAAAACTGTTCGATTACGTCCCCAATAGCTGGACGTGGCTACACGCTAACGTAGTACTACCAACGACGCTGTGTATGATACCTTTCGATAATGTTACACGCTGTGTATGATATTTAGACCAGAACCTCGTGTATACGCCGTTCGTGATACTTCCGTTCCGTGATTCTCGCCTCCCTGTAAAGGAGGCAACCGCTAAGGAATCCGACTATTACGTCCTAGGTGCACTCACAAATCTGTCTCCATGCGATCCCGTCCTGTGCTACCCCTTCTATGTTCAAATTCCCGTCCCATCAACGCCCCATCCTGCCGTAAATCATATCCTTCTACTGCCCCTCCAGCCTCCTCCAGCGGCCCCTTTAACGACGCCCCCGAAGTTGTGGAGTCTCTCGCCGATGAGGTAGGCCTCGTCTCTAATGCGGATCTTCCAGCCAGCGAAGATGCGCAGGACCCTGCGGGCGACGAGAGAGGAGGCGAGCAGGAGAGCGGTGAACGGATATGCCATCCTGAAGATGATGACTTCCGCCTCGCGCGTGCGCAGCGCGGCGACCGCATCGGGCCCGATGAATGCGTTGAGCAGGCCGTTATCAAGGACCACCTTGGCCATGAGAGGGGGTGCCAGGATAAGCACCAGGCCCGCCGCGACGCCCGGAATGACGAAGGCCCGTGTCAGGACCCTAACCTCCGGATGCGCCCATCCACCTCGAAGGACTGCGCGCACGGCCTGTGCGGGCCTCCCGCCACGGTGTACTAGTGCACGGGTGCTGAGTTTGAGGTAAAGAATCCCCAATGTCCAGGCTTGGATGACGCGAATCGTGTGGCCATCCCTCAGGCCATCCAGGCGCGTCGAAGGGGCGTGACCCTCTGGAGGGGGGGGGGACGGGACCATGTAGGAGGCTAGAGAGTACCTGTATGTGTGTAGGGGGACCAAGACGTAGAGTTCCATCAATAATGTGGTGAGCATAGGGAATACCACGAGGAGGAACGAATAAGTATATGCGAGGCGCGCTATATGCTTGGTAAGGAGCTTAGCACGCTGGAGTGCGTCCTGTCCTAGCATCGAGGAGGCTATAGTTGATATCCGGGCACTAGCGCCCATGAGAATGGATCGCAGATGGAAGAGGAAGTAGCTAAGTGAGCCCAGGATATAGACACCTATGCTGAAGGCGTAGATGTCGTTGGTGCGAATGTGTTCCGGAAGCAGGCTCCTGAACATATGCCTTCCAAAGACGAGTGGTATAATGGTGAACCCGACGCCGGTGACGGCCGCGAAGAGCCAGATAGAAGCGATGAAGAGGAAGACTCGGACCTTGAACCACGGTGGGACATAGACGAACTGATACTTATCACTGGCATATACGTCGCCGTCTTCACTGCCATCGACTCTCACGTCTTGCTCGGTAACGTTTAGGAATACCGACTGCCCCTTAGGAATCTTGACTTGGTCAGATGCAGGCGAACGGACGAATCGCCCGTCCTCGATAAGTTGTCCAGATTCAACGAGTCGCCCCTTCATCTCATTGAGGGTAGCCATCTCATCAGTTGAAATGTGTACCCTGGGCCGTGCATGTCCATCTTCGAAGGTATCGTGCCAAGTCTTGGGGACTATGTGCCCGTCATCACCGACCTCGAGGAACAGTGTGCGCCACCAGGGAAGCGCTTTATGTTCGGAATTGGGAGCTAGCGCAAGCTTGCCCTCCTCGTCGACCATCCTCTCACCAAAAAGGAACCATGTGAGGCGCAGGACTCTGGCGCACTTACGGAACCACCAGGTGTACATGGAGTGAAGGCCGTCGCTGGGACGGAAGAACTTGACAGCCAGCGGCATGAGGAAGTTGTAGAAAAGCAAGTCGATAGGGAACTCCAACACGGGCTCATTAGATGAGTAGTGGATCGGAAGAACATTGGGCAACGCCAAAGCTAGACCCCAGACGACGCCTCCCAGGCACACGACCACGAGGGCACCGTATATGAGACCAGAAAACATTATCTTGCGGAGTTGGGTTGTAACGTTGCGCTCGAGTACGTCGCGTACCGGGTGAAATTCTGGATCATCCGGGTCACGGATGAAGTCTGGAAACACAGGTCAGTTTAAATATACTGAGGCACATGAAGACACCTCACATCGTAAGAGCGTAACTTACATAGAACTCCCTTCCGCATAATCTTGCGACACATGGAAACGAACAGCGCGAAGTGAAACATATAGCCCGTGCCGACGAACCAGTGTACAAAGATAGACGTTGCGGGGAAATTGTAGGTGAAAAAAAGGCGAGACTTCAGACTGGTATTCTCAAAAAGCGGAAGCAGTGCGAAGTCCAGGAGTAGGCCGCAGTACAGAGGGAATACAAGCATCTCAATGCTAATGATAATGACCACCTTCATAACGCCGCTTGCCTGGTTCAGCGCATCAATAACGGACGCTTCCCATTCTTGGGCAGTAGGCGTCGTCGAAAGTGGCCGACCACGCCCGAGGTACAAAGCCGCGCCAAAGAAAAGAGTGACGTAGCCGCCTAAAACAGCCCAGGCTCTATCTGTAGCATTCCAATAGAGCAGTTCGGGGTTAACGGTGTAGGAGGGCTCCGGTAGAATAACGCTGATCGTCCAAGATCCGGGATGTACGAGGGCATGGGGGATATTCTTGACGAACTCCCAGGTGGCGGGCCAGGCGGCGGACAAGAAATTGAGACATGCAGAAAATTTGTTGCCATAGTCGCCTCCGAAAATGAAGCTCAATATACCCTCGATGCTGGAGAATAGGTAGCCGACGTCGCTCTTGAAGAACACTAGTGCCTCGTGGCTGATAGCTGAGAAGTTGCGCATTTCACTGCCCGAGATGAGAGGAAGCTCTGACTTGAAGCTGTCACTGATTCTGGCTAACGCGGCTGAGGCAATGTGGCCCATCATGTCCCGGGTGGCGAGAAGGAGATGGCTTCCCAGCTTAACACGAAGAGTCCGTTCGACGACTCCAAAAAAGTCCAGGACAGATGTGGAGAGACATCCGATTGCCAACAAAACAAGATCTTGCGCAAACCTGAAGCTGCTGTAAATGATGCGGACGAAACGTGCGGGGTTGGCGACAACCCAGACACTGATCCGACCGATGTTGTACGGAAGGTATACACCAAGGAAGATGGTGAAAGAGACGAGGAAGGCGCAGAATATGGCATTCTGGAATAGACCGGCTAGCGGTCCGCGCATGCCTATCAGCTCCATGATGCCCTCGAAGTCTTCTGCATCCTCGATAGCTTCCGGGTCGAGACCCGCGGCCATGGCGGCCTCGACCACTTCCGGGTTTACCTCGACGTCGGCCGCGTTGTCCTCCTCGTCAATGCCCACATCCATGAACGGGGCGTCCTGATTATCACCAAAGATGTCCACCGGTTCTTCGTCAGGGTCATCTCCAAGCTGATCAGCATTGACATCGCCCCACATGAAATTGGCCATCCGATCGACCAAACCTATAGCTTGCGGCCGAGCTGGAGGACCGACGTGTTCGACTTCAGCAGGGGCATCGGTGTGGACTATAGTAGATGCGTTGTCTCCATGGTCCGAGCTGGTCGAGTGATGTGACTCCGTCTCATCCTCCCACTCCGAGTCCCGCCCAGCGCCGGATCTTGATCCAGACACCGTTTCGAGTTCATGGCTGATTCGCCTTACATTAGGATTTGAAGAAACATCTCTGGTCACTTCATCTCGAAATGCAGACGTCGTTTGCGGCTGGTTGACCGTTGCAGGGGGGGAGTTGAATGAGAAGGGTTCATTGGGACGTGTGTTGCTTGTAAAGCCATCCCTATCGGTGGAATCTCGCGGGGTAGGTTCGCCAGCCTGACTAACAGGCGTGGGCGGTAGTTTCGAGAACGTCCAGCTGTTGTTCGCCAAAGGGTTGATAGCTTCGCTTCGTTGGGGACCGTCGGAAATGGCTCTAGGCCTGCCCAATGGGACGGTCAGATCGTTCTCGCCTGATAACTCGTTCCGAGCATTAGACAGATGCCATGGCGTGTTCTGAAATTGACTTTCTGATCTGGGCAAGGGCCCGTCCCCTCGATCAGAAGTTACACCCGATCCAACGTTGGGTTCGGCATTTTGTTTTCCTCTAGTAGCAGCGCTAGAAGATTCACCACCTGCATCACCGGCTTCGGCCATGGGACGCCAGTCATTTAATGTAGGTACAGAGTTACCTTGAGTAGGGGATCTCTCTGTAGCCTGTCTAGGGTGGGCTGGCATTGATAGTGTGATACGGACCCAATCGGCAAGGCGGTCATCTAATCCCTGATCACGTATCATCTGAAGGATCGTGTCGCGGTCACCTTCGGCTTCCCTGTAGATCCGCATGTACTGGGACACTGCACTCGTGCCATCCGCTGGGGCAGCCTTCATTGCCCCGGCCAAGGCCGCAACGTAATCTTCACCTAGCTCACCGGACACCGGGGGTTCTCGTTGATCCGGTGATTCCGGTATTTGCTGGCGCGCGATTCCTGCCTCGGGTTGCGATGTTGACTGAGGTGAATGAGTCTGGGAGGGAGCGCTTGGGCGCCCATCTAGCGTATTCTGACGTGCTGCTCTCCGGCGAATACCTGCGATAGGCCTCTGCCTTTGCTCGACAGCAGCTAGTCTAGGGTCCTGCTCATTGGGCATCCTTTCAACCCTCCGCGCCGCCGAAGATTCTCCATCACTACTGTTGGCACGTTCTTCCTCATCGACGGGCTCGTTATCGGCATTAACATTGTTCTCGTCATCGTTGTTATCATCATCATTGTCGTCCGAATCTGGACCTCGCAACTCCACATCATCGGGTCCCGCGATGGGCTCCATATTTTGGCGGTCACCATCAGCGGCGAAAGCAGCTCGCATGTTGATCTCTGGTTGCTGCTGCACTACGTAGTCTCTCACTAGAATTATTAAGATAAATGCAACGATGACGACCACGGTGATGATCTGGCCCTCGAGCACAGCGATGATTGTCCTGTTGATGGCGGAATGCCGCGTTAG
Organism: Eutypella sp. D-1; assembly: GCA_023313575.1. Classification (NCBI taxonomy): domain Eukaryota; kingdom Fungi; phylum Ascomycota; class Sordariomycetes; order Xylariales; family Diatrypaceae; genus Eutypella; species Eutypella sp. D-1. Next base: position 2,209,195 of record JAJTTP010000003.1, read on the forward strand.
GTTCTTGAGAACGGCGACCTCACTGAGCATGGAGCCGTGTGGGTTTGAGATACCGGAGACGGTGCCCTTGTCAACGCGGGTTAAGTTTACACCGTTCGAGTCGTTCTGGGTCTCGTTACCAATTATTGTGATAGAATTTAGAGATAGACGAAGCAGGGATCCTACCCAGGACTCGAGGGCGCTGACGTTGAGGGGCTTGGTGATAGTCTTCATGATGCCGTTCAGGTGGGGCAGGTCCATGGAGCCCCCTAGGGAGGCGGAGGTGGTCGTCGAAGCCAGTAACGGAGTCGAGGGGCACATATTGGAGCCTCCGGTCACGGATAAAGTGTAGGTACCGGCGCCACGCATCGATGCGTTGCTGTTGGACCCGGTACCGAAGCTCTCTTCACTTAACCAGAATAGGAATGACCATACAGAGCGCATGAGGTAGGGAAGCCAACCAAGCCAAACGCTTATTACCAAGGCAGCTCGGAGCCAGACGAGGAAATTCCGGAATAGATACTTGGTCATGTGGCTGACGAAGATGTACAGAGGGAGATGCTGGGGCATGTCCGGAGAGTAGAGCTTGGTGAAGCGAAAGGACGTCTTACATAACTCGCAGTGCTTCTTCTGGGAATGGGAGAGCCATTCCATCAAACAGTCCTGGTGGACATATTTGATGCTGCCGCTGCATTTACAAGGGTAGAAGAGCGGCTCATCAGATGTGCCCTCACCCCGACAAATCCGGCAGGTATCTGGGTCGACTACGGCAGCGGCGGAGGCAGAGGCGGAGGCGGAGGCGGAAATAGAAGCGGAAGCGAAGGTGGGCTGGGGACGTGTATCGTTGCCATTACCATTGCCATTTCCATTTTCGGTGCTTTTCCCATTTACGCGACTGCTAGTAGCAACGACATTAGGATCAGTGCCGCCTAGGTGCTTCGGTAACCGATGTTCTGCGGCCATGGTGTCGGAGTCGGTGCGGTTGGTGCGGCGGGGTCTGCTATCATCGGGCAGATCGCCGAGGCTCGGTGGTCGAGCTGCCATCGTGATGTGTTTCCCAGAAGTGGCAAACTCGGATGGTTGAATAAATGTAGGCGAAACCGTCCGTCTTTTCACAATAGCCCCAAGGGCAACTCTACTATATCTGGTACCACCATGGGGGTAATACCGCAATGGAGTATAATATCTCCAAGTAGGTATAGCTGTAATGTATGTATGTATGTAACTCGAATGGAGACGATGAATATGTACGCTATCGTTGTCGTCGTTGTCGTCGTTATCGTCGTTATCGTCGCCGTTTGTCGTTGTTGAAGGCTGACTTTTTGATGACCAGACTATGTCGTCACGACGGAATTGTTGAATTCCCACAAAAAAGGCTTTCTTTTCCTTCCTTCGTACTCTGGCCTTTTCTTCTTCCCCCCCCCTTTGTTTCGTTGCACCAAGTTCTAGAGAATCACACTGATTCTATCAGGGGAGTTTACCAAAAGTAGGCTGGAAAGCAGGTATGGTAGATGTTGGGGATGATGTTAGGAAATATTATAGATTATTAAGTTTTTGGGTTGGGGTTTAAAAGTGATAAAAGATGTCTACTAGATAATGTGTTATAATAGAAAATGCGAAATGTACATATATGATGATCCCTGGGCCGTCTAAATGTTGGCTCTAATGTTGGCTCTAAATATTGGCTCTACCTAGGTAATGTTAGGCCCTTGGGGTGACCTCGGGGACCCTTGGGGGGTCTAACTATGGGAGCCCTGGAGAGTTTTCAACTTCCACGTTACCTTATCCAGGCAGTAATTTATGTGTTTACCTGAGGTTGTAAGGCACTGTAAGTCATTAACCTCCAGCTTTTAAAACTTCCTTAAAGCTTGGAACTTAATACATAACTTGTCGTCGAAGGTGGATGGATGGATGGAAGGGTTTAACGGAATTGTGGTATTAGTTAGTGTAGATGTCAAAAGTCCCAACTTTTATGCATGTCTGGTATGTAGGGACGTACCCCACTTTGCCACCTTCCTGCCAGCCGGCTGTTACTATCGCCGGTCAGAATCGGTACCAGACAAACAAATAAAATACCTATATTTATTTCATGGATGCCCGGAAATGTATAACTATGTTCATGTGCCTCAGTCCATGAGTCCTCTAGCAATAGCCAAAACTGAAAGCTCGTATATAACCTGAAAACCCATTGATCTTGGAAGCCCGAACGGTGACCTAGATATTTACTAGTAGGCTTGACTGGTATGACGTCCCCTCCCAGGCAAGCCAGCTGCCAGCCAGGCATCCAGGTTGGTGGTGAGCGAAGAGGGATGCCGCTAGTGTCGTGATGTAGCACACCATCACGCTCCTTTTATACCCACTTGCCCGCCTCCCGGGCTAGAACTTGCAGATACATTCCTACTTATGCCTATCTGGGTAGGATTTTACCAAGAGGTATTACCACCTGGGCACTGGGCAGCTTTGAAGGTTGGAAGATAACACTTTCGGGATACTTAAGACATGCCCGTTTGCAGGTAGGTGTCTGATGCTTACCCGGTTATCAGGGTATGACCTCGAGCTCTTTTCCAAGTACGTCATGGAGCGCGCGTAGGTAACACACATATATACCTAGGTATGTAGATAAGGGAGACTTCCATCTTCCCAAGTAGAACATGTACGCACCTGAAGCCATCATCACGGTTTCTGTGTTATGATGTGGTTCCTACAATCTTTCAAATCTTTGAGGCAAGACAACCTTGCGTATTAGGAGAAATCCCATCCTTCGCCATATCCTAAAGAGCTACCTGATATCATCATGTTAGCTAATCTCGATGGTACCTATGTATGCTGCTGTTATTCTTTAAACAAATTGTTTGTGTATTACTGAACGGAACCTACAGGGCAGCAGGGCTACTTTAGAAGCTAAGCACAGCTGGAGGTAACAAGCCCCTGCGTCATCCAGCTTCTTGGCCCAGATAGGTAGGTACTTATCTAGTAGGTACATTCATCATAGCACAAACACGGAGGAGGAAGTACTCTAGTACTGTATGCGGATAGATAAGCCCGTTTGCGCGCAAGCCCACGATTTAACGGAGTATATGCATGTAACCGTCCCGGCGCCAAACCGAATGCGTCTCTGAGACTGAATAAGAGATACATATCTTGGAAGTACACTGGCACAACTACGCACTCCATTCCCTGACTATATTTCCCTATTCCCTGTTTTATAGCTGTTTTGGACCTCCCATTTCCAATCATCATCACCTCAACTTACCCATCCAGCCCTGCAAGCCCACCCATCAGTCCCATCAGTCCCATCAGTCAAGCGATCACCGCGCTATTCTTACATTCCCTCAAGCCTGTTACGGTCGCACTTGCACATTGACCTCTCTCCAGTTAGAGGTACCCTTAGGTAGTTAGTGTATATATTCACATATTCACCTTTTTTTTTTACACCTTTCACACCATTCCATCCCATCGTCCTCCCCCATTCGAACGTTCGACCGATCTTCGAGACATTCGATAATTCGACACTCGACACTTGACACTTCTTATTGAGCTGCTGGATTTAGCTGTTTCGTTTTTTCTCCTTTTTTTTCTTCCTCGTTTTATTATTATTATTATTATTTTTTTTTTGCGCACCCACCTAGTAGTGGTAAATTGATTGTTGCGGGTATCGCTCTGGGAAGCTGATGATAATTCTATCTATACTCCTTAAGTGCTCAACTTTTAAGTACTGAACGCAGGCGAAAAGAAACCAAATGACCACCTAGATACCCTAGAAAAGCAACAAAAACAATATCTAGGCCGACCCCTAAGGAACACATATTTCGTAGCCTTTGGCATTTGGCATAATCCCCGGGTACCCATTTATATAATTCTCGTCTCTTCGCTGTTCTCGTGATATACCCGTCAAGGTATTTCTTTGCCAATTGTATTGGCATTGCTCGCCTGCGCCTAGGTCTGGGCCAAAAAAATCCAGTCGCTGCTTTCTCAGGACTCGGGATACAATATCTATTTATTGGGGGACAATTATCGTCGACTACTCCGTCGCTGCTACGGCTATCACATGCGAATTTGTCTGCGAGCGCCTTAGCAATCACGCCGAGACCCCCCCCCCCCCCCAGACCCCCGGACCCTCCCCGGTTTAAGACCACGTTGCACATTACCCGACAATGGCTATCTCTAGGCCAGACGAGGCCAAGTCTAATGGCAACGGCAAGAACAGCGGCAATGGCCATTCCAAGGGCCAGACGAACGGTGCTCTGAATGGTGCTAAGAGCGCAAATTTTCGGACGACGCCGTCGACTGTCTCAAGGAGAGCATCCGAGAAACGGAAAAGTCCGGGCTTCTTCGTCAGAATATTCCATATCGTCGCCAGGTGAGTCCGGCAAAACACTGTGCTCCTTCGCCATGTCAGCATACATATACAATATACATCATACTGCTTCTTTATTCTTTCCAGTTACCATGCTGATCATGCTGACCATGCCTGCACAGGCTATTAACGTGGTACTCCATCATCACCGTTCTATTCCGGTGTCCGCCTACCCTCGAAGCCTGTGACGAATCCTCTCCCGCCATCTGCAAGCCCTACTTCCAGCTTAAGCAAGCCGTCTCGCCGCATATCACCCCCTATTATGACACCTACGCCGCACCCTACGTCGAAAAGGCGAGACCTTACTATGATACCATTGATCGTGTCATCGTCACCCCAGGCCGCAACTACGCTGTTAGATACGGTGGGCCGAGGCTTGCCCAAGCCCAGGCTTATGGTCAGGCCCAGTGGGAAAGTCAGGTACAGCCTCAGCTCGCCAAATATCAGGCGATAGCCAAGGACAAGTACGATCAGTCCCTTGGCCCCCACGTCGAGAAGGCAACCGTAGCCCTAAGCCCCTATTACGAGATCGCCAAGACCAATGCCCTCCAAACTTATCATGAGTTTGTCCTCCCCACCTACACCTTCGTCCAGCCGTACGCGTTGCAGGGCTACGGTGCTGTCTACGCCTTCACCAAAGATACTGCCGTCCCCTCCACCATATGGGCCTGGAACAAGACATATCTCTTCCTCGATTCTACTATCTGGCCCCGATTGCGCGATGTCTACACCGCAACCGTTGAGCCACAGCTCGTTCGCATCGGGGAGCGACTAGGCAGATACAACAAGAAGACCAAGTCCGTTGTCGAGGACGTTACTTCGTAAGTTATCCATCCCCCTTGGGAACCCTTGAGTGTCCATTATCCTTATGGCGTATGACCTCTAACTCGTCACAATCTAGCGCTGCTAAGAAGCCGACCTTTGTGAAACCTTCTTCCTCCGTTTCATCCACGCAAGCTCACTCCGCTTCTACTTCCGCTTCTGACTCTAGTACCCAGCCAGATTCCGCTTCCACGGCTAGTGAAGTACTTGATTCCCAAGACACGGCAGTCCCAGATGTCAAGGTGGGGAAGAAGAAGAAGGTAGGGTCGTCCCAAGAGGTCCGCGAACTCGCCGCCAAGACTGTCGCCGAGGATCTGGAACTCTGGCACAACAAGTTTAGCTCTCAGGTCGAGGAGGGTGCCGCCGACATTGAGGAGCGTGTCGATGAGCTCTCGTCGCGTATGGTCCATCATCACAGTGTTATGGGCAAGTCTCTTGTAGTTCAGCTTGAGGAGACAGTCCAGTCGGAGATCCCAGAGCTGAAATCCAGCATCCTTGACATCCTTAAGAAGAGTGGCGATGATACGGAGAAGGTTGAGGAAGAGGTCATTGCCGCTATCCGAACCGTTGGGTTGAAGATTAAGAACAAGGCTCAGGATGTTCGTACGTGGAGGCAGAACTACGAGCAGGAAACGGAGATTGCCGTCACAAAGGCGGCTCAGGAGCATTTCGATATTCTTCAGCGTACTCGGGATCTCGCTATGCAAAAGATCGGCATGAAATGGGCTTGGATGGACGGCGTCACCTACAAGCACTGGAAGCAGTACCACGCCATGAAGGCCCAGTTCCAGGAGTGGACTAACGACCTCAAGCAACTGGTCACCTCCCACCCAGGTCTCACTGCTGCACAGAAAGTAGGCACGGACATCGAGGACGAGGCTATGGGCATCGCGCAAGAAGCTGCCGAGGAGCTAGGAAGATTAAAGCAGGTGGCCTCGTGGAAAGCCATCGCGCAAGACTATACCGATGACTTCGACAGTGCCACTATGAAACTCGCGGCTGAGGCGGCCCAACAGAAAGTGGAGGAAGCTGCCGAGGTCGCCGGTGAAAGCGTCGCAGAGGCTGTGGATTCCGTGACCGAGAAGGTTGAGTCTGCTTCCGAGAATATCCAGGAGGGTGTCGAATCCATCCACGAGGAAGCCGATGAGGACGTGTCGCCTGAAGATTTGCCGATCAATGATGACAGTCACGTAAATGCTGACACCGAAGAGACCCCCTCAACGGAAAGCCTTGTGGCCCCAGCCACCGGCAGCGATAGCGATGAATCATCCTCAGCTACATCTTTGACCGATGATGATAATGACGAGGGCATCAGCTCCGAGACACTTGAGGCCGAGTCTGGTGAAGGCCCGGATCAAATCCAGGAGACTATTGTTGAAACACCGGACGGTTCGGATTCGACTGAGGATGTTGAGGCCGAGCCCGTTGAGTCAGTCGCCACAGCCAGCGTCAAACCGGCGCTTTTCGGAGCTGCTGCACAGGCTGTCCCTAGCCGGCAGCCGATCCTCGATGATGATGATGATGTGATCGATTCTGCTTTTGACTCGATCTCGAGCGCGGCCTCAGTGGCCAAGAACGATGTCCCAGAACACATCACATCAGCAGCTCAGTCCGCATATACAGCTGCCCTCGCCAATGCCGCCAATCAGTACTCGAGTGCCATGAGCGCCATATCCGTCCAGATATCCGGGAAGCCCAAACCAACCCATGAGGTACTTTTCAACTCCGCCTCGAGTGCCTACTTCGGCGCTATATCTGCCGCCAACTCGCGTCTCTCTGAAGCCGCAACCGCCGCGTCTCACTCTATCTACGGCACACCCACGGCCGGGTGGGTTCCAGGCAGCGTGCCTGTTCCGACCGTGCCGTCTCTGGACTGGGAGAGAGTGCAGTCGATCGCTCAGCAAAACTGGCAGGGCTCGATCGACTGGGCTGCTCAACAGTATGAGGAGGCGAAGGAGGTCATCAACCACCAGTATGAATCCGCCAAGGTAAACATCGGTGTCGCTGAGCCCACGCCAAGTACCTATCTCGAGGAGGCGGAGCAGAGGGCCCAGAAGCTTCTCGACCAGGCCAAGCACAACTACTACGCCGGCCTCGGCCTCGCGCACGCTCGATACTCTGATTTCCTTTCATCGGCTTCGTCGGCAGTCAATGAATTTACTGTGGCGCCGACACCCACTAATCTCAAAGGTTCCGCCGAATCTGCTGCCTCTGCTGTCGCCGACAGTGCATCACAAGTAGGCGATAAGGTTGCTGAGAACTGGGACTTTGTCGTCAGTCAAGTTAGTTCGCAGGTATATGGTGCGCCTACGCCGACTCCATGGTATGTATTCGATCTACAATTTCTCAGCCGCTACCGACTAGAGCAAGGAAGTATCTAGGAGCCTATAGAAGGCCCCCTGTTGAATTATTTCAACAAGGTGAGGTTTAACTAATATCTCGCTAGGTATCAAAATTTATATGAAGCCGGAAGTGACTACGCCTCCGCCGCCGGCGATTACGCATCCTCTGCTACGGACGCTGCAGCGGAGCAATATTCTGCTGCCACTTCAGCCGTGGGCGACTATGCCTCATCCGCTGGTGATGATGCCGCCTCTCATTATTCGGTCGTCAGTTCTATTATCTCCGAACTTGTTATCGGCAAGGAACCTGCCTTCACCGAGTCGATCTACTCGCGGCTCACGAGTGCCTATTCTGTGGGCGCCTCCTCGGCCGCAAGCTTTGCTCACGCGGCAACTGAGACAGTAGCCAGTGCGGCGAGCGACGTGACGGACGCCGCTGAGTCCGTGATCAACGCCGCCGGCGAAAAGGTCAAGGAAGGAGCCCAGCGAGCCCGGGACGAATTGTGAGCGCACCGGTATATGCCAGCCACACACTCTCATAAGGAAATTCCCACTGGCAAACATGAATCACCCCAGTTTGGTCGTCGCCTTGCCAGGCAGAGCAAAGTAGGACGAGCACCGGTCGAGATTTATTTGCGCTTCAGAGTGTTATCTCCCTACCCCGTGCGTGTGTGTCGCCGTTCTCCTATGTAGCCTTTGATTCTTTGACCTTTTTCAAACGAGTGATCAATCTATAGTACCATGGCGCCACCACGTATTTCCTTACATCGTTCTTCCACAACGACCGACAATAATCATATATATACCCACGTTCATGTTCCCTCTCCCTATTTTAGTTCCTGGTCCTTTGCGCGGCGTTCCCAACTCCGACTGCCGGCATTTCTCCCATTATTGCTTTTTCGATCCTAAAGTGTATTTACTTGTACTTACTTATCATTGCCTTTCGAGTTGATCGTTGCAGCCCTGAGGGCGCGGGTGAACGAGGATGACAGACAACATGGCGTTTCACTTAAAAACCTAGTGCATAATCGGGATGACTATTTGTCAGGGACGCGGGGATATTCAGCAGTGTACATTAAGGCTAGTATAGTAGTATATCAGGTGGACGGACGGACGGCCGGGGTAGTTTGGGCTCCTGGGCGATGTTTGGCCCAGTTGGCGTCTTGAGTATGTCGAGGGTTAACTTGGGGGAAGTCGGTAGGGGGGGGATGGGGGTGGAACGCTATATATGCCTGCGGGCACAGAATATAAATGAACCACTGTGCCATTCAGTTCATCGTAACGCCATATCCTTTCCGGATGGCCCGTACTCTTTTTAGTTCTGCTTCATCAGTATCGATGTCTCGTACTTCTCTTATGTCAAACACGGTCGGTCACATCAAAGCAAATCATGAACCATCTTTCTTTTTTGGACTGTTTTATTCATCATTAGGTCACGTACGGGGACGTGCTACCTATGAATATGTATCTGATAGCCATACGGAAAAAATCAATGCATTCGCATGCTACTCGAACTGCAGTGATCCATGACCCGGCCATACTTGACTGTGAGTACATAGGAAGGGGGGCAGGCATGTTTCATTGTAAGCTTCACCATCCCAACTAGCAGTTCACCGGACTCTCCATAGTGACAACCATGAATATACCTCTCCCTGCATACTGTAAGGTTCTACCGCCCGGGGAGCCAGAACACGCACGCCTACAAAGTGAAGCGGAACGAAGGATGGGCATCGCCCAAGTTCTGCAGCTCTTCCTCGGAGCGGCCGCCGAGGACGTAGCGGCCGTCGCCGCGGAGGCCTCGGTCGCGAAGGCGGTTCTCGCGGCGCAGGAGCAGGACGAGGGCGGTGGCGGCGAGGCCGCCGATCCAGGTCATGGCGATGGCGACGCCGTAGCCGGTCGGGTAGTAGGGGGCCTCCTGGACGAGGAAGACGTTGGAGGCGACGACGCCGGCGAGGTTGCCGATGGTGACCTGGATGGCGCTGCCGAAGGCCCGCTTCCAGTGGCCCGACAGGTTGTTCGAGAGCCACGCCAGCGCCAGCGGCGTGTTGATGTACCCGCCCAGCGCCGCGAGGAACACCGCTGCGTACTTGGTGCCCGCGGACAGGTCCGCGGACGACTGCGAGATCAGCACGCCGTACCCGATCGTCGATAGGACGACTCCGAGCATCACGAACCCGTACCGGTGGCGCAGCCGGTCCGACGCCCACGCCGCCAGCAGCATCCCCACAGCCGCCACCACGTACACCGGGATCGTGTGCACCTGAGCCGACGCGGCCGTCCAGCCGAACTCCTTGAGGATCGTCGGCATGAAGAACGTGGTCGCGTATCCGGTTATGCCGACACCCATCTATGCGAAGCAGGTCAGCGAACAGTTTTGAATTTAGCAGGTAGTCCGCCTGCCTGGGAATGTACTGGGTATGGCAACATTGCAGTCCGTCAAAGCATGCAAGGCTGGGCCGGGGTAGACTGTAAACTTACGTAAATGAAGGATCCCAGCCAGATTTTCCAGTCGGTCAAGATGAGCCTGTAGGCCTGGGCATTCAAGGTGTCCATGCGGGCCTCCTCGACGCCGTCCTCGGCGAGTCGTTTCTTCAGCAGGGCGAGCTCCTCGGCGCTCAGGAAGCGGCACTGCTCCGGCCAGTCGACAATCAGGAACACCGCGCACAGCGAGATGGCTGCCGTAGCCGCTCCCTCGATGATGAAGATCCATCGCCAGGCCGAGAGGCCGGCGCGACCGCCAAGATGCGCGATGGCGTAGGCAAGGAGCTGCGCGGAAGTCGATGTCAGTCTCGAGATATGCCTCGTCAAAATCGACTTTGTTTATGGATGGGATGCAGGAGGGACGAGGTTGAATGGAACGACGGGTGATACGCTTTTAAAGCAATGCTGATATGACTTACTCCTCCGAAGGCACCGCCCACTAGCGTGGAGCAAAAGAAGGCACTCATGCGCTTCTGGAACTCGTGCCGCTTGTAGTACATGGAAGTCAGGTAGATGATGCCGGGCATGACACCAGCCTCGAAGACACCCAGCAGGAACCGAAGCGCTACGAGCGCACCGTAGCTGTGAATGAAGCCCATGCACATGTTGACGATACCCCAGCAGAACATGAGACCTCCGAGGTAGAAGCTTATGGGGTATCACCTAGTCAGTGGAAGTGTATACGAGTAGAGAAGGGCAGAAACTTACGACGGTTTGACTTTCCGGATAAGCATGTTGCTCGGCACCTCGAGTAGGATATACGGAATGAAGTAGACCTGAGTATTCGCCTTGAGTTAGTCATGCTATTATCTCATAGGCAGTCACAGAGGGGACGATGGGTTTCGTAGAGGCTTCCACTTACAAAAAGTGCGATGTTGAACCGGTTGCCAACCAAGTCGAGCTCCTGGGTGAGGCCTTGGATTCTGGCATTGCTGATGTTGATGCGGTCGAGGAAGGACATCATGAAGACGACGAACAGGACGGGGAAGACAGTGAGGTCAAGCTTCCGGACAAGGCGCTTCTCGGCATTAGCTCTATTCAGAGCCTCGATATCACTCACGGCTTCCTGGTCGAAGAGGCTTATAGTGGAGGAGCCGCCCAAGAGTGACGGCGAAGACGGCGAAGTAGACCGTCCCTCCTTGGACTCCTCCGATTTTGTGGGGATCGGGACGCCCCTAGGCAAGCGGTACAAAGAACCCATCATAACAGTCAAGAATCGATGACTATAGCTGTGAAATGCTTCTATGTCAGGAAGTATGACGAGTCGTGTTTCGCATGCGTGACAGAGGTGCTGGATTACTTTGTTGTTTTATTCAAAAGTGAAAGAGAATGAAGAGGGAAGTGTGCAGGTGTGTGAGGTTCGAGGTTGCAAGTTACCTCCAGGCGGGGAACTCGAGGGCAAACTGAGTCAGTACTTTGCACAGACAGAACTTTACGTTTGAGAGACAGGTGCCTGGGTATGTGTACCAGTAGAAAACAAAAAACGCGTGGAATTGTTGTGAAGGCACGCGTTGTTGTGGTCAAGCTAGAATAAGAATAGGAAATGACGGTATGCTTCGTTACTGGACAATTTGGTACACCAAGCTCCAAACAACATTGAATGCATGGACAATGGGTAGCCGAAAGTCTCTGTGGCCAGTACCTCCCAGTACATAAGCTTTTCATAATGTAGAAGCCATGTCTATTGATCACAATGGACAGATTCACCTATCTGATTGTCTGGTTATCCTCATCCGGGTATCTGGTTATCCAAGTGTTTGCGCACTTGCTGTAACAACGCCAGTATCACACCATTTCCCACCTCCACATTGCCGTCCTCGCCTGCTACTTATAAGATGACCTACAGATACTAGTCCAAAGTATATGTCTATGATTACTGAATAACCGGTAGTTATTCCTTGAGTGGTCGTATCGCCGGTAAATTGTAATACTGTAAATAGCCAATATTCGGTAGGGGTGTGGCAATCGACCAAGCGGGGAAGGAACCCTGATTATATCACCTTCCATGTAAAATGCAAGTAAATAAGCAAACATATTCAGATTATGCATCTACATAGATGGCACAGCTACCCTACCGTAGCATAGTCCACAAAGGTAGATGTGAGATATCATGGCAGGGATGCATTTCCACTCCACCAAGGTGTGCAGCTCGGACCCCCCATATAATCAGTCATACTGCTTCCGTTATGACAATTTCAAGCATATACCTACCTTTTCCAAGATTACTAAGATAAAAAAGGCCGTACCAGGTGATGATGGATTCAAGGCCTTCAAGACTGGAGGGCTTGTATAGCTAAAATGTGGGGCGACCTACCCCTATTCCCCCCTATCTATAGTAATCTCTGTCAATACCTGCCCTTATTGACAATGAAGTGCTTACATTGAACTTGCATAGTCACTGGAGATCTCTTTAATTATTTATGTGTAGTTGTAGGACCAACGACGTACCCAGAGGTAGATACTTTCACCCTATGGCAATAAGTTGGACTATAACCAATCGTGGTCACGTGCAAAGCTTGGTCGGTCATTTGAGTATGTGATAAGTATAGCTACTACTTCAATTGTATCAAAGCGATATTTACTCCAGATAGTCCTGCACCAGTGTTGGCTAAAATATCTGCTGTCATCAAGGCACGGCCGTGTTGAACGACGAAGGCGAGCGTCAAATCTTCCACGTAAAGTCGGCTATGTTGACCTGAACACTGATTTCTAAGTCTATTCCGATGTCTTCATTTGCCAGATCTCTACCTACATACAATCTCAGCCAATACGCTCTTTTCCACGCGACGTTTACAAAACACGTTGTTGGTTGAGCGGGCCGCACGGGATGTAGGCGAGCGTGTTGATATGCAATCGGCGGCATGCCGCATAAATATTTCGGTTACAGTAGGTAACACCAACGGCTCTCCATGACTAAGAGGTTCGGACGATTTGAGAGCTGGAAACTTAATTTGCATCGCTCTTATCCCCACTTCCAGGTCTTGAAGATGACCCCTCATTGCGGGTTGATTCGCCTCTGTGAGCGATAAGATGTGAGTATGGTCGCAGAAAGGGCTGATATTTCTAAATGGGATGATGAAAGTGTTTGTCGGGATCGCTTAATCGAACGCTTATGAGCGATATGTTCGCCAAAGCCATGATACCTGCAAGATTGCCGGGATTGTCAATCTTGTCGCTAGTTAGAGGAGGCGCGAACCCGCGGCCTACTGTTTCCCAGGGTCAAACTCTATTAATAGCCAGAGCTTCTGCTGTCGTATGAGTCGATCACCTTAAGAGCTGCGCTCTGCCTGATTCATCTAGTCTCTCACTCACCCGCATCACACGATAGGCGGCATGACTCGACAGAGCCCAGTCGTTATAAGGAATACCCTACCAACTCTACCTAGAATGCTCTCATACTGAGATTCCTCTCGATTATCCCAACAGCTTACACCTTTTCGCATTACAGATCGACCAAACCAGAATGATCAGCCCCGATATAATCTCAGAAACGCGCCAGGTCTGGAGCAATAAGTGCTGAGTTCTTTCCTAAGTCTCAAAACTGCCATTATCCTAGCGTCTATATACTCTAGGCCCATGGGAGGCAGCGCACTAGGCGTCGCCTCCGAGGGCGTTGCGTCTTCTACTGGCAGTAATGCCTATATGATATACATCCCGGTGGGCGTATTCTTCGTTCTCTGCCCTCTGATCGTGGGTATACGGTTATGGGCTCGTAGGAGAACGAGTGGGAGACTGGATATTGATGACTTCTTCATTCTTGCAGCGCTGGTAAGAGCGACGAACCCCTTACTCAGACAAATAACAAGATATTGTGACATGTGCTGTTGGGGGGGCGGATGCTGACTTTCATGTTAGACTTTCTCACTGGCCTCTGGAGTCGTCATGATCATATCCTGTCACTATGGATACGGTCAACATTGGAAAAGCCTCTCACCCTTTCAACGACGCGAGGCTATGAAGGTATGTGCACGAACATCGACCTCGCCCGGTGTTATGGTTACCTAAACAGGCGTGTGACTGATGTGAACGCTTTCGTAGTTTTTCTACCTCTGTCAGATAACCTACAAGTTCAGCATCAACCTTACGAAAGCATCGATCCTCCTGCTATACATGAGGATATTCGGAAATGTCAGGTGGTTCAAGTTGGTGTGCGCTATCGTACTCGGTAGTGTGGCTGTATACTGTGTAGCATCGGTTACAGCAACTATCTTCCAGTGCACCCCGATCGCGAAAGCTTTCGATAAGACCATCGAGGGATATTGCATCGATAATGGCCGCTTCTGGTAACCCTCCCCTAAATCTCTTCCTCCCTTTTCCTTTCAACCATACTATAGGGCAGGGACTTTGCGCTAGATGTGCCCTTGGGCCTTGGGGAGAAATACACACTTTGCACGAATCCGTGAGCTATCGGAGAGTATGAATATTAGCTAACTTAGCCGCTTCAGGTACGCCAATTCTGGTTTTAGCATTGCCACCGATCTCATAATCCTCATCCTTCCCATGCCGCTTGTCCGAGAGCTCCGAATACCTCCGGCGCAGAAAGCCGGCCTGATGGGCATCTTTGCCCTAGGCATCTTGTAAGTCAAACTGACTCGATATGGGTGTTGATCTCATCTTGTCGTCTCTAACATAGGGCAAACATCAAGTGTCGTTATTACTTCGTGCCTGCGCGTGACGACAATCAGGGCCCAGGCAACAACCAACGACAAGACGTACGAGATTGCTTCCACGATGTGGACCATAATCGAGATGAACGTGGCCATAATTTGCGCCTGTCTACCACAAGTCAGGACACTTCTGGCCAGGATCTTCCCCGAGCTCCTACAGTCTCAAACCTATCGCATCTCCCGAAATCGGAAGCGAGCACATGGCGGCAGCACAGATGGTGCCAAGATTCTAGCTCCAGGCGAAGAATCCGCACGAACGCGCGCATCGTCAAACGAAGATGTCATCATAAACTTGACCGAAAGCCAGTCGACCATACCGAGGACGAGCGAACACAGGCTGGACTATGACGGCTTATATGTCTGAATAAATCCAGGAGGAGGTAAAAATTGGGACAATATGTACATTAGATTCTCTAATCTAATCTTATCACTATCTTGCATGCTTCTTGGAAGGATTTTGGTTTCACGTATGCTAGAGCCGGCGTGAAAGGTTGACTACACACCTCCAAGGTACATGAAAGAATATGATAACACGACAACGCCATGCACATGCAATCTGCGACGTATCGCTAGACCTGATCTAGGATAAGGTATGCTCATAAAACCAAAGCACGCCCACAAAATGTATGCGTATATACTCTGATGACATCTTATCGAAGGGTCCCTCAGTAGTATAATATTATACTCTCCTGACCTCCACTGTACTCGGGATTGATCTGATGCCTTCCCAGCACCAATCATTACCTCAGCTGCTGGGTCTGGACAGACTCGATCGGAAATAGATCTGCGTTTCTCTGCTCGTCGACACTATTCGCACGGCTGTTCACGCGGCTGTTCCCACGGCTGTTGGCGCGGCTGTTGGCGCGACTATTGGCACGACTGTTGGCGCGACTTGCCTGTCTGCTAGGAAGACGGCTCTCCGCCTGGCGACTGACGTAGTATGAGCTGTGCCTCGAGGATCCACCATATAACATTGACGGTCGCGTCGCTGCAGTCGAGGTTTGATTCGCAGGTTGGGGGGGTACACTGAGTTTGTGCCCTTCATCCGCCGCCTTCTTGAGGGTCTGGGCGAAAGCCGACTTATTCCGTAGCGTTGGACCGTACCAGTAGACGACATAAACCGCCAGGACGAGGACAACTGAGATGCAGAATAGGATAGTAGAAGCATATTCCAAGTTTCTGCCTTTCTCGGCACCAATGTTTGAAAAGAAGGGAATAGCAGGGACTGTCAGAACACCAGCAAGGAAGTCCCGGGCCCATCCATTCCCACCAGTTGCAGAGGCAGAGTACTCCCCATAGGCGCATATCATGTAGTCGATAGTAGCCATGTAAATGGCATAGTTGGCGATGCCGATGAGGGCACTGGCAACCATAGTGCCGATCCAGTGAAGCGGGGGCCCACTACTCGTCCACGCGAAGATAATAAGACCAATAGGAAGGCAGGGCGCGAGGTATAGAAGTAGAGTCATCCTGGCCTCGTACTGATAATGTTCGCTTTCGGGATGTTCCTCACGTGCTATTTGGTTGCGCTTAAAAGTTGGAATGAACATCAACCAGGCGAGGACGTAGCCAATACCAATCGGGATAAATGTCAGGCCGATCTGTGAAGGAGTGAATCCCCACTGCCGGTATACGAGTCCGAAAGACTGGATGCACATGAAGATCAGGGCATCCGAAAACCCAGACAGTAAGGATAACGAGAGGACGATAGGCTCCTTGAACAACATTTCAAACGGCCTACTCCACGTCTTCATCAACTCCTTGGCCTCGAAACGTTTCCAGAGCGGCTTCTCATCGGGCCCCCATACGTTCTCGCCTTTCTTTCTCCTCTCCTTCGCAATCTTGGCTAATATGGCGGTGCTGCGCGTCTCCTTGACGGTGGTAAGATGGAGTATTTGGACGAAAACGCCAAAGATCAGCTGAATCCAGATGGTCCATTGCCAGCCGAGGTACTGCTCGATGAATCCACCGACGATGGGACCAAGGATGGACCCAAACACCGACGAAAAGACACTGTGTAAGTTGCCTCGGTTAGCTGCAATTCCCAGCCCCAACGCTCCGGCGACAATGAGAAGGAAACTTACATGTAGGCAACTGCGAATTGCTGGTGATTATTCGGGAACATGTCTGCTATCATGGCGAGTGTTACACTTCCACCGGCAGTCGAGAAACCCCCAAGAATGCGAAAAACCACGATTGTGGCGAAGTTGGGAGCGAGAGCGACAGGGATGGCCCAGACATTCACCAAGAAAAGCGATAACTGCAGGATGGGTTTTCGGCCGATGTCCTCAGACCAGGGGGCCCAGAGTTCACACCCGAAGGCATAAGCGATGAGGAAAGAAGCGGCGCCGCCGCCGCGGGCAGCCTGCTCACTAACATTGAACCGCTTGGAGATGCCCACGATCCCGTTCGAGTATAAGGATGTGTTGAAGTTCATGGAGGTCTGGACTAGAAAGATAACTGTAAGGGTCCACCATTTTTTGAACCAGCCCCAACCGTAGGGCAGGCGGTCTATGCAGAGTTCTTCCGTAAGTTCGATTCTCACGAGATTCTGGTCATTCGTGTTCTTGTTGGGTCGTTCAGTATTGTCGTGTCCCATGGCCATCTCCTGCATCTCAATTTCACCGGGACTATCAGAGTCCTCCTTCGGCCTGAAGGCGGCACCAGAGTTGTTTCCCCCATTGACATGTTCGCCGCCAACAACGGTGGAGCGAGAGCTATTGACTACACCAGCATGGTGCGAGGAAGGGTCGTCCATATTGGATACCAGAGACTGTTTACCAGAGGAAGGCGGAAATGATGAGGAAGAATGAGGATTGAGTAAGCAGATAGCGGCTAGAATCTTAGACTCGCTCCAATGCTATTTTGACTACCCAAAACTATGCCGCGCGGCAGCAGTTTTATAATCGCGTGGCAACTGAGTGTGGGGAGGAAGAGCTAAGTCAAACCCCATGTATGTACGTCAAAGGATTCTGGAGAACCGGAGATCTGGGGAGGGGATGGTGTTCCTGAAGATATGGGGACGAGAGAGTAATGAAAAGAGGAGAAAGAAAGAGAGGGGACGAAAGAAGGGGAAGGAGGGTTAAGAAGAAGGAGAGAGCAAGGGGAATAGTGAAAACGTTGAGCTAGTGTGAAGGTAGAATCGCAGAAAAGGTTCTATCTTGCTTGCATCATGAGACTCGAAACTCTGACTGTGATTAAAACTGTAATTCAACCGACAGGTAACCCAACTTCCTTTTTTATGAGCAAAACTAAAACCCAAAAAGCGAATAAGCCGCAAACTTTGCTTCCTTCTTACAATGTGTACCTAAGTGGGTATTCCTGCGTGAACAGGAACTCCGTAAATTTGAACAATGTTAAGATGTTCGGCCTATAGAATGCTCTCTGCCATTACTTGCATCCCCGGCCATTGTATGCATGGATACCTCTGACTTCTCGGTGGTGAGAACTGCCTTCCTCCTCTACTACCTATCCACAATGACGCATGTGTCACTTTTTTTTTCTTTTCACCCGCGTGCTAACCAAGTACCTGTGGGGGTGTATGTAGGTTTGAGAAAGTCCGAGAAGCCGTGGAACGGAACTGCTATAGAGGAAAAGAAGGATGAGTAAGGAGAACACCAACAGATATGTACATAGGTAGTTATTACTACCCGGTTTGCCTATATTGGTAAGATTCCCCCCATCATTCTCCATAATATAATTAATCCGTATTATCTTTCTCGAGATAAACAGCTACGGTTAACTACCAAGACTATACACACAGGCAACTAGTTTATATACGGATTTGCCGTTCGTTTGCAGCGTCCCGGTCGACGGTCAAACGGTCAATGTCGACTAGTACTGTTCACGTACTAACTAGCAGTTAGTTCCAGCGGCTGACGGATGCCCTAGAGCCTCAGCTCCTAACTCCCCCGAACCAGCCAACCAGCCAACGGGCAGCCAAGCAAGTCTACAGCCAAGCCAGCCAAGCCCTAACCGAGTTACACGGCCAAGGCTAAATACCTCCGAAATCCCTGTAGGTATAACCCTGTTTACTAGCGCTAGAAGTACTTAAAAGACAAGGACTTCGGTACTTGCTTACTTGGTAAAAGCTTATTTTTTCGCCTCAGGAGACTGAAAAGTTTTTGACTTTCGAGCTTAGGAAACAAAGCAATAAATCACAAGCAGGAACGGACAAGTTGGATAAGGTATGGCAGTATACAGGACATCTTTGCTTTTCCATATATAACATCCTAGATGTACGGTCTGACGGTGAATACCGGTTTCCCGGTAATCACCACACTAAAGTTGGAATACTTACGCGATCGGAGCAGAGTACGCATATCGACATAAGGTGAAAAGTGTTTGAGTAAAATAAACCGAAAACTTGCTTGCTTGCCCCGTATCAATACGGTTCGACCTAGGTTATTGTATAACAGCCGGAGATAATTCAATTCATAACGTTGGAAATAACCCGAAAAGCTGGGATACGTCATTACAACGTGCATGGTAAGCGTACATACAGACATATTATGCGAGTTCCAGTAGCGCTTTGGGTCTCTGCTGGGTTTGCTGCACTAGAGCTCTACTACTTGGTGTCCGACTACAATACTAAAGTGGTGATATCATGAACAGAAAGGGTGGATCCTACGTATGTAGTCTGATAGTCTAAGGCACATATGGTGCTAATGCGATTCCATCGTGCTACGTCGTACGTAGGTCACAATCAGGATTGAGGGATTTTATGTAGGGTTTATTCTGTGTTTGTTTACTTTTAATTTATAAGACACCATACCAGAGGGTGAGAAGTTATTAATTTCAGTCTACACTAGACAAAGTTATAACACTTGAACACTTAGCTAACTTATGAAGGTTCAACTGACCTTTCCTCTCTAGCCTACCTATTCCGTACTAGTCAAAGTGTCAGGCATTTCTTCTACAGAAGGTTTGGCTTTCACTTCGGTCCCTTCGGCAGACCCACTAAATGCCGAAGCCACATGCGTTACCGACCGACTAACCAACCTGGAATACAGTTAAGGATTCAACATCCAATAGGAGGATAGGCTTGCAAGGTCCGACACTGCACCTTACAGGTACTTAGATATACATAAGGTTTGTGAGACTAAGTACCTAACAAGTTAAATTGTAGACTATCATCGACTTTCGACCTACATATGTACCTAGGCAGTAGTAGTACTATGTATCTGCCTGGGTGCGTACTCTAGGTAGTATTAGTTCTTACCGGCATCCCTTTTACAGAAACAGGTCGCCAGGGAATTGGAAGACATAAGATTATCATTGGCATTTCTCGTCCAGAATCAGTTAGCTATCCTATATTTATCTCGACCTTATACTCGTTTGACCCGAGGACCTGATTGACTTCCTTCTATAGATATGTCCCGCAGCAGATCCTCCTGGAGATCATCAACGGACTACTATAATATACTAGTAAGTGATGTAGTCAAGCGAACTAACGGCAACCCATATGTCTCCTAGTTGAACAGGAAAGTTAATGACTTTAACTAGAGGCTGAGAGCTCCTCTCACTGTCAAATGCTTCTTAAATCCACCCATACCATACAGCCTCAGCTAGCAGAGCTAGGTGCTAAGTCGGTAGGTACATGATGCCGGTATTCTGTAGAATTGCGGTCTATAACATTAAAGTTCATGGATGAGATTGGTCAAGTGACCGCTTAGCCTGTGGGAAAGTTTAGTCATGTTGAACATTTTCCGGCGACTATGCAGGCCGCACTGTTGTAAAAGCTTCGAAGCATGATGCAGCAGTTTACGAACATTCCGGGTGGGCACGGAGAACCGAGTACTGTACAGGACCTGTCTCGGTCCCTAAATGCGCAACCGTGGTTGACAGGTCGTCTACGGTGTATTTTAGTCATAAATTTACAGGCTACGGCTAGGATTTCCTGGGTGTAAGAAGCGCCCCGACGAAGTTCTCTGCGGCTCCGGCATAATGGCGCAAACAAGCATCGCCAAGTCGGCCATGCTCGGTCGCTTAATATCCTGTGGGTATTATGATTAGAAAAGCTGGGTTATAGCCAGAGCCTTGGCTACTTGTGGTACAAGCTCGGTTTAGGTATCAGTGCGTCGAATCACGCGATATGTCTAGATCAGACAGGCAGAGCGAAGTCTTTTCGACACCTGACACCCGACACCTACAAGTAAACTCCAAACCCCAAACCTTCCCCAGCAGGGGAAACTGGTCCATGCTTTTCCGGAGACAGTGGACAGGGGTCAGGGGTTTGGCCACGCGCTGATGGGGAGAGTGTTTGGTGGGGTGGGCGGGGGCGGGCATGGAAGGAAGACTTTTAACTGCATCGCCTAAACTTTCGGACTTTGTCTTACGTACTCACGATGCTCGAACAACGATGCCGACGCAAAAGAGGACGTCGTGTAACTGGTTCCGCATGATCTGTGCCACACGGGAATTCCCTGGGAACATCGCGGACCCTGGTTGCCTGGTAGGCAAGACAGGTGGCACTAGCGACCGCCATCCCGCTGTGATTTCCATGTAGCACGACGAACATTGCCGATCGTCTAAAGCGAGTTGTCGCGACGCTCACATATAGACGTATATGGCAAGCAACTCCACTCATCTCTGCCTATACTCTAGGCATCGGGCTTCGGTCTACCCCGAGGAGATATTGTGCGGATATGGCATTGTAGTGTTCGGTAGCATCGACCATGTGTGTGTTGTGGTATAATATTTTGGATCGTCGGCGAGTGCTATTATTAGTAATCAGGTCCCTACGCTAATGTGCTGTCCGTGCCCAAGTGTCTTCTAAATATCTGGTGAATAACTGGGGGCTATACAACTGAACTAGTCAACAGAGGCATGGCCGAAGTCGATCTCGTATGGGAGAGGCAGGTTGTCGCGTGCCCATAGTCTTAATACACAATAAGCTTTGCTTAGTCTTCAGTCCCCTAAACTCCAACATTGGAGATTCGAGCTGATCATCATGACCGAAAGAGTTCTGTATTATCCCACGCACGCTGTCGAGATCCCGCTGTGCTCTGAGATGGCTGTGGATGGCTGTACTGTTCTACAACCAGAGATATGAGACAGGCTGAACAAGAAGGTCGTCTCTCGCGACTCGTGACCCCCAGCTATCACACCCGGTAAAATCCCAGTTTGGACAACCATGTACGCTCCGTGGTTCCTAGATGATATTCCCTTGGCATTGAACTGTCCCGCGTGGCGGGAAGAGGCAAAATGTCAGTTTGTGGGTCATATTAACTAAAATAGCTGGAAGCCTGTCATATCTCATTCTAACGCGTAGCCTACAAAATCTTCGGCATCGTTTCAAACATTTGCTAACGAGCTACGTGATAGAAGAATTGCTGCATTATGCCTCAAAGAGGGGGCGAGGCTACTTGGCTACATCGTCCCACTGAGATGACGTGGATGGGGTCCTCGGTAGACACTGCGTTACACAGTAATATACCACCTCGCGCGAGAACCCGATGTCGAGGATTCACATGTTGAGTAATTAAGGGAGACTTAATTCGTCAGAGCAGTACAGGCTCGCCCTGCCGACCTACGATGGCTGTATGGCAGCTAGTCTAATACGCATCAGACATCTCGTGCCAGCTGTTCCTACTGTTTCATCTCCGCTTCATAAGGTAATCTGAGTCCCGGTATCCTATCATGGAAGACTATAAGGTCCCTAGGAATAATAAGATCAGACTTTTATCGGCCCGAAATGTATACCTGCCAAGCGGGCTCTAAGTCCTTAACAGCTTGTATTTCTAGAAGAGACACCGTGCTCATTCCCAACGGCCTGTTTTCAAGTTATTCGTCACATATTGATCAAAAACACACTTCTAACACAGTAAGGAGACTGAAAGTGACCATCGAACAATAGTTCTTTGTCATACCTGACGCTGGCGTTCCCTCTAACTCTGCCCCTGATATATATGCGCCTCTTTGAATATCCTGGTAACTGAGGTCCAGATGGGTCTAAAACGCACCCAAGTTGTTTCTGAAGTGTTTCCAAAGACGGAGCTTCAACTAATCTCAAGATAGAATTAAGGCATTGACTAGTTCGTATTCCCTATGGCTTCCCAGTACTAGTGTTTGATCTTGCCCGAGGTTACATATAGACATCTTTTTAAAGCTTTGTATTAGACAAAGCTGTCCGGTGCTGGTCTAACTCATACAGGTTCCTATTCAACGAGGTCCTAGGACTCGACCAGTGGCTATAGATATCACGTTAGACTTCCATTGAATTCCAGGTTCTGCAATCACATGGTAAGATGTATTGTGGTTCCATCAATCTACATTTACTTTTGAGGCATATAGCTGCTACAATTTAGAAACAGCAGTATTGGATAGAATTCTAGTAGGCCTCAGCACAAATCATATGTGGATATCCCTGCTTCAGACGTGAAAATAATGGTGTGTGATTGGCAAGACTTTGTGCTAGATCAGTTACCGATATGTTAGTTAGGCGGAGCCTGGGACCTTATTGAATCATGTAAACACCACAGTCTATATCAATGCCCAATAATACTGCCTCGCTGCTCATCTTCAGCACGTATTCAACATAGACGTGAGAGCGGTCTTCTCAGCACTCGTGACAGTCAAGTCGTAGTAAGACTTAACTGCCACGTAACTCTTGGCATAAGTGCAGTAGAAGCTGGACAGCGGGGGCTTCCATTGATCTGGACTCTTGTCTCCCTTGCTGCTGTTGACATTGTCCGTCACTGCCCATAGCTGCGGCCGGGTAAGGTCGTTGGCGAATGCCTGTCGCTGCGAAGTCGTCCATTTAGACGCACCAGACTGGGGGAGGGTATCGTAGATTCAGTATTTACGTGTAACACACTTCCCAAATGCATAAACGAACGGAGGTTGACTTCACTTACAAGCCAAGCATTCTTCAGGGGGACCATGTGGTCAATATCGACGTCAGACGGGGAGGTCCAAGTAGCACCATCGTAGGGACTCTTCCAACTACCCGAGGTCGGGTAACAATCCGACCCAACGGTGACGCCAGTGCCATCACGCTTGAGGACGGATTCCCGCGTGCTGCAGCCGCCCGACTCTATCCAGTGCGGAAACAAGTCCCTGTCATATGTTCCATCGTCTACCTGCGTCGCTACGCTCAACGCGGCCAGCTGGGATTTGGCATTAGACGCCGACGGTATACCTCCCTATCGTGTGCAATACGGTCAGTCGAGGGTGATCACAAGTTATTGTCAGGCCAAAAAGGTCGCTGTCGGCGGCTGGTCGACGTTCAATCAAATGATATAGGCGTAGGATAAAAACGGGCAGGGTATACCAACCGGAGTGGGAGCAGGAGCCGGCGCTGCTACGGGGGCGGGCTCTGGAATAGGGGTAGCAGTAACCGTGAAGCACGCGGAGAGGAGTCCGCCGAGGATGAAAGTCGACCTCATTCTGGATTAGACGGCAGCCTAGCTGCAGCGATGTTATTCAAGATAGACATTCACAGAGAACGCAGGAGACGCCCTTTTATAATAGAAAGGGGGTGCGGTTTGACCGCCATCCAATTAGGTCGTATATCATTCCGATGCCAGTGCTTATCGGAGGGGAATCGTGGGTTCAATGAAATAGTTCAGGTTCTCGGAGAACGACCGCATCAACTGACTGTCACACAGGCGAAAAGTGCCGGCCATACTATCCATATTCGGAAGGTATCTAAGGGGGATGTAGCAACACGATGCAAACGAAGTCAATCTTATTGGCCAGAGACACCTAAACGCGACGAGGCATTTCGCGAAAAGGGGCCAAGCCATTTCGGGGACAGAAGATGTCTAGCGAAACTGGCAGCCAAAGCCAAGGGCAATCGCACATGCTCCGGTCCAGTCATTGATTGGATAACTTATTGTAGTCTCCAAGCATATCGAACTTCTTTCGAATATCCCACCATGCCGGATTCAGCCATCGCACACGCCTGAATAAGATACTATCCCGCCAACGCCGAGATGTGTACGGGATAGTAAAAGTCCAAACGTGCTGGGTGTGATTGCAAGCCCAGCCAAGTCTCCGAGCTTATCAATAAGCCACGCAGCCACGGCGCCTCCACCAGCGGAGAAGACATGAAAGCCGCGATCTCCCCCACACTGCCGGGCTCGGGAGTGAGATCTCGGCAATCGCCGCGGCGTTCTGGGCCATTGAACGTCTACCTCGAGAGCTGGCCGATAAGCCATGTGATGTACGCCGAGGAAATGCGGAGTAATTCGTACCAAGGCCCAATTGGTCACTACTATCGTTGCAATTGAATTACCTACTTCAGCTACGTACGCCGGCACTAAACAATCGATCAGATACAGCCAATGCAGCCAGCCGATACCACCCCATGACCTCGATATACGAAATGTTGGCTCCCACGTCTCGATGCTATCTGAGTATCGGAGTAGGTACTACTACATTCCGTGGCGAATACTATGCAAATGCTGGGCTTTAATAGACGGCCGACAACAATCTGGCGGCCCGTTGTAACTGTCACAAAAATGGAGGTGCAGTATTGCTGATTATCAAGGACCTCACTACTAGAAGTATGCATCTAGAAGAATGACACCCGGTTGACGAGGCATATGAGTATGCACCACGGCATTGACGCGACTATGCCGCAGCACAGTCATTCAACTGTCAACGGTACCAGCCCGGGCTTAAAACCAATACTCATCTGGCATTTCTTCTACGGGAGTCCAGCTGATTGGGACGTTTTAGCGCGGGTGCTACAGCGGGACGCAATCCGCACAACGGCGCTGAAGCCGGCTTGGGTCCACATCGGCCGACTGACAAAGCGGGCGGGAAAGTACCGCGCCCTGCTGCACGCGGACGAAGCATTGGCTGTGGATGGATCGGCATTCAGGGTGAAGATGCGGGAAGAGGATGCGCTGCGGCACTACGAGACGGAGCGGTGCACGGCCGTACGGTGCCGTGCCCAGTTGCTCGGCGCTGGGGAGTTCAGCAACGAAAAGGAGGCTGATGGGCTTACATTTCATTTCTTGGGTCAATTGAAGAGTGTCTATAAATTGATATACCGCCTGAAATGCTCTAATCACTGATACCCCAGACTTCAACTTGTAGATATTCCTTGAGTAAAGACCGATCCGCCTTCTTTGCGGCGCCACGATCACAATAAGTAGAGAAATGAGGGATACCGGACCAACGAGGCTAATAATGCCTTGCTAACCCCCATCCACTGTTGCCCTACTAGGCTGATAAAAGAACTGGTATCTTCGCATAGAAAAGGAGCCTTTCAATGCCCGATTGACGGTGGTATTGATCATGAAGAATGGGTGGGGAATACGCGAAGGGGGGGTGGGGGGTGGACTGCAGCTACCGTGTAAATGACTACTTGGACCAGCTAACTACACCTGCGACGATGTCTAGAAGCGGACAAAGTTCCATGGTTCCAGGAAGTGAACTAGCGCTTTTGAAGGGCATCAATGACGTCCCTGTAGGCTGAATGTCATCATATCTTTCTTTTTAGAAAAGTCATTCCTCTACGATATCAAAAATAGCTATAGTTGCAACCTATTATCCCCAGTCAATAGTTTCGCAAATGTGGTGTGTATAGATGGGCTTACTAGTTTCGTCCAGCGCTTGAGTGAGTAATAAACCGCGGCAAGCGTTTCATGTTGACAGGGGGTGTCGTATTGGTAAAAGCTATAAAAGCCCTAGCTCCCCCGATGGGGTTCGCCTACTAAACGGCGCCCGTAGAGACCGAAACAGAGATGGAAGTCTGGAACGCCGACGTTGTTTCTCTGCTCTACCGCCCGTTGGAAGGCGAGCTTCCGCTACGTCTACTTAAACTTCTGCCCGGGGCGCAAGGGCAGCCCATCGAGTGCGAGCTCGTCCCGACGAATCTCGGAGACGCAACCGAGCACTATGAAGCAACTTCGTACACCTGGGGCTCCCCCGAGGATCCCCAGACGATTACCTGTAATGGAGTGGACATGAAGATACAGAAGAACGCCTTTGGCATGCTGAACGGCGTGCGTTGGCCGGATCGGGCGAGAATGATATGGGTCGATGCGATCTGCATCGACCAGTCGAACGTCGATGAACGTGCGTCGCAGGTGTCGATGATGAGCCAGATATATCGGCAGGCGAAGAGCGTGCTCGTCTGGCTTGGGCCGCCTGACGATTCCAGCACCATCGCCATGAATTACACCAGAACTTTGGACTACGCTACCCTTGCAGAGCAGTACAAAGATACTACAGAGCAGATGGATATGCTTCAGGAATCAGCTTTTCAACACAAGAGCTACATCTTCGACGAGACTGACCAGTCGGAACCCTTCAAGGATCTAGTGTTCGCGGTTCTGAGGTTCCTGCAACGGCCCTGGTTCAAACGAGTCTGGATTCAACAAGAAGCCGCGCTGTGCCGCCACACCCGGGTGTTCTGCGGCACGGACTCGGTAGATTGGGATCAGTTGTTCTCCCTGGCCTGGGTGATGCACCCGAGACAGGTCGGTGATTACCCGGAGTACATCGAGGAGGCGCTCGGCACCGTCTTCCACAGCATGACGGCCATCCTCGAGATCCAGAGGTTCAGGATCCGCACCTTCAACGATATCTATAAGTCGAGCCGCACAAACATCTACCTGCTCGAGACGCTACACAGCGTACGGCGATTCGGCGCGACGGACCATCGGGATAAGGTCTTCGCGCTGCAGAACCTCGCGACGGACTCGGATCAGTGGGTCGAAGTAGATTACCGCGTGCCCTGGCAGATAGTATATCTGGAAGTCGGTCAGAAAAGTCTCGCGAATGGCTGGCTCGACTTCCTGGAGGACGCCGGAAAGGCGCGACACGAGGCGGGAAGCGCGCTCCCTTCGTGGGCCCCGGACTATCGGGGCGGCGAGACAGACTCGTCTATCCGAGAGCACCCCTCATGGATGCCCGGTGGTGGGATTTCTGGGCTGGGGGCGCGGCGGCCTAACTCCGCGGGGACCGTCCACCTGCTGCCGAAGAAACACAGGCGGAGATTGGAATTGCCGAAGGAGCTTAAGGGGTTCAGCGGTGCTCGAAAACAACTCCTCCAGAGCTTCGCGAGCGTGAAGTGTACGATGTCTGATGAGATTGTATACCTCAGCAAGACCCGAGACGATTTACCTTCAGAGGTAGATGCTACATTCACCAGCGCCTATCCACATATAATCAGGGAGGATTTGCAGCATATAGAAACGCTCGAGTCGCAGACGTACTTGAATGATGAGTCCGTATCAGACTCTTACAAACTGTGTCTGGTATTTGGGCGGGACGTAGCCGGAGATATAACCGACGCGGAATTCGTACAGGACAATTGGGACAACTGGATGCGATGGATGGGGGACGGCGGGCCCGACCAGTGGCAGGGGAGAAGCCGGCCCCCGGAATTCTACTCGTGCGTCCGCGCTTCGCGCGTTTTCGACCACTTTCGCTTCGCCGTGACGAGACACGGCTATTTCTGCCTCGTCACGCACCATGCCGAGCTTCGCGACGAAGTCGCCATATTCCCAGGCTACCCTCTCGCCGTCGTCATTCGCCCGTGGAGTCCGTCGCCCATCACGCAGCCGCAGGGTCCCGACTGCGAGTACCATGAGTTCGTCGGCGACGCGTACGTACACGGCATGATGAGGAACGAGGCGCAGTGCATCATTGAGGAATTCGGTTGTAGGTACAGGCCGTCGGAGGCGCAGCGGGACAAGATGGCGCGAGCGTCGGATTCCGGGAACGGCGAAGGGTGGAGGACTCTTGGCTTCAGCGGCAACTACTCAAGGATTCTACCGACGTTAGGTGCTCAACGTGTCAAGTTGGTTTAGATCCGATTACTCTTACTTGAACTCCGGCTACTACCTTTGATATACCTCTTGGGATTTAAAGCCTGCCAATATGACTTGTATGTGGTGTCTACATTACTTGACACCGTCGTAACATATTGTATCGCATAGGTCATTATAAGCCGCATCTACATACAAAGTGTCCCCATAACCGGCAAGTCTTATCTTACGTCCTCGTGACATATTCGCGCAAAGAAACCTCGGGCCACCCACAGAGGGTCATGGTCTGACCGTACTTGATAAGTTCCGGCAGTAGGCCCCCGTATTCCCCCTTCCACTCCGGACTGAGACCGGGTGCGAGTGTACTACGGCACTCATCGGGTCCGATCGCAGCCGCCGTCCCCACATGCGTGTCGCGGTTCTCTAGCGCGTCGAAGATGGCCTTGTGACTCGCGGCCTCCCACAGTAGAGACTCGTGGGTGAAGAAGCGGGGTAGGCGGCCCCGCCTGAGCGCGGTGGGTGCGCAGGCCTTGAAGAGATCGACATTGCTAGCGAGCGGGCCGCTCAGCCTCCAAGCGTCGCGGAAACCGCCTAATCGCTCGCCGAAGAAGCCGGGCTGGACGACTTGGTCGGTGCTGGAGCCGATGTTGGTGGTGGGCACGAGGGCACGGGTGCCGCCGGACCGTAGCAGCGCGGTGATGAAGTTGGACCACGGCAGCTGCTGGACCACGGCCTCGGTATACCGCTTTAGATAGAAGAGCGGCACCATCATCCACGACCCGCGGTACGAGGGCCCGAGCGCGATGTGCTGCCGGACTTCGTCGCGGGTCTCCGGGTAGAAGGTCAGGGCCCACTGCGTGATGAGGGCGCCGGCGGACCAGGAGATGATCGAGACGCCGTCGGGCGACGGATACTGGTCAGCGAGCTTCTTGATGGCGTGGCTGATGAACTCGGCGCTGCGCTGCCCATCCATCATGAGTCGTTCGGGCACAGCGACATAGCAAGGCTGGAACCCCCGCGCCACCAGGGGCGGGACAAGAGTATGTTCCCAGTTAAGCTGGGGGCTGAGAGACAGACGAATTAGCTGATTAAGGCCGTGGCAATTATCTCTCTGGAAAGGAAGGGGAGACTCACGTCACGCCAGTGCCATGTACAAGCAACACAACGCCCTTTGGTTTATCTACGTGCGCTGGCCATGACACGGCTTCATCTAACAACGATACATCTATCGTATAGGCGGGATCGGAGCCACTGGGTGCTGGAAGACTATCCTGGTCCCCTGCATCTCTCTTTATAGCCCATAAAGTGACTACAACTGTCACAGTTACTGATATATATCGAGCCCATGCCATTCTTTCGATAAGTTTAGGATCAGCAATATCCCAAATCGAAAGAATGTTCAAGAGTGCTCAAGAGGGCTGTGGCAGAAGCCGAAGTGCATTTGCTTTATCTTCCCGACTGCTTCGAAAGGATTCATTGCCACAACTACCATATTGGGATGTAAAAAGAGTCGTGCGGCACCACGGTGCGATTTATGTGGAGATCAGCCCATCTCATGACACCTGGACCGATATAAATAACCACTGGCTATGCATGTCTAGGTAGGTATTGATGGGCAGTGCATTCTATTCGTCGTTTTCATGTCTTTGGTGGTTAGTGATGGGTCTGATCAAACCCCCCTTGACCCCTTAGAGCTTCACTAGTGTTCCTCCCTTGCCTCCTTATCCTCCTACTATTCCTTACCTGTCTTGAGCATTAATAACGGGATTATGAATATTCAAGTAGTGCGAATTATGACTGAAACAAGTATTGTAGTTGTATCTGCTTATCTACAATCGATAAAGCTGAGGAGGAGGGGTGACAAGAGAGAGCTCGCAGGCTAGCTAAAGCTCCATGCACAATAGCGGGGCAACACGGGCTTAATGCGCGAACATTTGTGTCACTTACTACATTAACCTGGAAGTTCCAGGACGATTTATTCCCCAATTGAAACTCGCCCTCTTTTTTTTCCTCTTTTTTTCTCCCCGTCCTTCCAAAGAAAAAGCATGGTAAATTGCACCTGCTACGCAAAGCCATATCCTCCCTCCTAGTCAAGTCTCGGAGGATAATGAGCCTTCGCCAAATCATTCCGACATGGCTACGGAACCCGACTCGAGCAGCAATGGCACTGCATTCTCCTCAAAACCCGACGAGAATAGCATATCTTTCAAGCTTTCTCCTACTACCAATCCTGCCAATGCCGAGCGCGACGAGTCGAAGGACATTTCTAACAACACCGGTTCCAGCGAGAGAAATGGCGACGCAAATAACCGTCGAAATCAACGATCAGGTCCCAATCGGGGTCGAGGTAGAGGAGACCGCGGTGGACGAGGAGATAGAGGAGGTGGAAGAGGCCGGGATCAAGAGCGCAAACGAAAAGAGTGAGTATAAAAAGGGGAAGAGGAGGGGGAGGAAAAGAGGAAGAGTATAGGAAGAAGAGAGAAGTTGAGGCTTTCTTATTTTTTTTAAGATCCCAAACCAACCAACCTGCTAACCAGTGAATCGTGGTGGTCGCGGTCGCAGGCGAGGAGCTCGTGGACCAGATGATAGGCGCGAACGCAATGCCGAATGGCGGGAACAAAAACGTAGGCGCGTAAACGAAGACGGCACCTCTGCTATACCGGAGGACAGCTACATGAGCATTCCCTTCTCCGAAGCTGAGATCGCCGCCGAAGAGCGCCGCCCGAAGCGCAAGGTTGCCGTTCTGATCGGCTACTCAGGTACTGGTTATCACGGCCTACAGATCAACCACAAGGACAAGACGATCGAGGGCGACATCTTCGCTGCTTTAGTCGCCGCCAAGGCCATTTCCAAGGCCAACGCCGACGATCCCCGCAAGTCCAGTTTCGTCCGCTGCGCCCGCACCGACAAGGGTGTTCACGCTGCCGGTAATATGATCTCCTTGAAGCTCATTATCGAGGATCCGGACGTCGTTAAGAACATAAATGAGGCCCTGCCCCCGCAGATCCGCGTCTGGGGAATTGTCCGCACCAACAATGCCTTCAGTTGCTACCAGGCCTGCGACTCCCGCTGGTACGAGTATTTAATGCCCAGCTACTGTCTGCTCCCGCCCCATCCCGAGAGTTTTCTCGGCAAGAAGGTGCTTGAGTCGGTCAAGGAGAAGGGCATCGAGGACGAGTACGCGGAGCGGCTAGGTGAGGTCAAGGATTACTGGGCAGAGGTCGAGGAAAATGATATCAAGCCTATACTCGAAAGCTTGGAGCCGGATATACGCGAGGCTGTGATACAACGCATACATTCGGCGGAGAAGGACGAGGTTGCTCAAGAGGGATCAGCACGACAAGAAGCCAAGGATGGGGCCCCAGGCGAGGAGAAGCCCGAAGTAGTGAAGGAGTCAGAGGATGCCAATATACAAGACTCAGGAAATGCTGCCGCGGAAGGATCCACGGTCGCGGCGGATTTGGCGTCGGCAGCGCCTGGAGAGCCGGAGACAGCAGAGTTGGCGGATGCGACGGAAACGAAAGAAGAGAGGAATGCGAAGCTTTTTCCGGTAGACGCCGCGCTCAGACGGATAAAGGCGGCATACGTGGCCGCGAAACGGCGATACCGAGTTTCTCCTGATCGGATCACGCAGCTACAGCGCGCGCTCGACCAGTACGTCGGCACGCGAAACTACCATAACTACACGATCCATAAGACCTTCCAGGAACCGTCGGCGAAGCGGCTGATTAAGTCGTTCGTGGCAGATGCGGAGCCGATCCAAATCAACGACACGCAGTGGCTGTCCCTCAAGGTGCACGGGCAGTCCTTCATGATGCACCAGATCCGCAAGATGGTCGGGCTCGCGGTGATGGCGACGCGGTGCGGCGCAAACGCCCCCGAAGCCCTCATCCCCGAGACCTACGGCCCCGCCCGCATCAGCATCCCCCGTGCTCCCGGGCTCGGGCTACTTCTCGAGCGGCCCGTCTTCGACTCGTACAACCGCCGCGCCGTTGATAACCTCAACCTCGAGACGCTCGACTACGCCAATTACGAGGCGGAGATCCGCAAGTTCAAGGACGAATTCATATACCGCCACATCTTCGAGCTCGAAGAGAAGGAGAACTCGTAAGCCCCCCAATATCCCTACGTGATTCCCGAGTGAATCCAAATCTATTGATCCAACCTTACTCACGCGAATATAGATTCCACACGTTCTTCCACCAGATTGACAACTTCAAGTCGGACTGCTTCCTGTGGGTCACGGCTGGTGGCATTGAGTCCGCAAAACAGAAGACTGGCCCAGCCGCAACTTTACCCGAGGAGCTCGAAGGAGGCGGTGAGGAAGAAGAGGACCCTGAAGGTGGTGAGGGTTGAGCCGAGGGAATTGTCAAGGGGTCTACTTGGATGAGCGAGACGGATGGGGCGTAATAAAAAAAGCGAACTCACTAAGGCTAATCTACCTTTTGATACCCAGCATACAGACCCAGTTGTTGCGTTGCACATAGATAGAATTCAGATTGCAGTCAAGTCTGGAGCTGCTGCACACGGTCACGAGGTCCACAATTAAGTAACGAAGAATAATCTGCAGGGAAAACAACCGTGATGAAAATTCGTAGAATCTAGGAGATACCATATCTATCCATGGTGAAAATCATTAACTGTGATAAAAACGCCAATCCAACCCCCCGTTTCCGGTCCCGTGTCCATGACGGTCCATTACTGAGCCAGTGATATCCCCCCCTCGGAGGTTTCTTCCCTAAACGCCGTCACAAATGCACTCTAACATGGGAGGGGGAAAGTAAGATCACGGTGACCATGACCGACTTCCAAATAATGCATCCCGCCTCACACATATCCCTCGCTCGATAAAAGGAAATGCCACACCGTCAATCGACATAAATGCTCGCTCAGGCCTCCTCCTTCAGACCGGCGGCGGCACCACTCTGACCCTCGTCGCCCGTCTGCTGCTGCTGCTCGTCCTTCTCGTCGGTGGCAGCGGCGCTGGTGGTAGTGGCGTCGGACTTAGCGGCGAGCGCGACGGCCTGCTGACGGAGCATAGCCTCGGCCTTCTGGACCAGGTCGTGGACGCGCTCGGCCTTGCGGTCGAGCTCGGCCTCGGAGGCGCGCCCGGTCTCGTCACCCGGCTTGCGCAGCGGGCCCCGGATCCAGAGCGCCTTCATCTCGCGGTTCAGCGCCAGCAGGCGCTCCACCTCGTGCTTCTGCGAAAATGGGCAAGAAAGATCGGAAGTTAGTGGACCTGGACCCTTTAGACGCATTGTGTGTGTGTATATGTGTGTGCTTGAGGTGTATGTCGAAATCGACGGAGGAAAGAAAAATGAATCGAAGAGCGGGTGGAAAGAAGGTTATATTATCAGGAAGAAGTAGAGAGGGGCATATGAAAAAAGGAACGTTGGGCGGGGACCAGAATAACATACCAAGCCGTTCGTCTCGTTCCACATGAGGTTCCGCTGGGCCAGCGCATCCTCGACAGCGCTGTTCTCAGGCAGCGGATTCGTGGCGGCGTAGATCATGTTCTTGAAGTGCTGGAGCACACGGGCAATGGCCATGTTCTGCCGGTCTAGAATGTCATTAATCTTGTCAGCCTTGTCGGCCTCGGCGTCTTTCTGCTCCTGGCCTGGCTCCTGCTGCTGCTGCTTCTCATTCTGCTCCTGTTGACCATCCAGCTGGTCGGCTTCAGGCTCTGCACCAGGGTCTTGTCTGCTGCCATGCTTGTGCTCAAGATCGGGACCCTCATCCTCGTCTTCGTCCTTCTTCTCCTCAGGACCGCGACCATGATCATCGTCATTGATGCTACCATGGTAAGAATCATCGGACTCTTCTGTCTCCGGCTGCTTGTCGTCGCCATCGATATGACCCTTGGAGTCTCTGTCTCGTTCTACGTCCTTCACTTTATCTTTGAGCGTCTTGGCGACATATTCGGCGTCGTCGCTGGAAAACCCCGGCGGCGGGTTCGCCTCGAACTGCTCGATGAACTCATCGTACCCGTCCGGGAGAGGGCTACTGGTGCCACCGTTCTCCGAGGAGGCCATGATGACGATGGAGATGCGGGGGGCAAGTGTAGGGAAATAAAGTTGGTGTGTGGATGGCGGTATGTGCCTGTTCTTGATAGACCGTGCTGCCGTGTAGCTAGAGACTTGTGCAGGACAGTAGCTGTTGGTAGTTGTTGATGGTGGGTAAGTCTGTGATGACCAGACCTGGGCGGCAGGACGCCAAATTTATATCCACTAAAGAAAGCAATCCATATGCAGGGTCCTTAGGTGGTGATATGTTCTGAGGCATGCTATTCCCAAGGCACAAACCGCGAGGCACGCGTCTGCCCGCCATCCTCAGGTCCCCAAACCACCCTCGAGGCTATCTGTCTCAGGATCCGCATCTTATCCTTCGTCTTATTCGAGCGTAGAATGAAGGGTAGGTTCCAGCAGCAGCAGAAGAAACAGAACCAAGGCATGCATTAGTAGCCTAGAGAAAGCTCACGAAGCATCGCGCATCCTAGGCAGGGAAGAAGGACAAAGGCAGTTCAACTTACCCTGCAGGCTTTGCTGTTCCTTCTTACGATTGTCCATGGCAAAAGACTGTCTTGAAACTTCTTAAGAAATAATTCGACGGACAGTCTGGCTCGAATATATCGAACTATATTGTATCGCACGTATCGCGACTTGCCCCTTGGATAAACGATATGTTGGATCAAAGCCGATAAGTGGGGAGAAGGTTTTAGGAAGTTGGTTGATTCAAGTTTGTAAGTTTGGAAGATTACGATAATCGACATCAATTCTTCTTACTTATAGAAAAGCAAATCTGTCCTAAATACCGTCCTCTATCCCACACATTGAGACGAGGAACAATAGGTAATATTGAGAGAGAGAGGGAGAGACAATAGGTAGAAGTTGGAAGTGACCTTGATAGGTGGGTCACGTGGCTATCAGTACTAAGTACGTCTAGTATTAAGTGGACCTAGCGCCATCTCACAGCTACGTCCACCTCTAGTAGGGACTGCTTTTCAGCGGCATAATGCTGCTCGAGTACTCCTTGAGCGATTATTCACTGTAGTTGAAAAGATGATGCCAACTACTAAAACTTCACGAACTCAAGTATGGTAAGCCATGATCGAATTTATCGTTTTTGATTACTTATGGAAAGCTCTTATGAATACTGCAATTCGGGTGACAAAGTAAATGTTCTTCATAGGGAAGAGGTATCATTCATTACGCACTGTTCCATCCTTTTTGCCTTCCAACCAGTTCAACGTCCAGTTCCTTTTGGGGTATAACCATCATCAATTTTTTTCCCTCAAACTCCATTTGCATTCCTTCTCCCATACATCCCGCGCATAGTTCTTGACCATATGTAGGGTGTCATCGTCAATTCTCCATTTTCCATCGCGAGCCGAATTTGAGACCTCTTAAACAGTAATGGTATGATCTCCAGTCGCGGGAGCGGCCGGTGCGGCTAAACCGCCATTAACGGTTCTACCGCTGGAGTATTGGCCGTTACCGTTGCTCTGGCCATTAGCGTCGGTAGAGGTGGCGTGAGGCTTGCGAGTGACGGACGGAGCACCGGGGATCTTATCACTCTTGGAGGCCGTGCCGATCGTGAAGACGGGGCTTTCCCATCTCTCACCCTTGCGGGCGAGCTCCTTGTACTCTGTTGCCTTAGAGCTAATGCCACCAGGGAGGTGAATATTGGGGAAGATGCTGTCTTCCTTGGTAACGGCCATGTTGACCTTCTTGTCGGCTGCTACAGCCTCTGCCTTCTTCTTGCCCTGCAGGATTTGCTTTTGAGCAGCCTCAACATAGCGTTTGTATATATTGGGGACGTTGGCAGGATCATTCACGGCAGACTCGCGAGCGCGATCGGCCTCCTGCTTAATTTGGAAAAGCAGCTGGTCGAACTGGTTGAACTGGTCCTTGAGTTGCTTCTCAGCAGCCTTCTGAACCGCCGGGCGTAGCACCTTCAACATGATAGGTTTAAAGAGGCTAAAGAGCAACTTGTGGTTGGATTTCACAAGCTTGATTTGGAGATTCTTGACGTCAACATCCACCTTGTCAACCTTGAAGAAATTCTGCCTGTCGGAAGAGTCCGCAGAAGACAATTTCATCCGGAAACTAAATCCCTCACCACCGAGGAAAATGTTCGCGACACCAGTATCAGTGATCGAAGGGAAACCCTGCTTGCGTTTGACGTGGAAGCTGATATCGCGTAGATCCATCTGTATACCAGTAACCTTGATGTCAATGGTGTTCTTATTGATGCTGGTGATCTTCTTGCGTCCCCAACGGTAATAGTTGTCACTAGACACTTCCAGGACGTTTGGCATGAAGTTATCGCTCTCGAGGACGAGATTTTCGATGATAGCGTCGATCTGGTTGTCAGAGTACTCGATGCGGGGTACAGGGACGTATGAGACATTCTCCAGCACAGCAGGCAGAATTACGTCCTTCACATCCTTCAACAGGTGCGACTTGAAGGCAGGCTTGCCGTTCTCGTCGTTGCCAAGATCCTTGAACAGCTTCTCAACAGATGCGGCGAAGGACTTATTCTGGGGGTCTTGATCAAACTGATCGCCAATGAACTTGACCTCATCGAGAATTCGGTCGGTGTGGGCCCTATACTTCTCACGAAGGAGATAGTTGCCGTGGTCGTACAGACGATTCCATTCCTCGGTTGCTTCGTCTTCCAAGATATATCCGTCCTCCTTGAGAGACCTACGGATATACTTGTCAATACTCTTGAACCAATCTTTGAGTTCAGGGTCTTTGTCGGCATCATCATAGATGGTCTTGATAGAGTCCCACAGATCATCAGTCGAGGTTCCGTTGGCGAAGCGCTCGATGAGTGTCTATCATCAGGTTTTAAGTTAGTCCACCTTCTACCGCGATGCAATCTGTCATGCATACCTTCAAATCCGCCTCGGCTTCGGCTAGGCCGGACCTAGTCTCCTTCACTGTACCAGTACCCCCGGAAGCCAGACGCTTGCTGTGCTTGCCATACTCATCGGCCAGGTCAAGCAGAGTGGTTATGGCTTCATGGTAGTCAGGATGCTGCTGGCATTCAAGCACCATTTTCTAAAGGTACGTTAGCATTGAATAGTTTGCTAGGTAGAGTGGGTACGAGTTGACATACCTTGAGACGCCAGATAGTTCTCTCTCGGCGCTCCTCTGGAATTTTCTTAGAAAGATACTCCCTGGTTCGAGCTCGGTACGCCTGGGCTGTCTCCTTAGTGGTTTGCTTGAGCTTCTCCTTCTCTTCTTCGGGGATTCTAGCGTCGAGCTGGTCGGCGGCAGTTTGGGCAGCGGCATTCGGGTCGATGCTACCATCTGGTCTCCTGGCAGCATTGCCACTGGATTCGGCGACATCCTTGGCGTCAGTCTTTGGATCGCCCTTGTATACACTCTGCAGCTGGCTCTTGACGTTGGCCTTAGAAATATCGGGCTTATCATGCCAGGTATTGTCGGGGGCCGGCTCATCAATGCTGGCGAGGGCTTCTCCTGAAGGCTTGACTCTGGTCGCGACATTGGTAGCGGCATCGCCTACCATGTCGCGAAGGAGAGTGGTTGCATCCTTCACTATGTTTCGTTCAGTACGTACTGCAGGCATTTCGAGCTCGGGTCACACTTACACAACTTGCGGAACTGGCCATTAGTGATGATCAGGGTCCCCAATGTGCGTAGTCCCTGCAAAGCCTGATCACCGTGCTGCCTGGCAGCATCCTTGTTCACTGGTGCGTTGGGGGTGGTAACCGTGCCCGCATCAAATTGTTGAGTCTGCCAGATGAAGTCTTGCAGAAGATTTCCTTCGTTCTTGGAGAGCAGCAACAGCTTCGCCTCATTGACGACCTTCTTGAAATCCGCGACAAGCGCCCGTCCTTCCTCGGAAAGTCTTTCGGAGGGGCTTGCTAGTGCCTTGGATGCCAAGAAGCTGTTGAGCGCAACGTCGATCTGCTCGTTCTGTAGTCAATCGCATGAGTAAGTGTTCCACATCACGTTGGCAGCGATGATATTGACTCGTGTGCTAGGTAACTTGGTAACTTACAGAAGGCACCTTGCCATTCTGGAAGGCGCTGACGATACCGTAGATCTGAAGCTTGCGGTTAACATCAGCTTCCTTCTTCTTAGGATCCAGTGGCTTGTTGACGGTAGCCATGATTGCTGTTTATGATGGAACTATTGTCCGGGTATGAAATCTGTCGAGTATTGTGATGTTGCGTCGATTCAGTTATGATGGTATGATTGACGGCCAGGTTCAAATGTCGGTGAACCGGACGTTGAATACAGCTCCTTCTGAGAAATTACTTGAGTCTGGGGTATCAAAACAGAAAGAAAATATTATGCAGTGCGGGTATAATGGGTGAGGCACTGGAAAGTGTTTTTACTTGATGATGAAGGGCGAAAAGTATTGGGAAGAAGAGGACCTAGTCCTCTGGCAGATAGAGGGGATGCGAGGGGGGATAAAGGTGTTTATAGTAGTGTCTACCTAGGTAGGTAGATAGCATGAAAGAACCCGGACCGAGAGGAGTAGCATAGCACGAGAGTACCTACTAGGTAGGTTTAATTGGAAATTAAACGGGGGGAGAGAGAAGACCTGGAAGCATTGACGCAACCCGGACTTGCCCTGATTCAAAACAATAGACGGGAAGGCAAGAGGTACCCGTACGAGTAGAATACCTCCTACATAAAATCCCAAATTCGCAAGGTACATGACACTGCTACAATCAATCACTCGCAGACACTATTAGGAAATGTACCTCTAGTTGATTTGAGTTACGATCACCAAAGGCAATTGCGATGCCTGGTATCCTGAGCTGTTCGTTACATTTGATTCTACCTAAGTACCGAGTAACTACCTAATTAGGTGCTACGTATTAGATCATGGAAAGCTCTTTCCTTCATAAACACGTCGTCTTTCAATGTTGATGGTGACGTGAAATTATAAGTTGGAATACGTCATAATTCTGTCTACATATGCTAAAGAAAGCTCAATAAGGTCCAGGTTGTCTATAATTGGTTAGGCTGGGGAATCGGGATCGCACGTCACATTTTCTATGTTGCCATGCTGCCGTATCCAACTAACCCGAGTGGTGTGGTCCACAATTCTATGCCCGGCACAGCAACCTAATAAAGCAACCCCTGCCAGTCTGGCCAGTCTGGCTGGTTCTGGCTGTCTGGCCAGCCCTGGAGGTGGAGGTTGCCGTCCCCGGGCAGTCTGTCACTCCAGATCCATGGATGTTCCGTCTGGGGTTGAAAACTTAGGTACGGACTAACCCATAGACACGAACAGCTACACTATGTACATATGTAGCTAATCAGGCCTTGATGCCCCACACATGCATTTTCGATACATCTTTATCCGGAACCGCTAGGACGTCGCATATCTAAATGTCTTGAATCGCACTCGTTTTCTGAAATTCCCATCAACTTTGCCCGAAATTTGCCAGCATTCCAGTTTTGTCAATCGTTTGTCAAGATGCCAGTGTCTACTTAGCCTGCCTGAGTAGGTCCACCCTAAAGCATGCAACAACCTAGACTTAACCTACAACAGGCACCTGCCGCCGTCCTTGATTCCACCTGGCTGTCAACGTTACCTAGTTATACATAGTACTTGCTCATAGCAAGTCAGAACTTGGTCTATCTTACGTAAAACCGCCAAGTTGGACAGCACAGTATCGTTGACGAAACAGGGAAAAAACAATGGGCAGTAGATAGCAAATGCAGGCACACCAAGCTTGAGCCATGTTAAGTTCATCTAGTCGTTCTTCGTTCTTTGTTCTTCGTGGGAGATGCCATGGGCAGACCGACTGGCCGATAAATACTTGGGCGTTCTTTCTATGACGTCGTCCTTCCTTATCCGGGTTGCGCCACAGCAGCGAGAACATCTTTGCTAAACTAGCCACACAATGGTATTAATTTGGCTTTGTTCCACGGATGGCGATTGTCGCGGAGCTTTCTCTCCAACGTGAATCGAATTTACAACACGCCCGCGTGTCAAGCATAGTAGACAGCTCCTGCCACCCCTGATCTATCAATTAATCACCCATGTGTACAATTCCTACATTTTCAACCTGCAATTTACACCAAGCCAGACAGCAGCGTACCTAGGTACAGTATGACATTCAAAATATGAAATATTACGGTGATATTGGCTTAATTGATACTATCCGAATGTTGACGCTGAAGCCGTATTCGAAGTTCATGCAACCGGTCCCGATAACGCGGCACGCGTACAACCCGCGATTCAGGGCTTCCGGTGATCTGACTTATATGCATCTGTTGGTAGTAGTAATGGGTAGGTGGGTTGGTGGGCGACGGTGGTGTGCTCTAGCAAGTCTAGGTATATTACGTCTAACATATTCGAGACTCCTGATACCTAGACCGGACACAATGTCCTTGTCTCACCGGACCAACAGTGCTATGTAGGGCTAGTCTGGTGTTGTTCGGCTAAGGAAAGACATACGTGCCCTTGATGGCTTGAGATCAGGTCGCTACTTTATGTGGTACTATGTAAGTAATTAACTATATCCCTGGCTGCATGTACCTAGGTAGGTATGGGTTGATACTTCTGCATCGCACACTGCCGAATGCATCGGTGAATTGCCGTCGCCCGTACCACCATCAGTCAGCCACACGGATAGGGGCCCTATCAACTTATCTGCGCGAGTTCTGATGTAGTTCTACTGCGCCTCCATGCCGTAATCAAACCACCTACGTGGTTATATCGACAGCATCCTCTTCAATGCATACTTTTTAGGTAGCATGCGATGGTATCACTAATATCAACTTTGGTATGGCTAGTATGACCCACGCTGATTATCGTCTAAACCGTCATTTCCGGGCGTGTGGACAGCTCAAAGACGATAGCTTCCGGTCCTTAGGTATTTCGAGGTTAGTCTGGGCTTTTTGGGTCATAGGGCTACGAACACGAGCGAGAAGACAGCTATGGCAACATCACCCAACAACTGTGTTTCCCGGAAGTGGGATCTCTACATCACCATAGGTATGCAATTGACCCCCACTAGCTTTAGGAGGGGAAGCACGGGAGTATCCGCCCAATAGTCCGAGGTCGAGCTTCCCACGGACCTCTATCGTTACACGTCGTACTATACCAACGAGGCAACGGGATTCCTAACGGCGGCTGCAGTCGAGTCTCTAGTTGCGCACCATGCTAGATTCTATGACTGGATACAAGCCCAGCACTAACAGGCGCGGGAAACAGATTCGGACCGGACTGCGCGCGCGGGCTGACTGCGCGAGGATATCGTCGCAACAGGAGTTGATGGAGAAATGCCAACGCTCCTAAGGCTCCAAAATTCTGAAGTTATGAGAAACAAAATTGTTCCTCTCATGTTGATCATGGAGGGTGGGCTCCTCAGTCTGTACTCAGGTATCACGTCGACGCCCTTACGTTGGGCCGTGTCAGCGCACATGCAAGTGTGATGGCACGGCCCTGCAAGCGTCAGACTTCGCGCGCTCATATCTTGAAGATCAATAGAGGCACCAGCGGCTGCGCCCGGCTCGGGCCGCCAATACTTATCTTGTGCCGGCTCACCGGTTATCCCTCGTGGTGCCTATCAGTCGGTGCTCGCTACTTGCTTCTTATGGTAGTACACTGGAGCGTCCATGTATATGTGCACCGACTTGCATTAGTCCTACGTACATGCCCGGTCGAACTGGGCATTATCTTATTCTTCTCTGCCATGGTAGGCTATTTAATGGATGCTTTCACTGTCCACGCTGAGCTATCGCTGCCAAAATCATCAAAGGATCACTTGAGGACGCTGTCTCTAGCTGGCGACTGATTATATTGAAATCTGAATCCGTGCTAGGGATCCTCCGCTTTGAGATTGGTGGTCCTGCTTTTCTTCGATCTGGCTTGCTACTTCTGCAATTACACACAAGGAAGATGCATCCGTGAATGTTGACCTTCGCTTCCTGAGTTATATAGAATATGTTCAGAGACAGATACCCTTAGTGAACACGTAGTTTATTTTGTCCCGATATTATTCAGGCGACTATTTACTTCAGAACTGACCCAGCATTGCTGCTCACGATGGATCCTGTAGCATCCGTGTTCTTCATCAAGTAAACGTAAGCCTCGGCTACCTCCTCGGGCAGCCCTGCCTTCCCTAACAGCGACCGCTCGGCCGACATGCCACGCAGAAACTCCGTGTGCTCCCCCCACAACTCCGTCTCGGTAGCACCGGGCGATACGAGGTTTACTCGGCGAGGCGCCAGATCGAGCGCCAAGTTGCGCGTGAGGCCATACGCGCCAGCGGCGTAGGCAGATAAAACCGAATAGTTTGGCCCCGGGCGCTCGGCCACTTGACCTGAAGTGAGGATGATAGATGCAGTGGGGCCTTCGCGCAGGAACCGTGTGCCCACCTTAGCGAGCAAGATTGAGACGAAAAGGGGAATGTGCACACTCTTCTGCAGGTATGCGAGGTCGACCTCAGCAAAGGGGCGTAGATCGGGCTTTCCAGCCGTGGCAACGATGTGGTCCAGCGGTTCAGTGCCCTTATTCGTGATGTCCGTGAGTAATGTCTCCAGTTCGGCCTCGACGGTATCGCTGCCTAGATCGATAGTGTAGCCCCGAGGGGCATGTTTGGCTTGTGGAACAGC
Source organism: Eutypella sp. D-1 (assembly GCA_023313575.1). Classification (NCBI taxonomy): domain Eukaryota; kingdom Fungi; phylum Ascomycota; class Sordariomycetes; order Xylariales; family Diatrypaceae; genus Eutypella; species Eutypella sp. D-1. The sequence goes on from JAJTTP010000003.1 coordinate 2,252,185, forward strand.
GGCTGTAAGTCGCTTCAGGGCGTCATCGACACGGGTGCGGCTTGACGACGCGATAGTTACGCGAGCGTTCTCAGCGATGCACAGCTTCGCGACGGCGAAACCAATACCGGAGGAGCCTCCGAGGACGATAATGGAATGATCAGTAATTGGAGGCATTTTGGATGTTGTTGAATTATGGAAGGAAGGGATGAGAGTTCTTAAGATTTAAGCCTAAGTGACTACGCAAGCTGGGAACTACATTCAGATAGGGACGGATATATATATTGATCATAGAGGCAGGACAAGACCCAATTGATTACCAAAGTACGTCAGTGGCTAGAAGATGTAGAGAAACTCAATTTCTTGCCTTAGGACATCCAAGTAGTTTACGAAGCAATCTTCTACCTATACCCGACGCCATTATGTTACCCTATGCCTAGTCCTCTCTCACCTGCCAATCTAAGTACTTTCCCTTTACGGCAATTTTTTCAGATGTCCCCGAGGGAGCGGAGATAAACAAGAAAGCAAAACGGACCGAGAGCTTCGTAATTACGGACTGCGGACGGACTTGCATGCATGGCAATTGACCAGTCATTTCTACAAGGCACGCCGACTTATACACAAGCGTAAAGCACGTGGAGGATTTATATTAATCTGATGCATCACGAAGCCTTACGTACTGTAGAGGAAAGCCTTGGCCAATCCCAAATACGGTGTATTTATTAGCTGCATGGGAATAAAGGTCCCTAAACGTAGCAATGCTATGTACGTAAAAGAGGCACTAAATTGGGGAAGGAGGAGTGGAATTACGATAGATCGCATGGCGATGACTTCTGTCGACCTGGGAATTAGTTATGTACTAAACATCGTGGTGGCGCCGGCCGTTAGGTAGAAGGTGGCGCCAGTGGTCTTCAGGTGGGACCTAGCAGCAAGGGCCCCTGGCCAGCTAGAAAAAGGGCTATTTTCGACAACTACAGCCACCTATCATCGACCTACTCTCGGGCTAGCGTCTACCTCGTCGGCGACGCAGCCTACTCTTCGAATTGACACCACAAGACCGAAGCTAGGTGGTATCCAAATTGAAGGCGATTTGGCTCTGTGCACACTGCTGAAGATAAGAATTCTCGCAAGACCAGGAGTTACTTCTAGCGAATTCCACATTGAGGACATGCTAGCCGACCTTATTCTCTTCGCGTTGCTACCTACATCCTTTTGTTTGAATAACATCGCCTAAAGTTTAGATATAATCCACAAGCTTCTTATCCGACACACCCTGCTTGAGCTGATATGAGCCTCTCCTAGAGGAATTCGAGGCCATGCCCCACTGCCTTTGGCTTCGGAGCACATTCATACTTTCCCTGGGCTAAAGCCTGGTATAAATAGTCGTGGAAGATGGCCCGACTAAGTTTCTTGTCCTTGAAACCGGTGACTACTACGGACTTGGTATTGGCACCCTTAGGTAGAGCACCGCCATAGGGCAAGGCCATGGCGACGAACTTAGCACCTCGACTCCGGTGAACGAGCTCTATGCAGGGCTCGGCGGACCCAGAGAGGATGGCAAAGATGCCAGCTGTAACCCGATATTGGAATGCGTCAAGGAGGTCCTGCGTCAAGGTTGGATTGGATTATTCGAAGGCTAAGCTGGTCCCCAGACTCTTGCAGAAATCGAAGTTCCGGGGTGAGCAGGTGGTGGCTACACTCAAGTGTCGGAATGTGATGAGCAATGCGAGATGATCGACATGTTCACAAGAATGCCCGCTAGCAAGGCTAGGTAGCCTTTACCGAGACATTGTGCCCACATCTGATTGTCTGAGGCTTCATGTCAAATTTTGGTGATCATCGTATGAATCCCATCTCTGCTTGCCAGGCAACCAGGCAACCAGGGTACCTAATTTGGCAGGATCGAAGTCCTTCGTAAGGCTATAAGCCGGCCATAAGGTCGGGTTTAGGGCCAACCTGAAAGGGAAAATTTCACTGTGCCACTATAAACTCTTCACCGTTGCCTAATAATAGATTTACACACGCCCCAAAAAAGACACAGATTGCTTTTAGTCATCAGTGTCGGGGCCGACTCGGCGCTGGTCGGAGCTAAGCCGGAGTGGAATTAAGGATTAACGGAGATAAATGAGAATAGGACCAGAGCTCACTATGTCAGGGTGCAACCCAGGCAGCACTTGGACAGGCATAAAACCGAGGTGATAGATAGCAGAAGGGGATGGCATGATAAATATTCACTCAATCGCCCATATAAAGAAAGGACTTGGGCCACCTTAGTCACAGTAAGAAGCGCGCTATGCCGGAGCTGACGCCGATCACCGTTTGGAGCTTGGGCGGCAGCCCCAACCCTTGGAAGATCATCGTCGTCCTCGAGGAGCTCAATATCCCGTATGATGTCAAGAGAGTCGGGATGGCTGAGATCAAGCATGAGCCGTATATATCGATGAACCCCAACGGCCGTGTGCCCACCATCGTGGATTCTAACACAGGGATTTCTGTGTAGGAGGTGCGTGAGGAGAGTAAACGCTGGAAGCTTTAACGTTCGCTAACATGTATTGAAGTCTGGCGCTATAGTAGAGTACTTGATTGAAATCTACGACGCTGATAACACTATATCATACCCCAAGTCCAGCTTTCCCGAACCCCACCAGTGCCGCAGCTGGTCGTACTTCCAGTGTAGCGGCCAAGGCCCCTATTTCGGTCAGCTAGGTTGGTTTGGACATCATCATCCAGAAAAGATACCCTCCGCCATCGAGCGGTACACGACGGAGGCCACCCGGGTCAATGGGGTTATAGATCTCTACCTAGGGAAGCAGGGCACGGAGTACTTGGTGGGGAACAAGTGCACCTATGCTGATCTCATGTTCATCCCATACGCGAGGGCACTATCCACCATAATCGCTCCCGAGATTGATACCAAGGAGAACAAGAGATATACCGAATGGCTGGAGAAACTGTACGCGAGAACGGCAGTGAAGAAGGTGTTGAAGCAGTGGGACGAGGCCATTGCATTGAACCACGAGGAAGCAGCCAGTTGAAATTTACTATCTATTACTACTTGGTCAATTTGTCCTTTGCATGCTATGAGTTACATTATTCGACATGGAAGTCCAGAATCCCTTGGTGTTAAACCTATCTTTCTTCACAGATTGATGCCGCTCATTCAAAGGATTGGCTTCGACGCCATTGTCTTGAATGGTTTCCAAGTTACAAGGGACAAGTGATGTCGCATAAGTCAACTGATTTTCGAATACTAGAAACTTTCGTTGAAAGAGTTACTTGTAAGTGGGTGGTAGTTCTGATACATGTTTCAAAGTCATCGTGATTCCTACCTGACTCAACCAGAATCAACTAGATTCACATAGTAATATAGCAAAGTGTATTGCATTGAAGACTTAAAAATATTTAAACACCGTCTAATCGCTGATATATTCCTTGAACACTTAGAATAGAGATTGGTACCCTCGCCCATCTAACAGAAGCTTTGCGAAACGTTGTTGTAGCAATCCTATATACCGAATTGCCAAAGGTTGAACTACACCACGGCCGGCTCTACAAGAGAGGCTAATTATTAAACAATATTATATCTTGGAATAGCTCCAGCTATTGTTGGCAAAATGGATCCAGCCAGTCTCCCGATTATCCTGAGTTCCATGAAGACACTGGAATATCTGGGAGTCAAACAAGAGTTACGGTGGCCTATCCTACGACACTACTTCGATTCTATCGGTTACGAAGATGCTGCCCCAGATCTCCTTACACATGTTGCTGTCGCCATAGCACAAGTAGGTGAACCAGTGCACCGCACGAACACGGCTGAGAGAAAGAGGCTCTGGACCAATCGTGGAAATTGGCCGATGCTGTTCGGTGAAGTCTTTAGCAGAGACTTCATTGGTAACAAGGAAGTACAGAAGATTCTTTTTCGCGCCTCATCATTCCTAGAGGCTAGATGGATGGCGTTTCAATTTGTTAGGGATCGATGGGAGGCGCTCCTAGGACTCAGGAGGTCACTCGGTATGATAGACGATATATCGAGTCTCATATGACATTTCTTTCAAACCTTGGTGTCCCTGGATTAGTTACACAACCATGTCTACCACGTAATTTCGCCAAACCACGCAGCGCGCGAGGTGGGAGGTGGCTCTCTTCCATAATCATCGGAAAGAAATTTCACTAACCTTCGCTGGAGGCATGAAATTGACTCTTGATATTCTCTATAAGGATCGAATTAAACATTCCAGCGGACGAATTCTACTAGAGTAAAGACACTTGCCATGACGTTGGCGTATATACTCGAAAGAAATTTTCTCATCAAAACACGTGGATTTACTCATTCTGACAGGTGCAAAGTCATAATGACTGTGGCATTAATAGTTTGCCACAACCCTAAAACTATTTGCGGATTTTAGAAAAGCGATGACTGAACTGACCCAAATAATCACCAAATATCCCATTCTGACCTTTCACAACTCACCCGAACCAATCCTGAGAGTTGATGAACTTGACCGTCACCTTTTCGCCCTCCCACTCCTCGGGCAAATAGCTCGGGCTCAGGGCGGACCTCTCAACCTCCCTGTCTAGGTTCCCTCGAGTGTTTCCGTTCATGTACCTGAGAACGACCACAGCGACATCCTCAGCAAGGTCTTTGAGAGCCAGTTCCTCCAACCCACACTTCCAAGAATAGGAATTCACTGGCGGATCATGCTTCGGATCACGCCAGTATATACCGAACGAGTTTCTATCATTCGGTTCCCGATGGGCCATGAACTGATAAACAAAATCGTACAGCGCATGCATACGTAGGCCATTTGGGTGAGTGAGACAGGCATTGTAGTATGACCTTTCGGAAGGACCCTGTGACTCTATGTATCCCAGCTTGAGGGCCGCTGGCTGTTGCACTAGCATGCGACGCCAAGAGGCGCCCTCCCGAAGAAAGGATTCACGCTTATCCCACGATAGTGAGTCCATGAAGGAAAATGTCTTGTGGTCATCCCTGACTAACAGGTCCGAGAGGCGGATAACCTCCGAGTCTTTGTGTTTAGTGGGTTCTTTGAAAAATGGAGGGAAGGCGGCTTGGAGCAGTGGGTTGATCTGGCGACCTTGAGTGAGTTCAGTGTTCGATTTGGCTGTGATAGGCTCGAAGAAGAGTGAACGTTGTAGTGCTGGGGTGCCCGTAACAAGGCCCTGCCAGAATCTCGACACTCGCTGGGAAAGGAGCAGCGTACGCATGTCGAGCCTGGAGAGGATCTCTATGAGAAGCTCCGGGGTTGATAGAACTTCATGAATTGCGGACGGCATATTTGAATTATGGCTCCTCAATCTTATGTATAGATGATTTTGGTTTAACTACCCTCTAGGCATAGATTTCGAAATAAGGATAGAGATACACAAACCCGGCATTTGAGGAAGTTCGCAGGCGTTATAAGCTACTATTTATGTTTCTTGCGCTCTTCGGTTTGATCTCGTCTGCTGATAACTCCGCCTTAGGCATCCTCGTAGGCGTTCTTGTTAATGCCCTGATCCCAGGGCTGGGGGTTTGCCTCAATTGAGGCGGTGCAACTTGGCAGCGACTAGTAAGTACAAAGTAGTCTTCTCTTCAGCGTTCCAAAGTATGAACTATTTCGTCAAACCAAACAGGCCGGGGCTTAAAGTCCAGACAACCATAATCCACCATGTAGTCGCTGGAAACTTTTTATTAAAATGAGTAAGCTGGAGCTGAATGATATTGTAGGAGATATAAGTTCATGAGAGAGGGCGCCGCCACAAGTATGTGGGACAAATACGCCACCCCCTGACCGCTTAATATTACGCACTATGCCGATCCCCGCTAACCCCTTTTTGACCCCACCTGATTTTCACCATGTAACTTAATACTGGCTCGTAGGAGATATTTAGTCCAATCTCTGCTGTGAAGCAGAGTAGCTCAGATTATCTGTCTATGCCTTTTTGAGGGCATAGTTTTAGCATTGTCTATTTATAATAGATTACGTACTGGTAACGCTTTAACTTAGAATTAAAGCTTGAAGGTTGAAATGATTAAAGTACAATTTAACAGTAAATGTAAATAGTTTAATCATTCTGGGAAGACAATGCTAAATTATCTAGCTCTTCTATCTGAACGGATCGATTAATATGCTATGATAGCCGATACCTGCAATGCTTGGCATCAACTATCATGCTTCTTCAACCAGTGTCTCGCTATCGCAGCAGGATAATCGTTACTAATGGATGCAAGCTGGCTACAGACGTATAACTGTCTAATCATGTTCATGCTGAATTGTCGTTGCCAAATAATCTATCGTATTCCTAGTTTCCTCTATAGTTCTGTTACTCTTGGAGAGCTGCGACCTGAGCAGATCAGGCTACTTGGTCCCTAGTACTTCAAATACGACCTATCTCAGTTGCAACATCAACACGGCACAGGCAACACGTACTCTACAATTACATTATATATGACTAGTTCATGCAAGGGTCTCATGTCATGGGAGGTTGTGTGGGTGGGCTAGGAAGCAAGTCTCTGTATAGAATACGTAGTCGTGGTCATCTACCCTTACATGAAAGGTAGGATACCAGAAAACAAAGTTACTGTTATCCTATGAACGAACTAAGAAGTTCGTTACAACCAACTCCAACGTACTCTTTTCCCAGACTGTCACGTAAAAAGACCTATGGTCCTCATAGCACAAAGCATTCCTTGGTTCAGGACACCGTCATGTCCTACTGGATAACAGTCTTGTCTACTACACGCGTTGAAAACACCACTGGTCCTCTGCATATCACATGTAGAGTATCCAAACTGCAGCGCTCACATGCCATCCAAGCCTGAATCCTGGTTATCAGCTGTGTATCCGAGACTCTGGTACTGGGTCTCTCCCCTGAGCGAGAAGGGGCCAGTCGTGTACCCTCCGTTACGCTGGTTGGCATTGGCAGCGTGGCTTGGTGGGTTGCCTGCGGCAGCAATTTGACTAGTAGACGTGTCTATGACTGAGTCGTCAGCGAGCTTTCTCTGTAAAATATTTATGAAAGAGTGGACTAAGGAGTAAATTACCTGATCGTAGGTCATGAACTGAGTCTTGTCCGGCCAAGTGCTGGGTATTGCCGTGAGCAGGATGGTACGAAGCCTGGACTGGATTGTAACTGTACAGAGGGACTGATACATAATTGTTAGCTGAAGTTAAAGCTCCTCTTCGTGTTTTGGAAGCGATCGAGAACTGAGCTTGCTCAGATTTTAACTAGAAATAAAAGACATACCTATGGGGCTTGGAGGTGCCGGGCGAATGGATCGATAGCGGTAACGTTGGTTGAGATTGACTGGGTTAACCGGGGAAGCTGAGATCAGGCGATTGAATTAGCCTCTTGCTTCTTTATGGAAACTGAGATATCCTCACTTACATGTACCAGGGCAAAGGGCTGGGTCAACTGTGATACGATAAGGACCATCAGAGTCATAGTTAGCTTCGCCAGGGCTGTCAACGCTTGGGAGCCGCTCGGAAGCAGTCTCAAACTTGGGTCTTGCGCCTTCCCTCAGAATGTTGTCCAGGGTGAGTTGAAGTAAAATTGGATCAACTCCCTTGCTGGAGTCGGTAGAGTGACGTCTGGCCCGTAGCTGCAAGCGAGCCTCGATTTCCCGATTTCTCGCCTTTCGCTGCTGCTCCTGCCTTTTGGCCTTCGCCTTCTCTACTCTGTTGCACGACTTGTGGTTACGAGACCCCATATGGTCGATATCGTTGGCCGAAACGCTATGAAGAAGGCGATTTCTGTCATGGGAAAAAGGAGTCGGTCTGCTGGGTTGGTGCACGCCCGCCGCGCTCTGGCCCACAGAGGACCCTGGGGAATTCTGTGTAGAAGCCGTACCAGGGTGTTGGTCTACTTGTGAGGGCGGGGTCTCTAGGACGTTCTGGTCGTTACCAGCTTCGTTGTCGTTCTCGGTAACTGCATGATCTTGTTCCTGGAGAGCGTCCAGCTCGAGGTTACCCATAGGGTTGACTAGTGGATGGGACATAGTGACGATGCTAGGCAGCAAGGCGTGTGGGTTCAGAGCCTATTGAACGATCGAGAGATATATTTCAGTGTTGGAAGTGTGATTTCGATGGTCCAATTGTTCAGAAAGGCTTTCTTGTTTTGTGTTTTCACAATAAGGATGTAGATAGCTACGTTACGAATGCACACTAGGTAACTACCTCAGTGCACGCAACGAAGGTCGTTCCAGATGCGACACTGCAGATAGTGTCTGTAGAAAAGAATAAAATGTTGAAAGAAGACGAAGACCCAAGCATTCACCCATTACTGGCACGACAAATGCATCAGATTTAATCAACTTAACAGTAAAGGTTGGATAACATGTATTTCTTCGTTATATGTATGTACTTACTCCTTGTAATGGTATGGTACTTATTGCTAACATACATCATACCTACCTAGGTACTGAAGAACGAATATATACCCACCCGGCTTGAGGCTGGTTATTCACTTCCATTCGGCTTTATGCAGGAGAAAACCTAGAAACAAGCAAGTAGTGCTGAAGGTTCTACCTAGGTATTATACATCCAAGCTAGAAACTCAACATTCACTGATTAATATTCCAGGCCATCGTTCTTTAGAAACATGTGTTTGACCTGACGCTTAAAAAAACACGGTATCACTCAAAAATTAGATATATCCATATGGATATACTAACAGCGTAAATGCAGAATTGATTATGTCTGTGGTATGTACCCTATGCTGCCATGATGTAATGAAGATTAATCGTACCTGCCCCCTTTTAGCTGCTCAGGGGTTGAATGCTTCTACCTAAGTACATATGAAGTATTACCTACCTACTCCGTAAAGCTGTAAAAATTACCTACATACTAGGTAGGTACCTACCTACATATGTAGGTAGGTATTGATAAAAGAATCGGGGCCGAGGTTGCATTCAAAAGCTGGAAGTAGCCTCTTAGCACTTAAGCCACAGTGCGGATTGGCTTCACTACTGTGACGCTTTAGCACACCTTAGCGTTAACTTTACTAGAGTGTATGCTGGAAGTAGGTACTGCTAGGGTAAATCTTTTTCAGGAGACACTACATATGTAGCTATACACGGTGCGTTATTGTGGCTATTGCCGCACTGTGGCTCGAAAGCCAAGGGGCTACGAAGTAATTACTTATTTTTAAACCTTAACTAACTACCTAGGTACCTAGGTACCTAGGTATTACCTAAGCAACCTCAAGCTACGTATTAATGGGTCCTTCCTAGGCAGGAATGTACATACACCACCTACTTAGGTACCTGTAATAACCAGATCCAGGGATCCGTTTGGTGGGTTGGTGGGACGGGATTGACCGCCCGGCAGAAAAAGATAAAGCTGATAAGATTAGGAAATTCTGATTATCTTTTGGCTAACTGCATATACTCAATTATTTTGTATTTTTCTGCATTCTACGAGGAATTGCAGGCCATCATTGTATCAGTATTTGCAACAGCGAGCAAGCATGCAGGCAGAAAAACATCTACGAGAGCGAAAATAATTAAAATTAAATGAAAATAGGCATCTTTACTTATTGCTTACGTCGCCTACATCGCCCACCATACCTTCCCAGTCATCATGGCCTCCAAACGAAAAGTCGAGGATGACTTCATCCTTACAATCTCGGATAACGATGATCCCATTCCCGAAGAAGAAGAATTCGCCATTGATCAACCACCCAAAAAGAAGTCTAAGACCTCGAAGAAAAATGGGAAGCGCAAAAATGCCGACGCAGATGAGGAGGCAGATGAGACTGGAATTTGGGGAAAGAAAGATGACGATGATGGGGCTATGGACTCAGAGTTCGAGTTCATGGCAGACGGCACGACTGATTTTAGGGAAGGCGACTTTGAGGGTTGGGGCTTCGATGGCACTCGGAAAGGCGTGAATGGCGCCGAGAAGAGAGTTGTTGACATAGACGATATAATACGGCGGCGTAGGGAAAAGAAGAATCCGCCTCAGAAGTCTGATGTTATTAAGGACATACCGGCTGAAGACGAAAAAGACGATATCGACGACAATGACGCAGATATTGACTTCGACGATGCAGATGATGAGGTCTTGGCCGCAGATGGCTTCGGAATGGGTGCAGCTTCCGACGAAGAGTCTGCAGAAGACGTTGCCAACGTTGTGGACGATATGGATGTTGAACATGGTGACGAGGACGAGGATGCATCTGACGATGACTCGGTCGCGACGCCAGTGGACCACCCCGAGGATGCAGCCGCATCTGACGACAGCGAGGACGATGTAGAGGACGAGGAAGAAGTAGCCAAGAGAAAGGCCTTTTTCGCGCCCGAGGAAAAGGTGCAGCCGGGAAAGCAGGGTGGGAAGTCGTCTTTCCAAGTCATGTCACTATCGCGTCCCATATTACGAGGTCTCACCTCAGTCGGGTTCAGCAAACCCACCCCTATCCAGTCCAAGACTATCCCTATCGCATTGGAAGGCAAGGATGTTGTAGGTGGTGCAGTGACTGGCTCTGGAAAAACCGCTGCTTTCGTTGTTCCGATTCTTGAACGACTCCTCTACCGACCCAAGAAGGTCCCGACAAGCAGAGTTGTTATTTTGACGCCTACCCGTGAGCTGGCGATACAGTGCCACTCTGTAGCGACCAAGCTCGCAAGCTACACCGATATCAAGTTTTGTCTCGCAGTTGGTGGTTTGAGTCTCAAGGTCCAAGAAGCAGAGTTGCGTCTTCGACCTGATGTGATTATTGCCACACCTGGTCGCTTCATTGACCACATGCGGAATTCGGCTAGCTTCAACATCGACACTATTGAGATTCTCGTCCTCGATGAGGCCGATCGTATGCTAGAGGACGGTTTCGCCGACGAGCTGAACGAGATCCTTACGACTCTCCCCAAGTCCCGACAAACTATGCTTTTCTCCGCCACGATGACGTCTTCGGTCGACTCGCTCATTCGCGTCGGGTTGAACAAACCCGTCCGAATTATGGTCGATTCTCAGAAGAAGACGGTCGATAAGCTCGAGCAGAAATTTGTCCGACTACGACCCGGCCGCGAGGAAAAGAGGATGGGATACCTCGTCCACGTTTGCAAGACAATGTATACTGAGCGTGTTATCATATTCTTCCGACAAAAGAAGGAGGCCCATCGTGCCCGAATAATCTTTGGCTTGCTAGGATTGTCATGCGCAGAGCTTCACGGGAGCATGAACCAATCACAAGTGAGTACACACATACTACGAGGTTTCCCACAAGACATCTAACATTCGCTTCTAGCGTATATCAAGCGTCGAATCATTCAGAGATGGAAAAGTATCCTACCTCCTTGCAACAGATTTGGCCTCCCGAGGTCTTGATATTAAGGGAGTTGATACCGTCATCAACTACGAGGCCCCACAGAATCTGGAAATCTACGTACATCGTGTGGGACGTACTGCCCGAGCTGGCCGATCTGGTGTTGCCGTAACACTTGCGGCAGAGCCTGATCGCAAAGTCGTGAAAGCAGCCGTGAAAGCTGGCAAATCACAGGGAGCCAAGATCAGCAGTCTTATCATTGAGCCCCCGGTGGCAGATACGTGGCAAGATGAGATCGACGAAATGGAAGATGAGATTGAAGCCATCATGCAGGAAGAGAAAGAAGAGAAGCACCTAGCGAACGCCGAAATGCAAATCAAGAAGGGCGAGAACATGGTCATGCACGAGGACGAGATCAAGTCGCGGCCGAAGCGGACCTGGTTCGAGACGCAGGATGCCAAGAAGAAGGCCCAAAATGCGGGTCGCGCCGAGCTCAACGGACTCAAGGACTCGCTCAAGAGGAAGAACGAGGGCAAGTTAAGCAACAAAGATAAGAAGAAACTCGACGCGCGGTCCGATAGGGATGGTGGAAAAGTGTGGAAGAAAGGCTCTGCCGAACGCTCTGGTAAGGGCGCAGTCTTGAACTTCAAGAAGGACAAGTCGAAGAGCAAGAAGGGCGCCAAGTCCAGGAAGTAGTCAGTGCGATCTCACTCAATCTAGTTGTGCCTACTTAAGGATGACTACATCTGATTACTACTTCGTCTCTATAATGCCAGTAATACTAAAACTCGGCTAAGATTGCCCCATGATTATCTATGTGGCAACTCATGAGCCTGACCCAAGTGGCCACTGAGGGAATCCACGGCTTCATACAAATTGCATGGATTGCAGTGTCTCACAGGAGGCCTGCGTCGAATCTCTTGAATCTTGGTCTTGATATTGTCTCGGTTCTCAGATTTTTCTTCATCGATCACTGCCTATTGGTCGACATGACTATCATTTAATACAGTAGGCGCGTTCGGTGTATAAGATCACTCGAAAAAAGCATTTACGGCAGTACCGTTCGTCCGCCTGAGCCCACCTGAAGCGTTATCTCGCAGCTCAGCATTGCCTAAGCGAAGTTGGACCCAGAAAACAAGTAAGGCCGCAGTGTCCCGCATGAAGATATCCTCTACCGAGAGGTGAATATATTAAACTGCACACCTCTGCTATTTATAGCTAGGACAGAGCGAAAACCTGGACATGTTGCCCCCCGACACTAAAATTATATAGTGCTACCTCTCAGGGGGGGGCCACTTCAAGGTTCGGCAGAGTATTCCAGGGCTTATCCTCCCATGGCCAACTGAGAGTCTGCTCTCAGAGATGGACAGTGGCAAAACCATCTTGCTACTTCTTTGGGATTTTCCGTCCGCTTCGTCTCTTCATGTTGTGGAATCGGTTGGATGTCTTTACTAGCTTATCTGGCCGTGAATCTTGAATCTTTCTGGGGGCGACATCATAAGTATATTAGCTCTACTATTTATTTACCAGACTCGCAGCGCTTGATTCTCGTACGCCCCTCAACAGCACAGGTAAGTTCCTGGGAGACTCCAGGCATCAAAATATGACCAAGTTGACGCGCATAATCACCCGCATGAGCCCTACTACCCACGCTGTTTCTAATGATAGAATGAATATACTTAAGAAATCTAATCACGCCCTAGCTCAGCGAAACGGCACAATCTCGCGGTACATGCAAGCGAGTTTTAATCCTGCTGGTGAGCCCAAAGCCTTGCATACAGCAGGAACATTACCTCGCCTTGCCTTCAGTAGGCAAGGGAGACGCGCTGATGGTCATGAGAATTGCCCACATCGTATCCAGAAAGGATCGGCCGACCCCCTGAGTAGGCTCTAGAGTCGCATAGCGGGCCTTTTCGTCGCTGGCCATACATAGACCGCCCCTTTTGATGTCCTATCTTAGGAGAGATGCTTGGACCAATAAGAGTATTTTTCACCCTCCCCAGATTCCGCTTTTGTTATTTGGGTATGAATTAATCCCCGACTGGTCAACAATCGGCAGTTACGTGACTCGCTCCCTCGGCGCCATGGCGCCGAGTCCGCATACGGCAATACTCTTGGTTTTACCCGGAAGTTGTTGAGCGCCACCGTCAACGCCGGGAAAAGGATATAGGACGGGGAACTTTCCTACGCCGGTTACGATTTTCTCATCCCGCCTCTCGTCTCTGGACTCAGAAATCTACGCGTCTTTCCTAACAGACAAGAAGCATCCTCGTGTGTATCTCCAGACCGACCAAACCCAGGAATACCATGTTTTTGAAGCCTATTGCGGCCGCGCTGGCGGCTACGCAGCTCGCCGCTGCCCAGGAGCTGATGCGCTTCGGCTGCTCCCAGCTCACATTCGACCGGATCGACCCCTTAGTAGAGCCGGGCAACACGCCCTCGGCGCACTTGCACCAGATCATCGGCGGCAACTCTTTCAATGCCAGCATGTTGCCCGAGGACATCGACCCGCCGAACGACTCAAGCTGCACGAGCTGCACGTACTCTGAGGACTTCAGCAACTATTGGACCGCTAGTATTTACTACAAGGCCCGCAACGGCAGCTTCAAGCGCGTCCCCCAGTTCGCCAACCTCGGCCTCAACGTCCAGGGTGGGATGACTATCTACTACATCCGCGGCTACCAGCAGAGTGCCACCGTGAAGGCCTTCCCTCCGGTACGTTGTTAATAACATCCCTTATCTCAAAGCTAGCTTTCATCGGCATGCGCGTCAAACTGACTGACACCGGGCTTAGGGATTCCGTATGCTTGTCGGTGACAGTGCGAACCGCGAAGCCAGCAAGGTTCCGAAGGGTCTCTGCTTCCGCTGCGAGGCCAACATGCAGCAGAACCCGTTCGGTGGTGCTCCCTGCACGGGCGAGGATATCCCGGGCTTCCCTAGCAAGCCTTGCAACGGAGGCTGGCGTGTCACCGTCACGTTCCCCAGGTAAGCCTTAGCGAACCTGTTTCGTCCACAACGCTGGCACAGCAAACTTGCATTATACTAATACAAAGGATAGCTGCTGGGACGGCAAGAACCTGGACTCTCCAGACCATAAGTCGCACATCTCCTACCCGACAGGCTCGTTCGAGATGGGCAGTGCATGCCCGGCATCGCACCCGGTTAAGATCCCGCAAGTCATGTATGAGATCATGTTCGACACTCGCCAGTTCAACAACCTTGCGGATTGGCCCGAGGACGGCTCCCAGCCCTTCTACTGGGCCATGGGCGACAACACGGGCTACGGTATTCACGGAGACTACCTGTTCGGCTGGAAGGGCGATGCTCTCCAGCGCGCGATGGACGGCCACTGCGCCAATGACAGATGCGCCCCGCTCCAGCGCCAGGCCGACCAGACCGCCGTCCAGTGCACCAAGGGCCAGAGCGTCAAAGAGGACATTGGCGATGACTGTAAGTCCATTAAACCCCCATAGGTCTATCTGGCTGCTATACATTCCCTTAGATGGATACGTGTGTTGTAAATATGACTAACGGTTTTTCCTTCAGGGATTCCCGCCCTTCCCGGCATGGAGCCCGGCCAGTTCTAAGAAAATGTTGGGGGGTTGGTCTTTCGCTTAAATATTGCCATGGGAGTAAGGTTCGCGCGGACGGGCTAGCAGGCTGTGATCGCTGGGACTCTTGAGATCGCGTTCGTTGTACTCGAGGACCAGAATACGGATAGACTATTATTGCCACGCCGCGTTTGCCTTGCCTCAGACAAAAAGAACATTTGTTTGTACAAAAGATGATTGATTATCATATAACGCTCCAGACCAAAAAAGCGCTACACGCTCATCGCCAGTGCTAAAGTGATATACATGATGTACCAAAAGCCAGACCAGGAACAACTCTGCGCCGACGCCACTCTATATTACGATAAAACTCCTTGACCCATTAACCATCAAATCTACCTTTTACGCCTTTTCAGCAAATCCAAGCTCAGGACTATCTCCGCCCTTGAAGATGACATAAGCCGCCTTCAGCGCCACATCGCCGTAGATATTAACACCAAGGCCATCGCTAGACTGGATAGCACCGTAGCAGCTACCCTCGTTATCAACCGGGGAGAAGTTGATGTAGGTTCCAGGGATCACCATGTCCCTGCCGCCGTCGCTGCTGCCGTTGACGCTGACGGTGTAGGTGAAAGAGGGGAGGTCGGCGTTGCAGGGGAATATGAAGCCTCCGTAGTCGGTCGAGTTCTGTGCGCCGTCCACCTGTGCGTAGTAGTTGCCGACGACGTCGTCGGGGAGTAGAAGCAGTGTAGTGCCAGTGTCTGCGATCCCGCTCACATTGCTATTGTCGTACGCGGTATCGCCAACCTTATACCCATCCGCGCTGAACTCCCAGAGTCCGGCTGAAGCGTCCACGGGTGTGTAAGTTATATCGCCCTGGTATTTGGAGCTGTTGATCATGCCAAAATCGAAGGAGCCGGCTGCAGCGAGAGAACATGTTAGTTTAAGGATTAAGAGACATAGCAGAGGGAGGTTGTGGTGTAAGGGGCTGGTCCCACTCACTCTTGTTGTATTTCAAATCAACCGCGAACAAGGGCTGTTCCAGGTTATCCATGATATTCTCGAAGAAAGTCTTCTGCGGGACAGGCTCGACAGTGCTGAGGTTCCGAAAGGCGAAGCCGAGGATGCCGTCGCTGTTGAGGTCCTCGAGAAACGACGAGGAGACATGGCTGGCGGCGCCGACAGTCTGGTTGAGCGCGGCGATTCCGCCGACCTTGAGCACATCGGTGTAAACGCTACCCGAGGCAGCGCTCCCGTCTCCGTACGAGATGTTCCAGCTATAACCGTTCAGGACAGCGGCGCTCTGACTCTTCGCGGGACTGTAAATGTCGTCGTGGCTCTCGACTACGTCCCCCCCTTGCTGAGATAGCTCGCTGCTGAACACCCAGAAGTCCGCCGACCCCGTGTCGATCTGCACGTTCAGCTTCTGCGGGGGCGTTCCCACGCTCACCGGGGTTAAATACTCGGTGTCCCACTGCTCCGGCTTGGCCGAGACGCTCCCCGTCTCATTGCCCCTCTTGTGCAGCTTTGCGGTGTCGGCCGCGCTCAAGGCCCGGGCCAGTGGTTCCGGGATCGCTCTGCGGTACTTCTGGTATACTCGGGCCAGGTTTAGAGGACCGTTCTTTATGCCCCTGTAGTTCTCATTCTGAACTTGATGGATGGTGTCGGTCCGGGCTTCGAACTGCTTATGTCCAGCTGGTGCGCTGGAGGCGCCGAAGGAAAGAGTGGCGATTGCCAGTATGATTGCTTGTGGTAGGGTCAGCATGATGTGCTTTGTTTGTCTGTATCAAGGCTTGATGTTCGTGCTGATCAGGTATTGTGAGCTTGATGAGTGAACATCCAAGATTGGAGGAGGCAGGTAGATTTATCCAGATCCCGATGGGTTGGCCGTTCACGTCGTAACCATGTGGCTGACTGGGTCAATTAAAATAATTTTGGCCATCCTCGTCATCACCCTACCGATGTCATCGGTCACGCGCCTCGACCGCCGAGCAAATTGTCAGAATGCCAAAGCAGCTCTAATCCGAGGTCTAATCTTGACCGGCCGTGTCCCCTTGACTCGGAACCCGACAGGAAGGGGGTTCCCCTGAATTGGCGGCTTTGGTAGGTGAAGATTGGGCAGGGGAATTCGCGTGGCTTTACGTCACATAGAGTGTGTGAGGCTCATCGTTCTCCCGGATAGTTGGGCCTCCTGGGGAAATTCACATGGCTCGTTGAACTCTTGCTACTCCATAACCATCACCTCAACCTATCCAACGGCATCACCTGACCCAGACGGACGGCTAGTTGACTCGCACAATACCGGTGCCAGCCACTGGCGCGCTGCCCAGGATACCACAAATAGAACATATTCTAAGTTTAGTCGCCAATTCGTCCTCGGTCCCTCACCAAACCCAACCATGCTGAGTCGACTAGTGATGTTCGCGAGTCGGATCATTACATGACTCTTTCAGACGGATCGTATAGGCATATGAATTCTTAAGAGCAGCGCACAATATTCCAGGTAGCCACATTATTAGCAGTGAAATAAGCTTTTTGACGGCTCGACGATCGAGTCATGGTGACAGCGAGTCGGGACCTTTAACAACACTAAGGTCGGCCAAACCCGGGTTCCTGACATTGAGGGAGGAAATTATATTGCAGTTTCCAAGTTCATACGGTCAATTCCGAACCGGCTGTGGCCGTAATGGTGCACGATAGCTCCCACCGTCCCAGTTGATCGTGATAAAATACCTAAGCGCTTTGGGTTATCTTGAGCCGCCCTTGGCTTAGCCATAGCAACAAGGCCTAGGTACTATCTCATACTAGAGGTATCCTCGATCATACTAAAAGGCCCTCTCTTTTTGGCACATTGGATTTCTTATCGTCTTCGACATCCATACTATGGGAACTCATAGTGTGTAAAGGAATAATAGCCAAGAGAGGGTACTGAAATATGGGGTCGAGGAAGGTATGAGACGATCTCAGTCGTGGAGCTAGCTCTGGGAAGGAGGCGATTGCTATAGCAGAAGTGATACCTACATTTCAGCAATAGTCAGGTATGGTCTGTCGGTGTAAAACGCAAGGCTTCAAGCTGAGGGCACCACCACAAACCTTTACCGACAGAGTCACCATACGTATCTCGTTCTCTGTCAACGACAGTTAGCTCCTAAAACGTGACAATTTGACGAGTATGCCTGAGAGACCCCATGATGTCATAGGAACCATGAAATAGACGCGCCCCTCTCCAGGTTACCCATCAACGGGGATGGGGTAGTCCCTAAATCCCAGTGACGGGTTTTAGGTTTAGTCTGTTGCTATAATAGGATTCCGTCATCTAATTTTGAGCATCGTATATAGATGTTCTGAACCCAATCCGTTAGCCACCGTGTGGGTAAGAAGACAGCCCACTGAGTCGCTCGTCGTATACGGCGTAGGGGACAAAACAAAGCAGACAGACAATTGGTGAATATAAACCTCATCACTATGGCGACTCGGGAACTAAAACGTAGCGTAAGTCGATAAGCTAGAATGAGTGAGCGGCAAGAAGGACGACTACCCCGGGAAAGCGCAGGGTGAGCACAATGACGTAGTTGCCTGGGGTCGTGTCATGGAAGAGGATCCGACCTCCACGCTAGCAATTACCATATCGACACGAGACGTGTCTCCTTGGCGTCACCAGGGGAGGGGGGGTGTTGACATCATTGCTACCGCGTCCTTTCTGCTCTGCGAGATCTCGGGGAAAGGGATGGTCGAGATTCATCGGAGTAGACTGAAGAGCAATCGACGGCGAGGACATGGAAGGGTGTATCTCTATTCGGAATTTATACAGTGCTTGAGAGAGATGGAATAAGATATCGTACACCGTACGCTGCGCATCGCTAAGCAACCTTGTATCGTATCACCTCGCCGGCCTGCGCCATGTATACACCGTTTATTCCGTGTCCCTGAGTGGATCCTTCCACGACAGCGCAACTGAAACTGTCTCTAGGCACATCAACTTAGCTCTTCCTCGAGGTCCCGGGGCTGACGCCCATGGATCTCAACTCCTCTCTAACGATCCCTACCGCCTCCTCAATGACCTCGTCCCCACGCCTCCACGTGTAAAGCCTGACGCCGAGGCCATCGAGTGTATCGTGTGCGCGCTCCAGGCGGCGGCGCCATAGATCCAACCTCTTATCGACAGGTCCCGCAGCAGGCTCGCTCGAGTTCGTGCTAGTGCGGCCCTGCTGGCTTAGCGAGGGCCCAGGGCTGGGGGCCAGCTGATCCGAGTCTAGATGCTCCAGGGAGTCGGCCATGGGCCGGCGGGAATTGCCGGTGGAGGACGTGAGGTGCGGGCTGCTCCTACTAGCGATGCTCGACGGTGTGCCGCGCCGGCGTGGGGGTGGAGGTGGAGGCGGAGCGACACTTCTACTCCGTTCTTTAGACGAAGGGGTGGGCGTGGTGGATCGGGACGCGTATGCTAGGCTCGGAAGCGCTAGGTCGGACTTCGTTTTCGACAGCTGGTTTGCCGAAGGAGTAGAAGATCGAGGCGTGGACTGCCCGCTACCACCGGGCGTCGGCTTGCGGGCCGCTGGCGGGGGAGGAACCTTCTTTCGTTCAGGGATATTGCTTGTGCCCTGATCTTTTAGTGCGGCTGGAACAGCTGGGGAGCTCCGTAGAGATGTCGGTTTGGATGGGCGCGGTGGTGGTTTCTTAGATGATGGATCTTCGCCCTGTGACGCAGGTTCAGAAGACCTTGACGATCCTGCCGTGATCACGGTTTCAGGTTCCTCTGACAAGTCTATGAGATCACCCATGAGTGGACCCTCGTTGTTGGCTACTCTGGGTGGTAGTCTGGGAGGCAATATGGGCCTCCTGGAATCCTCTAACTGGCGTTGGCTTTGCGTCTGTTCGGAACGATACGTCGATCTCTGTTGTGCAGCCTCTTCTTCTACCCTGAAGCCGGAATCGAAGTATCCAGTTTGCTCAGGCGTCGTGACATCACGAATGAAAACAGCAACGATTCGCCCAGGATAAGCAACTGCCAGTTCCGTGTATACCTCGAGGTCAGCTTCACCGCTATCCCCGACAAGGAGAAATCTCCTCTCGGGAAAGTCGTACATTATCTTCTCCAAGGTGCCTTTCTTCCGCTCCGCAACCGGCTCGAATATCCCTTGTAGCATACCACTGTACTGCTTGAGATGCAGTGAACCAGGCGGCAACCCAGCGCGCTTGAAAAAAGTGGCGATCACCGGATAAAGCTGCCACGGGCTGTTGGAGCAGTAATGAAGCTTGACACCCATGTCAAAGAGAGTGCCGTACCAATCCCTAACACCATCGATGGCCATGTCGTTTAGGTCCCGGATGAAGGTATTGCGAAATATTTCCTTTGCCCCGAGTAATATGTTGGAATGTTTGATCGTATCGTCGATATCGGTGATAAGACTGACCCCTTTCGGCTCAATAATTTGGACAGGCTCGGTACACGATATATGCTCACTGGCCAGCACCCTCACGTGCGTAGGCACAAAGTCAAGCGCTGCCCTAGTGATGAAGTGTCCCGAGTCATTCGTCATAACTGTACGCGACTGCGACTGCACATCATTGTAGAAAAACAACGTTATTGGGACTTGGACCAGTGGTGTCGTCATGAAGGGAGCGATACGAGCCATCAGGTTCGCGTTGGCAATAGCCAACTCTGCCTCGTTCATCTGGCTGCTACTCGTAGTACTGGACGTGTTGGTTCTTGATGGGGGCGTTAGGTTTGTAGGTGCAGGGGGGGTTGCATTTCCGTCTCGTTGTCTACCCCTATCACCCTCCTCATCAGCGTAGAGGCGAGGGTCGCTGTAATTTCCTCTTTGCGCCGCTTCCTCCTCGGCCTGGCCTCTGCGTTCAATTTCTTGGGCTCTTTCCGCAATCCTTTCCTGTTCCCTGAGCTCTTCGTGCTGTTGGTGTGGTGTGGCATAGGAGGGCTGGGTCTGTTGAGAATTTGGAGCGGGAATGCCACTCAATTGTCTCGCTAAACCGATCAGCATCCGATTGCGGCGGGTGATTGGTCCTCTGTGCGGGTTGTAAATCCAGCCACGTATATCAACGTCGACGATGGCCTTTTCGTCCTCATGACGCGCCCATTCCCCCCTCCAGTATTCATGATCGTCCATATTTACCGTCGCAGCACGGGGAGGTCCAGCGGGATCCTCGAACTGACGGCCTTGCATCCTCACGTGCCTCTTCGCATAGGAAGGGAACAGGACCATCTGCTCGTCCCCTTTGCTGATGATGGCGACATCGGGGAAAGACCCGGGAATGGTGATCTTAGAAGCTTCGGCGGAGTCTATCTCGCTGGCCCTTGTCTGGTTGTACGACTCCCTGATCTCATTGACAGCACTAGCACCCGCCCTATACATATTTCCTGCCATGGCTGCGAGCTTCTTTCGCCTCGCGCCAGGCTCGCGACCACCGCCGGCGCCATAATTCCCACTCCCTACACCATAACCTGGCATGGAAGTCATGTTCCCGGGGACCACTCTCGGCCCATTCTTAAGAGTTGGCGGGGCAGGGGGGCCCAGAAGCAGCCGCCGCGCTTGATCAACAAGCCGGGACTGCTCGCGACGGCGACGTTGGCGCTCGAGGACAAAGCGGTATATGCGACTCTGTATACGATGTTTCAAGAAGGGAACAGTATCGAGGTGGAAGCCAAGGATTCGTTCGCGATATCGATCCCGAAGTTTGGGGAAGAGATATTGTATGAGGGTCTGCCTTTGGTGTTGACGAGAGCGCGGAGGGTAAAATCGTCGCGGAGGAGCCACTTTGACGGTGTAGTCACTGATAGCAAGAAGAGGAACCGGAGGACGAAGAGAATGGAGAGGATGGAGAGGATGCGTCTCTACTTGTATATGTCAATCTAGGCATTACTATATACGAGGTGGGAGCAACAAGTGAATCTATCTCCTGAGTCCTGACCCGTTAAGAACAGCATGAGGTAAGTGAGATAACAGGGGCAACTGATTTTTTCTTTCTTTCGACGACGCTTGATGCTATCGTTGTCAGCACATGATAGCTACAATGTAGAGCTATAGGTAGGGCTGGAGGTAGGGGTATGAGGTAAATCAGGCTAGGTGCAATTAGAAATTATCAACAGTAATGGATTGTGAGGTCATGGTCGCATAGTAAATAATAGGCTTAGGGGTCGTGTCGCTGTCGCGTGCACAAGGGGTTATTCAAGGTTGAGGTTCATGTGAGAGTTGATGTACATACCTAGGTGTAGTTTAGGTATGTAGTCTAGTAGGTAGGTAGTAGAGAAGAGAAACTCGAGGTCATCCCGAGGTCATCATCAATTCAAGTTGCAGACTAATAATAAGCTAACTAGCAGGTACCTGCTTACCAGCCCTACCTACCACATGTAGGTACCTAGGTCGGGTACCTAATACCTACACTTAGTAGAGCTAGGTAGATTGGTAGGCAGCACCTGGGACTTAATGACATCAGCTGGCCAATTACATTTTAAGAAGGCTATTAGTGCCCTAGAGCTCTACATATGTATGTAAGTATACGGATTTCATGTACTAAGTACTCCCCGTCAATCCGTCTCTCAGGTGAGAGAACCTGGCTGCCTGGCAACGGCTCTGCGGCTTCAATGACGGTTCCAATGATATCTACCTTCATCCATGTATTCTACATGATTTCAACACGTGCTTATGGTCTTCCCCAATGTATTCCAGCCAATATTCTCTACACTCGCATAATAAACATAAATGGCCCTGGCCCTAGGCTTGGGAAAAGATGCAAAGAGTCTAACGCAGGCGATTTGGTACACTGCTACTTAACAGCCGCTGATAGCGTGCACTGGGTGATTTACATGGTCGCCTAACCCAGTATGTTTGCCAGCTATGATCTCATCCATGCATCTTGTAATACTTCTTGCATCAGTATTTCTTTTACTGCCGATGTCTTGTGGACGTTTTTGTGGCATTTTCGGTCACCTGCCATGGCTATGGTATCAGGCAGGGCGAACCCAGCTCTTGACTTAACTCTATAGTGCAAAATAGCGAACATTTTTGCCAACCATTGGTCAATTCGTCTAGTGGTTAGGACGGTGGATTTTGATAGATCTGATCTCCCCAGGTCGTTTATCTGAATCTTCCACAAACCTCGGTTCGATCCCGAGATTGACCTTTCTTTTTGCTTTTGCAGCCAGCAAATTATAGCGAACTTGTAATTTTTTAAGGGGTTACTTACTTACTGTGTCATATAATAAGAATTTGGCCAAACCCTTATTTTTAGATAATGATCAGGATAGGTTCAGATCAACCAGGGTGTGCAGATAGCTACATAGGTAGATTGGTTGTTTAATTTCGTATAATTTCTTTCCACTACAATCTCGTGCGGAGACTTTCACATTAATAAAAGATGGATCCAACTATAACACACTGGCCCGTCGAGCAAATGATGTAACTCTTTCGCAATTATACGTCCGTCGTCATCCGTTGGCACCCAGTCCGACGTTGAGCGACTCCAGCGATCGGGGTTGTGTGGGATGGCAATCCGAACAGTCGGGACTTGCACGGTCGCCTTTGGAAGCGGAACATAGAACGTGTCGCTTGATTCGTAGGCCGTAGCAAACAGGCAGGTGCTGGCATTTTGTGCTTTTTGAACTATGTACCTACGTACACTCCATGAAGTCGAAGTCCCAACTGGCATTGAAAAGGACCCAAACCCGACTATTCGCCTTTCGCGGCCATCGCGGCACGGCCGGCTTTAGAATTCAGATATTCGTTACTATCAAAAGCACAACGGCAGTCAGCAAGAGGTGAATTCACATATCGACTCGACTCGATATCAGCAAGGAGGCACATACCGTTCGGTCGCCCAGTTCATGCAATAGTACGCGACGATGAGCGGGGGCGCCCAGTACAGGACCTGGGTCCTGAATCGCCGCCATCCATTAAATACCATCGAACGGCCCATGCCGGCAAGGGGGTTCTGGCGGTTGGAACTGAGGCTGTACGAGATAATTCCTCGTTGCGGAGACATGCATCCTATCTCAGCGTACACCGTTAGCTTCCCGAAGACGATACCCGGCTTTCGGGGTTCAAGAAAGGAAACCCGGAACCCAAGCCCACACGCCTTGCCGACCGGGACGCCAGTATCAATAAAGTCGAAATGCTGTCTGTCGTCCTCCTTTCTGTCCAAGCTGGAAATCGATATCTCGTCCACGTACCAAAATTACCCCATCCTACTTTGTTCAGGTATCTGAACGGGAAAATGCAGGTTAGCTACAGCTAATTGAGCAACGGTGACAAATGTCTGGATAACTTACTTCCCATACCTCCCGACAGGGTGATCATCACCACTACGCAAGATCTGGGTCGGACGCATCTTCACATAACCAGGAGCTATTCATGAGCGATATAACTGGACTGAAGGGTGTATCAAAGATGAAGACAGCTGAAGTAGCTATCTACCTCTATAAGTTGGATTCAAGGCATCACGTGCTTGGTTCTCGTCCCTTATGAGTACGGAGACGGCCCGCGAATTCCGTCAGCCGGGATGAGGGTGCGGTTGCGTATCCATCGCTTCCCATTGGCCGGCTACTCTACTCCTTGGTGCTTTTAGGGGGAGGCGGGTCGATGATCGGGCACACTGTTGGGGTTGCGAGTCAACGATCCAAGGAGAACCGAATAGTTACTACCTAGTCGGCATCGTAGGTGTAACACGATCTCCCATTTACTACAACTAGACCCATGGTCTCATGAAGCAACAGTAAGTGCATGCGCATACGCGGCGCAGCATTATTATATTACATTAAAATTGCGTCCTGCAGTGCCCAGAAATTGAGGTCCGACGAGTCACCACACGTTCCTTGGGAGAATAAATCCTTCAATGCAGTTCTTAGCGTATCTCCAGTCAATCCCCAGTCGCTCAATGGTCAAAATAGCCTACATCCAAGTCCGAAGCCAAGGAAGTAAGGAATGATGGTTCCATGTTTGTCACTCCTAACGTGCGGTGCGTGCGTAAGGACGAGCAGGGTTCGAATCCTGCAGCACTGAATGGGCGGGGTAATGATGTTTCCTAAGTCTTGAGCTTTGGTCCTAATTAGGTGACTCATGACTAACGCAACTCAATCAGTCCATGAAGTCAAGGCTGCTTGCTCCCCTCGAAGGTTACTTAGTCGATAAGCCTACTTGACCGAACCGAAGGACCCCCATGATCAACGAATCCTTTCCATTCCGCACAGGTACTTCCTCATCCCGTCGAGTATGTATCTCTCGCCGCTTTCCTCGGCCTGGCTCACATTCTCCAGACCATGGTGGACAAACTTTGGCCACGTGTTCGTCAGGACCAGGTACTTGATCTCGGCCTCGGCGGGGTCGAAGACTAAGGAGGTGAAGGAATCCGGAACAGACACCGTGCGCCCCTCGCTCGAGAGGTCCGCCATCGTTGCCACAGACTGCAAGTTCGCCTTGCCCAGAGTTGCCTCAAGATCATATGTATCGCGCAGGTCGTCTGTCGAGCTGGTGCTGAAGTCATCATCGAACGGCGTCGCTGAGCCCGCCGATTGTGTGCTGTTCCGCCGGTTCAGCGTGTTTGCAGCGGCGTCAAATAGAACGGCCATGTCCTTGTTTAAGCGCGATGATATATTGACGGGGAACCGCGAGTACTCAAGACTGATGAAGTGGGAGTAAATCCGGACGGCTTGTACGAACTGATCATACCTCAGCGCGACTGGGTCCATGGCCGCCGCTGCCGCGGTGGTGGACGAACCCGAGACCCAAGCACGCCTCCAGTCCGCAACGTGCGACAGGAAGCTAATATTCTCGCCCGAGAAGTCCTTGAGCGCGGCGAATTCTAGCAGTGGACGCGGGTTATTCCGCAGCGCGTTCTCGAGCGCCAACATCGTAAACATGTCGCTCCGGCGCGAGTCTCCCGTCTTCGCGCTCACCTTCGTCTTCACGCTCCTCCCCGACGTGCCACCGCCGATCGTGGTGCCGCCCAGGGCCGTGTTCGTGGAGACAGAGTCCGTGCCCGCGTCCGTGCCCCGGTTCTTATGCTCCCACGACGCGATGGCGTCGAGCGTCTCCTGCTGTAGGCTGTGGGTCTTAACGACCTGCCAGCAGGGGAACCCAATGACGAAAGCCTCGATGAAGAAGATGGATATCGAAAACCTGTACAGTTGTGTAAGCTGCGTTTCTTCCCTGGAACATAAACAACACTTACCACATAGGCGGGAAGATGATGGAGTTTACTGGCTCCATTTGCGGTATATACGATGCAGCTAGCCATAGCGGCGATGCAGGCAAACTGGACTTTGTTAGTAGGCGGAGACTTGCCTGTCAGGACGTCTGGACTCACCCAGCAATGCAGCAACCGATAGTCTGGATACGCCATCCGTGAGTGTCGCGAATGTTCCTACTCTTCCAAAGCACTGTGCGGGCTCGTCAGTCAGGTTCTCTCGTGGGAGCAAGCAAGGTAGGCTGGCATGTGTGAGGCGGAACGCAAGACATGTCTCAGGGGTGAAAAACATTCCACGGTTCCATTTTGGAAATGACACCCATGGATTGGACGGAAGGGATAATGGACGACTTTCGGGCCGGCTTACGGTAAGGGGCGTAGATCCATGCCCAGAAAAATTGCCAGGCTATCGATAGCCACCTATTTGAAATGAGCATATGGCAGTCCCGAGAGAGGGGCTGGCCGACTTACCATTCCCAGCCGGTGAGACACATGGCCTCTCGCTGTTGCTCCGTCCCAGGGACCTCGCTGTTGAAAAACCCATAATCAGGATGGAATATCTCGGAACCGAAATAGACAAAAAGAGTGAGTGCCAACTACTGCGTGTTAGCATATGTTCATAGTTGACCATCATAGCATAGCGCGATCTTCTTACCTCGACCGCCATACCAAGGCCGATAAAGATGATGATTCTAGTCGTCCTGTCCATCCTGTACACACGTTCGACCATCCGCTTCCACCACGGCAGTGACTGGTCGATCGGGTTCGACTTCTCAGAAAGCTGCATATCATCTAGGTCGGTGTAGCTCGCGTATCTTCGCTGCTGGCTGGCGATGTATAGGAACTGGCTGTTGGCGGCCTGGAGTAAGGCGATACCGAACGGAAGGTAGAGACTCATTATCCAGAACTGAGCATCGCAGGGGATGATGGGGTGGATCGTGTAGGAGACCAGGCAGACTACCGCGTAGAGATGTAGCAGCGTAACGGCAATAAAGATTATCGGGAGCCGTCGGATCTGCAGGAATGGCAGTCGACGATGCCGGTGTAGATAAAGTATGCCTCCTGCCAGGAGGACAGTCCATACTGCCCCGAGGCAGATGTAGACCCATCCCAGGGTGCTAGTCCGAAACTCAGTCATTGTTCGGATTGTCAGGTACGGTACGTGCAGTTGCCGGGTTTTGAAAGGAGAGTAATGGGCAACCGCCGTATTACTGTCGTGTGAGTTCGTCGGCCCCTAAACCTACTAGACCTCGACCAAACAACAGGGAACTCGGCGTCTTATATTCCAGTGTCGACCGGCCAGAGACAACGTTAAGGACCCGAGACATTCCCCATCTCGGTTGGAGAGGCAGCCACAAGACGGCATTCTAGACCGCTTTGCTCCACCACTATACGCATACAAATTGCCATCACAAGCAGACTCGATATCCAAAAGCAAATTTTATATCCACACATCCCACTTAGCTCTCGCGCTATCTTTGAATAATGGTAGAGGGGGGCGCGTTAGCGCCAGGCTTGACACAGATCGAGGGATCGGGATGCTCTGCCTATGGGCATCTCACAGTTCGTGCCTTGGACTAAATGCCGGGCGGGAGGGCACCCGATGGGCTAACTCAGGCCTAACGCCGGCAGTCCTGTGCGGGCTGCCGGCGGGAGCCATCGTTGGCTGGGATAAAAGTGCCCAAGCTACCCAACCCTACGTGCATCTCATAGATTCACCAATAGTGACAGGTAATCCGCCGATCAAAATGATACATGACATCTAGCGAGCAGGAACTCCTCTTGGTCACCGTCATGAGCCAGCTTAGCGGGATTCGACTAGCTGGTTGAGTGCAAGCCACCAGCCAAGCAAAGGGATTGTGGGCACTGCGAGTCACATTCGGCGAGTAATGTGCTTCGTGTGTGTATGCCTCCTTGGTTTCCATCAAGAATGTCTTGAGTGATTCAGGGCTATCACCGGTCGCGGCTCGGCGGTTTGGCGGAAAACCAATAACCACAATCCCTGGGGAAGTTATGCGTGTCTTAGGTGAAGTTTACGTATGTTCTCTAGCCCAACATAGGGGGTTCTCGCTTGGCTCGAAGAAATGGGTAGTCAGACCTAAGCCGACGGGGGAACGAAAGGCACCAAGCGTACTAGACGTAGAAGCCAGCTCAAATGAAGCAGATGGTCATGCACTCATCTCAAAAAAGCGATTACACGATAGTCCTAAGAAGTCGCGTAGCACTGTTGTGATACTAGTTCGTGCGCCCTCACATGCAGCTAAAACATATCATATTGTGGCTGAAGTGATAGGCGTGCCGGTGCGGTCGATTGGCGGGTTTCTCGTCCCATTCTTTGTTTTCCTGAGTCCAGCTTTGATTCAGCGAAAGCCAAGAATGTCTCCTCCGTACGAATACATCGTCTAGACGCTATCTATTGATTGACAGCTCATATTCAATAGCCTAAAGGAGGACAAGAAACAATTGACCTAATCGTAGATCATATTCTGGTGCTACTCCTTAACCTTAGGAGGCGGGCACATCAACCTGTATTCCATGTCACAAGTAGAGTGGTCGAGTGGAGCGTCGCATAGCGCGATCCCGGTACCTGGCTTTGGGAGATCTGATCGACCAAACTTTGTAAAGTGGACATGACGATCTCTGTTACAGGGTTGCCCGCCACAGCTGGATTAGCTGGGTTGCCAGGACGGAGTGAGCCGCAATCTATCTTCCGAAGGTGACCAGCCGCAGGGCGAACCCTAAACCCTGTATCTTGTCAAATCGATCTTACCATTACCAGTATTGTCTGATGCCTGCTAGCATAGGTTTTACTAGGCTCCTCGGTGCATCCGTAATTGTTCCTTCTTTCCTTTTCTCTCATCTACGTGAGACGATAATACCCTTGTATATTTGGATCAATAGTGTACTTAGTGCCTTTTGCCTTTTTAGGCCTTTTCAAGGAGACATATCGCTTCTGCAGTATTTAAATCGCCCAAACCTCCTCGGATATCCCGTCATCTATCTCATAGAGAACATCGTATGGGGCCTATCGCTAGATCCTATGTCACCAGCCGCAACCCAAATTGATGGCTATCGTCCTGCCTCCCCACCCCTTCCACTAATCCTAAACCCTTGGGGAAGCTGGAAGCGGCCGTGATACTGCCTCTGATCACGCTCACGAGTTCAGCCGGCCAGCTGCAGTAGAGTGCGATGTTCTCGAGACCCTACCTCCAAGATCACCATTCTTACTTTTAAACGGGTGATTTATCGCGGTATGTAAAATAGCGTGCTCATGGTCGAGATCGAATATACTGCATCCTCAAACCGATGTCTAGTTCAAGTGATTAGGCCCTAGATTTTTCATACATCAACACGTAGTAATTCACCTGAAATTGTAGGGCTAGGTTGTGACCATGCAGAAGACTGCCGCTTATAAGGCCTGGCTCAATCTACGAGAGGATGCCCATCCATTCAAATTTGAAATGAATAAAACCGGTGAAGCATGAATAGCCCCCGGTGATGGCTACGCCGGTTCCAGACGCAGCGCATATCTCTGAGCAGCAGCAACATATGATTCATGAGCCGATGACGTATGGATTTCCATGACTATGACTTCCTTATCAGCTTTGGGATGTAAAGTTTCACCAGGTCATTGGCTGGACATCTGATGGAACCAGTCACATTGGGATGGAACGGAAGCTCACGATGATCGGGTGTTATCCTAGAGTACATGGTAGAGTGGCTGAAGTGGAATAAAGCCACGACGATAGATGGCTTCGCTTGTGGAGTTTGCTGATAACCGTTTGTGGCTCTTGTCAGTTGCGGCCCTGTGTACCACAACCGTGATACATCGTCCTCCTTCACCCCGTATCTGGCTTAATTGCCGCTTCGGCACAAAATCCACAACTGTTTGAAGCCGTTACGAGCGGCCAACTTTCCCGTCTCAATGTCTCAAAACTCTCCCGCAATACAAAGCGACTTCTACTTGCGAACCTTCTCGTGAGTGCTTTACCGAAATCTGTTCAGGGAATTCAACATACGTGTCTAAGTTACGTGCCATTCAATTTATTGCCTCATCTGCATGTCCCGATTCATCTTGCCGGTTGGTGTAGATTTACAAGGATGTCTAACCCGATGGTGGAAGCCTAACTCATATGGTTCCTTAGTCATCGTGTTCAAGCACATTTCTTCTTTCTTGCACCCGAGGGCCAAGATGCCTCTCGCGATAAATACGTCAAATTCTATTGCCACCGTCGCCCTCGCCATAGGGGATAGATACTATTGGAATAGCGTGAGGTTAAGACTGAGCTGACTAAAACGATTGTTGATGTGCAAATGCAAATTTGACGTTGATTTCGCCTTGAGGGCAGCATCAGCTCTGGCAGCTACTTACGTACTTAGGTACGTTGCGATGTCATTCTTCGGCCTATTCATGCACCGCAGCCCCACCAGTAAGAGGCAGTGATTTGTCGGTTTTAAGACCCCCCAAGCACCCTTGCCCCCTTTAGCTTGCTAGGCCCCATTAGAAGCTGCCCAGAAGATGAGGTAAGTCAAGAAGGAAATCTAAGCAGTTCGATTTGTTACTACTGCAGGTGCAGTCGACTCTCCAGCACATGGCAGGAATCGTAGACGTGGACTGGAAAATATCCACCTTGGATCCGTGGGTCACAAAGGTACGGACCTTGTAAGTACCTGTCCATGAACAGGTACGAGTTGAATGGGCTTAGATTCAAAATAAATACTTGGTCATGAAGTATATCTTATCTACTTACCTAAACCCGAATTCTACCTGGCACTTGCCTGGGGGAGCCAGTTGACGTCGGGCCAATCCGAAGGGTACAAAATACTTACTTGCATTGCCACTGAACTGGTAGCCTATTATTCCACAAGCAAGGACGTGGCTTGACCAATCAGCAGCTGTCTTCGTCTCCTGGTTGATTGGGTGACAAGGTAGCTAGGCAGCTAGGAAACCACACTCAGGGCGCCTAGGCTCCTGGGTGACCTGATAAGTACCTAGTTACTTCTTACCTTAGGTAACCGCAGAGCGTCACCAGCCAATAGTTACCTACCAGCCTACAGGTAGGTACCAGCCAATGCGGGTGCGGCAGGCCGGCTTTGTTGAAGGTAATCAACCCGGGGTGCCATGATCGCCATTTTCGTCACCCCCTCCGATTTACAACGCAGAAAAAAATAAAAATAAAAATAAAAACTGCATATCAAACAACAACTTGCAGTTGGTTGGTCTTGTTTTGTCGCCTTCCACAGTCAATCACTTTCACTTTACGTCGTTGATAGAGAGCGTCTTATCTTCCCAGTTACCTCGTTTAGACACTCTTAACTTTTCATCTTCACTCTTCTGCGTCGTGCACCTATCGCGTGCCTAAAGCATATTCACGATGGGCGAATCTAGGTAAGCCGGGAAAAAAAAAACACACACTGTCTACCCATCTCTTCTTTTCTCTCCTACGCGACCCCAGTTATCAAGACTTGTGGCGTCATCTCTCACATTATATTGCAGCTAACGTATGTATTTTCTTTTACCAACAGACAGGAGCTCGTGGCATGGCTGAACAGCCTTACTCAGCTTCAAGTACAGAAAGTTGAGCAATGCGGTACCGGGTGAGTACGATGACTTTTCGCGATTCGCCCTTCCTCTACCCTCATGAGACGAGACGAACAACGAAGGCTATTCATGGAAGAAGCACCAAGCACCACCGAATAGCACCGTCGGTCTGGTCTTGCGGCGGCCACCTTATTTTTTGCTCGGTTCGCAGTTCCTACGGTATCTTAGTTACTGACCTGTGTTACTTGATCATAGCGCGGCCCTTTGCGTTGTCTTCGACAGCATCTTCGGTGATGTAAGGCTGGACAGGGTCAAGTTCAACGCCAATGCCGACTACCAGTACATCTCCAATTTCAAGGAGTTACAGAGTCAGTTAATACCCCCAAGCTCGAGCCATGCCCGGCTGCGATGAAGGACGAGCCATGAACGTGATTTACTGATATGAGGTACACCCTACAGATTGTTTCAACAAACATCGTGTCGACAAACCCATTCCTGTCCAGGCCCTCATCAAATGCAAGATGCAGGACAATCTCGAATTCCTCCAATGGAGTAAGCGATTCTGGGACCAACACTACCCGGGAGGCGATTACGACGCGTTAGCAAGACGAAAGGGGGGCGCCGCATCCCTCCCGGCGACCGGCGGTGGAGGACGAGTTACGACCAGCGCAGCTGGCCGGAGAGGGGGTACAACCCCATCTGGAGGCCCCCGCCTCGGCGCTGGTAGAGCCGGTGGTGGTGCCGCGTCTGCAGCTCTCATGCAGGAGAACGCTACGCTGAAAGAGACTGTCGTCGGCCTCGAGCGGGAACGGGACTTCTATTTCAGCAAGCTGCGCGACATCGAGCTGCTCATCCAGCAGGCTTGTGAGGAGGACCCCGAGATCGAGAAGCAGGAGGACGGCCTCATCAAGCAGATCCAGACGATACTGTACTCGACGGAGGAGGGCTTCGAGATCCCGGCCGAGGGCGAAGGATTGGACGATCAGGAGACGTTCTAATCGCGGGGTCTTGAGTCAATAGTGATGGGTACACAGAATGTGGTAATGAAGGCTCCGCGCAGGCTCCGGCGTGATGATATCTGGAAAGCCGCGTTTGCGTTGAAAAGGGGGTGGATGGCCGCCAGACTGTCAAGACAGGAAATTCCGATCTTGTTTTTCCCAGGAGGGCCTTGAGGCCTTCATCAGGCTCGGTTGGTTGGTGTCGCTAATTAGCATTAGAGAGCTATGGATCGGATCATAGGAGCAGCAAGCCTCAGGGGGGGGGGGGGCATTCTTTCTAGAACATTACGCCCCTTTTCCTTTTTCTTCCATTTCTCACGTGCCACGGTTTAATCTGACGATAGATGCCACTACTTGTCTTTTATTATTAATTGCCAGAACTCTGATCTTAGGGACTTTTTTTCCTTCCTCACCGGCACATTCCGAGGCCGCCACATCTCAAAGCATCACCTGAAATAGATTTTAGAAGTTGCGATGGTGGTAGATTCCTGCCTAGATCGCACCTACTCCTTGTAGCCTACAACAATCGGTTTAAGGTTGCGATGAGGTAGTTCCTTCCCTGCAAGAAATCCAGGTACACACACCTGAATTGAATTCTCGTTAACAGGAATTTCACTGGCTAAGTACTTTGAAGATGCCTTTAAACATGGCTAACTCGGGATTTCCACTCTTCACACAATTGGTTCGGGCTTCTTTCGCATTTCATCCCATCTTCCCAACTCCCCTCGTTTTCACCTCTCACCTCTCACCTCACCTCTCGCCTCTTACCTCTTACCTCTCTCCTTTTACCCTTGCTCCTATCGTCGAGCCCCGGGTCTGCTGTTCACTTGTGCCAACCCAACCTTTCAGCATGGCCCCATCTAGATCTGTTGGAGGTAGAGTTACGAAGACTTCCACCACGCACAGCCGCAAGAGATCCAAGGAGAACAACTATACCTATGGTCATCGTAGCTCACTGCGTCGCGCCATTCGCGAAAGTTTGCTCGACGCCTCTGCGACTTCTGCTGCTCTCGTAGCGTCCATGCCGAACAGCTTGACGCAGGCAACAGGTTCGTCTCGAAAGCAACCCTCGAACACTCGCCTGCGCCCTACCTCGGCGGTTCCTAATAGAACCTCTCGCTCAACGGAGTCACCGGTCTCATCTTCCTCAACCGATTCTTCGCCATTTTTTAGCTCGTCCACGGCTTCAAGTTCAGACCGCCAGACACCATCCCCAGTTTCGAAGAATCGGGGCACCAGCGGCAATCGCGTGGCAGAGAAATCCACGCCTTCGCCTACCCGGAGAGGCTGGCACGATATCAAGGAGATTGTCGGCGAGGGACGAGAGCATGGTAATCGGGTCTATCTCGTCGAGTGGGTGGGCTACGACCCAAAGTCAGGAAATATGTGGCCGTCCTCTTGGGTGAGTATATACTCATAAGGCTCTGGTTTACAGCTGCAGCTGCTTTGATTACGGGCTAACGTGGGTGGGATATAGGTCAACGCCCGGAACGTCAGTAAATCTGCGGTCCGCGCATGGGAGGCCCAGAAAGAAAGGACGATTTGAAGGTGGATAGACGCACCAAATGTGTCATCCGATTTAATCATATGACCGGGTTCATACCGTTTGGTTTGGTCGAATCTACGGGAGCGGTATTTGATCACAATCGATCATATTGCAGGAATGAACATGAAGATACCTAGATGGATCTGAATTTTGAAAGAAGGGTCATTTACATTCTGAAGAGGGGTTAGGGTGGGGGCTGGGGACTGCGGGTAGAAGGGAGTCTAAAAATTCCGTGAATGTTCATGTAGTCAACATGACGCACGGCCGGTGGAGGAGGGAAAAAGAAATTCTTGCACACCTCAAATGTTACACCGGGCTCTATATACTAGTGAGAAAGGGTTTCAGCACAAATTACCAGAGACCAAAGAAACACATTAAATGATAAGCCTACTCTAGATACCCCACAAAGCACGTTTGAAGCCCCAAGCCGTATTACAAATCCCAAGTACAGAAACACTCTCTTACGTCCTTCAGCTCATGCCTCGAACCGCGAGACAAGAGCATGTGCCATTAACAACCTGCTCCTCCTGCGGCACCGAATAGGCGAGCAGGCCCCGGAAGTACGACGAGGTCGAGGATTCGAGACTCAGGGGAACGACCAGCGAGTCTCGGTGACAGTGTGGTGGCGGCGCGGGCGAGTATGGCCAATCCGGCGGAGCAAAGAAGAACAGCATCACCGAGCACAGCAACGTCCCGGCCACCAACGCTATGAGCACCAGCAGGCACCCCTCCCCCGTCGGCCACCACGTGTGGCAATAGCGTAGATGCTTCGCCACGGATTCTCGCGTCGATTCCACTGATCGCCCTACCCGCCGCAGCTTGTCTAGGATTGCGCGCCCGACACCGCCGGCGTGCGAACGCGCGTTGTGCGTGGCGACTGGTGGTGCTCCAGGGGCCGTTTCTGGCGCTTCCGGAGTGGCTTCCGGAGATTCTGGCTCGGCGTCTGGCGCCTCAGGAGCCGCTTCAGGAGTTTCTTCTGACTCCGTACCCGGGGGCGGATCTTGTTTAGAGCTGGAGCTATCCCTACTTCTGGACGACGTATTAGACGTCTTGTTGTTCGCCAAAGGAGACGGGTCAGGCTTCTTGGGGGGTTCGGGAGCATCTTCGTTGTCGCTTGGTTCTTCGTTGAAAGGGCTGGAGGTGCCGCTTCCCCCCTCCTTTCGAGGGTCTTTCTGGGGTCCATCAGAGGCGGCGGAGGGGCCAGACGTTAGAAGGTCGAAAAGGGTGGCCTCCGGGGTCTTCGGCCCTGCCCTGCCCTCGAAGAACTTGTGCGCCAGCACGGCCTTCATATCGATCCGCTCTTCCGGGTCGTACTTGAAAACCTGCTTCAGCAGGTCCGTGAGAAGAAGTGCCTCCTCTTCGGGCAGCTGCTGCACGATCTCCTTGGCCTTGAGATCGCCAGTTTCCGGGTCCTTTTCGTGCTCCACAAAGGCGCGCCTCTTGGCCACCCAGGCGAGGATAGGATCATCGTGCCCGGTCTCTTCCATGATCGCCTTCATGTTGTCACGTGCGTCGTCTGCGAGGGCTTTCAAGTCGTCGGCTGGAAGCCCCTCCAAGCTCTTGTTAAAGTCTTCCGGCAGCGGACCGAGTATCGCTTCGTAGTAGGCTGGGACATGCATGCCTTCGGACGAGAATAATGTTGATCGTGTTAACACGTTCACGATCGAGCAGGCGAATGCCCACACGTCGACATACGGGCCCATAGTGCCCCCGATGAACGCCTCGGGCGACCCGTACTCG
Organism: Eutypella sp. D-1; assembly: GCA_023313575.1. Lineage (NCBI taxonomy): Eukaryota > Fungi > Ascomycota > Sordariomycetes > Xylariales > Diatrypaceae > Eutypella > Eutypella sp. D-1. The sequence continues at coordinate 2,287,996 of JAJTTP010000003.1, forward strand.
TAGGGCATCATGACCAGCGGCTCGTCCGGGGGGTTGGCAGTCCGGAAGCCACCCCCAAAATCGATTAGAACGGGGTCGTCGCGCAGTGGCAGGTTAGAGAGATCGGCCGGCTCGTAGATGTAGCGCGGGGCGTGGAGGCCGCTGGTCTGGGTCTTGGTGTCGGCATCGAGGAGGGGCTCGCTCCGCCGCTCTTCCAGCAGCGCCAGCATCTCGCCGCGACTCAGCATCGAGAGATCCGCCGACCGTAGCAACACGTTACCCGGGGTGACGTCGCCGTGGCATGCGCCATGGGCGTGAAGGAACGCCAGCGCCTCGCCCGCCCCATACAGGAGGTTCTTAAGCAGCGCCGCTCGGTCCTCCGACATACGCGCCTCCCAGCGCTCGGCGATTGACGGGCCGTGAACGTCGGATACCTGGCACAGGTGCGTGCCATTCGGCCCCTCGATCCGGAAGTATTCCAGTGGCAGCGACACGTGGTGCGCCTCCCAGTCGGCCTGCGTCAGGCCCCTGGGGCCCTCGAGGTACTGCTTCATCGCGAGCTCCGGGTAGGCGCTGTCCATCTCCAGCGACGCATCGGCCCGGATCACTTTGACGGCACGCCACTTACTAGTCGTGTCCTTATGATACGCGGTGTTGGTGGTCCAATCGAGACACAGCCACACCGTCGCGAAACCGCCGTGTCCCAGCTTAGCGATGACCTCGAACCGCCCGCCCAACATGTCTCCGTACTCCACCGGGTGCATGCCGCCTAGCTGGTAGTTCTCCACATCCTCTACATCGAGGTCGACGGGCGCGACGTAGAGTGGCGGTGGCGGTGGCAGTGACTCGAGTTCATCCTGCTCTTCCACTGGGACTGATTCCTCCTCTGTCGCCCACCCAGGCTCCCCAAGCCCCCCACCGGAATTTTCGTTATCAGAGCCCGCCGCTTGGCCCCCATCCTTAGAGTAAGAACTAGCCATGAGGAATTTGGGCTGTGTTTTTATGTGTGCTGAATCGAATGTCTCCACGAGGTATTGGATGGTGGTCGGAATGTAAGAACAATGCTAAATCGTAAGGCTTAGGTACTGACGATAGATGAAGATGTGCATCGTAGCTGGTAGCACCCTCTAGGCATAGGAACCAGTAATGCTAGACATAAAGGGATCCCGTGTCTATCGGAAAATGTCCTTTGTTAGGCGGTCAAGTGGGCACCTATATTGATGCTCAAGGCAATAAAAGGAATTGTAACGAATGCGGAAATCCAATTTCTTCACAAAGGGATTTGCGCCCCAGCTACGACACCTAACGCAGTGATCAAGCCACGCCTCAGAGATAAGCTGACTCGGGACTGAACTCATATTATAGTAACAATTTTCTGGCTTGAATTCTCGAAGAGCTCCCCAACTGGGTCTATAGGAGGTGGCCTTGCCCCTTGTAAGATGGCCCCGATTCTTTCAAAGCAATCATTCGATGTAGGGCTCTCTATCAAGACGAGTGATACCAAGTAGTCTGTGCTGCCTTCTTGTATACGACTCATACGAAGACAGAAGACGTCTGCACCGTGATGATCCATTAGGTAATCCGTCTTGACTTCGAGACGTAGGTGGCGGACTAGGACATAATGCACTATCGTGTCGACCCCATCGCGAACCTCCAGGGCGCGTTCGAGCACACCCTTTTGAAGTAGACCCGATATTGTGAGCGTGCCGCTCGCAATGGACCCAAACTCGTCGACAGCCGTCCAGCGAACGTCGCACTTTTCGATGGTGCTGTAATGCTCGTAAGGAGGCCTCTCGACGAGGAACTCCGCATCCTCCGAGTCCGGATCGCTGTACAAGATTTGATCAAAGTACAGCACGTGGGTCTCCACGCTGGCCCATGACCAGGACGGGGCGACCATGGGATGGGGCCTCGCTTTCCTGCCGGTCGGTGTCTGGACCGACCAGAGCAGGTCGTCATTGAGCGTGTCCTCCCATATTCCCGCAAGGTATCTTGATTTCCTTTGGGAAGCCATGTCCTTTGCCAACCCGCCGATGGCCGGCAGCCGATCCTTGGACTTGGTGAGGAACAGTGCAGAGTAGGAACAAATCATCGTGCGCCACAAACGAGCCTGTTGGTACACAACTTCGGGTGAAGTATCCCCTTCCTGCTGCTGCTGCCAGTGAGTATCCAGTGCATCGCCATGCTCGATCTTTATAACCGCTATCGGACTTGCTGACGCCCCGTGCATCCAGATCCCCTCGCACTCACATTGGATGTGAGACCGGCATTCGAAGAAGGCCTCGTAGCGTCCGAAATGAAGTACGCGCGTAGAGAGCATGCGCTCTTGGTAAACCCAGGCCCTAGTCATCAAGGCGTGATGCACCACCGTAGCATACCCCGGGACATCCTTGGAGCTGTAGTCCTGGACCACTTCTACGTGATGATCAATCCGTTCTCGGAAGTGGAGACAGTAGTCTTCGCCGCCCGGCGTCTTGCCCGATATCTTGACATCCTCGTTCGCAGAGAACAATCCCCCGTAGCCATTATTAGAGTGGGTCGCGGCGATCGTCAGATGGCCCTGGCTGTACACGGAGGCCATCTTCGCGGACTCGACCTCCCAGTCTCGAAGGCTGTCTTGGAGGATGCAGAGCGAGTCGATCCATATGTAACGGAAGCCGAGGGTTCTGGTGAACAAGATGGCGTCCTGGAAGGTCTTTGACAGGTCCCCCCACGCTATGCTCCGCTTGCGCTCCTCCAGCGTCCCGGTCTCGGTCGTGATGGTCTGGGCCTTACCCCAGCAGTGGCTGAGGCAGAGATACTTACTCCTCGCACCGTTGGTCTCGACCAGTCTAACAACACCATCGTCAAGACCGACATCCACCACCCGCGTCGGAAGCGTCGGGTTCTCGGGAGACTCACAAAAGTCGTGTGAGACAATGCACCCCGCGATCCAGCCCTTGATGGTGGCCAGCGCCGCATCAGAGTCGGTCCGTGGCGACGTGATCCGGGAGACGGGTATGTAGTCCCACTCATCCGGCATGGGGCAGTCGACGCTCTCAGTGACGAACATCTCAATCTCGAACTTCCGCCCGTCCGCCATGCGGAAAACGAGTTCCTTATCCGTGGCCGCATCGTCGACGTCCTCGAGGGAGTGCGGGTAGTAGAAGCGCAGGACGCCCTCGACGATATCCTCCTCCTCGACGCCGTGCTGCCGGAAGCACCCCCGGCAGCCAGCCAGGATGATATCACAGCAATAGCATGATCTCGCAGATGCCTCCAGATCAACCCAGCTGAACCTGGGGCTAATGTGATTGCGGGTGCCCCGCCGAGCACCGGACTCGGATCTGGACGCTATTTTCCATTTGCCCTGGAACTGATTGCAAATGGTGCACGTTAGCCTTGACGTTTCTTCCACTCGCCCCGGGCCTGACAAGCCTGTCACGATGTCCCCTACAGTATGATCAACAAGTAGAAACATGCTCTTCACCCCTTTGTTCTGTACGCCGGGGCACCTAGTGAATAGAAGGGGGAAATGACGATTATATACCCTGAAAATAATAAGAAATAATGTCTACTATTTAACGTATCCAATCATATTCCAATTCACCCACAGTCAGCGCTAACTAGATGCATTATTCCATGAGCTGATTGTGAGGCCCGTCACACTGTAGCACCCGGCTCACGGCCTGCCAAATTCAGATAGTGTTGAAGAAGACGATGTAATGAAAGAATGTTTCTGGTGGGTAGATCGGGAACAGTTGGTTTAAATCTACTATAACCAGTGGTCTTGCATAGATGTGCCCTTGTAGATGTAACAAGTCTCTCAATTGATACCCTAGAAGAAGTGAGCCATACCAACTAAGACGGCGCGCGTTTCGGAGCCAATTGAATACAAGCATAAACAGAAAACCCCCCTGTCCATGGCAGTACTAGAATGCGATGTATGTTGATAACTGTGTATGCATCTCCGATGACATACATCAATCTATCAGAGCATAGATCCTCAAGGTTTATCGACGGATGCGGCGAATCGGGGGACTGCTGGTAGGCCACTAGCTATACTGGAGGGAACTGCAACCTCCAATTATGTAGCGAGTCGTATATACTTGGATCCTTCGACCACCCGTGACTGAACAGCATGAGGCATTGAATAACTACTACCTAGGTACTTATGTACGTAGCCATAGCTTGCATTTGCTCCACACCATGCTATATCGATCAGGTACGGATTAAAAGGTGGCATTCCCATGTTATTAGAGAAGAAACTACTCCTCACTTGGTATAATTCTTGCCGTAGCTAATGGCTGTCGCGTGGGTCAGCGTCCTGCATTGTGACTCATGGGGCTCCGATAGCTTCCATTCTGTACGGAAGTGACTAGGCGCTACTAGTTTATATAAACCCCGTCCAGGAAGACTTCGCGGGAAGCACATGTACGAACATTTGTATCATATACGGCATTACGTTCTTGTTACTTACCTAGCATCATGTCTGGAGAGGTAGCGCTCGGTGTCCCGGTTGCTTCGCATCCGGCCAAGAGGCCCGAGAGAAAGACGATCGAGGGTCGCTGCGCAAAGCTTGTGCCTATTTCAGAATCGCATATCCCCTCGCTGTACCGGCACTTATGCGACGCAGCTAACGCCTCGGTATGGGCATACATGTGGGTGGGACCGTTTGACTCCGAGGACGAGTTCGGGGCGTACATCAGGTCAATCATCGGGTCCGAGAATCTGGTATATTACACAGTGGTAACAACGCAGGCGCTACCGGGCCCGGCGGAGGTGCCGGCAGAGACGGCGGTCGGGTACCTGTCGCTCGGGCGGATTGACCCGCCGAACCGCTCGGTGGAGGTCGGGGACGTGACGTTCTCAGCGTGCCTGCAGCGCACGACGGCGGCGACGGAGGCGCTATATCTCGCGATGCGGTACGCGGTCGAGGACCTTGGGAATCGGCGCCTCGAGTGGCGATGCGACTCACTGCACGCCAAGAGCCGGCGCGCCGCAGAGCGCCTGGGCTTCAGTTATGAAGGTCTGTTCCGGAAGTTCAAGATCTTCCGCGGCAGGAACAGGGACACCGTCTGGTACTCCGTCACGGACGACGACTGGACTGGGACGTCGGATGATGGGGTGCCCGAGAACCAGGGGGTAGGGCTGCGGACCATGTTCGATGCCTGGCTCGATCCTAGTAATTTCGTGGATGGAAAGCAGGTCAGGTCTTTAGAGAAGATCCGGGAGGATCTCAAAGCCAAAGGAGCAGAGAAATAGTTGATTGCGTTCTAACTATCTACAAGACGGTGAGGATGTCAAGATGGGTTACTACACACCGCTCTTGTTTCGCGCGCAATGCTCCTTATCATGCCACCTGCTCGTACCACATACTACATATTTAGAGAATATATCATACCATGGATAAAAAGCGAATTATTTGTGTACACAGTCTGCATTGTTGGCGGGAGCGGCCCCAAAAACTACGCACAGCGAAGTCGTTTACATCCATCCTCCTTTCTATGAAGGCAATATGGCTATATAGTGGTTCCGGTTAAGTTGAACCCCACAACTTCCCCAGACCAAGCCAGCGCTATAGTTCATTAGCTTCATCATTATAAAGGGCTAAGCATTACCTTTCAGCTTGGCGATCGGCCAACATTTTCCAAGCTGGAGTGGGTCGAAGTTGGTAATTTGGAATTATGTTCAGAAACAACGATGCACTCGCCTTCAAGTCGCCTACGAAGATATCATGTAGCAAATCCGGAAGTGGGGTATACGCTGCAAGGGGGAATGCGGCGCTCCATATGAGCCGAACGAGATCGAGGAGCTTGAGATGAACTTCAATGATCTACACTTCAGTGATTGTACGAGTCTATAGCTACCAGGCACCGGGGACCTTCTTGGCGTAAGAATATACAAGACTGATGACTCTTGCTTGCGCTACTGGCCATCTACCAAAACCGCGACTGGGGCATGTTTGACAAGGACGATGTGAAGTACGGCGATTGCATGCCGTTCCCAGACAACGATTACGAGTGTGGCACCGCTGTTGGTCGTGCGGAGGGGTACCGCAAGCTGCGGTGTATCATAGACTATACCGTGGATGACCTCAACGGCAATCTCCCCGACTAAGACACAAAACTGCGCTTCTCTTCACTGATCCACGGACTTTTTTGATGGATACCGAGCAGAAGTCTGGGCCTTTTCATTGCCTTGTAGTGAAGGTAGGATCCGATATAGTTCGAAAACAGGTTCTTTTTCATAGTCCAATCTACCATTTCTTTTACCTGAGAAGTGAAGTGGAATAGGGCCCCGTGAGTGACGGAAGCGGCTGATATTTGATTGGAATGTGAGTGTGACAGAGATCAGAGAGCAGTAACCCCGCAAGTTGAAACCTCGCTCCTGTTTTGGGCTTGAGCGATAGAAGACGGGATCCCATAATCAATCGACACACATGTGATATCTATAACGACGCTCGAAGGTATGACGTAGATCGGATATCAGCTTGGTAGTATATGAATCGATCTATGGAAATTAGAGGGGGAATTCAACACCTTCGCATAACTGAATGAATGTGATAATGAGAAGCACCTTAAACATTCATTTATTAGGTCGGCAAAAACCCTCGGTGCGTTCACTCGAATAAAAATGTATATTGTGGGAGAGGTACTCGAAACCAAAGCGTTGTGTCGTAGACCTCTATCCATACATACATAGTTGTATGGCTCAGAACCTCACTTTGGCTGAAACTCTACGTGCTATCCCACTGATAGGTCTAACTCGATGTTTTTAACCAGCCATCTTTTCGGATTTGATAAAGGGCCCTATTCGATGAAGCATCTAATGTACTTCGAAGAGCCCCGGTACTTAACCACTGAGGTTGCATCACAGCTGCCGTAACTGAGATACCTGGACCTGTCAAGCCTGTGTACATAGGATTGCATACACGATGAGGTAAACTGCCGATAACTTCATATAAACTGTGAGAGGGTGTTAACATTGGAAATTGCCAATGTAGATAAGGAAGTTTGGGGTATCGCATGGAAGTAGGTATGTTATGTAACCTCCAGATTGTGTCTCGTGCTCAGGTGACGTATGAAAGTCTACTCCAGCGTTCTGGTTACATGGTAACTAAGTGGTAAAGTATACTTAGGTACCTCCCTACCAGTACCCACCTGGGCAGTTGCCCATACCTACCTAGTAGTATGGACTTGTCGCACACTGACCATAGCGAACTCGGGACGTAACAGCAGCTGGCGCTTGCACCTGACTTTCGTTATGTACCAAGCGACCAACCGTCGTCCCATCCTTTCATCGCGTTTCTAGTGAGACCTTAAAGGGCTACTTCCCGTTCTACACTGATTAATCAACCTTGGAACACCTTCACTTTAACTATCATTTTGGCTTTCTCTCCTTCTCAATCTCAACTTTATTTACATACATACACACATACCTAACCTTGAAATTAACCATCTCAAGTGAGGTCTACTTCATTACCTATCTCAGTACTTCTCACCTGCCTGCCACCGTTTTGAATACCTACCTGGTACGCGTGTGTACCGAAAATATCATCGTAAATTTTATCGTAATAGTTATTGTTAGCGCTGGATATCTGCATCTGCCATTATAGGTTCCCGTCGCTGTCTCATTATTAAACATAAACAGCATATTAAGCATATTCGGAACCTCAACCTGACATCCTACATCCTACGTCCTACCTACCTACCTAAGTACTACTCTCACTTAGTATGCGACAAGTCATGGCGCCACCCGCCGAAATAACAATCCCAACTACCTCCCTTCATACGCCTGCCGACGGTTCTAAGCCATATACTCTCTACAATATCACTCTGCGTCTACCATTGCGCACCTTCGTCGTTCAGAAGCGTTACTCCGATTTTGCCACTCTTCATCAAACTCTCACATCCACCGTCGGCGCCGCGCCGCCCGCTCCCTTACCTGCCAAATCTTGGCTCAAGTCTACCGTCACATCCCCCGAACTTACGGAAGACCGTCGCCGAGGCTTCGAGGCCTACCTTCGAGCCATCGCTGAATCCCCCGATAGACGGTGGCGAGATACTCCGGCATGGCGCACATTTCTGAATCTCCCCGGTGCCGGCAGCGGCGGCAATAGTGCCGCCAGTGTCCGTGGCGGATACGGGATCCCCAATAAAGATGCCGCCAATAGAGCCGCTGCCCAGGACCCGGGGACATGGCTCGATTTACACAGCGAAATGAAGCGAGACTTTCAGGAGGCGAGGCGGTGTTTAGCTAAGAGGGATGGTGCCTCCGATAACACCACCGTCCTAGAGGCCGGGTCTGCCGCCAAGAAGGCAATCGTCAGGGCTAGCGGCCTATTGACAGTGCTCGGAGATGGTCTGAGGTCTATGCAGGATGGCAGGAGACTGGGGGAAGGCGAGATAAGGCGTCGCAAAGATCTGCTCGGCGCCGCGCGCGTCGAGAGGGATGACTTGGAAAAACTTGTCAACACGATATCTGCCAACGCAAGAGCCACGACGCAGAAGGCAATGCCCTCGGTCGCTGACAAGAAGGCGTTGGTCGGAAACGGTCCTCAAACCGGTAGGAGAGTGCTGGGCGCGCCTCTTCCGGAGACAGATCGGACGCGGGATAAGGACAATCAAGGCGTGCTCCAGCTTCAGAAGCAGTTGATGCAGGAGCAGGACGAGGACGTCACCGAGATAGGGAAGATCATCAGGCGGCAGCGCCAAATGGCGGAGCAGATGAACCAGGAGGTCAGGGAGCAGATGGAGATGTTGGATGACGTTAACAATAACGTTAGTGTCCTGGACGGTAAAGTAAAGGTCGCGAAGAACAGGACGAAGAAGATATCATGATCCAGCCATGAACTTCGTAGGGCTTCGTGAAGGGGGTTTTATTGATCGGCATATTCGTCACACCTTCGTAGGAGATGGATAGCCCAGGGGATTTGTGCAATCCGATCCCTTTCGACAGAAACTGGTTCGTGCACTAGGGATACACCGTGCTTCCATACAAAGGGGACCGAGGGACCGGGCTGGTAGATACGATGGGGCGTTCGGCAGGCTAGCATTGTTTTGGTATCAGGCGCTTATGAGGAATAACTAGTTGATATATGTACGAGTACTAATCTCATCTTGATAGACATCTTGTTGACCACCAGTTAGCATCAAGGTCTGCAATCAGAGGCGATGGGTTTGGTGATGCAATTCATACCAACATGGTCTACCTCGGCTTTTAGTCGATTGTATTTTGAGTCACGGATTGCTGAGCGCTTATTCAATATCACATTTCGATGTACAGTCATCATTCATGCATTCAATCCCTCATCGAAAACGTGCAAATACTGATTCAATGTTACACCGATCTTTACGCCAATCTTGTATCTACACGCCTTGATCAACCGATCAAAACGGGGAATCTATCTCCTTCGGCAACTCCATGCCGAGGAAGATCTTCATGATGACCATAGCTGCATACAGCGGCTCCATACGCATCGACTCTCTGCCCTCTATGAGATCGATACGGAACTCGTCGAGCTCTGGGGGTAGTTGTAGGGTCGGCTTCCGAGGCCCACCCTCGACGAGGCAGGCGCACGGGTCGTGAGCCTTCCGCTTGATATGGTGGAAGAAGAACTCCACCCCCTGCTCTCCCACGTGGTAGGTCCCGTGGCAGCTGGTGTCGGGGTTCGCGATGATGAGCAGCGGCTCGTCGCTGTGCTCAACCTTTCCGGCGTCTATGACTAGGGTGCGCAACTCGTCCTCGACCTTCTGCGGTAGGTATTTGGACCGTTTAAGCTCGTCTTTTGGCGGCAGCATTGTTTCGGTAAAAGAATTTTAGAGTGAAAATACGGGTTGATATGTGATGATAAACGAAAACGTCACTTTTCAGTGGGGGAAAAAAGGGGGAGAAGGGGAGACGCACTGGATTTTATAGCTGAAAGCATCGATAAAGAACCCCGATGTGTCTGGAACAATGGCGTACCTCACTTCCTTTGTCTCCCCAGGCTGTCTTGTGCAGTGGGCTTGCAGTATAACTCTGGAGTTCCATCGTTGCTTCTTTATTTTTGACAGACAGGGTCCACTTCTCTCCCCACGATCTCGCTGGCGATACCACACGTCCGCCTCGACAATAGACCCATCTAAGAATCAGTTTGGCGGGAGCTAGGTCGCGTCTACAAAGAGGGCTGGTTCTGGCCTGCGTATAGCCGTCCAACAATGCACTTGTTATGAGGCCATGGTGGGACCCCTTTGTAGAATAATACCACCTCCTATCAATCGGGATAAAGGGATTTTCTATGACCTCGGACTATATCAGCGGTCTAAAACCCCTACTATGGCTGTTCATTCCCGTTTCTGTACATACACCACACGGATAACGAGAAGCCCCTAAAGCCAACCCTCGAAATCCACCACCGACGACAAAAAAAGCAACCGCGTATACACGAAGCAAACCCGACTAAACCTCAAGATGACGGCGATGACCATCCTCCCCACCCAGTCCGCGCAGATGCCCCGGAAGGCGCTGAAGTCCGCGGACGAGTATCGGCGGGAGTTGATGATTGACTACGCCTTCCAGGCGTACCAATACGTCATCACGGCGGCGGAAGCCGACGAGATAATCTTCGAGGGCCTCTGGGAGGGCGTCGACGACTTCGTGCAGTACATGTGGGACGCTAACGTCGGGCAAGCCGTCCCCGGCACCTCCAACGTGCGCCACGACATGAAGGTCTATACCTCGGAAGAGCTGGACCGCATGGACGCTGGCGAGTATTACGACTCGGACGACTCGGAAGCGGAGTACGAGTACGAGTATGTATACGAGGTCGACGTCGACACCGCCGAGGAGGTGTATTTGGAGGAGTTGATGGGTCTGGGCGCCGACGAGTCCTTTGACGAGGACGACGTCGCGTCCATTGCCCCGACCGTCATCACCGAGCCCGAGGACTTCCACGGCGAGGACGACGACGAGCCCCTTCCCCTCTACTCCAACGACTGCCCTCCCTCCTACCCCAACAGCCCCGCCCTCTCAGCCCCTCCCGCCTACGCCGAGGAGGCGGACGAAGTGGCCGAGGTCGAGGTCGAGCCGGCTGCCGAGCAGCCCGCGCCCCCTGCTGAGTCAGAGGAGGAGCCGGTGGCGGTTGCGGTGGTGGCGCAGAGCGCTACACCGGCGAAGGCCGGCGGCATCTTCGGCGCCCTCGGCGCCCGCCTCGACAGGGGGTTTCTCAAGGCGAAGCGTGGTCTCAGGGCGCTCATCGCGTCACGGCGCGGGAGATTCCTGCGGAAGACCACCCGCCGTTTCTCGTCCTCGTCCTCGTGAGCGAGGGCCCTTCCCTTCCCCCCATCCACCCCTACCACACACATACAGACATACCGGTTTTTTAAGTGAGATGGAGATTTAAAAAGGTGAGTCAAGGTAGACATGACAGGAAATAGAGATGACTAGGAAGTCAGGGTTTCTTTTGTTTTCGTATATTATTGTTTCTTTGATATTTCAGCATAGCGTCCGCGGTATATGTTCAAAGGTAATTATAGAGGTATACACTGTGGAAGTGACCTTTCCACACCAATGAGAGAAAAGAAATTACTAAAAATGCAATCTACCTGAAAAAGTAAATGTGACAGTAATGCAGCCAAGCTTGTCGGTATTTCCGAGATAAAAGAGGCCATTCTTCTGTTGGAGTATACATTCCTGGCTCTTATTTCGACGTTCACCCCCTGGTTACGATGTGGTTAAGACCCTATTAATACCGACCTGTATGAACTCGGACTGAATCCCCTATACTTTGCAGTCGTTAGCTTCTAGCCTACTTTTCTGACAGTGACTCGTGATGGGCCTCAAATCCATATAGTTACGTAAGTACATAGTGCATGCGACCAAGGCCCATTGATTGCTAAGCGTAAAAGAGAACGCTAATTGAAGCCGACGGACGGGGACTCTACTTACTCTAAACCGATACTCGCCGACTTGATGACTGGATTTCAATCTAAGTGACTCATTTATGAGCCTACCAATATGGCTTGCTACCCCCTTCAACTATAGGATGTTTCTCAAGTACGAACTAGGTCAGTTTTATTGTGGTTGACCCTTTGGAAGTGGTATTCGGCTCTTCCCTCACTTTGCGCACGATAAATTGAGATCACTTGACGGAGAACACAAGTAATGACCAATCCCCCACCCCCTGCCTCCAGCGTTCTCGACGCCATCGAGAACACGCCCGTGGTATGTCTGCGACATGTCGTCCCCAAGGATTGCGCGCGCAGGTCTTCGTCAAGCTCGAATACCTAAACCCAACTGGGTCCTATAAGGATCGCATGGCCCGATCCATGATCGAGGAGGCGGAGCGCATGGGCGACCTCCGCTGGGATGACGGTGGTGGAGGCTACAGGCGGCAGCACGGGGTCCGCGCTGGCGTTTGTCTGCGCCGTCAAGGGCTATAGGTTCACCGCCGTTAGCTCCAATGGGTTCGCGCAGGAAAAGCTGCGGACCATGACCGCCTTCGGTGCTACCGTCGACCTCGTTTACAGTCCAACCGGGAAGATCACCCCGGATCTCATCCCATCAATGCGCGTTCGCGCCCGGGGCATGGTTGAGGCCGACCCGGGCTCCTACTACTTGACGGACCAATTCAGCAACCCCGACACGCTGGTTGGATACCAGGAGATCGGTCATGAGCTCGTCCGGCAATTTCCGGGCGGCATACATGGCTTCTGCGGTGCGGTAGGCGGCGCGGGGATGGTTATGGGCGCCGGCAAGGTCCTCAAGGAAACGTGGCTTGACATCCGGGTCCTAGTTCTCGAGCCGGCATCCTCGCCGATGATTACTCAGGGGAAGGCCGGTGTGCACGGCGTGGAAGGCATCGGGATGGGTGTGGTACCCCCTCTTCTGGACCGCAATTTATGCAACGAAGCGCGGGCCATCTCGGAAGACGAGTCTCGCGAGATGTGCCGACGCCTTGCGAGGGATGAGGGGATCTTCGTCGGAACTTCATCTGGCTTGAACATTGTAGCTGCGATCCAGCTAGCCAGGGAGCTCGGTCCAGGAAAGACGGTGGTCACAGTCGCGTGTGATACTGGCCTTAAGTACCTCAATGGGGACTTATTCACTGCTTAGTTCAATACCATAAATACAAATGGCGCACTGAAAGGCGGCTAATCCCATGATAGTATAGGTCCATGATGGCCTCGAAGCGGAAGGCGGGGTAATTTTCCCACTGTTCATCATGAACAACAAATGATTCAAACATGAAACCCGAGTATTCTATTATCACGTCCTGATGATCGTATTAATAGATATACAGTGGGAATCGCATAGCTATTGACACAGGAGAGAAGGATCATTAGCTATAGACTGGAAATATCCCCCTAATTATACACTCAGGGGATCTTCGGGCTTAAGGCCCTTTAGCTGTACTATATCCGATCTCACCCCCTATATGGTAGTCCCACTTTAATGAGGCTAAACTGACCGTGACAGCAAACAACCATGCACCGTAGTGATTAGCCGAACAGAACTTAGTATCAATGAAGGAACAAGGATATATAAGACCATGGACACCTCACGAAATTCCTACAGACATTTGTCACTTCAGTGATTAATCTAAGGATCTAACTTATAGATGGGATCGACGTCTGACGATTATTGAACTGCCATGAGACTCGATATTAGTTATGACATATTTTTCGCGCACTGTTCTATCCTGGCATTCTCTTGAACCCCCAATACATCCAGACCCTGTCAATAGAGCCTCGTCGTAACGTCCGAGTCACCGCCGTACCTCAAGTACACTGGCCTCCACACAGCCTCAGCTTCGACACAAAAAATCCGAAAATAGCCAAAACACGTCGTGGCTTACATCAGACACTTGAGTATCATTCCGTAAGCGAGCCAAGGTGGAACATTACAAGTCGAGCCTGTCTCTCACCACGGGAGCTCGGCGCCGTCGTAGTTGAAGAATTTCCCCCCATGCTGCTCACGAGTAGCCTCGTCGAGCAGCTTCAACAAACCAGAAACGCTGGTTTCAACTGTGATGGCCCCGCGACTAGCAAGGTCAACGCCGCTGCCGCCCATTGCGCTGGTCGACATATCCGTCACGACAAGACCCGGGTGAACAGTCCAGGTAGTCAGCCAAGGCTCCTCGTGATGAATGCGGCTCACAAGCCAGTTCAGCGCGATCTTGCTGGCACCATAGGGGCTTAGTGCGGGCGGAAATGCGGAAAACATCTCCTGGCTTCCAATGCTGCCAACAAGGCTCGAGATGGGGAAGAATTTGGGATTTCCGGTCTTGCTAGACTTTAGCAGTGGATATACAGCCTGGAGGAGAAGCACGGGACCGATAGTATTGACGTTGAAATGATCCCGCAGGGCCTCCGGGGTGTTCTTGATGACGGGAGAACTTGAATGGGCGATGCCCGCGTTGGCAATGACGACATCGATCGAAGTGATGCCATGTTTCTCTTGCAATTGGGCCAAGGCCTCCTTGGCATCGGTTTCGACTTGGGAATCGAGTTTCACAATAATGAGCTTGGAGCCTTCGCCCTTCTTGAGGTCGTTAAGCGAGGCTGCTTTGGCGGGATCCCTAGCGGTAGCGATGACTGTAGCTGCCGGCCTTTGGAGAAGCTGTTCCACGAAGCCTTTGCCAATCCCGCGGTTGGCACCAGTGATAAGGTATGTCTGGGGAGTGGCAGGCATTGTGTCTCTATATGCTCTAAAAACTTGGGTATAAACACAACTTCAAGGCTTGGTTACAATTTGAGTGCGATGAGTGTTGATTTCTCCTGTGATGAACATATTCATATCGATATCATTTCGTTACTGACTTACTTCTACGTTATATATACTTTGAGAATGTCTTAATCAAGTGGTGCCATAGCACTACTAAGGGTTTCCTATGCAGCTTATAAATCTGTACACGCAATTTCAAACTTAAATTCTTTTATTTGTTTCACCACTACCCTGATTTCAACCGTGGAACCCAGATAGCTGTATACGCAATGTCAATGAAGCATTATCTAGAGTGACAGGACCATCATAGCTTAGTCGGGTTAGAAATCCGTTTAAATTCGATAGGTTTCTTCGCGCTAATGTTCTAGCTTCACGTCTCAAACCATCTGCAGAGCCAGAGGTGTTTTGGTTCGCGGTATAATTGATTAGTGCAATCAGATAATGATCCAGAGTCTTCCGACAATACGGAGTTGCTTTGTAATATCCCTCCATTCAAAAATCGTCAAAATCCGCGTTTGCGGACTTGCATCGGGCTCTCAGGTTGGTAAACTATAGTAAATAATTCGAAAGATTTGATGTAAAGAACTTTTAGAGAGGTTACGTCGACTTTCCAAACGAATGTGTGATTAGTTAAGTGATTAAACAAGATGACGCCGGCTTCCTGCTCGCGCACGAAAAGCGGCTCGAAGGAAGAGCAAGGTGCCACAACTGCGGTGACTGCCTGTCGCGGCGTATCGCGGCATATTGCGGTATACTGATCCGTCTTGCGGTATGTTGCGGCATATTGCGGTGTATCGTGGCCTACCTAGGTATCCATCCTATCTGCCTTATCCTATGGCGGGAAGAATGCATAATTGGTTCAGTAGTCGGGAATTACTAATAAAATAAAGAAGACTAGATGCGCTAGCGCGGAGCTCGCGGAGTGTGGCCCAAACAGCCTGTAAAGTGTGGAATCAAATTTCTAAATACGCCCCTGATCTGAATTCATAAGTACTCTTCGTTGTGAACATGCTATGTGATGTATGTGAAATAAAACACCTATCCTGGCCTAGGCCAATTGGTGATATATGTCCAACTTGTACTGATCTTTAGAACATCAGGAGGCTGTAAAGCCATCTTACACCTGGGTTAAACCGACCGTGAGAGGACACAGACATTATCCGATCCTGACACTGCCAGTATACGTCGTTCTTCTTCCCCTTGGCTATGGGAAACTCTCGCAGAGCGCTGTACAGCTTGAGGCAATACTGGCGTTCTTGTTGGGGATTCCAATCCGCGAGGGTAAGCTCGCAATTCGTTATAGTATCTCTCGCTGACTTGATGAATTCATCTAGTCGTCCCCATTCCCCTGGGCCCAATTTCCCGACCCGAAGGCTCTTTAGCCACGCATATCGAGCGATACTCCACGCGTCTTCGGTGGTGGCCCCCGCCATATGGAGGGTGAGCCAAATTTGATTCCACAGCTTCCCGTGAGGCAACGTGCGAGATAGTTTCTCGATCGTATCAGCCGTCATGCATACTTGCCGGTGTAGGCTTGCCAGGTCTTGCAGCATACCGCGATACTCTTCTTCGCTAGGTACATAGGCTTCTAGCCTTCGCCCGCCGGTGCTCCCAGTCATATCAAAGTGTAGAGCCTCCAAGGTTTCCTCGTCTAAGTCAGTGGACGTTCCAGGAACCGTGTCAATGTTCGGCAGTTCAGATGTGGGAAACCTACCTTGGCAGGGCGCGAGGGTGTCTATTAGGCTCTCCCTTTCGTAGTCCTTTGTTGGTACTGCCTCATTATCTGTTTCCGGCACATGCGGGGTTGCTTTCATGAGTGTATCTCGTGCATTGATCGTAGCTTTCATAGATTCAATAGCCTGCTCGATGATTGTCTCCCGATCCTCTTCGTCTTGGTCTTCGTCTTGGAACCCTGGACGAATTCGACAGGGTAGGTTTGCGAGTGTCTTCTGACGAAATGCATCCTGTATCTCCTCCCTACTGACTCCCGGGGCTAAGCCTAGAATTCCGTAAGCTTCTGAGAGTTCCATTTTGACTTCTTGGTTTTACTGGATTATGAATGTACTTCGAGTTATGAGTTGCGAAGTACAGCTTGCATCGTCAACCGAAACGTGAAACGGTTGCTAGCTATATATATTCATCTTTAAGATGGCCGTCCTCTGAGGCAGAACAAATGCATTGTAAATGAAGAAATAAAGGGGTAGGGGTGAAATGAAAATATTTATAAGAAAGAGTTACTAAGGCATGCTGATAATAGTGAGACACTAGTTTGATTGTTATTCAACCAAGATTCGCTGTTCTGAGCCGCGTGATCAACTTGGGGCCTGTATCCATTATGCCTGCAGCAGCCTGTCAAAGACGTGTAGCTGCTTGTTAGGCGGTGGCTTTATTGGCTCTTACCTGGTCAAAGGGTATTACTAGTTAGTGATACAGGGCGATCCAGAGCTCATTCAATACTCGTGAGGCTGGCGTAAATTGGGTGGATATTATATTTGTTTTTGATGAAGAGAGGCAGCGAAGAGAAGCTTGAGGATCTCAGCTCCCCTGCGGCAGGACTTATGATTCTGATCATATATGATATTAATTCGCTCTTCGCTCCATATAATCAAACTTATCTCTTCAAAGCCCTACAAGCCCAAACCTTATGATGCAAAGTGCAAAGTTTCGAAAGTCCTCATCGCAAAGCGTAGAATGGCCAGATTAGATGCTCTATATGTGCCCTCACATTGCACGTGGACAACATATATATACATATATCATTAGTTGAGTTATTCGTTGCTATTTCCCTTTCTTCGGTTGAGTGCAC
This sequence comes from Eutypella sp. D-1, assembly GCA_023313575.1. Lineage (NCBI taxonomy): Eukaryota > Fungi > Ascomycota > Sordariomycetes > Xylariales > Diatrypaceae > Eutypella > Eutypella sp. D-1. The sequence continues at coordinate 2,305,469 of JAJTTP010000003.1, forward strand.
TCGTATGGTTGTCGAAAGAACTGGTTTTGGGTGCGGTAACGTGTTACAATTGTTGACTACGATAAGTCAGCAGTCGCGCTTATTCCGAATGCTTGGTGCCACGAATAAAGTAAACCTCCGAAAACTGCCTGTAACTTAGGTCTCTCTCTCAATAACCAACTTTACGTCAAAAACATCCGTTAGAAAAGGGCATGATCGTAGGAGCTTATGACTCCACATACGATGCCTTTTGGATCACCCAGCTAGGGACCGGTTAAAACCACCGGCTATCGTTCCTTGTTTCTAGGCAATATGGGTCTAGATCTGGATGCCCGCATTCCCGTCACTCGACGGATATCAGCCGAATGGATCGACCGTGGGGAAATATCCGATGTAGCGGTACCCCACCATGGAAGCGAGATTCCGCTTACCCCCCGGAAACTTAGCGGGCTTCTAGACTCCTCGGTAGGAAGGAGGAGTGGCTAAATCGCAAGTTCCAGTTCGTCTGCCGTTCAAGGGCATCGACCAACTAAGATATACATATAGTTGGAACGGCGGCCTCGGGTAGAAGATGATGTGCGATCCTTAGTCATTCTACTCTAAACTGGAACATCTAAATAAAAAACGCGCCACACCTCAAGAATGCTCCTGGCAACAGCTGTAATCCTCTTCGGTTCGGCCTTCGGGCTAGCGTCGGCTGAGGTCGTTAAGGAGGGCTCGACATGCACGGTGACATCAAATGGGGGCTCAGATGACACGCCGCAGATCCTGGACGCGTTCAAACAGTGTGCGACGGACAGTTCCATCGTGTTCGAGGAAGGGACGTACAACATCCGGCAGGTGATGGAGACAACCAACCTGAAAAATGTGACGATCGATATCTACGGAAAGTGGGTGTGGAGCGCCGATAACTTGCAGTACTGGATCGGCAACACACTGTCAGTTGAGTATGCGGGCCTGTATACGGCATGGAAACTCGGTGGGACAGACATCGCACTCCGCGGCCACGGCAAGGCCCTCTTCGATGGCAATGGCCAGGTGTGGATTGACGAGAACCGGAACGGCAGCAACCGCCGAGGGAGGCCTATCAGTTTGACTATCTGGCACGGTACCAATGTCTTCGTCGACGGCATCACCTGGCGCCAGGCCCAATTCTGGCATACCTTCGTTGCCTACAGTCAGAACGTCACTATGACGAACCTCGACATGAATACGACAAGTAATTCGCAGTGGTCTGCCATTAATACTGATGGCGTTGACACTTGGAACTCGAGGGATGTGACTATCCGAAATTGGAGGGTCGTCTCTGGTGATGTAAGTTAGCGTGCCTCTGTATTGGGCCTCTAGCTGCTAACCCAACTGAAATCAGGACTGCCTTTCCGTGAAGGGTAACAGCTCCAACATCGACATAAGGAACGCAACGTGCTACGAATCTGGATGCGCAGTGATCGGCTCGATGGGATCTAACTCGTGGCAGGCAGATCTGGTGGACAACGTGTACTACGAGAATATCCGGTGCATCCACTCGTCGAACGCGGCGTGGATCAAGACTTACCCGGGGACGGGCCATGTGCGGAACGTGACATTCAAGGACTTCGTCATCGAAGATGTCAACCAGCCGATCTACATCACGCCGTGCACATACTCGGGACAGAACTGTGACGGCTCGCGCATTCCCATCGAGGACATCAGCTGGATCAACATCAAAGGCACCAGTCGCTACAATGTTGCCGCGGGCATGCACTGCTCCGCAGCGGCGCCCTGCAAGAACCTCAAGTTCGAGGACGTCGAGATCACCCCCAAGGCCGGTGGTTCCGCCAAGGTCCTCTGCGCCAATATCCAAAACCAGGCTACTATGGGTCTGGACTGTACCGGCAACTGCCCCGGAAACTGGCCGCAGCAATTGAATGGCAACAGCTGAAGGGCAGCACGGAATCCGTGTACATAGGAGAACTTGAGAAGGTGCGATGGAGATGTAAATAAGTGAACGATCAGCTAGAAAAGTCTACTGGTTAATTCCACCAAGGCAACGCTGCACATTTTGGTGTATAAATTGTGTATCTCTCTTTAGTAGCTCCACTGATTAGCCCACGGTCAATATGATACGAGACATATTCGACGTCAACTTGAGGCAGTAGCAATTCCGGGCAGTATGCAACTCCGGGTATTCATATCGGCGTGAGTCATGGGCTCTTCATTGATGCCCCTGTCTGCCCAGGGAATGGAGGCCATGTGAAAGGGGCATTGGCATCCATACTATGACTGTCGAAGGCTCCCATAGGGGACGGGCGTGTAGATGTTTTACTCCATGCTATCAAATATGGGAAGCTTGCCGTCGACGACTTGGGGAATATACCAGCTGCGCCTTCCTCCGCAAGGCATTTGGCGCCGGATAAGCTCCAGCATATCAGATACTTGCTGGGTGGGAGCATATGGGCTGGGTCTTGAGATACACGACCAGTTACTCATCCTCCATCATGATCATGAGACATTCTGGGGCGAAACGAGAACGACACTGTCTCCTGACCCGACGTGTTAGATATACAGGTACGGCGGCCAGAGCAAACGGGCGTTGGGGAAACACATACCTCGAACAAACAGCATCTCCGACTTCTTTGTGACAGTCTGTAACGTTGTGAGCATAAACATTCGGCCAAATACGTTTCGCATGGGGACCGACCTTAATGTCCTCTTTATCGTCGTCATCCTCGTCCGCTACGTAGATGGTTTCTACGACATCACCCAACACCAGGTTCATGTGGCTATCATAAGCCTAGAAAAGCTATTAGCAAGGTCCATATGATAAAATTTCTTAGTGGAGTACACGTACATGTAACCTTCCTTTTAGCTCTCTGTCACCCCGTAGCTTTACGAAGACTACCTCGTCTAATAGTAGCCGGACCAGATCAAGAGGCTCCGACACGGAACCCCCAGTGGGCCCGGGTTCGTTATCGGCCATGACGAAGCGACTACACTTTGGTGAATGAAGGAACGAATATGCTGAAAGATAGTAGTTCAATCCTAAAGTCCTCGGAATTAGTCGATGCAGGATGCAGAACGTAGAAAGTTGCCAGGGTTGGTGGTGGAGGTTAGTCTTCTACCGGCTGTAGCCTCTTTTGATAATGTTGTGGCTGTATGGATAGTAGCTAGCGACCAGTGGACGGGCTAGACTATTTCAGTGTTTTCTGTGGGGCCTAACACCCATGGACACCTTCAAGCTTTCCAAGTCAAAAATGGAAGCAGCTGTTGACACTTAGAGCCTCGAGGCAACACCTGTCAAAATAGACGACCAATCAGCAAGCCCAAGACTAGGTACATGAATCCACGAGCCCACTCACTACCCACATCGCGTCCCACTTCGTCTCAACTTATTGTGAATCATTCCCGGCCGTGACTAAAGACATCAATCGTGGGCATCCACTTAGTTAAGGTTGGCGCCATATTATCGGGAAATCTAGAGCGCCTTGAAAAAACGGACCCACTATCGTTCGATAGGAGCACTCAATGTTTGTGGCTTTGAATCCCGTGGTGGGGCTGGCCGGCTCTTGGGTGTTCCGTCCTCAACCTCCGAGGGGAACACCGTCGCGAATAACCAGGCGTCGCCTGTGGCGGTGCTTCCAACATGTCATACGAATTCGCGGCAGAAGTATAACGACTAGCATATCACCGGCATCAGCACCGTTATGTGTCTCATTGCCAGCTCCTTTCCCTAGATGCAGCCGCCGATCTCTGAGGAACGCCAGTAGTAATGGATATGTCATGCTTAGGAAAGCCTCTGTTAAAATATCTAGGGATCATTTATCGTTCCTCGAAGATATGCTGAACTGTTTTCCCGATGGACCGCAGCGGAGATCCCCATCAAATCCTCCTTTGGTGGACTTTCGCATCCAGGGCGTCCATGTTTACTTCCAAAAGGCGCTCAAAGCGTTGCGGCAACAAGACACGCGGGCCTTACTGATACACCTACGCCGAATCACGCTTCTTAGTGAAGCTGATATTCGCGATACCATAAGAGCGTTGCCGAGGACCACTATCACTGAGTTCTTTCGGTTATTAGACCCCCTCTGTGTTGCTAGAGATGCCGACCCTACGGACGGGGCTAGAATCTCTAAGGGCATGTATGTTCTGCTGAACCTGGAGTCTACCATGGACGAGTGGGGCATTCGAAAGCTGTATCTACGTCTACTTGAGCGCGTGACGTGGTTGACAAACGCTCTGATGGACGCGGGACTAGTCCTTAGGTCTGAAGAGTATCGATGCTTAATGCGCTGTGCCGGCGCTGCAGCTGACATCGCAGCCGCAAAGTGGACGTTTAACCTGGCAAAACACACAGGGGAGCTATACTGGCAGAGAAGTGACCTGTATTGCGAGTTCATCCGCGCGCGTTTCCTAACCGAGCCCCTGTATAGGGGTTACAACAAGGCTCTGAGCGCAGTTCGTGCGCGAGACTTGCACCGGAGTAAGGTAATGCTGCCTTTTCGGCGGCGCAAATACCTTGATAGGTTGAGGCTGAAGCTAAGGAAGAGAACAGCCCGATTTGGACTGAATAAGGAGAGAGACTATGCCGAGGACCTCGGACGCCGACTCAGAAGTCGCAGACCAGTATTGCGGCTGTTCCGCTATATATGCACGCACGGGCGCCACATGATGGACGAAAGACTACTGTGCGCCTTCATCATCGCCTTTGCGCAGAACGGTTCTCTACGAATGATAGGCTCACACATACTAGAGGACTTCTTCGGCACCAGGGTTGCGAGGCTTAACCTTGATCACATAACCATCGCGAACCCGCAGGAGAATATCTACGCCGTCCCTCGGTTGGTGGCAACCCCGATCCGGCCCTCGGTACTACTGATGGAGACCGTCGCCTATGCGTACGGCTTGAATGGCGAGATAGCCATCGCCGTGGAACTCATCGACTACATCTCGCGTACGCACAAATTACCAGTACAGCTGAAGGTGTGGCAGTCGCTTTTGGAGTGGACATACATATCCAGCTCGCCGCCGTTCTCCTCGGCGTGGAAAAAAGCGAATATGGATGCATCAAAGGTCCCGCCACCCGGCACCATTGAGATACTGTGGAGCACGATGACGGCACCGCCTTACAACGTCCGCCCCGGGTTCGACCAGTACGCCGTCCTCATCCGCGACCTCCTCAGCCGCCACAGGCTTGAGCCCGCCGTGCCGTATATCCGCGAGGCCCGTCGCTTCTACATCGCCCAGTGCCACGAATTCGAGGACGCCGTCTTCGAGTACGTGCAGGCGCTGCGCAGCGGGTTGTCGGGTGCGGCCATCTCCGCGCCCTTGCACCGCTACGAGCGCGCCCGCTTCCGTAAGCAGTCCATGTGGTACGACCTGCAGTCGTGGACGCGGCGCGTGCTGCTAAAGTGGCGGACCGTGAGCACGTCGGCGGCGGTCCCGGAAGCCCTATTCCGCCCGGACAGCGTCATGGACACGCGCTCGCGGATATCGTACCGGATGATACCAGACTTCGTGCGGGAGTTTGGTCCGGGTGGGGGTCAAGTAGGAAATAGAGGAGGCCCCGACAGCGACATCATCGGCGACGGCTTCAGCGACGACCTGCTGCCTCACCCGGTACGCTACCGCACGCCGACGGGGTACGTGCAGTTGGTGGACCCGTGCCGGGAGTTCGTGCGGCTAGTGCACGAAGACTCGCGGGCCGTCGATGTCCCGATTCCCGTGTCGCCCTCCAAGTTCGCCTCGCTCAAGCTGTCGCCCAACGACCTAATCGTCACGGGTTCTATTGGAAAAGCCGGCCACAACGTGCGCCTCCGCGTGCTCCAGAAACGCGTCACCGTTCTCTCGAGGCACTCGCTCGCGCCCATGGTGGCATCCAGGCTCGACCCCCTCACCTTGCTTGACAGCACGCTCTCTAATTTCAGGACTCAGCGGTGGCGGCCCCGCCGCCTCCGCCGCATCGCCAATATTCGGGACCAAGTGGCCCGGGCGGCAGAGCAGCATTTGGAACAACAGGAAGGAATGAACGAGCAGGACATCGACGACGACGATTATTTCTAGGGCGGTTCATTTACTTGGAATTGTCACTGAGGTATGCTTGGATCGATCATGGCTGGAAGCTATAATGTCACATTACGGGGAGTCTAGGTGTCACAACTTGCAGGTGCGCGGAGGGTTATATCCTATGCATATGAGGGTTTGTGTATATGTACATATTAGCATAGCTGGATATACATGCAGTCGAACTACTTACCAATGTCTATTGTTTCTTATAAGTCGACCCGCTCCCTGCGCAGATCATTGATGTACATGTACCGGCTGAACAAGATCCAACCCCAGCGAAACCAGACCATCTGGGACTTGTGCGCCTCCGTCATGGCGCGGCGCGCCGTTCCGTAGGTCTCTTGCGCGTCTTGACTTCCGGGCCCTTCGCCACTACCACCACCACCACCACCACCGCCCGTCGCGATCAATCCACTCATACTGATGAGCGCCTCCGGGGTGCCCTTCCGGGACGCGCTCCCGCTCGCGCTCTTACCCTTGCTACCGCCCTTGCCGCGCTTCACGACAACGCCGAAGTACACGGCCAGCAGGGTCCACAGGGCGTCGAGGAAGAAGGCGTACTTGCGCCACACGGGGACGGAGGTCAGGGTGTAGAGGTCGACAGGCGGGGCCCAGCCGGGGCGCGCCAGCGACGACGCGAACGCCCGCGCCCCGCGGTACAGCGAGATGTGGTTCGGGTGCGCGGACACGCCCCCCGCGTCGAAGGTGATCAGGGTATCGATGGTCGTCTTCGGAGGCGCGGCAGCGGCGGCGGCCGCCTTTCGTGATGTGGATGATGACGATGACGACGACTTCTTGCTCGTTCCACCGCCGCCGCTCGTGAAGGTCGACGTCAGGAGGTTGTTGATCTTGTCTGTGTCCCAAGTCTGGGTCATGGAGTCGGGGAAGTCACTGGTGGTGCGTTGGGTTTGGAGTTAGTTGCGTATTATTCTCAGGCGGCCACAATTCAAACAAGATGAATGAAAAAAAAGGGAGACAAAAAGAAAACTCACGGAGTATCCAGAACCAGCACGTCATCCGGGCCGCGGAGACCGAGCATGTTGGCGCTACGGGAGAGCTCGCGGGCGCGGACGTCGCCGAGGCCGGCGGCGTTGCCGGTGCTCAGGCAGAGGATCTTCAGGTGGTTGCCGAGGGAGGGGCGGGTCAAGGCCAGCACGGACGGCGCGAAGAACATGGCCTCGTCGTCCGGGTGGGCAATTAGCAGACAAATGCGCCGGCCCCGCAGTCTCGGCAGCCGCGTCTGTACCACCGACGCCGTGTACACGTACAGCAGCGACACCACGAGGGCCGCTATGGCGAGGGAGGGCAGGAGTGCAGGCATGTTGTGTTCGAGCTTCTTGTTGTATTTATTGTTGTGTCTCGGGATATTTTTTTGTTGATTGAACTACCTGGTGCTGATATAAGTAGGCAACGCCATTGATGACGAAGTAGGCCGGTGTGTGCCTGGCAATTAATCTGAGCTTCTGCTTTACTCTACTACCTACTTGGTAGGTAAGTAAATGCCTTCAATTATTTGTAAACAAGACTCCCGAGGTCTGTAGCAACAGAGAAGATTAAACTCAACCTTGGAACTGCTACCTGTCAAACCTACCGGCACTAGTCAATTTCCGTATAGCTCTTTCCCGGTCTCGGGTTGACGGGTTGTGCCTTCTAGGGGTTGGTTGGTCGGGTGGGTGGGGCCTGAAGCTAGCTTAATCATTGGTCAATTTCACAGCTGAAAACATCCACTGAAGGGAGAGGCTGCCGGGATATAAATGGAGTTAATTCATGGATCCGTGGGGGGCCAGGGGCTTGCGGGAATCTTTAGTGGATGGGGATGGGGCCCCTTACCTAAACCAGCTTGTCTTGCCGGGAAAGTCTTGCCCAGGTGCCTTGTCCAGAACTTAATGCACGTACAAATGTACTTAGGTAGTGGTGTACGGATCTGCAAGGCTGGTTACTAAGTACATAAGTTGGCCCCCCAAAAAAGATAAAAAAGATATAAAAAAATGCATACCATGTTTCCCCATCAACATCACATCAAGTTAGGAGGAATAGGGCCCCAAAAAGTACTAGGAAGCGCCGCTATATAAACGTAATCCCAGTCCATCGAAAACGCCAATTCCAAAGTGATATTATTAACCTACAATATGGTACGCACGCGGAAAGAAAGAAAGGCGGATAACGCTTCCCTCAAACTGCAGCATCCCGACCTTTCCGGCCCCTCAGAAGCCACCCTGCTCGATCTCGCCCAGGAACGGAACCTCTTCGACAAGGCGGACAGGAAACAGGCTAAAAAGCTGAGGGGTCAGGTAGGTTCCGATGCAGATGACGAGGACGAAGAGGAGGAGGAGGATTTGGGCATCCCCCCGGCTGTGGATAGAATCATGGAGGCCATCCTCTGGAGCGTGTCCCTTGCCATGTTGCATTTCGCCTTCGATGTTCTTGTACAGCGACAGTTTGCTATGGAGATTTCGTGGCCGCAGATCGTCACGCGGTCGTTGCAAGCCTGGCTCGGTGAGTGTTCATTCAATTCCATTCCATACCATACCCTAGTCAAGTCCCGTTCCGGTATCATATTTCTAATGGGTTGTCTTTTCTCTCCAGCATTCCTTTTGCTGTTCTATATCCTTCATCACCACGCCTCTTCACCGACATTACTCCCGGGGCTTCCTCTCCGATACCAGAACCCCCTACGCCAAGCCATATTCTTTGTGACGAGCGTCTACACGGGCTGCCACTTGATCTACATCACCAACGAATTCGGGTACATGGCGTTCATGAAGCGAGCGCCACCGGTGGGCTGTCTCTGGGTCTGGTCCGTCGTCGAGCTCAACCTGCCGCTCTCCGTTCTTTCGCTTGCCATCGCTGGAGGATTCTTCCATCAAGGCGGATATTCGATTAAATGAAGGGATGGTTCATATCTGCGACAGCCATCCGCTTCTCACGTTGAGTATTTACCTACGGGAGTCATTAGCAGTCTTGGATATAATTTATATCACACCCCAAAGCGAAATCTCCTGGCCATGTTCCAATCTGCGCCAACCTCTCATCACCTGGGAAGTGATGCACTGCACGTAGCCTAACTCATAGGCTCGAACGAGGAAGTATGCCGCAGGATATGGCTGCAAAGACTTACCATTGCTGCCCAGCGCCCGAGCTGGTTCTCCATGTCCAACTTCTCGCTCGGAGGTCGAATGTGCTGGATAAGTGTTGTACGACGATAAAACTGCCTCTACACATAACCCCCGCTTACTATTAGCCAAGGGCTACCCGTATATACTGCAACGACCATAGCGCTCAAGGGTTCGCGTCAAGTTTGCTACGGTCAAGGGACCAAGTTCGCTACGTCACATCCGCACCCAAGAGTTCGGATCACTCCAACTCACCCGGCCCACATGGAGGGTTTTGTACCGTATCAAACAACTGTTCGTAAGGCCAGAACCCTGCTGTGTAGTGCAACACTATGAATCTCACGGTGCACGGGTAGGAGTCTAAGACGGCCTACAGCATTAGAAAACTTGCCTTTGGCCATCAGCCTTATCTCTGGATTGTTTAAGACATACGTGCACGGTCGCCTCACGGGATGTTTCGCGGAGGGATGACTTGTAAGCTAAACACTTAGTATCGGACCTGGGTAAACATCTTGATAGTGGACCTCAGCGTTTTGTTCACACCATATTTCCCACTCCTCTACACGCAGTTTATTCCTATTTGGTATGGTAGGCTGGTTGTACAGGGTACAAGATACCAGATGGAAAGTTTGCATACCCAGCACCTCGCACCTACCTCCCTTGGTAGGTCGCTATGACGTACAATTTACAATGACAGCAATAACAGCAAGCATACCTAGGGGTTTCGGGAGTTGGCAGCTGTCTACTGGCGTCGAACGGTTGGGGATAGTATCAGATTCAGCACATGACCACCCCCTAGATGGAGTCAATACTCGCTGGTACATACCAACCCACAGAGGCGACTGGCTATTCCGAGGTCCTCTACTGTGGGTAGCAGTCATCTTGACCTCATCGGCCTCGTGATCAATTCACTCTAGGTATTTCCCCTACTTATTACACTTCTTGCTTCACACCACTACGACCATTTTCGCCAAAGACAACCAATTCCACTGGTTATCCCAAAACACGGGTTATACCAAATGCTTCAAGGGTAATAGCAAGCACCGAAGGGAGTCTCTGTAGTACCCTGTTCTGTTGTGTTAGCCGCAGTCGACATACCTGATCCCGCTTCTCTCTAAATACCGCGACACAACTTTTCACATCAACCATTTCACAATCTGTTCCTGGTGATTGCCAACTCATCTATACCCCCCTTTTTCCTTTCAGGAGCTCGCCCACATAACCACTCACCAGTAACATTGCGCAAATTCGCCAATCACACCTTACTTACTCCACAGCTATGTCTAACGACGAGAGCAAGGGCTGGAAGCCCTACACCATCCCGTATACCGGCAGTGGCGCCGTTCGCGTCAACTCCGGCATCGGCGGCAATGGCGACGCCGCATCTAGCAACGGCTGGGTTCCCTCGTCGTGGGTTATCGGCCCCGGTGTCGCGCAGAGCCCCAGCGGCCAGGTCTACAGCAGCAATGGAGTATCTGGCTCTGCGCCACCGACCACCGGCTCTGTCACTGTTCATTCTTCGGGGCCTGTCTTGCCGCAAGAGTCTCATGGTCTCACCAGGACACGTGCAGCCGCAGTCGCCAAGGGCAAAGTGAAGCCGGAGAACAAGCCCCCTGGCTCGCACAGCGGCAACAGGCATAATGACACCCAAGACTATTCGCGCCGCTATAGTCATCCGTACACGAACCTTCCGCCTGGAACTACCTCGATGCCACCCCAGCGCCCTAGATCTCCTACCACTCTGATGCGAGAGAATGAGCAAGTCCGCAAGAGCTGTGGTGGCGAGGGTCGCTCTCAGAACCCCGGCCAGCGCTGATGTTTCCTATTTCTGGGATGTTCCGTCGAAAGTTGGCAGGAAACACTATGACATGATCCTATAGGGGCTGTTGAGAATGGACATCATGCTATTTGCTTTACTTCAAGTTGGAACCTTATACCTTACCCATCTGCATTATGCGGGTGGCCGTCGCTAGATGCGTGGTCAAAGTTGATGAAGGCTTAACTAGCCATCCAACCTCTATCTTGTACTCTGGCAACATTCGCTACCGGGCTGCCAATATATTGCCAGCCGTCGGTGGACAAGGAACTACCAAACCTTAGCACCTAAAACGATGCTCTCTTGTTCTTTACAAAGGGCCGACATCCTCGGCAAAGATATAGCATGGGGTTTCTGTTTTAGGAGTTGGTTTCATCCTACGTTGTACTCTTTAACGTTTCAATGTATGGTTACTCCTGGCACTTGAGAATAGACTTTTAGCTCTTCACCATTGTGAGAATATTTACAACATATTCTGACGATCTAAAAGTCATGTGTTATTCGTTTGCTTCAAGGCGTCGGTGACATTCGCGTTCCGAATTTTCTATATCCACATTCCAACGGCATAGAGAGTACAAACCCACAACTGACGGCGTTGTACACGACGCGACCACAATTTGTTAAAAAGAACTTGCTGTCATCTTTCCCTGTTGAATGCTAACGGACTGACTGATGCGCGCGATCTTCTGCGCCAGGGCCTCAAGGCTGAGCGAGCCCATGATGTCCAGCACCGGCACGTCCGCCTTGACCTCCTTGGAGAGGAAGGCGCGGAATTCCATGGCGACGAGGCTATCCAGGCCGTTGGAACTGACTGACCTCTTGGGGTCGATGGTGTCCTCCGGGATGGCCAGTAATCCAGATAATTTGGCGATGATGGCTTTCTGGACGATGGCGGCGGCGCCCTCGTAGGTCGTTGCAGCGCTCAGTAGCGCCTCCACCAGCACCTCTTTGGACGTCTTGCCGCGGCCCGACCGCGATGCCGTCACTGTCGTGAGGTTGGTAAACAGCGGGTACTCCATGAATGTCGGCGGCGGCAGGCCCTTGGCGTGGTACGACCCGATGCTGGCGAGGCCGGTGACCAGCTGGGCCGGCGACCCGGTGTCCGGATCCATGCAGTACTCGACGAGGGCGTGGATCTCGTCCTCCCGCAGGGACTCCAGCACGGTACCCAGGTGCCGCGCGATGCGCATGCGGTGGCGGTTCTTGGCGGCATAGCCTACGCTCAGCACGGTGCCCAGGTCGATCGTCGACGCCCGCATCCCCAGCGACCGTCGGTGCTGCGCCAGCATGTCCTGGTACGTGTTTCCCGCCGCGTAGTTACCCTGGCTGCGGTTGCCCAGGATCCCCGTCGCTGACGACAGCATGACGAAGAAGTCTAGGTCCGCGGGCAGCAGCTCGTGCAGGTTCCAGGATCCCTGGACCTTGGGTTGCACCGCCGTTCGGAATGACGAGTAGTTCATGTTCTCGAACATGCCGTCCTACGGATCTGATTAGTCCGTTATGCTTTCGGAATCAAGAATAAGTGGACCTGGATAAGGGAGGACACGGATCAACTTACATCCAACGTCATAGCCCCTTGAATCACGCCTTTGATCGGTGGCATAGTGGAGGCGCATTCATCCAACACCTTCCGAAGCTCAGCTCTCTGGCTGACATCGCACTTGCAGATGTGCACGTTGCATCCCTTAGCCCGAAGAAGACTCAGTGTCTCGGTGACCTCGTCCGTGATCCTGCCGGACCTAGAGAGCAGGATGAGATTACGGGCGCCCCTGTCGGCCATCCACCCCGTCAGACTTCGGCCGAGACCACCAAGGCCGCCGCCGATCACGTAAGAGGCGTCTGCGCGCATTCGGTACGGGCTTCGTTGCTCCGGCACTATAGGCACAGCATCATCCGGCGACGGTACCATCACAATCTTGCCCATGCCTTTTCCCGCCTGAAGTATGCGGAGGGCCTCCTTGACCTGGGAGAAGGGCATCGTAGTAGTAGGTATAGCAGCCTTGATGTGACCCTCTTTCCACAGCTTGATCATACACTCCACCAGGCTGCGTATAAGTGTGGGGCGGTGTCTCATGATAGTCGGCAGCTCGACGCTAGACATAGACACATTGTTGACGAACGGCGCGAGCGAGATCTTGCCGTGGGCTTGGGCATCCTTCTTGACAATCTCGATAAAGCGGCCCAGCGGTGCAAGAATCTCCCACGAGCTACGGAGTGACTAGTCAACTGCAGAGTCAGTATATTGAATTAGACGCGGCGGGTCTCATGATTCTCCCAATTGAGGTCCGATTGCTCAGGTAAAAACAGATGGAAGTAGTATTGATACCTCTGGGGCTCGTAGGTCCACGTGCTGCTTGGGAAGATTCCCCTCCAATTTGTCGGAGGATGCCTCGTTCCATTTTCATCGTACTTAGGGTCTCGCCAGATGTACCAGTTGCTGTACGGGTTCGTCTTGGATTTTCGACTTTCCTGGAACCAGTGATGCTCAACACTAGTATGGTTGACGACCAGATCCATGATGACGCGCAGGTACCTGGCTTTTGCTTCTGTAATGAGTCTATCCATATCCTCTGGTGTCCCATACTGGGCACTTATCTTCTCATAGTTGCGGATGTGTTGGTTGTTAGTGGTCACTGGTATGGACCCACATACCAGTAGGAAGTACCTATGTACCTATCTCCCGTTTATATAAGGATACGGGCGAAGCCCGTATCCCTCTCAGATAGATAGATAGACCTTAGACCAGAATACAACACCAGTCTCACCACCTTTCATATTGTTATCTCTTTCTTTTACGTACGTACCTACCAACAGGATGTCATATCCCATGTCATGGTTGGGAGAGTCGTAGACTGGACTTATCCAAATAAAGTCCACGCCCAGTTCTTTGAGGTAATCAAGAGAAGAGGTAATGCCATTAAGATCCCCTATGCCGTCTCCATTGGAGTCTTTGAATGAAGCCGGGTAGACCTGGTATCCAGTTGCCTCCCTCCACTATGCTTCTGATCGTTCAGGAGCTTGCACCAAATGACAGATTATACGCAGAATACTAACTCAAATTCCGCCCAATCGTTGTGGTGATGAATGATACTTAGAAAACTAAATAATCAACGAGTGGGCAGCCGGTACTGATCAGATCAAGTTAGAAACTATATGCATACCCAAACAAGGTACTAGCGCTCCAAAATGAGAATTCTCTGCTTTCATGGCCGTGGATCCAATATTCAAGTATGACGCCAATCATTCAGTCCCATGAACAACGCCAAATCCCAAATTCTATCAGATCTTTCAGTTACAGACTGGTATAAAGACGTTCCACGCTACTTGCCGCTCGAACACTGTGTGTTAATAGAATCAACAGCTGCTATACGGGCCGATCTGGAGGACTTCAACTTCGACTTTGTCCAAGGAACCTTCCCTCACACTGAAGGTGAGTCGAATTCCGGGAAGTCTTCTTCGTGAATGCGCCACGTCTAACAAGGGCTTCTGTAGGTAATTGGTCACTATTTACTAAGGAAGTGTCCGGGGAGCCCCTGTACGCGTATTATAACCCCATCGCACTTGACACGATCATCCGGGCAGAGCACGACCTGCTTGAGCTCATCGACGAAGAAGGGCCCTTTGACGGCTGCCTCGGGTTCTGTGGTGGCGCTATGATCGCTGCCCAGATAATGCTACAGAACTTTCTCCAGTTTCCGGACAAGCAGCCGAGTGAGCGGCCATTCCGCTTCGCCATCTTCATCAACGGGGCGACCCCAATCCGAGTCTTCCCTTTGAGTGACGAAGAGATTCGACCTGAGGTCGGTCCGCCTCACGGTATAGTCGCGGAGGCTGAGAGCATCCTTCTCCGCCCATCTACGACTCGAAAGAAGGACGAAATGAGTGACGAGGAACGCATAGGATACGAAAGATTGCGCAAACTCATCAGTCGTTTCGAGACTAGGTACCTTGAGGGTGGTCAGTCCTTCATTTCAGACGGAGACTACGGGATGTATCGATATAATCTAGATGACAATGCCGGGAAGCCCATTATAACTGTGCCCACTCTGCACACCCGTGACCCGTCCGAGGACTTGGTTGGAGAAGTAGATCATGGGTTGAACCTATGGAAGTTATGCGATCCTGCATTCGCTAAGGAGTTCCATCACTCGGATGGGAATGACTTCCCTCGAGGAAGGCGAGAGATGAAGAAGATCAGTCAGCTAATCAGAGATACGGCGCAGGAGTCTATGTTCTTTTAAAAGTAGTCTAGCAAACATCATTAGCGTATGCTGAAGCAACTCCAGAGTCTTGGCATTAAGTGACATTTCATCTGTTGGTGACTCCAGTCGTGTATATAATGCCAGCGGCAAGCAACTAGAAATTGATCTCAAAGATGCGTTCCTAAGCAATACTATTAATTACGGATACCACCCACCCATCTCATACTTAGGTAGAGGTTGAACTTAAGTTTAGCGTATATGGGGTGCAGTAATCGAAGCTGTTATGGGTACACAAGTTGCGGCGGTGCCATTAGTGCATTAGTGGGGGTGGGGTATAACCCTACAGGCATGTATAGGCAAGTAAGAACTGTAGCGAAAGCCTAGGTAGGAATAAGGGATCTAAGCCTATCGCTAATACAAACGTTCTCTTGTTGTCACCAGCAAGGTCAGAACATGCCGTCTTCTGGAGTAAGCACTTAAGTAATATGTCACCTAGGTAGACTTTCTTTTTGCTTTCATGATGAATCACTCAGCAACCCGGCAGGCCGACGCCCAGAACGCTACTAACTTGACTGCCCCTTAGCCTGCAATTGAAAATGTCAAATGTTCCAGCCCTGAAGGTCCCGAAGTCCCACCTGAGTCAATATACCACGACTCACGACTTATAAGAGAGCGGCATCGCCATCTCCCAGAAAATCATCCTCACCCCCAAACGTAGAGCAGATGTCAAACTATAGCCGGGCATGTTCTTACCCTTCCGTGGCCCCAGTAGTCTCTTCCTCACATCCCATCTTGTCTTCTTTCTTCTTCTCCTCCTCCCGTGGCCCCTGGCCAGTCCCCTCCTCCCGTGCCCCCTGGCTAGTCCCCTCCTCCCCGTCCTCTTTCTTATCCTCCTCCTCCCCTTCCCCCTGGCCATTCCCCTCCTCGCCCTTCCCATTCTTCCGTGCCGCGAGGGTAGCGACACCACCGGTCCCAGCAGCTAAGATAGCGCCTCCGGCCTGAACCACGGCGTTGACGGCAGCGACTCCGTAGCCGCCCGCGGCGGCGCTCTGGCAGGTGGCGAAAAGGCTGGGTGCAACTACGTTCCCGATGCCACTCTGGATTCCGGCGGCCATTGAGCCTGCTCAGGGGCCACTAGGTCAGATGTCTTCCGATGCCGTGGTTAGGAATGTACGACTTACCTCCAATGATGCCATTGCTCCCAAACCCGCCAAGTGCTAGTACCGGTGCGGCTACAGCCCCAGGTACTGCTACTGTGGCGAGACTGACAGCGCCAGCCGTCCCGTACGCTGCCGCCTTGTAAGGGTGTTCGCGTGCCCATGCTGCACCATCTGCAGTTGCCTCTTTAGCCCATGCTGTACCATCTGCGGTTGCCTCTTTGGCCCATTCCGTAGCCGATGCAAAATGTGCCGGGGAATTGGCGACCGCAGCGTTTACTTGAGTCTTGGCTACTTCCCAACCTTCCATGTGCGCTTTTTGTACCCTGGAGGCTGCCGTTCGTAGTGCTGGAAGATAAGTATCGAAGCCCCACATCGTGATCGTTAGGGATGTTGAAGACTTAGGGAGGGTCTATTTCCACTAAATTAATAAAAGAGATGAAATATAAGGAACACAAATTGAGCGCCTAGACTATGCTTCACGCAATGACTGACTACTATGTTTTGGACAGGAATGAGAGATTGAGCAAGCGCTACCTGTAGATATATGCCTTTCGTGATCAATTCTGCCTGACATCGTCGCGGACTTTTAGACGCCTAGACACGCTTGCCAGCCAATCACGGGGTTTCGGAGTGGCATCTAGAAAGCGATACTGATGGAAAAAAATGGATGCCCATATGCTCGCGTTCGCCAACTGTCGCAGCATCTCTATGGTGATAGGTCCGGACCAGAATTGATACATCAGTGAAGGGCCTCCTGCAGGAAGTGCCCAGTACCACAGCAATCATGAGTCAGGCAAACAAAGGCAGGCTGGGGAATCAACTCTTCACGCATTTGGCGCACGGATGAATTGTCTCGTCATTGCAGAGTGGGCATACGAGGTACTTCTCCATAATTATATGCGTGGTCAAAGAAATCGATCAACGGAAAGTTTTCTGCGACTTTCTTGATCGGGAAGGGTGCTTCTACCATGATCAGTCGGGGTGCCTCTTGTTAGAATCAGAGTTAGGCATGCTGAACGTATTTATGCATATCTGTTGGTGCTGTACTATATATCTAGGCATATAGTAGGAGGTGGAAAGTTGAACCCTGTCGATGATATATAGAGCCCCTGTCCCGATCATACGTAGTAAGTCTTGGTACCTAAGTACAACCAAGAATTACACCATCAATTACACAATCTTGGGCTACAGGTCCACGGCTACCTACCTGCCTACCAAGCCTACTTACCTACATACGTAGTAGGGTAGGCCTAGGTCAACACATCTTGATTCCGAAGGTTTCACATGTCCAACTACCCTCTACGGTACAGTATATCCATGGAAGCTGCACTTTACACGTTTGTTATCCCTTTGACCGGATCTAGCCAATGTCCTGAAATATTATCCAGTCCTGTGAAGCAATTGGACCAGTACGGCCGACAGGTGGGACCATCCGCATAGTGCGATGTCTGGGCGCGGGGTTCCGACCGATGGCGTCCACAGGTATAACAAAGAATGCATCGCTAGCAACGATATATCGTATTATTCGCTTGATGTTCACTTCATTATTCATGTAAAAGATTCAGACCGGAGATCATTGTAAAACATTGCAGCCACTTTCGAGGAAAAAGAGAAAGATCTAAGACTCCAGATATAGACTACATTCACTGAATGTAGTACATAGAACATCCACTATTTACAAACCCCACTAATGAACCCCTTTTTCCCTTAACCCGGCCCACTACCGAGATCCGATCCGATTTCATCTCCACCGTTATCCGAGGCGAGGTATGTACTTAAGTAGTCAGATAATCAGACTAAGAACCTCAATTTCGTCTGCTTGACGGATTGATGGGGTATTTGGGTAATCGACAGATAAAACTATTACAATCTGCATACCATGGGCACTTCGCTGCTCAGCAACCGCTGTGAATTATACAACATTTGATCAACATTCAGCTCAACTGACCGTCTCAATATGTCTCATATCTTTGAGACTTGTCTGATGATGGCGTCATTCGATAAGATGCAAGTTCTAAGCCATTGGGTTTGGCTTGTGAAACTCCGAGGATATTAATTAAGAATTCCACATAAAGTTACTAGCGGCAGAAGGCGATTTCGCTACATCGTAAAAGCCTCGGATTAACACGTAGAGACCCGGTGACTACCCCACGCTAGTATGCCTTCTGTAATTAATTGCCTCGTCTTGAATGTCGTGGTATGTAAGACATGGCTTGTACTCATGGTAACCCAGCCTCTTAGGTCTTCCTTATTCCTCTGATCAATTGGTAAAACGAATGAAACTCTATTCAATTACTGTTTTTCCTCCACACCACACTCACTATCGAGCATTCAATCAACATCATTCCACCAGACCAAATACTATGACAGGAACGACGTACCTACCACCAGCCGAGAGCTCGAGTGCTCTTCCAGCTTGGGTGAATCCCGACCTGGACCGGCTTATGATTGTGAAGAGGGCAGAGGGCAGCTTCAACTCATGGGCAGAATCGCTTGTTGACCTGCCGGCAGGCTCTCTATTCGCGCGCCTCACAGGGCTGACGGCCGGCGGGCCCGCCAAGTACAGTTCCGTACAGGCAGGGCGGGACCTGCACATAGAGCTCAACTCCGACCTGTTATACGTCAACCACAGCTGCGCACCGACGCTTGAGTTCGACATGGAGCGCATGGAGGTGCGTGTAGCACGTGACCGCGATCTGAAGAAGGGCGACCTACTCTCCTTCTTCTACCCGAGCACGGAGTGGACTATGGCGCAGCCGTTCGACTGCTGGTGCGGCGCTGGGGAGGGAAAGTGTCTGGGTCGCGTCGAGGGGGCGGGGAAAATAGAGCCCGCGAAGCTGCACCGGTTTTACCTCAACCGCCACATAGTAGATATGTTAGCAGCGAAAGAGGCACCCACGAACGGCAAATAGAAATGCATCTTACACCGGAAATTTGGTTGGGGGGGGGGGGGGGGGCAGGGGTTTTCGCATCACTCAAGACAAAAGAAAGGACCGGAGTAGATCGCCGGATAAAGATTAGATTTATGTAACTATTTGATGGAAAAATAGTTTCCAACTAGTGAGCAACTGCTCACAAGGTATTATTAGACTCCTTACTTGGAACAAGTCATGGATTTGAATAAAGCTAAATTCTATAAAGCGCACAGCAAGGTAAATCTAGCTACACTTCTATGCAAGGTGCACAATCTGGAAGTAGACGCCCTATTCTTGATCACAAACCCATATGCATTCCATCCTATGGTCAACACCATCCCAGAAACTGCTTCGTTTATTGCACTTTTAATAGGCATGTGCGTTCGAGACTATGCATTGCATATGTCCAATGGAGTGTTTACTACCAAACATCCAGCCATGCTACACTCTGTATATTGGAGTTAACTTTATTCTCTATGATAACTCATACTATACTTTGGCGTATGGCTTTCTTGATTGAGCTCATACACATTCAAACTAGATGTTGCGCATAGATCCAGTATAACAGCCTTCACTCACCCTCTATCATAGAGTAATCACCGCCCTAGACTTAAACATCCAGAGTGGTTGGCTAGTGGCCTACCCGTAAAGCATGTTTGCCCCATGTTTGCACTTGTCTTAGTCGTATAATATATCGGAGGTGACAGCTCATTCTGAAATATATTGAGTAGAAGTTGCCGACATTGTTAAGCTAGGCACTCCACCATCCACAATACATGTCATAGCTGGAAGAGTTGCTAAATAATACTGTTGATTTTAATCAATGATGCCCACTGACCAAGCTCTTGTAGCCCGGAGATCTTCTCTACTTCGAATATACTGTGTTCTGATCACATAGAAAAAGGGGTTAGGATCTTCCGCACGGGCCCCGTGTGGTGCTTCAGGTGTCGGTAATCACCCCTTTCGATGTTCCCTTTCTAATCACAGTTGGAACGCCATCTTCAATTTCCATCAGGTCATCAACGTCAGGTAGCTATGAGGTACCTATTCTTGAAAATAATACCCCAGTACCGACATGTACATAAATATTTCCAGCTCTCAGCCTCTCAGGGTGTAGACGCTCTTATTGGTCAGGTGGACTTCCAACCCCAATACGTCTGCACTTTACTTGAAGCTACTACGGTCTAACATCAAATCACTGTTTTTCTCTATCGGGTATAGTGACTCAGGGGTCGTTCAACTAAGTACAATCAAGGGATTCGGCTAAATGGCTTATTCACTGGTTATAAAGTAGTCACACCTGGTATTTGGTCGTGTCACGTGATAAAGGGGCAGGGGCGCTACCAGCGCCCTCCCCCCCTGCTTTGCAGGCTACGATAGACTAGGATTTTCTATAAGTAGGGGGGCTTCGCCCCCGTGGTCTTAGTGAAGGGCCAGAGTTCAATAACTATTCGACCTCTACCTATACTACAATGCCCCCCCGGTGACTCCCCAGCTACTATCTCTCACTCTGCGCCCAAGATCCCTAACAGGTGGATAATCACGAACACTCCAGAAGAATATTTGACAGGGACTGGGTGGTGAACGACAGCTGAAGTTAATAGGTCACTGATATATGTTACATCTATAGCCTGTGTGCAAAGAACAGAAAATGGAACGATTCGACTACAACCTGGAATATAAATAGGGCTTAGAAACATAGACGCGAGATACTAACGTGTCATTTCTGCTTAATGTCAGCGAGGCCAGTTAACCCTCAGTTTCCGAAGATGCTTGGAGGTATGCGCCTCAAAAGTGATATCGGGACCCGAAACAATGTAATATGGCTAGTATATAAAATATATTTCATGGCATTAGCCCTAGCCTATCCATCGTATCGCGATTGGAACAGACGTTCTATGATGTAGAGAACACACTGTGATATCACTGCGGAAAAGCTTCACTTGGGTGGCTAGATTCTTGGATATTTGCAAAAGTACTACGAAGTGTGCAATGCATTCACTCTCCGAGAGCACAAGGCGCGTTTCCCCAGCCTGTGGTTACAAGACGATCCCTGTATCCAACGAAGGTTAAGCTGTTACACCATTGCCATTGAACTATAATATGATCACAGCCATCGTGGAAAGGCAGGATAAATGCCACTGAATAATGTAATGATGAAATTCAGCATGCCATATTCCAGATCAAACCGACATACGTCCATAGCAGCCTTTTTTAATTGACGATCATCTACGACTTTATAATCACGTGAACCGTCGACAGTGAGCTGCAGCTTGGGACTCTATGATGCAGCACACTGAGACCCATGAATAGGGGTAAATAAGGGTAAGCTGTCCCAAATCACGTGTTTACCACTGTACTGCAGTCCCACTATTGTGGTCGCCTTGTATGGAATCCTTCGAGTATTCACATCTGTCTTCGCCACCGCTAATATAGCTACTTAGTTACTCTGGTGGATGGCAATGGCTCAAAAAAGCTTCATGAAATGTTAATTCTAGTGATAATAGACTTGGCCTTGTCATAACTACATCGCCACCGTATCCATATCTACGAATCTGCTTAATCATCACTTACATACTTTACCCAGCTGTACGGATCAGACGTTCGTGATTGGCGATGGTTTGAACTTAATCTGAGACTTACCTACACGTGAAGAAATGTATTGGAGCACCTTTTTGTGTTTATTGTCGTATACGTCATTAAAGCTGATGATATCACGTACTAGGTAAAAGCTCAATCCTGAGCACACCTCTAAGTCCCTTATACCGGCATTAGCTTATTGACCTTACCTCGGCAAGGATCAAAGTTGATTCCTAGGAAATGCTTACCTACAGCTTAGTAAGTCCAGATCTTTATTCTTAGAACCGGGGCTGGGAGTTCTATGCGTTCTAGAAGAGCCTAGACCCGAGTCATGATGAGTTCCGAGTACCTCTGGCTAGCTAGGCACGATTCGATTGTTATTAAGTCCCTCTAGTAATCGTGAATCATGGTTTAAATCTGTCTAGTCTTTCGGCGCCTCCCGACGTCTCCCCATCAGTGTTAATGTTCGAGTCGTGTTACGGGTCTGGCTTTCGACTACTTGAGTTTCACCAATGATGCGTCTAGGTAGGCTTTCACTAGTGGTTTAGGTTCCTCTCATAAATCCTACCTAGCAAGCGTAGGGAGATATACAGGGCAGATATTCCGTCTCAGTGTTTAATTAAGTTTAACCAACCTATTAGTTCTAACCTTCGTACGAGAACCAGACAATCGACAGCTTCACTTTGAGGCGAGTCCCTAGTGATAGAAGCTTTCTAGAACCAGGCCAGTCCCGAGAGGACCAATGGAAAATTTTATTGTCTTGACAGGTAGCTCCAGTTTCCTGCGGGCTTAAAAATGTTACCAAATTCTTGGATATTACATACTAAAATCTGTTGAGGATTTAGACGATGCCATGGACATCGTAGTCAGTTTACTACTTCGGACTTATTATATAAGATATATACTGTCTAGGAGATGAGGCAATCAGATGCGAAAGAGGATACCGAGATAGAACATGTCAAGACTTATATCTCTGGACTATCATACATAATTAGTACGAATGATAGATTCAACAATCTATGAGCATCGACCATGGCCTGCTTCCTCTGCCCCCCCTCTTTGAAGTGAAACCTGACGACATTTCCCAGCTCAGTATATGCATTCCGTTGAGCTATAGCTCGTTTCTACAAGAAATAGCTGTACATGCCGTGTGGTTAAGACTGGTGGCGAGGACCAGCCCATGCTAAATACGCTTTACTGCCTAGTAGGAGCGACCCGGCGGAAAAGACAGCGGGTGGGCCACAGGCCTTTCTTAGTTTAGGTAGGTTTGATATGCCATAAGGCTAGCGGAACGGGAGTTGTTGACTTCCGTTTTCAAGCTAATAGGGATAAGGCACGAGGAAATGGTAGGCACGTGCTTTTAAATTGAATGGCATCCAATCACGCTTAACGCGCATTGGGGTCGCGGCCAGTTCATACTTCATCGTGAAGCTACAGGATACCAAGCAGTAGCGGGTCGGAATAAGGAGTGTACAACAGTGTAGAATCCGTCCAAACTGTCATCGCTATATCGTATGATGCATCGAATGGTTGAATGAGATAACGCAGTACACATCAGGCCCAAGCTAAGATCCTGCCTCATCTTCAATTGCTTTCTAGATCGGGGGGCGGCAGGAGCGGAGAAGCTGAGCCAGTACGCGGCTCAGGTATAGCTTCGGAGAGAGCACCGCGGGCATGAATAGAGTCGGTCCAGTTATATGACTTCTTTGAAAATTTTGGCTTCTAATTATATCCTTAAGGGATTCGCGATATGGCTTGAATTTGGCCACTTGGAATGTTTGAGTGTTATTCCAATACTACGTGTTGCACGCGGCTCGAACAAAAAATTCAAGAATTGAGTGCCTCAAACCCGGCTCGTACTAGACTCTCGGGCCCATTTACATCACCAACCCCGGTCCAGTAAAATAATCCAGCCAGTCCCATTGTCTTGACAAACCGGGCCTTTTGCTTGACAGTCTCCGGGACGTCAAACGTCACGAAGCCCTTTCCGTTCTCAGTTCGGTCAACGTAGAAAGAAGCTCCTGTATCAGTGTCGATCCTAGCGTTATGGATCCAGTCTCGAGGCAAGTCGATGTAATCAATCTCCGCATTTGAGGTAAAGGGCTGGCCGACTCCATACGCACCCCCGAATGATCTGGCGTAGGCTGGGATGCCGAGAACAATCTTGTCAGCCGGAAAGCCGCGCGAGGTGACATACTCCACGGCAGCGTAGCCCGACCGACGCAAGCAGGGGTGAACATCATGTATGTTGTTGGACAATGGAAGCAGCTGTGATTGATAACCACAGAGCTCTGTCCAGGGACCGTTAAAGTCGTAGCACATGAGATTCAGGTAGTCGAGAGAGCGGGCGGCCCTGGCAAGGTCGATGTGGCGTAGGACGTACTCGCCAACGGGCAATGCGGCGCTAATCTCGTACCGAGGTGCAGGCAACTCTTGGCGCAGTGCCTCGAGGAGGATGATGAAGTTGTGCCCGTCAACATTATTTTCTGGGTGTTCCCAGTCGAGATCCACCCCATCAAGCCCATACCGATCGACGAACTCCCTACAAGCCCTAGCGAAGCGAGCGCGGCTTATGTCATGGGCCGCTAACGCCGGGAATTCCTTGCTGCCGCTACCACCGCCTATAGACACCAAAGCCTTGAGGCCAGGCGAGCGCTGCTTCAGGTTCACTAGCGCTGGGATGCAGCCCTTCGTGCCATCTGCCGGGATCTGGTCGTCCGCATATTCATCGAGGGATCGAAGCGTTCCGTCCTCATTCACACGCACAAATGCGTAATATACGCGATTGATGCAGTCCAGCTGTAATGTTGATGGTGGGAACTTCCGATACACGCGCCAGGAGGGGTAGTATGCGCCATTGATAAATTCTCGGGTATTTGGCATTGTTTCGGTTTGTTCCAATGACGCAAAGCTGCCTGTTTAAATGTGAGTGAACGGACTATATAATCACGTAGATGTCTAGGTTGGCCAAATAATAAAGACAACATAAATTTGAATGAAGCGTAAAGAGTTTGGGCCGGCCGGTTGTGGCATGTTGAGACGATATAATTAACTACTCTTGCCTTGCCTGCCGCAGCCAATTTACCAAGTGCAACGGTGGCTGCATAGCATACATCCAATAGCGTTGATTCACTACTCTCCCCTCATATTTGCCTTGCTTATCTCATACTTACTATCCTGTTGACATTAAAATATATTTTCAATATTATTGGTGCATACACCTTCGTCCCGAGTCGTATATGGACTGGTTCTTGAGGGTCGTTGGTGCTGCCAATAGGGGCTTAGAATATTGTACCAAGTCCGAAGTTCTCCACAGGGAGGCAGGCATAGCGGCAGGTGGGGCGAGGGAGGTCAGCATCGTATCCACCATATTAACTTTAGCTACTGGGGCCGGCGCATGGTAAATCCACTAACCCAACCGCACGGCGGCTGGGCTGGGCTGTACCCTTGGGCCCAAGTAGCATTCCAATTCCCTTTCCGGTTACCTCCCCCCCACCTTACCTTTTACACTTGATTACCATCCATAGTACTTCTGTCAAATACCCTAAGGCTTCGGACTGTTCCTGCATACTTAGACTCCGTAACAACAATCATGTAGCAAGCACGTGCCTATATTTCACCGAGTCATCACGGAAATAGCACAGAGACTTTTGGTCCGGAAAAAGCGTGCAAATTTTCAGTCAAGTTAGCGATTACGGGCGGATCCTTAGAACAAGCCTCAAAATGCATCCACCGATAGCCAAATGTCCGAAGATCCAGAGGATCAAGGAGTGCACTTACACGGGAGATCAAGATATCATTCACAATTTGATTGATTGCTACCTTGGGAGCAAGCCGAATGCACACTGGTTCCATCTCCGTGGATAATCCTGACAAGGCGCAATCTTTAGGGAAGGTCAGGGGCGCAACTAACTGCACGGCACGGCACAGACGGTCCTGGTGCGTTGCAGTGCAGCACATGCACGGCCACCTTCATTTTGGTGCCGTGCAGTGCGTTATATATGCACTATCGCACTGCACTGGTGCGATAGTGCAAGTTGTGGGGTCGCCGGGGGGGTAGAATGAAGCCTAAGATTGGTATCGTGATACAGATTTTTGGTGTTTTGGTGGCTATTACAGTGGCTATTATGGTGGCCACTATGGTCGCTATTAGTGGCTACTATGGTGGCTGGTGGTGGCTGGTGGGGGGTTTCCTTTAAGATGTTAAGCCACTACCAGCCACCACCAGCCACCACCTTAGCCACCTGTTAATGGTGCCATATAAATATATAGGGAACACTAACAGTAGGCCTGGTATCACATTCTCGTGCGTTATATCTGCACGGCACGGGTTGCACTGGGGACCCCCAGTGCGTGCCGTGCAGTTAAATGGTGCGCACTAACGGTGCGCACCACGGTGCAATAGTGCAGTTAGTTGCACCCCTGGGGAAGGTAGTTCAGCAAAGTATCATAATGCTCCAACAAATATGTTAACATGTGATTAGGTGTATTGTATGCTCTAATAGTTCATGATAATGTACCAACTCCAGTGCCTGCCCAGTTTTGTCGCTTTCAACTTATGACCCATAGTCTAGGCATAAGCAATTGAGGACGCCATACAATAATAACCCGGCTACCATTCTTGGTACCATTTTGCAACCTTGACGCTTTCAAGCTTATCCAAGATATTGAGGTCTACCTCGTTCATCTTGAACGACATGATGATCATATCGAATGTCTCCAGTTCCTGCTTGTTCCACCGCTTCAGGTCGAAGCGAGGGATTGCAGGTATCGCCGCTTGTTCGACAAGGGGATCGGCATACATGACCTCGACTTTGCCTGAGTCAGCGAGGGTCTGAGCAACCTTCAAGCCAGGTGAGTTGGTAAGGTTTGACTGGCCAGGCTTGAAGCCGACGCCAACAACCAATACTTTTGGCTGTAGCGCAATCGTAGGGCCTGACACATCCGATGATGAGTCCCCAGATATCGGAATATCTTCTGTCATTGGAGTATCCGAGAGCTTCCGAATATTGTCGTCCGTGAGCTTATTAACTTTAGGACTTGGGCGTGTGACTTGAGCCTTCTCATCCGGCAGGATGCCAGCTCCGCAATCATTCCCCCACGAGAATTGACCCTCAAAGGGAGTAGGCAAGGGGGTGGGTAGTTGCTGGTTATTGATGCTAAATAAGGAGTCGATGGCCTTCTCAGCGATAGTTACTGGCCGGCTATCCATCTTCTCGGTAGCGGCCTTGAGCAGTGGGAAGTCGCTGTTGGAGAGGAGATACCAGGGGTTGACGGGGATGCAATGGCCACCAAGCCCGACACCAGGCTGGAAAGGCATATAGCCAAAAGGTTTTGAAGATGCAGCCCGGCAGACCTCGTAAGGATCAATGCCATGAGGGATGCAGGCGTCTGCCATCTCGTTGGCGAAAGCTATATTCATCATCCGCTGACAGTTCTCGTACAGCTTCATCATCTCGGCAACCTCAGGGCGAGAGACGGGAACCAGTGACTCGAAGACGCGGGAATACAAATCGCTGATAACGTCAAGTGACCCAGGAGAGATATCATCTAATCCTGATAATATCTTAGGAATCTTCTCTACCGGAGGCTCGATACGACCAGGATCCACTCTCTTCATAGCTGTTAGTATGTATGTAAGTCCGAGGGGGCACCGTATTGACACTTACCTCTGGCGACATGCCAGCGAAGAAACCTCTCTCCTTGGCCAACGGCCCAAGAAGCTCTCGGGTCATTCCAACGGCAACGGAACTCTCAATCACCACGGTAGACCCACTGCGGGCGTACCTGGCTATGTTGTCCAAGGCATTTCTGATGTATGACGTGTCGATGCTTTTATCCTTGAGTACGAGTGTTGGTACTGATACCAATATGTGTGTTGCCTGAGCTAGTTCTTGGGGATATGTTGTCAATGTGGCTGTGACTCCATCGGCCTGGAACTCTTTCCTTAGATCTCCAAGACGCTTCTCGCTAACATCGAATCCAAGAACATCATAGTGGACCGAGAAGGCGCGGATTAGATGGGTTCCGACGTATCCACATCCTATCACAGCAACCAGGGGCGTCTCACTCGGGTCGACTGAGCCTTGGGTTGCGATTTTAAGGCCTCCGCATCCGATGACCTGCGCTGCCACAGGTGTTTTCGAGGATGTCGCCGGGAATACTGATTGCTTAAATGCCATTTGGAACTTCCCACTGGCTTTTGCGAGGTCCGGGAAAACTGGCCCTTGTTGTAGGGTATTGCCAAGAATGGGAGAAAGCATCGTAGTAAAATTAACTGAAGAATAGGCTATGAAGCTCAATGAGAACGTGATCGGAGGCCTGGGCGTCCAACTAGAGGAGATTCCTTACGTGTAAAGGTAACACACAAAACCACAACCAGAACGGAACATACGATATAGACATAGTTTCTCATTATCTTTCGCAAGAGAAGACGGCCAGTTAAATAGAAATGGCTCCGGGATGAGAATTTCATATCACAATGGGTCCAACGAATCTACAGTGGCCCTCGAACGAGCGCGAGTCGCCACTAACTGCGTCCTCTTCGAAACAGAGAAAGGGCATATCCCCCCAGTCACGATGCCTCAGCCTAGGAGTAGCCCGTAGCGGCCAGACTAGGGCGAATCACAGTTTCGGTACTCCCGTCTATGGAGAGGATACGGCATACGGGGACCTCCATCTAGATCCAGCGCTACGATCCGAGGAAAGAGGCGAGCCCCGCCTCTAGATGTTGACCTCATTTTAGAGTTTCGCCGTCAAAAAGCTAAGCAACCTTATCCGTCGGTCTCGCCTAGGAGGCTAGAGCTTGGTAACTTCATGATACATAGTCTGACATAGCTCTCTTGTGAAATTATGAGGTATACAATCTATTAATCATGACAGCAGTCCTTCCTAATCATTCATCGAAAAGTTAAACCTTAGTCTCTGCCCTTTCACCCGAGAGAGCTTCAGCCAAGTGACCAGGCCCATGCCCAGGCCCATGCCCAGGCTACTTGTTTGATCCCCAGGTAGCAAAATTTTCATTCTGTCTAGCAAGGGGCATATTGTTGGAGGCCTGTGGTGATGAAGCCTCGTGGCGAGAACCATGTGTAGGTGCTTCCAGAAGGCAGGAACGTGTGCGGGCCCGTGTTCGAGGCATTCCGATCGTGCGGACCTGGCCAAGTAAGTGAAATCGAACACGAGTAATGGCGCTCATATTGGGCCTTGCTTCACCCCAGCAAGTCTGGTTCCTGGGAACTCTTTACATCCAACCTCAACATTTCATGCACGTTGCTTGATATGATTGCCGGCGTCATCTACCGGGTCTAGTGCTCGCGGCCTTTCTTGGATTACTTCAAAGATCGAACGCGTCCATCTTGAGTTCCTCATCGATTTCGCCTCAGATTTAGGTACTAAAGTTTATGTCCGTCGCTTCTCACACTCACTCCATACGTTCCCTTCATACAATGAGCTCTAAGCATTAGAGCTGAAACAACCATCGTGCCCAAAAAGCTTCGCACATTCTACCCTCTCTTCTTGCCCTCAATCGGCATCAGTAATGAAGAATGCAGTGGTTACCACAAACCCTCTATACAGCCCAGAGACGGTGCTCTCTTATGTAGGCCGAGAGGATGTTCTGTCCTACGGTAGAGACACTTCTTCCTCAGCCTCTTCCAGCAATGACGAGAAGGTCATCGCGGAGGAGGACGAAGGCCAGGAGGACGAGAAAGATGAGAAGAATAATGGGCTAGCAACGGTGCAGCCGATTGATCCTGAGCTTGAAGCTCAACTCATCGCTCAAGGAAAAAAGAAAGTCAGGCTTCACAAACAACTCATGACGGCATTCATCTTCTCCGCTAAGTGCGCACACACACAAAACTCAACCTCATCTCATAGAAGTCATAGCTAATGGACTGACAGCTTCATCCTGATCTTCGCGAGTTGGATGTGGGCCAAGTACTATTACCTATACCTTCCCTTCATCTGTATGCCGGTTGCTTTGAACGTCATAATGATCTTCAACATCTGTATCTGGAAGACTAAAAACCTCATTTTCAAACCCAAATACATCATACCGGAGACCCCTGAGACCATGGTCCTCCTGATGCCTTGCTACAATGAGACATATGAGGAGTGTACCCGATCACTCGATTCTCTCGTCAACCAAGTCAATATAGACCACCATAAAAAGGCTATTATGGTCATCTGCGACGGGAAAGTCCGCGGGCCGGGCATGGAGAAATCAACTGGCCAGTATCTTAACGAAGATATTCTCGTGGATCAGACCGAACGAAAGATGATGAAGGGTGCCTACGTCGCTTGGGATGGTCAGATGATGGATATCGAGATCAGCAAGGGTTATTACAAGGGCGTCCCCTTTTTTTGCATCGTGAAACAGCAGAACCAGGGCAAGCGAGACAGTCTGATCGTCATCCGCTCCTTCGTTTATAAGTTCAACCGCCGGCACGAGGAGCCCAAAGTTATCTTCACGCCGGAGTTCTTCAGCGAGATGTCTGATTGGCTCGTCGATGATGGAGAGATGGATACTGTAGACCATCTGATTGGAATGGACGCCGATACCGTGTTTGCCGAGGACTGCATCAGTCACCTCCTCGTGGAGTCGCGACACCCTGGTACTATCGGTGTTTGCGGATACGTAGCCGTCGATTGGTC
This sequence comes from Eutypella sp. D-1, assembly GCA_023313575.1. Taxonomy (NCBI): domain Eukaryota; kingdom Fungi; phylum Ascomycota; class Sordariomycetes; order Xylariales; family Diatrypaceae; genus Eutypella; species Eutypella sp. D-1. The sequence continues at coordinate 2,335,928 of JAJTTP010000003.1, forward strand.
GGCCGCGAAGAGCAACTGGGATCTGTGGTCCATATATCAGTCCGCCGAGTATACCATCGCACAAGGCTTACGACGTCTTCATCAGAGTCTTGTCACACACAAAGTCTCGTGTCTGCCCGGCTGTTGCCAGCTCCTGAAGGTGTGTGATGAGACGTGTGGCGACAAAGTCCTAGTCGAGGACTTTGGCTACCATCCAAAGCACACAGATGGTCTGCTGAAGCAGATCCGCGCCACAGCATCCGAGGACCGCAATCATGTATGTCTCATGCTTATGGAGTTCAGGCACGCGAAAACGCGGCAGGCTCTCAAGGCACGGGCATACACTGATGTGCCTCACACGACTGCCGTCTTTCTCAGTCAGCGCCGCCGCTGGACCCTCGGTGCCACGAGCAATGATCTCATGCTGCTCACCTCGTCCCCAATTACCTTCAACCTATTCGAGAGAGCTGTTGCCTTGTCGAACGTCGTTACCTGGACCCTGAACTTCTTCGTCATCGCCAGCTTGGCGTGCATGGTTAATGCTTTTATCCGTGAGTGGCCCTGAGAAAATGTAGTCGAGCTCGATACTGTTCATTTACTAACGTTGACTTTCACTAGACCAACCGCTTTGGGTGACGATGGCGTTTGCATCAATCATGTTTGTGCCGATCACCTACTACCTTATCATGTCGATATGGCTACCGCGGAACCGGCTAGAGCGGTGCCAGTTCCTGGTGGGGTTAGCCATCTTTGTAACATGCGGCCCCTTCATCAATGTCTCGGTTTCGCTATACGCCATCTTCAACATGGACAGCTTCGGTTGGGGCAAGACGCGCCAGGTTATTGCCGAGGACGACGGCGAGCCTCTGGACCCGCCTTTCCCACAGTATCCCGCCGCACCCGACGATCCTGCCGCCCGTGCCGCCGGTCACCCCGATGCTGTTGGTCTTCGTCGTGGCAGTATTCCGGCCAGTATGCCTTTCGTCCGAAATGGTGTTCCTGACGAGGAGAATCAGCTTGACCAAGTTCGCATGCCGTACTTCGCACCGGCTGGTTCCAGGGTTGGTTCGGTCGCGTCCATGGCACGGAGGAGGAATAGCAGCATAATTGGACCGCCTAGACGACGTTCAACCGTGGTGCGGATGCCCGCCCGGATTGGCAGCATCGCAACGCAGGATCGACTGCAAGGAAGACGGTGGTCGAGGTAATCGTGGTTGTTGTTTTTTTTTCCGGCGACAAAAGGGGGTATTATAGTATGGAATTGGTTGTTCGATTGTGCTTTTAAAAAAGCAGGCATTTCTTATGGACATTTGATGTTAACGTAGAAAAAGTACTGATGCCTACCTACCTTTTAGGGTAGGAAGGGATGAGAGGTGTGGAGAGAATGTTATACGCTAAGACATAGGCGTGCCCATCGTGGGATACTTAATTCACAATTTCACAGCTTCTAATGAAGGATGAATCGACAGTCTATTTACTTACCACCCACGCTGGATTGTGCTGTTCGTCTTGAAACATCTCGATGGTCGAGTCGTATATTCAGCCCGTCGTTCCTGTACAATATAACTTCACGATTTAGCATAACATATTTCGTACGGTGATGGTATCGTAAATCAGGGATTGGAGGGTCGATTTCCCAGCCTCTTTTTTTAAGGGCAATGGCTTGCCATGGCGGTGACCCCCTTTGCCCCTCCCCCAGGACCCTTTACCAGGCGGTCGGAATCTAGGTAAGACATTTCGAGAAGATGGGATCAAAGTGCGCCACCGGCTCGGCTCGCGAGAGGGCGGGGCTTTTGTCGAAAGCCGTTAGCCCTGGCGTCGAATAATTCTGGTTGAATGCGGGCTTCTCGTGATGAGGCTCAACAGGGAAGCTAACCAAACTTGTCGCCGGTGAGACGCTAGTTCCGGGTGCTTTTTGACAGCTGATGCATGGTGGGGTGGGTATACAAGGCTGTTGATTGATACTGTAGACTGCGATTATTTTGAGGCTCAAACCTGCCACAGCGGCTGAGACTGGGCTCGTTTTTTATCCAAGATTCTTGCAAATAGGAATTGAACCCTTGCCAGGCAGAAACATCACATACGTGTCAGCTGAAATCATAAACTAGCACAAGCTCTAAATATTCCACTGTAATTGCTTGTGACCCGATTCCTGTGACAGTTGCAGCTTGGGAGTATGGGTAAGTTGAATAGCGAGGCACAATCACGCAGGAGATGCGCTTTATATCAAGGTTTTGCTCAACTGCTAAATGCCTACCTCTTTAGGTAGTTTCACGTGGCATAATTATTGACTACTAGTACCCATAAATATACCCCTGGTGAGACAAGTGTCGCGGCTATCGGACACGGGAGTCGGAAAGTTCGGGGTCCATGATAAAAACTAGTTTCTCGTTATTTTCAAGACTTCAATGACATTCACGGATGGCTATCTCTCGACTTATTTACAACGTACGTATATGCTCTATATTTACAACACCCCGACCCAAATATGTTACTCTTAAACTGTATCATGTATCTATCGAATATCTCCGATCACTCGTTAGCTCCTTCGGCCCCCAAAAACCCGAGGTTTGGGGTTCCTCGTACAGAAATGATCATCGGCGACCGGATGATTCAATTCGCTTACGCACAGGAACGCGGCGCAGCTAGTTCAGGAACTTCTTAATGCTAATAACAACCCGGACTAGGTATGTAGTTGGCAGGTTGGTAAACGTTACTGGTACCTAGTTGCCTAGGTATGCATGCGACTGCTGCGATCGTCGAAAGTCGATGACTTGTCCTTTTCTTTCGGTGAATATTGCACTGGTAGCATTGCCCTACCTTGCCCTGCACTCGACAGGCACGGATTGTTCTGAGGTAGGTAGGTAGGTATTTCTTCCCTTTCTAAGAATAAACATCCATCTTCGTCGGGTAGATCCCCCGAGATCCCTAGGGTAGGGTAAAGACCTATCTCTTGTCACCATTGGCATCGTATATAAATACGTAATGACAACGATGATGCCAGCCCTGTTTGCCAAGGCAGTCGAAGGAACATTGACTAGTAGGGAAATGGCTAAAATAGTGATACGTACGAGTATAACTAAAGCTTAAGTCCCACGTATGCCAGAAGGAAGGCATTACGTAGGCACAAAGAAAAGAAGCAGGTGCCAACTAACGAAGATGATAGTCGGTCTTGGCTCTTAGACCCAGAATTCCTGGGCAATCATCATTTCCAAAACCCGTTCTTATTGTTCTTATTTGGGCCAGGCAGTCTTACAACACGTTCCGAAATTTTCTTGTCGCTTTTTGGATGTGCCTGTCTTACACAATTCCCTGTCTCTGTTATTTTTGCTAGAGAATGAAGACCTTTTTCAATGCTTCTTCTCGATTGACTTACCCCCAGTCTCATTTGTATCATTAGTATCAGCTAGGCATTTTTTTATTATAAATATGGCAGCGATAGTGAGATACAATTACGCTCGCTTGGGTGTTTTAGCCGTCGCATTCTTTATCATTATCTCCACATTTTTTTTCGTGTCGTTACCCAGCGACCGCGCGTTCTCATGCAGAACGCTATCGACATGCTTTCAGGCTCCCTCGGAATATCCGCATGATATTCCGAACGACTTTTTTGAGAACAACTCGGAGTCGGAGGGAGAGTGGTTCGATGGCACGCTATATTACCGGCGGGAGGTGCAGAATGCGAGGCCCAAAGTTCTATTTCTATCCCTAAACAAAGACACCGCCGCCTGGGGCAAGGACTTCATGTCGACGGGCCGCACTATCCAAGACTTTATCAATCTTCTCGTTACCACCGACCTAGACTTCACCGCAGTATCGCTGGGGGTAATGACGGCTTCGCACACGGAATTTGAAGCCATCAAGAGAGCCACCAGTTCCTACCCTTTTGCCCGCATCTCTGTATTCTACCAGAAGAATGACGAGCCAAAGGTTTCTAAGGAGGACAAGGGCAAGCCGGAAGTGGAGCACAAGCGGCGTGCTCGTCTGTCTACGCTGCGGAACTACCTCATGCTTCGCAGCCTCGTAGATGAACCGCACATGGTGTGGGTGGATGCCGATATCGCCGAGTTCAGCCCAGGAGTTGTGCAAGCTATGATTGGCCATGCCGAAGAGCGCGAGGACGTTGGCCTCGTCACTGCGCATTGCAGTATTGACGAGCCTGGGGAGGATTACGATAAGAAAGCATGGTCGCTCGACAAGGAAGCACCCGGACTAATGGGCTCGGTTGCGGAGAAGGATTTCCAACAGGCAGACTATCGGCTCCAGAACACTAGGCACCAAGTCAAAGAGCTTATAAAGGGTACCAGCGATGACGACTTAATCCCGCTGGACAGCGTCGGTGGGACAATCCTCTATGTCCGCTCGAACCTAGTGCACCGCGGTGTCAGCTTCCCGCCCTTCCACGTCGTGGGCGCGACGTGGTCGCGCGACGGTTGGGCTGGCATTGAGACGGAGGGTATTTGCTACGTCGCCCAGCAGCTGGGTGGCAGCGGATGCTTTTTACTGGGTGGGAACCACTCTGTACGGCATGCTGATTCTGGATGATATCGCTTTCCGAGTTATGCGCACTTTTATTTCATTATTCGCATGTTATGGCTGGCTGGCGCATGGCGTTCTAGTTTGTATATAACGTCCCTAGTGTCCCTGATGGCGCTTTTCGCAAACCTTAAGTTGATACCCTTAGATCGACTGGTATTTAGATAATGCACGATGGTATATCCGTCTCACTTCGAGAAGTCATAGAATTCGCAACGCAAAAATTATCACCTAAATAGGCTTCCTCCTTATCTATTGGCCGTAGCAGTCTACTTGCCCCTTTTCTTCTTTTTTGAGAGGAAGGGAGACCTTACTTTCCGATGTATTACGTTGCCAAGTTGAATACTTACCTAGCCGGCCCCTACCTGGGTTACCATCAAGTTCCCTTACAGTGACCCTACGCATCCTGTCCCTCCCTATACTCAAGCAATCAACACACACCAGCTAAGGATCGCCTACGCCCGCCCATCGACCCAATTTAATCTACACGATTATGCTGCACGCCAGATACAAATCCAAGCGCATGGTTTAAGCCAATCAGCGGAAAACCCCTTGTTTCGTTGAGAATACTCAAATAGCAGTGCCGCAACTGAGGTCCCCCGTGATACCATCTCCGGAAACCTAATCATCTATGGCTACCCACGGTCACCCACTGCACGGTGTACTTGCATATCAACCAACACCGGAGGTGCACCTAGCTTTACTTGTCATAATAAAGGACACCAATGATCATATCTATATCCTTTCAAAATAACCAGAGTATACAGTTCACCTAACCGCTTGGGTGGTTATCTGGAGCCAGGTCTATCGATAGGGCGCTTCGGTCCCCCTATATCGTGTCGTCGCCGTACTCGTAACTGCATTTGCTCCGTGTACTTTCCCCTTTGACGATGTCACCACGAATCTACAGTTGCGCAGGTATATCCATGATCAACCTATGTGCCTTTCACTTCTTACTATACTCATATCCTTTCATAAGTTATGTAGTCCTAGTAGTAACTCCGGTGATTGATTTCTTGGTGTCTGTAATCCACGCGCTTTGTTGTATTTCCCAGCAGAAGATGGCATCAAAGAACAAAGAAAACTACCGTTTATAATTAAAGCCTAAAACTGCCTAAGATCTTGAACATATTTCTCAGTCAAACCTCAATAATGTCTCTAATTCCGGATGTTCCTGGTCCAAAGCTCGGTCCATTCAAGAGAGACTCAAGACCATTAACCATCGATTTCCTCAATATCTTAGGCGATGGACTAGACGGCCAAGTTTGGAAAGTGCATATTAACAACCAACTTTATGCCCTTAAAATTGTACCTAGTGTGATAATATCGAATTGTCATTGATTGGTACTAAGCAATGACATTAGTTTCTCCATGGCCATCTGGAGGTCGACCCTGACATTCGTAATGATCCATTTTACAAAGCAGAACAGGATTACATACAGTGGCGATCAAGCAGCCCTGACTATGTTTATCTCGACCCCTTTTTTGCGGAATGTCGCGCCTACGGAAGACTACAAGAACTGGAAGTGACGTATGTTTCTGCCAAGTGTTACGGATATATCACCCTATCACCTAATCATGAGGAGCAGTTGAGGTGTAAAGGAGTCAAAATTGGGAGTCGCAACCGAGGAGATACAAAATGGCCGATTTACGCGATCGTCAAGCAGTTTATCGACACAGAAATAAGCTTCACGCCACGCATGGTGATGAGAATGATCCGTGACCTTTATACCATGCACGAGGTAGGAATATGTGTCGGGGATATACGCGAAGAAAATTACTTGAATGGCGTATTGATCGACTTTGGACGCTCCAGGACAGTGTGAGTGTAATCTGGCTCTACGTAAAATTCCACGGGACGCGCTCGAATCGCTTACCATATCCTGATGAACAGTCCACATCCTCTTCTGACTCCAGAATACGTCGACAGACGACTTGCCGGACATAATTTAACGGATGATCTACCCAAAGATGACGAGGAATCATTCGACGAGATGATCGATAAGTACAATAGATATACTAGGGGAGAACTGATATGGCGACGAATCAATCCGAATTGGGATCGCAAAGAGGAACTGCGTAAGGTCTTATACAGAGACTATTATCACCAGTTCTATTCTAGATTTCGTCCGGAATTGTTCGATTGGGAGGAAGCTGTTGCAGCACGAAAGAGAGGCGAAAAGCTTGATTTGAAGTCCCGAGCCTCAACTTCGCGGCTTCCACTAAAGGAGTGCGACGCTCGGAAGGCCAAGTATTTGAAGGTTCTAGGGACCACTGTCGACCCTCAATGATTATATATCATTTCGAGCAAAAGAATATATCCATTGCGCCAACAGAATCTTTCTATCCTTGTTATCCAGCCAACGAGTAAGATAATTAACAGTGCTCCAAGAATATTGTGACTATCTCATCATCAGCTTTTGGAGTTAGATGTGGTTGGATTATACGTCACATGTGGAAATTACGACTTAATTATTGATCGAATATTTCGAAATGAATCGTCTTCTTCCTGATGGGTTCCTATCACATTGCTCGTCCTCGGGATGTAAGGTTGAAAACTGCAAAAGCTATCCATCTAAGGTGTTATATGCCTTATTGTCGTGATTAAGCGAACCCCTATTCCAAGAGGCTGCAAAATAGGCGGGGATAAGGGTCAAGTGATCACGTGACCGGACCCATGGTAATCCACGACGGTTCACGTCCCTCCATCCGAAACGATCCCCTAGGTTATATAAATAACTAGTCACTATATCTAGTCGTATTTTCCCCCTTAATATAAGATAATTTACCGTGTTTACAGCATGTATCAACATCTTCATCGATTTTGTGATTTACTTGAACGAGATACTTAACTGAAGCTTGTGTTTTTGGCATAGTGTCGTGAGCGCCCGTAAGTTGGGCGGGCAGTACTCCAATGTCATGTGACAACAAGATACCCACGCAAGGCGAACTTACTTGCAGGGGTTTCCATTGCAGCATCCTTGGAGGGGAATAGTGACCGTAACCCTACAGGTAAGTAGAGTGCGGAAGTGCATCTTTCTAACTAAACCTTCTTCGGCTGAGCTGGGTTTGATTGAGCTGCTTATTAGGTTTTGCCAACACAAGCTTCATGGGCGGGCATCTAGCTAGGCTGGGGTTCCCACGCTAAAATATGATTTGTGGCCCAACACATGATCGCAACAAACACATACTTCACATACTACCTAGGTGCGTATGGGATAAAAGTTCTCTGAACCTACTATAAGTCCAGGTTTCATATAATAACTTCACGTTGATGGTGTCCCAGACTTATGGTTTGTAGCCCATATTACTGATCCAATAGTTTACGGAGACAGTGCCCAGGAGTCATCTAGACTAATTCTGGCATTCTTACCCCACATCGACATCTCGAAGGGGAACAACGGTTTGAGGGGTAGTGGGGTGGCTTCGCGCGGGCCTCCTATGTGAGATCTATATGGGATCGAAATACAGTAGCGTGTATAAGATAGGCAAGCAGAACAGCAAGCTTGAACATATCCACGCAGGAGTATAGATATGAATGTGAACTTAATTAGGTAATCAATCACTTGATCGATATATTAGCTTATAAAATCATGCATTGGACGGGCAGACGTGACCTTAGAGGACGCCTTACTGGTACAATAGCTGCCTTTCATATACTATGTATCCACCCTCGGTGGACCGGCCATGGTGAAGGTTTGACTGTGCTTCAAAATCTACAAAATGGTAGAGGGGGACCAGGGTGTGAGGGCTTGAACCTTTTAAATAGCCGATGCTGCCCGCATCATTTCAGGGCCACCTGGTTTGTCCGTTCTCTGATAATCGAATTATTGCGACTGAATGCCTTTAGACACGCTGTGATAGACGCAATTACAAATAGAGAACCGATTACCAAAACCAACCCACACGATACTTATCCCGGTCCAAATCTATATTCTCAACATGGAGCGCTTACCTGGTTTGAATGTCGCCAACTTCCTCGAGAAGGGGACCCTACTCATGGCCATCAACTGCATAGCTGCCCTCTCCATCTTTTTCTTCGGATATGATCAGGTATGTTCCCTAACAGTGAGACAGGCCTCGTCGAACTCAAGTTACTTGGGGTTCTTGATGCTGACTATGACCCATGTAGGGTATGTACGAATTCGGCTAGAATTGACTTCGGCCTCATGTCTGGATATTAATCGAGCACAGGAATGATGGGTGGCGTCAATAATGCCAAGGATTACATAGACTTGATGGGCATCGGATATGTCGACTCAGACACAGGGGAGCCTGTTATCACAAACAGTTTACTGCAAGGCGGCATCGTCTCTGTTTACTATCTAGGCACGCTCTTCGGCTGTCTCCACGGTGGGTGGATCGGGGATAAGATTGGCAGGATAAGAACCATCGCCGTGGGCGCCGCGTGGGCCATTGTAGGCGCATGCCTACAGTCCTCAGCCCAGAACGCGAATTGGATGATCTTAGGTGAGCCATTCCGTCGTAAGTAGAACTTCAACCGCAACTGATATTTTCCATCACAGCGCGAGCTGTTAATGGCATTGGTACTGGCGTTCTAAATGCCATAGTGCCGGTGTGGGCAACAGAAACGGCAGAGCATACCTCTCGCGGTAAGTTTATCGCTATAGAGTTCACGCTTAACATTTTCGGAGTTGTCGTGGCGTACTGGCTAGAGTTTGGTCTCTCTTACATCGATAATGGCAATTCGCCAATCCGCTGGCGGTTTCCCGTCGCGTTTCAGATTATCCCACTGCTCGTCTTGCTTGGGTCCGTCTGGTTCTTCCCCGAATCCCCGCGATGGCTGGTAAAGGAGGGCCGCGATGAAGAGGCTCGATACATCCTACGACGACTGCGGGGGTCCACTGGAAACGACGCGAAGTGGGCGGAGACGGAATATCAAGCCATCCGACAGATCGTGGAGCTGGAGACCAAGGAATCGCGGCAGAACTCATACTTGCACATGCTATTCGGGATCGGATCAGGTAGCCTCCACACCGGCCGGCGCGTGCAGCTCGTGATCTGGCTGCAGATCCTGCAGGAGTGGGTTGGGATCGCAGGCGTCACCATTTACGCACCCACCATCTTCCGAATCGCTGGCTTCGATGCCACCAAGAGCCAGTGGATTAGCGGACTCAACAACATATTCTACATGTTTGCCACGCTTGTCTGTGTCTTTACTCTTGACCGTATAGGTCGCCGATGGACCCTGTACTGGGGCGCTGTCGGCCAGGGCATCGCCATGTTCCTCGCCGGTGCCTTTTCTCACTTAGGCCAGAAAGCCAGACATGATGGAAATGTTGCCCTAGCAGAGTCATACGGAGCCGCTGCTGCTTCCTTCGTTTTCGTCTTTACTTCCGTGTTCGGTGCCACCTGGCTGACGGTACCGTAAGTCACTTACCCACCCCCGAACTTGCTATATCTATAAATGCTGACATGAGGTATTCGCTTAGCTGGCTCTACCCGGCCGAGATCTTCCCACTACAGGTGCGGGCGAAAGGAAACGCATGGGGCGTGGTGGGGTGGAGCATCGGGAATGGATGGTTGACACTTCTCTGCCCCGTGATGTTCGCTGCCATAGGCGAGAACACTCTATACATCTTCGCGGCCTGCAATCTGCTGGCCATACCGATAGTCTGGGCGCTCTATCCGGAGAGCAACCAGCGGACGCTCGAGGAGATGGACCTCCTCTTCGCCGCCGACACGCCCTGGGTATGGGACGCCAATAAAACATTCAAGCGCCTAGCGAGCGAGACTCCCGAGCTTGCCCATGCCGCAGATGCCGTGGGCGGAGCGAAGCAGCGAGATTCCGAGTCTGCGGGTACCGAAGGGGTCGTCGCGAGCCGTGAATCCCAATAAATTTGGGCTGGTCATATCAACCCCACCAGAAGATGTACAGGGGAAGCGCTTCTAACACTTTGCTGCCGTGCGGGCACCTAGATAGGCATGTTGTTTGTTTGGAGAATATAGACATAGTGGGACGTTATGGTGTATAATCATTCACCTATGACTTCGAGACGATGAACAAGAAATTAAACAATGCAGATTATGATTCCAAATCGTGTGCTTAAACAATATATGGAACTCTTCATGTCTGGGTACATATGTGATACGCAACCAGAGAGTATCACCATTCCAATGTCTTGGGATTGTTGATTTAGTTAGACCCGGATTGGTAATTTTAGGGGGAAGAAGATCGCTCGGGAGAATCTCTAGTGGGCCCACTGCGGCTAGGGCTTAGCTCCCATATGGCCACTACCACACGCTACCGATTTGACTTCCTAGAGATCCATCTCCAGTGTTCCTAGCATGCCAGGAAGCGAGGGTGCGAGATCATTAGATACTCATTACATACCTAGGCACTGAGATAACATAAGGGACCCAGACTGGTAATCTTCACTCCCAGACTCCTCACTAGCGACAAGGCCTTACCACTACGTGTCCATGATACTACATTACTTCAGTACATCTTTCCACCGATTCCAAGGCCGTCTCGTCGTACAGCATGCGCAACGTTACCCAGCAAGCGATGACCACGTCGAATGGGCCAGAAACACCTGGTGGCTGAGTTGGACACAGTTCATGGCCTTGGTGCACTACAAGTACCAAGGGTCGTTTATGTTAGTGTCTAGATTCCCCTATCGCTTATATGAGCATTTACGTAGCTTAGTAGTACACAATAAGTAATACTTGATCAACATTCATCTATCGATTGTTACAATATTTATATCATGGATTATCAAGCCCGCCCCTTCTATTCGCATCCATTCTATTTGGGTACAGCATGCGACAACGGAACCTGAAAATCAGGGTTTAGTACATCGATTTGAATTTTTCTGCCGTGATCCAAAGTTAGAATGTCTACAAGTGCTACTTAAACATAGAATGCGAGTGTTCAATGAAGCGTGACAGTGGCAAATTATATTCGGGCTACGGTCAGACGGCTTTTGACTGGATATGCTACGTCAGGGGCTACCATTGCAGTGACAGTCCCACTTATTTTCCCTGTAGCTATATCCCTTAGCGTAGGGCAACCTGAATCTAGTTTCTTCCTTTTACATCATCTTGCTCATGTCACTGAACCTACTGACTTGCGGACGGTCGTACATCCACCGGTATCGCAGCGTCAGATAGTGGCCATAGCACAGAATAAAAGGTTGAAAGCTTATTTGCTTCATTTTTGCACGTGGTGCAGTCCGTGCCCGTTACATGCTACACAGCCAGGCAGCAAACTACCTCCTATGTAGGTAGGTATCTCTCTATCATTCTACACAGTTATAGACAGGACCGATGGTTGGAGAGTCTGGGTTTCATCTAGGTCTCACCCGCCTTGCATGCTCAGGTGCTAAGTGCACTTGTGCAATTCGCATGTGCAGTACAGGTAATTATGTACAGTAACCTTGAGCTTTAGATCTTGTACAACCACCCCGACATGCTTCCACCCTCGATGCTCCTCGATGCCCTCGAGGGGGGATTCATGCCGTTGTCTCTGCCATCGTCTCTGTCGTCTACCTAAGTAGAAACTCCTGTCTTGGCATACCTACCTAATCATACTGTTCCAACATCATATAACGACGTATCATCGAGACCATAAGCAATAGAACTATGAAAAGATACAAGGGCGCTACCATGAGCTCCATAATATCATTGAAGCAGATTGTCTTCGATTAAAAGGGTCATCTCCTGGGATGGCAAGTTCTTGACGGCCTGATTCAAGATATATCCAGTCCTATCATGACAATCCTCCCTTGCTAGCGAATATTTACTCTAGGTAGTATTCAGCATCTTGAGAGCTATACGACCATTGTTAGGAGACCTATTAAGAAGTCCAATACAATGTCGCAACTCGAATCGACCCGACTACGAGAAGCATTCAAGTCTGTGGCTAAGCACTGATCACCCGTATCCATTGTTGCTCACAATCTGTATACTGATTTTAAGTTATAGGTGCGAACCTGAGGTGATAGGAAACGTCCACCGGTATCACGATCATTCACTCCCAATCCCTGCGGATGCTCTTCAGCGATGCGAAGACCGCGCCTTGACAGAATTCGCCCAGCTTTGCGCCATCAAGCTGAAAGCCTCTCGCGTCTGGATCTCTGTCTTCGATAACGAATTCCAGTACTTGGTCGCCGAAGCCACTCAGTCCTCGAGTCTTGACCCCAAGGCCCAATCATTTCCACAGCTCTGGCCTGGCGGTACCATATTACCTAGACGCCATTGAATTTGCGAACATGTTCTTGACGTGGATGATTCGCAACGGGCCTGTCAGGACGGCCGTAAAGCCGGGTCTGTTCTGCCGGTAATCGCGATATCAGACCTCACTCAACACCCTCACTGGCATTCCCATGAATTTGTATCTATCGCATCCAGTATACTCAATATAAGGAGCGTCGTAATACAGATGGAACTGATCTTGTATTTTCTAAGTTCTAACAAAAGAAAAGCTATCTAGAAAGCCTATATATAGAAGAGAGAGGGGGAATGTTACCCCGTGGCTCCATTTATGGGAGAGAGCCCCACAACCATAGTAGGCTGCTCTCATTGGTTGCGACAGTATCATAGAATCCCGAGCTTAGATTCTATGCGGGCGTGCCGATTCGATCGCCCAAAGGTATCGATATTGGTGTTCTTTGCGTGATGGATAATACGCCGAGGGATACGCTCGAAGAATACTCGATGAAGTTCATGTGCGACCTCTCTGGGATCATCCTTGAGCACCTGGAATCCAAGAGATCGGGTAGTACCGCTCGGCGTTGCATTCGAATGGTTAGGGGATTGGGTAGCTTTGTCGAGGGCTATGCATCTTCTTTCGGGTGGCTAGAAAGTGACGCCTCCGCCTTTTCTGCCAAAGAGGGTGCTGAAGGGGACCTCAATGCCATCCAGCAGCAGCGGCAGTGCGATACCGCAAAACAAGCCAACGCCGCCTCTGTTCGAAACCACGTCCGACAGAAACCTCCAACTGGCACGAGAAAGACAGCAAATGCCGAAAAGAACGCGAGTAACGAAAATGAACATACGGATAACGACAATCAAGCGTCTAAGGCACCATCCCAACCGAATACCGAATGGAGTAAAATTACAAAACGAGAGAAAACAAATGACAACGACGATGATCCATTCCTTACCCAGGTGAAAGACATATTCTCCAAGGCCGCAAATATCGTAAGGGAGTCGATAGAAGTCGAAGGAGTTTTATTCCTGGATGCTAGCGTACGGTCGTTTGCGGGTCTCAGGCCTCACACCGGGAATAAACACCGGGACGCAGGATATGCAGACTCATTTCCTGACTCATCCAGCACTGATGAGGATGCAAAGACTCCCGATGAACAGAACACCCCAGGAGATATTTGCGGCGTTTTCGGGTTCTCGACTACTTTGTCATCAAGCATCGACACTGAATCGGTGGATCAGTATCAGATCAATATCCCCGAAAGGCTTCTGAAAACGTTGAGCCGGCGATATCAATCGGGAAAGATTTTCAATTTCAATTCAGATGGCTCATTGGTCCCTAGCCATGCTGATGAGTCGCCCGAAGGGATACTCACCGAGAAAATAGTCAGGGGCATGTCGCGAGATCTCTCCGCCAAACAAGGACTAAAGCAAGAGCGTTCCGTGAGTGAAGGTAGTAGCGAAGGCTCAACACTTAGAGAAGGCTGTTCAATCATTCGTATCATACCGGGAGCTCGGAGCATTGCGGTTGTCCCGCTTTGGGATTCTCAGAAAGAGCGGTGGTTTGCCACAGCACTTGTATGGACACAGCAACCTGGTCGAGCATTCACAATGTCTGGAGAGATGAGTTATCTACGCGCATTTGGGACAAGCATCATGGCTTAGGTCTCGGCTATCAACACAATAATGTCGGAAAAGGCTAGGACAGACGTCCTAGGGTGAGTTAGCCACGAGTTGCGATCACCTCTTCATGGCATCGTATCAGCAATCGAAATGCTTCATGGAACCCAACTTGATGCCTCCCAGAAAGACGTCCTGCACACTATGGAATGCTGTGGATGCACCCTGCTTGACGTTATCGATCACGTACGCATAATACCCTTAACAGGATATACACGAGGATGCTAACGTCTTCCACTTCACAGTTGCTCGATTACGCCAATATAAACAGATTTCGCCGCAATACTAGAAAGCTGCCATTAATTGAAATTCTAGATAAGCGAAAAGTTTTCGAAGACAGCATACTGAGTCGGCTGACAGACGTTGACCTCTCTGCCCTTGCTGAGGAGAGTGTGGAGAGCGTATATGCGGGATATAATTTCCAGAAGATGTCCATCGATCCCTTTTCAGCAGCCAATAGCGGCGATCCCTCCAGCGGCAGTGTCACGCGATACCTAGATTCGATCAGAGATATTGAAAGTCACGGGAGAACGCATAACAACACATCGCAAGGCTTACACTCTAATATCGACGGCGTTTCTGTCTACCTAGATATGGATGCGAACGTCAACTGGAGATGCCGCACCCAAGCTGGGGCCCTGCGTCGTATCATAAGTGAGTAAATCCGAGGCAGTTCGGTGATGACATAATATCGTCTATAATGATATTGGCTGAAGCTTCTATCGACGCTATATGATTATTAGTAGGTGATGTGGCACAGTTTCTAACGCTTATCGCAGTGAATCTTTTTGGAAACTCGTTAAAATATACGACGAAAGGGTTCATTCACATTTCCCTTCGTGTAGAGGACAGGTCAAATGGCCTTCAGACTCTCACATTGACTATTACTGACTCTGGAATCGGTATGGGTGACGACTTCCTGCGAGACAAATTATTTCAACCATTTTCACAGGAAAATAGTTTGACTCTCGGAACTGGGCTAGGCCTCAGCGTAGTGCACAAGATAGTCAAAATGATAGGAGGTACTATCAACGTTAAGAGCCGCGTAGGTGCGGGCACCGTCGTAGCAGTGACATTGCCAATATTTCCTGCTCACAGCGATTCGAAGACGGACGAAGAGTTTGCGAAACATGTCACGGGCTTGTCAGGACTTCGGATCAACCTTGGGAAAGTAAATTCCAACCTCGAGATTACCGATACGGTCCCTATATTCTCTCATTTAGGAGATATATCCGAAAGGTCCTTGCTAAAGACCATATGCCGAGAGTGGCTGAAAATGGAGGTCATTGAGTTGGGAAACTCGGATATGAAGGCAGATCTCATGATATGCAGCGATTTCTCGATGAAAGAAGCAGCAAACGACGTGACTACGGACGAAATTTGTCCGCCGACAGTAGTCATCTGCCGAACTACCGTGTCAGCTCATCAGTGCGGCTCCTCCTCCAAACCAACCCGTCAAATGCCTATAGTCGGGTTTGTGTCACGACCGTAAGTTGGCTGATATCACCCTATAATAATAATGCTAAGCTACAACTGAGTTAGAACTGGACCGAGGAAGATGGCAAGGGCATTGACGGCTGCGCTTGATAGCTATATCCAATCTAAACAGCTAACTGGGAGTGGGGATACATCCGATGAGGATATCCCCTCACCACAGAGTCTGCCATCGCCATTTCCACAGACAGGGCCAGGTGATCCCAAACATAACAGCCCCAGTTCGGAGCTTGAACTTCTTAATGAAAACGTAAGCACCGAACAACGGGGAAACATGCCCAGTTCCATTGCAACTCAGGGAGCTTTCTTCTCAGCCACCCGGTCGGACCCACGCATCGGCAAAATGCGATGTCCCACATCTTCAAACAAAAGGTATCTGCTCGTTGACGACAATGAAATCAACCTCAAGGTTAGAACCCCCCTAATGTAGCCCTTCGTATTCCTCTAACTAGAGTGCAGATACTCACAACCTTGATTGGGAAGTTGAGGCATCTGTATGACACAGCCACGAACGGCCTCGAGGCTCTGAAGGTATTTTCAGCAAAACCTCGACGCTACTGCTGTGTCCTGATAGGTACGCTTTCCCTATATGCTAGGGAACTAAGCCATTGTCTACACTATTATAAGCTATGTTTCTGACCCTCAACTAGATATCTCGATGCCCGTCATGGATGGCTTGGAGTGCACTCGGCGTATTCGACAACTAGAGCGTAAACTTTCATTAAAGCCAATACCGATCATAGCACTGACAGGGCTCGCGTCTTTCGAGACACAAATGGAGGCATTCGCAAGTGGGGTCGACATATACTTGACGAAACCTGTTAGGTTCAAAGATCTTTCTGACCATCTAGCCTCGAGGGGCCTGTGATGCACAGGCTTAGAAGCGGTGCTTGGGTAATCGGGTTCACATTAGAATACGCTCTCGAGGGTTTAATACCTTTTGACTAAAACAACGATTACCGAGCTCAAGTTCCAATCCAGAGTCTTTCAGCCGACAGAGGACCGCTACAGCTCAGCAACATATTTATATGACATACATTTCTATTGTGTACCGTGCGGCACGCTTTTTTACTACCAAGGTTAACGCCTCGGTGTTACTATCCATGATAGAGTTTTCGTTGCAGGGAAGCAGTGTTGGCGATAGTGTTGGATTGCAGAAATGGTTGTTAAACAAGACACCCTATCGAGATTCTCAAAGTTGAGCCGCTGCATCAAAGCTCGCTAAATAAAAGCTTATATAGAAGTCCGAGGTATCAGGTGTTGTCTTGTATCATTCCCCGAGTGCGTAGTCAAAAAGGAAGCACATCCAGCATTGCGTTTCCCCATGTCAGGTTTGTTATGGGTTGTCTTTCCTTTTAACCATTAGAAATGAAAGTACCTAAGAAGAACATCTTACTGCGTTCATCAGATTGCACTGACAGATATGTCGCCCGAATTGTAATATGGCTACAAAGGGAGAACGATCCTAGGACACCGATGGGGATGAGCTCATTACTTACTTATTATTCTCAGGCGATCTTCGGAACTAATGTTCCCTGCTCTGCCAAGTTTCATAATCCTCCTGGTAATCCTACTGTAAGAGGCTCACTTGAACGCGAAAAGTCTATGGCATGCTAGCTTGTAAATGGCAATAGGGAATTTGCTTGCGGGAATCACACGCTGTGGTAAGCTTCTAAAGCTGACTTCCACCAGCTAGGTGCAGTGATCAATAGTATAGCAGCAGTTACGACATCTCCTCAGGCCTCAATGGCTGCTTCCGGTAGTCGACGCAGTTCACAGATCCCCTCACTCTGGCAGTGAGGCTGGGCCTGGGACTGCGACTGGATCTGGCGGGCACGCGCATATTTCACTAGGAGCTGCTCGAGACTTGAGTACTCGATGCCTGTTGCTTGGCTATGACTATCCTCATCGCCGCGTTCCGTGACCTGATGTCCGAGTTACTCGCAGGGGTGGTTGCCAAGGGGGGATTGGACATAGAACTACTACGCTGACTGGCAGAGACATTGTCGGGGATTATTACGGTTAGCATGGCTGACGGACGATGATTTTCTGATGACTGAGGTAATAATCGCGAGATGATGGCCGCTTTTCGTTTCGCGGCCAAGACTGGCAGGGTACGGGACAAGCTATGGCCATAACCTCTACATGTTTGGGCCTGATCGTGAGGTCTATTCGTGTTGGGTCCCTTGGAAATTCTTGCGCTGTCACTCCAGCTGCTTCTGTCTACATCATCACTAGGTGTCTCATTAAATTTAATTGATAAGGAAGTCTAGGCTTTTTCTGACCTAGTCATGCGCATGTCGAACTGGTCAGTTAGATCGCTGCGCGATCTAACATTAACACTAGCTGCAGATTCCTCACCTAACTGGTTCCCGGATGGCGAAGCAAGACATCATGCGTCAAGACGTGCAATTTTTTTAAACAAATATACATTCACGAAGATTACCAACGCCCAGAATGTCAGTTCTCTCCCAAGGTATCAAAACGGCCGTTAAAAAAGCGCAAAATAACCCACTCCATACCAAACTCTCAGCCATCCACCCAAGCTGCGCCTCATTCCTTTTTATCCTTGCCTTCGCTAAATCCACTCAGCAAGCTCTGGTAGTTCAAGGCTTCCATGGCCCAGATAGCCAGGGCACTCATAATCAAGTACTCCTCGAGTTCCTTGTTCAAGCCTTCAGCTACGTCAAACTCGCCACCCTTCTTCCAGTTGAAGGCCCCACCGCTGAATAGGCGCGCGACGACGATGCCGTCTTCCTTGATGCACTCGTAGACTGTGCTAAGCTTCTTCTCCATGTTCTTACGCCAGCAGAAGCTTGTCTTCTTATTTCCCAGCTCACTATTGTCTCCCGCCGATGTATTGAAATGGTAGTCACTGCGACGTAGCGAGTTCTTGTCACGTGTCAGTTCCTCCCAGGCGATCTGTCCTGCGTCGTCGGCCTGCTTGGAGTAGGCGCCCGTACCCATCACCATGTGTCGAGACGTGGTCCTGATCCTGGCAAAATTTACCACGGGCCCGCTCTTCTCATCTTCACCGGGAATACACCGCCGCAAAAACAGCTGCGGTGATGACAACGACATTTTGGATTGGAAGAAGTAGAGCGGGGGTGTCTTGGACGAGCCGAGGTGCAGCGTACCGTCGACCCAGCCGATCTTGTAGTACAACACGTATTTCTTGAAACCTGGTCTCGCGGGTTCGAAAGACACCATTTCGACATCCTGATTCAGAGACTGGACGTCGGTGTGGGGGTCTGCGAACGGGTTATCCGTTTCGGGTGCATTCGTAATTGCTGCCATGGTGGAAGGTTCAAAAAGTTTCTGAAGGCAAGATATAGATTCGTGCCGGAATTTGGTGGTTAATTAAGTGGAATGAAGATGATAAATTGGCGACAGTCAATGCTCGACTCCTGTGATCGCATAGATATGTATATATCTTATATTAGTTTTTTTAATGGCGACATTCTATTTAGGATGAGATGTTGTTGTGAGCCTGTCAGCAAGACATAGTAGACCCTTCCCCTATTTTATACTAAGCCACCAGCTAAAGGCCGATCAGTAGATGATTTACCAGTATTTGGGTATGCTAGCACTGGGTCTGACCCAGTGTACAACGGGTTAGGGTGCCTGGATCAGCATTTAGGGGCTCACTAAAGGCGGCACAGGTGTGATGCAAGTAAGACACAGCCACATCATCGACGGACTCCGGCCAATGGTAACTTACCACTACGTAACAGCTTGGCAGCCAGAATTACTGTGATGAATTGTTCGTTCTATTTAGGAAAAATATGCATATCTCTATATGGTGCTAGTCTATGCTATGCTGACGCTCTTTTTATTACGTTCTCGTTCGTTTGAATGAGTCGCAGATGTCCAGATGCGATGCACCATCCAGCTAAAACTATTGCTCAGTTGTGAACCCTGTATACGCCTGCCACCACAGAAGGAAGAGTGAAACACTATGGGACTGGATAGCGAGGACTTACCACCTCCATATAAGGATGTGGCTGAGGGTTCATCCGAACGCCTCCTACAGCCAGCGACTTTCGCTTTCAAGGGAGAGTCCATAGTATGCGAAACTACAGCTGGGACAGTACCTGTTTACGAGCTGAGCTGGGATGTAACCGCCATCCCACCGAAAAGCACATCCGCAATTTTTGAGAGAGTGGATGCCCGCGCCCCAGAAAAGGCCGACAGCACAGCCCCTACTCAACGGCAATCTGAGCATCTCTTCTACCTTGCCCGTCCTGCCGGGGCGCAGTACCAGACGGACATCCCGGCATATTACATCACATGCGCTACCGCGGAACACGGCGCGATTCTGGGCAACATCAGTCTCGAGACGTCGTATAAGAAGATGCCATTCCCGCGGACCGAATTCAAGGCGCTTCTCCACGCGGGCAAGAGCTCCGAGCATACTCCGCTCTTCGCAGACAAGACCGAAGCTTTATTTGACGCTAGGATGAAATTGATCGGCGGCCGCTACGTGTGGGCTGACTCCCGCGGCGGCGGGGAAGTGGCTCGAGAAGAAGAGAAGGACGGCCAGCGCAGGCTGATAATTACCGCGCCAATGAACAGGGGCATGCGCGACGCACTCGTAGCAACATGGTGCCTGAGGCTGTGGCACGACACTGCCGAGAGCAGGGTAGCGAAACGGGATGGTAGGTCCGCACGTGGTTTTCTCAAGCAGATTCTCTCGCCCATTAATATGACGTCAGCCAGCACCCCGCTAACGGTTCTATTAGCCATGGATCGATTGACGCCGCCGGAGGCTGCGCGAGGACTCAGTAACTCGAAAACATACAAGCGAATTAACACATTGGTCTCTCTTGGCGGTGGTGGCGCTTGAATCGCACTTCACATAAACTACATAGATGCTGCGTCTTTGAATGGACCCTCAATTTCTACTATCATGATAAAAAGAAGGGTAATTTGATATCCCCCAAACCATCTTGGCTGGGATATCCCTGATACAAGTAAACTTTTACCGCGCCCATCTACAACCTCGTCACTAATAGGCCGTAACAAAATTTATCCGGTATGTTTATTTTTTTAATCTAGTTTATTTACTTACCAACGCGATTGATCGATTTCCGCGCCCATCCCCCTCCCACGCTTCCATTCCCAATCACCATCAACCCAACCCAACCCACCCACGATGGCCTCAAAATTTCATTCCCGCCAACTAGGTTGTCATCTAGACCTTCCGGATGATATTATTCAATGGCGGCTACGGTTAGGAGGCTTTCAACTTTATGATAACAATACCCTCGCTGTCACGAGCGATAAATTCGAGCGCGTCTTTCCCTTCCTTAGCAACGTGTGGATACGCCATGATGGCCACATTCGCCAGCCGCCCACTGTACAGTGGCCCTTTGTGAAACACCAATATCGCTGTCGCTTCTACAAGACGCTGAGGCAACCGCGAGGCAAAAATATACGGAAGAAGCCCAGTACTGCAGTTGAGTCTTGCAAAACGAGGCTCACTGTCACCTTCAAGTACAGGCTTTTAGGCGGTGAGGTGCAGGATGAGATAGAGCAGGTCAGTACTATTCTCTGGGCTCTCCGATTGTGGTATTCACCACCTAATTTATAGGTATTTCTCTACTTTGTCGGAACTCATCATCATGACCTTTCCACATGTGACTCTGAGCGCCATAATGATGCCATTCAAGGAGCCTTCAAGAAATACATGACTACAGCATGTAACAACAGCGTGGGCTTGGCTCTGCAGCAGTGGCGCGATGATGCCCCATCCCAACTCGCCGCCAAACAGGCGGGGTTATCGAAGATCATCGACCATACAACATTGAGCAACTGGCTCCGCACCGCTAGAGGTCGCGATGCCGATGCCACCGCCAGGAGGACAAGCGACGAAGGCGAAAAGCCGAAAGTCCAAAACACGGACCTAAATTCACACCCAAAATGCATTGCCGTCCGTCATCCTTTGTAGCATCACAGCGCCAAGTAATTCATTTAAGCAGGTAAGCAATTAGGAATGTATGGCGTAACCATGGTTATACACTGTCTATTCATCATTTATATTTGGCGTTACCTCGTCAATTTCCAGTTATTGCCTGGCAGTTTACCAACGTCTGCTCTCTTCTAGGGACTCCAAGATAGGTCGCAGATAAGCGAATACATGTGTCACCATCTCTGTCCAGCAAAGCTTGCTTGGGCCAATTTTAGTGTACTTATGGAATAGTGTACGCCCTGTTCCCTGTTGGTCGGTATGTGTGTAGGGCCGTTACCGCCTGGTGGAAAGGTACTTGTAGTAAGACGTCGCAACATATAAAATAATAGCACAGTGGGAGATAATTTTGTCTGCTGGATTCGAACAGTACAGTCAGCCTGTTATCTCGACGATACTACTGCTGTATGTTTTTATTCTTCTTATAATTCTAGAGGTAAACGTTGTAAAGTGAAAACGGAAGTCTAGAATACGACGAATAAGCGCGCCCCTTCTATAAACAGCCAGAACGTTGAATGCACGTATCTACTTCGTAGCTCGGCACGTATATACATACCTTGCGGTGGTACTACGTTGATGTTATGCACATTAATTAACCTAATAACCGTAAGGATCTTTCCTTCTCGGACGCCAAGAGTGGATGCTTCAAAGGACCTGCGGGGTAGAAAATAGTTGCGTAGAAAACAAGAGATGCCTCGGGTTAGGATGAGCGCAAGTTGCGCGATGCGTTTAATCCAATATGAAGACTGCTCTAGACGACCAGCTGGAAGATATCGGTGTTTCCAGAGAAAATGACGTGTTGCAAATTATGGGACGGCTTATCGATCAGCCTTCTCATTGAACTGGACGAGAAGGAGTTCGTCGGTCGCAGCATGCCCCAGCGAGAATTCTACCAACCAACACCACAATTCGATGCGTGATCTAGAAAGCTCGGCAAACCGAGGTTGCAATTTTTGCACTTTGATGATAGAATGCTTCAAAGCCACACCCGCTGAGGCTCACACCTGGCCAAGATGGCCGTCTCAATCGACCGCACAGTGTGCAAGCTAAAAGATCCCGTGTTTACTGCTGCAAAGAAACTTTCCGTCTCAGACATCAAGGTCTGCATGAACAGTTCGCATATGTATTTGACAGATCTAATAGACAAAGTACGGTCCGACCAATTACTTATCAGTGTTGGCCAAGTAGCCAAATACGATGAAGGCAATGGTTCTTCGTTCGTGCAAGAGGACTTGGAGTGGGATTGAGAGCATCTACCGCTCACCGTCATAATTCCTCGAGGTAAGCCTTTGGAAATAGGACAGTCGAAACCGCCTCTAATGGTTGACCAGGTGGGTCAATACCTGTTGGAAGATTTCAAATAGGGCAGATTCAGCTTGGCCCCGATCTGAGATCCCCGGCAAACTATGAGAGAGCCAGGTCGGGGTTAACTGCATGCGATAAGGATCATGAGAACTGCGCCCGCAAGGAAGCCACTGAACTCCCAACTCGTGTGATTGATGTCGGGACAGATCATAATCCTGAACTTCTACGTATCATACATTCGAATGGAAGTTTCGCTGCTTACGTGGCACTCAGTCACTGCTGTGGCGGCAAAATAACCCCTCTCCTGATCACGGGAACCTTGACCAAGTTTCAGGAGTGCCTCCCGTTCCACGAATTACCAACTAATTTTCGTGATGCTATTACGATAACGCGGGAATTAGGCATCCGGTATCTTTCGATAGACTCTCTTTATGTATTGCAGGATTCCATGGACAACTGGAAACGCGAATTTATGAGGATGGGACTAGTGTATCGCAACTCCCTGGTAACAATTTCCGCTCTATCTTCCGAACGAAGCACTGATGGAATGCTTAAACCTCATCAAATCGCATCTAGCCCGCCATTGGGTACGATAAAAGTATATCCAGGTAGCAAGTCTTGTCATGTCTCTGTGGAAGGGTTTACAGGGTTTACGCACCACGATGAAGACCTTTCAGAGTTGGCCATTCAAGCAACTCATACTTGAACTTCGCAGGGAACATGGCCAATTCAAATCATGAAATCAATGGTGGTGTTTACATCACTTGCATCAATTTGATCACTTGCATAGCCTTGTTGGAACTAAAGGCTATAAGGACCGTAAGTGGTTAGAGTGTAGTCTATTAGTCTCCATATTAGATGTCATGAAATTCTTGTCACGGTTAGTTGAGCCTCACTTAGTAGGGACTATTTTATAAGGAGAAATATCGAATATACTTCATCAGATCGCGCTTGTCTCCGGGGATTGTCAGGGAATATATAGGTCAGGGCACCCCCATTCTGTATCTACATCCGTAATAAGCAGAACAGGTCAAGTCACACGACTCCATGCAATCGGGCTACGTCCTTCACTTTGCCACTTTGCATAACAGCTTATGCCGACATTTTAAGGCGGTCAAGTACATCGGTCCCGAACTTACAAAATCTCACCGTTGTCCTTTGCAAGCTTAGAAGAGGTGATATTGCATGCTCCAAGAATTTTGAATCGGTCTCCTTCCATTAGTGGGCCAATGATATAACGTCACCCTCGGAGTGATGTGTATCACAACCTCCAAATGAAACTGATTGAGTCTTGGCATGACAAGACTGCAAGTATGATAGCTGAAAACATCTTTGACGATAGAACTACTAGACTGTCATAGGCTCAACAGTCATGCGGAAATACATCACAATGAATCTGACCTCATCCTCGGTCACTTTCATCGCGATGACAGCTCTAAAGTTAGGTATATAGTTTAACTTTGTGTAATCATCATTGCTGGGCTGGTGTATGTTGCTTCCCCCGTTATATATATACGGTCTCTCACGTGACAACGGGACAAGGGCGCTAGCAGCGCCCTCCCCCTTTTCCTAAAGGCTACGATAGATTAGAATTATCTATAAGTAGGGGCTTCGCCCCTTACGGTTCGAGTAGAGGGCCAGAGTTCAATAACTATTCGACCTCTACCTATACTACAGCGCCCTCACAGCGACCCTCTAGCTACTATCTTTCACCCTGTGCCCAAAAACTCTAACACGGACTTACTATTAAGAAATTCTATATCTTGCCTTGCTGCTAGGTCGTATTTCACAAATCGGATGGGTAGAACCCCTAGATTGCCAAGTCAAATGGATGGGCACGGACCTGATATCTGGGTTTACCCTGATGATATAAAAGATGACCTGAGTGATGTGGACCTACCCAAAGAACTCGCCAACGAGACTCTCGCATGTGCGTGGGAATACGCAAGATGCGTGATACCCCAATTCACCAACTGGGCTCGCTACATTGCGTTTATCCGCATTATCGTGATAGGAACTGTTGCGGAATTCCGTGGCGCACTGGTCGACGTGACGTCCAACGATATTCTAGGCTATGACCTCCAGGAGCTCTTGGATATCCTCTTCAAGGGCCACCCTGCCTATGAAGATATGGCACGCGAATACAGATCCTTCCTGCTTATCACCAGCGAAAAGTGCAATCAGCGGCGCGAATCCGACCTATTCCATCGATATGTAGATGCCCTCGCAAAATCGCCAAAGGACTGGTTCCGACTTCGTGATTGCGATGCCCTATGTCGTTTCACGATCGCTGCTTCCCTCGCGTGTAACAACTTTGACGACTTTTGGTTCAGTGAACACCAACTTCAGGTCTTAGCCGAGCTAGGTGACGTCCTGTACGACGCAGTCGCATTTTACAAACACCGTGCTGAAGGGGAAACAAATAACACGTTCGCCTATGTTGACGATAGACTGCGCATAGAGTCATTCCGTCGCTATCGTGAGGTTCTCTGGGCCCTCGATGTCGCTTGGGCTAAATCCCCCGCGCGTAGATGTGCCCTGAACTTTCTACGGCCGTTCGGTGGGCCTATTCACATAATGATGCGCCGATATCGGTTCATCGAGGACGGTCTTATGATTGGCAAAGCAGAAACAAGCGAAGTTGTGAGACAAACGCGCAACAACTTCAAGCTTTGGAACCGCCTTGATGTGATTAACGAGGATGGTGAAGCAGCACGATACATGGAGGTTATATCAGGGAGCGACAAGTTAATGTTCCCTGGGCTGGCTGAAATGTTGGAGAATAGCGACAAGGGTCATTGTGATCATTGCCGTTACCGTAGCTCCTACGGTGCGAAAACGTCCGGCCAATTTGGAGGCGTTGAGTTATGCGAGAACTGCCGGTTAGAGTGGCAGGGTTACGTGGAGTCATTCGCAGCGAGAGCTACGGAGGCCTTCCCTATTTAATCTTCGCAACTCCCCCAGACAGGTGTAACTGGTTTATTCTAAACTTCAATAGACTCTGGGCAGGGCTGAACAAGGCTGCTGAATATTCTGGCCATGAAAATAGGCATACCATCTGCCAAGTGCAGTGCTCGGTCCGATATTTTAATTGAGTAGAGAAGTCCCGATTGACCTTGGCATTAGATTGTTGGTAAAGTAAAGAGGACACATGTAACAATCTGTGTTCATCGTATTAATGTTGTGTAAATATATTACGAAATTTATAG
Organism: Eutypella sp. D-1; assembly: GCA_023313575.1. NCBI lineage: Eukaryota > Fungi > Ascomycota > Sordariomycetes > Xylariales > Diatrypaceae > Eutypella > Eutypella sp. D-1. The sequence goes on from JAJTTP010000003.1 coordinate 2,362,271, forward strand.
TTTCTAAGCTATGATCAGTTTCTTGAGGTTGCCAACTCGCACATGGATATGAATGACGAAGCGTTAAGCAGTGTCGCGTGTCAGGCACGACAATGTATTCCTACAAGGCTCAAAGGAAACAATCTGATCTATTAGTCTTTCAGTATCACGGTCAATTTAGCCTCACTTGGGTGAGGCTACCTTACAGTAGGGAGGATCGGATATAGTAGATCAGGTAACGTTAAGTCCGGGCATTCTAGGAGGATAGGCGATCTTCACCGTCTTGTCACTAGTAATCCTGTTTTATTGATCTTCCGAATTCAAAAATACTAGCGGAGGTGCGGTAGAAGCTAGCGGAGGTGTGGCAGAGGCTAGCGGAGTTATAGCGGAACCTAGTAGAAGTAGGGTTTAATAGAGATGTTTATAGCTGTAGGCTGTAAGGAGCAACGTAGTAGTTTTGAGTGGTCTGGCTTTTGATTATGTTTTAGCGGTTTTTTCTTCCTTCTTGCTTTACGTCTTTACGCGGAGGCTCTTAATCTGATTTATCAATGCGGTTATCAATTTAATTATACGAGTGACTACGAGTTATCGCCTATTGCCTTATATAGATTTGTCTTGTATGGTATGGCTTACCGTTATACACTTACTCTTTATAGCTATCGTGGCTAGACGATAGTATAAGGTAGGTGGAGCTTATTTCCAGTCTTTGTTTAGAGAATGAGCTGTTCGCTACTTTGTCGGCTTACCCCGTAACTAAGAGTTCGTCCGTGACTATCGCTTCGAACTATTCAGAGACCGGCCCGGAGTTAGGAGACATCAAGTCCCGGTCGACATGAATCAATAGATTGACCCCTGCGGTCACTCTGGATATTAACGACTTTCTTGCTATTATTCAGGGCCGAAAGAGACAAGAGCCCGACTGCTGAATTACCAAAGAATCCTCACACTTTCTCGCCGACTTCAAATAAGTAGTGATACATCTGCTTACACTGGTTCACTTAATAATTCACTTTCTATTTTTACATTTCCACCAAGCTCTTCACTCAAATTAAGAGACGCTCCTACGCTAGTAAACATGCCGTCCTTCAATCCGGACAAGGACGTCCCCGACCTCTCCGGTAAGGTCATCTTTGTGACTGGGGGAAACGCTGGTCTCGGTAAAGAGACTATTCTGCAGCTCAGCAAACACAAACCAGCACACATCTTCCTTGCTGCGCGTACCAACTCTAAGGCCTTGGCTGCCATTGAGGATATCCGAACTGCTGTAGCACAAGCGGCACCCATCACTTATATCAATCTCGACCTCACTTCCTTTGTCAGCATTAAGAGGGCCGCCGCAGAATTCCTTGCCCAGTCTGATCAACTTCACATTCTCATCAACAACGCCGCCATTATGGCCACTCCGGCCGATACAACTAAGGAAGGCTACGAGATCCAGTTTGGGACCAACTACGTCGGTCACGCCCTGCTTGTTAAACTCCTTCTGCCCACCCTGAGGAGGACTGCCGCCGCTAGCAACCCTCCTCAAGACGTACGCATCATCAACGTTGCCTCCTCTCTAGAGACCAGATCACCAGCGACAAACACATACGAATTTGAAAAGCTCAAGACAGATAATGCCGCTACTTCAACCTGGGTCCGCTACGGCATCTCCAAGGTTGCGAACATCCACCACGCCCATGCCCTCTCTTGCCGTTACCCCGAAATCCGATCAATCTCCCTACACCCCGGCGTCGTCAACACCAACCTGAAGAACGGTATGGGCGCGAGCTACCCCTTCACGAAGTTTCTTCTTCCCATTGTAGGGCTTCTGTCAACCAACGTTTCGGATGGCGCCAAAAATCAGCTGTGGGCTTCTGTTAGCCCCGATGCTAAGTCGGGTGAGTTCTACTATCCTATCGGTATCATGGGTAAGGGGTCCAGGCAGTCGCGTGACAAGGCTCTTGAGGATGCGCTTTGGAATTGGACCGAGAAAGAGCTTGAAGCGCACGTATAAGTAATAATTTTAAGGAACGATCAAGACCACCCATATGAGACCGTACGTAGTATGCTCCCACTTTCGATTTCGAGCTAGTGTGGAGGGTTTGGGATAACACTAGCCTAACAGCCGATAACTTGTGACCAGTTTATAATTAGTCTATGTTAAATATTCATTGCGTCTCTAAGGTTATTAGGTGTCCTTAGGCCAGCGGAAGAACCCAGATCTCGAAATTCTGTCAGGGAAGTCCATAAGGCTCGTTGGCAGTGCTGTCTCACCGTGCCACTAGGATTTCTTCTTGGAGTCTTGGTGACGCCTGACATCCCTCCCCCCAGGTTTCTGCATCAAGTGCTTAGGGAGGATCATATAAGTAGCGCCAAGGTACCACTTTATGGCGGAACGGTTTATAGATACAGCAAGACATAATTTCTTTTTCTTTTAAAGAAAATCCAGATTTTGGATACAGTCTCCGGCCTGTTCAGCCATGTACCCATACCTTCAGTGGGCCACCTAGAATAGGGGTTAATCGGAACGTTAACGTTGGGGAAAATAGGGCAATTCAACTTGAGTATCCATGGGCCATAATAACACCGTGCGTCATGCTGATGGAACAGTTGGATAGCCGAACTTGCCATGAACCTTCACCATAAAGGGCGTCGCCGGCTATGTGCAATCGACGCTCAACTCTGCCTCCAGGGCTCTACCAGGGCTAGATCTCCTGATTATCAGCCGCTAGCCCGTTTATCGCTTGGAATCGATATCCCCAAGTCCTGGCAAGAATATCTTTAGCATGAGTCCATGCCTGAAGTGGAATCTTGGGATCTGGAAGGGTATACATCCTATGTATGCAGTCATAGTTAAGAGGATCTTACTAATGCTGAGCGTTAGGTCATGCCGGGGGGGATATCCCGAATAAGCAGTACCGGGCCACCGGTCCACTGCCAGCTTTCTGTCTCATGGCAGCGTTTGGCAGTTGTAAGTTTTGCGATTATATTTTCGCACTCGAAAGGCTTAGGTCCAGTTTTCTGACCGTGAACATTCCAAATAATAGATTATCAAGTTACGATTGTTGTAGTAATAGTTGACCGGGGGAGCTATGACCTCTTCACGCGTCCATTCTTCAATCTCGCAGAATATTCGTTAGGTTCCACCTGGAAGTGCATCGGAAGTAATCAACACCGACCCGACACGCCCCAGGAGTTATTTGTAACATATGTGTGCAAGTTGTAACAACGCATGTGGAACCGAGACTTTTCTTTAAAATGGGAATGTTATCCCTTCCGAAACTTATCAACCCTACCTAGCTTTCCTACCTTCTCCAACTCACCTTGTTTCTATCATTATCCCGAACCAACAAGTTCTCCAAGACATGGATGGTAATAACAGCCCCCTCAATTCTCTCCTTCGCGCCACCCCGGCCTTGTTGTCGGCGGCGGCGGTTACGATGACGCTGTGCGAGGACGTATTCTTCCGCCCATTCGGGAAACCCCAGGCGGCATTGCGCCCGCAGGCGAACCGCCTGCTCAGTGCGCATGTGGTCGCATTCGCGTCACGCGGCATGTCTATGACGGCGATCTTTTACTTCGGGGGCATCGGCGCTGGGGCCGCAAACCTGCGATGGCGAGGCGGAGGCGATGGCGGCCTCGTCCTCTCGTCTCCTTCATCGCCGCCACAGGGCGATGGGCTCGCACCCATGTTTTATCTCGCTGGCACCGTCTTCAACGCGATGCACTTCGCCTTCGCCCCCCGAGATTTAGCTCACATGGACGTCATAACCGACGAGTCGAATGTCGACGCCGGCAAGGGAAAGGACAACTGCACTGCCATGACCAACTGGGTCCGAATGAACGTTACCCGTGGCCTAGTAGCCGATCTCCCTGCTCTTATCTGCAATCTCTTTGGGCTCGTATTGTCTCTGTCGTAAAACGCTTGGATAGGATGCGGTTGGCGCATGTGGTGAATGGGGTGGTGCGACTGGAGCGATACGGGTACATACTTCCTAGGATGGTATAGCTTCCAGATGGTTACTTGTATCCCGGCCTAGTAGTATTCTTAACCCCTTGCAGCAGGTAAAGGGGCGATATGTAGATGCCTCTGGGATATTATTACGATTGACTGCGAATAATCGGGTTAAATACCTCGCGACCTAGTTCGGTTCCTGTATGCCGCCAAAAAAAAGTAGCAGCACCCGTGAAAGTGCTCTTGTTTCTTTCTGCCGTGCTACACTTCTTGGATTGATGTGGATTAGATATAAACGTTGTCAAGGCTGGGATTACAAAATAGGGGGGGGGGGGGGCGGGGAATAGGGGTTGGGGTAGCCAGCACGTCTTAAGCCTAAGCGCAGTGTGGCCCCACCCCCTACCGGGATCTCAGCTACGACGGAAGAAAACTTGAGATGAACTGTCACTACCAGCTTGGAGCGAAACTGTATACCACCCGGTCAAAAGCCATGCTAGACGCGTATTCATATACTAAGGTTGGTAGTAGATACAGGATAAATCAGGTATGTATGTAAACCGACACCCGGCATTGCCAAGAAACTCCAAAACAAATGCAAGCTCGCGGACCAAGCGAAAAGCTGCAGATAGCCCAGATCACGGATACTTCTATCCGTGTACCAATTCCACACCTCGCAGCCTTCCAGAGGCCTAGGGAACTATTACCGCATGATGGGAGGACCATGCCGGCATGTCCATTCGCACCTCGTCTGGTGATAAATCCCCGTAGAAGCCTACGTCGAGAACAGAACCCTTACAGAACCAGTAACTCCCATCCCCGAACTCCGTATACGGCGAACGTGGGCGCACGCGTGCGCATCAGCAGACCCGGACACCACAGACCTCGACGCCCTTGCCCTCGACGTGGGCGCGGCGGGCGAAATAGCGTTCAGCAGCCTCAGCGACGAAGGCAGCGTCAGCGGCGCTCCAAACGTCGAGACCCATAGCAGCAACAGCCGCGCTAGGGATGCCGATGCTGTTCCTGCCGCTCGGCCTTCTCCGATCACTGTTACCACTTCCCCTAGTCCGCCTCACCCCGGGGCTGTCTTCGTTCTCGTCGTCCGCGGGTCGGAGAAGAGCTTCGCTTTCGTCAGCCTCTTGATCTGCTCCCGCGTCGTCGTCGCGGGGGGCGGCAGGTTCGGGACCCAGGTCTGAGTCCGAGTCGCTATACTCGTCGCTGCCGCCGTCGAGGGCCTCGGAAAGCGTGCCTAGTATCCCCGTCGTTAGGCGATGGAAGTAGGCGATAATGGCCAGCTCGACGCGGGCTTCCTCTTCTTCGGCCACGTCATCCTCGCGAGCGGAAATAGGTGCCCTCGCGAGCGAGCCCATCGACGTCGTCAAATCGACCGAATGCCGGTTGGTGTTGCTGCCGCTGGCACTCATGTTCATTGTGGGCGTGAAGGGCGTGACGGAAAATGACGATATATCCGTGAGAAGGGAGGCATCATGTGCCGCCTCTTCCGCCTCGTCCGACCTCCCCTGCTCGCCCGCCGATGCCCACCACATGAACCCACTGTAAGCGAGGGCTCCCCAACTGAGGGGGTCGATCAGGCGGCGCTCGTCACCCTCCGTCAGCTCCGTCGACAGCAATTGTTCGGCGTCGGTACTATCGTTATGATTCTTTCCTGTAGCGGTGCTGGCGGTAGGGTTGGAGGGGGTGGCTGACTGCTGCCTCTTTTTCTGCAACCGCACTAGGCCGGCTCTTAATGCGCGATAACGTCGTAAGTCCCGTTGTGTGGCCTTGACGGGATCTGAGCCGCGCGGGTATTCGATCGTGGGCCAGACGCGCTCTTTTGCGTCGGCGGCATGGGCCGGCGGCATCGTGATCAGCATGTCGCAAAGGTTGTCCTTGGTGGCCAAGATGCTGTCTGTCGTGCACGCTATCCAGCCCGTTGCTGGATCATCGGAACTAGAAGGGTTGGAGGTAGATAGTTTCGCGCCGGCCATTAAGAAGGGGATGTCGTGCACGCCGACGGCAAAGAGTGGGCGGAGTCGATGGGGTGGAGATCTGGGGGAGACCAGCTCGGTTGTGGAGAGAGGAATGTTAGACAGAATGGATATGTTGTAGACTACATAAGAGTGCGGGCCAGTTAGTAAAGTGGATAAACAGGGCTTTTGTAGATCAGACAATCCAGATCAGATGGGAGTAGGCGCTGACCAAAATTGCATATCTCATGTACTGGTGCGTGACATGAAATGAGGATACGCTTGCGCAGGAGGGCGGCGCGTTGTATAGGGAAGATGAGAGGCCCAAATGTGTCCAGCAATCGCGTCAAACTCCAAGCAGGATGGTATGGCGATAGTTTGTGACCAGGTGGTAGCAATGCAGCGCCATCCGAGACGGAGCGATTTCTGCCATGGCCCCGTGGAGTTTGTTTGGGGGAGGGCTGGAAGTTGACGGCGAGGGACTCGTTCGTGGATTGCTGCTGGGGTGGTTTAGGTCGTTGCGCGGATTCGTTGTCGTCGTCGGCAGGGTGATCGGCAGGGTGATGTTTTTCCCAATATTGCTGTAATATGTTCGTCTCCTTTGCGTTTACGGCCAATTGTCTGAACAGGTTTACGAGTTAGGAAGCGAGCGTCATATAAAGCATGACATGACATGACATGACATGACATGGTAGAGAATGGTATAGTAGATGGTTATAGCAGTCAGGATTGATCATCACGTACGATGCCAACTGTTTTAGGTCCTCAGCATGCTTCCAAGCTCTTCCTAACCGCCCATAACTCAGAGGAACGAGCACGCCAACAGCGAGCATGCGCGCATTACGCGTCTCGTCGTCGTCAGTGGGAGCGTTAACGAAGGCACTGAGCCCGGCGTAGCCGTCGTGAACAAAGTATATGAGGTCATCCGAAACGGTATGCAAGCCTGAGGGAAGCGACTTATACTCGACAACGCCGTCGAGTTCAATGCCTGGTCTATGAGCCTTCCATGATATGGTATATCCGGCTTTCACGTCGAAATCGATGAGGAACAAGGCGGATATCGGGGGAAGGTCGGGTTGGGATGTGGAAGGCAACGAGACGTGCAGGTCGGGCTGGACTCGACGGGTGGTCGCCATGGTTTGGTTGGATGGTTCTATTCTGTTGCTTTCGCTTTCTCTTTCTCAAACGGGGAGGCGCGTCATCGCTGTCGTCCGATTGGCAATCGAGCGAATCGGGGTGTGGTGTTGATGAAACCCGGTGTGAACGGTATGTAGTTGTTAGGACGAAAGAAGGAAAGGAAAGGAAATTAATTTTCTTTTTCGGTTAATTGAAAACAATTCATCTGTTCATAGTTGTTCCTTCCCAGTTCTACATAGTAGAGTAGTAAGTTCAAGTTCCTTCCCAGGAGTCTCGATATTCCCGGCGTCTGGCCTGATGTCGGCAATTGGTGGGTCCAACTTGCGGGTATTGCCGTAGGGGGTTACGGGCATGGCTATGGTACTTGGAAGGCGAATGCATACTTACTACTGGAAGTAGCTCTTCGTTGCTACTAAGTACTTAAAGAAATTCTTTGGGTTTTCGGATGTGCGATCCATTTACTCTTCAGTTTCTAAGAATTATAACAGTTATTTCAGAACTCTGTCATCCAATCAATTCCTAACAATGCATTGTCGGAAATCATGATCAAACGCTAGCAGCAGTGGTGGTGTACTTGTATGATTGTATGTATGTATGTAGGTAGGTTTATTAGACATGTCAAAATCATGACATCAGAGCCTCCCCAACTCGGGTTGTGCAAATTATGAGGCAATCCCAAGGTCATGGCGATGGCAGTTCTTGCTACCAATATAAAAGTTAATTACCATGGCCAGTACATATCTACGAAGACACTCACAGTTCATTACACCTTGAAAACACCGTCGTTATAGAGCGTGCATCAACCTAGATTTGAACTATGGCATCATCATCCTCAACAGAGCCGAACGTCCCAGGTGGTCCGTTATCTACGGAGGACAAAGTATTAGAGACTGGTGCTTCCATACTCCAGGTAAATTAGCCTTTTCAATCTTTAACAACAGGCATATTTAACATGCTAACCGTATTACTTAGGAGTTTCAACCTGTCAAGCAGCTCTGCGCTCACTTAAATGCGTTCCACACCTACGCAGATGGGCCCGGGCGTCTCGTAGAAGCGAACCACTACTGCGCTCACCTAAGTGAAGGTTAGTACATAGTAGAGCCACTGCAATCACCTACGCACAGATTACATGTCGCATTGACCTGACCGGACCCCTCCAACCCCCACCAGACGTCCGCCAATGCATCCTCTACGATGGTCCGGGCCCCAACGCGCGCCTGATCGGGATCGAGTACATGATCACGCGCAAGCTGTACGAGACGCTGCCACCGGAGGAGCGCAAGCTGTGGCACTCGCACGTCTTCGAGGTGAAGTCAGGGATGCTCGTGATGCCGGGCCCGACGGGGGCGGTGACCCAGCGGGCGTGGGAGGCGGCGGAGACGCGCGAGATGGAGCATGCCATCGGGCTCTACGGTAAGGTCTACCACCTGTGGCAGACGGACCGCGGCGATGCCCTGCCGCTCGGCGAGCCGAAACTCATGATGAGCTTCACACGCGACGACCAGTTCGACTTCGAGCGCATCGTCGGTGAGCGTGATCGCCGCTTCGGCACCGACTGGCGGCGCAAAAAGGAGCTACGGAAGGATATGCTGGAGCCCCAGATCCATCCCGATGCCGATTCCTGCTGGAAGAGAAGGAATTCATTTTGAGCAGACCAACCCTTGACGTCGAGCTGGCTTATAATGTAGTTGTGCCTGGAGTTCCCGCTTTCATAAATGGAGCATGAAGTCTTTATCAAACCCGATCCTGGCGTTATACCCCTATCCCTTAGTGGCGGACCGGCCAACATTGTCATGGCCATACGATTCAAAGTGACATGTCCTGAGAAAACACAAAGGGTTGGTCCCGACAACGGAGTAAAAATTCAAGATGGCCACGATTTCCTTCCTTTCCTATGCCAGTCTACTTGACGTTATTATTAAGTATTTCCCATATGTAAGAGAACGGGAGTGCGGCATGGGCGATTCCGTAACCTCCCGAGTGCCGAAATGTGGGTACTGGGGATACGGGGGGCGCGTCAGCACGGTTAGTCATGTTTGAGGCGCCATCCTCATCATCATTACAGTCGCGAATCGGTTCTGTTCTGATTTGTAGTTTCTGTTGGTAGTCAGCGATCTCCAACTATCCCTGACCGCAATGTGGATGTAAGGGAATCGGGAGCCTCTTTCCGGGGTCCTCGTTCACCATACGTCGGTGACTAACTAGCATAAGTATAAAGAGTCAGCATCAGCGACGCGGGAATCTCACCAAATAAACGTGAATGATTTTAACTATCATACCTGCGCCATATTATATTCGTCGCATCGCAAAACTCATCGTTCTTGGAAATTCTCCACTGTCATTTCCCTGGTTTACAATGGAATCGCCCACGCGAGCAATCTCGCTCACAGAACGGCACCCCGAATCCGGGGTCCAGCCAGGCGTCGACGCGCTCGAGTCGGAGCCGCCCCCGACTGCAGCCCACGCACTGCCGCCCGTATCGCGCAAGACGCAAGCCGCGGTACTCCTCTCTGCCTTCGTAACCATCGCCCTCACGATCGGCTACAATCAGACTTTCGGGGTGTTCCAGGCGTATTACCTGTCGGCGGAGCAAGACATGTTGGTGCCGGCGCCGGCGGAGCAGGCCTCGCCGCCGACGGCGCTTCTTGCGTTCGTCGGCACGCTTTGCTATGGGTTGACCTGGGCCGGAGGCATCCTCGTCAACCCCGTGATCACTCGCCTAGAGCACGGAACCTGGGCCCCGGCAGCCACCAACGCCGCCACCGCGCCCTTGACACCCGGGCTCATGTGGCGCCGCAGGGCCCTGCGCCTGCTGTCGCCGCGCACCATCACCGTATCCGGCGTTCTCGTCATGTCCGCCGGGTTCGCGCTGGCTTCCTTCAGCCACACCATCTGGCAACTCCTGTTGACCCAGGGGTTCCTGGTCGGCTCCGGCATGTCGCTCCTGTACTTCCCGCTCTTGGCTCCCGCGCCCGAATATTTCACCAACCACCGCGCCACGGCCATGGGCTTCGTGAGTGACCACCCAGCTCTGTGCTCTTTGGGTATTCCTCGCCTCTCTCGTTGACATTCTAATCCGGCATCCTCTCTAGATCTTGGCAGGCGGTGGCGCCGGCGGCCTCATCTTCTCGCCCGTGATTCAGGCGCTCCTCAGCGCCGTCGGCGGGTGCTGGACGCTGCGGATCTATGCGGCCTTCAACTTGGCGGCGGGGCTGCCGATTGCATGGGCGGTACCGCGGAGCCGGTTCGCGGCGGCGTCCGGGTCCGGGACTACCACGTCGGCGGCAGAGGGCACGGCAGAGCGCCCGAACACGCATGTGTCGCGGGCACTGGCGACGCGGGCGACATTCCTGTTCTCGGCGGTGGCCGCCTTCCTGCAGGCCGCAGGCGCGCAGCTCCCCCTATCTTTCATCCCCTCGTACACGGCGGTCCTAGGGCTCGGCGCCGCCCGCGGCGCCACCCTGCTCGCCGCCAGCAACGCCGTCAACGCCGTCTCCCGCGTGCTGACCGGCTACGCGGGCGACCGCCTCGGGCGCCAGAACACCCTCGTGCTGACCCTGCTTCTAGCCGCCGCCAGCGTATTCGCCCTGTGGCTCTCGAGCGCCCTGTCCGGCACCACTGCTGTTGATGGCGGGTCTCCCTCTTCCTCGTCCGCCTCTCTTTGGTTCGCCTTCATCGCGCTGTACAGTGTCTCCGCCGGCGGCTATTACGCGCTCTTCCCGGCACTCATCGCGGAGGTCTTCGGGATCCGCCAGTACGCCGCCGTCAACGCGTTCATACTCTTCGTGCGGGGACTGGGGACCATGTTTGGCAGTCCCGTCGGTGGCCAGCTGCTCGGGAGCTCGGATCAGGGCACCTCTGCGTATACCAGCGTCGTGTACTGGGATGGTGCGCTCTTGATGGGTGCCACTGCGTGTTGTGTCGGGGTGCGGTGGGCTGATGGGAAGGGGAAGGGGTGGAAGTGGATTGCGTGAGGCTGATTTTGGTGATAGGAATGGGCCAAATTTCCAGCCAAGCTTACGCTACTTCCTTCGGCTCAACGGAAGACACGATTCATCACAAAACACAATATGTCTTCTATCATGCATCGTCCTAACATGAATGTGGATATGAGCCAGAGAGGCTAGTGGTCATCAATGCATCGTATAGACAAGAGTTTCCAATTTAGTTTTGTGTTAAAACATTCAATCCCACAGGGTAAAAGAATCAAGCGCGTGTCTAAAGCACAGTCGTAATTGCAACATAAAACAACAAAGAGGCACAAGAAATCCACAACTCATATATGCACAACCGAAAGTCTTGGATGCCCACCACGCTTCCAAAAGACGACACATGAAATCCGCCGTGAAGACATCAACCATGCGGATGCCCGTACACACTGTGCTTAAAGGCCAAGTTTTATCATCTGCTCTGGAGTATAGTCTCCCGGAGGGAGAATTACTAAGCCGCCCTCAGGGTTTCGTTCGTATTCAAAATAGTGGCAGCGCCCAACAGCGCAGCAATAGTGGATCGATCGAGGGTATGCTCGGTCATCCACCCCAACCTGACGGCGACTAGTCCTGTTACATCCGCATAACGGGTTGTCTTCGGCGATACCGCGCACTATTCACGCAGTCATGTAGAGTCAGCTACTTGGTCGTTTCTAAGCGTGCTGTGACAATGTGAACATCGTCCTATACCATGTGAATGCGCCGGTTTGGCAGAAGACGGAATAGACAAGTATAGGAAATAAGAGTCACCTACTATCCCCGAAGCAAGCGAAGATTCCACAGTAACACTTATAATACGGCCGACCTCCGTTGCCTTTTCGATTATCCCACTTAACGATGTGTCGGGCCGTTTGCCGACCACATTCTAGACAAGCCGGTGGCTCTTGTATGTCTGGGTGCAACGCTTGTTCAGCCATGCTTTGATATTTTCTTCTGGTGTGTCTGGAGCGTTTCGAAGTAAAGTGCTTTGAAGGTAAACAGAAGTTGCAGTTCTAGCCTATCTTCAGAGGCAAGTAGATATATGAGTACAAATTCGTCAAGGAATCAAATGCTACCTTGGATGTGAGGCATGCTTTAATTCGGGAATATGCTACGCCGCTGGCAAATGATATCTCCTATATCACGAGAATCTCTGCGAGATTCCGAGTTTCGGTGCGTTGTTGGTCACTTATTGGTCAATCCGGCCACGGCATCGTACCGTTGGTCGTCTTCGCATTTTGATGTCACGTTAATGGCTCTACCCATCCAACTAAATTAATCTTATATACGACCTCCCCCCGCGTGTTTACTAGTATTTTCCATGTGTACTATGATCATCATCTGATCTATCACATCTGCATCATGTGGCCGCGGTGCGCATTGTGGTGATATAACGACCTAGTGGTGCTGTTCGCTTAAGAATCCGACGAATTGAAGGAACGGCTACGGAAATTTCTTCCAACCATATATCTTCATACCTGCAATGAAACTAGCATAGGTATGATCGTTAGAAAAGTCAAGGATTTGCTGCCACGACGTCTATCGATTAATGGCAGGTAGAGTAAATATCCAAGTTAACAAATGATTAGCATGGCCCATTTGAATAGCTGAAATCAAGGGCATGAATAGATCGAGCAGCGGAAGATGATAGCCCGACCGACAAGGTTGGATTCATTCCATTGTATCATTTAATCCTGCACTATGTATATAGCGATGGACGACAATTCACAAGTAAGTATTTCAATGAATCTATAGCGAAATTGTCATGATGAGGAAGGGAAAGGTGAAAAACAAGTTTACCCAGCTAAAAGGGGGAATAGTGGAGCCGTTAGTGCAATAGTGGAGCTATGGGCTCTGAAAGCAGATGTCACATAGACATTATTACTCAGGCTTTGTTAGTGGTTACATGATTTCAATTTATTTTCTTCCAAATTTCGACTTACATACAACTACTCCAGTCCGCCGCATAAAATCAAGGCCCCTAAAATCAATGTGCTACGGATGAACGATACCAATTAGCCGTCTTCGAGTCCTACAAGTGGGGCGGCAGACCACTCCTATTCCCTGCTTGGCCTCCAACACTTCAAAAAGGGGCAGCTCATTGAAGCAACCAATCTGTATTCCAAGATCTGTAAGAAATTTGAAGAGGGACATATCTAACTATCCATTACGAATTTAATAATCAAACTTCTGCCCAACCAGCTCCTCCGACAGCTTCCACATCCTATCAGCCTCTGAGCTCGATTGATTAGGGGGCAGAGCCTTGCTACTGATCTGGCAGTCATCAAAATACGCTCCATAGTTCTCGATACCAAATGAGGACCTCGGGGGTCCAAGGTTGGGATCCAGCGCGGCCACTAGACCAGAGGCAGCTCCGGCGCCAAGCGATTTAAGCTGGAAGACACCTGAATTCTTCATCTGATTGACTGCAGACGTAAGCGTTTCGGTCCAGGTCCTCGTGAGTTCCGTTTCAATGACGCCAGGGTGCACAGCGAAACTCAGGATCCCATATTTCTCATAGAGCCTCTCGGTGGCGCCGATGGAGAAGAGCAGGTTGGCGATCTTGCTCTGGTTGTAGCCCTCGATGGGAATGTAGGACATGTTTTCCACATCCTTGTAGCCAAACATCTCCTGGGTCTGAGTGTTCGGACGTTCGGACTCCGGCAGCTCCTTGGTCTTCTTCTCGAAGTTATGATCGCTCCAGCGTATAATCGAGACCCAGGGAGAACCGGAGCTGATATTAACCACGCGCACGGTTCCCTTGGGCTTACCATCGGCAGCCTTGATTAATTTCGGCATGAGCAGGTTCGTGAAAAGGAAGTGCCCGATGTGGTTGGTTGCGAAGTGCAGCTCGATTCCCTCGGGGCTGAGCGTGCGCTCCGAGATCCCCATTACAGCGGCGCAGTTGACAATGATATCGATGGTGGGAACATCAGACCAAGAGAGAACTTCGGCGGCTGCTGCTCGGACGGATTTCTGGCTCCCCAGGTCCATCTGCAGGGCGCGATACTCCACATTGGGATATTCAGTCTTCAACGCATCAATGCACTCCTGAATCTTAGCGGGAGTGCGGCTCGCGAGGATGATGCGGGCGGGACCCTGGGAAGCCTGTCTCATTGTCAGTCTGTTAGAGCTAAATCGATTTTGAGAGGGTACGTACGAAGCCCTCTGCTGTAGCGTAGCCAATACCTTTGCGGTTGGCACCAGTGACGATGATAGTCTTACCCTTCACTCTATCAGGGAATGCCTCGGCGACCGCTTTAGCTTCGGTATGCATGCCGAACTCAGGGTGGGTAGTGGCGGCCATCTTGTCTGTGCGGAGAGATGAAGAGTTCTGATAAGCTACACTGACTTGGGTTTGCTGGGACACCGGGATGTAGATTGTCTGTACTGCGAGAAGACGAGCGCTGCATATGATGAGAAAGCGTCTCAGAAATGTGAATATTCAAGCCATTTATAATAATGGCTTAACGTCACTCGAATCCAAAACTCGAAGCCATCATGTAGACGAAGCCAATAGGAGACTTTTATTACAAGTCAGTATAACATCCCCTAACTGACTAATCTCAATCAAAGTTAGGATATAACTGACCAATGAGCGGATGGGTTTCAGTCGAGAACCTATTGACTAGACCCTGATGTCTAGGCTAAGCTCCGGCTTTAAAGACTTAGTTACGAAATAACGGGTTGATATAAGACCCCGTTCACGGTTCTCATCCAATCCAACGGGTAGGTAGCTCTTGAGATAATAGCCTCAATTAGGCTAACAGTATACGTTAACTGCGACGCGACGTGGGAGTGGACGGCCAAATGTCCGGAGATAGATAGCTCCGGGGGTAACGTCCTAAGTCCGTTGAAAACCGGAGCTCATCCTGCATATCACCACGCCGACTGTTGCTTGTCTCTAGTCATATTGTTCCATTTATTCTGGATTAGTCTACGGACTCCCGCCTTGACTTTGGTTTATACGAGACAAGGACCTTACGTATGCTGCAGATGTGATCTGTTGTGTAGTTAGTGACTCGATTGAAGAGTCCTAGTTCCTACTATCGCCCCCACCCTAGGGCGGCTTAGAAGCACGGAGCAGTTATGGCCCAACCATTCGATATAATGATGAGAGAGGTTGCCGTATTTAATAATCTCTTAATGAAACTCCTAGATTTGCTCAAAATTATAATGTAGGAGAAGGGTTCCTTGTTCTGGCTTTCTAAAGCGCTCGAACTGTTCTCGCAGTCGCCGCATAACTACGGGTCGATATAGACCCATGTGTCAGAACTTAATCGATCGTCAAACTGTGGATCACGTATAGGAGATGGTGGTGCTCTCGTTTAGACCAGTGGGTTAGGTCCTTATGTCCTAGCCTTGCCGCTCACCTGTCATATACTGTAGTTATTAGCCAAGGCGACTTAATTACTAATACTGACATGCTGTCCATCAGCATATACCTAAGCTATTTTCGATTCATCGTATCACCTCAATCATCATAATGCTATGTCGTATTCTCCTCTACACTAGGACACCACCCATCCAGATTTGCTTTGTAAGAGGGGTCCGGGTTAAATCCGAAAAGGTCGGGTTCTTCCATGTGCCATCAATATGCAGAGTTGTAGTTGCATCAGTTCCACGAGGAGGTTACCGTACTATCTACTGCATCCGTATAATCAATTCCCCGAGTGTCGTACCGCATTGGCGTCGAGGACTGGCAATAATAATTATGTGTTTATAGATAAGTAATCATGATACCTAAGCGTCGAAAATCACCACTTTTGTCCTGCCAAAATGGCCTTCTTGATTCACAATCCCTTGATTGTCAAGTCAAACCACAGCTCTTCTGTACAGATAAACTTTAGCATCCCTGAATGCTAGCGTCCCTTTTTGTGGAAAGCTTCCGCGATATGCACAGTGAGAGGTGATATAGCTCCCTTATTCCCCGCTACCTCGCCGCCGAAATATGTGAAGTGTTCCATAAACCGAGAACCGAACAGTATCGTAGTCAACTGGTACCCAGACGTTTGGCGATAACATTAGGAATGCCTATCATGATTTGATTAATATATTTATATATATGTATACGCTTTAATGGTTCGATCACCTATTCGCCCCCTGGTTTCTATTTTGTACCGTGCCGCACAATCTGTATCGTTATTCGTGAATATTTGCATCTTCGTCTTCGTCATAGATATAGACACGCCAAACGCAAATTCAAGTACATTAGAGTAGTTGCACAAATCGTCGACCGGTGTCGATTGCTGGAAGAGTTCCAACTGGGTAATTCCCATTTGACCCCTTGTTGCTGCCCCATGGGCTCATGTCATTCTCCATGTGGGAGCCACATCCCGCATCCCAGGTATACGATACGCACTTTAACTGAGATGTAGGAATAGCTAACCGATTCTCAGGAATAGGAAAAAAATCCGTTTCATAATTATTATCCACATTCATAATATGCAGCATCTATTAGGTGCCGAATGTGACGCTGGCTAGATGGGGTTTCAGGGTGAATCGAAGCGCCACCCCGTTTTGTTATTGGCCGATACCTGACGACCCCATGGTCCATATAAATAAAGTTGTATTCTGAAGGAGTACAGTCACCTGCTGACATCTCATATCTTATTGATCATTATTTTCGGCGGGAATAGGCGGCGATCTGTCCAGATTTGAGGTCGCTTGTGAAGTTCACCGCCTCCCCGCAATTGTTCTGCCTTACAAGAGCAGATCGGATTGGTTCACCGAGGCACCCCTGGAATATGCTAGTACTTGGAAGGCTTATACTCAGCAGTGTATGGGGGGCACCATTTGATGCAGAACAGGGGGAGAGTTATCAAATATGGTTAGTTCGTCGTCACGTTGCTACGCGATAAGAGTTCGCAGCAGCGGAAATATGCTGCTTATTCTTGGTAGAATTTCCCCATCGGAGATATGCCATACCCAAAGTTTCGTCAGTAGAGAGGGGTCCAGGTGACTGGTAGTTTTACCATAGTTCGGCCAAACTGTGCTTAGGACTACGTTTAGTTGACTACCCAGGCCTGGTGAGTAGAGTCCAAGACAGCAAAAACAACGCCAGTTTCACCACCTTGTCAAGGATCAAACCAGGGGAATATGATGCCAGACGCTCGAGAAATCACATACGACGATGTACCGGGTACTATACACCTTCTCGGTGCAGCCGGTGGCGCAGCCGGCACGGATACAGAGCCACAACTAGTCCTACAACCCAGGCCAAGCAGCGACCCAGAAGACCCACTGAACTGGACCCGGCGCCGGAAGCTGCTTGCCATCGGCGCGGTATATCTCTACGTCTTCGCCATCGGAATCGCCGCTTGCGTACAGTACTCGGTACTAGCGCAGATCAGCACCGACACTGGGATCCACATCAGCCAACTGAACCTGGGAACGGGGCTGATGTTTCTTTGGCTTGGGTGGGGGTGTTTGATTTGGCAGCCGCTCGCGCTCACGTACGGCCGCCGCGGCGTTTACATTACCTCGGCGGTGTTATCCATCATACCGATGGTATGGGCCGCATACTCTTCAGGCGCCGGGCAGTGGTACGTCCACCGTAGCCTCTTGGGCCTGCTAGCCGCTCCGGTTGAATCGCTGCCAGAGGTCTCGGTACCGGACTTGTTTTTTGCCCATGAGCGGGGCAGCTATATGGGAATCTACGCCTTCGTGCTCTTCGGTTCCAACTACCTCGCGCCGTTCTTCGCAGGCTTCATCAACGACAGTGCGGATTGGCGCTGGACCATGCACTTCGGGTCTCTAGTACTCGCCGCCTCTGCCGTGCTAATTTTCTTCTTCATGGAGGAGACTATGTACTTCCGGAACGACATTGAAGGTGAACATACAAATGGGGGAAATGATAAGTCCTCCGTGGTTGTCTGCGAGCAGCAGAGGAGCGAGACATCATCCCCCTCACCTCAGTATGCGACGTCTAAACCCTATGCTCAGAAGCTCAGGCTGTTCCAGTTACGAGATGGGAGGCTCTCTCCGATGCAAGCGCTACGCAAGAGTCAACGAGCACTCGCCATCTTTGCGTTCTTCCCCAACATCACCTGGGCGGGCTTACTGTACGGCACTAATTTAGCATGGTACAACGTCCTGAACGCCACCATATCGCCCCTCCTGGGGTCCTCCCCTTACAACTTCTCACCCAAGATGATCGGCGTTGCCTACCTCTCTCCCTTCGTGTTTGGGGCCATAGGCTCGGTGTGGTCCGGTCAAATATCGGATGCGATCATGATGCGCCTGGTGCGCCGAAACTCGGGCATCCGTGAGCCGGAGCAGAGACTATGGGCGCTGTTGGTCTCCGGGGTGCTGTGTAGCGCCGGCTTAGTCCTCTGGGGTGTCGGTGCGAGCAAGGGTGTTCATTTCATGGGCCTCATTATTGGCTTCGGACTGGTCGCTCTCGGCATTGTCTGCGCGGGGTCCATCTCGCTCGCGTACGCCGTCGACTGCTTCAAGGAAATCTCCGGCGAGTCCGTGATCACCATTATCGTCATACGCAACACCATCGGGTTTGCGTTCAACTACGCCATTGACCCTTGGATCAACTCCATGGGGCTGCAAAACTGTTTCGTATCCGTCGCAGTGATCGCTCTGGTATGTACGTGGTCATTTCTGCTGATGGTGTTGTTCGGAAAGAGGCTACGGAAGATGACAGCTAGGAAATATTGGCAATATGTGTCGGAAGACCTTCGCTTACAACCTCGGAATCTGGGATCTTGACTACCCGTGAAGTATTTCACTAAAATAATCGGGTGTCTCTTTCGTGCTGAGTTCAGTGTCGGGTTCAACCCTGATACGCGAGATCACTCATGTTATACTATTGTAGCGCCAGGTGAAATCTTGTCCTGATGGCCAGCTGGCCAGTTTGGTGTAATTATCTTGGTGTATCTCAATAGCATCCCCCCTTTTCCACTTTACTGGAATTGCCCAACTCAAGTTCCAACTACTTCATGTCCATCCATGAATAACACAGTACAACCCGCGCATCTAGTGCATATGTCCATTAGCCATTAGCCGCAATCTATCTAAATTTTCCAAAACCTTCGACCTTCGACACCAACGAGAGAACATCTGCCGCGGGAGTGTTTCTTACCTCTACGGTGAATTCAATTCCGACATACAAGTCACATTAGTGTACATTCTTTAGACGCCTATGGACATCCATGGCCCGCACACAATTCTAACCAATGCGGTTGGACCGCTATGAAGAAATCAAGTAGCTGATAGCACATAGGTTTCGTCCATGAAACCATACCAGCCAAGGGTTTAGACAGACCTCTACCCCTGCCAGACCCTATGATGGCCATCATCCGACACCAATTGCGTCGCATCGCTGGATAGACATCGTCCCACCGATTGGGTTGCTTGGACCTTAATAAGTCGACGCCGTATATGCTGGAGACAGCTGCAGCTCCTCTCTTCCAGGAATCAGAAGGCTTGTCGACGAGTACGGTGTGATCATGCGAATGATATCAAAATGCTATGTTCCTGCATCACTCTGCAGATTGTCCAGGGGCTGCGTTCGGTAATGGGCAGGGACCAGATGATTTCCAGCACCTGTATCGTTGCTCGGATATTACCAAGGCCCAGTGTGTGGAACATGGCCTCCAAATGATTGCGCAGCTGGTTCTGGCGGTATTCGTCGGTGATGCAGGCCCCAATGACTGCAAGTGCCCACCCGATACTTGTATTTACACGCGAGGTGGGCGAGATCTGCTCTAGGTAGTAGAAAGCCTGATCTACCGACTCCGTGATGTATGATCTCTGCAATCCCTCCATTCCATGATGCCCCCCGATTGAGGTAAGGAGATATAAGTGAACGGCATGTTGATGGACATAGCCGCATATCGCCACATCGCTTCCTAGTGGTGCTGCGGGCACAAAGGATAGGATCTGAGATTGGATCAATGAGAAAGCGATAAAATCGTCAGCCGTCGGGTATGAAGGCTTTATTCCTGGTGTCATCGACCGCTGGCCCAAATCAAATATGCGCGGTATTAGCAATAAGAGAGGAAGCCAGCAGCCACAAAGTGGTCCGGTATATCCATTAGTAACGAGCTGCTGCGCGTGGAATTCCACCTCCGGCCTGATGCTGAATGGTAACGTCTTTGAAGCCGGATCCACTGATATCATGCTCATTGCCACCGTGTATACATAATATTCGACGATAAAAGCCTTCAATTGATCGCTGATTACATGTCTGGGGTTTGCCACCAACTCGGCGAGGAGTGGCCCGGTGGCTTTCAGGTGTTCGAAGATGACGCCATGGATGTCGCCTTTAGCCGTCTATGATCAGTTGCGTTAGCTTTTCCCCTGGCATAATGTAAGCGTCTGCACTAACCTCTGTGAAACACATAATCAAGGCCCCCAGTGTAACCCAGAGGGGACTTTGCTCGTGGCCGCTGACGTAGTCATTGATAGCATCCTGAAACGAGCGGAGGGACATGATGTAATCCTTCTGGGCAAGCGCCTTGGAATGATTTTCGGCTATCGCACGATGAGATGCGCTCTGCGACAGGATAAGCCGAAGGATGAAGTTATTGGAGTATGAGAGCGGGATCAGCTGGTCAACGAATGGGTTGCTCTCTGTTGATCCATTGAACATACTCAATGATGTACGCGAGAGGTAGTAGCTTAGAAGTTCAACTGAGCGATTCTCTAGATCCGGAAATTGGGAAAGCTTCTTGGTTATGGCCTCGGTCCCGCCTTGTTGCCAGTGTTGGTAATCCTGTGCGCGATACAATACACTGCTCGTCATGGAAGGACTCGCCGGTTCTTCCTTCATCCTGACGATGGAATCATCATTTTGCAATTCACTGTCCGTCTCGTTGACTTGTGTAGCGCCTCCGGCGTCGGCAGTTGATAGAAACGAAGTTGCAGGATATTGTTCCCAGTCACTAGCTCTATCTTGCAAATGCCACATGGAAGATGAGGACCCATCCTCAAACGACACAGTGCGACCGATATCTGAGTATTCCTCGGGGCTTGTTGAAGATTCGTCTGCCATCATCAATGATTGGTGGTCATCATTGTCCCGTTGAGATGATGCGACACCGAGGCCACCAAGGTGCATATCGCGATGGTTTGATGTAGGCCATTGGCAGTTCAGTCTATTGCGCTTGCATCCGGCACAGATGGGCTTGGATTCATCGCACTTCTTCTTCCGGGTCCGGCACGTCAGACAGCCAGTGCGGACTCTGAGAATCGGACCACGCTTCCGGGCGATACCTCGTGATGTTGTGTTCATTCTGCCGGAACCGGCTTAAACCGGTTGGTCTCCTTAATAATTAGAATGCGGTGAATGACCCTGGAAAAAAGGTCCACGGATCACGAGCGACGACCATGTCGGCCGATTACATGTTGACATAAGTGGTACATGAGCGATGAGCGCCGATATCGAACGTGATGATTATGAATATATGGTGTCTACTACAGGCTGGATGTCAGAAAGTGGAGCGGGGAACTTAAGTAAGCCAGGGAAAACTTCTAAAAGGTCCAAGCCGATGGGGTTATATTCTGATAGGCCCCAGTAAGCAGGCTGGCAGGCTGCGAGATTCACAGCCACAGCTGATGTATCGAGTCTGTGCTTTTATGTATCATCCGGGGACTCATTCGGCGACTTAACCAGCAATTGCAAGGTTGCATCAAGATTGGGACCTACATCTACAGGGGTTTCGAAGACGTCAGCTCCCCACGAACCGGGTGTGGCCTATAGTTACGGTCATATTAAGACAGAAATCACTGTGCGGATCTGCATAACTATCACAATATGTTGAAATCCAAACTATCGCCAAAGTCCATACTACACTAGGAAGCGATGATACTTGAAGAACACCTCCCTTTTCAGATTTTGACAGTGACAACCCCTGTTCCTCACATGATCACCTCCCCAGTCCAAAGAGGGTCTAAATGCTGAATGATGACAGGTGTCAAGAGAAACCCCCACGTAATGAATTCCATGGAGGGCGAGCGCTCCAGCCAATAACTTCCCATGTCGCCGTCTCCTATGCTATCGCTTTACTTTCTCCTACCTACGCGAGGCCACCGTTATGTTACACTGGCATCTACACCCTGACGCCCATTTTGTCTCTTCATGTCACCTCTGTCTGGCCCACCGGCGAAACTTTACACTACGACGCAAAAAAAAAACAAAAAAAGGCAAGCTTAATAATGAGGCGAGCTGCGTGAATTGCTCTGGTCTACCCATGTATCTGGCACGACGGCCCGCACCGTAAAGGTCCCGGGACATTTTCATGATCTGGCAGTTGCGACCAATCACAATGACCCGAGGAAAATACAGGAGCGGTGTCCGTCCAGGTGGCCATGTTGCAATGAGTCTGCAGATTTGCCATGCTGTTCTTGCATGAGATCCCGAGTTTAAGTAGCAAGCTGGGCGATCCAGACCACGACGTACTCTTGGAACATGGGTTACACGGCTTCCTCAGAGGCGCAAATATTGAAGGGATAGATACGAGAGTCACCAATCATTGGCCGTCGTATCTTAGGCGTTATAGGACTTGCCAAGGTACGTGACGTATGGCAGATCCGGCAGTGGTATGCTGGACCTCCGGGCGTTATCAGCGACTGGATCCGAGATTGCACACATAATAGTCGCGATATACAAATTCACATGCCATACGGTCAGCCTTCTCCTACATCGGCTTCCAGAGGGTGTCAGCAGCAATGTTTTGCTACCAGATTGAGAATTATCCTAGCCACATCGAAAAGACTGGAAGGGTGGAGGCAGTCGCCAGACCGCTCGCTTTTATACCTCCCATTCTAAAGAAGGATGTACACCGGTTGAAGTTCGGAGGATAATTTTTCGACATTGGCATGCCATAGCCGGTCGATAGGTTACTTTAGAACCAAAGTAGACATCAACTATACATCCTTAACAGGTTTTAACATAATATTATTGCAATCATGTCATGTTACTATAAAAAGTGAGACGACCTTGCCATTCCTAGAAAACGATGATGGCAACTTGGGGTGATCATTAACTGCTGTCAAATTTATACCATCACCTTGCCAGTATGTTTATAATATCAACAATGTGATAGGTGTGTAGTTGCGGTTTCTCGTAATTAGTCTAATCATAACTAGAGCAGGGATGCATTGTATCTGTTTCGGTGTGCTTGAAATCAAATAGTCCAGCCATATATATGCAACGCCCGTATAAATTGGCAGCCAATCGCATCACCCTTCATTCTATGCAGACGTGTGTCAAGGGATTTGGTTCATAGTGAGAGATAAAAGCCAGAGGGCCACAGTAAGGTATATGTACGATATAGGTAGGTTGAATAGTTACTCTGTCCCCTTCTACATCACCGGGGCCGAAACCCCTCGTATATAAAGATCACTCGCCTGCTGAAGCTAGTGGATGGGGGGGGGGGGGGGGGGGGAAGGGCCGTTATTAACGCCCCAGCCCCTTATCAAGTTACAACGTGGCAGTATACTACACAGCCACCCCAGAGGCATCGTCAGTTAGTTATATTGCTACGCAACATGAAGCTCTGTTTTCTCGTCTCTTGGCCCTGAGGAAGAGAAAATAGGGAGAGAAATGATTAGCAGATAATTAAACCCACAATATCTTGAAGAGAGATCACTTCAACTTTCGTAGCATTTGTCTACTTGTCAAAGGACTTTGTTTGCTTGGGTTTTGTGTAGTCAATGGTAGCGTGCTGTATCATAGACTCTGCACCAGCCCAAGAATGCTCTAATCTCCTTTGGGCTCTGAAATCGAAGCGGAGGGTATTTCGAAAGTATATATGGCACATCGTAGGCCGACCATGGATTTATCCGGCCCCTGGGCGCATATTTTCTCTTACGAGCTGTTGATGGATTGCGAATAAAAAAGCAGCATTTGAACGTGGCAACGGTAGTGGCATGCTTCTGGGTATTGTTTAAAAATTGCCCCTAATTCTCATATAGGCACTGAATGTTAGTGTTACGGAACACCAGAAATCAGCAGCGCCTCAGATGTAGTTCCTAGGTCCGTATAGTCCAGCTCCGAGACACGGAGTCAAGAGTGGATACCGATCGGGGACGGTCGGGGGGCGGCGTTTTGACACTATAATTAGCCTGCCGTTCTCTCTACGAAACTCACATCATGTCTATTATTTGAAGTCGAAGCATACCAGATTAGGATCGATTTATCGGTATAGTACGGAGTTCTATGTGGTCTCTTCAATACCTGGGATTTCACCCTTACCATCAATCTCGGCGCTGCGAGTGTTCAAGACTAGTGTTTTCGTCAATTGGGACTCGGCAGGGGCAAACCACATAACAGCTTGGTATGCAAGCTGCCGACTGATATATCTGTTCGTTGGACCCGTGGTCTGTGGATACTACAGTAGTCGGCCAGTGATACCAAGTTCTTTCCAGCAGGTAAAAACAATATCGATAGGCTAGCAAGCCACCCCCGCACATACGCGCACGGAACCCTGTAGATGAGTTTTACGGCACCGAGTCCTGGGCGTCGATGAGCCTGAATGTTCTTGACCGCCATCGTCCTAATCTTTTCCCTTCACTTAAAGGAGCAGCATAGACACTTTCAATCTATTATAGACTTAATTGGGTTTGAAACCCCGAAAACAACCTCCGCCGGGCGCAAAGAGCTGTCGTAGGCTGTGATCTCTTAACCCCTTTTCACACAATTTCTGCCATTCCAGCCACGACCGCCACCATGGACCAAGACCGAGAGCCCAGCCCGAATCCCATCGACAGAGTACCGGTCGAGGTCGCGCGAATGATACTCTCAGCTATGCCTGACATCACATCATTGCGTGCTGCGATCCTGTCGTGTCGGCTCTTCTATCATGTATTTTCAGGAATTGAGACAGAAATTACGTCGCAGGTGGCGTTCAACGAAATAGATACCAGCGTGCTGCCGGAAGCGATAACCGCGTTCAAATCCTCTTTCTTGCGGCCCCAGGATTCAGGACCGGAAAAAATTTAAAGATCATCGCGGATTTTGTCAATCAACATCTCCGCTCACGGCCGACTCCACCCCTATTATGGTCGTTTCAGGAAGTCCTTCGCCTTGGACGGCTCCATAGCTATGTACGCGATTTGACCAACAGTTCCGCCGCGGCGTGCTTGACCAAGCCCCCTCTTAAACCAGACCGAACCTATCGCGACACACCAAGAGATGTGCCGTATCCAACGTGTATTGTACCGGTTTGAAACTTACTGTAATCTTTTCCGCCGGTCCCCGTCGCTGAAACGATCCATGTTGGAAGGAAAGGAAAAGTTGGTCTTTTTCTCGAACTTTGCTCCTTGGGAGAATGAACAGCTTGGATGTATCCATGACTTTCTAGTAGGACTCGTTAAACCAGGTCAGTTGCCAAGCACAGCAATCCATTGTGGGATTTGGGGCTCACGAGAAAAATTCCAGCGTGAAACGATATCGCGGAACATGATATTACCTGGGGCTCATACCATGTCCCGTACGATAACAAGCTGAACTCGCCCCCCATTCAATACATCCTGTCGCTCCGGTTGGAGAATATACAAAAGATTGCCAGGGCAAAGTCGTATGAGGACCGTCATCTGCTTTTGTATTCCAGTCGTGGCCCGCCTGCTACGTATTTTTCTCTCTACGAGGGACTGCACGAAGCAAACGAACCGAATGGCGGCATCTTACTGAGAGACTTCCCGCCAAACGATTCAGCCTTCGGAGTGCGACTTATCCAAACTCCGTTCTTTGACGATCCGGATTTTGGTCCGGTGGATGTCTGGCGATGGGCACACCAGGAAGAAAGCGGGCACAGTTGGATCTATCGAGAGTATCGTGATAACCTACGCCAGTGGGGTCATGTCATGTGGGACCGGTCTCGACTGGATGCGACTAACATCTTCGAGAAACCGTGGGAGGAACTAGACAGGTCGGAAATTCTCTTGAAAATACGAAAGGCCGCGCAGCAACGTACCCACATGCAAGCTTCATGGGAGCAAAGGGGTCAGGTTTTTAAAAGAGGTGGTACTGGATGGTGGAGCTGGGAGCGAAGTAAAGTGATATGGCCAAAGGGAGGGGAAGCTAGGCTGAGGACCATGTACAATAATAATTAGATTTCTCGATTGAAAACGGCATTCCAGCCCATGCCAGAGGCAGTTGCTGATCGTTGTTATTATGTTCAGCTATGTTGCTACAAACATAGAAGAGAGTTAGAGTATTACCTAGCATTAGGGGATGCCATAGGCATAAATATGGCGATGACATCAAAAATGGTTTCTTAGCCAAGCCTGACCGCGCCATTGAGTCCGCTATGCCTTGCATTAGGTGCTTACTGATAAGCAGTTACTGAGGTCTACTATTAGTTACTTAAGTAGTATCCCATACTTGAAGGGGACGAGTAAGCTAGGCCTAGGTAGGGAAGACGTGGAACCAGCCCTGGAAGTGGAAGGAACAAAGTCCGAGCTAAGAACTGTCCCAAGAACTTTCCCCGTGGCCATGTTTGGAAAGGGGTCTGTGGGCTCAGGGGAGGTGCGACCACAGAAGAGTCTCACATGGCCTGATTTAGTATGGCGTCAATTTATCCGTCTGCTGTACCGTTGGTGTACTGCTGTTGTACCGCTGTACCTTCCCTATTCTCAGAGTCCATCTCCAGGGCTCGTCCGCCCAAGACAGAAAAGAAAAAACACCAATCAGCCGTCACATGCAAATGCAAGTGCAAGTGTAAGTGCAATTGTGCAAGCTCAGCTCTGAAGTGCAAATGCTACCTACATTTCTATGTAACTACTCTATAGATGTTTATTACCAGTGGTACTTTTGTAAATGCCAATCTATTCCAGGTTGACAGCACTAACATTAACACCAACCTACCAACTGCTCTACCCGCTACCAACACCGGCACCGGTTCCGGCTCCGGGAATTACAACAATTACCGTTCACCACAGTACCATCTCTTTCCCCTTAATTACCTCATCTACCTCCCGAGGTCCCTCAATTCTCTTCACCGGGCCTTAATCCTCTAAATTCCAATTTCTTCCCACTGTGGAACACCAACCTTTTTAATCTAACCCCCCACATGTCGCTCCTATCAAGGCCCTCGCGGTCACCCCAACCGCCTTTAACCGCCGCCGCCACCGCCGCTTCTAACAATAATCGCACCTCCGATCCGAGCAGTTCTAAATCGAAAACCTCTTCCCTCGATAGCCAAACAGTGACTTCGTCTCAGCATTCTTCATTGTCCGCCCTGAAGCGACAGAATACCATTGCCAACCCTTATCCCCAACGGAAGCTGCGCTCCCAATACCCGCGCGGCTCCACCGAAAACCATGTCGAGTACATATTGGTTGCCTCCTTCGACATTGACCGTGGCCCGGTCATGGAGCACCAGTATCCCGTTGCCATCACCGGCGATGAGCATATGCTGGCTGAGCTCATGTTGCCCGATCAAGCCCACGCGCGCACTCAGGATTGGACCATATTCTTCTTACACAAAGATACCACCCCGGAGGAGGATGAGGAGGAAAAGAAGGCCCGCGATGCGAGGCGGAGGAGAAGGAGGCGCAGACGAGATAGGGAGGCCGGCATAATTCCCGAGGACGAGGATTCCGCTGATGACCATAATGACGATGACGACGATGACGATGATTATGACGATGACTGGGATGACGACGAGTCGAGCGACGAAGAGCCCGAGGGCGGCGAAGGGCCTCCTCTAGTATACGTACTGAACCTGGTATACACGAAAAAGGACAAGACTGTGAAAAGAGGTGCCATTGTCAAATCTATGGCCATATGCACACGTCATCCCTTCTTACATATATATAAGGTAGGTCGACCAATGCCCTATTTCCACTGCGGCGCATGCTAAACTAGCCATCAGCCTCTGTTGTTACTTGCCCTTGAGGAGTACTTCAAATCCCCGGTCACGGAGACCTTATCCATGCTCTTCGACGCTGTCAACAGCATGGACCTTTCCCTCATGCCTAAGCTGAATATACTGGAGAGGCATCTCTTACTGGCCAGTGACAACAAGGATCTCTTCGTCGAGAAGTTCGAGCAGATGGTGCAAATGCGCATGGCCCAGGAAAAAGCAGGCCACGTCGAAGAGCCCTTGGACACAGGTCGAAGCCCACCAAAGCCACAGGAGATATCCCGAGCCGGAACTAAGGCCCATGTCGAGGGACAATCGGCTTATACGGTCCCGCGAGACACTCACGAGTTCGAAACCAAGGTCATGTACAAGGGTATACCCATTCCGGTCAAGATACCAACGGCGATCATGCCAGAGACGGTCGGAGATTTCTCGCTTGTTAAGCTCATCCAGAACTTCTCCGAGCCGCACGCGAAATCGCCACAGCCCTTCAATGTACATCCTCACCTCACCACAAACGGTCCCTCCACCCATCCCATAATGGTGTTGGTCAATGCGCTCCTAACCCAGAAGAGGATCATCTTCCTGGGATACAACATGCCCTCAGGAGAGGTCGCGGAAGCGGTCCTTGCTGCTTGCGCACTCGCGTCAGGCGGCATGCTACGGGGATTCACTAGACATGCGTTCCCATATACAGATCTGACCAAGATTGATGACCTGCTGAAGGTACCGGGCTTCATCGCAGGGGTGACGAATCCTACCTTCGAGATGCACCCCGAGTGGTGGGACCTCCTCTGCGACATCCCGAGCGGCCGCATGAAGATCAGCAGCAAGATCGACCCGGCGCCCATGACCGAGGGGCTGTCTTACTTTTACCAACAGAACCCGGCCTTCGCGAACCAACTCAGCGGTGCGAGCAATGCATCAACGGACCTTACGGGGGACGTGGTGTTCATGAACGATATTCTTAAGAGCATATCGGCCAGGCTCGGCGAGCGCGTGATCCGCGCCAAGTGGCGCGACTGGGTCGTCAAATTCACCCGCATAGCCGCCGCCTTCGAGGAGAGCGTCTACGGCGCCAGCGCCCTGTATATCGGCGGCGACGAGGTGAACCACATGCCGGGGCACGCCGGCCACGGCTACGTCTGGGCGGACGACGCCGCGAAGCAGAAGGAGCTGGCAGGGAACGTGTGCAGGATCGAGGGGTGGCGGAATACTAGGAGTTACTACAGCTACATCCAGGTGAGTAAAGGATGAAACCCCCCCTCTCGCCGCTTTTGCATGGAGGGTCATCGCACGTTACTGACGAGACGGGCGGTCAACCGCCGCGACCCAGGACCTCGCACAGCTCTACCAGCTCCGGCCGCTCAAGGGGCTGGACCTGCACCACATGCACGACCGGCTGCGGACGCAGCGACTGACGCCGACGGCAAGCCGGGAGATCTACCTATCGTTCCACCGGCACGTGAACAGCTACGACGAGGTGCTGCTGCTGCTGTCGGTGGCGCCGGAGTCGCACGCGGGGCTCTTCTACCTCGCGCTCGGCCTCTTCCACCGCGACCGGGACGTCCGCATCCGGGTCGCCGACCTCCTCGACCGCATCGCTCGCCACGAGGCCGGCGTCCACTGGTGGCGCGGCCTCAGCAAGTTCGAGAAGCTTGCCTTCCACCGCGTCAGGCGCGAGGCCGACGCCGCCAAGCTCAACGCTCACCGTCAGCAGCAGCTCGACGACGCCGCAGCCGCCGCCGCCGGTGGCCTCGACGGAGGCGCTGCCGCGGATCCTGTAAACAAGAGAGCCAGTTAGTTGGCCGTCTTAAGGAGTACGGCGGTATTGTACGTATTGCATCCTGGCCTAGTGGTAGTAGTAGTTGGAGCTGGCGGGCTAGTTATGATTTATAGAGCGAAAGTCAAAACTTCATAACCTAAGGTCATATATACATATATATGATAGAGGCAAGACGCAAGAGGCGTGCCTCTTTTGACCAAGTCTCGGCCTCTGGGCTCTGCTATGTTGTTACGAGGGACGAATCACGATATTCCACTGGGCTACATATGGGTATCTGGGAAGCGGCCGTTTAGTTCGGCCAAGGCAAAAAAAAAGGGGGGGGAGGAGGAGAGAGGACGTGGGGTGGAGGGAGACAAAGACAGGTTGGGATAGGTGGTCGTTGGTTTCGACACACCTCGCGAATTGAAGATATCCGCAACCATACGCAGTCTTTTCCCCCGGATTCTTTTTATACGTGCGGCCTAGCTAGTTGTTGGTCTTGCTTGGCGTTTAGGGAGTTATATATATTCCGGTTTTCCTCTTTGCCCTTTCGCCATTTCGTCGCCTTTTTTTTTTCATCTGCGCTACTTCGCTTCATGCTGGACCAATGGTGCTCGCTACGTAACCTGTGCATGTGTTAAGTGATTGACCACGCCTGCAAAAACTAGACACGTACGCAACTGGACCCGACAGAATATGGAAACTTTTGCGTAGTAGGAAACGGCGTAGTTTTCTTTTTGGAACTGGTCTCAATTCTTTTTTTTCCCGGCCGCCTTCCGATTTCATTTCTTGTCTCTTCCGCTTGCTATACTGTGTCATGGTCTCAGTGCCGCTTTCGGCACGGTAAATATATATGTACATACATACACGGATCCGCAGATTCTCCCTTCGTGGGGTTGGTAGCGAGTTCCCGCTTCCTGTCTAACCCCCAATATGTATAGCGTAACATAAACAGGACATTTCTTTTAATAAAAATCGTCTCGGAACGAAGCGCGGCGCGTGATATATCGAGGTATTCATTCCTCACTCGACCGTCGTCGCGCGCGCTCTTAAACCCCTTCTCCTCCTGGTTATGAGACTACCCGTTGTCTACCCCAGCAGGTACTTGGCGGCGTGCTTGACATGGTCCTCGGCGAAGGTCGAGATGAAGAAGTAGGAGTGGTCGTAGTCCTGTAGAGGCGCATGGCTTGGTCAGCACGTCCTTAGACACGACAAAGTACATCCCGCTCACGCGGTGGGTTGCGTTTAAGTGTTTTCAGTGGACACCCAGAAGGGGACGATGGGTTTATGCAGGGGGTACTCACGGGCTGGTACCGGACCTCTAGGCCCTTGATGCCTGCCTCCTTGGCGGCCTTCTCCAGGTTCTCGGGCAGAAGCTGTCCCTGCTTGTAGAAGTTGTCACCGGTGCCGACGTCGATGAGCGCATTGAAGTCGCCCTTCCACCTGTGGGGTTGTAATTCAGGTGTCAGCAGGTGTTCCTCCCCGGATTATAATTCCTTTTTTCCCCGAACAAAACCAATCCCGTCACCTCGTTAGGTGTTCAACTCACCCCTTGATCAGCTCGGTGGCATCGTGCTTCTTCCACTCCTCCTTGTCCTCGCCGAGGTAGCCCTTGAAGGCCTTCTCGCCCCAGGGGCAGCGGCTGGGGTTGCAGATGGCAGAGAAGGCGCTGATGCTGCGGTATTTGCCAGGGTTCTTGAGGAAGAGGGTCAGGGCGCCGTGGCCGCCCATGCTGTGGCCCGTAATGCCGGCGTTGGCGAGGTCGAGGACGTCGGCCAGGGACTGCTCGGCAGCGAGGGCTTCGGGCAGCTCGCGCGACACGTAGGTCTCCATGCGGTAGCCGCCGTCGCGCCAGGCCGGGACCGTGGCGTCGACGTAGAAGCCGGCTCCCGTGCCGAAGTCGTAGGCGTCGTCCTCGCCGGCGATCCCGGCGCCCCGCGGCGACGTGTCCGGCCACACGACCGCCAGCCCCGCCCGCGAGGCCGCCGCGTGCACGAACCCCTTCTCCGCGCAGTTATCCGGCGTGCACGTCAGGCCCGACAGGTAGTACAGCACGGGGACCTTGGCGGCCGGTTTGCTGGACGGGTAGGAGGCGGCGACCGACGGGGGCAGGTAGACGTACACGCTCATCGGGGTCTTGGTGGACGTCGAGGCGTGCGAGAGCTTCAACAGCTTGCCGCCGAAGGTGGCGATGGTGGCCTTGGTCTCGAAGGTCATGCTTGCCGATGTGTTGTGGTTTTCTCGTTGTGCGGTATCGTCGTCTTCTGGTAGTGTACGTGTTGAATCTCCTGGGCGTTGCTGGTTTTGTCTGTGTTTGTTACGGGGATATTGATGGAGGAGGGGCATAACGGGGTGTACTTGGGAACTTGGTAAGAGGTAATGGGTACCTGGTAGGTTTAGACGAAATGCCCGGTACTTAGATCCAAGAATAAGGGGAGACCTCGGGAACCAGCCTACAATTATGAAATCGTCGTACCAGCCCAAGTAGCTCCCCTCCCCTCCCCTCCTCTCCGTCATGCCGACGGCACTTTTGCTAATTCCCCCTCCCTCACCCTCCACCAGATACTACTAAGTAACTTCTAGATATGTATATAAAAGAATAGAGCCAGTGAGCTTCCCCGCCATTGGATGCGCGGCCCCCCCGACGGGTTCGATGAGATCACAATCGTTTCTATCTAAAAGATGCCGAACCCCACATCCCACTCGACGCCATCCCAGTTGGCGTCATTCCGGGAGCTTGGCTTTTGAACTTGTTGGAGCTTCTAGACCTTGATGAACATGAACATATTGGAACCTTCGAAATACTTCACAGCAAGATATAGCCGGAGACACATAAATAAGCGATGAAGTCCCTGTCACATGTAAAAATTGAACATGTGAATTAAATTTGAAGGTATATACACAGAAGTAGCAGGTTCTTTTCCAATTGTGATAAACACTGAATCGATTCGTCCGTAAAACCGCCTTCCCCTCCATCCCTGCACATGCTTCCTATCTAAAGTAGGTACCTTACTTAGCCAAGCCCGAATCCCGACGGACCCCCGAACCGAAGCTCCGGATGAAGTAATGTAATCTGATCAACGACCCTACTACCTTCGGAGACGGATTCGGTACATTGCATTGGCATATTATTGTTTATTTGCTGTACTAATATGGATCTATAGTCGTCATTATTACTCTCCCCGTTTCCTTTTTTTTTTTTCTCTTTTATCCTTTCTCTGTGTCGGCCGTGAGTTATCGATTTGTTAATTCGCTTCCGTCGCCGTGGTCGTCGTCTCGTTTAGATGACAATCAAAGGACCCGATGAGGTGCTCCCAGTTGATCGCCGAGAGGTCCCACTTGCGCGGGTTGTAGAAGTCGACGGCGCCGAAGGTGCATCCCGTCGGCGAGGTGCAAATTTCCGAGCAGTTGCCGCTGTCCGTCATCAGCATTTCCACCCTCATTAAGAAGATGTCCCGTCGGGGAGAGTAGGGGCAAGAGGGGGAAAAGGGGGACAGAGAAAGTTCAGGTAACTCACGCCCTCGGATAGCAGTAAAAGCCGTCGCCGTCGGGCGCGAACGTCGCGGCGTTGCGCTGCAGGTCTCCCGGCACGTTGTGGCACTCCTCCAGCGAGTACGTCGAGTGGAAGCACGTGCCCGTCGCGTTGGCGCCCTCGCAGATGAGGATCTAGTAGCGGCATCCCGTCATTCGATTAGCCCACCTTCCTTATTTCTCGTACGTGGTCTTCAAGATTTGGAGATCGGGATATGGGGATGATGAGGGAATACATACACCGCCCACTGCCCGGGTTTTCAGCGGCGAGTTCGTCGTGGGCGCCGCCGAGACGCACGATGTGCCGGCGACGACGGCGGCGATAAGCCTCGTGATCGTCGTTGGAAGTTGCATGGTGGGTTTGGGCTAGTTAGTAGGGTGGGTTCTTGGTATGGGGTCGTGAAGTAGATACTAGCTCGCGGTATTAAATGGAGTGAAAACGTGTGTAAGTAGGTATTGCTGCTGTCCGGGCTATCGGTGCATAACTAATAATAAATTACGACTATTACTGACGTTTGATGTATATGTATCGTACGAGTGGGGAGATATCAGGGAGAGGGGAGACAGCTACGGAGCACCGAGGCATAAACAGTTGCAATGGGGCATTGCATCCTTATATATAAGCAAGTAGATAGATAGCGTGTGCTCTCAGTCAAGCATCTGATGATCGACAATCCTCGCAGTCCAGCCCTTCGTCCCATGCACCACGGCATCCGGCATCCGGCAGCAGCAGCAGCAGCAGCAGGATCGGCACTAAGGCAAGGCGGACATGAATCTCTATTCCTGAGTTACCTTGAACAACTCCCACACGTCTGTTCTCTCCCGTCCGCGTGAGCAGGCGACTGAGCCAATGACGTCGGTAAAGCTGTTGGGCGAGCAAGCTATTTTGATGAACAAAGCAAGGGGTAGAAGAGGGGGTCGAGCAGTCAGTCAGTCCGATCGTCAGTGGCTCTCTATGTACGCCTGCTGCTGCTGACGGCGGGGGGTGGGCGGTGTGTACCGATAATAACCTCGCCTAATAAGTGCATAGCTAATATTTATACGTAGCCTACATGCACTGGTTCTTTTCTCGTCGTTGCACATGACGCTCGAGAATGAGGGCCGACCACTACAGGTAGGAATGGATAAACGGATAGGGATAGGCCATTTACAAGGGCGAAATAGGTATAGCATGGAAATATCGTCTCGTATATAGATCTGACAGGCCGCATGCATGTCTTCGAAGCTAAGCTGCACGCACCTTTCCGGGCTACACACGTTTGAACCGCCGAAAAGCTGCTTAATTGCTGTCAGATATGTGCGTATGTAGGTACGTAAGTATGATTCGAGGTCCTCCCTGTCGTCATTTTCTGAAATTCTCCGTCCAATTGGGAGAGGGGGGGTTGGCTTGATTGGCCGACCAGTCACACACACGATTTGGGTTACGCTGGCTTTTTGAATACGAACTCGATCGACAGACATGGGATTGATTGATGGATTGATTGATCGAGTTTTTCTTTTGCGGCCTCGCGCAGGTCTCTTCTTCTTCTTCTTATTACCCCAGCCTCTGCGCTTGGCTTGGCACACGTCGATTGCTAATTACCTCGCCCTCTTGCATACTATTTGTTTACTTTGGCTGCCTTCATCATTAGCCAGAGTCGCTTCGAAGAGTGCGAAATTAAGCAGGGAAGGATTTTGTATTTTATTTAAATCCGGATCCGGCTAACTTTGATTACATAGACGTTCAGTCCATACCTTGTGCGGCTACCTACCGAGTGGGGGGGGGGACCGGGGTTCTTTGTTCTCTTGCTGAAAGTAGGAGCCGGAGGTATCGAGGGCGTCTCCGGAGGCTGGGGTGATCAACAGGACTATGGCCCTATTCACATCCGCTTCTGGGGGTTGGCTTTCGCATGCATATTCAACTGCCAAGGCTCATTAATGAACCGACTATTAATCTGTCCGAGTAACATCGATTTGTAGTGTCAATGTCTGATCAGTCCGCCTGCACTTGTAAGCAGGCCTACTTATACGAAGTAGAGGCCCGGCAGCCACTAGTAGCCCTGTTGGAATCGAAGTGGATACAACAACATCGTCAGCATGACAACGGACGACTCAAAAGGTGATGGAGATAGGCCATATTTAGGCAGTCATGTCGCGTCTACTAAAAGCAAGACGTGAGGAGTGTCTTGGGTGTATCCCGTACAGTAACCATGCAGTGCAAGGTAGAAAGTTTTTCTTTTTGGTATAATTTTAAAAGGCAAACCACGAAACGCCACGCTCAATGCACATCTTCTCTCTCATCTAAATTATTTATCACCGCCATCAAAGTTGATTCCTGGATGCAGCCGCAATGCAAGGAACTTCGCGCAGATTGCAACCAGTTGAAACCAGATGATCTCGTGCCCAGACAAGTAAGGAAGGAATTTATTCCATTGGGGGACGCTTCATTGAAGCAGCTCCTCGCAGGTCCAGTCCTCGTAGCTACAGTAAAGCAAAGGTCAGCGATACCGTCCTTCACGAGTTAATAAAAAGGTATACGGGTAGGACGTACTAGCCGTCGGGCATGTAGCGACGGATGATGAGGGGGATCTTCTTCTCGCGCAGCTCCTTGATGGCGATCTGCAGGGGATCGGACTCGCCCTCGAGGTCTACGAGCACGGGGGCGTTCATGCTGATCTGGAGAGCGCGGGTGCCGAGGATACGGGCCCTCTCGTACTTGGTCATGTATGGAGTGGTGGTGCGTTCCTCATTAGGAATCTTCTTGTCCTTATGCGACTGATCGTTGCCCTTGCCCCTGTTGGCCTGCGCAGAAGGGTCGCCGGAGATGACCACATTATCCTCATCCTCGACACCCCGCCGGTTGGCCTCATCGTCATCGTCGCCCTCGGGCACCTCAGGCTCGAGCTCGTCGTCATCAAGAGGCTCGTCTTCATCGAACATAGGCTCCTCACTATTATCATGTCACATCACCGGGTCAGCTAGCCAGTCGTTTTGGATTGTGAGATCGGGGTGCTGTCGTGGCGGTTGGCGGATTCAAGTCGCGCCTCGATGGATGATTCAGCACTTACGCGCCCATGTCCTGGTCATCTCCGAAGTCCGACATGTTGACAAGATTACTGGAAGTCGAATAAAATTACTGGAGAGCTAGCTGGTTCTATGAAGGAGTGTGCCGAATTGATGAATTCGCAAAGGTGCAGATAGAATGTGGCGGAATCGGGAGTTGGGAATTGGTAATTGGTAATTGAAGCAAAAGGAAACGCTACGATGGAGAAACGCGCCTGCAAAATTTAGTACTTGGTAAAGAGCAAGGCTGAAAGAATTTCTATGGAGCAACCTTGGCAATTAGAAAGGTCTCGAAGCTAATCTGTGCTAAGCTTTCAAGGGTCAAGATGCACCCGGACGCACCTTACATACTAGTAGTAACAGGTGGCTAGTGCGCCAGGGGAGCTTCTCCATGTGGCTTATCGCCCACCTTAAATTTCGTTTACGTACAGTACCTAGGTACATATTGTAGTCTCGGGCCCATATTATTATTATTTAGCTTATCTATAGGTATAGTACTTATCGATAACCATTATTTTATCTTTTATCACTGTAACTTTCATAATCACATTCGGAATTTTGGAGACCTACGATGAATACTTTACAAACCTCTACAGGTTTACAGCCGTCACATCGTCGACGCCTATATTCAGAGAATGTGACAGTTCCATCATAAGCCAACGGCAGTTCCGCAATGAAGCGCAGGGCAGTGGACGCAGCGGAGGGTTCCAATCTGTCCAAGAAAAGCCGACTTAGCAAGGCAAGGTTTGGTAAGTCACATGAGTTGGATGGGATGGATGAATGACATACTGGCACATATACTGGCACATATACTGACACTTCTGCTATTTATTTAGACGACTTAGATCAAGATTACAAGTCTGAAGTAGAGGATGATTTCTCCGATCAGGATTCCTACGCGGAGACACATGCTTCGACACATGCCTCCACCCAGCCTACCACGCTTTCCCAGCTCTCCCCAAGGCGCAAATTCCCTTCCGAGCTGAAGACCATTAAGTGCACCTTTCCGGGATGCGACAAGGTCTATAATCGTCCCGCTCGTCTTGCCGCTCACCTGAGATCACATACCAACGACCGGCCCTTCAAGTGTACCTATCCCGACTGCGACAAGACCTATATAGAGGAGAAGCACCTCAAGCAGCACATCAAAGGCTCTCATACCGCCGAGAGGAAATACACTTGCGCCGCTCCTGGATGCGATAAGAGCTTTCTTACTGCCACCCGTCTACGTCGACACCAGGCCGTTCACGAAGGTCAGGAGCGCTACAGGTGTCGCGATTACCCACCCTGCAACCAGACGTTCCGCAAGCACCAGACTCTGCAACGGCATATCCGTTCCGAACATCTCCATGTCGCCGCATTTCAGTGTACTCGCAAAGATCCCCAGACCGGGACGGTGTGCGGTGCTGGCTTCGACACAGCCGCTACCCTAAAGCGTCACGAAGAGAGGGAACATGGCGAGCTGCGATTCTGGTGCGACGAATGCGTCAGGCATCTGGACGAGCACGGAAACCCGAAGCGCACAGGCTTCCCCACGGCCTGGCTCCTGCAGAACCACATAAAACAAGTCCACGCAAACTG